>OY728129.1:17500000-20000000 GCA_963277665.1 Viscum album | reverse complement strand
TGTGGCATACACACATAATCATAGAGAATCATTTCTTGTTAGTCCAGACTCATTGCTAAGACTATCTTAGTGGACAAAGTCCATTTCTGAACCGAGTCACCCTCGTTTCAGTCCTGTTTCACTGAACTGGTATAACCTACCATTCCAGCCATGTCTATCTCATGAGATATAAAATCTTTACCCAATGCATTGGAGGGAGATATATGTCCCATCCATCTCAAAATGATACCATTATTATGTGTGCCACAAAATCATAAATCATACATCATTGCATAACCCATGTAATAAAAATGGGATTCTTAAACATCGTGACATCATAAAACAATTCATATAAGATAAATGAATTCATAAAAATATTTCCATCACAACATAATCAAATACATGTAATAATAGGGATAGAAACGGAACCCTTTATTATCTTAGATGGAATATAATTTTGATAAAACACTTGAACTCCATTCTTGAGGAAAATATCCTTTCTACTTTAATACCTTTTTTCCTTTCTTAACATGTCATACAATTTTAAACTAAAAGAAGTTGATTAAAAATAAACTTGAAAACTTGTAAAGGAAGCTTCTTGGAAATAATGTTTTAAAAATCCATTCATGTCGTATAAGTTAAAAAAACATTTGTCTCGTACCTTTGTCGGAAAAGTCAAAAAAGTACCTTGTATGAAAAATGACAAAACATTCCTTTCATATCTTTTACTAAAAACACACCGAAGGGTAAAATTGGATTTAAAAAATTGTAGGTGGATGGAAATAATATTACATATTGAGGAAACATGGATGTGGATGATAAAATACACCCCAGTAAATACTAAAGTATAAACAATCTCGGATAAAAATGAGATTGTGATATTTCCCTTACCTTAGGTCCGATTTGCTTTGTAAGTTTCCGAACCTCCTGTATAATGATTTAAATAATGTCATTTACTTATTACAGAATCATATTCATTGTTATGATATCATATATGGTTCACTTATGACTTTATATTACCAGTTCTTTTGTAAATTACATGTTAAAGAGTGTTTTGGGTAAAATCGTTTCATTTGTCGTCCGTGTTTTGACTTGTAATTATTCATATGATTTCTTGGATCATAATTACTTATTTCCAGAATATAAAACATGATTTATACATAATATATATTCAGAATATACATATATATAATAAATTATTAAATGGAAAGAAATACACCGTTCATGGAGACGGTAGGCCGTAGGTACGCATGAACGATGTTTTCGTTTCCTTATTGAGTTGAATGGAATTAAGTAGATGACATACATATATATAAACATAAATACAGTAGCTTTATAATGTCATATATTTCATTATTATTGCTTATATATACTTTATAATCATTCTTAAATGGTTAACATGGAGAATGAATCTCATCGCGTCATGGAGACGGTAGTCCGTATGTACGCACGAGCGATGATATCATTTCCATAATTATTGAATTGAATTGGAGTGGATGATACAATATATCAGAATAATTATGATGTTATAATAACTATGTATAGTTATTCTTTACACCATAATACCCATCCATGTAAGGTGTTGGTGGAAAATAGATTTCACCACGGCGTGGAGACGGTATTCTGTACGTACGCACTGGTGGTGATTTCATTTTCGGTAGGATGGAAAGATGGTGAAATAGGATTGTTTCATACTTATAATAACATATCATTATATTATTGATACTGATGTTATTACTTCATAATGAAACAACCTAAGAAGAATAAGTGGAAGAAGAAATAAAGGTGAAAGAATCGGTAACGGAAATTACCTCTTCTTTGAAGCCCCTCTTTGAGACCTCCTCTTAGGGAACTAAAATTGGTCTTTGAGGAAGACCAGAACCTCCAGGATGTTTCTAAGGAAGTGGAGAAGAGAATATTGCAGGGGTTGGCCGAGCTTGAAGGCTCAAAGTTGTGTGAGGAAGAGAGGGAGGAGGTGCCCTTTTATAAGGGAGGAGAGGGTCTCCTTTCGAAAAACTAAAAATATTATTTTATTATGAAGTCATGTTCGGTTTTAAATAGCTCCAAATTGATTTATTTCGAGGATAAGGTGGGGATGGGTAGAAATCCTCTAATCCAATAGAATTTAGACAAGTTTAGGTTCCTATTTTAACATTATCATTTAGATTTAACATTAAGTTAAATAATTTTACTTTTACCGTGTCTTCTTGTGTTCTTACATTATAAGGTTAATAAACTTACTATAAGAAGCCAAACGAACCCCAAGTTGTTTATTATTAATATATATAACCTTATCTAAGTCATTTGGCCTAACCATAGATTTTTAGGAATAAAAAACAATTAATAACATAATATTTGTTTTAAAAACTATTTTATGTCAATTTTGACACTATTTAGTAATTGATTTTTGTGAAAATCATAACAGAATGATAAGTTCGAAAAAAGTTAATTAAATCCATACTAACATGTAATATTAACCTATAAAATTAATGGAATTCATAAAAAGTCTCAAATTATATTTATTTGGGTATTTATAACATCAATTATGTCAATATTTCATTAATAAGATAATTACTGCATCATCATTGTGTCATAAATAAATTAAATTATTTAATGTCTAAAAATTACAAATAAAATACCATTATGTAGGTAATATTTTTATATTTTTAATTAATATTTATAGTCGAATTTATCTTATGCATAACCCCATATTAAAAATGATTTACTTATTAAACTTTGATTTTAACTATTTTAACCCTTCTTTAAAAAAATTAATAAATAATGTCTTAATCTAATCCAAGTGGGCCTAAATGGTCATATTGTATTCCTAAGGTTGTTTTAGGTATAATTAAACTTGTCCAATAGAATTAGTATATGTGTTAGGGTAATAATTATATCATTTTTACCCTTAATTACCCTATTTACTTTTAACCGTGGTAAAAAAAAGTAAAAAGTTACTATTCACCAAAAAATTATTTTCATCTCATTGAACCACATTTTACTTACTGACATAAACCGTGTCTCTAGGATTCTCTAAATTCCACTCACAGAAGCGGTAAAATTAAGTTTTATGAAAAATTCAGTTTTTTAACTACCACTTAGTGGTTTCACTATTCATCAAAAAATGAAAGTTTCCAGAAAAATACCAAAAATTAGATGTAAGCTATATTTGATATTATGAATTCAAAAATAATGTCTATTTTATCAAATTCAAAACATATCAGTTGCATTAATTAATTTAAAAATTAATTCCCGTCGTCAAAACAAATAGCGTGTTTTTAAGAGATAATAACTATCACAAGATTGACACTTGTTTTTGACTGGTTTAAATGTGAAATTACATCCAATGACCAACATTGTATTAAATTGTAAAAATATATTCTAAATATACTTTAAAACCACTCAAATTAATAATTTATCACTATTAATTATTTCGATTAAAAAAGTTGTTTTTAATTATAATTTAGCAAGTTTCACTATTCATCAGAATATGAAAGTTATCCGAAAAGTACCAAAATTTCACCTTAGGCTAAATTCGATACTCTGAATCCAAAAATGAATTCCATTTTGAAAAATAAAATTTACACAATTTAAAAAAGTGGTTATTACTATTCATAATGGCTAGTTTTAACAATATTTTAATAGCATATCGTTGTTTAGTGAAACTCGGTATTGTGTACTACACACGCTATCAAGGAAGGTCGTGATTGCGTGTAATGAAAGGCATGTCAAGGATGCGTGTTGTGCAAGCTCCTTTTTGTGTAGCGTACAACACAAGACATTAATGAAATTAAAAAAATATTTTTCATAAAATCTCGGGGTGTTAAATTCTACCCCCCTTAAAATGAATTTCGCCCTCGAAATTCATCGGGGTTATAAATGGTTTACTATTCAAACGTTTCTTTAATCGAAACCCACATCGTAAAAAATAATACCAAAACAAATCTTTAAAAACAAAAGTATGAAACATAACGGTTACCCAAATAAACTAATCACTGGGTTTCCACATAGGTGAAAATATGGATATGGAAGAGAAATCTAACCATCATGTTCTGATGGAGAGTGGTAGAGAACATGGCTATGGAAAAGCTAGCAATCACAAAGTAATAAATTTGTGACGATCTAAGGTACCATCTCATTCATCAGATATAAGAGCACTAAGACAACATTTTTTGTTTTCAAGATCGTTTCCCTGAAGTTGATGAAATTGGAATTAGAAGAAATACTTTCGTGATTTTGGTATAGTCTCACCGTTTTTCGTTCATTGGACAATTTCCACTTCATCTCTTAAATAAATGAAGTTTAATTTGTCATTTGTGATGTGTTAGGAGATCATGTGATAGAATGATGGGTCATTCCATCTCTTTCAAACAAAATTTTAGCAAAAGTTATAAGTCCATCATATGGTTATTCGTATATGGTTCCAAAAATGAACTTATACTTCATATATCATACCTTTTAATAAAATAAAACTAGTTTATACTAACCAGGGACTTCCTGTAGGCCAGTGCTAGGCGATAAAGGCCAGTCGCACTTCGGTTGTGGGTTCGATTCCCACAGCCTTGTCCGACGCGTTGGGTTGTCGCCCGTCCTGCAGGTTGTCCTTTTTATAAAACTATATTACTTTAACATCCCATCAATAATATCGAAAAAACATCTATCCTTAAACAATACTAACTTATGTCCAACATAATCCATTCCAATCATTAGGATTATCCATAATACTGCAGTCCACTCTCATAACATAGTGAAAACGATTACCAGAGATTTAATTCCATCATTGATCCCCATATATCATAAGATATGTTTTGTTGGTCACATTCCAAACATTCAAAGTCCTTAATCATGTATTCAATTGAATACCCATTGAAACGTAGTGAAAACATGAATGCAGTTAAAAGTAAACACCTTCCACATACCAAAATCCTCAAAATTCTATATACTCAAACCATGATATCACTTAGTCCTTATATCAATCATGAGCTCATGAATACTGTCAAATATTTCATTTTCTCGTTTTCCCTTCATTATGCGCATATCATTCTTCTTCCAAAAGTATCTCAATCACTTTCCATGGTTACGGGTACCATAAAATTATTGAAAACAACAATAGACCAATACATAAGTATTCCAATATTCCACAATACTATATACAACACTATTTTGGAATCCCATTACATAAACACTTAATCATTCCACCACATCGTTGTCATATTCAACATCGCCAATAGTGATCGCATGTGACTTGCCTTTATCCTTTGCCTTAAGTGGTTGCTCATGTTGATCATCACTAACCGTTGGATTAGGGCATTTATTAGCATAATGCCGCATTTCCATGCACTTGAAGCATTGAAGTGTTGGTGGTGCATTCTCTGCAGTCTTTGCTTTATTCACATCATTAGAAACCCTTTTTCAATTACTTCGACACTCTGCTGCTCGATGACCTTCTTTTCCACACTTAAAACATCTTATAGTCCCTTTAAGACAGTCTCCACCATGATTCTTTCCACACTTTGTGTATAAGGAAACATTCATCTTCTTTTCGCCATTATTTTGAGATTTCTCCTTGAACTCCATCTTTCATTTATTTTCAAAACCATGAGATGGATATGTAACACCAACTTCCATTTCTACCTTCATAGCACAACGCACAATTTCTTCATAGCTACTGAAGTCTCTTATAGCTAATCCCCTTCAAAGACTTGGTTTTAAGCCACTGAAAAATCGATCAACTTTACTTTCAGGTTGGATGATAATGCTAGATGCATACCTTGCAAGTCTTGTAAAATTCGCTTCATATATACCAACAAATTCATCATCCTTCTGCTTCAGCTCAAGAAACTCCTTTTCTGTCTTTGTTCAAAGAATACGAGGGAAGTACTTACTGAAAAACAAGTTCTTGAACTCGTCCCATTTCATGGACTCAATTTCCTCTCTTGGCCTCGTATTCTTGATAAGATTCCACCATTGATCAGCTTCACCTTCCAAATGATATACTGCTAAGATGATTTTATCATGCTCAGAACATTGAAGAACTGAAAATATCTTTTCAGTGGTACTGATCCATTGTTCAACAACAAGTGGATCGGAAGACCTACTAAAAGAAGGTGGGCGTTGCCTCATGAAGGACTCAATAGAATATTGTTCCCTTCTCTGCTCATTTGGAAGTCCAGAATGATTCATAGCTTGTGTAAGTATAAAAATAAGATTTTACACTCCATCTCCCATAACATTTGTTTTTTCAGGAGGACAATCATTGCATTGTCCATTACATTGATCAACACGGTTCCTTTGGGCTCCAGCCATCGTCTAAAACCCAAAAAGAATAGTGTGAGAGGAAAAAATCATGCTAGGTAAACAACATAATAAAGGGGGAGTACCCTCAATATCTAACATCTTAGGTTAAATTCTAATATCGTTAGCGCAATTCTAGGACTATAACCTATACGTGTACTTAACCTTAGAGACATCCCTAGACATACCTTAGAAATATCTCTAGGGATCTCACTAAAGTTCTCGCATCATAGTTTCCAAAGGTTGACTAAAACTTTCCTCTGATACCAACTGTAGATACCCGAAGCATAATGTACATGAACATTACATTACTTTTGCGGAATACATAGTACATAACAAAAACAGACACACAAGGATCGTAATAGTTTAGTGTCTTTGGAAACTCAGAACATAATCTTCTAATCGTGGTGAAAGTTCTTCAACATCTCCCATAAAGATCTTCCTTTTTTTTACATAAAACCTTTCTTTATATCCTAGGGAAATGAAAACATAAAAGGGTGAGCTCAAATGCTCAGTAAGGGTAAACAAAAGAAATATCAATCACATCATATACATAAGAACATAAGTTTTGGAAATCTTAACCTGCAAAAGAGAGCATAATTTCATAACATGGGTTAAATCATAGTAGTGAAATGGAATCCCAATAATCATAACTCAAAACATGAAACTTTGTGGTATACACACATAATCATAGAGAATCATTTCTTGTTAGTCAAGAATCATTTCCAAGACTATCTTAGTGGACAAAGTCCATTTCTGAACCGAGTCACCCTCGTTTCAGTCCTGTTTCACTGAACCGGTATAACCTACCATTCCTGCCATGTCTATCTCATGAGATATAAAATCTTTACCCAATGCATTTCAGGGAGATATAGGTCCCACCCATCTCATAATGATACCATTCTTATGTGTGCCACAAAATCATAAATCATACATCATTGCATAACCCATGTAATAAAAATCGGATTCTTAAACATCGTGACATCATAAAACAATTCATATAAGATAAAGGAATTCATAAAAATATTTCCATCACAACATAATCAAATCCATGTAATAATAGGGATAGAAACATAACCCTTTATTAACTTAGATGGAAAATAATTTTGATAAAACACTTGAACTCCATTCTTGAGGAAAATATCCTTTCTACTTTAAAACCTTTTTTCCATTATTAACATGTCATACAATTTTAAACTAAAAGAAGTTGATTAAAAATAAACTTGAAAACTTATAAAGGAAGCTTCTTGGAAATAATGTTTTAAAAATCCATTCATGTCGTATAAGTTAAAAAAACATTCTTCTCGTACCTTTGTCGGAAAAGTCAAAAAAGTACCTTGTACGAAAAATGACAAAACATTCCTTTCATATATTTTACTAAAAACTCACCAAAGGGTAAAATTGGATTTAAACAATTGTAGGTGGATGGAAATAATATTAAATATTGAGGAAACATGGATGTGGATGATAAAATACACCCTAGTAAATACTAAAGTATAAACAATCACGGATAAAAATGAGATTCTGATATTTCCCTTACCTTAGGTCCGATTTGCTTCATAAGTGTCCAAACCTCCTGTATAGTGATTTAAATAATGTCATTGACTTATTACAGAATCATATTCATTGTTATGATATCATATATGGTTCACTTATGACTTTATATTACCCGTTCTTTTGAAAATTCCATGTTAAAGAGTGTTTTGGGTAAAATCGTTTCATTAATCGTCCGTGTTTTGACTTGTAATTATTAATATGATTGCTTGGATCATAATTACTTAATTTAAGAATATAAAACATTATATATATATAATATATATTCAGAATATACATATATATAATAAATTAGTAAATGGAAAGAAATAAACCGTTCATAGAGACGGTAGGCCGTAGGTACGCATGAACGATGTTTTCGTTTCCTTATTGAGTTGAATAGAATTAAGTAGATGACATACATATATATACCCATAAATACAGTAGCTATATAATGTCATATATTTCATTATTATTTCTTATATATACTTTATAATCATTCTTAAATGGTTAACATGGAGAATGAATCTCATCGCGTCGTGGAGACGGTAGTCCGTACGTACGCACGAGCGATGATATCATTTCCATAATTATTGAATTGAATTGGAGTGGATGATACAATATATCAGAATCATTATGATGTTATAATAACTATGTATAGTTATTCTTTACCCCATAATACCCATCCATGTAAGGTGTTGGTGGAAAATATATTTCACCATGGCGTGGAGATGGTATTCCGTACGTACGCACGCGTGGTGATTTTGTTTTCCGTAGGATGGATAGATGGTGAAATAGGATTGTTTCATACTTATAATAACATATCATTATATGGGTGATATTGATGTTATTACTTCATAATGAAACAACCTAATAGGAATAAGTGTAAGAAGAAATAAAGGTGAAAGAATCGGTAACAGAAATTACCTCTTCTTTGAAGCGCCTCTTTGAGACCTCCTCTTAGGGCACTAAAATTGGTCTTTGAGGAAGACCAGAACCTCTAGTATGTTCCTAGGGAAGTGGAGAAGAAAATTTTTCAGGGTTTGGCCGAGATTGAAGGCTCAAAGTTGTGTGAGGAAGATAGGGAGGAGGTGCCCTTTTATAAGGGAGGAGAGGGGCTCCTTTGGAAAAACTAAAAATATTATTTTATTATAAAGTCATGTTCGGTTTTAAATAGCTCCAAATTGATTTATTTCGAGGCTAAGGTGGGGATGGGTCGAAATCCTCTCGTCCAATAGAATTTAGACAAGTTTAGGTTCCTATTTTAACCTTATCACTTAGATTTAACATTAAGTTAAATAATTTTACTTTTACTGTGTCTTCTTGTGTTATTACACTATAAGGTTAATAAACTTACTATAAGAAGCTAGATGAACCCCATGTTGTTTATTATTAATATATATATACTTATCTAAGTCATTTGGACGATCCTTAGATTTTTAGGAATAAAAAAAATTATTAATATAATATTTATTTTAAAAACTAGTTTATGTCAATTTTGACACTATTTAGTAATTGATTTTTGTGAAAATCATAACAGAATGATAAGTTCGAACAAAGTTAGTTAAATCCATACTAGCATGTCATATTAACCTAGAAAATTAATGGAATTCATAAAAAGTCTCAAATTATATTTATTTGGGTATTTATAACATCAATTATGTCAATATTTCATTAATAAGATAATTACTACATCATCGTTGTGTCATAAATAAATTAAATTATTTAATGTCTAAAAATTACAAATAAAATACCATTATGTAGGAAATCTTCTTATCTTTCTCATGAATATTTATAGTTGAATTTATCTTATGTATAACCCCATATTGAAAATTATTTACTTATTAAACTTTGATTTTAACTATTTTAACCCTTCTTTAAATAAATTAATAAATACTGTCTTAATGTAATCCAAGTGGGCCTAAATGGTCATATTTTATTCCTAAGGTTGTTTTTGGTCGAATTACATTTGTTCAATTGAATTAGGACATGTTTTAGGGTAATAATAATATCATTATTACCCTTAATTACCCTATTTACTTTTAACCATGGTAAAAAAAAGTAAAAAGTTACTATTCACCAAAAAATTATTTTCATCTCATTGAACCACATTTTACTTACTGACATCAACCGTGTCTCTCAGATTTTTGAAATTCCACTCACAGAAGCGGTAAAATTATGTTTTATGAAAAATTCAGTTTTTTAACTACCACTTAGTGGTTTCACTATTCATCAAAAAATGAAAGTTTCCAGAAAAATACCAAAAATTATATCTAAGTTATATTTGATATTATGAATTCAAAAATGATGTCTATTTTATCAAATTCAAAACATATCAGTTGCATTAATTAATTTAAAAATTAATTCTCGTCGTCAAAACAAATAGCATGTTCTTAAGAGATAATAACTATCAAAAGATTGACACTTGTTTATGACTGGTTTATATGTGAAATTACATACAATGACCAACATTGTATTAAATTGTAAAAATATATTCTAAATATACATTAAAACCACTCAAATTAATAATTTATCACTATTAATTATTTCGATTAAAAATTTGTTTTTAATTATAATTTAGTAATTTTCACTATTCATCAGAATATGAAAATTATCCAAAAAGTACCAAAATTTCACCTTAGGCTAAATTCGATACTCTGAATCCAAAAATGAAGTCCATTTTGAAAAATAAAATTTACAAAATTTCAAAAAGTGGTTATTACTATTCATAACGGCTAGTTTTAACAATATTTAGTAGCATATCGTTGTTTAGTGAAACTCGGTATTGCGTACTACAAACGCTATCAAGGAAGGTCGCAATTGCGTGTAATGAAAGGCAAGTCAAGGATGTGTGTTGTGCAAGCTCCTTTTGGTGTAGCCTACAACACAAGACATTAATGAAATTAAAAAGAATATTTTTCATAAAATCTCGGGGTGTTACAGACTTAGTATGTGATAGGTGGAGCCCTCTCTAGCTCATCAATTCATTGGTTGGTTTTATGAGACAAAATAGTTCCTTGGAATAAGGCCTTGATGAAATCTTATTTGTAGGCTTCGTATAACGCCTTGACTATGTGGTTATGATGTCTGGAATTATGCATTCCATCATTTTGAAAGTGGTTATTGATATTTCATGTGATTATTCGGATAGTAGAATATCCATGTTATTATATAAATAGCATTATTTTATTTTATCTTTTCCATATTATGCTAAAGTTTATGTTTACAAGGATTTTGTTTTAGTCTTATAAATTACCATAATTGTTTATGCTAATTTATGAAAGTTTCGGCTTTATTATTATCCTTATTGAGCATCTGAGCTCACCCATTTATACGTTTTATTTTTTCCATGATGTGAAGAAGTATTTTATAGGTGACCTGCGTGGATATGCTATGGATATAAGTGTTTTCAAAAGGGGAAAAAATGTTGATGATGTTTTTATTTCATGATGTAATGTAAAACTTATGAATGTATCTAGTACTTGCAAGGATACTAAACTGGTCGGTCTTTCGAGACCCAATTCTTTATATCATGCAAATGATATGTAATAATGCACCTACTCTAGGTAACTGGGATCAGGGTGTTACACTCATTGGTAGGTTCATTGAGTTTCTATTGTTCTCTCCAAGGGGTATTAGTAATTTTCTCCCACTTCTGCACGTTTATCTTTTATTTTCCTATTTGGTTTACTTGTATACTCACCCAACATCTCTAAAACTTTTTTTTTGGTTTTGAAAGAGGAATTTGAGGACCATGATAGAATTTAATAGCTCAGGTGTTTGGATAGATGATGTGTTCCAACATTTACTATTTATATGGTACTTGTTTAAGTACGTTCGTTTTACTTTTTTTATTGTGTATGTTTAAACCATGAATGGTTTGGATTTTGGTTTCCTTTATATAAATTTTTGGTGTTGTTTAAGATTTTTATTTTCCTATCTACTGATATTTTTTATAAAATAATGGTAATGCCTTCCATTTTTGGGTGAGGTTCTATACCCTTGGTGTAGTATCCACTTTAGGGCCTATTAAATGCTTGAATTGGGGGTCATTATATCACTTTCATCATGAATAAGGATGAGATTGCCACTTTTTTCCCATCCCTCATCTTGAAGAGGGTGGGTTGTGATAGTATCATAATTTCATTTTATTCCCATATTTTTATTCAAGATAATATCAATTAATATTGTGTTTTTATAACATTTTATATATAAATTAATAGAAAAAATTCCTTTAAGAAAACACAACGTAATTTCACTATTAGTTCAAAACTATTTTATTCTCCCAAAAACATATCTACTAAAAATGTCATTGAAAAAGTTTTTTATAGGACCAAATGTTTTATTAAAGAAAATTTCACCCATATTTACTTACTTTTGTTAATTTTCAATCGATTTACATTTCATTATAAAATCAATTCAATTTGGAATTTATCAAAAATAGGAATGGAGTATTCTTTTCATTTTCCAAACAAGGAACATTTCTACCCTTTTTACAGTACAAAATGAATTTTTTTAATTGGATGACATTTATGAGATTAAAAATGAATCACAATATAATTTAATTAAAGCTTTGATTTTAGTTTAAAAATGATATTTTTAAAGAAAATATTTTTAATTGTTCATTAAAATAATAATTTATGAAATATTTTCATTACCAAGATTTTTTATTCAATAAAATTTGTAATTAAATTATTATTTTATTTCTATTAATCAAATAAAGTAACTCTTTATTAAATTTATGATAAAATGGGGACATGTTTAATTAATACCATCTATATTATTTATCTACATTATTTATGCTATGTTTGAATATGAATTTTGAAACTTTTATATCATACTATATATTACACTAGATGGTTTATAATTGTGTTCATTAATTGGGGAATTTATTAATATTTAATATACAATTATTTAAATAATAATTTTCATCCGGTTTATTTTTATCCAATTCATATGAGGAATGGTATAGACGTTGTGTGTTATGGTTTGGTTGGGGAATTATATAGCTCTTTGATGCATCAAAAAGTATTATGTGACAAATATATTGTCTAAATAAGATAGGTTTTTACGTATAGATTTAATCTGTCATGTGAATATATTTCAATGTTAACTATGTTAAAGATATATCATGATTGTAACTCTCTTGATTATTGATCTTGATAGTTAAAATGATTGGCATTATTTATTTCATCATTATGAATATTTTTATTAATAATCCAGGTGATTATTTGATTACCTAGAATATTGATGTTTATGGATTCAAGATCATGTGATATTCTATATTTTCGTATATGATTGTTATTTATTTCTATCAATTTAGGATCAATTTATTCATTAAATTTCATGTTTTCTAGTAACATACCTTGAATTGTAGTTTATTAGTATTTATTCTTGATAGAATTAACTGTACTTGGACTTTACTAAGATGTTGGGCTCACCATTATTTTGTTTTGATCCCCAGAAACCCATAATGTGTAAAATGATTGACATGATGGGTTTTTCATGAGGTAATAATGTTATTCCCAAAAAACTATATTGAAAATTTTTTTTAAAATATAATGAATTACTCAATTAAGTATATATTTTCCCAATACTACTAACGTATTGAGACGTTTGGGATGTGATTACATGATTATAAACACAGTGTTTCAATACATGAATAATCAAGGAACTGTGGTGGTTAGGTCTGTTATATGAAACATCCATCGTATCGAAACAACTAATGAAAATTGGTTTTGTAGGCATTAGACTATACAATAACCCATTTGAAAAGAGAATGGTTTCATATTTATTTTATCATTTCAATATAATATATTGTTTGTAAAAACAAGATGGTTACATATCCAGTTAATAATGGAATATCCCATAGAAGTGAAAGGGTTTCATAAATGTTTTTTCATAAAAATCATTAACCATTCATATAAATATTAAAAATAGAAACCATATATAAGAACCATATTAAATAATAATTAACATCAATGAATTTCATCATCGATGGAAAATGATTTCAGAAATTCACATGGATAATTTTTGTAGTAAAATAAAATTTCATTTCAAATTCACTATTAAAAATAAAAAATTCACAGACAAATTTGGGAATTTATTCAATTGAATTAATACATTAAACATATAAATGAGGATTTAAAATCATTTAAAATATTGTATTTGGAAAATATCCATTTTATATTGATAATCAATAAAAAATCAAAAAAAATTATTGAATTCACATTCAATGATAATGGAAATTGAATCTATTTGTTAATTATTTAATAATAATTAGTGGTTCATGACTGTGTAAAATTCTATTCATTCTATAAATATAAAAAAATTATTCATTTCACATTTTTAATGAAAGTAAACATGCATTGTTTTTAATATGAAATTTTTATTCCTTTTAATTTTCCTGAAAAATTAAACCATAGGGAACATATTTTTATGAAATAATTTATATAATATTATAAATAATTTGGAAAAATTAAAAAAAATAGGATTTTGATAGGGAAATATGTTTTCAACTGAGGAGAGAAAAAATAAGGATTTTTATTAGAAAATTATATTCAAAAAATTAGAACATAAATAGCATGAAATAAATTAAATGATTTACTCTAATGAAATAGGTGGATGATAATACTTATCATGGTGTTTATGATAAGTATATCATGCTATTTTATCATCAGAAACATAATCCTAGTAAATGATGAGATTAAATAATAAGACTCATTCCAAATTGGTAGTATTAAATCATAATCCCCATGAAATAATTACATTAAATGAAATACAAAATATCCTGATAATAAATTAATACATGAATTTACATGTAAATTATTATTTATATATGACTTATTAAATAAGATTGGTGCAAAAAAATGACATATGTCACAAAAAATTATCATTGAGAAAAAAAATCCCTTATATAAGTTGTAACGTTTGAAAAGTAAACCCCATAAAATATTGATTTTAAAATTTATTTCTAAAACCACATAAATCATAGTATTATAATATTAAAATACCATCCTAGGAAGTATATACACCACAAAAAAATATGTGGTCAATATGGCATGTGTATCGCAGAAGTAAAAAATTGAGATCCAAACCCTATAAATCAAGTCTCGAGTTCATAATACACATTAAAAGATCACATGTAAAATATATATTAATAATATACATTTATTAATGACATAAAATTTTATATATCATAACATATGTGATTTAATTATGATATTTTATTCCATTTTATTAACAAACCCATGTTAAAGTAAATTTTCAGGAAATAAGTTATTTTTTCATATATGTTTTGATTATATATTTTTAATCCTCTTAATTTCATAATAGTTACATATAATATATATTTTTTACCATGATATAAATATTATATATATTAATTATATATTCATTTATAGTAGTCCAAAATTATTAATAATAGAAAATAAAATTTACCATTCACTGTTATTATAGGTAGTATGCACACAGTAATTTTGTTTCCATTTTCTTGAATTGTTGGAGTAAATAATTCTAAATAATATATTTCAATTAAAAAATTTTATATTTCAATTATATCACATATTTTCATTGATACCATATATTTTTCATTCTGTGTAAATTTTGATTGAACCATATCTCCTAACGAGGTGGTAGTCTGTCGTATATGAAAACATTATTATAGTATTCCCATGGAATGTAGTGTAAGAAGTAGAATTTGATATTATAATTAAATAATCATGTTAAAATAATATATATCACATATATATAATAAAAATAAATATTAAATATAGAATTAATAGTTTCTAATGGAATAATAAATCAGATCTATTCATGAGTTGGTAGTTTGTGATATCCATGAATGATGATTTTATAACCCATTTGACAAAACAAAAAAATATTTAGTTTATGAAATCTACATTATAACATCCCGGTATATGAATAATTTTTTCATAATCTTTTAATGGATTAATATTAATTGAATCAGGTTATGTATGTAATAAAAAAACTTTTTTTGTGATATAAGTTATTCTTCAGAAAACATAATTTTTTATGAACCATGTGCTTCATTGGATTTATTTTTGACAAAATAAAATGTCTCAAATATGAGAGGATGTAAGTAATGAATATATTTGGACATTTATTATCATAATGAAAGATATTTTTATGTGTGAAGTGGAGAGGAGAGTAGGTGGCACTGTATAAGTAAGGTGAGTGGCATAGTTGAAATTCTTAAATAAAAAAGGTGTACCAACATCTTTCACATTCCACATGGATCCAAAATTGAATATTATATAAAAATCGATGTTTTAATGTCTAAATCACTCTGTTAAATGGGTTTTTATTAGTTTCTAGGTAATTTTGACACTTAATTTTTACTTTTTCCACCAGTAAACCCGTTTTAATCTAAACCACAATAATGAATTTTAACTTTTCTTTTTTACTATTAATTATGTGAAAACATTTAGATGAGCATATTATAAAATATAAATTACTTGGATTAAAAACATGGAATGAATTTTTCCAAATTCCTCTACAATAATATGAATATTAAAATTTAAAATTAATCTTGCAGATGAGATATGAAACCTATTTTCCAAAGAGAAAATATTAATTTTTTTTAATATGTAATATTTTCAGATTCAAAATAAAATTTAGTTAAATAAATTATATAAGATTATTATGTATATAATTGAACTTGTTTTACTTTTTTTACCTTTTTTTAAATAATATGGATAATTTTTAATTCTTAAAAATAAATTATAAATATTATTAAAAACTAGTTTTTTCTCAATTAATCCAAAACATTATCTTATAAAAAATTTCCCAAAAATTAAATCTAATAGAATATATAATTTATCATTTAAAATTTAATTTCTTATTATTCAATTTTTTTTTTGAAAATTTGAATAATTTAATTATAATATTTTCACATAAAAAGAAACATTACTAGTTTTTAGAAAAACAATATTAAGAAGAAAAAATGGATGTATTTTTAGAAAATTTGTGTAAAACAATTGAGATGAATGTAAAACATTTTATTAAATATATTATACATACAGTTGATTAAAATAGTTAAACGTATGATATTTTTAATTTAATTTGGTAAAATGTGTTTATTCTAAATAAATTTTTTTAGAGAAGGATTTTCATTATTTTAAAATAATAATTTTTTTATTAAATACTAAATTTTCCACTAATGAATTAATTTTATATAAATTTGTTAACCATTTATATTCATAATTTATTTAATATTTTTCATATCCAATATTATAATGATTATACTCTAATAGTAATATTAAATAATAATGTTTTAATATTATGTTGATTTTTTTTAATGTTTTTATTTCATGTGAAGAAATATTAACACAGTGTTTCATGTAACTCAAAATATTGGAAAGGATAAATTTATTTGAAAAATATATTTTACTGAATCTCAGTTTGTTACATTCTATCCCACGTAAAACGAATTTGTCCCCCAAAAATTAGTCACTTTGGTACCTACAGTTGAGGAAAATTCAACCTCATTACAACCACTGGATCCCATGTTACTTCCTAATTATTGTGGTTTCATCATAAAAAAATGGATAGTTGAGTTTTCTCATTTCATTGACATTTGTATTTATGATCCAAAATCACCATCAGATGTTCCTCACAATCTATATCATGCTCTAAAGATAAAAACATTTTATTAAGTTCATGTGATATTCTAGTTATGTGGTTCTATATGAGAGATATATTGAATAAATTGAGAACTGATGATAAGTTCATTTTAATATTGAATCAATAAGTTATGGTCCTGATATAATCAAAAACATTATTGGAAAAAATATACATAGGGATTAGTTTTTAAAACTGAATTGATAAAATATTTTCATGGTAACACATTATCACTGTCATAATAATCTATATCTCATTAAATATTATTAAACAAATTCCTATAAACTTTTTCGGAATTTATATAGTACATAATGTCTCCAACCTTCTCTACTACCACATCCCCTAGATTAGGTCTAGCCATATTAATTTTTGTATCATATTTCATGTATTTTTGATTTTTACACTTATTTTAGTAAATCTATTCATAAGGATGCAATTAAAATATCGTGTAAAATATTTTATTGTATGAAAACTAAACTAGATCATAGTGTTGGCCACAAATAAAATTTAATTTAACTGAACAAGATCGTAGAATACCTTCTATTGTTTTAATTTTTTTTCTCATACAAACTCAATGTTTGAAGATGATATGAGATGCGGAAACACAACTCCATATCCATCGAATGCTAATAAACCCACAAAAAATATTCTATTAAAAAAATATATCTATTAGATGCAATTTAATGTAGTAATCCATCCATCCTTACAACTTTGATTATGTATATTATGTAATGTGGATCTAGAGTGAAATATTATCATATTATAATATAGTGAGGTGACATTGGTTTGTGGTTGACTAAATCATATAATTAAATTAACATCATATATAAGAGAAAACCACAAAGGTTACAAGTACCATTAATCATATGTCAACAATATGAAATTCTATTCATCCTGAAACATATTTTTCACAATAACAAAAATTAATACAATGGTTTTTATTTCAATAAAATTTTAATAATATATTCTTATTATTAAATAACTCCAATCACATGAAAACTCATAATGGATTTCTATTAATTTGATCTTATGATCAACATTAAAATCATAAACTGATGTTGATATCCAATATTGATATGTTAATCTGAAATTGAGGCATATCAACATTTAAACATTTATTCATCCTTTATTACATATATATCATGTTACATTATATATGAATATTTTAATTTGATTCCTGAGTTCATCATTAAACCAATCAATTATGAAATGTTATTTCATTATTCAATAATCTATGTAGAGGGATATAATCCCAAAAATTATCTCTAAATGATGTGACATAATATTTTAATTGGTCTCAGTCATAAAAAATCAAATTATAAATTCCCAATTAAGGAGGGGAGGATAAGTGTTCCATAATTTTCATGATTTGATTCATCCATTGTGATTTCCTAAGATTTATATTTGTCATTTTTTTCTAGGGATGTTGATGATTATTAGAAAAATTATCCATTATATTGGGAATTAATTCATATATTTCAAAAACTATATGAACATTATTACATGAGTTTTGTTGCTAAATTCTGATGTGATATCTATGAATTCGTTTCATTAACTATACCCTTCACAAAAATTATTCATTATTTTAGTCAATGGTTTAATTTTCAATCCATTTATAACTCTGTTATTTGTTTAGTAATTCACCTAATGATTCTTCACATATTTATTCCATGAAAGTAATTGAAATTTAATTCCACCATGTTTTTATTTGAGTTCTCATGAGACACATTACTTATTTTCTTATAAAAACCATGTGAATTTTTAGATTATCATATTTCTATTTCTACAATTATCAAACATTGAATGACCTCTTCATAGTTACTAAAGTCTATTATAGACTATTCGACCAGAATAATTTCTCAAAATCCACTAAAGAATCAATCAATTATTTCATTATGGAATGATGATTAAACTAGATTCATACTATGAAATTCTAATGAAATAACATTTTCAATAGCTAATATATTCACCACAATTATTTTAAAGAATGAGAAATTATTTACCCGAAAGCATCCAATAGTTATTTATCCAAAAGGTACATCCTTTTCAATGTTCGAAGTTCCTAATGTTTGATCTTATGATACTTAAGAAGAAGCACTGGTCGAGACGATGGGAGGTCGGACTCATCACACCATTTTGGGGGGAATATTTTTTACTTCGAGACTCTCTTTTTATATTTGATATATTTTCATGAATCCTTTTTAATTCACAAAGTATAACATAGGTTTCTTGTGGAATTTAAAATCAATTATTGCCATGTATGATATTTAGAATCTTCATTAGGTATTCTATGTTCTATAATAATTGAGATATATATATGTATTGGAGGTTCTCCCTCAATGATATCTTCTCATATACTATTTAGATATTCACTAATCATCGTTATGATGATACTAGTTTTTGAGCCACTTTGTGGGGAACTCTAAAATTTATTGTCATCTACATAGAAGAATGTTTGTTTTGATATTGGGAGAATACCCATAAAAGTGGATACCTATGTATCTTTGTGAATGGAATTAGTACCCTAATAGTTAGGTTCTACTTAATGCGACACATCATACCATTGATGGTAATGGGAGAATTACCTAGCCAGACAGTTTAATGTCTTGTAGTAAGGACCTAGCCATAGAATTTTATTTCATGTGGAAAGCACCTCTATGAGAAAAGTTCTGAGTCAGGGATTATTGTGAGACTTATACCTATGTAGCCTAAGGGACATGGAATTCATATGGTTTTCCATGAAATATTAGACCATGTTAAGAATATGTCCCATAAATAACATGGTTGTTTTGATGTGTGGGGTTTGAACCACATAGAGGCTTCCTGTGTATCCCATTTGTATGGGAATCAGAGCCCACGTAGTTCGATGAGTCTCATATGATAGTTTAGTTTTTTGGGAGAAATGTGTTTGTCCTTTCATCCTAAAAAGGAATCCTTGCTGATTTGGGGGATTAATTAGGGGATTATTGTTAATGAGGATGCCCAGATTAAGGGAATTAGGGTTTCACTTCTGAAGATGATATCCAGTGAGCTCATGCCCTAATGAAGGCTTCCTATGTATCCCAATTATGTTGGGAATCAGAGTTATATAAGTAAATTCATTGTTTCTGAAAATGTTTTCATCATGAAAAACCTCTAATCCCACTTGAGTCATGCTTGGTGTGAGATACAAGATGATTTCAATGATTCAAAAAATTCTACCCACACATTTCCTCCTCCACTGGTCGAAGAGGGTCTGCCTACGGAAGAGATGGTGGAAGAGGGGGAGGAAAATAGGGAAGACGGAAAGGCTACAAGCCTACCCTATGTCACTTTACATTGTACAATGGTCCAATGTAAAGAAAGGGTGAATGTGAAGGAAGTATAGAGGGGAAATATTGCACCCTTCTACTTCAAAAAGAGAGGTGTTACCACAGCATAGCTGCTCTAGTGGATCTTGGTAGGGGAGGGAGAATTTTAATTTTCATGAATAGAAATTCAATTAGGAACCATATATTCCCTACCAGAGACTTGAGGTTCTAGGTTTAAAATATGATAAGGGGAGGTCATAACCCAAACTATAATTATCCAAACTGGGAACATTACATCACCGTTTCTGTGGGAAAGGTCAATGTGAATATGGATTTACAATCCCCGAAAAACTAAATGAATCATATCCCCATCGTGAAAAAAAAATTAGGAAGCCTCTGACTGCGGATAGACAAACCCAAATTAGGGGCACAATAATGTGTCTTTCCCCAAGGTTTGATAATTCATGAGGTTTTTGTATAATTTTAAATTTATTCCATTTTAGAAAAGGGACCAATGGATAGAATACCATGCCATGAATGGACTTGTAGTGTGTGTCTAAGATGATGTGTAGGCTTTATGTGAAACATTGTAGTATAGGTACCCCCACATAGTTTTGTCACTTAGGTTTACCACACAGATGTTTCATATAGGTGTGTCACACATGTGTGTTGCGCTATCCTGAGAAATTCTTGATAGAATGGATTTACATAGGGGAACCAAACCTATGCATGATTTAAATTGTAAAAGACTTTTAAAAAATTCTTATTCTATCTAATTATATATTCTATCGTGTTTTTATGGAGCAAACTGGAACAATTTGAGGGATCATGGTGAATGAGATATGTAGTTGGACCTTTATGATTTATTTACATTTTTATAGTTGTCATATGAAGCACCCAGGGGTCATACTAATAAGAATGTAGGTGGATGGTTGAAGAAATTTTTTCTGTGGAGGTCTACCATGAAGTCCCTCTCCTTCATAGTCTTTAGTTATTAATAAAGAGATTTAATACCCCCCCCCCCTCGGGTTTGGATCTAATTAGAAAGTGTTCCGAGTTCTGTGGTAAAATTGTGGGGTAAAGAATATGGAGTATGGTGTTAAACCACGCAGGTTTTGCCATGTAGGTATTTCGAACATGTCTATCATGTATCTTTTTTTACACAGGAAAGTCGCAGAGGTATGTGAATCTCTATAAATAGGTTAGATACTTTCTGGTTTTCTTCACATGTATTCTCTTATTTTTTTGTCTCTCGTTGTGTAGCTTGTTCATCCAGCCTCAATGCGATGTGCTCTCACGTATATTCCTTAAAATTTCTGAATGCGAAATTTCATGAGTGATTGAGCTACGTGGAAGGATTTCATTGAAGGATTTGTGTAGGGACACTTGTCGAAGAACCTGTGTGACAAACCTCATTGAGTGAACTATGCCTAGAGTTTCCTTTACCAAACAATAAGTTTAATTTTGAATTTTTTTAATTAAAAATTTCAACATAATAGGAGGTGTTTGTTAATTCATTTTTAGGAAATGGATCACATTATAATCTCTACTGCAGAAGCTAAGTCTCGTAAAAATGATATGATGAAGATCATCATACCATATTGTTATGAAGTTGTCGAAAGTACTATTCCAGGACTATGGAAAGGTTTAATTTCATATCAATGTGAATATATTTAATGTCACTACCTCTCATTGTATAGACACGATATTTTATAAGAAGCCTACATCCCATCTATTAAGGAATACGTCCCAATGAATTGGTTTCTTCAATACACCAATTATTATTTAATGAATATTAACATGAGGGGTATGCCAGTTCATTATGGAATGGTCCCTATTGGATTCATCCTACATCATAGTGGATGTAATCATAATATGAAACATCATTTTATAGAGAAAAAAACACATTTCTATGATTCACCCTTTGGGGCTTCTCAAAAAAATTAGTCGAATGGTTAGAAGGAGGAGTGGGATCATTGTTCTTGATTAGGTGTTAAACCTGAATGGATATCAGAGTTCTGGGTGTGCCAGACTTGGGAAGAATTTAGGATAGAGTTATCAGATTTTTAAATTTATGAAGATTTCTAGATGGGACAAACATATGGTTATAAAAAATATTTCGTTTTGAAATTGCCGATCCGACGGAGTCCGTAAAAAATTTCATTCCATTTGATATATGATAAATTATCCATTAGTTTGTGGGATATCTACCTAAAATATGGGGTTCCCATTCTTGGAGAAATTTATGATGAGTTAATTATTCTAGTTACAACATGGGGTGATATTACCAGAACAACACCAGTGTCTCATTAACAATTCAAAATATTAAATAAATTACCCAAATACAAGAATTATATTAATTCCAGAGTGTGGATAAAAGCCTTCATGGAACCAACAATAGATAAAGGTCGCACTTCTGGATGACCTACTATTTATCCTTCTGAAGATAACTGGTGTAGTTTAGTCCCATATTGGCCAACATTGGAGAGAGGCGACTATAAGAACTAGGAAAATAAAGTCAACTATGTAGATAACTGGGGAAATTCAGTCACATATTTCACATAATGCATAGTTAGGGAAAAGAGTTTTAAAATATTTGAAACTATGTCACCAAAACCTATTATAAATATTATTTAGATCTGAAAACATTCCAGATTAAGAGTTAAAAATGTGGAAGGGGTAATGCTTAATGCACATGAGAAATATTGGAATCAATATTGGCTATGAATTTAGAGCCCTTTACATAGATCTAACTCATATGTAAAATGGATCCATTCCTTGTTTCCTTTGAATCTATATTATGTTTTTCATTTTAGATCCAAATAGAAAGTACATGAAGTGATTACAACATAAAAAGGGAATATTGTAGCTAGACCAAGTAATTAAAAAAATGTGTAAATACTTATCTGATATGGATGAGAATCAATACATATGTAGTTCTTTTAAAATTCCCTATATAGGTTTTATTCATACACAGGGAAGGGGGTTATAATGGTTGGGCCCATTTTTGTTGATCTAGGTATCTCTACATATCATATATGGATGATAATAAAAAAATTAGTTCTTGTAAAATCATTTCCCACACCAATTGAGTTTTATATGGGAGATGAGTCTTTTAACGCATTCTAGGAGAATTTTTAAATTTAAGACACGTGATGGTAGAAAAATGAAACCATGTATCTTAAAAAATTCTATGTATAGATCTAGTTCATTTTCATGTAGAGAAGAGGGAAATTTATATTTTTTTTGTGATTACAACTAGGCCCAAGATTTAAGATCTAGGCATCTCTACATATCTCATATGGATGAGAATCATGCCACACATGGTTTGTGAATTGAGTCCCCTATACAGATCTAATTTGGACATAGTGAGGAATTGACTCATGAGCCACTAAGCTGGGATAATTATGTCAAGGATTATTGCATATGGAATCTCATAACATCAAATTGAGAAGATGCTAACCGAATTGTATAATGTCATGTAACGATGAAAAATTATGTCATGTAGTTTATTGTCTTACAACTAGGACATTGTATTGTGCAGTTTAGAGTCATGCAGCAAGGACATTGTATTTGCAATTATAAAATGTACTTCTTTAAAAATATCGCATTGGTTGGAGTTTTGATAGGCTCTCTATCTATTAATATTAAGGAATAAGATTCATTTGAGTCTACTCTAAATATTAAATAAGCTCCTTGCAACATTGCCTCAATCATTGGAGGATTATTTCCTAGTATCATTATAGTCTGAAGGACCAATACCATCTATCATTGAATAAATGAGAGGTGTTGAACTTTTTTTAAGAGCTCATGCTATTCTATTATAATATACAATTAAATTATGTAATGTATGGAATCTCTTTTCGGCTAATCATTCCAGCTTTTCAAATTGTTTTTGAGACATATCATCTGTAGATAATGATCACATATTGCAACTCAATGTGAAGGTAATTTTATTCCAATTGGAAAAAAATTATCTTTTTTGTATAATTATTAGTATAGAGTTTTCTAAGTGTGAGTATTGGCAGTAGTCTGATAATACCATAAAGAGAGAAAATGTTTATCATGCCAAGATTTATTTTCTTTATGAACAATTTTATACAGTATATTTGATAATCTCTTATTGAAAGCCTTTATCTTTCCATTCTCTGCTCAGTGACAACAAGATGAATTGTTGGATTTAATATTGTGCTCTTGATATAACTTTTTTTCATCAACAAAACAAAAATTGGTGTCTTTATCTGTTAAAATAGTATGAGGGACACCAAATCCAGCGATGATGATAGTTTTGACAAAATTAACAATGTTTTTGGCTATGAATTTATTGAGAGTTATTAACTTCACCCATTCAGTGAAGATGCTAGTAGTAGTAAAAATATAGTTGAACTGCTTAGCCATAGGTGGAGAGTAAGGTCCTACTACATTCATTACCCATGTGGAAAATGGCCAGGATTATTTATCTGTTTGTAACAACTTCGAGGGTTGATGAATGAAAATGACATGAACATGCTAGGGATGACATTTCATAGTGAAATATGTGAAATTTTCTATCATTGAAGAGAAATGGTATCCAAGACTTCTGATTTGATCGGAAATATTATCCCCAATTGGGTGAGCATCACAAGTTCATGCATTTACTTCTTTCATGATAGAAACCATTTCTTCTCTATTAATACACATATAAAGGATTCCATCAATGCCCCATTTTTTATGATCATCTGGTGATCTCGACTATCATAAAGAGTATAATTGGCCACTTGTCTTCAAATTTATTTTTTTCAACTCTATCTAATTAAAGTAGTCAATTTTGAACGCATTCTATGATGGATTTCATCCATCCCATGGAATGACCATATGGCTTCGAAATAGGTCTAATTTCATTAATTTTTTACATTATAGTGTGAATGATAGGTTAAACCACACAATGATGGGAAATAATAATGATGGTCTCTTCCCGATTTGGATCTGATAGGGTTGTGGCTACATTATCCAGTGCATCATCTTGGGCATTTTGTTATATCTATAAATAAGACAATGTTGGATCTAAGGGAAACTCATCCATTAACCCTCTAACATATTCACACAAACGGATCAAATCATAATTTTTGATAGAATAGTCCCCATTGATTTGTTTGACTATCAAATATGATCCACCATTCACATTAATGTGTTCCACTTGTACCTAGAGTACCAATTCCAGGACTAAGATGAGATCTTTATATTCTTCATCACTGTTAGTACCGCTTTATTACAACAAAAAGTAATATGGAAACATTTCCATTTATGGGGAAATAAGTAATATTCCTAACACAAATTATTGATTTATTTGTTTTCCATTCTCTTCCATGGTGTACTTCTGGAAACACCATCAATATACATTTCCCACATTTGGGGAGTATCTTGAATAGAGAAGACTTTTTCATAATAAGTTTCAATACTCAATGATGTATCCTTTATTGATGGGGGTTTATCTAAAAAATTGGCCAATTTGTGGCCATTTATTGCCTTCTGAGGCTCAAATTGGATATCAAGTAGTTGTAAAATAACTACCCACCATGTCAAACACCCTCTAAGAATAGGACGACATAGGATAAATTTTAGCGGGTTATTAAGAGACACTAATTGGTCCACATGATGTTGTAGGTAGTGCTTCAATTTCTGAACTACAAATACTAATTACACGCAACACATATCGATATATTAATTTCGAGCCTATATCATGCATAGTTCAACTGATATAACAAAGGATTGTTTCAATCCCAGTATCATTATTTTGGGAAAAGAAGGCACCCAGTGATTGCTCTACAGATGTCATATAGAGAATATTTGGTCTTCCATCAACAAGTGGAATTAATATCAGTGCAATCAAGAGGTATTTATCAAGGGTATAAAATTCCTCTTCTCATACTTTAGTCAATTGATAAGTGACTCATTTCTCATTAATATATTAAAAGGTAAACCGTTTCTTGCCAAATTCAAGATAAAGCACCAAATATATGCCATGTGTCCTTGGATTCCTCTAAATTCATTCAATTTTTTGAGGAGGTGACATGCCAAGGA
This sequence comes from Viscum album, assembly GCA_963277665.1. Classification (NCBI taxonomy): domain Eukaryota; kingdom Viridiplantae; phylum Streptophyta; class Magnoliopsida; order Santalales; family Viscaceae; genus Viscum; species Viscum album. Next base: position 19,973,202 of record OY728129.1, on the reverse strand, counting down.
TTTATTTTTGTATTTTAAGGATGATCTTTTATGCAATTATTTCATACTACAAAGCCGAGGAATTTTCCTTAGGTTACCCCGAAAGCACATTTCAAGGATCTCATCTTCAAATTCTGTTTCCACTATTTCATTAATATGATTTCCAAATCAGTTAAGTGATTAGAATGTTTTATTGATTTAACTAAAAATAATCAATATATCCCTCGGAAAATTTTCCTATGATGGTTTTGAAGATATGGTGCATGGAACAAAGATAAGTATCATCTTCATTATTTTTTCCAAAGGTCATTACATAATATAAGAAAACCTTGAGGGGATCTGAAGGCTATAGAATTTTAATCCTCTAGGACCATGATGATTTGATTATACCCAGAGTAGCCATCCATGAAGGAAAGAGCACCATATAAAGTTGTTGCATTAATTAAAATCTCTATGATTGGAACTAGAAAGTCATCTATAAGACAATTTAGGTTTAAATAACTAAAATCAATGTAATATTTGATATTACAATTATTCTTTTTCAATGGGATGCTGATGACTAGCCACATGGGATGTTGAACCTCCCTAACAATTTTTTCCTTTATCTTGAGGATTTTATCTTCAATTTTAGAGGCATTAGTCAGGTGTGTTCTTTTGCTGTCTGTTTAAATCCTCGATGCACTTCTGGAAAACCTGAATGATGAGTGGATACATCAGGATTAAGGCCTAGAATTTCTGTACTTTTCCATGAAAATATATCTCTATGATTCTTTAGAAATTAAGTGGACATCTATTTCACTTCATAAGTTATGGACACACTAATTTGATTGGGGTTTTGAACTTCTATTATACCAAGATCTATTTCTCGGATCTCATCCACAGTGGTAGCGAAAAGATTCTCAAATAATAGAGGATATTCTCTGAGATCTTTTTCTTTTTCTTCTTTTTGTTTCACTTATTATCTTTCAACTTTCATAGTAGGTATTGAAGAAAAACTTTTATTTCTTGGGGAGGAGTCATTATTTGAACATCCATAAGAAGAATGAACAATTTCTGACTCTATTGATGATGAATGGTCTTCCTGGAGAATTGAAGTGGATATGATGGGCTGTGAATCAAGATCCTCGTCTTACCCTAGTACTGCTACAGAATATTATAGTGTTATTGGTGATGCAGAGACTTTTTGATGTTTAGTGTATGAAATGAAGACATCTCCATTTAAGCATTCATTGCAGCTTGGTAAATCAACAATTTCTCCCATGGTGTCAAGATCAATTTCCACGATTGACATTATGGATGTCATTGGATGAGGTATTGGATGTGTGTTTATCGTTTCAATTTTAGTGATAGGAAGCACATAATATATAAACTAGTTCTTGAGTGGGTTTGCTGGGATCTTTTCCAGGCCATTTGAAGCATTAATTCTGGTTTATTCCTTTATCACTGACCTTGTTTCCTTCATGTGATAAAATTCTACATCAATATATTGATATTCACACATTTTTAATTGATCCTTGTCACCATACAATTCCCAAATATGACCATTGAAACTGTACTTGAGACATTGGTGGTATGGAGAAGCAATGGTTGTATGTCGATATAGTCAGGGCCTTCCAAGAAGAATTTTCATGGATATGTCTTGATGGACAACCATAAAACCTGAATTAGATACAAGATCACCACACTGAGTTCTGAGTGTAATCTCAGATAAAGGTTCTTTCTCATTCTTGTCATAACCTTGTAACATTAAATTGGAAGGAGATAAGTCAGATTTAGTGATGCCCAATAGATGAATTGTACAAATATGAATATGGTTGACTCCTGATCCATTATCAATGAAGGATCATCATAGGTCTATATTATTGAACCTACCAGATAGATACAAGGGCCTAATGTGTTCATGTACAACATCATCTTCATATTCTTCCTTGAAAGATATAACTGTGTGACATTATTTAGTATGATTATCTATAGGGTAAACCTTTCCAACAACTAGTTTAGTTTCACAGACATGAGGACTTGAAAAAGCCTCAATAAGTGATTCCCGAATATATTTTTATAGATTAAATGCATCCTAAATTGAAAAATTTTCTAGTACATGGGATATTTGTTTCAAAACATCATACTTTTTTCAAGAGATCTGTGTTTCCCAAAATGTAGATGCGGATTTTCACATGCCTTGGAAGTTGATACTCTGGATGAAGATGTACACTATATTAGATTAGAAGATAAAAATACTCCTAATTTTGGTATATTAGACGAATTATGTATATCTAATAGCATAGAGAATAATGATGTATCTTCTATTCAATACTCGAAAATAATCATATTATGACCTATCATATCATGCGTTGGAGAATATCGTGGTTCTTATTGAGCCCTCTGGAGGGCTCTCCCAATATTTTCCGTTGCGTATACGGTTCGAGCAGAGGTAGAGTTTAAATAGTGTCTTCTCGAATTCCCATGTCTTCCCCTATATCATTGACATTCGTTTCCTCCTTGAGTTCCCCAATTATATACAAGAACCATGTCTCATCATCACCAGAATCATTATTGGAATAGGGATCCATTATGTGTATAACGTTGATAGAACCAAATATCAATTATTAATATGATAACGATTCTTTTTGATAGGTTAGTTATGGTTGGTCTATTTGGCATGGTGGTTCCTGTGCTTTTGAAATAGATGGCATGAAATCTGCCCAAGTTAATGAAAACATTGTCCTTGACATGAGCTCATCCTTTTTTACTCCATTTTTCATTCTAGTTGTGTCTCTTATTTGAGGATTGACCTTTGTAAGACTAATCTTTTGAGGGAAGTGGTTTTGATATTGTGGAAAAGTCAGAAGAGGCAATGTGTTTCTTCAACTATGTTTGTAAAATGGCATGATATTGGTTGATCCTTTTCCTGATCATCCAATCATCATTTTTCTGTTCATTTTACCCTTGACTTCTTGACATTCGTGTACTTACTCTCGATTAGCAGTGGTAAAACATAATACATGGGATGATGAAATTTTCATTTTTACTTGTCCAAAGTCCATCATTTGTTTTGTTTTTTTTTTGCCTCAGGAATGAATCCAAATTGCTTTCCAAATACAAGATAATTTAACCAAGAACCTATTGATTCTGAAAAGAATAAACATTGTTCTTTAACTCCTCATACTTATTCCTAAATTGGTAACTTTGATCATCTTGACGATTCGGTCATTGGTACAGATAGTCTGGATGCATTACACTTTTATATGATGAAGGTTTTGATGTGGATGTAGGTATAAATCCTTTCCTAATTATGATTGTAGAAGCCTCTTCTTTTCCAATTATCCATCCAATAGTTAATAAAATTACACAATATTTAGATTTAGATTACATAATGAAATACTAAATCTATTTTGTAATTTAAGAATGGTCTTCAAATAGTCATGTGTATTTCATAAGGATCAGTGGTGTGTATAACTCATCACGTAAATTTTCCACAAAAATTGGTATCAACACTTCATGAGGGAGAGACAAATATATAGAATATGTTAATGATTTCCATTGACAAATAAAGTATAATATTCCTTCATTTTTTTCATTTCTTGCAATTTGTAAGACCAAAATCTATTGTCATTGGAATCGTTGAGCTGAATCAGAATTGTTTTTTGATAGATACCTTTACATCTAGTAATTGATTGAGATTCCACACTTTTATACCAGAAAAAGCCAGTCCTTGTAATGATTGAACAAAGAACCTGAGGTTTACTTCTTCTTGTTGTTGAGGGGTCCCCATCATGGGATAAAGATAGGAAAAAATTCATTAAGTGGTACTATGGATCATCTGAACCATTAATGATATGGAATGTAGTATTCACTAAATTTGGTGGGGGGATCAGATCCAACCATTCAGGTTAAGCTATATTTTCTTCCTGAACTAGAACATGTTATTCTTCGATTGCTTCTAATAGAGTTGTTGATTACCCAATTGTGTTCGTAAACATTTGAGGAATATCTTGATGAGCTGGGACCTATACCGGTATAGAATATGGAGTTTATACTAGTGAAACAACTAAAAAAACCAATAGTGGTGGTGCTCCTGGTATTTATTAGGGATAACCCATGGGGATTGTCTTATAAGGATGTTCCTGATCCGTTTCTAGCTATGTACCAAATATAGGGAATTCATTATCTTTATATGTAGTTACAACAAATCATCTTTGCTGAAGAGATCCTACAGGATGTAAAAGTTGAGTATCTTCTTTGGTATCATGTCTAGAAGAAATGATTCTTTGAATTAACTCTATGTTGAGTCATTTCAACTCATTCTTATACTCTGCTTACTATGAAAATTATTCTTCAAGTGAAAGAGATTTACCTTCTCCAGTGGAAATGTGAGACATGACCTTGCATTTACCTTTCCCAATGTTAGACACCTTTCTAAGGGGTGGGAGTTGGTTATGTGATGGAATACCTAGATTCTGGGTATGCCTCTATTTTTGGGAACACACAACTCCTTCTTCTACATCATTTTTTACTATATTATGGGTATGAACTAGATATTTTGATTCCCCTGAACATGACACATTTTAAAACGGATATTCTATAATGTGGGTAATGAAATTTATTTCCCCATAATGAATTGATATAATTCTATCAATATAATTGTAATATAGTCTTTTTATGTATCTTCCAGGAGACAATGTTATATTATATGATGAATTCCTAAGAACATTTTGACGTATATTCACTTGAAGGTACTCATTGGATAGTTTAATTGTGTCTTTTCTTTATGGATTATTCTCTAATCAGGACAAAACTGACATCCATTGAGTTGGGGATTGTTGATGTGAAAAAGAACCTAGCCCTGCAGGTTGGGGTTGTTCATGTTCTTCTAATTCAAACCATTGAACACCGTTTATTCAATTAAATGGTTGAATTAAGCAATCCCTCAGCCCTTCAAGCTTGGGAAGATCTTGATCTTTTATAGCTAAGAAGCGAACAATAGCTCTTCTAATTTGGTGAATTTTGGTTCAGAATTTGGCTAGGTGAATTATATGACAACCATTCAAATCACATTTCTTCAAAATACCGCTATTCTATTTCAGAAATTTTAATCATCTAATGGCTGACATCCTTTAAGCTGGTGTCCTTATTAAGATTCTCATATGCTTGATGAAAAAGTATCTCAATACATTACTTTCATTGGTCATGACTCTAATGAGATATAGTTGTGGAATATTCCTGAGAGTATACATGATTATATAAAAATATATTGATTTTAGATGTTTGTGGGAAATAACATTGTTTGAGACAACTTTTGGCGGGCTTTGCTGATATTGTAGAACAGTAAAATGAAATTCTCTATGTGCACCCATCCTCTGATACGAACATCAGATGGAGTATCTAAAATTAACTGAAGAAAACACATTTGGGCATTAGGGTATGCACATTAAAGGGATCCTTGATAATTTTCATCATTTGGATATTTGTAAACTGAGAGATATGCCATGTAAATGTGTCATTACAACCCATATATTACTTTTACATGACCTTGATATTAATCATATGGTAATACTTTGAATTTTAATTGAGAGGATTTTTTCATAAGTAGAGGCAGACATCATGAATGCAATAATCTTCCATCAATTCTATATTGTTGTATTGAGAGTTTTCTAAAGGCTAGAACATTACTAGTATTAATCGTTTAGCCAATTTCTTTCTCATTTTCAACACATATTCATCAAGTATTACTTAAGGTTTCTACAGTTGATCCCACCAAGTGGACACTTATCGATTGTTTTAATAAAAAATGGGATCTGTATCTTTTTCCACTACTACATTAGAAGAAAATGACCCATGCGAGGTTCGAATAATGACCATTCCCTTAAGATGTATTTGAGTTGAGAAAGTTTTACACCCGATAATGACATTACAACAGACATGACTGGATTTGTGTTGGAATGTTTCTTGAGATAAGAGGGATTTATCATTACTACATTTTTTATTAGGGAATTATCTTCATAATGCGAAATAATACTATGGAGAAGAGTTTCACAGATAATTCCATCATGGGGAGAACCATCATGGTGGAGTATAAGAAGGGATAAATCTTCTTGATCCTTGGTCTTCTATACACACTGAGGGTTTTTGTGGCTCTCATCCAGAGATAGGCTCTCTAGATTACACAATTTTTCATGAAGAAAGAATTTAAGACAAATTGTCTAATAGGGAACTTAGGAATTTTTTCTACTACTACCATAATTTGGTAATTAGTGGGTAGCATCTTGAGCATCAAAAGATAAATTCTTGAGTGGATCAAGAACTAGAGCATTAATAGGAACAAAATCACATATTGCCTCTTGATTGTCCAACTATGTTCGGTGAGACTTCTTCTTGGAGGATCTCTTACACTTATATGGGGCCAAATGTAAGAAGATCTGGTTATCATGGGTAGGTGTATGTGCTTGCCTTTTGGTGGTCACCCGATTGGGTCGATTACCTATAATTGGAATGGGTGTATGTTCCAGATCTTGTTGTTTGCATTATATGGGGAAGTATGCCCCATAATCCTCCTGGACTGAGAAAGAGGTATTTATAAACATCTAGATAGCATGCCGATGTGTCATCCCAGATGTGGGGAAAGAGTTATGTGTCTATTCCACCAGTACTGCTAATGTTTTTTTATAATATTCTGGCATGCTTCCATGATATGGGATAGAATTATTGTCTTCTCTTTCACTATCTAAAAGATGTTTTTGGTGACTTCAACAGATGGAATGGGAATATATGTACATTACATATCTAGAGTAGGAATATGTTCCTGATTTTGTCCCCCTTATCCTATCAAGGGATACTAATAGTACTTATGTATAGGGTCATAGAGTTGAATCTACCCCAGGTTTGTCATCGGAGCTTTGTGAATGTCTTCTACGGGTTCTTCCAAGTAAGACTATTGGCGGGCTTGATGAATGTTGATAGGTGTACGTTCCTTGTAGCTATTATCCATCAACCATGGTTGAAATATTTATTTCAATATAAGAAGAAGAGACCGCTAACAGTGTTGGTGGGTGTAAGTAGGTGTATGTTCCTATTTACCAGTTACCACCAAATTTGATTGGTGGGTTTCCATAAATGCAGTCAGACGAGCCTGATGAATGGATAATAATTTGTAATAAGGTGAATGTGAATGTTCATGGAACTCCATCATATGTACTTGGTAGGATTGGTGGGTATATTCTGGATGAGTTTTCTAGGCATCGAAATTAGTATGTACAAGTGTACGATCCTTCTCATTATTTGAGATCAAGTTAGGTTGATAAACATATCAGGAAAGAGAAAAGGTAAGAACCTTCTCCCTATTGGCTAGATATTATATTTGAGTGTTCTTCTTGTCTACCTGGGTCTAAGGGACATGTGTTAAACCATCGAAGGTGACACCCCCATCATGTTGGGGGTTCACTGCAACATGATTCTGCTAGTGGTGATTGTTGGTTTGAGTCCTCGGGAAGGACCACTGTATCATTGAGTTGATTCCATGAGTGACCTCTTGACCCACCTCTCTGTAGTATAGGATAGACTAGTTGTAATTTTATTTTGATAAATACCTGATATGGTTGAATACGGTGGTTGACATCGTCTGCTTCTTGACCATCGGTTGTCGTTGACTGGACAATTGAGGGTTGTTATTGACCTGAAGAGCTTTTCAGGAAGCCTCCAAGGATGGGATAGTACCGTGAAGATGGTAATATCTATCAATTACCTTGGACACCTAGTGTTGACGATGATGAGTTGGTGATGACGTCCTTCTTGGGGATGAGGATCCAGCTTCAGCAGCGGTTGGGGCTTTCACGGGTGAAAACTTGATGGAATCCATTTAGACTGAAGGGAGTTCTAAAAAAACTAGAAAAAAATAATAAACTCCATTAATGAAATATATTTTTGATATATATATTCATTATTGATTACTTTTTATGGACTTCCTTTATCAATTGATAGGGGCCTAACAGATGGTAACATTATTAACTTGGTTAAGGTTTCTGGTCAAGTTCACCATTTTTTTCATTGTTCCATGGAATGTTTGTTCTCGTTTATGAATCACTACTTCTAGGAGGGTTACATTGGATTTATTCATGGAACCGGAAACATCCAATAGTTCTTTATCCAAAAGGTACCTTCTTTCTAAAATCTTGTGTTTGTTAAGTCTGAACCTATGAAACTTAAGAACATGTATTGGTCGAGAGTATATGAGGTCGGACTCATCAAACCCTTTTGGGGGGAATTATTGTCTACTCTGGGTCTTTCTTTATTGATTTGAGATATTTTAAATAACCCTTATTAATTCACTAATTATAACGTAGGTTTACCTTGTAATTTTCATTCAATTAGTAGAATGTGTGTTATTTAGATTCATCTATATGTATTCAAGGTTCATTATTAATGGAGATATCTATATGTATTCATGGTTCTCCATCAATGGTATCCCCCCATATACAATTTAGATATTCATTTAATCATCGTTATGATGACAATAGTTTTTAATCAACTCAGTGGGGAACTCTGGAATTTATTTTCTTCCAGGGAGATGAAGGTTTGTTTTGATATTGGGATCGTACCCATAAAATGGGCTACCTATGTATCTTTGTGAAAGGAATATGAACCCTCATAGTTTGGTTCCACATAATGGGACATATCATACCTTTAATGGTCATATTATAATGACCTAGAAATATAGTTTATTGTCATATGGTAAGGACCTAGCCATATAGATTAATGTCATGTGGGATGGACCTCTAAGAGAAAGGTTCTTAGTCAAGGTTTTGTGTGGGAATTTTACATAAGAAGCCTTAGGAACATGGAACGATTTTGGATTTCCATGTATTACTAGAACATGTTGGGAAAATGGCTCAAGGATAACAGGGTTGATTTGAAGTATTGGGTTTGAACCTCAAGGAGGCTTCCTACCTGTCCCATATAGATGGGAATAAAATCCCATATTGTTTGATGAGTATCATAGAAGTGTGTAGTCTTTTTGAGAGAATTGAGTTTGGGATTATTTCTTAAAAAGGATGCCTTCGTGATTTAGGGGGTTTAATTTGGTGCTTATTCCTATGTAAAATTCAGAGATTAATGGAATTAGTGTTGATGAAAAGGATATCCAGTGAGATAATTCCCTGATGAAGGCTTTATATGTATCCCAATTAAGGTGGTAATCATAGTTCTCATAGTTCATTCTTGGTGTGTGAAAATGTTTTCATCTTGAAAAATGTATAAGACCACGTGATTCATGCTCATTGTGAGACACAAGACGACATCAAAGATCCAAAAAAATCAGCAATACTTTTCCTCTAATTCTTGTGGAAGAGGGTGTACCTGCGGCGATGATGGTGGATGTGGGATATGTGACTGAGAAGAGGGTGAGGTGAACAGCCTTCCCTATGTTCTCTTTACATTGGACAACGGTCCAATGTAAGAAAGTAGTGAAGGAGAAGACTGTATAGAAGAGAATGACTGCAACTTTCTACTTCAAAAATTTAGGTTCTTACACAAGGATGGCTTCCCTAGTGGATTTCAGTAAGAGAGGGAGACTTCACTTTTTTTTATGGAAAAGAATGTGTGAACCATTATTTCCTATAAGATACCTAAGGTTCCAAGTATTAGATATGATAAGAGGAGGTTAGAACCCAAACCCCAATTCTATAAACCGAGAACGTCCCAAAACTTTACCTAGGAAAAAAGTCCATATGACTACAGATTTACAAACCAACAACACTCTATGATTTACATCCCCATTGTGAAACAAATGTGGAAATCCTCTGACTATGGGTAAAAAAACCCAAATGGGAGGCATAGTGATGAGATTTTTACAATAGTTTGATATGTCAAGTGGTTTTGGAGGAATTTTTATCTCTGTCCCCTTTTGATAAGGGAACAAAGGAATGAAAAACCAAGCCATCAACGGTCTTCATAATGGTGTATAGGATCATGTATTGGACTTATGGGCAGATCTGCAGTGTAGGTACTCCATGTAGGTGTCTCGTGTAGGTGTACAATTCAGATGTGTCGTGCAGGTGTGCCACCTATGTGTGTGGTGCATTCCTAATAAACGATTGAAAGAAATGCTTTACATAGGGGAACTGTAGAGACCCGAATCCTGACGTACATGAACATTACATTACTTTTGCAGAATACATAATACATAAAAAAACAGGCACACAAGGACTGTAATAGTTTAGTGTCTTTGGAAACCTGGAACGTAATCTTCTAATCGTGGTGAAAGATCTTCAACATCTCCCTTAAAGATCTTCCCTTTTTTTACCTAAAACCTTTATTTATATCCTGGGGAAAAGAAAACATAAAAAGGGTGAGCTCAAATTCTCAGTAAGGGTAATCATGGATAAAATAAAACATACCATATACATTTGAACTTAAAAACATGAACATAATTTTTAAACATCAAAAGCTTGAGCAATGACATAAAACATGGAAGTATGTATGGCGTAGATCATGAAGAAACATTAAGAATGATAAAATAGCATGGGAATAAAACATGTAATTGTGGAAACCATTCAGCACATGTCATGATTTCCATAGTAGCCAAGGAATTGCTGCCAAGACCATCTTGGTGGACAAAGTCCCTTTCTGAATCGAGTTCACTCCTCGTTTCAGTCCTGTAACACTGAACCAGATCAACTTACCATTCCAGCCATGTCTATCTCATGAGATATAAATATTTACCCAATGAATTGGAGGGAGATATAGGTCCCACCCATCTCATAATGAAATCATTCTTCCATGTGCCACAAAATCATAAATCATACATCTCAGCATAACCCATGTAATAAATTGGAATTCTTAAACATCATGCCATCATAATATAATCCATAAACATTTGATATCATTTCATCATAAGAAAATTCAAACCATTTTAATCATAGAGACATTTTACCTGAAACATACACATATGAAATAATGTCATCTTCGATGGAAAATAGTTTTGACAAAACACTTGAAATGAATTCTTGAGGGAAATATCCTTTCTTCTTTAAAATCATTTTCTTTTCACAAAATTACATGCAATTTTAAAAGAAAAGGGTTTTGTTGAAAATAATCATGAAATCATTTAGAGGGAGATTTGTAAAAATGAGGCGTTATGAAGCCGTAAAAATCTGTTCATGCCGTATAAGTTAAAAATAACATTCTCCTCATAATTTTGTCGGAAAAGTCAAAATGTACCTTATATGGTAACCAAAGGAAAGATTTCATTCATACAATGTGGTAAAAGTCAATAAAGGGTAAAAATGACTTTAAACATTCATGGAAGAATGGTAAAAATTTTATGAAAACACTTTTAGAAAACATGGTCACGGATGATAAACATAACCCCAGTAAATACTTACGTATAAGCAATCTCAGATAAAAATGAGATTGAAAATTTATCCCTTACCTTATGTATGATATGCTTCGTACATATCTGAACCCCCTGTATAATGATTTAAATAATGTTATTGACTTATTATAGAATCATATTCATTGTTATTATATCATATATGATCCACTTATGACTTTATATTAGCCGTTCTTTTGTAAATTCATGTTAAAGTAGCGTTTTGGGTCAAATCGTCTCATTTGTCGTTCGTGTTTTAACTTGTAATTATTAATATGATTACTTGGATCATGATTACTTATATCCAGAATGTGAAACATGATTTATATATAATATATATTCAGAATATACATATATATAATATATCGTTAAATGGAAAGAAATACACCGTTCATGGAGACGGTAGGCCGTACGTATGCATGAACGCTGTTTTCGTTTCCTTATTGAATTGAATGGAATTAAGTAGATGAAATACATATATATATAAATAAATGCAGTATCATTATTATGTCATATAATTCATGATTAATTATTATATATACTTTATAATCATTCATGAATGGTTAATCATTGAGAATGAATCTCATCGCGTCGTGGAGACGGTAGTCCGTACGTACGCACGAGCGATGATATCATTCCCATGATTGCGGAATTGTATTCAAGTGTATGTATAATATTTAAGAATAAATATCACTTTAAAATAATCATATATAGTCATTATTTACACTATTATTCCCATCCAAGTAAGGTGGTGGTGGAAAATAGATTACACCACGGCGTGGAGACGGTATTCCGTATGTACGCACGCGCGGTGATTTCATTTTCCATAGGATGGATAAATTGTGAAATAGGGTTGTCTCATAATTATAATAACATATCAGTATATGAGTTATACTGATGTTATTACTTCATAATGAAACAACTAAAGAACAAGAAGTGGAAGAAGATATAAAGTTGAAAGAATCGGTAATGAACATTACCTCTTCTTTGAAGCGCCTCTTTGATACCTCCTCTTAGGGAACTAAAATTGGTCTCTAAAGAAGACCAGGACCACTAGGATGTTTCTAGGGAAGTGGAGAAGAGAATTTTTAAGGGGTTGGCCGAGCTTGAAGGCTCAAAGTGGTGTGAGGAAGAGAGGGAGGAGGTGCCCTTTTATAAGGGAGGAGACGGGCACCTTTGGAAATCTTAAAAATATTAATTTATAATAAATCTAACACCACTTAAAAACCAGAAAAAATGACTCATATTCGAATATAAGATGTAATAGGTTTGTAATCTCATCAACCAATAAAATTTAGACATGTTAGGAAATTATTTTAAACATTATCAACTTGATTTATCCTTACTTAATCAATTTAATTTTATTTGTGGTAATAACATTCTAAATTTTAAATTATAACAAAAAATTACTTATTTTTTGTGAATTTTCCATAATTAGATACTATATTAAATTTTAGACTATATAAATTTAAATTTATAATTTTTTCATATTTTTGTGATTTTTAAACAATTTTATAATATGTTATTTTTATAAAATAACAATAGTGTCAATTTTGACAGTATTCATTTATATGAATTTAAATAGCATATATACAGAAGATATGTTCTAACTAAAAGCTTTAATAGTTTCATAAAAGGCCATATATATCCATAAAATTAGAGGAGAACATTAAATAGTTCATATAATATTTATTTTATTATTTTTAAAACCATTTATTGGGTTTATCTCTTAATAAAATAATTACTACAACATTTTTGTATAATTATTTAATATACTTATATGTTGCATAAAAATTAAAAATGAAATCCTATGATGAAGATAAACCTATAACTTTCACAATAATAATTTTACTCGAATTTATCATCTTAAAATCACAATAGTTAAATTGTTATATTTATTAAATTATGAAGGTGACAACTTTGTCATCATTTAAAATAAAATAATATAAGTGTCATAATTGCTTGTATAAGACTCCAAATGGTCAAATATTCGACCATTGGATGATTATAGTTTAACTTTATATGACCAATAAGTTTTGGTCCTGGTTTTGTGCCTTTTATGGTCACTATTAGTTTAATAAAAACTATATTCTTAATTTTTCACTAGATAAATAATTTCTGCATCACTATTGTGTCACAATTAATAATAATTATTTAGTCCCAAACAATTCTAAATAAATTCTCATGATGTATATAATTTTGTTATATTTCTATAGATTATTAATGTTTTAAGTATCATGAAGTTTATCACTAACTTAAAATTATTATACTTATAGTATTTAAGAGAGTGACATGTTGTCACTTTCTTTTGTTTTAATAATAATTAAATTATTTTCATGGAAAAAAGTCCATTAAATGAATATAATCCCACCCTTAGGTGATATCGGTAGACCTTTAGTCATCCAATAGGATTTTTCCAAGTGTTAGGGTAATTTTAAAATCTTATATTTACCCTTAATTACCCAATTTACCTTTAACTATGGTAAATAAAATATACTGTAGTTACTATTCACAATGCCCAAAAATAAAAAGTAGCTTATTAACATAATTTGGACCCACTGATTACAAATATGGAATCCATTTTTCCAAATTCAATACAAAAAAGTTGCAGAAATTAAATTAAAATTAATCAAGTTGTCGAAAGAAAATGGGTTTTTCTTTAAAACATTGCAAAAGATTGAATTGATTTAACCTATGAATTCAAGGTAAAATCAATGATAATGACATAAATTATATTAAATGGTAAAAATATATTATATTTATACTTTAAAACCATTCAATATTATAATTTAACCATATAAATTATTGCGATGAAAAAATTTGTTTTTAATTAAAATATAGCGTGTTTTTACTATTCCTCAAAATATGAAAGTTACCAGAATAATATTAAAATTTTATCCAAAGTAAATTTTTATTTCTTGATTCAAAATAAAAATTTTATTTTGTCAAATTGAAATTATTAACATGTCAAAAACTATATTTAAAGTGGGTGCGCCAGCAAAAGGCGGCAAAACTGCATTTTTTGAAAAATACTTATTTTACCCGAAAAGTTTATTTTGTTCTTATACCATGTTCAGGAAAATTTGTAAGATGAATAATAATGTTATAAAATTCAAAATTTAGTTAATACTATTCATAAAGTCTAGTTCATAATAATATTATAATAATATATCGTTGTTTAGTAAAACCTGGTATTGCGTACAACACACGCTATCGAGGAAGGTCGTGATTGCGTGTAATGCAAGCCAAGTCAGGGTTGCGTGTTGCGCAAGAATCCTTCGTTGTTTCCTATAACATAATCCAACCATATTTCATTTATACATTGAATATATATATATATATACTCAATGTTGCGTAGAATAACTATTATCAAAATTTTGTGTAACACGATCCAAGAATAGTGTTGCGTATACTGCAAGCTAATACGGTGTTGCGTATAGCGCAAGGTAATCTTGGTGTAGCATACAACACAAGACATTAATGAAATTAAAAGAATATTTTTCATAAAAACTCATGGTGTTACATTCTACCCCCCTTAAAATGAATTTCACCCTCGAAATTCTTCGGGGTTATAAATGGTTTACTACTCGAAAGTTTTTTTAATAGAAACCCACATCTTAAAAAGGAATACCAAAACATGGCTTTTAAAAACTAAAGTATGAAATGTAATGGTTACCCAAATTAACTCATCACGGGGATTCCACATAGGAGAACATAGGTGAAATATGGATATGGAAGAAAAATCTTACCATCAAGTTCTGATGGAGAGTGGTAGAGAACATGGCTATGAAAAAGCCAACAATCACAAAGCTATTGATTTGTGATGATCTAAGGTACCATCTGATTAATCGGATATAAGGGACCTAGGACAACATTTTTGGTTTTCAAGATCATTTCCCTAAAGTTGATTAATTAAAAGAAATACTTGCACGATTTTGGTACAATCTCACTGTTGTTCATGAATTGAACAATTTCCACTTCATCCCTTAAAGAAATGAAGTCGAATTTGTTATTCGTCATGTGTTAGTAGATCATGTTATAGAATGATGGGTCATTCCATATCTTTCAAACAAAAGGTTAGCAAAATTTATAAGTCCATCTTATGGTTAGATTAATCGTATATGGTTCCAAAAATGAACTTATACTTCATATATCATACCGCTTAATAAAATAAAACTAGTTTCTACTAACCAGGGACTTCCTGTAGGCCAGTGGTAGGCGATAAAGGCCAGTCGCACTTCAGTTGTGGGTTCGATTCCCACAGCCTTGTCCAACGCGATGGGCTGTTGTCCGTCCTGCAGGTTGTCCTTTTTCTTAAACTACATTACTATAACATCTCATCAATAATATCGAAAAAAGTTCTATCCTTAAACAATACTAACTTATGTCCAACATAATCCATTCCAATCTTTAGGCTTATCCATAATACTTTAGTCCACTCTCATAATATAGCGAAAACGATTACCAGAGATTTAATACCATCGTTGATCCCCATATATCATAAGATATGTCTTGTTGGTCACATTCCAAACAATCGAAGCCCTTAATCATGTATTCGCTTGAAAAATGAATACCCATTGAACCTTAGTGAAAACATGAATGCAGATAAAAGTTAACACTTTCCACATACCAAAATCCTCAAAATTCTATATACTCAAACCATGATATCACTTAGCCCTTATATCAATCATGAGCTCATGAATAAAATCAAACATCTCATTATCTTCTTATTCCTTCATTATGCGCATACCATCTACTTTACAAAAATATCTGAATAACCATCCATGGTTACTGGTACCATTCAATATATACTTTCAATTACTTTTAAGAAAAATAATAGTGTAACAATCCTTATATGATTCTTTATTCCATAGTACCATTAACTATACAACATAACTCTCGATAAACATACAATCATTCCACTGCCTTCTAAAACAACCGACTGAGCTTCAACACTTCTTTCAGCTCATATATCATTTGTAGTCTCCTCATCATCATCCACATAAATACTACCCATATGACCATGCTGATTCTCTTCATGAGATTTTCCATTAGGGCATTGGTTTTCATAATGCCCGTACATTCCACATTTAAAACATCTAATCATTGTTGATGTCGTAGAAATACCATTATCCTTGTCGATGGTGTTAACTAAACCTTTTCCTTTGAACTTACTGGATTTGTGTCCTTCTTTTCCACACCCAAAGAATCTTCCAGTTCCTTTGAAACAATCTCCCTGATGCCTCTTCCCACATGATTTACATGATGGAAATTGAACTTTCTTTCCTCTATGATCATCATGAAACTCCATCTTTCTCTTATTATCTGAGTCGGGAAACTTACCAAAGTTGAGATTGTTGATCATATTATGAGATTTCTGATTAGGCATAATAACGATGTTTGGACTTCCAGATCTCGTTTCATTTTTTTTCTCATGAATAAAATCATTCCATTGTCTATCATATCCTCCATTATCGTGAATCTTCTTGTTTCCAGCCATTTTCTAAAACCCAAAAAAATAGTGTGAGACGAAAAAATAATGCTAGTGAAAAAAGCATAGTAAAGGGGGAGTACACTCAATATCTAACATCTTAGGTTAAATTCTAGGATCGTTAGCGCAATTCTAGAACTATAACCAATAGGTATACTTAACCTTAGAGACATCCCTATACATACCTTAGAAATATCTCTAGGGATCTCACAAACGTTTTTGCATCCTAGTTTCCAAAGGTTGACGAAACCTTTCCTCTGATACCAACTGTAGATACCCGAATCCTGACGTACATGAACATTACATTACTTTTGCGAAATACTTAATACATAAAAAAACAGACACACAAGGACGGTAATAGTTTAGTGTCTTTGGAAACTTGGAACGTAATCTTCTAATCGTGGTGAAAGATCTTCAACATCTCTCTCAAAGATCTTCCCCTTTTTTTTACCTAAAACCTTTCTTTATATCCTGGGGAAAAGAAAACATAAAAAGGGTGATCTCAAATTCTCAGTAAGGGTAAGCATGGATAAAATAAAACATACCATATACATTTGAACTTAAAAACATGAACATAATGTTTAAACATAAAAAGCTTGATCAATGACATAAAACATGTAAGTACGTATGGCGTAGATCATGAAGAAACTTTAAGAATGATAAAATAGCATGGGAATAAAACATGTAATTGTGGAAATCATTCAGCACATGTCATGATTTCCATAGTAGCCAAGGCATTGCTTCCAAGACCATCTTGGTGGACAAAGTCCCTTTCTTAATCGAGTTCACTCCTCGTTTCAGTCCTGTAACACTGAACCGGATTAACTTACCGTTCCAGCCATGTCTATCTCATGAGATATATATATTTAACCAATGCATTGGAGGGAGATATAGGTCCCACCCATCTCATAATGAAATCATTCTTTTGTGTGCCACAAAATCATAAATCATAAATCATAGCATAACCCATGTAATAAAATGGGATTCTTAAACATCATGCCATCATAACATAATCCATAAACATTTGATATCATTTCATAATAAGAAAATTGAAACCATTTAAATCATATAGACATTTTACATGAAACATACACTTATGAAATAATGTCATCTTAGATGGAAAATAGTTTTGACAAAACACAAGAAATGAATTCTTGAGGAAAATATCCTTTCTTCTTTAAAATCATTTTCTTTTCACAAAATTCCATGCAATTTTAAAAGATAAGGGGTTTTGTAAATAATCATGAAATCTTGTAGAGGAAGTTTCTTGAAAATGAGGCGTTATGAAACCGTAAAAATCCGGTCACGCCGTATAAGTTAAAAATAACATTCTCCTCGTAATTTTGTCGGAAATGTCAAAATGTACATTATATGGTAACCAAAGGAAAGATTCCATTCATACAATGTGGTAAAAGTCAATAAAGGGTAAAAATGACTTTAATCATTCATGGAAGAATGGTAAAAAATTTATGAAAACACTTTTAGAAAACATGGTCATGGATGATAAACGTAACCCCAGTAAATACTTACGTACAAACAATCTCGGATAAAAATGAGATTTAAAATTTATCCCTTACCTTAAGTCCGATATGCTTCATACGTATCTGAACCCCATGTATACTGATTTAAATAATGTTATTGACTTATTATATAATCATATTCATTGTTATTATATCATATATGGTCCACTTATGACTTTATATTACCCGTTCTTTTGTAAATTCATGTTAAAGTAGCGTTTTGGGTAAAATCGTCTCATTTGTCATTCGTGTTTTAACTTGTAATTACTAATATGATTACTTGGATCATGATTACTTATATCCAGAATGTAAAGCATGATTTATATATAATATATATTCATAATATACATATATATAATATATCAATAAATGGAAATAAATACACCATTCATGGAGACGGTAGGCCGTACGTACACATGAACGTTGTTTTCGTTTCCTTATTTAATTGAATGGAATTAAGTTGATGAAATACATATATATATATACATAAATCCAGTATCATTATTATGTCATATATTTCATGATTACTTATTATATATACTTTATAATCATTCATGAGTGTTTAATCATTGAGAATGAGTCTCATCGCCTCGTGGAGACGGTAGTCCGTACGTACGCCCGAGCGATGATATCATTCCCATGATCGTGGAATTATATTAAAGTGTATGTATAATATTTAAGAATCAATATAACTTCACAATAATCATATATAGTTATTATTTACACCATTATACCCATCCAAGTAAGGTGGTGGTGGAAAATAGATTACACCACGGCGTGGAGATGGTATTCCGTACGTACGCACGCGCGGTGATTTCATTTTCCATAGGGTGGATAAATTGTGAAATAGGGTTGTTTCATACACATATCATTATATGAGTGATACTGATGTTATTACTTCATAATGAAACAACTAAAGAAGAATAAGTGGAAGAAGATATACAGTTGAAAGAATCGGTAATGAACATTACCTCTTCTTTGAAGCGCCTCTTTGAGACCTCCTCTTATGGCACTAAAATTGGTCTTTGAAGAAGTCCAGGACCTCTAGTATGTTTCTATGTAATTGGAGTAGAGAATTTGGCAGGGTTTGGCCGAGCTTGAAGGCTCAATGTGGTGTGAGGAAGAGAGGGAGGAGGTGCCCTTTTATAAGGGAGGAGAGGGGCACCTTTGGAAATCTTAAAAATATTAATTTATAATAAATCTAACCCCACTTAAAAACCTCCAAAAATGACTCATATTCGAATATAAGATGAGATAGGTTTGTAATCTCATTAACCAATAAAATTTATACATGTTAGGAAATTATTTTAAACATTATCAACTTGATTTATCCTTACTTAATCAATTTAATTTTATTTGTGGTAATAACATTCTAAATTTTAACATATAACAAAAAATTACTTATTTTTTGTGAATTGTCCATAATTAGATACATTATAAAATTTTAGACCATATAAATTTAAATTTATAATTTTTAAATATTTTTGTGATTTTTAAACAATTTTATAATATGTTATTTTTATAAAATAACAATAGTGTCAATTTTGACACTATTCATTTATATGAATTTAAATAAAATATATACAGAAGATATGTTCTAACTAAAAGCTTTAATAGTTTCATAAAAGGCCATATGTATCTAGAAAATTAGTGGAGAACATTAAATAGTTCATATAATATTTATTTTATTATTTTTAAAACCATTTATTTGGTTTATCTCTTAATAAAATAATTACTACAACATTTTTGTATAATTATTTAATATACTTATATGTTGCATAAAAATTAAAAATAAAATCCTATAATGAAGATAAATCTATTAAATTTCACAATAATACTTTTACTCGAATTCATCATCTTAAAATCAAAATAGTTGAATTACTATATTTATTAAATTATGAAGGTGACAACTTTGGCATCATTTAAAATAAAATAATATAAGTGTCATAATTGCTTGTATAATACTCCAAATGGTAAAATATTCTAACATTGGATTATTATAGTTTATATTTATATGACCAATAAGTTTTGGTCAGGGTTTTGTGCCTTTTATGGTCACTATTAATTTAATAAAAACTATATTCTAGATTTTTTCACTAGATAAATAATTTCTGCATCACTATTGTGTCACAGTTAATGATAATTATATAATCCCAAAAAATTCTAAATAAATTCTCATGATGTAGATAATTTTATTATATTTTTTTAGACTATTAATGTTCTACGTTTCATGAATTTTTTCACTAATTTAAAATTATTATACTTATAGTATTTAAGAGAGTGACAAGTTGTCACTTTCTTTGGTTTTAATAATAATTAAATTATTTTCATGGAAAAAAGTCCATTAAATGAATCCAATCCGACCCTTAGGTGATATGGATCGACTTTTAGTCATCCAATAGTATTTTTCCAAGTGTTAGGGTAATTTTATAATCTTATAATTACCGTTAATTACCTGATTTACCTTTAACTATGGTAAATAAAATTTACTGTAGTTACTATTTACAATGCCCAAAAATAAAAAGTAGCTTATTAACATAATTTGGACCCATTGATTCCAAATATGGAATCCATTTTTCCAAATTCAATACAGAGAAGTTGCAGAAATTAAATTAAAATTAATCCCATTGTCGAAAGAAAATGGGTTTTTCTTTAAAACATTGCAAAAGATTGAATTGATTTAACCTATGAATTCAAGGTAAAATCAATGATAATGACAGAAATTATATTAAATGGTAAAAATATATTCTATTTATACTTTAAAACCATTCAATATTATAATTTAACCATATAAATTATTGCGATGAAAAAAGATGTTTTTAATTAAAATATAGCGTGTTTTTACTATTCATCAAAATATGAAAGTTACCAGAATAATATGAAAAATTTATCCAAAGTAAATTTTTATTTCTTGATTAAAAATAATAATTTTATTTTGTCAAATTGAGCTTATAAACATGTCAAAAACTATATTTAAATTGGGTGCGTCATCAAAAGGTGGAAAAACTGCATTTTTTGAAAAATA
Organism: Viscum album; assembly: GCA_963277665.1. Taxonomy (NCBI): domain Eukaryota; kingdom Viridiplantae; phylum Streptophyta; class Magnoliopsida; order Santalales; family Viscaceae; genus Viscum; species Viscum album. The sequence goes on along the minus strand of OY728129.1, from coordinate 19,951,825 downwards.
CTTATTTAACCAGAAAAATTTATTTTGTTCTTATACCATGTTCTAGAAAATTTGTAAGATGAATAATAATGTTATAAAATTAAAAATTTATTTAATACTATTCATAACGGCTAGTTCATAATAATATTATAATAATATATCATTGTTTAGTAAAACCCGGTATTGCGTACAACACACGCTATCGAGGAAGGTCGTGATTGCGTGTAATGCAAGCCAAGTCAGGGTTGCGTGTTGCGCAAGAATCCATTGTTGTTTCGTATAAAAGAATCCAACCATATTTCATTTATACATTGAATATATATATATATATATATACTCAATGTTGCGTAGAATAACTATTATTAAAATTGTGTGTAACACGATCCAAGAATAGTGTTGCGTATACTGCAAGCTAATACGGTGTTGCATATAGCGCAAGGTAATATTGGTGTAGCATACAACACAAGACATTAATGAAATTAAAAGAATATTTTTCATAAAATCCTGGGGTGTTACATTCTACCCCCCTTAAAATGAATTTCTCCCTCGAAATTCATCGGGTTTATAAATGGTTTACTACTCGAAAGTTTGTTTAATAGAAACCCACATCGTAAAAAGGAATACCAAAACATGGCTTTTAAAAACTAAAGTATGAAATGTAACGGTTACCCAAATTAACTAATCATGGGGTTTCCACGTAGGAGAACATAGGTGAAAATATGGATATGGTAGAAAAATCTAACCATCAAGTTCTGATGGAGAGTGGTAGAGAACAAGTCTATGAAAAAGCCAACAATCACAAAGCTATTGATTTGTGATGATCTATGGTACCATCTGATTAATCGGATATAAGGGAACTAGGACAAAATTTTTGGTTTTCAAGATCATTTCCCTAAAGTTGATGAATTAAAAGAAATACTTGCATGATTTTGGTACAATCTCACTGTTGTTCGTGAATTGAACAATTTCCACTTCATCCCTTAAAGAAATGAAGTTGAATTTTTTATTCGTGATGTGTTAGAAGATCATATGATAGAATAATGGGTCATTCCATCTCTTTCAAACAAAAGGTTAGCAAAAGTTATAAGTCCATCTTATGGTTAGATTAATCGTATATGGTTCCAAAAATGAACTTATACTTCATATATCATACCGCTTAATAAAATAAAACTAGTTTCTACTAACCAGGGACTTCCTGTAGGCCACTGGTAGGCGATAAAGGCAAGTCGTACTTTGGTTGTGGGTTCGATTCCTACAGCCTTGTCCGACGCGATGGGTTGTCGCCCGTCCGGCAGGTTTTCCTTTTTCTAAAACTACATTACTATAACATCCCATCAATAATATCGAAAAAAGTTCTATCCTTAAACAATACTAACTTATGTCCAACATAATCCATTCCAATATTTAGGCTTATCCATGATACTGCAGTCCACTCTCATAATATAGTGAAAACGATTACCAGAGATTTAATACCATCGTTGACCCCCATATATCATAAGATATGTCTTGTTGGTCACATTCCAAACATTCGAAGGCCTTAATCATGTATTCTCTTGAAAAAAGAACACCCATTGAACCTTAGTGAAAAAATGAGTGCAGTTAAAAGTTAACACTTTCCACATACCAAAATCCTCAAAATTCTATATACTCAAACCATGATATCACTTAGTCCTTATATCAATCATGAGCTCATGAATACAATCAAACATCTCATTATCTTCTTATTCCTTCATTATGCACAAATCATCTACTTTACAAAAATATCTGAATAACCTTCCATGGTTACTGGTACCATTCAACATATACATTCAATTACTTTTAGGAAAAACAATAGTATAACAATCCTTATAGTATTTTTATTCCATAGTACCATTAACTATACAACATAACTCTCGATAAACATACAATCATTCCACTACCTTCTAAAACAACCGACTGAGCTTCAACACTTCTTTCATCTCATATATCATTTGTAGTCTCCTCATAGTCATCCACATAAATACTACCCATATGACCATGCTGATTCTCTTCATGATATTTTCCATTAGGGAATTGGTTTTCATAATTCTTGTACATTCCACATTTAAAACAACTAATCATTGTTGATGTCGTAGCAATACCATTATCCTTGTCCATGGTGTTAACTGAACCTTTTCCTTTGAACTTATTGGCTTTGTGTCCTTCTTTTCCACACCCAAAGCATCTTCCAGTTCCTTTGAAAAAATCTCCTTGATTCCTCTTCCCACATGATTTACATGAGGGAAATTGAACATTCTTTCCTCTGTGATCATCATGAAACTCCATCTTTCTCTTATTATCTGAGTCAGGAAACTTACCAAAGTTGAGATTATTGATCATATTATGAGATTGCTGATTAGGAATAATAACGATGTTTGGACTTCCCGATCTCGTTTCATTTGGTTTCTCATGAAGAAAATCATTCCATTGTCTATCATATCCTCCATTATCGTGAATCTTCCTGTTTCTAGCCATTTTCTAAAACCCAAAAAGAATAGTGTGAGAGGAAAAAATAATTCTAGGGAAAATAACATATTAAAGGGGGAGTACACTCAATATCTAATATCTTACGTTAAATTCTAAGATCGTTAGCGCAATTCTAGGACTATAACCTATACGTATACTTAACCTTAGAGACATCCCTAGACATACCTTAGAAATATCTCTAGGGATATCACTAACGTTTTTGCATCCTAGTTTCCAAAGGTTGACTAAACCATTCCTCTGATACCAACTGTAGAGACCCGAATCCTGACGTACATGAACATTACATTACTTTTGTGGAATACTTAATACATAAAAAAACAGACACACAAGGACCATAATAGTTTAGTGACTTTGGAAACTTGGAACGTAATCTTCTAATCGTGGTGAAAGATCTTCAACATCTCCCTGAAAGATCTTCCCCTTTTTTTACCTAAAACCTTTCTTTATATCCTGGGGAAAAGAAAACATAAAAAGGGTGATCTCAAATGCTCAGTAAGGGTAATCATGGATAAAATAAAACATACCATATAAATTTGAACTTAAAAACATGAACATAATGTTTAAACATCAAAAGCTTGAGCAATGAAATAAATCATGGAAGTACGTATGGCGTAGATCATGAAGAAACATTAAGAATGATAAAATAGCATGGGAATAAAACATGTAATTGTGGAAACCATTCGGCACATGTCATGATTTCTATAGTAGCCAAGGCATTGCTGCCAAGACCATCTTGGTGGACAAAGTCCCTTTCTGAATCGAGTTCACTCCTCATTTCAGTCCTGTAACACTGAACCGGATAAACTTACCGTTCCAGCCATGTCTATCTCACGAGATATAAATCTTTACCCAATGCATTGGAGGGAGATATAGGTCCCACCCATCTCATAATGAAATCATTTTTTCGTGTGCCACAAAATCATAAATCATACATCATAGCATAACCCATGTAATAAAATGGGATTCTTAAACATCATTCCATCATAACATAATCCATAAACATTTGATATCATTTCATCATACGAAAATTGAAACCATTTAAATCATAGAGACATTTTACTTGAAACATACACATATGAAATAATGTCATCTTAGATGGAAAATAGTTTTGACAAAACACTTGAAATGAATTCTTGGAGAAAATATCCTTTCTTCTTTAAAATCATTTTCTTTTCACAAAATTCCATGAAATTTTAAAAGATAAGGGTTTTGTTGAAAATAATCATGCAATCTTGTAGAGTAAGTTTCTTGAAAATGAGGCGTTATGAAACCGTAAAAATCCGTTCACGCCGTATAAGTTAAAAATAACATTCTCCTCATACTTTTGTCGGAAAAGTCAAAATGTACCATATATGGTAACCAAAGGAAAGATTCCATTCATACAATGTGGTAAAAGTCAATAAAGGGTAAAAATGACTTTAAACATTCATGGAAGAATGGTAAAAATTTTATGAAAACACTTTTAGAAAACATGGTCATGGATGATAAACGTAACCCCAGTAAATACTTACGTATAAGCAATATCGGAAAAAAAATGAGATTGAAAATTTATCCCTTACCTTAGGTCCGATATGCTTCGTACGTATCTGAACCCCCTATATAATGATTTAAATAATGGTATTGAATTATTATAGAATCATATTCATTGTTATTATATCATATATGGTCCAATTATGACTTTATATTACCCGTTCTTTTGTAAATTCATGTTAAAGTAGTGTTTTGGGTAAAATCGTCTCGTTTGTCGTTCGTGTTTTAACTTGTAATTATTAATATGATTACTTGGATCATGATTACTTATATCCAAAATGTAAAACATTATTTATATATAATATATATTCATAGTATACATATATATATAATATATCGATAAATGGAAAGAAATACATCGTTCAAGGAGACAGTAGTTCGTACGTACGCATGAACCCTGTTTTCATTTCCTTATTGAATTGAATGGAATTAAGTAGATGACATACATATATATATATATATATACATAAATCCAGTATCATTATTATTTCATATATTTCATGATTACTTATTATATATACTTTATAATCATTCCTGAATGGTTAATCATTGAGAATGAATCTCATCGCGTCGTGGAGACGGTAGTCCGTACGTACGCACGAGCGATGATATCATTCCCATGATCGTGGAATTGTATTAAAGTGTATGTATAATATTTAAGAATGAAAATCACTTTACAATAATCATATATAGTCATTATTTACACCATTATACCCATCCAAGTAACATGGTGGTCGAAAATAGATTACACCACGGCGTGGAGACGGTATTTCGTACGTACGCACGCGCGGTGATTTCATTTTCTGTAGGATGGATGAATTGTGAAATAGGGTTGTTTCATACTTATAATAACATATCAGTATATGAGTTATACTGATTTTATTACTTCATTTTGAAACAACTAAAGAAGAAGAAGTGGAAGAAGATATAAAGCTGAAAGAATCGGTAATGAACATTACCTCTTCTTTGAATCGCCTCTTTGAGACCTCCTCTTAGGGAACTAAAATATGTCTTTGAAGAATACCAGGACCTCTAGGATGTTTCTAGGGAAGTGGAGAAGAGAATTTGGCAGGGTTTTGCCGAGCTTGAAGGCTCAAAGTGGTGTGAGGAAGAGAGGGAAGAGGTGCCCTTTTATAAGGGAGGAGAGGGGCACCTTTGGAAATCTTAAAAATATTAATTTATAATAAATCTAACCCCACTTAAAAACCTCCAAAAATGACTCATATTCGAATATAAGATGAGATAGGTTTGTAATCTCATCAACAAATAAAATTTAGACATGTTAGGAAATTATTTTAAACATTATCAACTTGATTTATCCTTACTTAATCAATTCAATTTTATTTGTGGTAATAACATTCTAAATTTTAACTTATAACAAAAAATTACTTATTTTTTGAGAATTTTCCATAATTAGATACATTATAAAATTTTAGACCATATAAATTTAATTTATAATTTTTAAATATTTTTGTGATTTTTAAACAATTTTATAATATGTTATTTTTATAAAATAACAATAGTGTCAATTTTGACACTATTCATTTATATGAATTTAAATAAAATATATACAGAATATATGTTCAAAATAAAAGCATTAATAGTTTCATAAAAGGCCATATGTATCTATAAAATTAGTGGAGAACATTAAATAGTTCATATAATATTTATTTTATTATTATTAAAACCATTTATTTGGTTTATATCTTAATAAAATAATTACTACAACATTTTTGTATAATTATTTAATATACTTATATGTTGCATAAAAATTAAAAATAAAATCCTATGATGAAGATAAATATATTAAATTTCACAATAATACTTTTACTCGAATTTATCATCTTAAAATCACAATAGTTAAATTTTTATATTTATTAAATTATAAAGGTGACAACTTTGGCATCATTTAAAATAAAATAATATAAGTGTCATAATTGCTTTTATAAGACTCCAAATAGTCAAATATTCGACCATTGGATGATTATAGTTTAAATTTATATGACTAATAAGTTCTGGTATGGGTTTTGTGCCTTTTATGGTCACTATTAGTTTAATAAAAACTATATTCTTGATTTTTCACTAGATAAATAATTTCTGCATCACTTTTGCGTCACAATTAATGATAATTATTTAATCCCAAAAAATTCTAAGTAAATTCTCTTGATGTAGATAATTTTGTTAGATTTCTATAGACTATTAATGTTCTAAGATTCATAATGTTTATCACTAACTTAAAATTATTATACTTATAGTATTTAAGAGAGTGACATGTTGTCACTTTCTTTGGTTTTAATAATAATTAAATTATTTTCATGGGAAAAAGTCTGTTAAATGAATCTAATCCGGCCCTTAGGTGATATGGGTCTAATTTGAGTCATCCAATATTATTTTTCCAAGTGTTAGGGTAATTTTATAATCTTATATTTTTCCCTTAATTACCCGATTTACCTTTAACTATGGTAAATAAAATTTACTGTAGTTACTATTCACAATACCCAAAAATAAAAAGTTGCTTATTAACATAATTTGGACACACTGATTCCAAATATGGAATGAATTTTTCCAAATTCAATACACAAAAGTTCCAGAAGTTAAATTAAAATTAATCTCGTTGTCGAAAGAAAACGGTTTTTTTAAAACATTGAAAAAGAATGAATTGATTTAACCTATGAATTCATGGTAAAATCAATGCTAATGACAGACATTATATTAAATGGTAAAAATATATTCTATTTATAATTTAAAACCATTCAAAATTATAATTTAACCATATAAATTATTGCGATGAAAAAAGTTGTTTTTAATTAAAATATAGCGTGTTTTTACTATTCATCAAAATATGAAATTTACCAGAATAATATGAAAATTTTATCCAAAGTAAATTTTTATTTCTTGATTCATAATAAGAATATTATTTTGTCAAATTTAACTTATAAACATGTCAAAAACTAGATTTAAAGTGGGTGCACCATCAAAAGGCGGCAAAACTGCATTTTTTGAAAAATACTTATTTTACCTGAAAAATTTATTTTGTTCTTATACCATGTTATGGAAAATTTGTAAGATGAATAATAATGTTATAAAATTCAAAATTTAGTTAATAATATTCATAACGTCTAGTTCATAATAATATTATAATTATATATCGTTGTTTAGTAAAACCCGGTATTACGTACAACACACGCTATCAAGGAAGGTCGCGATTGCGTGTAATGCAAGCCAAGTCAGGGTTGCATGTTGCGCAAGAATCCTTCTTTGTTTCATATAACAGAATCCAACCATATTTCATTTATACATTGAATATATATATATATATATATATATATATGTACTCAATTTTGCGTAGAATAACTATTATCAAAATTGTGTTTAACACGATCCAAGAATAGTGTTGTGTATACTGCAAACTAATACGGTGTTGCGTATAGCGCAAGGTAATCTTGGTGTAGCATAAAACACAAGACATTAATGAAATTAAAAGAATATTTTTCATAAAATCTCGGGGTGTTACAGGAACCAAGAGTATTCCAGCTTCAAATTGTGAAAGACATTCATAATATTCTTATACAATCTATTTTTCTCATCTATCACATTTTTAGAGAGATACCTCAGAAAATTTGAGGGATCTGTATGAAATAGATATGCAATGGGAGCATCATCAAGTCTTTCAAGTTTTTTAGTTGTCAAATGAATCCCCCAAGGTTCCTATTTATAATCATAGAGGGGGGGGGGTCATCGAAAATTTGTTGGTTGAGGTCTACCATACAGTCCCTTCATGTAGGTACACCATGTAGGGGTCCAGAATATATACAATAATGTAGGTCTTTTGTGCAGATCTACCGCATAGGTCTTCTGCACAGGTCCTTGGAACTTTGTCCAGCCTTTTAATTCATTAACATTCATCTAGAGATTTTGAAATATCTTTGGACTATTTCATTTTATTTTGATCTTACTAAAGAGTTTCAACAAATGTGTACATTCTAAAATTGGGTGGATGTTTACCCATGAAGGACCCATCAAACAGTTGTTACCACCATTTCTCATTTTGAATGTCATCATGATATATAGCATGATATTATTGTGAGAGTATTTCAATAAAGTGCCTCATTATATATCAAAAAAATCTGTTTCTCATGAGTAAAATCATTTCATTTCCTTTATATTCAGGATTAAAATGATTATTTTGGGTTCCAACCATTAAATGAAAACACTATTAATAGTGTTACAAACACTAATCGTGTTGGATAACCATATAAACACACCGAATCATTTATTGGATGTCTAAAACATGATAATTGTATTTCATCCTATGACACCATAGAAAAAAAATATGTTATACATGCTCATTATTGAAATGCCTAATGATGATTTATAAGGTGTTTTTTATATTCCAATGAATATCACTTGGTATTTTCAAACAAGGTGTTAAGAAAGGCTCAATGTTGTGCACTACGTGGTGATCGAGTCTAGGTCAATGCATCATTATCGGTGTTATTACCAATAAATACATCTATTTCATAATCACATACACATGTAGTATCTAAATAGAAATATAACTTCATGGAAACCAATCACTTTATACATTACAAAAAATCCTTGATATTTTCCTCTACAATGACACTTCCATAAACATATCCATAAAAATATCCCTTAGGAATATCCATATATATGTCCATAGGGACAAAATTAATTTTTTCTTATACAATTTTTAAAATGATAACTAATATATTCTCGGATAGAAAATATAATGACCGAAACATCACATTTTTATATATTTCATCTTAGAAGAGGAATATTCAAAAAATATTATAATGATACACACTAGAATATTTTATTTCTTGTTCGTTTGGAAATATAAAAAAACAACCAGTCCATAAGTGAGTTATGTTATCTCCCACAAGGTTCTTCACAACTAGAACCCTCTTATACATATAATGCATACTACCTTTCTTGAGTTCTAATAGAAATGAACCATTAGAAAGGGTTATATTAGTTTCTTATTATGGATGATTAAAAAAGATATGACAATAAATTGACCGTATGGGTATGAGAACATGATAATAGTATATAAAAACCATTCAATTCTTATCACACATCAAAAAAAAATATTTAATAAAAAATTATATTTATAAGACATAAATCATAATGGGATAAAAAATGGGACATTGGCAAAAAAATGTTGAACAAGACATAAATTATTAGAATATACAAGTTGATATAAAATAATATATCAAATGTTCCTGAAAAATATATGAATTACAAGATATTATATGGATAACCCGAAGTGTGATAACTTCCTGCTTGGGATAACCACTAGTTTTTCCACTTTTCGGCATGGGATAACCTATTCCATGCCTCCTATTGGGTTTTGGATAACCTCCCATGTACCTTTTGATCACATATTACATAAATCATTACCCAATTAAGGAGAGAGATATATTGGTCTCAGCCATCATAATTATAACGTAGACACCATCTGTGGATATAATGTATCCACTGTCAAATAATGAAAATCATATTTGTTTCCAAATGATCAGAAAGCATCCATAATATAAGAACCCATAAAACAAAACAGGTTTCATAATCATTACATAATATCATAACCCATGTTAAATAAATGGGTTTAATATACATTTCATAATTTTATAATAGAAAAACCAATGGAAAATAAAGTTATTTTTATAGTAATTTCATCATGGTATAAATTTTGGAATGAAACTAGTTTCATAAACATATTTTCATCATAAACATAAATAATTAAGGGAAACAATAATAAAGAAATCTTATCATCTTATCCATAGTAAATAATATTTATCAACAATGGATTTTAACTTGATTGGAAAATGATTTTGAAGAGTTACTTGGATCATTTTTTGTGGCAAAATAAATCTATAAATTTAATTTTTTAATTAAAAAAGGATATCATTTACTTGAAAAAAATCATTCTGACTTATAAATGAGCCTTTAAAAATACTTTATAACATTTCTTGATGAAAATATCCATTAAATTTTGAAAATCACTAAAAATTAATAAATTATGTTTCATATCCTTTTTTAATATAAACATGGAAACATATATGAGACTATATGAAGGTAATGATTTGGGAAAAAATATTATACATTTCATAAATGTTAAACTCTAGATTACAATTTTTTTATAAAATCAAAATGTGAATTATTAGGGAATATAAACAATGATTCTGATATGTTTTCATAAAAATATATATTTTGATATAAATTTCATTGTTAAATAATTTATTGTATTTAAAAACTATATTTGAATTTTCTTTTCCTAAAAATGGTTTATTGAGAAAGATAATTTGTCAACCAAAGAGAGAAATAAAGAAAACATTTCTTAGAAGGATTATTTTGAAATATTGAGTTCATAATGAGTGGAAAATGAAGATAAAAGTTGTATTCTCATTTAAAAAAATAGGATAATAAAATTTATGGAAATAATTAAAAGTATATTAGAATATTTTATTGTTGGAAACATATTCATTAAAAATGATGACATTGTATTATAAAAACCATACCAAATTGGTAGTGTTTAATTTTATTCCCCATGAAATAAGAAAATTAAATAAAAAAATAATGAGAATAAATAAATTAATGATATTACATGTCAATTTTTTTGTATACAAATCTTATTAAGGAATATGTGTTAATAAAATAAAAAATGTTTCATACTATGAAAATCTAAAGGAAAATACATTATCGCATTGGTAACTTTTGAACTGTAAACCACCTGAAAGAGATGTACTAAAATGGATGTATATGAAAACATTATTTTTGGGGTAGGAGTCATAAAATAAATTTATTGGTAGTATATACATCACATAAATGAAATATGTTGTAAATGTAGAATGTGTCTTGTAGAAGATATATTTGACATTAAAATCTCTTACATTACGTCTTAGTATCAATCTTATAAGTTAAAAAAACTTGGATAATAAATATGTTTTTTATATATTAAATAATTATGAATAGTTATTTTAATCAAACCATATATGATTTGATTTTATCTTTTTTACCTTTTTAACAATTCCTGGTAAATGTCACGTTTTAGGAAATTAGTGGTTTATTTTTTTGTTGTATGATTTGATTTGTTGTTTTTTACCCTATTAATTTGATCATGGTTTCAAATAACTAAATAATGTTAGCCCTGATAAAATTATCATATATATATATATATAGTTGTGGTAAATAAATAACAGCGATAGAAAATGAAACACCTTTCATGGAGAGGGTACATCGAACCTATACATGAACATTGATTCCATTTTCATGATGTTTTGATAGAAATAAATTTAAATAAAGTATTAAAATTATGAAGTAATTTTAATATCATAAATAAATCATATTTACATGACACACGTTCTTATTACCATACATGTAATGTGTGAATGAATCGCATCGCTTCGTGAGATGGTAGGCCACATTACACATGAACCATGTTATCATATTCAAATGCAATTGAATTTAAATAGAGCATGAAATATCCTAATTCCTAATGATTAATAGTATCATAAATATAAAATATAAAAATTACGTAAATCATTATATCTATCCGTTATAGGTGGAAATGGAAAAATGAATGAAATTGTTTCATGAGGTGGTAGTCTAATGTACACACAAATAACGATTTTATAACCCAATTGATTGAGGAGAATTAATATATAGGTTACTCAATTAAATTTAAAAAATATAATTATATTTAAAATTCATAGTTCATTATATGAAATTTTTTTAATAATAATTTATGTAGATGGAATATGAAATAATATAAACACCTCGGTTAGGGGCATTACAACTTTTTCAAAAAACAAATTCTGGTTTGCACATAAATGATTATTATGTTTGTATTTTGAAAAATGTAATTATTCCTTGATTATATTAGTGAAAAAATTAAGTAATTTTTGTTTCTATTTGTTGACACATATAGTTTATTATGTTTTATGAGGAGAGGATCTGGGATGTATTTCTATATATGAGGTGAGTGGAGAACATGTAAATTTAGAAAAAGAAAATGTGTAAAAAAACATTTCTACATTCAAAAATCCTATATAATGGGATATAATCAATCATTAGAAGTTAAAAATTTCACATAAATTACAGAAAATCTTTTTTAATCTCATTATATTTCTTTTTACCCCTTATCAATTTAGTTTAACTCTGGATAAAACCATTCCAACCCTAACCGCATTAATAAATTATTATTTTTGTTAATATTAATATTATTCCAATATTATTTTGAACATATTATATAATATATTTTATTCAAAATCAAATATATAATCCATTTTCAGTTTTCCATAAACTTATTTAGAAAAATAAATTAAAAATTAATCTCACAGATGCAATGAGAAAGCAGTTTTCCATAAAACAAATTATCCTATATTTATAAAATTTTTATATCAAGATTAAATATGAAATTTATTATAAAAAAATTTATTAGAAGAAATAATAAGTAATAAAAATAATTATTATTTTAAAACTATATGATAATAAATTTTAATTTTCTAACGGATTTATTTTAATTTTTTGTTCCTAATAAAAATGTGTATTTTTAACATTTCAATGAATTTTTTTACTTCGCACTAAATTATCAAAAATGAACCATTAAATATTCATATTTTTTTTTAATAAAAATGGATTTAATTATTTAAATGAAATTTTATATTACTTGAAATTTTTACAATAAAATTAATTGTGAAAATGGATATGAATATACTTTTTAGAAAAATATTATTTTTAAGCATGGAATTGGATTTATTTGAGTTTATTATCTATATGAAACATAGGATAAAGGTCAAAAAAATTATTTCATAAATAATATATATAAATGATTAAAAATTAAAATTTTATTTTACATTATTTGGTAAAATGAGTTTCTGTGAGTTATAAATGATTTTTAGAAAATGAATCCATTCTTTTTATAATTGTTTTTTGTTTTCATTTCTGAATAATTAGTCACAAAAGAATTAATTTTATATAATTTGGTAAAAAAAATATATTTTCATTACATATTTATTTCTATTCATTTCTTATATTACAAATATTATGAGGTAATTTTATAGAGATAATATTATTTTAATTTTTTTTCACAGTTTTTATTAAAATAGTTTTGTGTATAACACGTGCTAGACTATTTTTGTTATGTATAAATTGAAAATATTATATTTTTTTGAAAATATATTTCTCAAAATTTCGGGGTGTTACATCTTCCGGTCAATTAATGGACACCATTAATACCAATGATAAGGGTCTCTATTAAGTTTAGGGTTTTCCCACACAAAAGTCAAGTTGATTATATATACAGCTCATGATAGATTCCACCAGAAATTCAAAATTTCCATGAGACATGCAGATAAAATAATTTTAGTGTTGAATAATGATTTAAATATTTTTTTCTCACATCTCAACATAATTCATCACTAGAAAATGGGAATGGGATTTTGATCACACAATATTCCAGTTAAATGTAGTAGAGAAACACTTTGAATATAACAAAACTAGTTAAAAAATATGTATGTGGTTTATGGACCACAGTTAATTAGCTTGACTAAACGAACTATGACACCCCATCATAGATATATATTTTTATGACCTATCATTAAGATAACAACTACCATAATAAATAAATATTCTAGTGTGTGAAGTATAAATCATGAATTTTGAATTTTCATACATTCTCAACATATTAATATCCCCATTAAGGCATATAGGAATCACATAACACCAAAAACATGAAACATAATGGAAAATATTGAATAAAAAGAAATTTTTGTGAAATTACCCTACATAAACATAAAAAATTATATGTTATCCATAAAAAATAATTTTAATTTGACACCGTTATATTAGGGAGAATTACCATATTTAATATAGTCAAGGTAAAAATAAAGATAAGAAAGGAAAAAAATTAATAGATTAAGATTCCTCCACTATCACAATCATTACTCCATCAATATTATGTCTAATTAAACACCCTAAAATGATTCCTCAGTATGGAAAATATATCCATACAACCCCCTTAAGATAAAGAATTAAGGATACCAACTGTCTTAGTTGGTATCCCCAAGAGGAAAAATACCCAGCTCCCAAAATAGACCAATAAGATAATGCTCTATTTAGAAAAAAATGGGAAGGGAATTAATGAGGGAATATGGTGGATGTACAAGCCATGATATGTTAATTGATGATTTTGATCAAATTCATGACAGAAATTAGAGTGTGTAGTTTTGAATCCACTATTAACTTCCCATTTGTAATGGTGATCATATCACGTGATTTTTTATGAGTTAATTTAGTGTCATAAAAAATATTTTCACAAGAATGAAATAATTGTACATATAATAATGAGAATATATTCCTCCCAAAAAATTAATTTTCTAATGATTGATCACTACATTTTCATTAGAAAAATTTATAGAGTTGTTATTGGGACATTAATGGATAATGATCTCTCTAAGGTTTTTTAATTGACAGTGCATGACAATGTTGGAAATCAAATCACCCATAAAACATGGGAATACTGGTGTTTATTATAAAATACTATGATGATATACCTATGTCATAATTCACGTTCCCATTCATCGGAAAAATTATCACCTAAGATAAAGACAGACATTGAACTCCATCAACATTTTGGATCATTGAATGAAGATACATGTATGTTTGTGTAACAATGGGAAAATTGTGGATTGGTAATATCTTTACTATATAGTCCGATAGTGAGATTGAAAATATATAGGATATCATTTGGAGTACATCTTCAATGAAGTGACCATATTTACAAATTTTCAATTGAATGAGATCATGTTAGGATTATAAAAAGTGATATTATAGTGTATAGTCTAGTGAATAAATGATAGTATCCCTAAAAAATACCAAATAAATAGAAAGGATGTCTGTGTGATTTAGGGTGCTTATGAAGATCATATGAAAGAATCATTCTTAAAATAATTTCCACATGGACTAAAAAATAAAGAGGCTCGGCATTGTGACTCCTAGAAATTATAGAACTATGGTTGGCCACATTTGATTATGTCAATGAAATTGATCCATCTCTACAAGAGTACGAAGAATACAAGAAAAAGAGTACAATACTAAAATTGGAATCAATTAAGAGAAGTTTTTATCATATGAAAAATCATTTTAACCACATGACCCTTATGTGGGTTAATGATTCCATGACACTTAATAGACACACAAATATAATTAACCTTTTAACATATCATGATTCCTTGGTACATTTAAATAAATATGATCACATGACTATATGAATATCATATGAACCCCATAAAGTATGTTCAAATATCATGTACAAAAACTAAGCATGCATAGAAAAATATCAATGAAATTTATCATGATCGTGCGACCAAGAAAAGTTCATGTAAATAAAAAAACAATAAATTGACAAGGATATAATGTTGGAGGATCATATGAAGAATAAAAATACAATCACATGGATATGATTAAATTTTATAAAAGGAACAAATCCACATTATTGATTTCAATTTTTTTTAATGATAATCATCAAGAAAATTTAATGGCATGATTAGGTCACTCGAATAGTACTTATAGTAAGGTCATGAAAAGTGGCATAGTGCAGCGGTCATGTGAGCGAGAAAATATTCAGAGTTATAGATATTTAAATAACCAGTGAAATGAATGTACCCATGATACCCTATTTATATGGAACCTTGAGGAATGTGATAGGCCCCATGGAACACCAAAATTCACTCAAAACATTAAAAATCCAAAGACATAGATTCTAAACAAGGAATTTATTTTCTAAAAATGGATCCATTTTCCATGTTTTCCACACTTATAGGGGTTGGGTGTTATTTAAAACTCTAATGGAGTATTAGGATTTATTTTACTCATATAAACAGACTAATAATATATGTTATATTCTCTATAAATTGATTTAAGGAACCTTAGGAAAAAAAATATTTGTGGAGTGGTTTAGGAAAATCAAGTGACCCCTTAGGAGAGCCATGGTCCCATTTAACATAGTAAAATCATGTGATTAAGACATGTGATAATTTTTTTTAGGATTACATAATTTCTCACCGACATGCCCTCATTCTATCATAATGTCTTCAATATATGCATTTATGATCATGGGAAAAACACCAGATGAGATCCGCTATTTATGGTTTGTCTCTACCGATTGACACCTAAAAAATCATCATTACACATATTTTTTTAAAACATTCGATTCATATAAAAGAAGTGATTCTAATTTTTATTAAAAAATGTTTGGTTTTTTATCAATCCATGGATAATATTAAATCCTTATAGACATGGTGAACCCATCATACGAAGCCATTATACATGTCACCTCCATTATATGGATTCTATCATTCGTTTATATTTTAATAAATGTTTCCCTAATATGTATCTGTTTGATGATTACCATAATAAATATAAAATAATAGGTTAAAATTCATGAACAATTATTTAATAGTGGTTGAAGCTAATTTTTATTTAAAGGGGTAATTTGCATCTTGTAGTGATTTCATTGTTCTTTTGAATTCCCTCTAACAAGCTATTGTGATCTCGATAAGGGCCGTATAAAAGTCTTCCATGATTTTGAGAATGCCTCTCTGATAGGATCTGTGATCTCCTGAATACAACAACATATGTTGGCCTGATATTTTCAAGTCCCTTTGACATTTCTATTTGATTATGTAAAATCCCTTTGAAAATCCATGGCTATGATAAATATGAAAAATATGGAGCAATTATGCAGTCATTATATATCACATGATACAATGACGGTGTTATGGATAACCAATTTTTGGTTCATGAAAAATGTGTGATAAAAAACTCCATCCTTTAAAAAAATCCTATATATGTGATTTATGATTCAAGCGATGTCGCGTAGAACTAGGAAGATGATGCCAATAAATCCGACATGGCACACAAAAGAATTCATGTGAGGAAAATGGGGTGAGTGGACTTATTAGAGCATACATCCACAAAATAAATATGTTTTTCTTTTATTAAACCCAGAGAATGACTTTAGGGATAATACATTATGATTGTATTCTTTGCGTAATAAACACATTGATCACATGAATGACTTATGTTATACTATCCGAATTATTCAAAGTAGTTTCTATGTGATTATTTTTTATGGGAGGACTCAACTGGACCATTCAAGAAAAACATTTATGTATTTAAGTGATAAGTGTATAAAAACATAGAAGGAAGATGCAAATAATGATAAGTTATGTCTTATAAAAGGGGGTCATCCATTTCTCCTAACCAATCCATTAGTAATAATAAATCCATATCACCTATGTAATGTGAATCCCTCAAAACATATTATCCATGAAACACATATTCATCTAGACATATCAATCCACCTGATTTCCTCTTCCCATGTAATACAAATAAGTTGAAATCCCTCTAACATGTGATCCTTTTTCAAAATAAAACATTATAACTTTTTTCCTCCATCATGTGAATAAAACATTGACAAGTCTGTTATATCACATTGTACTCCACTGAAAGGTATTTTTTGAATCATATGAAGCTGGTTGAAAAATTTATCCTTGACATGCATAATCCCTCTGAAAATTCATCGAAATCACAAAAACAAAAGTACTCAGAAATGTTAGGATGAAGACCCACACATGTCGATGAATCCTCATAGATGTCAGTCAAACAACCATAACATGTCCCGTATACATCCTTAACATGTAAAATATATAGGTATTATACCCATTAAGATGTAAAACATGTCATGAAAACACCCAGAGATATACACACCTCATTATTTATACACACATGAACATTCGCCATGACAAATCACATCCATGATCCTTCTGTCGAGTTCTCCTTTTACAAGGGTTGCAACCATGATGGGATAAGGTAATGGAACCTTGTAACCATATTCATTCCATGATATTAATAGGGTATTTGTGCCAATAAAACATATCTAATTACCCTATCAGAGTCATAATTTTACCTCTTACCATTATAGGATAAAACAATTAAAATGGTTCATTGTAATCCACCATGGTGTATTTCCTTAAATATTCCAATTACCAAGGAACATAGAACCCAAATTATGACAAAAGAAAATATCATATCCTCATCAATGATAAAAATATGTGGGTTTATACATAGGATTCTACTTGAGTGTATCCCTGCCTTTCCCCCAAGTAACATAAACCAGTTAGTGTGTTAGAGAAAAACTAAACAATAAGAACTATGAATCTTCTTAAAAATATGTTACATAAGAAACCATCCTAAGGCCAAATCCTTGTATAAAATATCACATTAGGGCCACTGAATGTATAAGTAAAATATTCATATGTACCAATTTTGAATTATTTTAATCCCTTCAATGTCAATATAGTAGTGACTCATGTGGGAATAATAATTTTAAACAATCATGTCATTGTCACCATAAAATTACCTCATCTAAGGAATCCATATTGTGTATTTATTCTCTAATAGCATGATGTAAATTCCTTCATTTATGGGAATGAAACATTATGTGTCTATTAAACAAGTTAACATGTAATCATTCAATGGGTAAATAACTCTTATAAGTGCCTAATGTTATTCATTTATTTATAAAATTTTGTATACTCCCTCTAGAAAATTTCATGTAGAAGTGCATAATTGTTTTGATATACTCATGTTTTAATACTAAATATAATTTTTCAACATTATTTGAATAATTCCAACTGATCCAGTTTTTAATATTACTTATAAATCTCACCCTGATTATCCATATATCATTAATATTCATTTTTAGGACTAATTATTAATGTTAAAACATATCATTAGAAGGAATAATTTTCCCATTTTAAGTGTAATATGAACTACAAAAGAAGGCCCACAGAATGTGTGAAAAGAATGGACCATCCATAAAAATTGAATTATTGGGCTCAATATAGAAGTCCAAAATTGTTTATTCCCCACCACATGTTAGGGGACCATACCATTAATATTGGGTACATATTTTAAGGCCATAATATACTAAAAGGGGCCCACATGATTCAATTAAATCCAACCCACCATTCTTCCTGTAAAATGAAATCCACATCAAAATATTGAAATTTCCCCTAATAGAAATATCCATTGAGCTCCAATATCTCAATGTTAAATAAGAGATATAGGTGGTTGATATTATGGATGAAATATTATGTATTTAAGGGCATCTTACTATTCAAAAACACATTCAGATTTTTGTCTTGAAAAAATCTATATTGAAATGGATAGATTAACATTTTTTAAGAAAAATACCATACCATTGCCTCCTTAAGTCCAATGGAATAAAACTTTTCAGATTACGCATAGGATATCCATATCTAAAACTTATAATAATATCATATCTCATAATTTAGCTGTATAATATATCAAATTGGTGATGCATGTGGAGGGAAAGATTTGGAATACAAACTGTCCACCTCATTAGGAAATAAATGCATCCCCCTATTCTCATTGCATGGGTTCGACATTTCAGAATATATGAGCATACATTGTCATTACCAAAGCCTTGATAAATTTCTTGGGAGGACATTTCATATTCACGTTTTCACTTGATATACCCTTTCTTCTCTCTTTGTTTTCATGTTCTTTTGTGTTCTTCTTATTTGTAATCGTGTAATTCTGTTTTCATTTCAATAGGATTTTAATTCACATTTATTCTTCTTAAATTATTTTTATAATCAATATTATGATAAATAATATTTAATATCATAAAATAGTTTAAATATAGATGAATACCTTCCCTTATTTTTCTTTCTAATTCAATCTAAAGTCTGTATTTAACTCCCTTCACTATTTGTGTGTGTGTATTAAACACACAACTCTTTTATTATCCCTTTCATTTTATTTACTTAATAATTTATCATCATAAAAATATTGAACCATATTAAAAATCATCTTAATGGATGAGTAAATATCACATTGGGGTGAGTTAAAATTTAGGGTAGTTATGTGATTGAGAGTATTTTCTCGATGAATTTCAATCAAATTAACATAATGTTTGTTGGACTTAACATGTCATTGACTA
The DNA here is from genome assembly GCA_963277665.1 of Viscum album. NCBI lineage: Eukaryota > Viridiplantae > Streptophyta > Magnoliopsida > Santalales > Viscaceae > Viscum > Viscum album. The sequence goes on along the minus strand of OY728129.1, from coordinate 19,931,760 downwards.
ATGACTTGTTTTGTTTAATGTGTGGTTTACATGGATTATCGGAACCATAAATACACTACCATAAACATGTAATGATTATGATTAGAACCCAATTTTATGTTAATTATTTGATTAAATACTTAACACTTAGGTATTCCCGTCAATCTCATTTTGTGATGTTTGTGTTAATTTAATGAAATATAAAGCAAAGCTCAAGGATATCACAAGCTTAAATACCTTATAATGAACTCACACCAATATTTTTCAAAATTTTAAATCAGACACCAACCATTAATCACTTAATTTATGCTCTGTAAACAAATCCTCTAATCAAAATACAATCAACTAAAACCAATATACTATTTAAAAGTATAATCGATAAGGATTCAACATGAGTGCGTCTGTACACATTAGCAGAGAATGATAACCTTGAACTATCGATAGGCAACAACCTTCTGTGCATTCATAAGGAAATGTTGGTGGGGACGGTGTACTAATTAGTCATTAGTTTTTTTTGTTATTTTAAGAAAATAAAAAAACAAATTTATAAAAAAATTGAATAAAAACACAAAAAAAGAACATGTCTTCTTCATCATTCCACATTTTATCCTAATGATATATAGCCTCCCAAAAAATCCCTTGTATCTATTTGACCAATAAATTGAGAGAAATCTTCTCCAAAATATGGGAAATTTTAGACAAGTCAAATAACTCAATATCCAGTCATTGACTAACTAATTGAAGTAGATATGTCCCATACTAGTGAAAAAACACTTAACAAATCATGATACCATTGATATGAATTACCCACCCCTGGTATTGAATATCCAAACATTGAGGCTTATTTTGAACTCAAATTGGGTTTCATTCAACATCTAGATCATTTTCTTGGGATAGCCGGTGAGGATCCTCATATTCACCTCAAAGAATTCTAAGTTTTGATCTCTACCATGAAGCCTCAAGGGGTTTCTAAGGATAAAATAAAACATAGAGCATTCCCATTCTCCCTAGTGGACACTGATAAGTCATGGCTCTACTACCTCCCACCAGGTAATATAAACACAAGGAATGACATGAAGAGAACTTTCAAAGAAAAATTCTTTCCTATTTCTTGTACTACTTATATTCGAAAATAACGAAGTGGTATTCGTCAATTACCAATTGAGTCACACCATCAGTATTGGGAGAGGTTAAAAAATATTTTGGTAACCTATCCACACCATCAAAATCCTTGACGAACTCTTGACCCAATAGTTTTATGGGGGATTATTTCATATAGAGAGAACTATATTTTGTGCCTCAAGTGGTGGTGATCATGTTGATAAAAATATAGTAGCTAAAAGATATCTCTTAAGAAACCTGGCTGAAGACACACAATAATTCCATACACGATCAGATGCTAAAGGGAAACATGTTCAGTGGAATCAATATATAGATCCAAACTGGATGACCAATTGGATCAGTGAACTTGCAGGTCTTGTTCGACAACGAGTTATGGGGGAAAATTCCCCAACCTCATATTCTCCATAGTCCCTATTCCCTAAACCAATTAGGAACTATAGAATATGTAGATCCTCATCTAATACAACTAAATCATTTCCCAAAATTCAAGAAGATCCCTATGATTCATACAGACCAATGGAGCTCAATGCAGCATATGTTCCGAAGAACACCAACCCACAAAAGTCAGGCCATTTTATTAGAAACATTAACCAACCCAACTCTTATACCTAATCTTCTAACTTCATCCGAGGCTTGAGTTATGATAATCTATTTTCTCACTCCCATCAGTTCCCTCATTGAAATCCAAAACAATTATAATTTGGTAAAGGTTGTGGTAAAATCAATCAAACTTATCATTTTCTTCCTCAACCTCAAATAATCAATCCTCATCTTAGTCCTCATAGATTCCAAAATCCTATTGAGCCTTACAAATTCCAAAACAAATACAATAGCTTTCCCAAGAACAAAAAACAAGGAAATCATATTTCGGGACAAGCCTCTTATTCCACGCAACCATGGTAAAGTGCAGTGTAAGATTTTGCCTCCTTTACATAGTCCATCCTTAAAAATATTGATACCCATATTGGTCAACTTTCATACCATTGATGCCATCAACAACAACCAAATTATTTCTAACTCCCTGCTCATCCATTTCCCAACCCCAAGGGTAATTTTAGTACAATTTCACATAGATGAAGGGAAAAAATGTCCATACCAAATGATTGATCATAAATTGAAAAGTTGAATGTTGACCATGAAAATGGAAAGAAAAAAGAAACCCAAAAATTATCTAGAAGCCACTCCCTCACCTCTTTCAATTCCACTAAAAAACAATTCCTTTTTCTCAAGCTATATTTAAGACAAATAACTCATTTGAAATTGATCCTAAAATGATCGACATGTTTAGATGTGTTGAATTCAACATTCCCCTAATATATTCAATAAAAAACCCTAATTAATCCATGTTTCTTAAGGAATTTTTCACCCATAAGAGGAAACATAGGACCTTCGAAAATGTTTACGCTCTGCAGTCTATTCCCTATGATGTGAAATGATCCAGAGACCATTAAAATTCCATGAAAAATTGGACGTTCCAACATTGATGATGTAATCATAGACCTAGGAGCCTTGATAAATTCTATGACTACATATATCTTCTCCAACATTTTCCTAGGTCCCTATCACTCAGTGAGTGTTTTCAACTAGTTATCCAATCGAAGCACTACTAGACTTGAGGAAATAATTGAGGATTTTCTCATCCATGTAAATGATCTTATCATCCCTGCTGACCTATATTCCCTTGACATGGATGGTAAGATAAATTATTTCTAGTCTCTTATAATTATAGGTAGACCTTTCCTCATGGCATCAAAACCCAAAATTGATGTCCATGGTGGCATTTTACCCATGTAATGTGGTGACCAATTGGTCAACTTCACTATTTTTTAATCCATGCGATACCCATCATAGAATATATATGTATTCTCTATCCATGAATCTGAAAGTCAATATAAGTTTTTTTTGAATCACAATCAATCATTTTATTCATTTTCTACTGTTTGAGGAGTCTATGAATATTGAATCATAATTAACCAAGTCATAAATGGAGAAGTTTATGTTGACATTACAAATGAAAAATCCATTGATATAAATCGTTGGAAGACATTTTAGAATCCCATACCAATTCTAACCAACACAGATCTAACTAGGATGGTAATGACGAAAACGAACAAGAATAATCATTTCTTGATTAAAATCATATAATTGAAATTCATCTTTTACTAACCATGATTCTAAATATTATGTTATATGTGTGGTGAAAATTGAACCAATGTGTTTATCTTGTCCTTATGGTTGTGATGTTTGTTATATATGTTCCCTAATTAATAAAGTGATCACTGGTGATGTTGAAATTTACCATTCTTTGGTGAACAACATTCATATAATGGATATTGATAAATTTATTCAGTCTTCTGACTTATGTGGTCCTCATTACTGTACATCGGTAAGTGATGAAATAAAAGAGTTTAAAATAATTATCATCTCATATGATGGTTTTGTTTTATCTGATCCTTACATAAATTCAAGATGATAGTTAAAACAACTACATGAGTTTCCAAGCCTAGAAAACCAGCACTTTTTCATAACATCATTCCTCAAGTTGAAGGCCAATGGGAGGATAACAATATGATATTTCAACCCCCATTGAATTGTAAGAACAACATCAATGAAGGGGATAAATTATCCAATAAATAATTAGGAAAACCAAAGGAGAAGTTTTTCTGGAAGTACTCTTGAGTTGAGAAAATAATATGGCAACCATTAGACTATGGGTAGTCCACTACAACTGTCTAGCTATAGAAAAATAAATGCAATGCTACTTGAGAGGAAACCCTGGTTTTCTTTTAATTTTATGAAATTTTAATTTATTTTTTGTTTTTCATTAATTGAATAATGAAATTTTCTCTTTCTATTTTAGGTAATGGTCATTTTTTAAAGCATCTCCAGGAGTGGAAACAAATCTCAGGAACCACATTGACCCCCATCAGATCCCTAACATCTACAATCAACACACCACCAGATGGAGATGAAAAACCATTAAATCTAAAATAGTGGTCACCTCTTTCTATTTTACTCTCTCTCTATCTCTTATCTATCTCAACCTTTTTCACTTCTTCCTCTCTTTTTCATTTTTTACCAATTTCACCGTCAAACCATTTTTTATTTCTATCGTTCTTTTTTGTGGGGGTGTGGATTTAAAAACACTCAAAACTAATAAAAATAAAAAATTAAAATGAAAAAAACTAAAAAATAATAATACATACTCACCATCAACTTTAGAAATTTTTTCCAACCTTTTTGTGGAGTCAAAATACATGCTTTTTCTAAAATTTGTTTTTATTTTCATCATGAATTTGGATAAATAATATTTTTTCAAAAACAATTTTGAATGCACAATTTTATTTGTAAAATGATTATTCCCCAACTGTGAAGAATTCCATTAGCATTCATGACAAGGTCACTTATGAAAATAGTTTCATTTTTTTTTGTTTTCACCCCAAATTCGTAGTCTTGAGTTTTTGGACCTTCAAGCTGAATTTTCTACTTTGGTGTGCATTAAAATGATAGAGTAATTTTCTTATCCTCATGAGAATCACAATATCAATGATCCTATCATTACCCTTATATTAATTTTTATTTTCAAATCCCCTCAGAGCCTATGAAAAAATTTCTTTGATAGACACATTACAAACCCAATACTTTATCCCACCCAACATCTACATGTATTTTATTTGAATTATTTTGTGAATTTTATTTTTTGGAGGGCAAATTTTTATTTTGGGTTCCCTTTTATTGATTTTCAACATGGTATGATATGCTTGATGGAAAGCATCAACTTTAGTGTGGGGGAGAGGTTGTCATTCAGTGAGTGTACGGTCCTAAAAATCCAAAGAACAGAATGAAAATACTCCCTTAAAATAAGTGGAACAATCTCCAAATTTTTCATCAATAATTGGGCCAACATATAAAGAGTGTTCAGATTAAATGGTAAATAAACTAACTTGTCTGCATACCAGTTCATCATTAGTGGTACATAGCCGGTTCGGTGAACTGCCCTCAGGAGGACGCTGTTGTTCACACAATAGAGGCAGATCTCTTATGTGGGTAAAACAAATGGCCACTGAGTGAGGCTGGACCTGTCCGCAGCTGCGAGCCGCACAAATCATGAACGAGGCATTCTGTCCCCCCAACGCGCACCACATCATTCATGAAACAGAGGTGGATCACTACGCGGTCGTGAATCACCCACATGACAATGTTGGTTCACAAGTGAGGTGAAATCAATATACCATGCAAACCTCGGGTCAAATAATTCATCCATAGGCCAGGTGTACTATCATGGGCCTTCGCAAAAGGTTATGCATGAACATAAATACAACACTACACGACCTATATAAAAGGATATCAAAGGGTATAAGTAAGGGATCATATTTTTTTTAATTATTAGATTCTTGGCGATCCACTTTTTGAAGGATGGAGTATTGATTTTAGAGAAGGAAGATTCTTTCAGGAGCTTAAGATTTCACGTACCATGATGTTCTGATTCACGAACCAACCAAAGTTAAAAACCGGGGACAAATTGTTAAAAACTGAAGAATGCATAAATAAATTTGTAAATTGCGATCCTAAAATTGGTGAACCACAAACCATGGCCTCTACGTGGATGCACTCTCCACAATCTAGGGATATTATCCCCCTTCCTCGATCCAGTGCACCGTGTTGCACCCACCTATGCAGGTGAAACCTTGACTGGAAATTCCCCTTGTCACTTCCACTCGAGCGGACTCTAGCACCGCGTACCAATTTGGTACGCGGACAAAACCCTCTGTCATGTACCACTCTGATACATGGGATTCCCCTCGGTCTATTTACCAAACCACTATGTGGAAGACCTCTCCAATCACTGTAGAACATACCTATGTGAAGGGAACAACTCCTCATAGGACTATGTTGTTTGCAATGACCTTTAGTGTTTCTATTCCCTGTGTCATGTAAGGACCTTCTAATTCAGTCCAATTTTCTAGAATAACTTTAGTATCCTTTCCAATAGCACCAAGACAAGGCCTCTCCAAAAGACACCAGACTGGAATGATAAAACTTTCAGGCACATTAGAACTCCCTCATGAGTTCACATACCCACGGTAGGTGGAGAAAAAGGCGATACCACATCCCTTGAACAGACATCCGGAGCATTCATGGGTTCACATTCCCACAGTTGTCCAGAGTCTGAGCCTAGGAGTCCCACTGTGCCTCTCCACTCATAAGAATTGAGGGATCCTACTTGATTTTCAATTCAATGAATGCTAGCAGTTAGAACTACTCCCCTCCACTGAAGAAAGTAATAGGGAATCCCTCTTAGAGTAATCCCCACACCATCCACTCCAGACGACAATAGCCATTCCCCTTCCATATGGGAAGGTTCATTACAACATTCCCTCCTCCATCATACCACGACTTCTGCGTACACGAATTCTACCTTCTTTCCCTCCTTTACACTAGGGGGAATGACAGACACAAGGTCTCAACCCTCTCCATATACTGTCATGTTCTTCATATCCCCTTAGTAAGGAAAAAGTTCATGGCTTGCCGAATTTTTCCCATTCTCTTATTTCTCACACTGAGGATGACTCACATGGGAATAGTGACATGTGAAAGTCATGGAGTCTTTACAATGATGATGTAGAATGAAATATGTGTCTTTTGATCCTTCAATCTTAAGAAGAGTACTTAGGAGAACTCCCTGAGGTTCAATCCCAACTCGGGCAACCAACCACATGTAAGCCCCAACCACACCCCAACAAGGGCTACCAATCATGCCCTTGATAGCATACTATCACCTGTAAGCCTTGAACTTCGATAACTACATCCACATTGACTCCCAACCAACCAGGATACATAAGAAACCTCCCTGAGTTGAAATCCCAAAATCCAAGTATGAAAACCATATATCTTTATCATATTGTGTCCTCATGCCGCTAGAAAGACCATACTGGCCCCAGGAAATCATTTCCCTCAGATCCTCTGGTCCGCATTAGTGTAAGTCTTACATCAAACATGACTAGGCACTTTTCGCCTATACGTCCTTGCCACATTACATTAAACTATAATATTGGGTCCTTATCACACGACCTTAAAAGGTGATGTGTCCCCTTATGTGGCACCGAACTACATAGACTCTGATTCCTCTCACAAGGATACAGAAGAATCCAGTATTATGGGTTCAATACAGACAATCAAGTCACTCTATACCCCCTAGATGATAATAAACTCCAGAGCACCCATTTATAAGGCCTGAGACCAGTGTTGTCTGGAAAAACAAAAACATCCCCAGAATCGTTAATCCAATGAGGGATGGTAAACCTCAGATGTAGACGGTTCTAAATCCATGCATATATCTATGAATTTCAACCCAGGGTAATCTATAGAAATATTCTTTGTGATAAAAAAATATTTGCGAACATATGAACATGTCTTAGGTCTATAAGTGAGTCCCAAAATAGGCAATAATACCCCACAAAAGGGTGAGATGAGCCCGACTTCCCATTATCTCATCCAATGTGAGTTCTTTAGTGTCATTGGCCATATCACCCATCGACCTCCTGCCCTTAGAAACATGGTACACGGATCGTTGGATACAAGAACATTTGGTCATTTATGGATCTGCGAATAAACCTGTTGGAGACAAGGCAAAGCTACGAAGATAGGGAACCTAATAGAAATAATTAAACAACACTAAATAACTTTAATTAGATACGGGAACCGATCATGTCCCATCACCATGAAAAAAATGGTGAAACCGACAAGAAACATTAACAAGTATGACACCTTTACCCTAATCTTAAACTCTCCATAAAAAATTGATGATTAAATTCTGACGAGCCTTTTGTTTCGTACTCCTACCCAAAAAAATAGACTCGGATATGAGCCTTAAACTAAGGTGGTGAAATAATCCCACTTTGTGCCCCCTTAAATACTCAAAAAGAAGTCCAAGAAAGGTAATTAATTATGCATGGGATTATGGGTTTCTACATTGATGGGATTTTCAATTTTTCTTTTCCAAATGTTTTACAAGTACACAACTGACCTTCCTTCAATCTAATGGTGTCGTAGTGGAATTAACAGACACACATGATGATCAACATGAAAAACTAGCCTCTTAATTAGAATAGGACCCCGACACCCATCCAACATCTTCAACAATGGGTCTCAGATGCACTGATCAGAGAGTACCACAAGAACTATACTCTCCCGACTGTGGAGGCGGCTCTGTACACCATCCAGCCGTCTAAGTCTCGTCAGCCACCTGCCTAGTAGCGAATGATGGAGAAGATCCAGGTGACTCTTGTAGCTATATCCAACTATTTTAGGATCCTGTTCCTAGAATTAGACAATGAATACCTTCCTTTTTTTATGAGGTGGAAGGGTTCAATGATGATGAATTCATCCTTTCCAGTAGGGGGTTCCACTCCAAGTCCCCCACTAGATGACATCGCCAAAACTATGTCACGACATCATATCCTATAGCTGAAGATAATACCACCCTGAGGATCCATTACCATGGTCCCCGAGCATCGGCCCCTAGACTGACTTCCTAAGGAGGTGAAAATACAACTAGGAAAAGGTCATCACCGTCGTTCTTTAGGAAGAACTCTGCTTTCTAGACAAAGAGACATATCACGGGCAGGACCATGCACATGTAAGCTCTTCCCAATCCCACCATCCCGAAATGGAAGAATCTTTTGAGTAGGCATGCATCCCCACCAATCCTTATCAAGCCCATGCCCATACAGGAGGACACCTACCCGGAATGGGGCTCTCCCTACCTGGGATCGTGTAGCCCACCAACCAGGCATGGTGGCAATCTAGTGATTGTACGACTAGCTCCTCGTAGATTCTCGTAGTGCCCACCATCCTAATATGGTGGTGATCAACATAGATGATCACCCATACAGGATAGAACCTACCATGTATGCACCTCTCCTATCTTGGGATCCTAAATCCCACCGGCCAGACATGGTGGTAATCCAGTGCATGTAGGACCAACTCCTTGTAGTTTCTCTTGACTCCCACCATCCCGATATGGTGGAGATCAATGGGCGGGCTTCTATATCTACCAGCATAGGCCACCGACTCAATATGGTTGGACACCAAAATATGTAGGTATTTCACCTCGTGGATGAAAGTAATGTATGCCATCTTGATGTTCCAAAAAATGGAGAAGTAAGCTGGCATATCCACGCACAAAGGTAGATTCATTCACCTACCCCGACATATGAGAATCATTAGTATCCACTAACCACTGGAGGAACAGATCATGACATTCCTACTCTGATAGCAGAATGGGCCTTCATACCCTCTCCATCCAAGTATGTCTCTCTTGATATCCTTTTAATGATGGTGGAGAAGTTATAGATCCAGGTTCTTATCTTGGAAAAATATTAGAATGTAATTGAATTGGGGGAAATAACAATGACTTGGGCCCATGACCTGGTATCCCTAATTTTGGTGATTTATATAAGAGATGAGATATCCACCTTGAAGCATATTTCTATACCTTCTTCCACACAGGATGGTCATCAGCTATGTACTACGATACAATGGAAACCATATAAAGAATACTCACTCGTTCCAACTGGGGGACACCCGTCCATCACAGTGGATTCTCTAGGGAAGTCATATATCCCTACCAAAAGTCAATATGTTTGTTGGAGTATCCCGACTGCATCACACCACCCAATTAGACCGGGACCCGGAGGTGACGACCATTATCAAACGCAGACGGCCCCTGCTACGTGCTAGAGAGCGCCCCGAATGTGTCGAAGGAAGCCGAAAAATAATGAGTTGGTCCATGAATTTGATCTGCTAGAATCTGGGGTTCTCAACACCACAAAACATTTAACAAAGGATCATAATACTACCAAAATATTACCATAAAATGGGAGGAGCAGTAGAATTTTCAAAGGTCCTCCCTATAATGTTGCTACCAGCTGCTCGGAAGGTCCCCCCTTGAGCACCCATGAGGGCCACTTTCATTTGCATATCATGATTTTTCATGAGAGTTACTCTTTTTATGAGAGCCATGAAAGCCCTTTGCGTGACCAGAATATCAAGAAAAAAGAAGGTCCTCCACATGTTGTGGTCTTCCTTAATGGTCCTCCATAGTGTATATACTGCAAACACTTTCTGTGTAGTGGGACCAAATATTATGTTGGTAGTTATCTTCATCATAGTCAAAACTATAGAGGTCTTCCCTGATGTGATGTCTCAAAATGACATGAAGGTCCTCCACTTACCATGGCCTACCCTGAAGGTCCTCCCCAGGGGTTCCATTTCAACAATATTTTATGCATACTTGCATCATATTATATTGGTAGTCCTCGCCATTGTAATAGTGGATGTCCTCCCTGCAGACACATCAAGAAATAAGAATGCCCTCTCCTTGTTGCAGTACATTCTGAAGGCCCTATCTAGGGTGTGCCCCGTTGATATTCTCCCAATGATAGCTGTGATAGTAGTCCTCTCCATCACGACAGCTATGATAGTAGTCCTCGCCATCATGGATGACATTGCGAAGGTTCTCCCCACAATGGGATTAAGCAAAACAAATGTCCTCCCCTTGTAGCAGTGTGTCTTGAAGTACCTCCCATGGATGAACACCGAATGTTAAACCATGATGGTCATCCTCACCATGATGGAAGTTGTTCCAAAGTCCCTCCCAGTAATGACACTATGCGGCCAAAAGGTCCTCCTCTTGCTGCAATTTTCCCAAAAGATCCTCTCCAGGGTATACACAACAAAAGTACTCTATGAAGTGATGCATCAAGAAGTAATGGTACTCCTCACCATTACAGTAAGGATAACAGAGTTCTTCCCTGCAAAGATGTCAAGAAATGAGAAGGCCCTCCCTAGGGTGTACCCCGCAATTTTTCTCCCTGCAACAACAATGGTGGTAGTCCTCACCACCATGATATCCATTGTGATGGCCCACCCCACAATGGCCTTGAACAATATAAAGGTCCTACCCTTGCTATATTCCACTATGACGGTCCTCCCTAGGGTATGCACTATGAAATTATTTTTTGAAATCGGACTTCATGTTGAGATGGTAGTCCTCGCGGCTGCAGCACCAATTGCAGAGGTTCTCTCTATAGTGAAATATCATATCTATAGGAAGGTCATACACCTGCCAAATCAAGTACAAAAAATCCCTCCTATTTTGAGACACTCAAAAAAGGGAATCGATCATTTTAGATTCCCAGTCAACTATCAATGAAACCCTTATTCAATCAGGAGATAGTGTGAGACAACATTCAACCTTTAAGTCACCCCAGAGCCCCCCACATAATGATTTGTTCCTTACCAGCCACACTACCTCCCATCATACTACCATAGAGCATCTCTGATGGGATGATCAAGTAGAGGAATCACTGGTGGAGGCACATGTTAATATGTTTCACCTAAGGTATCGATTGTCCAGGTATGATATACCAGTAATGTTTTGGCCCGCAACCATCTCTCAGTTCGACATACATATTGAGTTTTTAGAAGGAAGCATACTTGTCATTCACTCCAATATCTATAAAAATATTCATTGATTGAAATTAAAAATACTATCATATGAAGGGTCTGTAGATAATGTCAAGAGAATAGGTGAGATCTTGCATCAAATTGACCTAGAATACCTTCCTTCGTGGCGACAACCATGATCAGAGAGGTATAGAAGGGACCATGAATTAACCTACCTCTGTGCACTCCATAAATTGTGTCACCTTATTAATCACGCTCTGACGGGAGTTAATAATGAGGATGGGGAGAACTTGGAGCTCTGCATTTCACTTCACATCCCATCTAGCAGTACCTATTTGGCGTAAGGTCTTGCAATTTCATCACTTCATGAAATCCATCAAATGATGCCACTATTCTGGAGAGGTAACACACCATGTAGAAATTGGCCTTTAGTAAGTCTCAAAAGCATCGGTCCTGATGAAAGATATCCATTCACTAACTTCTGAATAAGGATACCTAAAACTGTTGGTAGGCTTATCGCCTAATAAAATTCAATCAGTTATCAGTGATTTCCTCCCTAGAGAGAATTAATTCACATGTGATCTTGACACTAGGTTCTGCACACCCCTAAATGGGATCATGTGAGGTCAGGCTAGAAGCGTTAGCAATAACAGCTACAACAATACAGGACCAAACTCATCCTTTAGGGATAAGGTCATTTTTAACAAAAAATTCCCCCATATGACAAAAAAAATTGGAAGAGGCACATCACCCAAGGAATGGAGCCAACACTAGGGACCAAGGATGGGGGTACTTTTACCTCAACAATAACCTCCCCCTAAAGAATTAGTATTCTATCATTTGGAGAGGATTGACAATAGAGGAGTTTTGTGTCCTATTGCATCCTTTGAAACATCATACCATTAAAGAGGGAGGCATGCCATGAGGTTGCACCAAGGATCCTCCATGTCAACCTTTATCAAGTGACCTGAAGACAATCCTAGGACAAAAGGGGGGAAACAATATGAGGCATGGATGTTTCTCTTCCTTCATGGAAGATGACACATCCTCCACCCAGTATTACACATCTATTAATATCATGGATGTTAACCCCACAGATGACACTGATGACAATGAAAATCCGAATGGATTGGGAAAATATTGTTCTATTCAAGTTCTGATTCACAATGAGCCAGTAGGCGTGCACACCAAGAACTAGAGGGCCACCCTGAATTTGGCTGCTCGGGCAAGTCCTCCTTCACTTCCCCCATGAGTCATCAATAGAGATATGAACAATGGAAAGGTTTTATTCATCTCACCTCCTTCTCTCAACAAAAATGAGCCTCTCACACTCGAAGAAAGGTTCGATTGACAGGAGTAGGAAATGATGAAATTAAGGGGATTAACACTGAGCTACCCTAGAGGAACCATACTACCAAATTCATTAACCTTGATGAGTCAATGTGTGCATTTCTAGCAAGTGTGGCTCAACAATGATGGTTTTACTCAGAAAACGAAAAAATGTCAGGTCACCTGCCCCACATGGCACCTGGGCCTTCGAACTACCTAAACATGGATTCAGAAGCATACCAAGACTTCCCTCCACTAAGGAAGCAAACGGAGATAGTACATCAAAATTCTCTGTATGTACCACCGATAGAACATACACCTTAGGTACCAGCCGAGCCAGCACCTGAAGTATTACCCCTGTCTATACCCATTCCGGATCAGGCCTAACATGATGTAAACCAGGGTCTCACCAACACCATCAAAGCACTAACAGCTCGATTGGAAGAATTGGGAGACTGAAATGCTATGATAAATCCAAAGAGAAAGACTTACCCAAACTGGGTGATCAAAACACCCTCTCCACTCAAATTTGGGAGCCTTGTAGTCCCTTTATTAAATTCCTAAGGCGACCTGAAACAACATGTTATACACTACACGTCTTATTACGACCCTAATATGGGAACTATGGAATAAATCGAAGTAGTGAAACTCATATTATTTGTGAGAAACTTACAAGGTTTGGCCTTCATCTTGTATACATGTTTTCTAGCTCATTAAATAAATGGATGGGAGGAACTTTAGCAGAAATTCATGTTCCACATCAGCTTAACATTGCCCACTATGACAATTAGGGACCTCATGAATTGAAAACAGATGGAGAATGATATTGTCTCATAAATCTTTTATAGATTGAAGGGTCGAACCTACTCTCTAAATAGGCCACTGCCCTAGGACAAGATGCTTTATATATAAATCAAAAACCACCGAGTTGAGCTCCGAAAAACACTCATACTAGTGAAATACACACCATATTTTGGGAATTTTCTACTATTTTTCATAGAATCAAAGAATCCATGCATCGGACAATCCTAAATACCCAAATAGACTCACATGATCTTGAAAAGAGATCAGGTAGAGATGAAGCATCGTCTATCACACTCAGGCCTACCCCCGCACTGATACCACCTCTTAGGCCTCCACCAAATTTCCAGTGGCCTCTTGGATATCAAATAGCACCTTCACCCCAGCAAGACGATCGAAGAGGACCTAGGAGAAACCAATTTGAGGAATGATGGAATAGAGTTTACTTCTTCTTGAAGGACAATGTACATGGATATTTAATAGACTCTATGAACTGAAACATGCTCTACTTACCAGATCCGAGAATGCCTGAAGATATAATCCTCAAGAACTGACCAAATTATTTTCCCTACCATAGGATGTTGGGACTCAATATTCTGGAATGATTCATCTTCAATGACCTCCTATAAAGGATGGTAGACAAGGGGATTGTAAATCTAGGACTACCCCTAGCTCACACAACATATGTTTCTTCCATCGACCTAGATGAGGAGGAGCAATGGAAAAAAATCATTAGCAAAAGGGTGAAGAAATATGATGGTTGGATGAATCAGAAGACAGTCAAGCGAGCACATTTCATACTCTGAGATCAATTGCAGCAAATGATTTTTCCTCAAAAAGCTCATAATTTAACACAACATCCATCCATGGCCTTACAAAACACCTCAATCTGGTGATCCAGACATAATCAGAGAAGGAAGAAACTTGTACAATTGGAGAAATCTGTGGAAAGGCCAATGCTAGCCTTGACAATTTTAGATTTCATGCCCTCAAATTTGACACAAGGAGCACCAACCGTCCATTCATCACCATCAGAGGTAGCCAACCAGGCTAATCTATCATTGAATGAGGAACTAATATTCAGTTCAATTAACATTTTCCATTTAATGGGACCACTATATGATGAATAGTAGGGTTATGAACCCAACCTCCCAACACTTAATCAGAGGACCGAAAGGAGGAATCCGAGAATTAGGGGATGCGAGGGTAGATGTTGCCAGGGCTGAAACCAACCCTATAGTTATACCCCATCTGAAACAATCAATATTACCGAAACTAATGAGAGATCCCATCAAAAGTCCTAGCAAGATAGAGAATATTCTCCTACCTCCACATGAAGCCACGCTAACCCAATTATTCTATGGTACAGATCAGAGGTGGAACTAGTGTGTGGCCTCCTAGTGCGCACATGTAAACCAACCAGTACAAATCCCCATAATGCAGGAGCACCACCAACTCTTTCCCCTGTAACTAGTGTAGAACCCCCAAACCTTGACGTAAATTGACATTACAATACATTTGCAGAATACTTAATACATGACAAAAACAAGCGCCAAAAGACCGTATTAGTTTAGTGACTTTGGAAACTCGGAATGTAATCTTCTAATCATGGTGAAAGATCTTAAACATATCCCATAAAGATCTTCCCCTTTTGGTTTTCTTACCTAAAACCTTACTTTATATCCTGGGAAAAAGAAAACATAAAAAGGGTGAGCTCAAATGCTCAGTAAGGGTAAACATAGAGAACATAAAACAATCCATAAACAGTTGAATGAAAAAATTTGAACATAAAATCTAAACATCAAAATCTTGAGCAAAGACATAAATCATGGAAGTACGTAAGGCATATATCATAAGGGTACATCAATCATGATAAAATAGCATGGGGAAAAACATTTAATTTTAGAATACCATTATGCACATGATATGATTTCCATAGTAACCAAGGCATTTCTGCCAAGACCATCTTAGTGGACCATGTCCCTTTCTGAATCGAGTTCACTCCTCGTTCCAGTCCTGTATCACTGAATCAGATTAACTTACCTTTCCAACCATGTCTGTCTCATGAGATTTAAATCTTTACCCAATGAATTGGAGGGATATATAGGTCCCACTCATCTCTTAATGAAATCATTCTTACGTGTGCCACAACATAAACATAAATCATTCATCATAACCCAAAGAATAAAATGGGTTTCATAAATATCATCCAATCATAACAAAATCCATATAAAACAAATGGATATCATTTCATAATAAGAGAAGTGAAACCATTTAAATCATAGAGACATTATAATTGCAACATACACATATGAAATAATTTCATCTTATATAGAAAATTGTTTTGATAAAACACTTGAGATAAATTCTTGAGGAAAATATCCTTTTTTATTCAAAATCATTTTCATTTCACAAAATGCCATGAAATTTTAGAAGAAAAGGATTTTGATGAAAATAGTCATGAAATCATGTAATGTAAGATTCATGAAAATAAGGTTTTATGAAATCGTAAAAATCCGTTCATGTCGTATAAGTTAAAAAAACATTCTCCTCGTACTTTTGTCGGAAAAGTCAAAAATGTACCTCGTATGATAAAAGTAAGATTCCTTCCAAACCATAGAGTAAAAGACAAAAAAGGGTAAAAATTACTTTAGAGATACATGGAACAATAGTAAAAAGTTTATAAAAACATTTTTATAAAATAAGGACTTGGATGATAAATATAACCCCAGTAATTACTTACGAATCAACAATCTCGGATAAAACGAGATTGGAAAGGTTATCCCTTACCTTAGGTCCAATTTCTTATATATGTGTTCGAGATTCCAGTATAGTGGGTTTAAACATATTATTAACTTGTAATAGAACCATAATAACATTTATGATATCACATATGATTCACTTACAACTTTATACCATCTGTTCATTTGTCAATTCCATGTTAAAGCAGCGTTTTGGTTAAAATCGTTTCATTTATCATCCGTATTTTGAATTGTAATTATTAATATGATTACATAGATCATGATTAAATAATTCCATAATATAAAACATGATTAATATATAATATATATTCAGAATATACATATATATAATGGATCGATAAATGGAAAGAAATACACCGTTCATAGAGACGGTAGACCGTACGTACGCATGAACATTGTTTTTCGTTTCCTTATTGAATAGAATGGAATTAAGTACATGAAATACATATATATATATACATAAATTAAGTAGTATTATTATGTCATATATTTCATGATTGCTTATTATATATACTTTATAACCATTCTTGAATTGTTAACATGGAAAATGAATCTCATCGCGTCGTGGAGACGGTAATCCGTACGTACGCACGAGCGATGATGTCGTTCCCATATTTATTGAATGGTATTGTAGTGGATGATATAATATCATAGAATCAGTATGATGTCATAATAATTAAATATATTTATTCTTTACACCATTATACACATCCAAGTAAGGTGGTGGTGGAAAAACTAATTACACCACAGCGTTGAGAAAGTATTCCGTATGTACGCACACGCGGTGATTTTGTTTTCCGTAGGATGGATATAAGTGAAATAGGGTTTTTTAAAATTTATAATAACATATCAGTATATAATTTATATTTATGTTATTACTTTATAATGAATCAACTAAAGAAGAGGAATTAGAATAAGAAAGAATCTTGAAAGAGTCCGTAGAAGAGATTACCTATTCCTCGACGCACCTCCTTTAAACTTCTTCTCATGGATCTAGAGTTGGTATTTAGAGAAGAACAGACCTATATGATGTAGGTATAGATGTTGAGAAGAGGAATTGGTAGGGGTTGGCCGAGATTAAATGCTCAAAAGGGTGTGAAGAGAATAGGGAAGGGGTGCCCTTTTTATAAGGGAGGAGAGGGGCACCTTTGGAAAAACATAATATATTATTTTATAATAAAGTCATATTCGGGTTATAATAGATCCAAATTTATTAGTTTCATAGATAAAGTTGGGATGGGTCGAAATCATTTTAACCAATAGGTTTTAGAAAAGTGTAGGTTACTATTTTAACCTTACCATTTAGCTTTAACACTAAGTTAAATAATTTAACTTTTACCATGTCTTCTTGATTTCTTACACTAAATGGTTAATAAACTTATTATAAAAGACAAAATAACCCCAAGTGGTTCATTATTAATATATATAACCTTATATAATTCATTTTACCTAACCTTATATTTTTAGGAATATAATAAAAATTAATAATATAATATTTGTTTAAATAACTATTTTATTTCAATTTTGATACTATTTGGTAATTGATTTTTTTGAAAATCATAAGAGAATTATTAGTTTTAAAAAAGTTAATTAAATCAATATTAAAATTTCATATTAACCTATAAAATTAGTTTAATTTATAAAAAATGTCAAATTAAATTTATTTGGGTATTTATAATATCAATTATTTTAATATTTTATTATTTAGGTAATCTGTGCATCACCATTGTGTCATAAATAAACTAAATTATTTAATGTCTAAAAATTATAAATAAAATACCAATAGGTAGGAAATATTTTTATCTTTATATAGAATACTTATAGTCGACTTTATCTTATGTATTAACCTATATTAAAAATGTTTTAGTTATTAAACTTTGATTTTAACTATTTTAACTCTTCTTTAAATAAAATAATAATAAATGTCCTAATCTAATCCAAGTGGACCTAAAGGGAAATATTTTATTCCTAAGGTTATTTGTGGTATAATTACACTTATCCAATAGAATTAGGACATTTCTTAGGGTAATAATAATATCATTTTTACCCTTAATTACCCTATTTACTTTTAACCGTGGTAAATAAAAGTAAAAAGTTACTATTCACCAAAAAATTATTTTTATCTAATTGAACCACATTTTACTCCTTGATATTAACCGTGTCTCTCAGATTTTATAAATTCCACTCATATTAGCGGTTAAATTATTTTTTATGTAAGTTTGCAAAAAGCTCCTAGAAGGTAGGTAAAAGATGGTGAAAAGTTCAATAAATTTTTTATATATCTAAAATTATTATAAAATGAATCCAATGAATTACATTGAACTTATATAGGTATTATGTATCAATTTTTACCTAAAATAAATTTAAATAAAATAAATAATACTTTAAATAAGAAGTCAGTTTTAAATAGTAACCCCGTGCTTTCATTATTCACGAAAAACTGAAAGTTTTCAGAAAAATACCAAAAATTCACCCTAGGCTAATTTCGATATTCCGAATCCAGAAATGAAATCCATTTGGAAAAATAAAATATCAAAAATTGGGTATTACTATTCATAACGGCTAGTTTATATAATATTTTAATAACATGTCATTGTTTAGTGAAACTCGGTATTGCGTAGAACACACGCTATCGTGGAAGGTCACAATTGCTTGTAAAGCAAGACAAGTCAGGGTTGCGTGTAGTGAAAGATTCCTTTGTTGTTGTGTATAATAGAATCCAACCGTATTTCATTTATACATTGCATATATATATATATACACACTCAATTTTGCATGGAATAACTTCTATCAAACGAACTTGAAATTTTGTGTAACACGAGCCAAGAATAGTGTTCCGTATACGGTGTTGTGTATAGAACAAGCTAATTTTGGTGTCGTGTACAACACAAGACATCAATGAAATTTATTAGAATAATTCTCATAAAATTTCGGGTTGTTACATTCTACCCCCCTTAAAATGAATTTCGCCCTCGAAATTCGTCAGGGTTATAAATGGTTTACTACTTGAAAGTTTCTTTCATAGAAACCCACATCTTAAAAAGGAACACCAAAACATAACTTAAAAAAAACTAAAGTATGAAATGTAACGGTTACCCAAATTAACTCATCACTGGGTTTCCACATAGGAGAACATAGGTGAAAATATGGATATGGAAACGAAATCTAACCATCATGTTCTGATGGAGAGTGGCTGTGAACATGGCTATGAAAATCCATCAAGCACAAAGCGATAAATTTGTGATGATCTAAGGTGCCATCTGATTTATCAGGTATGAGGGTACTAGGACAACGTTTTTAGTTTTCAAGATCATTCCCCTAATGCTGAAGAATAGTTGAATTAAAAGAAATAATTACTTGATTTTTCAAAAATCTCACCGTTTTTCATGCCTTCAACAATTCCCACTTCATCTCTTAATGAAATGAAGTTGAATTTGTCATTTGTGAAGTGTTATCAGATCATGCGATAGAGTGATAAGTCATTCCATTTGTTTCTATCAGAAAAATTTTAAAACAATTTTTTAAATATACATAAGTCCATCTCTCTTGAGATTAATCATATATGGTTTCTAAAATGGACTTATACTTCATCTATCATAGCTCTTAATAAAATAAAACCTGTTTATACTAACCAGGGACTTCCTGTAGTCCAGTGGAATGCGATAACGACATGTCATACATTAGTTGTGGGTTTGATTCCCACAGCCTTATCTGATGTGACGAGTTGCCACTCATCCTATGGGTTGTCCTTTTTCTAAAACTATACTATTATAACATTCCAAAAATAATATCGAAAAACAAGTTCTATCCTTAAATAATTCTATCTTATTTCCAACATAATCCATTCCAATATTTAGGCTTATCTAAAATACATCTGTCCAATCTCATAGTATAAAGAAAATGATTACTAGAGAGGTGATATACAAAGCATGTGAATACCATCATTTATCTTCCATATATCATAAGATATATCTTGTTGGTCATATTCCAAACATGTGAATACCTTAATCAAGTATTCTTTTGAAACATGAATTTCCATAGAACCTTAGCGAAAACATGAATTCTGTCAAAAGTTAAATCATTCTACATACCAAAATCCCAAAATTTTTATATACTCAAACCATGATATCACTTTGTCCTTATATCAGTAATGAGCTCATGAATACTATCAAAATTTCATTTTCTTTTTATCCCTTAATTATGTATATATCATCTTCATTCCAAAAATATCTGAATAACCATTCATGGTTACCAGTACCATTCGACATATACATTCAAATACTTTCGAAAAAACAATAGTGTAACAATCCTAGATGTTTCTTTATTCCATTGTACCATTAAATTACCTATACAACATAACTCTTGATAAACATACAATCATTCCACTACCTTCTTAAACCATTGACCAAGCCTCAACACTTCTTTCATCTCATATATCATTTTTAGTCTCCTCATCATCATCCACATAAATAGTACGCATATGACCATGCTAATTCTCTTCATGAGATTTTCCCTTAGGTCATTGGTTGGAATAATGCCCATAAATTCCATATTTAAAACATCTAATCATTGTTGATGTTGTAGCAATACCATTATCTTTCTCCATGGTGTTAACTGGAACTTTTCCTTTTCACTTACTAGATTTGTGTCCTTCTTTTCAGCACCCAAATCATCTTCTAGTTCCTTTGAAACATTCTCCTTGATGCCTCTCCCCACATTATTTACATGAGAGAAATTTAACTTTCTTTCCCCTTTGATCATCATGAAACTCTATCTTTCTCTTATTAGCTGAGTTGGGAAACTTACCAAAGTTAAGATTATTGATCATATTATGAGATTGATGATTAGGCATAATAACGATGTTTGGACTTCCAAATCACATTTCATTTGGTTTCTCATGACGAATATCACTCCATTGTCCATCATATCTTCCATTATCATGAATCTTCATGTTTCCAAATATTTTCTAAAACCCAAAAATATTAGTGTGAGAGGAAAATATAATGCTATGGAAGACAACATAATAAAGGGGGAGTACCATCAATATAGAACATCTTAGGTTAAATTCTAATATCGTTACAGTAATCTTAGGACTATAACCTATACATATACTTATCCTTAGGGACATCCCTACACATACCTTAGAAATATCTCTAGGGATTTCACTAAAGTTTTCGAATCCTAGTTTCCAAAGGTTGACTAAACCTTCGCTCTGATACCAATTTTAGAGACCCCAAACCTTGATGTACATGTACATTATGTTACTTTTGTGGAATACTTAATACATGACAAAAATAGACACCTAAAGACCGTATTAGTTTATTGAATTTTCAAACTCGGAATGTAATCTTCTAATCATGGTGAAATATTTTTGACATCTCCCATAACGATCATCCCCTTTTGGGTTTCTTACCTAAAACCCTTCTTTATATCCTGGAGAAAAGAAAACATAAAAATGGTGAGATCAAATGCTCATAAATTGTAAACATAGAGAACATAAAACAATCCATAAACATTTGAATGAAAAAAACATGAACATAAAATCTAAACATCAAAATCTTGAGCAAAGACATAAATCATGGAAGTACATATGGAATATATCATAAGGTAACATCGATCATGATAAAATAGCATGGGAATAAAACATTTAATTGTGTCAGATGATTAAGCACATGATATGATTTCCATAGTAGCTAAGGCATTGTTGGCAAGACCATCTTAGTGGACAAAGCCCCTTTCTGAATCGAGTTCACTCCTCGTTCCAGTCCTATATCACTGAATCGGATTAACTTACCATTTCAGCCATGTATATCTCATGAGATATAAATCTTTACACAATGCATTAGAGGGAGATATAGGTCCCACCCATCTCATAATGAAATCATTCTTACATGTGACACAATATAAACATAAATCATTCATCATACCCCAAAGAATAAAATGGGTTTCATAAACATCATCCCATCATAACATAATTCATATAAAAAAATAGACATCATTTCATCATAAGAGAAGTGAAACCATGTAAACCATAGAGACATTATACTTGGAACATACACATATTATATAAGGTCATCTTAGATGGAAAATGGTTTTGATAAAACACTTAAGATAAATTTTTGAGGAAAATATCATTTCTTATTCAAAATCATTTTCTTTTCACAAAATGCCATGAAATTTTAAAAGAAAAGGATTTTTTTGAAAATATTAATGCAATATTGTAGAGTAATCATCATGTAAATAAGGTTTTATTAAACCATAAAAATTTGTTCATTCTGTATAAGTTAAAAAAAGATGCTCCTCGTACTTTTGCCGGAAAAGTCAAAAAGTACCTCGTATGATAAAAGTAAGATTTCTTCAAAACCATAGAGTAAAAGACAAAAAAGGGTAAATATGAATTTAAACATACATGTAAGAATATTAAACATTTAAAAAACATTTTTATAAAACATGGACTTGGATGATAAATATAACCCTAGTAATTACTTACGAATAAACAATCTCGGATAAAATGAGATTAGAAAGGTTATCCCTTAACTTATGTCCAATTTCTTATGTATGTGTCCGAGACTCCTGTATAGTGGGTTTAAACATATTATTAACTTGTAACTAAACCATAATAATATTTATGATATCATATATGATTCACTTACGACTTTATATTATCTGTTCATTTGTCTATACCATGTTAAAGCAGCATTTTGGGTAAAATCGTTTCATTTATCATTCATGTTTTGACTTGTAATTATTAATATGATTACATTGATCATGATTACATAATTATAGAATATAAAACATGATTTATATATAATATATATTCAGAATATACATATATATAATGGATCGATAAATGGAAAGAAATACACCGTTCATGGAGACAGTAGACCGTACGTATGCATGAAGACTATTTTTCGTTTCCTTATTGAATTGAATGGAATTAAGTAGATGACATAAATATATTTACATAAATACAGTTGAATTATTATATCATATATTTCATGATTACTTATTATATATACTTTATAATCATTCTTGAATTGTTAACATGGAAAATTAATCCTATCGCGTCGTGGAGATGGTAATCCGTACGAACGCACGAGTGATGATATCATTCCAATATTTATTGAATGGTATTGGAGTGGATGATATAATATCACATAATCAGTATTATTTTATAATAATTATATATAGTTATTCTTTACACCATTATACACATCCAAGTAAGGTGGTGGTGGAAAAACTGATTACACCACGGCGTGGAGACGGTATTCCGTACGTACGCACGCGCAATGATTTCTTTTTCCGTAGGATAGATAGAATGTGAAATAGGGTTGTTTAATATTTATAATAACATATCAGAATATAAGTAATACTGATTTTATTACTTTATAATGAAACAACTAAAGAATAGGAAGTAGACAAGGAAAGAAACTTGAAAGAGTCGGTAGAAGAGATTACCTCTTCCTCGACGCACCTCCTTTAAACTTCTTCTTAGGGCACTAGAGTTTGTCTTTTGAGAAGACCAGAACCTCTATTATGTAACTATAGAGGTTTATAAGATTAATTTTAAGGGTTTGGCTGAGCATCAAGGCTCAAAAGTGTGTTAAGAGAAGAGGGAAGGGGTGCCCTTTTTATAAGGGAGGAGAGGGGAACCTTTGGAAAAACATAAAATATTATTTTATAATAAAGTCATATTCGGTTTATAATAGCTCAAAATTGATTTATTTCGAAGATAAAGTGGGGATTGGTCTAAATTCCTTAAATCAATAGGTTTTAGACAAGTTTAGGTCACTATTTTAAGCATATCATTTAGATTTAACACTAAGTTAAGTAATTTAACTTTTACCGTGTCTTCTTGTTTTCTTACAATATATGGTTAATAAACTTACAATAACAAGAAAAAAGAACCCCAAGTGGTTCATTATTAATATATAGAACCTTATATAAGTCATTTGGACGATCATTAGATTTTTAGGAATATAATAACAATTACTAATATAATATTTGTTTTAAAAATAATTTTATGTCAATTTTGACACTATTTTGTAATTGATTTTTTTGAAAATAATAACAGAATAATTAGTTCAAAAAAAGTTAATTAAATTTATAATAATATGTCATATTAACCTATAAAATTAGTGGAATTAATAAAATGTCTCAATTTACATTTATTTGGGTATTTATAATTTCAATTATTTTAATATTTCATTATTTAGGTAATTTCTGCATCACCATTGTGTCATAAATAAAATAAATTATTTAATTTCTAAAAATTATAAATAAAATACCATTTGTTAGGAAATATGTTTATCTTTCTAATGAATATTTATAGTCTAATTTATCTTATGTATAACCCAATATTAAAAATGATTATTTATTAAACATTGATTTTAACTATTTTAACTCTTCTTTAAATAAAATAATAATAAATGTCCTAATCTAATCCAAGTAGACCTAAAGGGAAGTATTTTATTCCTAAGGTTTTTTTGGTCGAATTACACTTATTTAATAGAATTATGACATCTGGTAGTGTAATAATAATATCATTTGTACTCTTAATTACCCTATTTATTTTTAACCGTGGTAAATAAAAGTAAAAACGTTACTATTCACCAAAAAAATTATTTTTATCTTATTGAAGCACATTTTATTCCTTGATACTAACCATGTCTCTCGGATTTTTGAAATTCCACTCACTTAAGGGGTAAAATTATGTTTTATGTAAATTTGCAAAAATCTCATAGAAGGTAAGTAAAAGACGATGAAAAGTTCAATAAAATTTTTATATATCTAAAATTATTATAAAATGACTCCAATGAATTAAACTGAACATATATAGGTATTATGTATAAATTTTTACCTAAAATAAATTTAAATTAAAATGACACTCATAGTGAAAATATACATTATTATCTCATCTGAACTATGATTGATGCTCAGACCTGGTATTCAAATATCGAGAAGAGTTGTTTGGATCTGGTCTTTGAGATCCAAAAGTTATGACATTATCTGCAACATCCTGATGTTAATCAGATCTCCCATAGTAATCCACTGAAGTACATCCTCAGCCATCCAATGCTAGCTGGACACCTATCCCGATGGCCAGTAATCCGGCAATAGTTTGACATCTACTTTGTGCCTCAGAAAGCTATCATGGGCCAAGCATTGGTAGATTTTTTGGCATATCATCCCTCGATAAAGATGGATTCATCAGATGTCCAAATCCCTGATGATGATATATTTCTTGAAAATAGATTTATGAATGTGGGAAAAGTACATTGATGGCGCATTTAGAAGCCTGATGGGTAAAAGAATTAAAGAACCCATGTTTTACAAGGTGGGGGTAACAATCACACTCATATCTCCAGGGCATGCAGTTTTTCCATATTCCTTCCTCTTGGTAAAAGGATGCACAAAAAATGAGGTGGAATACTAGGCCCTCATTGCAGGCATAGATCTCTCACTCCAGGTGCAAGTGAAACACCATAAAGTAAAAGGCGAATCAGAACTGGTCATCATGGAGTTCAGTGGTGACTATGCTATTAAGAAGGGGGAGTTGATCCCCCTATTCGACTATGTTTGAGGGTCAATGGAGAAGTTCCCCACAGAACTGACATGACAATAAACACTTTCGCATTGGTCCAAACTCTATGACACGTATCTAAGAGCCAATAATCGTGGTACTATGACCATAAACTATCCAGGATTTCCCCCCCCCCCCAAGGTGCATGTTTCAGGCTCCCAATCTCATTCACGTTGGTTCTACTATAAAAAAAGCATGCACCTCTATTTAGAATTGATTGTTGGAGGTCCAATATCTATAAGCCCAAACTAATAGAATGGTGTCCTAACTTCATGACAATAAACTGCATAGTAAATTGCCCCAGTAGACAGACATTAAATTAAAAATTCCCCTTGTCCTTACCCCAAGACATTAAACTAAACGGTAATTCATCCCTACAACATTATCAAAAATTGTGCCGCACTAGTACAAACTCTGTGAGCCTAAACTAAGAGAAATATTTCCTAGTTACATGACATTAAACTGCATAACAAGATAGTGTCTTCACCTAAGAAAACATTGAGCTCTCAGCATTTGTCATCTACTATGCCACAATCAAATAATTACATATGGATTGATTCTTATTTTCATAGGATACGTATTGATACCAGGGTTCCACATCCTGGCCCATCCACCTCAATCAAAACAAAAGTGCCCCTTTACCCCCCCCCAATACGGACCAGACCAACACAACGTGTTTTCTCTAAAGAAGTATATGTGGATTATTCCTTCCATTTCATGACACATAGTGATGTCAGGATTTATGTATCTTAGTTCATCCACCATTGGAAAAAAAATTCTCTCATCCTTACCACATGACACTAAACTACACAGATCTCGTCATTACCACATGACATTAAATTACACAGATTCAAAAATTCCCATCATCCTTACACCAAGGCGTTAAACTACATGAAACCCTTTTTTCGCATCATCTCACTGTCATTGTTACTACATGAGGTTAATCTACGTGGAACACCTTTTCACGTCATTTCAACACCATCCTTATTGCATGATGTTAAAATTCATGGATTTAAAAATGAACCTAGTTTTTATCGTGTGGTGTTAAACTAGATAGATTTAAAAATGTTCCCTATCATTACCGCATGATGATAAACTGCAAGACAATCATCCTTACCCCATGACAATAAGCTTAATAACAATCATCCTGACCAATTGATGTTAAACAACAATGATTTAAAAATTCCCCCTTTCCTCACCGCATGGTGATAAACTGCACGACAATCTTCCTTACCGCACAAGAGTAAACTGTATGGTACAAGTTATAATACACCCAAGATACTTGGTAAACCATGGCTAGAAGACTCCTTGAAGGTTTGGATACATCCTCCCCATGCATCAGAATCTAAGACCCAGATGATTACATATCTTCATAATCACCCATGTCCATCATAAGTGGAAGGTCATCGACCTACGAACACATTTTCATTAATATGAATTCCATGCCCTCAGATACAATTCCTACTGAACACCATGGCCTATCTACCAAATTAATGTATTATTCAAGAGACACTTATACTTTCTTCGTAAGATTACCATACACAGAGCCCCCATATCACATCTTCTGATCCAATTTTTTTGGAGAAATAGTTTACATTTTTTCCCCTTCACGTCCAAACAATTCATGTGTTACTCTACATGGTGATCTTACATATCCATCTATTGTTCCTATGATAGTTCACATCCAAAACATAATGCAATAGTTGTGATGATTTAACCCAACAGAAAATTATAATGCAGATGTTTCTCATATGCTTAGAAAAATCTCTCCCCATCTGTCGGACCTAGTGTCACGAGAGATCCCGGATCATAAAAAACATTCATGGCCATTGTAAGTGGAAGTTTATTGACCTGTAGTCACCTTTGAAATACTTTGGATACCATTCCCTCAGTGGATCTTCATATTGATTTCCCCTGACCCATCTACTAAAGGCAAGTTTTCCTCAGGAGACACTCTCCATATCTCCATACACATACTAGCCACAAATCCCCCACCTGAAATCTCCTAATTTGAGAGACCCCATTATTATAGTTTACACCTTCACCCCCATTTTTGACCGAAGCATGTCAGCTCATCCTAAATAGATTATCCCACAGGTAATCATAGCATCAGCCTACAGTGGTCCGAACTCTATGACTATAAAACAAAAATCATATAGTCCTTTCCCCATGATGTTAAAATACATGGAATAATATAGTACCCCACACACAGTGTAAAACAACATAGGGAACTTCCAAATCTTCAAAGACAACTATGGCCTAACATCTCCAACAAGACCAGACATACCCTTTCCATATATCAGGCTATGTGACTTGGATAATCATGGATCCCCATAATCCTGAAAGGCCATCAAACATGGAAGGTCATTGACCAGTGTAATCCTTTTCATGACTATGCATGCCTTTCACTCTGTGTCTCTACATATTGATCTCTCATTCCCATCTAGCAAATGCATTTCTTCCTCAGACGACACTCTTCTTTCCCCCATATGGTCAATAGCCCTAAAGCCCTTATATCAATTTATCATGATCCAAGAGGCCCTAGAATAACATTTTAAACTATCTTCATCCTTACCATGTTTGGAAATGTCAAGTTATTCAGACCTGGTCACATTCTAATCATTAGTGACCATTACAGCAGTGTCCTTACCGCATGATGATAAAATGAACATAGTACATCCTTACCGCGTGATGATAAAATGCAATTGAAAAGTACCTCAACATTTGAAAATGTCCCCAGTTAAAAGAATTTACATAAAAAAATCTATTTATCTTAACCACATGATATTAAACATCATGGTCTTAAAAGAACACTTCACGGGCTCTGTCGGGGAATGGGGATTCCCTCTCTTCCTAAGTGCACGGTTTAGACCTACACGGATAATCACCTCACACCTCTTGATAGAGATGATTTCAACCATTACCAGGATATCTTAACCTAAAGTGCCTCTCCTGTGCCTAGACACCCTCTCGAGAATCATACTCTCTAACCAGAAAGAACTGAACTCCCATAAACCACCCCTGGTAGTCTTAAATTCAAACTTCCCAAGAGTATTCTGGCTATCAGGATAATAAAACCATTGAAGAAAGGTCACGTTTTCATGAATATTCATACCATTCCCCTAGCATCATTTCTGATTTTTTTCCCATGGACTCTCTACCAAAGGTAATTCTTCCTTAGGCAATGCTTCTTTCCATATGCATCCTTACCTCTGAGCCCTCATATCCATATCGGGAATCAGGAACTCTCTAAGATTCAGTTTATAAATGTTTCCACAATCATGTCTATGTATGGTGTGATGTTTCTGGTCAAATTCCCAAGAACTAGGGAAAGACATTCCATTTTGTAAAATTTTCTAGCTGCATGACTTTAAACTACATCAAGCTCAAAACCTCCTTCCCGAAAACCAATTATGTGAAAGAGTGGTCTCTTGTACATATCCATGGTTGATATGGATGTCCCCAAACCTTTCATAAACCATGACCCTTTTATGCCACCGCCGGTGGTTTCCATAACCTTCTTTGATCCACCCCTGTTTGTCTTTATAATCAGAACTTCCATGATGTTACCATGCCATCAGAAATGGAAACTCATTGAAATAATGAAACGTTTTTATAAGTATGCATACCATGCCTTCATCGGATTTCATAATGAGGCCCATGTCCCATCCACCACTAGAAGTTCTTCTGTAGGTGATTATTTTCCTAACTCTATATGCCCATATGGATTCTATGCCTCATGGAATGCACTCCATGCTGTTTAAAATTGAGTTAAAAATTCCCCCCACATAAGTTTGAAAGGTATTAAGGAATCCACAATTTGTAAAATCCTTATCGAAGACTTTTACCCACCACATTCATTCAAATATTTTTGACCTAAAACATTTGTAATGATAACCTTGTCTCTGGTACCTTAAACCTTTCATAGAAAGAGGTATAAAACTTGCCAAGACGAAACCCTACAAAGGGTGTCATGGTAAAATTCCATGTATCAGCTCGCTAGGCATACCCCTTGTGTGGACGTAGAAAAACAATTGAGCACTAAAAATAAAGAGGCGCAAAGATGGTTAGTTTCAAAACCTGCAAAGGGTGGCCTATGAAAAATCCAAGTTATACCCACCAGGTCCACACTAAATAGGACTAGGAAAAAATAAGGGTATCCTCAGAAGAGGTATAATGTTCGTAGGGTTTTTCTATAAAACCTTAGAAAGAGTCAAACTATGATCATTGGATCCCTAGATCCCGACCAAATTTAGAGCTTATTATTTTCATTATATTCTAATTTTCCAAAACTTTGATTAATTAAGGCTCAAATAATTGTTGTTCATTAAACACCAATTTCAATTAATTTATTTCACAGGATAAAAAAGAATAAAAGTATTAAAGAGAATAATTATATATTCTATTAAAAAATGGTATTGATGGATTCCACAACTAGAAGCCTCTTCTGGCAGTGCATGATTACTACAGGATGGTTTCGGCAGACTCAAAAAGTTTTATCAAGCATTGGTTAGAGTCCTCGATAGCTCGAAATAGACTCTAAATGGTGGTAGTCTCGGCCTCTTCACCTACCTGCAATGCTTCATCCAACTATTCCACCTTTGAGCTAGGACTCATCTCCTCGTCTACCTAACAATACCTCTCGTCAATTGTTGCTATGACATGAGGCCAGTGTCACCTCAGTCGCTCCTTTTCTTACGTTAGTTGTTCCAGTTTTCTACTCACCAATTCTAGATCATGATATAGAGCCTCAAATTGAAATTGTTTCATTGGGAGCTCACTCTATAGACTTGAAAATTGCCTGACATGATCATGAGCATATTTAATATATATTTTCCAGGTTGTGGTGAGATAGCATTCCACATCAGTGGAAGAAAGGAAGGAATCGAGTCTGCCAACTTTCTCCAGGACAGTGACAACCTATTTAGTTATGTCATAAACACCATGATAGTCGAAGCCATTGAAACCCAGTACTATGAACTGGTTGCGTAGTATCTGAAACATGGACAACATATCAGCCAGGGGAGTCTGAGAAATTAACCTCTAGATCTTTTTCCATGCCCTCGGACGACCAGGTCGATGGCTGGAAATGCCCCCTTGATCAGCCTCAAAATCACTCCCAGAGGTTGAAATATATTCAGGGATCAATCTCACTAGAGAGGGACCTGATCTAGTCTTGACCATACATTAAGATGCATCAACAACCTCTTCCCTAGCTGCGGTCAAGGATATGATTGGATTTTTGGGTACGATCACCAACGCCTGCGGTTGTGGCCATAGAGCCCAGAAAAAAATGAGGAAAATAAGTACACTTAATTAGATAAGGTAATAATATAAGTTTATTGGTAATGTGATTGGTATGTTTACCCCCCCCCCCCCTCCAATCATTAAGGTGTTGGTTCACTTAACCTCTGCACCACCACTAACACCCAAGGAAGATGATGTTGTGTCATCAACCCATAAATGGGTCACAGGTACCCCTAGAGGTGCCCAAGACATGAGGCCATGCCCAATAGTAGAAACATCCAAGGCGGTCCCCAAATGTTCTATTATGGAAATTAAGCTCGTTGAAAATTTTCCCCCAGCAAAAATGACGATAGCCTGGTCCATGTTTTCTGGAGCCAGGGTAGTAGCCTCTCTCACACGCTCTTCCTCCACTAGAGCATGATCCATCAAATCTGGATTAGCTGACTCCATCATATCTGAAGCTTTTTTAGTGGCCTTGGGAAATGAATGAATATTTCTATCTTCAGCTATCATCAACAAGGGTGGCTCATCTTCCCTTGTAGCTATAGAGACCATGTAATCAGTGTAAGTATCAACTCCTAGTTAACAATCCTATGTGGACTTCTCAGTTGTCAAAGTCGGGATAAGGACATCCATATCACCAACTTCCTCTACAGGCCCGCCCCTCACCATATTCAAACATGGCCTCAGGTAATTCCACTTTTATCAAAGGGGTGTGAGGCACAACCACTTGGGCAGTTGCAGCTTGATTACTAATCAGATCTTCACCAAAGTACCCAAAAATTTAATAACCTTAAAAGAAAAAACATCGAGTTTTATAATCATAGAAGCAAGAATAATGATTTACCATGATTCTTTGTATAATATGTTTTGATAGTCAGGATTCTTGTTGATGTTTGTTGATTTTCCTAGGGGATGTATACCCTCTCAAGACACTAGGTGGACCCACAGGAAGGAATACCCAAGTCGGGTCTACATTGGTTGCCTCTATATTCTCAGTCCCACCAGGAGAGCTTTCCCCAACAACCACCATAGCCAAAGGCGCATGATTTCCCCCTACAGTACCCTAGGGGGTGTACTTTGGGGAAGCTATTGCTTCATGATACTCCTCGGCATTATTCGACAAGAAAGAAAATGTTAGAGTCTTCACAATAAAGAAGTAAAATAGTGGGGTATATATAAGTAAGATGATCACTTCCTTAGTATCAGATGGCTTAGAGAATATCATCAGTAGACCCACTCGGTTAGACCTATAATGCCAGTTCCTTAGAAAGTGCATGTATCTATCCATGTATTTTAAGCAAGCGACTACCTCACCAAGATCTTATTCAACCAAAACATAAGAAGGAGAAAAAACAACTCCAAGGCTTGGAAGCTTGAAGGTCACCTCTTAAAGTAGTTTCTAGACTTCTTCATCTGAGATACTGGACCTCAGGTCATCCCAAACCCTCCATGAATCTAGGAATGGAGTTGTAATAGGAACGACTAGCTTGGGGGGATCAACCTGAGAGGGATGAGTACCAATAGATGTTGGAGGGTGTTCCATTAGCCGTGGCTACTTCCTGGGTGCGACAACCACCCTGGAACTCTCACAGACTTCCCATTTACAGGACTCAAAGTGAAGGGATGGGAATTACCTTGAATCAGTCATATAAAGATGACCTAAAGTATCATCACTCCTAATGAACAATAACATCTATCCTTATCCTCGTCGTTCACCGACCATTACGTGGCACGGACCTGGTGGGTTGACATAGAGTAACCCTGACGAGCATAGATGTAATCCTCGAGATCGTGAAGATACATATTTACCCTCTATAGGTAATCATCATAAAAAATATGTGGATCAAAGATATATAGCCTATCCTATAGAAAAACACTTCCCAATACTAGAGGCATTCTCTTAGAGCATGGGGGTATTGACTACGAAGGATAACTGATTTTTGAACACATCACATTGCCTCCAAGCCCGTGGGAAGGCAACATCGATGGGTATGGCTAGATGATCCATGAATATAGCAACAATATCATGATAATAGACACCTCGATGTGTCAAATATTTCCCTGGAGGCATAGGGACAACAGGATTTTGGAAATAATTTCATGGACATGTTGGCGCAACCACCTCCTTCCACTTTCCCTTACCATTTGACGGTTTGCAGATCAAAATAGTGGGAACCAATATTCCCAACTAGCTGTGTGGGTATGACTACACCCAGAAGTTGGTGTAGTATTTGGAAATTTAAGGAATAGGTTCTGAAAAATTGGGAGTCTTGACCTTGCAACTAGTTTCCTCGAGGGTGAACATTATCCACTACTTCCTGACTACCATCAGATGTTGATTTTTGTGATCACTGTTGATGGAAGGGGGGCGTAGAATTTGAACACAACCAAACTGACAGTCGAGCATACAGGGTGTGTACCTTTCACAGATAAGTTCCCAACCTATCTGAGCCGCTAAGATATCCTACCTCATGGAAAATAGGTTTCCCCTATTGGTAAATTCCTTGATCCAATATTCATAATCATGCCAGTCGGGGAGGGCTAGGTTTGAAAATTAAATTTTTCATAGCCAGTGATTCGACTTGATAGTTGGTTCTTAGTTTGGACAATTTGTTGTTCTGTCTTATCTTGGCTAGCCCATACCTCAGGCATAACCCCACTGGTCAAATGCAGATATGGACAGGGTGTGGAACCTAGAATCTATAAGGGATTGATGAAAGTGTATCATTTATTCAAATGATCCTATTTCCAATCCCATATGATTTGGATGTTTTTGACCACCCGATATGTTTACTTACCTTTAATGATGTTTCCAATTAATCGATAAATCCTATCCAAAATAGGACTGGCCAGGTTGATGCATTTTCAAGTGGCCAGATGTGACACCATGACAATGGTGGAAACCCGTACACCACCAGACTCACGTAAAGAAAACATCATGCCACTCAAGAACATAGCCAGGAAGGTTTCCTGTTGAATCATCCAGTCAACGTTTAGAATGAGCTCCCAGCCCCATTTTTTGAATTTGAGCTCTTCCAGAATTTTCCTGTAGTTGCCCCCTGCCTCTAGATTTCCATTTAGGGATAGGAGGTGGGCCTACATGAATGGTTGATAGATTTGGTTTCCATTGAAAATTAATCAATACATTTGGGATATGCGTTGATACGTTTTAGATAAATCGCTTTGGATCACTTCTGGGAATGATCAATGTGGTGCTTCACCAAAAGGAGGTGTCCTCTCCTCATCATCCTAGGTAGAAGGGGGAGGTAGGAATTTTTCATACATATCTCCAAATATGGGGACTCCTAAAATCATTGAGATATCCAAAAGGCTGGTGTAAACTTCCCCATGGACTAAGTGCAACATATTGCTATCCGAGAAAGATTGACACATGAGTTGTGTGGAAAGTGCATTAGTCTGATGGGTGTATGTCTAGAATACCCAGATAGATTCATACATCACCACAGATTTCAGTTCCCCATGGAACTCCTCAAAGCTCTGGCTAACCCAGAAGATCCCCCCCCAATTCCACTTAAATGCATCTCTAGCCTAAAGATCTTGATCTGGTGACCATCCATGTTGTTCATTTCCCTTGTCATGGCGTGAAATTCTATTATGACTATGGATTACTCAATCCTATTGACATTTTTCACCCGTAGAGGACAAAGGAATGTGATTCATCACAGTCCCAATAGCAGTGTCCAGAATAATCTGTCCCCTATGCGTGATCATAATTCCAGGGTTGGTATTGAATATTATCCAGGTTTTAGGGTGGTTTTCATGAGAAGGTGTTGGGATCAATGTATCAGATAATAGTCCAAAACCAT
Organism: Viscum album; assembly: GCA_963277665.1. Taxonomy (NCBI): domain Eukaryota; kingdom Viridiplantae; phylum Streptophyta; class Magnoliopsida; order Santalales; family Viscaceae; genus Viscum; species Viscum album. Next base: position 19,896,637 of record OY728129.1, on the reverse strand, counting down.
AAGCCTAGAGGATAATGTAAAATGGGTTTTCTCATTGAGTCTTAGCAATAAGATTTGATAAAGAATGATTATAGGGGGTGACGTGAACTTCTTCCTCAGCAGAGATGGACATATATTTTTCCCATTGATTGACATCCAAAAGGGGAGCAATGACAGGCCCAATAGCTGCTCATGGAGGAACCATGTTTTTTCCCACATCTTGAAACCATACCAAGGTTTATTCCAAAGTATAATATTCACGAACTATCCAAAAACTTGGAAAATGATACACAAATGGGCTTCATAGTACTTCTCTTGTACCGACCCCAGAGTTGGATCGCGATGCCTATATTTCCTGAACTAGTTGTATGTGGAAGAGGTAAGTGGAATATGTACCGTAGAACATTGGTATGAAGACTGTGTATTAGGCCCCTATGCGGGTTCTCATAATTCAAGACATAAGTCACATTCTAAAAGAAAATATCAATGTTTAAAAGATTATTCCAGACCGCAAACCACTGAACCGGGTATCATATTCCGTAATCCACCCTCCGTGACATACATTTAAATGATGTTAGAGTTATTTTAAGGATGAGAAATTATTTCGTGGATGGGGGATGGTGCAGATGAGGATCAGTTCATGGAATCCGAAGCGAGTTCATGGATGAAGCAGTTCATGAAGGTAGTAGTACATGGAGGCAGTATGCCGAAGTAAGGAACAAGAGGGATTTTTAATGAAGGATATGATAAAAGACAAGTCGTGTGGACCCAATTATATAGGAATGGTCCCCCACCAGGTCCAACTCTCTACCAGAAACTGCTCGAGTTTCATGACCACTCTACATTAGAATAGCCTTCTATTTGTTTCGATCGGACCACGTTCTGATGGGGGGCATTCGTATGGTCCTAAAAAATCTAGAGATGGGAAGGAAAATACTCCCTTTAAATCAGTGGAAGAATCTACCCAATTTTCATCCATAATTTGGGAAACATATGAAGAATGTTTAGAAAAAATGGTAAAGGACCTAACTAGTCTTCATACTGCTTCATCATCAGTGGTATGTGGTTGGTTTGACAAAATGCCCTCCTGTGGACACTGTTGTTCGTGAAATGGAGGTGAATCTCCTATGTGGGAGAAAACAAAATGGCTATCGATTAAGGCTAGACCTCCCCCCACTATGCACCGCGTCATTCATGAAATGGAGGCGGATCCCTATGCGACAGCGAAGCACCCCCATGACTGAGTTGGTTCAAGGGGGAGGTGCATTTAATATACCTTGCAAACCTCATGATGACTAAGTCATCCGTAGGTTGGGTTTTCTGTCATGGGCCTTCACAAAAGATACTGCATGACTAGAGATACAACCCTACCCCCTCTATAAAATGAATTCACTGGGGAGAATAATGTGATTGACTTTATTGAAGATCATATTCTTGGCAATCGACTTTCTGAAAGAAGGCATCAGACATTTATAGAAGGAATAGGCTATCAGGAGTTTGGTTTTTGCATACCGTGATGTTCTGATTTGCAAACCAGTCACATGTACAAATTGGGAAAAAAATTTAATAACTGAAGAACACATAAATAAATTGGTAAACCACGAACCTAAAATTGGCGAACCTCAAACCATAGACCCTACACATATGCATTCTCTCCAAACGAGGGAGCATATGACCCTTCATTGATCTAGAATTCCGTGTAACACCCTCTTACATGGCTGATTCCCTAATCGACACATCCCCCAGCCTCCGGCACTCAAGCAGATTCCAGAACTGCATACCAATTTGGTATGCAGACCAAACCTGATGTTGTGTACCACTCTAGTACACATAATTCCTTTCAGTTTGCGTACCACATCGGTACACGGATGACCTCTCCATCCATGCAGCACTTACCTACGCGAATGGAATCACTCCTCATAGGGCTATGTGGACCACTAAGGCCTTTGATTTTTCCATTCCATGAGTTAGATAATACCCTTTCAATTCAGTCAAATCCTTCAGAATATGTTTAATATCCTATCCATCGGCACCATGCCAATGCCTCTCCCAAAGCCACCAAACTGGCATGATGAAACATTCAAGAACATTAGTGCGCCCTTATGAGTTCACATACCCATGGTAGGCAGAGACAAAGGCATTACCCCATCCCTTGAATGAATATATGGATAATTCTTGGTTTCACATTCCCACAGTAGTCCAGAGTTAGAGCTTGGGAGCCCCTTTTGTGCCCCTCTACTCTTTAGGATTGAGGGATCTTTCTTGCTTTTCCATTAAATAAGTGCTAGTGGTGAGAAATTATTTCCTCCCCTGAATAGAGTAATAAGGAATTCTTTCTGGATTAATCCCCACACCATCCTCCCTACAAGACAATAGCCTTTCCCCTTCCATCCGGGTAGGTTCATTACTTTGTTCCATCCACCATAATACCACAACCTCTATCGACACAACTTCTACCTTCATTCCCTCCTTGGAACAAGGGGGAATGAAAGTCTTGCGGTCTTAGACCTCTACCTATTCCATGTTCTTCTTCATACACCCTTAGTAAAGAAAAAGGTTGTGGATTGCGGAATTTCTCACATTCTCTTGTTTCTCACACCAAGCATGACTCACGTGGGATTATATATTTGTGATGGTCACGACGTCTGTACAATAATTACAGTAGAACTAACTACTTGGGTTTTGATCCCTGTCTCCTAAAAAGAGTATGTAGGACACCTCCTTGAGTTTCATTATCAACTCGGGCCAATAACCACATGTAAGCCCCAACCTTAGCACAACATGACCTTCCAATCATTCCCTTGACAGGAAACTATCACGTTTAGTCACTGACCTTCTATAACTACATACACTTTGATTCCCAACCAACTAAGATACATAAAAACCTCCCTGAGGCTCAAGCCTAACATTCAAGTCTGATACACATCTATCCTTATCATATTGTGTCCTCGTGACCCTATCAGGACCATTCCCAAGCCAAGGATCTCATTTCCCTCAGGTTCTTTGGGTCGCATTTGTGTAAGTCCCGCACCAACCTTGACTTGGCACCTGTCTCCTAGAAGTCTTTTCCACATGAAATTAAACTATACGGTTGGGTCCTTGTCAAAAAACCTTAAATGTTGATGTGTCCCATTAAGTGGCACTGAACTACATTTATTCTGATTGCACTAACAAGGATACATATGAAGACAATATTATGGGTTCTATCCAGACGATCTAGTCACTCTCTATCCCCCTGGATGAAAATAAACTCCAGAGCGCCCCATTATAAGGCATGAGAGCTGTTTGGTCTGAACAAAATCAAACTTCCCCAGAATCGCTAATCCAATGAGGGTTGGTAAACCTCAGATGTATACAGTTCAGAATCCAAGTGCATGCCTATGACTTGCAACCCATGGGAAATCCATGAATACTATTCATGGGGACAAAACAAAGATTCACAAACATTTGAACACATCTTAAATCTATAAGAGAGTCCCAAAAAAGGCAATAATTCCTCCCAAAATGGTGGGATGAGACCAACTTCCCATACACTAGACCAATGAGAGTTCTTAATTTTCATTGGATATATCACCAAATGAGCACATTCCATTAGAAAGAAGTTCCATGGTTCATTGGATACAAGAACCTTTGGGATTTTCTGGATCTGCGAATAAAATCATTGGAAACCAGAAAATGCCACGAAGATAGGGAACCTAATGGTAATGATTAAATACCACTGACTCTATTTAATATGATATGGGTCCCGATCACGTCCCCTCACCGAGAAGTAGTGAGTTTTTTGGAATGGACTATAATTTTTTTAATTTTGAGAATTTTATTTAAAATTGTTCAAAAATAAATTAAAAAATAAGAAAAAACATAAAAATTTGTTTTTTCTTGGGCGGGTCAAAAATAACTCTTGCTAAACCTTGGATTATGTAATAAATTTTATGACTAGTGTCAAGAAATGATCAATCATGGGTTGGGGGATGAATGTGTCATTTTTTTCAAGTTCAGATTTTGATAAAAATAAAAAGAAAAGAAAAGAAAAAAAGAACACTTTCATTATATATTATTATGTCATTGGTAAAAGTTTTGTGTTTTTTAATATTTCATCTTCTTATCCCCATAAAATTTTATTTGTCTATTATTTCTTTCTTCATATAATAATTACCTTTTAAATATTCGTTTCCATTTCCTTCTATGCTTCATTTCAAAAAACATGTGAATTGTTTTACTGATGTTGATGTTTTACCCCTCGTCTCATGTCCCTTGAGCATTATATTCTTACCACCCCATAGCCACAAAAAAACCTATTAGTAAAGACCTCTTGATTTTTTTTCACTTTAGGATAGGTAATATAAGTTGATAAATCTATCAAACTCTACGATTTTCACTTTTATTTGGTAAATGATTGAACTTCCAGAAATGAATTTTTATCATCTTGAGAGGAGTGTGTTTTGAGTGACTTTAAATACAATTTCAAAATTTGATCATGAAAATTGATTTGTTTTTGAAATATTATTTCAATAAAAATGTATGGTGGAATTAAATATGGATGAGTTAAATGGTCTAAACATCCCTTGATTGGGGAAAACAAAATTTTTATATTTTTTTGGGATGTAGAATAATTTTGTTATGTTTTGATATTTGTTACACATGAGGACACACACAATACTATGTGTGAGGGATGTGATGTTATATCATTATTAATAAATTTTAATACACCCCCTCTAGTAAATTTCATGTAATGGTACATAAGGGGTGTGATATACTCATGTTTTAATACTCAATATAATATTTTAGCATTATTTGAAGAAATCCAATTGAGGCAGTTTACTATTTTAATTATAAAAATATCCTTACTTATCCAAATTTCATGGTTCTAGTTTTTTTATTCCTTATTCAATTTACAAAATATCATTATAAGTATTTATTTCCCCATTATACCATTTGAAGTGTCATATAAACCACACAAGAAGGCCCACTATATCTATAAAAAATGAACCATCCATGATGATTGAATTACTAGACTCAATATAGATGTCCCAAATTGTTTATTATCTACCAAAAGTCTTGGGAAAACATCATTCATATTGGTTCAAATTTTCATGGCCCAAATGATTCAATGAAATCTCTTCCACTATTCTTTCTAGGAAATAAAATATTCCCACCAATATTGAAATTTATCCTTATATAAATATCCATTGGATCTAAAAAAAATTAGTGTGAAAGAGGAGATATATGTGGCTGACTTTATTGAAGAAAGTGTTAATATTTAAGGGAATATTACTATTCAAAAACCCATTCACATTTTGGACTTGAAAACATCTTGATTGAAATGGATATAATAGCATTGTTTAATAACCCTACAATAATATTGGATCCTTAAGTCCAATGGCCACCAAATTTTCATAATAGATAGCATAGATCTATATCTACAAATTTCAAGATGATCATACCTCAATATTCAGATGTCTAATTTATCAAATTGGTTATGCAAGTGGAGGGGAAGATTTAAAATTCTAATCGTCCACCTCCTTGGGCTATAAATACATCTCACTCTTCTCCTTGAAAAGTGCTGGAATTTCAAAAGAGGGGATAATACATTGGCATGACCAAATCCTTTCAAATGGCTTGAGAGGACCATCTATAATCATGTTTTCACTTGAGATATCCTTCATCCAATCTTTTCATTCATGTTCTTTTGTGTTCTTCTTATTTGTAATAATGTACGTCTATTATCATTTCAATAGCATTTTATTGCATTTTTATTCTTCTTGAACTATTATAATAACCCACCTTATAATAAATAATATTAATGGTCTCAAAATAGTTTATATATAGTTGAATCCACTTCCCATATTTTTCTTTCTCATTTAATCAAATGTCTATATTTAATTATCTTCACCATCTATGTGTGTGTGTTCGGTGCATAACTCTTTTCTTATCCCTCTATTTTTTTATATCTTATAATTTCATCATCATAAACATAGTAAACTAGATTCTTAATCCTCATAATGGATGAGTAAATCTCTCATTTGGGAGAGTCAAAAATTAATGTTGTTATGTGATTGAGAGTATTTTCTTGATTAATATTCTTCAATTTAACATTGTGTTTTTTTTGGAATTAACATTTCATGGATTAATAACTTGTTTTATTTAACATGTGGTTTCCAGGGATTATTGAAACCATAAATACACAACCATAAACATGTACTGATTGAGATTATAACCCTATGTTATGTTATGGCTTGGATTAAAGCCTTAACACTTTCGAATTCCAGTAAATGTCATCTTATGAAGTGGGAGTTAATTTAATTAAATATAAAGCAATGCTCAAGGACATCACAAGATTAAATTCCTAAAAATGAACTCAACCCAATATTTATCAAATTTTTAAACCAAACACCATCCATCAATAAACTCATTTATGCACAAAATAGATCCCCCAATCAAAATACAATCAACTAAAAATAATCGGCAACTGAAAAGTATCATCTATGGGGGATCAACCTGAATGATGATATACACATGAGTAGACCACCACAACCTTGAACCATCGATAGGAAACAATCGGATGCATATTCAATACCAATGTCCTATCTCTTCCCATAATCAAGATAAGAGGAAAACAAACGATGGAGACACTTATTCATGTTATTATAAGGATTTGTTGGGGGAACTATTAATACTCCATATCTATATATGATGTATAAGATACCTAATATATGTATTTTCCACATGAAATTAAATATAGGTAGTGAAGATACACCAAAACATGTGTTTTTTAGCTTTTTTATCAAAGGATTATTATGATGCATCATTATGGTTCAATAAAATCATCAAAATACTAATATCTTTTCTAGATGGTTCTAAAGTCTATTGTTCCTAGTTACATGTATTCAAGAAACAAACATCCATATATTATTATGTTATAAAAAATAGAATGAAAACCTAGGAGACATACATATAGTATCATAAATAGAACCCCATCATTTTTTAGGATTCAACACCTGATCATTTTATGTATGGATCCATTCATGTGACATGATTTTGAAGAGATTTGTGAACATATCATAAATCTATAAGATGTGTCATAGAGTTGGAAATAATTAACCCAAAAAAATATTTTCATAATCCCAACCTACCACAATAAAATCTAATTTCAGTTCCTTTGTTTTATTTTATTTGAAGCACCATGAGAAAACCTTATTTGTGAATATAGTCCCTTGACTCATTATAGATGTGGGAGTAGTTGGGAGTTACATTGAAAAATGAAAATAGACCAGCCAATGTGAATGAAATGAAGCCATAAATTTATCCCCCCAAAATTAATCATCATAATACAAACAATTTTTAATGTAAACAAAACATGGTATTCTCGAAATAAACCGTGTTGTTATATAAGAAAATAGTGTTACACACTTAAGTCCATTTCTTTCGTACATCTTGAATATGAACAAACCAAAACCCCAATAATTCTATCTTAATCATAATACCACATTAACTCATGAATTACTCTCCCTATGAAAGATACTTAATACTAAAATTTGGGGTCTAAATGATATAATTTGGAAACTATTCCATCTGTATAAATGACTATAAAAAATTAAAAAAAATCATGAATAATAAAAAAGGATAACTAAAAATAATTTTGTCAATGATATAATAAATTATTTTTACACTACATAAAATAATTAAAAGTAATAAAAGGAAAAATAATTTATAAGGTTAAACCATATTATATGAAAAATTAAGACAATACATAATGATATTATGAAAACTCTCAACAGTATGTATCAGTATCTCCTCTCTCTCCAATGTCGATCTCCTAGATCCCTATCACATGGTCCCTTTTATTTTATTGAACCTTAATAGTGATATCTACAAGGAAATCATGATGAGTATACATGAATTGAAAATAAAATTTTCAGAAAAGCTCAAATAAATCCATAATATAAGTTCAACATCATAAGAGGTTATTTACTTGATTATACCGTACTACATAATAAAGAAATACTAAATCATGTATTGAGGGATCGTTCACTAAACAAGCCACTGCGAAACCCGACCATAACTACTTCAACTCTGTACAAAATTAGTAGTCATAAAACGTATTAATATTTGTTCAACGACAAGGTTACCTCATATATATCCATGAAGCCACATTGATAATGAATCCTAAAATAGACCACAATTCATTCACACAAAATTATTATCACTGGTCAGTGTAGAGGACTGAAACACCCCTACCAGAGATTCATGTCTAGCCACATGGACACCTTATCCAAAAAATATATTGGGACATACCACAAGATCACCATATCATATTACTAAATCATTGTCAATTAAAAGCATCAAATATTCTCCCACTTAATTGGAAAACCTTGTCACGATGGTATACATATAACTTACTACTACAATAAGATGAAATAAAGTCCATAAAACACACTAAACGGTGAATAACACATATTTTACCAATATTTCAAATCCATAATGATTATAGGTTTACATAGACACATAAGTGATCTAATAAAAAATTAATGCTCAATGTATTCACATGAACACACATGTGAACATAATCAATTATGTGTCTCACGGGGTATACATGGACACACATTAGCTCAATTTCAATCATAGGTCTAAAATAACATAAGAACATATCAAAATATCCTACCATCAATAAAAAATTAATAAATGTGATGATATGTTTTTCCTAAAAAATTCTTCCTACATTATGTTTAAGATATGATAGGAGCTAATTCCAAAATTTCTCCCATGGAAAACCATATGAAACCCACATGAAATGTGTCCCTATAACTTATTCTAGGGAAACATGACAAGTGTCTAGAATGATAATAATGAGTGGAACCAAGAAATGTTTTTAGTATAATTTTAAATAATTCAATCCTATCACCATAATAAATTAATCCTATATAATTCAATGGGGAGAACATATAATTCCTCAGACAGAGAAATGTGAAAAGAGTTGAAATTATCATGATTATAGATCATTATTTATAAGTATATAATGGTAGTAATAATCTAGGGAAATTGGTAAAGGAATTATATACACCTAATGTTTCACTACAGGTTTTTTATAAATTTCTATTGACCCGAGGATCTTACAAGAGGAGAAGGATAGATTAATTAATTCATGGAATAACCAAGAGATGAGTAATTAAATGTACTTCATTAAAATTCACATGTTTTATGTTTTTGAATCCCTCTTCACATTAATATCTATGATCCCATTCTAATCTCTTAAATTTATTAAACATTTATTAATATGAAGTAAAAATTCAAACCATTCACATGTGGCCTCATTTTGTATAAAATTAAGAGCTCCACCATAGAAATATACCATATATGTGGTGGGAGTACCACTATTTTATGGACATACCACACCTTCCACCGTGGAGTGGTGTAGATTCTATAGATTTAGTCCACAAGATGATCCCCACGCTCTATGCTCAAGGTCGTTTAAAACCATGGAATTCTGGTATTTCTCCTTTCATGTAGGTGGATTCTAGTTATAAAATACCCTACAACACATTGTGGTACTCAAACCCTATTTAAATCACCATGATTCTCTAATATATTTTTTACCAAAATTAAACCAACATGAAACAGAAATTACATTTCATTGAAAATTAGGAAATTACATGATTTATAAATTTCAAATATTTAGTAAATAACATCACTAAGTGTTGTAATATATCATAGTGGAAATATGTAATGAGGGACTAAATATTATAGTAATAGGTATTTAAGAGATATATTTTATAATTAAATGATTTATTATACTGTTTTAAGTTTCTATATAATCCTATGAATCAGAAAAATTTACATTTCCATAAAATATTAGTATATTATAATTCATTAAATATTTTATAATTATGAAATTTTTTTAAGAATGGTTTCTATTAATTAGTTGATTGAATAAAAAAAATTCGGGGAGGAAGTAGTTTATAAAAATTAAGAAAACAACTTTCTTAATGGTGTATGATAATCATGGAAAATATGATTTACCAATTTTTACACCTAATACCTCTATTGATATAATATTTTGAAACTTATATAAGTTAAATTTCAAATGGTAATTTTTATAATTGTATTTGAGCTTCAAATAGTCACAAATGATTATCTTTTGTTCTTTTATCTACTTTTGGAACCCAAATTGACCCAGGCAATGATCATTAAAACTTCCTCAATATGGATACCTATAATCCTTTATGGATAAATTTACTAAAATTGAATAATATTTAGTATTTATGTATTTTATTTCTTAGAAATTATATATATGTCACATTATTTCACACATTATTTCACATTTTTTAAAATAGATATATGTAATTTTACATTGATTGTTAAATAACATTTTTCTATTCATTAAGTGTTCTCCATTTGTAATAACTAATTAAATAATTCTATAATATTTTTATTTTTATACTCTTATTTTAATACCAATTTTTTCTATATATTATGCAATATGAAATTTTAATGTTATTTTTATATATTTTTTGTTTTATAAAATATATTTTAGTGTTATAAAAAATCATGAAATATTATGATATATGTTAAAAAGTTATATAAATATATTGAAGAATATGAATATATATTAAAAACACTATATAAAAATTTTGATGTGTTAAAAATTAAATTTATAAGTTTTATAAATATTTAAATGTTAAAATAAATAACTTTTAAATTATTTTTATTGAAAGTCATCTGAAATGAGGTTAAAAGATATAAGATTTACCATTCCCAACCCCAAAAACATAGGTTCCTTTCCTATTACCAATATATTTGAGTGATATAAATGTAAATTGCATCCCATTGGACTTAATAGTTTAGTAGTAATTCTATACAGTATACATACATGCATATTACATTATATTTCAAATTCACAAATTACAATATGTGATTTTTTAAAAATAAATTTATTTAATCAGGTGTATCTAGAAATATCAGTAATAGTAAACATCCGAAAACCCTTTGGAGGAGATGAAATATAAAGTTGAAATGATATTGTCAGTAAAGGATTACTACAATTGGTGATAAATTGGATCAATAATGAATAAAAAATATCGGAATGTAATTTTAGGAGAAAATATTCCATTTATATAACTTAATAAAAGATAATAAATATAGAATGGTGAGTAATTAAGCATGGATTTGATTTTGATAATTGGATAAGGAATAATAATTATTGAAATGTAAATTAGTCAAAACAAATGATATTTAATCAAAATTATATGAATGAAATTAATCAACAGTTTTTTTCATAGCGAAACTATGGATGATAATAATATTTATTCTTAATAAAGAAATACATAATTAGTTTATTTCATTATTAATAGGAATATTATAACTTCAACATAAATACATACTCTCCAAATAGTTTGGAATTTCTACCTATAAACCTATTTAAATAATAATTACCAATTTATTCTCCCCGTGAGACTACTGATGCATGGAGGGGGAATCATTAGGTGGGACCCACCCATAACATCAGGTCCAAATCATTCCTCATATATCAAATAATATATATAATAAATAATCAACAATATTTGTAATATATAAATATTTTAATGAATGTATATATTTATCAATATTTCCCAAAATCATGATATGACAATAAATGTAAACAATATATGTAATAATATTATATTTTTAGGAAATAATCATATTCATGATTAATAATGTGGTTAGTTCAGGGAAATATAATATTCAATAGTCCCTGAAATGTAAATAACTAAAAGAGATGTTAATGAACTCCAAAATTTATTAAAGAAGTGAATGTAAATATTGTCCTTTGTCAGAATAATCATCATATTTTTAGAGGACTAAATATAAAGTTATCAATATGATTTATATCTGTTGTGGTAAGAATAATGGTTGTTGTAATTGATGAATAGAAATGAAAACAAATTTCATTAAATTGTCAATAAGAAAAATTATCATTTTAGTTGAAATAAATTTTAAAAATCCATTTACGTTAAAATTAAATTAAAAATCATTTTCCTTAAAATTATCATCATACAATTACAAGGGATTCATTCAAGATATGATTGTATGCAATTATTTATAAGGAAGAAATTTTCATTAACTTTTCATAGTAACAAGGTTATAATGGTTCCTTTTTTTGAATGAGATAATAATAATAATTTAAAAAAATATGAAGACAAAATTTATAAAACATACACTACTGGAAAACTAACCTATACCAACGGTTTGGAACTATTGGTATAGGACTCCAAACCGTTGGTATAGCCTATACCAACGGTTTGGAGAACCGTCGCCAAGTAAGCAGTTGGGATAGGTCTATACCAACGGTTTTCCCAAAACCGTTGGTATAGACCTATCCCAATGGTTTTGTAAATCGTTGGTATAATTAATATGAAAATCTATACCAATGGTTATGGAACAGTTGGTATATGTATTTAAAAAAACATTCACTAGGATTTGACCCCAGGACCCCTAGTTTATTATTGAACGACTTAACCACTAACCTAACATGACTTTTGTGAATATAATTACATAAATATATATATGTATTCTCATAATTATTTTAAATTTTGATTTATATAATGTTATGGGTAAGAAGAAATGATAAAAAATCAATGGATCTATACCAATGGTTGTCAAAACTGTTGGTATAGGACTATACCAATGGTTTTGACAACTGTTGGTATAGATTTTGATTTTGGATTTTGATTCTGGGTGGAAGGTTGATTTATGGGGAACCGTTCCCAATGGTTTGGGCAAACCGTTTGGATAGGTATACCCTTTGCCAACGGTTTTGCCAAACCGTTGGGAAAGGTGTCCACAAATTGGACTTTTCCCAATGGTTTTCCCAAAGGTGGCTAAAATGTGGGATTTCCCAATGGTTTGGACAAACTGTTGGTAAATCCATACCCTTTCCCAACGGTTTGGCCAAACCATTGGGAAAGAGAACCTATACCAATGGTTTTTACGAACCATTTGTATAGAATCGTTGGGAAAGTTCAGATTTCTAATAGTGATACTTTTAATAAATCATTCTTTTAAGGTAAAAAGTTTTGCTATCATTTTTATAAAACATGTTTTTAGGATAATTTTTTTTTTAACAAAAGAGAGAAATGAATTAATTTTTTATTAAATAATTTTTCTAATATTTCAAGTTTGAAATAGAGTGAAATTGCACAATAATTTGAATATTATCATTAATAACCATGGTATATGATAATAGAAGTGTTTATTAGACAATTATCCTGTAATATCCATTAAATGAAAAAAAAATATAAACAGTATCAATTAGAATGAGATTATGAAATAACCCTTGAACCAATGATAATATTGATTTGATAATTAACCACTTTTTTGATTATGTGTGTCATATATATATCCATATAAAAAATTTGAGATAAAAAATTTATATTGAAATATTATTATACATATAATAATAATATATCATAGTCAATGAGTTGTAAGTATAACCTACTGATCGAAAATAGAGTTAATATATTCATTAACTCATGATAGCCTTTAATTTTAACAAAATTAGATGAAATAAATCAAATTAAAACATATAATAACATTAATAAATAATAATTCTTGATATTAAATTCATAAGGATAGTATATGAACCATACATAATAATTTTGGTTCATAATAATACAATACAACTCAATGAAATGGAATTGATACACAATCTCATACATCACACTTTTTTATTGATGAACATGATTAAACCACCTATATTGTGGATATAAACATGTTATTTTATTTTTTTTTGAAAAATATTAAATTTTTTTGATATCATATATTATAGTTATATGACATATTATTACTCATTAGTTAACAATATTTCATTATTTTAATTGATTCTTGTTGTAATTGTCTTGTTTATCGAGTATGTTTTGACATGTTATTTTTGGTTTTTATTATTTACATCGCGATTTAATCATTTAAATAATGTATACAATGATTTAAATATAATAAATTTTTTTATATATTTATTTATAGTGATTTATAAAATTTTCTAATGGGAAATTAAATACATTGTTCATGGATATCGTTGGATGTACATTCACATGAACGATGTTTCCATTTTCATATCTTATTTAATGAAATAGTATTAAATGATATATATATATATATATATATATTATAATTCCTAAAATAATTTATATCATATATATAATATATTTTTATTAATCCCATCTTTAACTCATTACATCTATTGAATTAATGAATTACATCTCTTCACGATTTAGTAGTCTTCCACACACTCAAGTGACGTTACCATATTCCCAAAAAAAGATAACCCAAGAAGATATATGTTATAATGTAATTAAATAAGATCAAATAAATAATAAATTTTTATTACATAATATATAATCTATATGGAAATCATTATTCCCTACATTTAAATGTGTTGATGAAAAAATCGATGACTTTATTTCACGAGGCGGTAGTCCACCATACACATGTACGACGATTTCATTAACAATTTTATTGAAGTATGGGTAGTTATAGGTCCAAAAATTAGGGTAAAAATTTTAGTATATTTATTATACTGAGGTTATTATATAATTATGATATATAAATAATTTAAGGAGGTGTGGAAGGAAGTAAAATAAAAAATCATTTACCAAATCATTATTTCTTCTTTGGGTAACATCATTATGATTGGAATAATTTCTTACTAATATTGATTGTTGAAAAAAAATAAATATTAGAGGATTAGGTTATGTTACTGTAGAATTTATTTTCCCATTTTTTACACTATATCTGGATTTAGAATTTTTAATAGATGATATGTGGATGACACGTTTTATAAGTTGTGTGAGTGGAAAACATGTTATTTTTTTAAAGAGTGATATAAAATCATATTTTTTACGTGTATAATTGCTCCAATAATGAGAAAAACTAAAAAAATAAGTAATAACATCAATAAATTTTCTAAAATGGGTTTTTACATGTTTCCAGGTCATTCAATCCCTAATGTTTTAAATTTTTTTCCTTTAGTAAACATGTATTTTTTTAATATCTACAATTAATATTAATTTCTTTGGAAAATAAATTTGGTTAAAAATTATGTTGTAATTATTATAAATTATAAAAAATTTCATTCCAAATATGGTATAAATTTATAAAAATTCAAACCACATTATTGGCATACATTAATTTAAATTTGATCCCACAAACATGATGAGACTGAGGTGTTTTTAAGTGAAAAACATAGTTATTTTACCATTTTTTATTTAGAAATCCAATATAAAAATGCTTCCAATGAAATAAATTTGATTAATAGATGTATATTATATTTAATTACCTTTTAATAGCAATTCAAAATATAATTTATCATTATAAAATATTTTATAGAAAGGATACTTCCATTAAAATTCAATATTTTTCACTCATTAAAAATGAATCTCCCTAGAAAAATACCAAATGATATCTGTTAAATAATTTTGAAATCAAATATTCAAAACTAATATTAAATTTAAAAATATAAAATTTTAAAATTGTCTAATTTTGGGTTTAAAACATTTTCTCCATCCAAATGTAAGAAATTCACTTTTAGAAGAATATAGCTTTTTATATGATCAATTTGATTTGTTCTTATACTATAAGTATCATATATTTTTTATTGATATGAAAATATTTTATTTAATCAATAATATATAAATTTCATTAATATAATAAAAATATTGTAATTAATAAATTTATTATGATAAAATTCCTTCATCGCATTAATTTTTTATTTTTGTAAAAATATTTTAGTTATTTTCATTTTTTTATATTCATTTATAATGGATATTTTACCAATGAATAAAACCTAAAAAAATCTCGAGACAATAAATGATACTCATAACATCCAATTTAACTTATTGGAGATAATTTTAATTATCCTAAATACTATTAATAGTAATTTGTAAAACTAGATCTTGTATGTATGTTAATCCATCAAAGATAGTTATTATTGCAAGAAATGAATGTTAACTCCATATTGAGTGAATGGAATAATATTTAATGGATAATTTTTTTTAAAATATTAAATTAATTATATTTTTTTTGTGTATTTTTTCCCTTTTTATACTTTCTCATTGATGTCACATATGGAATTAAATATGATGTTAGTATTTAAAAATTCTTGGTTTTCACATTCTACCCTCTTTAAATAAATTGACCACCAAAAATTTATACATAATCATGGAAACCAAGGTTATGAAATTTGTAAATAATTATTTTTAAAACCAAAATCATAACCAGGATAATAAAATATTCTATTAATAAGGGAGACTTGGATGTATGAATTACTTTATAAATAATCATATAATGAGGTTTCTAAATAAGAGATTATTAGTGGGAAATGAAAAAATGGACATAGAAGAGAAAAATAACACATATATTGTGAGGATGAGTGATATAGAATGTGTTTACGATAATTTTAAAAAACAAAAATCCATAAATTATAGATATGAACAATGGACATTGATAACATAAAATATTAGTGTAATATGACTGTATTTTTTTGGTACAATTTATTTAATGTTGAGGAATTATGCCACATTCTATAAATGTAATGATATATAAACACATGATATATTTCTATTTCATAAACACAATAATATCCATTTGTTTTTTACATGATCTAATTTGACTTAATATATTATCATATGTTACATTATATAGTTAATTGAGACATTAATATATAAAACATTAACAAAAAATATTCTCAAATGGTTTCATAAATGGTTATCTTGATATTCATCTGAAAATATTAGGATCAAAATCATTATAAGGACACTAAATTTAAAAAAGAAACATATCATTAATCCAAATAACATGAAGTAGATCTATGTCTTCAAAATTAAATTATGTGAAAACCTTCATTTTCTTTTCCCATGAATCTGGGTAATAACCTGAATTACCATAAAACCATATTGATATCATGAGTGATTCACCATTACTTATTTCAAATATTGATTAATGGATATAATTATCATACCAATTTTTTTGAACTACATAAATGATGAAGTAAATAATATTCTCTACAAATCATTAGTTAGTCACATCGTAGTCAGAACTATCCAGTTTACATTATCCATATCCATAATCTCTTTATCACATGTCCAATATCATAACATACAGAATATATTATGTTTTATATTTCTTTCAATCATGTGTTTTTCCTAAAATTTAAACTTTTTAAAGAATCAATTTTCATTGTACCATTAATCATATTTTCTCAAATACTTTATGAAATAGTTCTATAATATAAGGATTCTACATTTCATTATAATAAATATTAGTATAATAATAATTAATAAATGAAATACGTAACTAAGAATAAAATATAATTTATCATTCCTCTTTGGTCGTATCGATAGAATAAGCATCACCATGATTCAATATATACTTCTAAGGTATATTCTATTGATGCTATAGTGAGTGATTTTCACAGTTCCCTATATCTCTATTGTTCATTCACTGTACATTGAAATCCATATCTATGAACTCTCAATAAAAATCATAGTTTTATTTATTTATACACACTTATAAATAAACCAATATCTTTATGAATGGAACATAGTTTTTCATTTAAAATTTTTCAATTTTTGGAAAACACTTTTTTCCATTTTTCCCTTTATCTATCCCTTTTCGAGCTATTTTCTTAATATATTTTTTCTTTACAAATCCACAATATGTATATAACCATTTCTATATTTCATTAACACATGAAAAAATGGCCTCATACAATGAGAATTATATGAGAAATAATTCCCTTCAAATATTTAGATTAGTACCATCAAATAAATGCTCATTTATACCTATAGGATTATGTTCATTTATGCAGTAACAATTCCTTATTCTATAATAAATTTATAAATAATGAAATAAAACAGATTATATTATATCATTATGAATCATATTTAATAAAAAAAAATTATTGAGATAAATAACATAAACGGAAAAAATTCTGCATGCTTCATCATAATCATAAACAATTTTTTGTTGGGAAGTTATTTTTGAATTACCCTTAATGTCAGTCATGTTATTATTTCTTATAGTCTATTTTTAAAAAAAATAGTTTCAAAGGGTAGCAATAAACCTGCTTTGTAACCAACTATCGTGCCATCTACCCTAGATACCTGAGGTTTGTGCCTAATACGATTACATTGGCATGAGATACAAGGAAATAATTTCCTATAATATTTAATAGTTTAGTGGTTTTAGTAAAAAGATAAACATATTAGTATTATAGTAGATATATAGTTCAAAATTTTAAATTTATCAATTTTTTAAAAAATTATTTAATCTTGTGTATCCCTGCATATCAATTATAGTACTCATAATGGAATCATACTGATATGAGACAAAATTTGTTTGAGATTATATTCTTAGTAAGGCTTATCTATAGTAGAATATATTTTGAATCAATAATTAATAATCAATATGTAATTTTTAATAAATGATCACACATCCCACTAATATTATAAAAAAGTAATAATAGATATGGTAATGATAAAAATATCATTTACATAACTGGGTTTAAAATAATTTAAATAGAATGGAAAATAACAGAAAAAACATGTTACATAATCAATATTTAATGAAGAAATTCACCCTTTTCTTGTTTAATTGTAAAATTTATCATATCTAATATTATATAAATCTGAATAAATCCATGATTAATTTTTTAATGCCAGGTTTCCCAAGAACATTATACATTTACAATGGAAATATATTCTAGAGGGATTTTAAAACTGATTGGTAGAATACAATCTAGCTAGGGATATAAAATTGATTTTTCCCATGAGACTACTGATTCATTTAGTATATATCATTAACCTAGCCCATATGTGTCTTCAAGTTCAAATAATTACTTACATAATGAAAAATAAATTTAATTAATATTCAATGTTCCATAAAAAGGAATATATTTTGTAAAAAATATAGATTTAACAATATTTACCCAGATAATAAAACAGATGATAATGTAAAAATTTTATATACAAAATCGTATGAGGATTAAGAAACAATCATATACCTAAAAACTAACAATATTATTTAGGGGATATTTAGTTTTTAATTGTCACTGAAAATTAAATAACTACGGTGGAAGATAATTACTACAAACAAGATTTTTGGAAGTTAATTTTAATATTATCCTAATTCAAAATAATAATAATTCATCTAAAGGATGAATAAGGATAATATCCATATGAATTATTCCCATTATAGTAAGACTATTTTTTTAGTGATGAATAAATTTAAAATAAATAGACCAATAAAAACTCAACATGAGGAAAACATGCTTTTCATTTTGAAGAAACAATTATTGAAAAAGAAAATTAAATAACATTGTTTAATTATAATAAATAATTTTAAATGAATCCTTTAATGAAATTATGGTGTAATTATGTACGTGGTGGAAAGAAAATTCCTTTTTCATTGAATCAATTTTGGAAATATTCCTTATTCAGAAAGTTATAATAATATTATAATGAAACATATTATTAAAAATAATAAATGGGAAAACGTGTGTATTAATAAATAATTTTTATGTGGATAATACATTTTTGAATAAATACTTAGAAAACATGGTTATGTAAGGAAATAGAATTTAGACTAAAGAGAAAAATGATCTCTAATTTTCATAAATCATTTTCACCATAATTTTATGTAAAATTAAGTGTGATAATATTACCATAACTTAATAAATATAATGAATTACTAGAGAATATGAAAATTAAATGCCTTATTTTAAAATAATAATATACATTCCTTTTATGGAAATTGAATAATAAATTGTCTCGATTAGAAAGGCATTGTGAAATAATCCCTTCAAACGATTATATAATTCAAGGGGAAATAAAATAATATATTTTCAAATGTCCTCAAACTCGTAATCGTAAAATGTTGTTATCAATTAATTGATTGTATAACCTAAATAATGAAAATTGAGTTATGAAATTCTTTACCATAAAACATATTTTAATTCAAATTTCAAAATATGATATAATACAAATTAAGAAATAAAATTCCAAGAAAAATGATTGTTTTCATTATATTACATGTAAAATTAGAGTATATAAAAAATAAAAATGTAATTAGGTGGACAAAAATACAATATGGGTCAATGAAATAAAATTGATTCATAATCAAATACCTCACACTTTACATTTGTATGTACGTACCATAACCTCATATATTGTGGTTATAAATATATAACTAACGTTTTTTCAAATCATATTATTATTTATTATAAAATAGGTTATTCTTTTATGACTTATTATCATCATTTCGTTAATAATATTTCATTATTTTCTCTATTTCGGGTGCTAATATCCTTGTTTTTCGAGTATATATGGACTATTAAGTTACCTTCATCTTACATGGATCATTATATAATAATATTCATCATGTGAAAAGTGATATAAATAATATATATATATATATTCAGAAAATATGTTTCAAAATAATCCATAATATTTGGTGATTGGAAATGAAATACACTCTTCATGGGGATGGTTGGATACACATATCTATGAAAATTGCTGTCATTTTTTATCGTATTGAACGAATGAATAATAAATAATATATATTACCATTATATTAACATTTTTCTATAATATATAACAATAAATATTATTAATCCCATCCTTAATATATTTCATGTATGGCCTGTATGAATAAAATCTCATCACGAGGAGGTAGTCCATCATCGATATGATCGATGTAATGACATTCCCGAAAAAAATTAAATCATAAAATCCGTGTTATATAATAGTTATATAAGAATAAAAAAAATAATTATGATCATAAATATCAAATATAAAATGTATGACCATCATTATTCCTTATTGTTAAAGGATATAATAGAATAACCAATGACATCAGTTTATGAAGTGGTAGTCCACCAAAGACACGAATGATGATTTCATCACCCATTTCATAGAATTGTGTGTATAATTAGTTCATAACTATAAAATAATAAAATATTACAAAATTTTATATTTTTAAGATATTATATAATTCTGATATAAGAATTATTTAATTTGGTGTGGAGGGAAATAAAAATACTTTTAGAAAAATATTACAACTTTTTATGGTATCCACATTGGGTTTTAACTAATTAATACCTATGTTTTAATACATATGTTGGAATTATACCCAATAAAATAAATAAATTATGAGAGAGGGAATTTTATAAGTGATTAGGTCAAGTAATTGTAGTCCAAGTGGGACTGATATGTCTGAACGGTGGGTGAGAGGGGTGAGATTTTATATGTGGGGTGAGTGGTAAATTTCATTTTTTTTAAGAGTGAATTCCAAAAATTATTATAAATGTTAAATGTATCTAATAATGAACCCAAAAAAATAAGATATAAGGTCGAAATATGGTTATCCAATGGGTTTTGGACATCTTTCTGGTTCATTTTTTCAGTTATTTTTAATGGTTAAGACCTAAGTAAACTCATTTTTCTCTTAATCCAATTAATTGTAACTTCCTTAAATAATAAAATTTTTATTAAAATAAATTATTGTTATTTGGAATTTTATGTTATTTATAATAAAAATAAGTAATATATATTCTAATTTGAAACCATAGATGTTTTTGAAATCAATTTAATAGTAGTCCCACCTATATGATGAGAGAGGGGGTTTTAATGTGAAAATTTTCAAATTTTTATTAAGTTTTTATATAAAACGTTGTTATAAATAGGATTAAAATGTCTTAATTTAGATTAATATATTTATAATTGATGTTAGTTTACTTCAAATAATAAATATATGATTTATCATACTAAATTATTTATATAAATAGTTAGTTTTCAATTTAATTTCATTATTTTTCAGTATTCATAAAAAATGAAAAATCACATAAAGATATGAAAAAATTAATCTTAATATATATTTTACATAACTTTTTCTAAACACAATATTAATTTTTCAGTTAATATATATATAATTCAAAAAATAAAATTCAAAATAAGAGACTCATAAAAAGGTGACAAAACACCCATTAGATAAATATAGATTCTATGTGTAAAATTGGTTTTCTTATTATCTATTGCAAATAATATCTATTTAATTTATACCAAAAATACTATATTTAATATATAATATATAAATTTAATTTAAATCCTTCAGTAATATTTTTAAATTTACCATTTTAATCTAAAACTACATTGGTACATAAAAATAGATATTTTGTATAAACATTTATTTTATATTCAATGGTTTTTCATATTCATTTGTAACTAATTAGTATCCAATGAATTGAAACATATATTTTCATAATTTAATTATTCAGATTCATAACACTC
The DNA here is from genome assembly GCA_963277665.1 of Viscum album. NCBI lineage: Eukaryota > Viridiplantae > Streptophyta > Magnoliopsida > Santalales > Viscaceae > Viscum > Viscum album. The sequence goes on along the minus strand of OY728129.1, from coordinate 19,874,345 downwards.
TATTTATCTTTTAGTATTCTTTTTAAATAATAATATTAATAATATTTGGTGAAACTCTTTCTTGCGAGTAACACATGCCATCAATGAAAGACAATGGTGTGAGAATAAAAATGCAACCCAATATTGTGGGAATTGAATGATGTAGATTAGATTTATTTTTTTGAAAATTTATATATATCATAATATAATAGGACATTGTATTTCATTCCATGATTGGTATTGATTTTCAAATATGAAATTTAATATGATGTTCATGCATTTATATTTCGGCGTGTTTCATAAGAGTAAATATTTAATGTCAAAAAGAATTATATTATATATATAATATTTATATATACATAATTCTTTTAAAAAAATATATTTATTATTAAGAATATATAATATTATTTATTCAAAAACTAGATTGAAATTTATTCTTGACTAGATTTAGGATTACATAGTTGTAGTTTGTGGTTACATATAATATAAAATTATAGATACAAAAACCATTAAGTTATGTTTCGGAAAAACATGATTTCCCATTTATGTGTTTTTAAATACTTAATTTCATAGTTTCGTTAAATATTTTTTAATATTTTTTGTCTATATGAATTTTTTTTAATTTTTACTTTTTTTTGAAAAATATTTATATGACAACGAGATATTAAATTAATTTTGAAATTATTTAATGATGTATTTAGTGTGGAATATTTCCATAACATATAATTGTTATTTATACATATTTTATTATCTTTAATCATGGATAAAATTTATTATTACACAATAAACCCAATTTTATCATGACGATCTTGGCTTTAATCACAAGGGATTCAACACCTGTATTATATGGAGAGATTTTGATATAATCACAATTTAACTCTGATCCTCAAGTGAGATTATAAATTTAATAAATATTATTTATGAAGTAATAGAAGTGATACTATGAAATTAATTATTATTATTATCACAAAGTATTTTTAATATTCCCACAATTTTCACCTAAGTGTAAGAAGCAATATCAAGTGTCATCATCTTGTTTAATATTAAGTTCTTAATTTCATTTTTGACTTAATTATTTTAACCTTATTTTTTTTAAATGGATGGATTAGTATTTTCCAATAAATATTTAATCTTTGATATTGTTATGAAAATAAATATAAGGATGACAATAGTTTTTTTTATAAAAAAATTGTAACAGTTCCATTATTATTCATTGTCAATAAAAATATTGTATAGATATGTTGGAATGTGCCTCCAAGTGAGGAAATAGTTGTTTATATAAATGGAAATAACATTCTTTTTATAGTGAGGATTAAATGGGGGAACATTCCTATCCTTGATTTATTGTGTATTGAAGAGTATATGTATGTTGAAATTGGTTATAACTGTTATAAAATCCTACCATTATATCACTATATTAGCACTATATTTTTATGTTGAAACATTAAATGGGTTTTATACAATTTTTATGAAATAATATATGATTTTTATTGATATTACTTAATATTTTAAAAGTTCAATTTAACCATAGTCCACATTTAGTCATCTAAAATGGGATAACCATTGGAGTCAAAGAAATTCCATTGAATGATATTTTATCTTTTTTTCCCTTTTATCGATTACCAATTTTTTTAACATATGGAATTTCTTATAATTACTTTTTAGTTATTATTTTATTATTAATATTATCTTTTGATGAAGTTATATTATACCAAAATATGTGACAATTTTTTTATTTTATGGTAGTAATGATGATGAATTATATTTTGATTCCATATAATCCACAATATTTCTATAATAACAATTATTATTATTATCATGTTCTAATATTTCCATCCCTGGAACTTTTTATTATTGATCATAGTATGTTATTTATGAAACCAGATAGTTTAACTAATACTAATACATAATAATAAATAGGTAACAATGTAGACTAATACGTTTTTAATCACAATGTAATGAGTATATTATGTTATAATATTAGTTAAAATAATTTTAAATGTGTGTCACCTTATAAGATATTTGACAATGTTTAGGGGAAACTTCAAGGCACATAAAATATTTCAGACATGAATAAAAGAATAAGAATATGAATTTTACTTATGTTGATTCAATGTATTATAAAAATATAGAAGATTAAATTGTGTATAAAATGTTCCATAAATTCAAAATGATCATAAAAAGTTTGATTAAACTTGTATTTGTTCACAAAAATATTGTATTACCTGAAATATCATTGTCTATGGTATAAAAAAAGAAATAAAACTTTGGTGGGGATCGATGAGTGTAGGAATTTAAAATTGTAACCATTAAATGATCTTTTTGATTCACAAAATTAGTGTTTATTGGTGGTAAATAATAGATTTTGTGATTATGTTTCAAAATAAATGATTAATGTTTAAAGAAAATATTAATTTTTCTATTCAATATTTTATTCCTATGATTTATAAAAAATAGAATGATGAATTATCTAAATTTACTAAAGGTTTATTTAAAAATTATAATAATGTTGGAATTAATGAATTGAGCAAGGATACATATTTATATGTATGGAAAAAAGTAAAAAAATAAATCTAATTAAAAAAGATACCATTCTCTATCAAAATTTTAATTATATGAATGTATAAATAAATGAAAATCAATTTTTATTTTCCAATGTTGAAAAAATTTTAAAAGATTGGAAGCATAATAATAAATAGAAGAGATACAATTTGGATGGATAGAGCTTCACAGTAGATTTATACATGATAAGCGATGACACTAAATATTTGAGGTTATTGAACAACCTATGATTTATTGAATCAAATATTAATGAGGTATGCATTATTTATAATTATTGATCATGTTATTAATATGATTGTGAAACTAATGTTATAAAATATCATGAAAAATCTAAAAATGCTTAAAAATATAATTTAAATATGGATAATATATATATAGTAATAAATGGAAAATAAGAATAATGTTAATTAAAATAATAATTTTACTCAAAATAATGAAAATCATAAAATCAAGATATCGTGAGTAAACGTTTCTTATGATTAAACAAATAATTTAATAATATAAATTATGAAACATAAGGATCAATAATATAGGATTTTATATTTTCTTTATATGAATAATAAATGTAATGAAATTAAAATTAAAATGTTATATGAACGTATGTATCAATTTGATAAATAATTTAATGTGATAAAAAAATAAAAAATTTATTAATTATGTTCATATAAGATAGTTTTTTATGATTTCAAAATTATTAATAATAGGAACTATAAGAAGGAAAACTCATTTCTTAAAATATTATTTATCTTATTTTGTTAAATTTGAAGATAAATTCGATAAGATAATTATTTTTTTTAAGTATAATAAGGATTAAATTTTCATTATATAAAATAAATATGCCTAATTTATAAAAAACCTATTATTTTTTTAAAATACAATGATGAATTTTTTTCGGACAAATAATTATTTAGTTTTAACTTGAATGGACTACAGGAAAATAAATTCTCATTATGATATGTACAATATTTATATAATAGTAAGAATTTTAAAATGAATAATATATCATTAATATTTACAGACAATAAACATTATAAATCAATATAGGTACCCATGAAATTTTATTCCAAACCAATCATACCAAATATATATTTTTTATAAATACCTTTTTTCTCTACTCGATTGATTTAAATAAAAATACGATATTTTATTCAAGGATATCTGGTGCATGGTCAAGGTATATTACTAAAACATTATAGGTGATTCATTTAATCATATTATAATTAATATTTATGTATTCTATTTTTATTAATAGATAATTTGTAATTCATGGTCAAATAATATGTTGAAGTATGTAAATTAAAATTTATTTTAAAATAAAATAATGGTTTTATTAAACAAATAGTAATAATTATATCATATATTTATTGTGATATAAAGAATATTAATTTTTATTTTAATAGATGTAGTGTTTTTTAAGGATAATTGTTTCATATTTAATGTATATGGGAAGACAAAAGGTGTTTAATTGTTTTTGGAAATGTCAAACAACAATGTAATGTGTTGAAGTATTTTAGCTATAGGTGACAATAAATGTTATTGAATAATGGGATAAGAAAAGTTCTAGAATTTGTTCAAACATTAATTTGTTATACAACTAATTAATATTAAAATAGATATACATTTTATTGAATTTGTAGGAATCATAACAAAAATTTTACATCTATTAATATTATAAAAATAAACAGGATTAGAAATATTAAATAATTATTTATTTGGTACAATGAAAAATAATAGTTTCATAGAATGGCGTATTTTTTTTATTTTTGATGGTTTTGGTATGTTTAATTTGACTTATTTCAACACTCATAATATATAAACGATAAACATGTTCATTTATATAGAAAATACTTTCAAATTCAAAAATGTGATGCAATAATTGTTTTACATGTTATCATGATGGATAATATCAAAATAAAAAATTTGAAAAATTATATAAGGGAAGTTATTTTTTCTTTTTTTTCCTATCCCTAAACAGAACAAAAAATGATTTTGTATAAATAAGAAACATGACTATTTAGGTAATTGGAATGTGTTTTTTAGTTAATTTCATTTAAGATAACTATTTTGGGATAAATATGGTAATATAGATCGTTGAAATTTTTATGGTTTTTTGGTATATATTTTTTGAAAAAAACTCATTATTAATTGTTTATATAAATGAATCAAAATAATAATCTCTATATATTTTTTGGTTCCCTAATATTTATCTTAAACAATAAATTAAAAGAATATATATTTTATTCTAAATATAATTAGGGGAGTTCATTAATATATTCTTATAATAATAAAAATTTTAGAGTCTTCAATAAACAAAAAATGAATGTAAATGAATCTATGTATCAAAAAAAATGACACCAATTAAAAAAAGAATTCAAAATTAATAAATTTAGAACAATATTTAGGGATGATTAAATTTCGTAAAGTTAAATATAAAAATGATAAAGTATCTGTTGTGGTGTAGAATATCACATATTATTATTATATTAAAAACATGTAATCTCATAATTATAATACCTTTGAAAACGATACTGAAAATTTTTAAATAAGAATTCAGGATAAAAAACTTTTTTCATTTTTTTTTCTAATTATAATTTTATTACTGATTTCAATCAAAATAATTTGGATGAATTTTTAAATTATTAAAAGATATTTTTTTAATGATGAACATAATCAAATTTTTAGAAGATATGTTTTCAAACATGTTGAACATAGTAAAACAAAACATAATATAGAAATTGTGTACATTTTGTGTCATCAATTCCATGAATAAGGTAAAATAGTTAAAAAAATTATATATTAGTCAACTAATGTTATTTTCAAGAGGATGTTGCTAATACTATACATGATTAATTTTTTTCATTAATTTTAATATTAAGAAAATCATCAATCCTATGTATATTGATATTACACATGAGTCATTTGTTTTACATATTTTATTTTATTTAAAGTATCATGGTATAAAATCATTTAGTAAATAAAATTTTCTTTTATTTTCATATAATAAAAGTCTATCACTACGTGTACAAAATTATATAGATTTCATTTTTAAGGAAATCTAATTCATTCCCACTCTATTTATGTGGTAAAAAATTTACCATTATTATGTAATAATATATGTTTTATAGATAATTTTTTATTATAAATTAATAAACACCATACCCATAAATAAATACTTTCTTGACCACACACCCTATATGTAATGTAATTAAAATGATTTCTGGATAACATAGTAAAGAGATTTCATAATTAATTTATCACATAACCTGTATCACTAATGATTAATTAATCTCTTATATTTATTTAAAAAATAATATCTCCCATTATTTAATTAATAATCATTAGGTTTTTATATTATAAATATATATAATTTCATTTTTTAATCTAATGACAGGACAAGATAATATAACCTTATATATATTTGATATATTTACAAAACTAGTTAAAATATATTTATTAACTCATACTCCATTATATTATAATTTATTTTCACAGTCAATATTATTATACCTGAGTCACATTATATAACATGAATTTTGAATAATCTAATAAAATATATTTATTGATAAATAATTATTATTTTGTAGATCAAATTAAAAAATTTTACAAAAACTAATGTTCATAAACAAATCACCAAATTATAAGAATTTATTACATATTTTTTAAATTATATCATCCTTGATTGAATATTAATACATTTATATGATATTTAAATTTAATTCATGGTAATCGTTACAAAAATTATAATAAAAATTAATAACATTCTATACATAAGGCATTAATTACATTGATATTAATAAAAAGCATAAATAAATAATCTAAATTTATATATAGATTATATTTGAAGAAACCCCCTAGTTTACCCTATCACAATACCTAATATGGTCTACCAGATGACCAAAAATAATTTTCTAATAAACAATGTGACATCCTGATATTTTCTCTTTTATATATCCTTATTATATTTGATGAATTTCATAGCTTTCTTTAAACACAAAAACAATTAAAATGAATCACGATATACTATTGAATTATAATTTTTTAATGGGATAGTTATCTCCAATGTATTTTACTATCGGGTAAGTATTGCAATATCTAAATTATGAGAAATTATTTTTTACATATTTTCATAATTATTTCATTAGTTTTCAATTGGTTATTTGTAAAGATCATATCACTTCATGATAATAAAGTAATGTTTTTATAAAAACTTATTTCTTGAAAACAATTTATTTTTTAAAATAAAGTAAATTAATATATAATTTTGATTTATATTACTTCATGTTTTAGATAATATATTGAAAAAAAATATTTTACTTCTAATCTAATATTTTATACATTTCTGAGAATAAAGGTAAACTCATTAATTCACATGGGAATTTATTTTTATAAAAAAGGTTGTGTTTCATTTTGAAATATTAATTTATAATATATTTATAAAAAAATATATATAAGCGGAATCTCATAAATTAGATACCATATTTTTTAATAAACATAATTAATAATATTTCATAATTTGAATATATATTTATTAGAATATACATATATCAAAAAGTAATTACATCGGTAATGGTTAAAAGGTGTTAATTAAGATTTAACTACATGAAAATGATCAAAATTATGTAAACAATTATCTTAATCTACTATTATGGTGATTAATGAACCCTATATAACATTATATTTATATTTTATTAATTATAGTGGGAATAATAGTTTTTATGTTATTAATATATTTTAGTCATCTTAAAAACTCAAAGTGTATCGTATCCTTCCCTTATAAAATGACATCACCTATCCTCTATTAGTCTCTAATAATGAGACATATATCAATGAAATTACTGTCATAAATACCTTCCCATGATCTTATAACTTGATTTGAATTTATTTGAAATATCAAAATACCACCCATAAAAAGTTTAAGGTGTAAGATAAAGCAGGTTCTCAAAAGAAGAGGTAAAACTCATAATATAGTGTTTTCATATAAATTATTCTTCTAAATCCATCAATTATTTAATAAAAATTAATTTATAATAAAATATTAATAACCACTATAATAATTTTTTTCTATGTAAATGTTTTTTATCATTTCATTATACATCAAATGAGTTTCAAAAACATCATTTGTGCATACGTGCAAACAACCACATCACAAAGTGATGCATTTCTTTGTTAATCAACACAAATCATAGATTTTTATTATTATATATTTAATTTTAGTATACAATATTTATTATATAATTATTCATTTTTAGTTATAATATCATTTCTAACATCTTATAATTTCCTCTATTTGAGAATGACAACGTCAGACATTTTTATGTGTGGACTAATACCAACATGAAGTCACATAAATATTTTTTTAAACATTACATAAATTGAAATAAGGCTATATTTAATTATTATAAGCTATATTTTTTATATAAAAATTATTTTATAATGGTGAATTAATATTTACCATTCTATTTTCCCATCCATTGAAAATGGGGATCATTACTCGTGTATATGTATGAAATGTCATCTCCATGAGGTGATGTAAATAATATTTCATCCCTACATTACATAAAAGAGTATAAAATAGTAAATTGTGAATGAAATCACGATATTTTACTATTAATAATCTATATAAAATGTGTCAATGATAATGGTTAAATTAGTAGAAGCATAAAAAATGCATTAAAATAGAATAGTTGTCACCCAAATAACTAATTCAATGTTTTAATTATTAATAAAGTTATTAGTGAAATTTATAAATTAATAATAATTAGTATGTTTTTAATGAACATTCTTGTTCAATATATTTTTCTGAACCATATATTTATTATATATTATATTGATGACACATGAAGGAATATTGATTTTCATGTTTGTTGTTTATGTTACATTTTCATATTTGTTTGAGATTATAAAAGGTAAATTTACATTGGTGGAAATTATATCTATGATGTCCATTAAACCCAAGAATATTTATCCTCCTTTGGGATTTTTTAATAATTTCTATACACTATTACCATTTTTCACTATTTGGTTTTTAAAATTATATATAAAATGTTTTTAATGAAAATATGACCATATTATGACTATAGTAATTGAGAATTTTATTCTATTCCCTCTATATTCAAAAAAAAAAAAATTTTTTAGCTATAATTATAATAATTATAAATCATATTTTAAATTTATTTTCTTATTCAAGATGGTTTAGCATTTCTGTTTTTAATGAATTATTTTGAAAGCATGTGTTTTTTTTATTTTGTAATAGTTTGAAATAATATTTATTTTAAAATATATATTATGAAGAGATTTTAATATTATATCTCTCATCATATTCATTAATGTTACCCTTAATTTTCATGGTTATTTATTATGAAAATAAATTTTCTATATATTTTGATAAATATCATCAGAAATCTTATCAATTGGAAATGAAACTATTCTTTTATTCTCCAAGAATTGTTTGAATTTTTTTATAATGGAAATTTTTATATATGTAAGCATCCATTGAGGATTATCATTTATAATGGATCTGAATTTATAAAACCATCAACTTTTCATACAATTATGGATTGCATTGAATGTGATTTAAGGATGACTCAATTAAGCATTTTTTTTTACCATTTTTGAAATAAGATATGATTAAAACATCATGAAGCTCAATTTTATTACATGGGATATGCTATTTTTAAATGATAATGTGTTTATGAAAATTTTTTCCTTTATTTGTGTTAATATAGAAGCTTATGATGAATTGTTTATGATATTATGGAACACAAATGATTAATATTCATTTTATTTAAGTCGAAATGGGATTATATAGCACCTTATTGCATTGGGTAATGATTGATATCATATGATATAATAATTATAGGAATGGGGAGTGAAGCCAGTTTGGTAAGGGTCACTATCCACTCTGATAGTTTTGTGAGTGAACATTGAATAATAAAATTATGCAATATAGAGTTAATATAATCCATAATGATATAATTTGAGTTCAGTATTTAGAATGTAAATTATTTTTTATGCTTCTATTTATACCATAAACTTATGTCTTATACAAATAATTGATCTTAGGGACAATAACTGATTATCAAGGATTTAACAAACTTTTTTACATTTTTGGATAAGGCCTTGTTCCAAAATCTATGATTATCTAATGTTGAAAAATTGGGTATGATTATTGTCATTTATAATCATGTTCACACAAACATAGGATTAATTACTATTCAATTGTGATCATTTATTATTATCACACATGATTACCATTAATATGTATCTATTGTAATCCTTTCATATTTTTCCTTTATCCATGTTATGAAGAATATTTTTATTCATGGTATTTTAAGGACGTATGTTATGTGAGATGATATTGTTCAGAAATGATCAAAATCATTCATGAATGATGTTTACTATGTATATAAAATCCATATAAATTATTTTTTACTATCTTTATGACTCTATTATAGTTATTAGTATTGAATATTAATGTTAAATGATATAATATTAATGTATTATATTCTTATAATTCCATACACTGTATCTGATCAGGGTGTATTTATTTTGTGGAATTCAGACTACAGAACAATGCTAAAAACATGGTGATAATGATATGTATAGTTTAACATGATAATGAATTCCGAAGTAAGATATTTTTTTGGGTTTCCAATAAAATAACTAAATGATTTAATAATTAAATATAGATAGAGTGGTGGAATAGATGAGCCTAGGGGTAACAAAATTGAAATGTGGTGACTGGGTATTAAATCAGTATTCACAGGTTTCATGTGAAATGTCATAAGACTACATTCCAAGCTACAAACTATTAAATAGATTATTATGTTAATTAAAAATTTATTTTTGAATTATCATTAATTATTTTTATATTATATGACAATTAATAACCATAGTTAAACCGAAGGTTTTACATTTAAAAATTACAAAAAAATATTATAATAACCTACTTATTCTAATTGTCTTGAGAAGACATCAATTAATTACCAAGTCTTATGCAACATCCCAAAGACACCAAAGGTTTGAAATAAATACTTATGGTTTTCAAATAAAATTGGGGGATGAGATACCCGTTAATAAATAATCAATTGACCAAAAACCATAACCAATATCAATAGGTTTTCACAAATGTATTCTCTTCTAATTCCACTTGCATATAAATGTTAAAAAAAATTATATAAAAAAATTTATATAATATTATTTCCCATAATATTTTATAAATAAATAAAAAATGTCTCAAAACCATTTTTAACTAAAATTATACAAGTGTTATCTTCAATGAATTTTCCAGTATGTCACATGTCTATAAATTCAACCAAACATGGATTTAAAAACAATTTCTCAATATCATTTCAGAATACTCGTTCCATGGATCACAACACACACACCCATGATTGCTTTGTTTGACAGTTCGATACTCTTGAGAAGTATCTAGTCCAATTATGTTGTGTCCCAATGACACAGGCCCTCAATCCATGATCAAACACCTTATAACCCAATGGTACCTATCCCTTATTTAGGGGGATATAAAACATGATCCCACACAACCCAAATATTCCAAAACCATTCAAATAACACAATTCAAACCATATCAATAAATAAATGATTAATATTTAAATAAATCATTAATTTTACAATTTAATATTCTAATCCTATTATTTAGAAAATATAGAATGATGAATTATCTAAATTTACAAATGGATAATTTGAATAGATTATATTAAAGTGGTAATTAATGAATTGATCCAGAAGACATTGTTATATATATGAAAAAACAAATAAATCAAATTAAAGAAGATACAATACCCTTTCAAAATTATCTTTATTTGAATTTATACATAAAGTTTAATCAGTTATTATTTTTTAAAGATGATAAAAATATGGGAAGATAATAAAGATAATAATAAATTGAAGAGTTACTTATTGGCTGCACAGAGTTTCATAGTAGAGTTATACTCAAGAAGTGATGAATCTGAATGTGGGAAGTTATTGAACAATGTATGGTTTAGTGAATCAAATAATTATGAGGTATAAACTATTTATAATTACTTATCAGGTTATTAATATTATTGTGACAATATTATTATAAAATTTCACGAAAAAACTAAAAATCTTTACTAATATAATTTTGGAATAGATAATGGGTATATAGTAATCGAAAGAAAATAAGAATAATGTTCAATAATATAATAAGTTTACTTATAAAAATAAAAATAATTAAATCATAATATCATGTCTAAATGTTTCTTATGATTAATAAAAATAATTTAATAATATTACTTATGAAAAATAATAATCAAAATTGAAGGAATTTTCTATATTCATTTTATGAAAAATAAATTCAAATAAATTAAAATTCAATAATTATTTTATTATATGTATCAAATTGAGAAATAATTTAATATGATAAAAAAACTATAAAAAATAATTACATTCAAATAATAATGTTTTTTCTTACATTGAATTAAAAATAATGAGATGCATAAAAAATCTCAAATTTTTAAAGAGTCATTTTCTAGTTTTGTTAAAGTTAATGATAAATTTGATAATATGATTATTTTTCTTAAACATAGAAAGGATTAAATTTTATTATATAACATAAATTTACCTAATCTATTAAACACTTATTTTTAAAAGTGAGTGATGATTTTATTTTTCCAACATTGTATTATTTACTTGTAATCCGAATTGACACTATGAAATAAATACTCATTATAGTATGTCCAATATATATATAATAGTAATAATTTAAAAACCAATAATGTGTCTTCTATATTTATAGAAAATAAATGTCATAAATTAATATAGGTACCCATGAAATAAAATACTAAACTAATTAGACCAAATATATATTTTTTTAAAAATAAATATTTTATTCTTGATTGATTTCAATAAATCTATATTATATTTTTTCAAGGATATATGGTACATGATAATTGTATATTTTTAAACCACTATTAGTGATTCATTTAATCATATTATATTTAATTTTGTTGTATTATCTTTTTATTAACAGAAAATTTATAATTCTTGGTCAAATGATATGTGGAAGTTTGTAAATTTAAATTTATTATAAAATATTAAGTGTTATTAGATGGTTTTATGAAACAAAATTTAATATTTATTTCATAGATTTATGGTTATATATTGAATATCAATTTTTATTATAATTGATATATAGTTTTTAGAAATAATTTGATCATATTTAATATATATGGGAACAAAAAAATGTGTTTAATTTTTTTAGGAAATAGACTTTGATAATGTAATTTTTATAAATATTTAAGATGTAGGTGAAAATATATAGTATAAAATTATGGGAGAAGTAATTTTATATAATTTTTACAAATATAAATATGTCATTTAACTAAATAACATTAAAATACATAAATTTGTTTTATGAAGTTATAGGAAATATAATAAAACTTCTTTATCTATTAATATTTATAATAAATAAAGAGGATTAGAAATATTAAATAATTATTTAGTTGGTCTAATGAAAAATTCTAGTTTCATAGGAATGGTGTATATTTTTATTATTTTTTATTATTTTGGTATGTTTAATTGGACTTATTTCATAACTCATTATAGACACACCATAATCATTTGCCTTTGTATAGAAAACCCCTTAAAATTTAAATAAGTAATTCAATGGTTTATATGATATTTTATAATGAAGGATAATTTCACAATAAGAAAGATGAAAAATTATTTTAGATATGTGATATTTTCCTTATTTTCTATTCCTTGAACAGAAAATTAAAATTTTTTTGGAAAAGGGAAACATAACAAATTTTGCGAATTACAATTATTTTTTTAGTTAATTTAATGTCTGAATATTAGTTTTGGATAAATAATGCAAAACAACTTGTTCAAATGTTAATTTTTGTTTGGTAATTTTTTTTAAAAAACACCTTATGAATTTTTTTGTTGAAATAAAACCAAATAATAAACTTTTGAGAGTTTTAACACTATTTTTATCATAAAAAATAAAGGAAATAATTATAAATTTGGTTCCAAAAGTAATTAATGAATTTCATTAAGATATTATTATAATAGTAATGTGTATTGAGTATTCAAAAAAAGAATAATTACTGTAAAAGAATCTATGTATTTAAAACTTAATGACACAAATGAAAAATAGAATTCATAAGTATGAAATTTAGAAAAATATTTGATGTAGTTTGACTTGTGTAAAGATAAATATTACAATGATAAATTATCTGTTGTGGGGGATAATATCACATATTATTCTAATGATAAAAATATTGAATCTTATAATTATCATACCCTTGAAAATGTTATTTAAAATTTTAAAATAATAATTGAAGGTACAAACTATTTTCATATTATTTTGAAATTCTAATTTTATTACTGATTTCATTCCAAGTAAGTTAGATGAATTTTTAAATTATAAGAGGAGATTTTTTTCATGATGAAAATAATCCATTTGTATGAAAATATGTTTTCAATGTAGTTGACCTTACTAAAACATAAAAATATATAGTAACTATGTTCATTTTTTGTCATAAATTCTATGAATGATATAAAATATTTATAAATATTTAAATATTATTTATCTAATTTTATTATCTATAGTAATATTCTAATAATATTAAAGATTCATTTTTTTGAATAATTTATAAATTTTAAAAAATACAATCATTCCTATGTATCTCGATATTACACATGAGTCATTTGTTCTTCTAATTTTCTTTTATTTAAATGATCCTGTTACAAAATGATCGATTAAAATATATTTTTTCATTTTCATCCAATAAAATACATTCACTAAGTGTACAAAATTACCTATATTTCCTTTTTAAGGGAATCAATGTCATTTGCACTATATTTATGTGGTTAAAAAAATTAACATTATTATGTAATAATTTATATTTTATAGATAGTTGTTAATTATGAATAAATAAACTCCACATCAATCAAAAGGCATTCTCATAAACAAAAACCAAATATAAAATGTAATTACATTGATTTCCTGATAACATAGTAAAGATATTTCATAATTAATTAACCATATATCATGTATTACAAAGGAATAATCGATCTCATATATTTATTTAAAAAATAATATCTCCCATTATTTTTTTAATAATCATCATATTTTATCAATTATCAATATATATAATGTCATGCCTTAATTTGATGAGAGGACAAGATAACACAACCTTGTATATATTTCATATTTCTACTACATTAATAAAAATTTATTATTTCTTCCATAGTTACTTTTATTATAATTTATTTTCAAGTTATATATGATTATAAATCATTCAAATTATATAACAAGAATTAATTCTAATATACTAAAATATCTCTATTGATAAGTATTTATTATTTTCTAGTTCAAATTAAAAAAACCGGATGATATCTAATGTATTTTAACACATTACAAAATTATAATATTTTGAAATATAATTGTAACCTTATATAACCCTAGATTCAATATTAAAAATCTATTATATTAATAATTAGATAATTTTAATATTTAAGTCAATTATAATAAAAATAACTCACATTCTATACGTAAGGCATTCATTACCTTGATATTTATAAAAAAATCAATAAAAAATCTAAATTTTTATGTACAGGATATGTGACGAACCGTCCTTGGTTTCCATATCACAATTTATAATACGGTGTACTAGATAACCCCAATCATATATCTATCAAAGAACATGAAATCCTGAGATTTTATCTTTTATGTGTCTTTATTATATTTAATGATTTCCATAGCTTTCATTACACACAACATTTAGTTCAAATAAACTATGATATAATATTTAATTATAATTATTTAATGGGATAGTTATCTCTAATTTATTGTACTATAAGGTATATATTGTACTATATAACTTACGATAAATTATTTTATACATATTTTAAAAAATATTTCATTAGTTTTCAATTCGTTATTTTTTAAAATATTATCATTTGATGATAAAAAGTGATATTTATCTATAAAAATATTTCCTTAAAACGCCTTATTTGATTAATATTTTAAATTAATATATAATTTTTAATTATATTTCTTGAATTTTTAGATAATATATTGAATAAAATATTTTACTATTCATCTAATGTTTTATACATTTCATGGAGGAATGGTAGACTCATTAATACACATAGGAATGCATGTTACTAAAAATAGTTTTGTTTCATTTTGAAAGATTAATATAAAATGGAATTATACCACATATATAAATTGAATCTAATAAAATGTCTATCATGTTTTTTTATCAAAATAATTAATATTATTTCATAATTTGATTATTTTATTATTAATAGTAACATAGGTAAAAAATTAATTACAACAGTAAAGTTTAAAAGGCGTTAATTAGCGTTTAACTAAATGAAATGGATTAAAATGATCCAAATAATTATCATAATCTAACATTATAGTAATTCATAAACCCATATTTCAAATGATATTTATATATTATTAATTATAGAGCTACTAGGATTTTATATGGTATTAATATATTTTAGTCATTTTAAAAACTCGAAGTGTCGCTTCTTCCACCATTATAAAAAGAAATCACTAATCCTCTATTAATCACTCAAATGAGACTTATATCAATGAAATTAACTTCATAAATACCTTCCCAACATCCTAAAGCATGATGTAATGGTCCGGAACTCTTCAGCCCATTCCTTTGTCAAAAAGAAGGTCAAGAAGTGTTCTGGAGGGTAAAATGAACTTTTTCCACACTTTCCAAAATATTGAAACTACATGCCGTGTAGTTGAGTACAGTCCGTGTACTTACTTTCCGGGTACACCCCGTGTTTCAAGTCGTGTCCTTGCTGTGTGGAATAATGGGTGCACGTCGTGTGACCAGTTCTACACGCCATGTAGTCCATCCCCGCGTACGTGTTACCAGTCAACGGTCGTGCACCGTGTAGGAGTTGTGTCCTTGCCGTGTGCAATGAATGAGTACATGCCGTGTGTCCAAACCACACGCCGTGTACTCCTTCCCCATGTATGTGTTACCCTCAAAATGTGTGTTGACCAGTCAACAGCCGCGGAGCCGTGTTGGAAGCCGCGTGGAGATCATGTGAAAGAACCGAGTACACGTCGTGTACCATAAAGTACACGGTGTGTACTTTTTCTTTTCGTGCCTATAAAAGGAGGGTTCCCCTCCTCCTTTTAACTCACACCTCTCATATCCTCTCCTCTGAGCAGAGCTCTCTCAAGAGACTTGAAGGCTCTTCCTACTATAACTTCTTCGTCCAAGCTCTGATTTACGATCCGTCAGCGGCCACGTGATCGTAACGACGAGGTGGAAGTTCCGAGCCTACGTATGTTGTCTTTCCTTCGGCCTTTCCTTTCCGACTTCCACCCGAGGAGGTTTTTCCGGGACCCGACAGAGGTGACGGACGCCGACAGACGTCTTCTAAGGTTGATTCGGGGGAGCGTTGCGATCAAGAACCTGTTGAAGTAGGGATTTTACCTTCGTCTCTCTAATTTGTGCATCATGCGGGGTGGGTGTTCTCTTGTTTACGTGAAACACTTTTAAACTAGTTTAATGAAGATAATAAGTGGCTTATATAACGGGGATGAGATGTTTGTGATTGTTGTTACTTTATATCATGTGATATTATGTTGTGAATTGAATGAGCTTCAACCTACTGAAAATCATGGTCGTTGGGGGACTTTGCATGTGCAGTTAAATGTTGCCCTCTCCTTCTGGATTTTCTTTTGGATGGAAACTTTGTGGAATGTGGAAATTGGTTAATCATGTAAAGTTGGATGTTAAAATTTGGAACCCTTGTGTGATCACCCCTATTAAACAAAATGGAATAATGAACATGGGGGTATTGGCTTGGTTACGAGACATGTGTTGGGGGTGTTTTGTGGGTTGTTGTGGATCGGGGGAACAGCAGGGCTACGGTTGACTTGGTTGTGGGCTAGTGTGAATGTTATGATGGTGATGGGCAGCGAGGCTACAATAAATGGTATTAAAGGGATAATGATGTATGGTACGGTTGTGGTTATGGTGGTTGGCAGCGGGGCTGCAGGGATGGGTTTAAAAGTGAACGGACAGTGGGATGTGACTAATAAATAAAATGTGGAAGAGTTAATGAATGGTGGGGAATGGTAATGGAACGGGAATGTTAATCAATGGGGTTTGTTGATTGATAATAAGGGCTTTGTTTTGTTACTCATGTTTTTTCAAACTTGATTTTTGGATGGCAGGGATGTGTTTTACGAACGATTGGTGTGGTTAGTTGTGGATAGTTTCCTAGTAATTAAGGAACTAAATAACTATTTCTACCAAAATGTGAAAACCTTAAGGGAGTTGGGTTTGTTTGTTGTACGTATGCTTCGTAGTAGCAGTGCCGAGGCACGTGCTCATTTTCTCTTTTTAGAAGCCATAGGTTGGGTTGTGTGGTTGGTATATGTATATATATCTGTATCTTTTTTGTTTTATCGCACCCCACCCATGTTGAGTAATTAGTGCCGAACACTCCCATTTTATGGGAGAGGGAGTTTTTCCCTTAGTTACTAGCTCCTTCCTGCTCCTTCTCCCCTAGGTTGTGATGGCTCGAGGCGACCTTACACCTAAGACTCTTCGGGTAGGTTTTGATTGGGGTGGTTTAAGCCAAAGACTCTTCGGGCAGGTTCTTTTGTTTCCCAAGAATCTTCGGGATGAGTCCCATGTGTGTGTGGGCGGGATACGTGGTTGTGAGGCCCAGGTGTGTGCGGGCGGGATACGTGGTTGTGAGGCTCAGGTGTGTGCGGGCGGGATACGTGGTTGTGAATCCCAGGTGTGTGCGGGCGGGATACGTGGTTGTGAGGCCCAGGTGTGTGCGGGCGGGATACATGGTTGTGAGGCCCAGATGTGTGAGGGTGGGGAGAGTGTGGCAGCGTCAGGACGTTTGTTGTTAGGAAGAGCAGCTAACTAAAGGGAAATGGTGCGGGGTACCCAATACTCTTGTTTCTTATATACTACTACCTGTTGTGCTTGTGTTTTTGGTGAGTGTGGCTGGTGAGGTTGGGTGGATAGAATTACTTTCTAGGTTTCTTATGTTGTTCTCACGGGACATTAGGATTTCTCCCCACTTGTGCACGAGAGATTTAGGTTTCCCTACTGAGTATACTTGTATGCTCACCCTACGTTTACTTTCAGGTTTCCAAGAGGACTACCAGGGCCGTGCGGGACCCAACTAGTCAGACAGTTGGAGTTGTTGTTGTTGTTGTACCTTTGTTTTCTTTTGGTATTGTACTTTTAGCTTTCTTGTACTTGTACCTTGTTATAAAATTGTTTAAATATGCATGTGGGAATGGTTTGGGTTTATTTCTATACACTTACCCTTTTCTCTTTTTGGTGGTTTACTTGTCCTATTTCCCGATATTTAAAAATAAAAAGGGTAATGCCTCCCATATTTGTGAAAAACTCATACCCTTGGTGCTAGTCGCCACCCCGGGGCCTACTCGAGGCGAGACTCGGGGGTCATTATCTCCCTTTCGCCATTGCCAGCTTAGGAGGGGCATCTTTGGTAGGAGGGGGTCATGACATAATGGTATCAGAGCCAGGTTGAGAGATAGGATGGAGTCTGGATTTTGGCATAGTGAGGATTGCATGGGATGGTAGGGCAACAATGTTAGTTAATCTTAGTGTGTGACATAGGCCTGGGAAGATCGTCTAGGACACGGGATTTTAGGGCCCCCCATGATCCAATGCAAGGACTCTGAGCCTACCGAACGACCAAGTGAGACTACATTTATTGCAGGGTAGAGACCCTAGGGAAGGTACATGCATTATAATGATTGTGTTTTACTTGATTTGGGTGTTCTGGGAAATAAATTGAAATAAAATGATGAAATAAAACCTTGAGTTTTTCTTTAATACTTGGGCTTAGGAGATCCTTGTTTACAGTACAACTATGGAACCTGGACGTCATCCCCGGGTGGCTCAGACGGCCGAGGCCCAGCAGATTCAGGCAGTCGATCAGTTGGGGATTGACCGAGAGGAGGAAGATAGCCAGTGGCAGAAGACTCTCCATTCTTTCTAGCGGCAGACCCTCAAGAATTACGAGGGTGGTACTTCGGATACGGAGATGGAGGGGTGGCTTGACGAGCTAGGTATCGCTTTTACCTTGATCTGTGCTCTGAGGGAGTACTGGGTTCCCCTAGTAGTCAGTCAGCTGAGAGGTGTGGCGCGACAGTGGTGGACGCTCTACCTCAGAGATAAGAAAGAGGCATAGGTTCCATGGACTGACTTTCAGAAGGAATTCTGAGAGAAATTTCTTTCTTCCATGATCAAGGCGGAGAAGCGGCAGGAGTTACTCTCCCTTCAGTAGGGAAGTATGTTGGTACAAGAGCTGGGGATCAAGTTCAAGGATCACCTGCGCTTTTCTCCAGATCTCTTTCTGGATGAGGAGTCTCGGACGAGACGTTTGGAGGAGGTGCTTCGTCCTTCGCTCCAGTATGATGTCACCCCCTTCACCCTTCTGACATACGTGGAGGTACAGAAGAAGGAAGAGGCTGTAGAGAGGATGCACTCGCTTGGAGCTGCACCCTGAGAGGGGATCCAGCCAGGCTCGTCGAAGGGGAAGGCAGTCAGCAGCAGGGCTCCTGTGACGGGACATTCCAGGTTCAGGCCAGTGGGGAGCAGGCCCCAGCAGTTCCAGTTCAGATCTTAGGGTCCTCGTCCCTTTTTCACGAGCCCGGGACCAAGGTGTTTTTCTTGTGGAGGTTTTGGGCACGTTCAGAGTCGGTGCCCGACCCGAGCTCAGTACGGTGGATGTGGGCAGGTTCAGCACCCACCTCAGCAGCAACAGTTGTCAGTGAGGCCCTTCCAGCACCAGCAGGACCATGCTCCTCCAAGGGAAGACTTTGCGGGAGGAGGCCGACCTCAGGGTGCTCCTCAGGGACCTCGGCCAGGGCATGGTCGGGGAGGTGGACGACATCAGAGAGGTAGAGGAGCTGGGCGTGGACAGTTGCACGCAACAGATTTGGCAGCTCCAGCGGGACCAGAGGTGGTACGAGGTACGATTTGTTTGTTCAGCACTCTTGTTTCTGCTTTATTCGATTCGGCAGCCTCGCACTCCTTTTTTGCACCTAGTCTAGCACATGCTTTGGGACTAGACGTAGAGAGACTTTCCATACCACTGGTACTAAGTACACCAGTTGGGGGCCAGACCAGCGTATCTTGTGTTTTCCGGGGATGTGGGCTGACGTTGGGACCACATTGATCTAGTGGAGACCTTATTCTGATATAGATGCATCCATACGATGTCATCCTAGGCATCGACTGTTTGTTTTCTGTTAGTGCCATTATCGACTGCTTCCGGAGAAGAGTCGTGTTCTCTGACGTAGATGGGCAGCGTGTATCTTTTGTTGGCGAGAGGAGCTATCAGGCGGGATGCCAGCGTGTGGAGCCTCTCCTTTCCTTGTTAGGTGGGTTATCATTGGTTCCAGCTGATACAGAGATGATGGATGTCCCGGAAGTTGTTGGGGAGTTCCTCGATGTTTTTCCTGAGGAGGTTGTGACTCTAACCCCCCCCCCCCCCTGACGAGACGTTGAGTTCAGGATAGACTTACAACCTGCTGCCCATCCTATTTCGATGGCCCCTTATTGTATCGCACCTTCGGAGTTGCGGGAGTTGCGGATTCATATTGACGATCTGATGGAGAAGGGTTTTGTTCGACCCAGCGTGTCACCATGGGGTGCTCCATTTTTGTTCGTGAAAAAGGAAGATGGTGGTATCAGGCTATGCATAGACTACCGAAGGTTGAACTAGGTAACAGTCAAGAACCGTTACCCCCTCCCAAGGATATATGATCTCTTCAACTAGCTGAGGGGATCAGGTTGGTTTTCTAAGATTGATCTACGATCGGGATATCATCATCTGAGGGTGATGGATAGTGACATCTCGAATGTGGCTTTCACGTTAAGGTATGGGCACTTCAAGTTTGTAGTGATTCCATTTGGAGTTACGAATGCACCAACTATGTTCATGGGACTTATGAACTTTGTATTCTGAGAGTTTCTGGACCGGTTTGTCGTTGTGTTTATCGATGACATCCTGATCTACTCAAGATCAGAGGAGGAGCATGTTGAGCATCTCAGGGCAGTCTTGGAAGTCCTTCGACACCACCAGCTTTATGGGAAATTGTCGAAGTGTAAGTTCTTGACACAAGAAGTACACTTCCTTGGGCACGTGGTGTCTCAACATGGGGTGTCAGTGGACCCGTCGAAGGTGGAGGCAGTTGTTTCTTGGGCAGCACCCAAGAGCGTGGCAGAAGTTTGTAGTTTCATGGGGTTATCAGGTTACTATCGGAGGTTCGTTTTGGACTTCTCTCGAGTTTCTGCTCCTTTGAAAGCTTTGACGAGGAAGAACCAGGTCTTCCTGTGGAGCGAGTAGTGCCAGAAATCTTTTGACTACCTGAAGGAGAAGTTGGTCAGTTCTCTCATACTTAGGTTGCCAGAGGAAGGGTTGTTGTATGATGTGTTTTTTGATGCTTCTAGCCATGGTCTGGGGAGCATGCTGATGAAGAAAAAGGGTGTGATTTATTATGGGTCTAGGTAGTTGCGCCATCACGAGCGTAACTATGCCACCCATGACCTGCAGCTTGCAGAAGTAGTGTTCTCACTGAATTTGGGGCGACATTACCTCCTTGGGGAGGACTTTTTGGTCTTATCAGATCACAAGAGCCTGCGTTATATCTTTTCCCAGTGTGACCTGAACTTACAAGAGCAGAGATGGGTCGAGTTTCTCCAAGACTATGACTTTGAGATCTCTTACACTGAAGGTAAGGGAAACGTTGTGGCTGATTCCTTGAGCAGCAAGTCTCATCAGGAAGTTGTTCGGGAATCTGCTGATGCTTGGAAGGCAATGGGAGAGTTGGCTGCCTTGCACTTGGATGCCAGGGTAGAAGGTTTTAGAGGCTGTTTGTTTCAGATGACAGTACAGTCTTCCTTGTTGCAGCAGGTGTAAGAGTCTCAGTGGGGGGGACTCTAAGGCGTAAGTGATGCGGGATCGTGTCGATCAGGGGAATGCTCCAGAAGGATGGTCAGAGGACAGCCGACATCAGATGCTTTTCCATGGAAGGTTGTTTGTTCCAAAGGCGATGTGTGAGGGAGTTCTCTGTGAGTTCCATAGCTTAGCCTTGGCGGTACATCCAAGAGATTCATAAATGTACCGAGGCCTGAGGGATCAGTTTTGGTGGCCCGGGGTGAAACGTGCAGTGGTGGAGTTTGTGACTAAATGCCTAGTGTGTCAGCAAGTGAAGGCTGAACACCGTGTTCCCAGTGGTTTGTTGCATCCTTTAGATGTCCCCGAGAAGTGGGATGACATCTCGATGGACTTCGTCACAGGACTACCCAGAGCTCATAGTGGTTATGATGCTATCTGGGTGGTGGTGGATCGACTGACGAAATCGGCTCACTTCTTAGCAATCTAGGAGTCGGGCCCGGTGAGTACCTTAGCACAGAGGTACGTGGACGAGGTGGTGCGCTTGCATGGAGTTATAAGGACTATCATCTCAGATCGGGATACTCAGTTTACCTCACAAGTCTGGAGGTGGTTACAACATACTTTTGGCACCTAGCTACGCCTTAGCACTTCCTTCCACCCCCAGACCGATGGGCGGATGGAGCGGACTATCCAGACGTTGAAGGACATGCTGCGAGCATGCATTCGGGATTTCGGTGGATCATGGGTGCGACACTTTCCTTTAGTAGAGTTTTCCTAAAAAACAGCTTCCACTCTACTATTGTCATGGCACCGTTTGAGGCATTGTATGGAAGGCCATGTCGTTCACCCATTTGCTGGGCAGAGGTTGGTGAGACAGGTGCTCTTGGGCCAGAGGTAGTGCATAGAACCACAGAGAAAGTCCAGCTTGTACGTGAGAGGATGAAAGCGGCTCAGGACCGAAATAAGTCTTATGTTGATTGATGGAGGAGGCCCTTGGAGTTCGAGGTGGGGGATCATCTGTTCTTGAAGGTTTCCCCTCGACGGGGGCAGTGGAGGTTTGGGAAGGGGAGCAAGCTCTCACCCAGGTTCATCAGACCTTTTGAGGTGTTGAGGCAAGTCGGCGAGGTGGCATATCAGATGGCCCTGCCAACTCAGTTGGAGAAGGTTCATGATGTCTTCCACGTCTCCCAGCTTCGTCGGTACTTACACGACGACTCCCACGTTATCGACTGGGGAGAGTTAGATATGTGAGACGACGCGACCTTCGAGGAACAACCAGTCAGAATCAAAGATCATAAAGAGAAGGTGTTCTGTAGACGAGCCATTCCCTTGGTTCGTGTGTTGTGGAGGAATGGCAGCCTCAAGGAGAGTACTTGGGAGTGGGAGACCCAGATGCACGCTCAGTACCCGAAGTTGTTTTGACTTGTGTTTTTTCCTTGTTCTTCTGATCTTGCGTTAATGTTGTACTCTGTACCTTTGATATATTGAATGCTTGGCCTGTCAGTTTTGAGACCTTTTGTTTCATTGTTCCCTGGTAATGTGTAACATGTCTGGATGTGTGGGAAAGGGAAAAACTTGACCCTTAATCGAGACGCATTAACACTGATGCGATTGAACCCGTGCGGGTGAGTCAGTGCCGCCTAAAGCGGATAATATCTCGACATAGGTGAAGGAATTTCCCAAACCCACGTATTCGGGCAGTGTGTTGGTTGTGTGGTGTTGGGGTTAGTGCGAGTTGAAAAATCCTAATGTATGAAAGTGGGAAGACCCAATTCATAATCGAGACGCATTAATGAGGATGCGATTAAACCCGTGCAGGCGAGTCAGTGCCTCCTAAAGTGGATAATATCTCAACATAGGATAAAGAATTCCTAACACATATGATTAGGGTTGTTGGTTGGGTTCCTGTTATAATGAGAACCCTAAGAGGTATCTTGTCGGGTTCCTCTGGGTTGGTTTTTGAATTCTCGAGGACGAGAATGTTTTAAGAGGTTTCTGATGTAATGGTCCGGACCTCTCCATCCCATTCCTTTATCAAAAAGAAGTTCAAGAAGTGTTCTGGAGGGAAAAATGGACTTTTTCCACACTTTCTAGAATTTTGAAACTACACGCCGTGTAGTTAAGTATAGGTCGTGTACTTACTTTCTGGGTACACCCCGTGTTCCAAGCCATGTCCTTACTGTGTGGAATAATGGGTGCACACTGTGTGACCAGTTCTACATGCCGTGTAGTCCTTCCCCGCATATGCGTTAGCAGTCAACGGCAGTATACCATGTAGGAGTCGTGTCCTTGCCGTGTGCAATGAATGAGTACACGTCGTGTGTCCAAACTACACGTCGTGTAGTCCTTCCCCGTGTATGTGTTACCCTTAAACTGTGTATTGACCAGTCAACGGCCGCGGAGCCATGTTGGAAGCCGCATGGAGACCGTGTGAAAGAACCGATTACACGCCATGCACCATAAAGTACACGCCGTGTACTTTTGCTTTTCACGCCTATAAAAGGAGGGGTCCCATCCTTATTTCAACTCACGCCTCTCCTCCCCTCTCCTCTGAGCAGATCTCTATCAAGAGACTCGAAGGCTCTTCCTACCATAACTTCTTCGTCCGAGCTCTGATTTACGATCCTTCAGCGGCCATGGGATCATAACGACGAGGCGGAACTTCCGAGCCTGGGTCCTTTGTCTTTACTTTGGCCTTTCCTTTCCGACTTCCACCCGAGGAGGTTTTTTCGGGACCCGACAGAGGTGACGGACGCCGAAGGATGTCTTCTATGGTTGATCAGGGGGAGCGTTGCGATCAAGAACCTGTTGAAGTAGGGATTTTACCTTCGTCTCTCTAATTTGTGCATCATGCGGGGTGGGTGTTCTCTTGTTTACGTGAAACAATTTTGAACCAATTTAATGAAGATAATAACTGGCTTATATAACGGGGATGGGAAGTTTGTGATTTTAGTTACTTTATATCCTGTGATATTATGTTGTGAATTGAATGAGCTTCTACCTACTTAAAATCATGATCGTTGGGGGTTGTTGCTTACGCAATTAAATGTTGCCCTCTCCTTCTAGATTTTCTTATGGATGGAAACATTGTGGAATGTGGAAATTAGTTAATCAGGTAAATTTTTCTGTTAAACTCTGGAACCCTTGTGTGATCACCCCGGTTAAACAAAATGGAATAATGAACATGTGGGTGTTATCTTGGTTATGAGACATGTGTTGGGGGTGTTTTGTGGGTTTTTGTGGATCGGTTGAACAGCAGGGCTGCGGTTGACTTGGTTGTGGGTTGGTGTGAATGTTATGATGGTGATGGGCAGTGGGGATGCAATAAATGGTATTAATGGGATAATGATGTACGGTACAGTTGTGGTTATGGTGGTTGGTAGCGGGGCTGCAGGGATGGGTTCAAAAGTGAACAGACAGTGGGTTGTGATTAATTAATAAAATGTGGAAGAGTTAATGAATGGTGGGGCATGGTAATGGAACGGGAACATTAATCAATGGGGTTGGTTGATTGATAAGAAGGGATTTGTTGTGTTACTCATGCTTTTCCTAACTTGATTTTTGTATGGCACAGATATGTTTTACAAACGATTGGTGTGGTTAGTTGTGGATAGTTTCCCATTAATTAAGGAACTAAATAACTATTTCTACCGAAATGTGAAAACCTAAAGGGGGTTGGATTTTTTTGTTGTATGCATGCTTCGTAGTTGCAGTGTCAAGGCACGTTCTCAGTTTCTCTTTTTAGAAGCCATAGGTTGGGCTGTGTGGTTGGTATATGTATATATATCTGTATCTTTTGTGTTTTATCGCACCCCACCCATGTTGAGCACTTAGTGCCGAACACTCCCATTTTATGGGAGAGGGTATTTTCCCTTAGTTACTAGCTCTTTCCTGCTCCTTCTCCCCTAGGCTATGATGTCTTGAGGTGACCTTACACCTAAGACTCTTTGGGTAGGTTTCGATTGGGGTGGTTTTAGCCCAAGACTCTTCGGGCAGGTTCTTCTGTTTCCCAAGAATCATCGGGATGAGGCCCAGGTGTGTGCGGGAGGGATAGGTGGTTGTGAGGCCCAGGTGTGTGCGGGCGGGGAGAGTGTGGCAGCGTCAGGACGTTCCTCGTTAGGAAGAGAATCTAACTAAAGGGAAATTGTGCGGGGTACCCAATACTCTTTTTTCTTATATACTAGTAACTGTTGTGATTGTGCTTTTGGTGAGTGTGGCTGGTGAGGATGGGTGGATAGAATTCCTTGCAAGGTTTCTTCTGTTGTACTCACGGGACATTAGGATGTCTCCCCACTTGTGCACGAGAGATTTAGGTTTCCCTACTGAGTATACTTGTATGCTCACCCTATGTTTACTTTTAGGTTTCTAGGAGGACTACTAGGGTCGTGCGGGACCCTACTAGTCGGACATTTAGAGTTGTTGTTTTTGTTGTACCTTTTTTTTCTTTTGGTATTGTACGTTGAGCTTTCTTGTAGTTGTACCTTGTTATAAAATTGTTTAAACATGCATGTGGGAATGGTTTGGGTTTATTTCTATAGACTTGCCCTTTTTTTATTTTTGGTGGTTGACTTGTCCTATTTCCCGATATTTAAAAATAAAAAGGGTAATGCCTCCCATATTTGTGAAAAACTTATACCCTTGGTGCTAGTCGCCACCCCGGGGCCTAAGGGAGGCGAGATTCGGGGGTCATTATCTCCCTTTCGCCATTTCCAGCTCAGGAGGGGCATCTTTGGTGGGAGGGGGTCATGAAACATGATTTCAATGTCATTATATTATCAAAATATCATCCACATAAGGTTTAATTTATATTACAATGGAGGTTCTCCAAAGAATAGTTAAAAATATTAATATAGTGTTTCATTTAAATTATTATTTTAACTTCATAAATTATTTTATAAAAATTATTTTATAATAAAATATTAATAACCAATATATAAATGTTTATTATTTCTATGTAACAATATTTTTTTTCATTTCATTATCCATCAAATGAGATTCAAAAACATCATTTGTGAGTATGTGTAGACAACCACAACACAAAGTGATGCATTTTTTTGTTAATCACCACCATTCAATGATTTTTATTATTATATATATAATTTTAATAAATGATATTCAATATATAATTATTAATTTATTGTTATAATATGATTTCTACCATCTTATAATTCTGTCTATTTGAGAATGATGTCACTCATTTGTATATGTGGACTACAACCACAATGAAGTCACATAATTAAATTTTTTTAAGCATTACCTGGATAGTAAAAGAGATATATTTAATTATTATACAATGTATTTGTTATATAGTAATTATTTTATAAAGGTGAATTCCTATTTCTCTATCCATTGAAAATGTGGAACATCACTTGGGTATATGTATGAAATTTCATCTTTTTAAGGCGATGTAAATAATATTTCATCACTACATTATAAGAAAAACTAAAAAAGAGTTTATGGTGAATATAATTGATACATTTTATGATTAATAGTATTTAGAAAATTTGTAAACGAGAATGGTTAAATTAGAAGAAGCATGAAAACAAATCAAGCATGAAAATAGGCCAGTTATCACCCAAAAAACAACTTTAGGGATGAAATTATTAATAACTGATAGTTGAAAATTATAAATGAATAATAATTATTATGTTTTTAATGAATAGTTTTGTTTAATATAATTATAATAACTCTATATTTATTATATATTGTATTGATGACACATGAAAGAAGATTATTTTTAATGTTTGAGGTTTGTGTCACATTCTCATATTAATTTTATATTATTGGATATAAATTTACATTGAGGGAAATTATGTTGAACATATCCATTAAACCCCATAAATTTTATTCTAATCTAGTTTTCTGTGTAATTTTAATATACTATTACCATTTCCTATATTTGGTATATAAAATTATTAATAAATTTTTTAAATGAAAATATTACCTTATTATGACTTTCGTATTAAATAATTTTATTACATTCTGATTCTATTTAAAAATTAT
Organism: Viscum album; assembly: GCA_963277665.1. Taxonomy (NCBI): domain Eukaryota; kingdom Viridiplantae; phylum Streptophyta; class Magnoliopsida; order Santalales; family Viscaceae; genus Viscum; species Viscum album. Next base: position 19,845,860 of record OY728129.1, on the reverse strand, counting down.
GGAATATTTACCTATAATTTTTAATATTTTTAAATCATAATTTTAATTTATTTTATTATTAAAAAAGGTTCAACAGTATGGTTTTTAAATTAAAATTTTTAATGTGTGCCATTTTAATTTTTTAAAAGGTTGAAATAATATTCATTTTAACATATATTGTAGGAAGGGATTTTACTATAATATATCCCATTATATTATTTAAAGATAACTATAAATGCTTTTCCATTATTGTTTTTATTGAATATATTTTCTATATATTTGGATAATTCTTACTCAAAATTTTATCAAAATAATATGAATATATAATTATGTACTCCAAGAATGGGATGAATTTTCTTACAATATAATTTATCATATAGTTAAGAATCCATTTTGGATTTATATCCTTTACATAGGAAATTAATTTATAAAACCATAAAACCTTATTACCATTATAGATTATAAGGATGATGAATTAAGGATGATTCAATGAAACCACATTTTTTAACAATGTATGAAATAAGATATGATGAAACCTTTATTATACTAATTTCTTTTAATTGGGATATGATATTTTAAAATGATATTGTGATTATGAAAAATGTATCTTTTATAAGTGTTATGATAAAATGATATAATAAATATTTCATTATCTTGTGGTTCACATATGATTGATATTCATTTTGGTAAAATCATTATGGGATTATATGACCATACATTGCATTGGGTAATGATGGATATCATATGAGATACTAATTATAGGAATTGGGAGTAAATCCAGTTGGGTAAGGGTCACTATCTAGTAAGATAGTTTTGTGAGTGAACCTTGAATAAGGAAATGATTCAATATAGAGTGAACCTAATCCATTATTATATAATTTCAATTGAGTATTTAGAACATAAATTATTTTTTATGATTTTGTTTATACAATAAACTTATGTCTTATACTAATAATATGTTCTCAGGGCCTATAATTGATTATCAAGAATTTAACACACTTTTCTTTTCAACTTTTTTTATGAAAAGGCGATGTGCCAAAATTTATAATTACATATCGTTTTCAAATTGGGTATGATTATTGTCAGTTATGGTCATTTTCACACAACCTTATGCTTAATTAATTCTCTATAATTATCACTTAATATTAACAATCATGTTAACCATTCATATGCCTCTATTTTCAACTACTGATAAGTTTCCCTTCTCTAGGTTATGAAGAATATTTTTATGCATGGTATTTCTAGGATTCATATTATGTGAGATGATGTTTTTGGGACCTGATACAGATAATTCATGAACAATTTTTATTATGTATATAAACTCTATAGAAATAATTTTTTATTATCCTTGGTCTTGAATTTTTTGGTTCAGTATTAAATATTAATGTAAAGTTATAGAATATATATATGTTATATTCATATAATTCCTTAGATTTTATCCAATCCGGGTGTATATATTTTGGGGAATTAGGATTACATAACTATGCTAAAACATGGGGATATGTCTATATATAGGATAACATCTTGACGAATTCATTACTAAGATATTGTTTAGGTTTACTAGAAAATAAATCAATGTTTCTATAATTAAATGTGGATATAGTGGGGGTATAGATGAATCTAGGGGTAATAATATTGATAGGGGATTTTTGGGTATTAACTCAATTATCACTAGTTCTCGGAGAATTGTTATAAGACTGCATACCTAGCTAGAAAATCCAGGATATATTCTTATGTTAATTAACAATTTACTTCTGAACTATCATTAATGGTTTTTATAGGCGATGAGTGTTAATAACCATGATTTATATCAAAGTTTTAATTTTTTTAAACAAGAAAATATATTAAAATGAACCACTTATTGTCATTGTAATCAGAAGACAATGATTCATTACAAGGTTTTATGTGACATACCAATGACACAAAAAGTTGACAATAAATACTGAAGAGTTTCAAATACATGTGGGAGATGATTTTAACTTTAATAAACAAACCACTAAACAACAACAATAAACAAAATCCAGAGGATTTCACAAATTAATTCCCTACTCACATCACTATGATAGAAATTTTAGATACATTTATATAAAATAGTTTATATAATATAATTTCCTAAAAAATAATATAAATAAATATAAACATATTTCAAACCCATTTTTAACAATAAGAAAACTAGTTATATTTTTAACCAATATTCCAGCAAGTCACACTTTTAGAGAATCAACCAAACAAGTATTAATAACAATTTCTCAATATAATTTTGGCATACCCATTCTATGGATCACAAAACACACACCTATGATTTCTTCATTTCACGGTTCCATACTCTCAAGAACTCCGTAATACAATTACATTTTGTACCAATGACACACTCCCTCAATCCAAGGTCAGACACCTTATACACCAATTACACCAGTACCTTATTCAGTGTGATATAGAACATGAACTCACAAAACCCCTATATTCCAAAACCATTCAAATAATCCAATTCAATCAATTTCAATAAAATCATTATATTTTTGAAAACCATTAAACAAAACATTTCCAATAATCCATTAAATTTTAATAAAAATATTAAATTAATTGAAAACCATATCTCCAAATAAATTTTACATAATTTCTGTAAAATCACATTTCCAAAAATTATTTCAAAATCATGAGTATAACACTTTATTCACACGAACCAAATATCCAGATTTTCACAACCATCACAAAAAAGGTTTCAATCAATCTTAAGGCATACAATCAATAATCAAATACACATAAATTAATCAAATTGAAACCATTCTATCCACTTCTACATAGAGGATTTGAGAGGGAATCCACATACCAAAACTATTCAGATGAAAACCGAAAACAGATGAAGAAAACTCAAGAAACTGGGCCATGTCTCCTAAAACCTCCTAAGATCTATTCGCCTAACAAAATCAAGACCATATATAAATATATTTGTCTTATAAAGTCATAGATATACCAATTGAAGAGTGTATTTTTGAGAATCTAATATGACAAGATATATAGATCTAATTAGATATATAGAAACCTTATATGAAGAGTGAAGAACGATGACATACCTCAATAATTACGATTCAAATAACTAAATGAATCCTTCAGATTTCCTTTGGATTGATGGGATAACCCTTACAGGCCTTATCAGAAAAAAATACCTATTTTGAGTCATTTTTCAGGTAAAAAGTTGATTAAAGACAAGGCCGACCAAGATCCACAATAAAGAGGAGGTTTTTAACCTGCACATGGATTAGTCATATGGTTAGACAAACAAAGTGCTAACCTTGCATCGTTACTACTTCAATAATATCCTCACACATCATCCCTATCCATGCACAAAATATACTGATTCGACTACCTCAATACTTCTATTACGCATGGTTTGTCCTTGGATTTTCTCATAATTTATAAAAACTATAGGCATCCAGTGTGCCTTCCAAAATACCAAATAACTCCTTCAAATATCTCAATAATCATCCAACTTTATTTAATAAATTTTATATACAAGAAAATAATAAATAATGTGTTACATACTAGAAACTAGGTGTACAAAATTTTCTCCACCATTTTTCTTTCCTTCCCCATATAGTGGAAAACTATCTTTTCCCTTAAAGAGTTCTTACCATTGTGATTTCATTTCAATTTCGTTTTCCCCTGTTTCGTTGTGAATCTAACACTGTTTTAATAAAACCTTAACTTGACTGATTCCTTTTTCTTTGAAATCATTCATTTTTCTATCCACAATCCCTATCGAGATATGTACAAATGAAGTATCTGACTCTAGGTCAACATGATCCCATCTGATCACATGGTTTTTATCAGGCTAATACTTTTTCATCTAAGATACATGGAATACATTATGTACCGGATTGAACAATGATAGAAACAGCAATCGATTTTCCACCTATCCAACTAATTCTAGTATCTTGGATGGGCCAATTTATAAATGAGAAATCATTCTCTATATCCAATAATGATGATGTCCAAGCCTTGAAGAAATCTGCATGAACTCCTAATCATTCCCCACGAATGAAGACATTCTTTGATGATGATCCACATATGACTCTAACAACTATGAGTCATCTCAATCCATTTAATGTTCAACTAAATATTCTCCATTGTTTCATGGACATTTCTTGGACCAAAAAGTGATGAATCACTAGTTTCCACCCAACTAAGTGGATAACAACACAAACACATATTCATTGCTTCAAAAGGAGCCATATGTATCGAGGCTTGAAAGCTGTTATTATAATATAAATCCACTAAGGGCACATGCTCTTCCCATGACCCACTAAAATCCATTAAAAAAGACTAAAACATTTCATCTAATGTTTTTATCATCCCTTCATATTTTCCAGTTGTATGGTGATGATACACCATAATCATATTCAATTGATTTCCATTGGATCTCAACATGGATTTCAAAAAATGAGAAATGAACATAGAATTGCTATTTATGTCTATTGAAAGTGTTATGAAATGTATCTTTATCACCTCTTGGATATAGATTTTGGACAGATCCTACACTATATGAGTTTTATGAAAAGAAATGAAATTAACCATCATGGTATGTTGATACACTATCACCCAAATGGAATCATGTTTTTGAATCGTTATGTAGAGGCTTATAACAAACTACATGGCTAAATTCTCATACTACAACACAAAAATAGGTAATGAATATAACATATCCTTTGGTCAATGATGTTATTCCTTAACTAGATGATATTTTAAGTAGCCACTTTTCTTTTCATACTGGACCACCAGAACTACACCTTAAATGACTTATACATCATTTTTATTCACTAATGAATATCCCTTCTCGAATGGTGGTATGCATTAAAGAGTTACTCCTGACAAGCAATATATAAAACCATCTAATCTTTGAAACAAAAAAAAATTAACTCCCATCAAGTTTTGAGTCCTTAATGTTCCCCCCATGATTGAGATTTGAACTCATAATCATGGAATCTAAATCAGTTGATTTTTCCACTTTGACCAAGATTACAAATCAGAAATCCCATAAACTAAAAAGAAAACCACAACTTCACCTTAGTCGTTATATTAAAAATTCATGTTTATTAGGAGCAACATCGACTGCCATTCATCTGAAGATTCTTTCACCAACTGCACATATGATTTTATGCTTAATTAATTGGCCACTAAATTTCCTTTCCACGGTGTATACATCACGTCAATGTAAAACATATGACGATACTCCATTCATCCCCATTTCCTCGGATTCAAATTAGGTTGTGATGATATATGCCTCAAACTCTTATGATCCTATTAAAACAAATTTATCATCAAAGACACAGTGAATCCATTTCTTCAAATCATGAATGGCTACAACTAACTCCATGTTTTGTGTTGGGTAGTTCATCCCATGCACTCTCAAATTTATTTAACCATAAGAAACTACATGATATCCTTGAATGAGAACACATCCAAAACTAGATCTCGAAGTGTCATAGAAAACCATGTTCTAAAGTCATTATTATGATTGGTGCTGTTGTAAGATGATATATCATCTATTTAAATGACTTATGGAGTTCCTTATTTCTTAAAAATCCAATATTCTTCTTTATCAAAGGTGTCATCGGTGAAGATAGTCATGGGAATTCATGTGAAACATGTGGGTAAAAACAAAATAGACCAACAATTCTTTGTATCTAATATACATATTTTGGTGATGACAAGAGGTTACAACTTCTATCATTTCAAGATCCACTAAAACAAATTTTTTGATATTATATGTCCAAGAAATTATACCTCTTATATCCAAAAACCACACATTGATAATTTTTAATAAAATTGAAGGTCTCTCAATATTTCTAATGCTTTCTCCAAGAATTTATCATGATCTGATTGTGTCCTTGAATAATCCAATATGTCATCCAAAAACACTATAAAAAGAATCTAGATATCAATGAAATATCAGATTAATAAATTCCATAAATAATTATGGTAAATTTTTAATACCTAAAGTCACAAATTAATGTTTTCAGTGGACATGTCTAATTCTAAAATATGTCTTTGGAATATCCTCCTCTAGAACACACAATTGATGATATCCTAATCGTAATTCAATTTTAGAGAACCAATGAGCTCCCCCTAATTTATCAAATTTACCATAAATGAATGGAAGTTATACCTATTTTATATTGTAATTTCGTTAAGATTATGATAGTGCACACAAATCCTTAATGTTTTATATTCTTTATTCAAGAACACGACTGGTGATGCCCATGAAGACATACTTCCCTGAATGAAAACATTGTTTCTAAATCTTCTAAGTGTACTATTAATTCCCTTAATTATATGGGTTCCATCCTATAAGATGGAAGGAAAATATAAATGGACCCCAAAAGTGATTAATAATAAACATAAATTCTCTTATAGGTTGAAACCCTAATAATTTTGTTGGAAAGGCATTTATAAATGTATCAATGATGCCTAGAAAACTGATATCCTCGATCTCATCCATCGATTGAAAAGTCAATTCCACCAACTTGTATGAGATTTTTCCAACTATTGCTTCAAACATGTTCACTTAACCGGTCTTTGGAACACTTCACCCTCTGAAGAGATACTCAATTATTTCCTTAGCTGTGAAAATAATCATTCTTTTATAATAGACGATGAGAGACATGAAAGTGGCAATCAATCCATACTGATGATTATATTATAGACAACCATCTCCAACACTGAGAATTCCGACTTTAACTCCATTCCATCAACCATTATAGAGAATGCTCTACACATAATGGATAAAAATTCTATTTCATCAGGATGGGTTTGATATTTTAACATGAAAGGAATCATATAATGTTTTAAACATAGAAATTAAAAATCATAAGAAGCAGTGAAAGAATATGATGCCTTGATACCCAATAGCACATCCATAAGGGTTTAATTAAAAATTATCATACACACCACCATAGATGTTCCACACTAATCATTTACAATCACCTAAAGAGCTCAATACAATTACTTCATCACTACACTCTACACCTTTTTTATTTATTGACATTTCCCATATTAAGGATTCATATTTTTCCAATAATGACCACGGATGGATTTGTTCTGCCAATGAGTCTGGTTGTGATGGTCTTGTCCTATCAAATCATACACTGATTGTGATACGTTAGAAGATTCTTCCGCACCTTACCTCAGAGCAGAGTGACAATATGGCCGATGATTCCCCACCCACTTGAATTTATGGAATTCTATTGTTTTTTTGGTACAATCTCATTTCATGTGAACAAACTATCCACAAAAAATAGAATTATTTTCTCTTGTGTGATGAAATAATGTTCAATGATCAAGCGATTTCATTTTCATTCCCACTTCCACCTTAGAAATAGGTGTTCCTCTTCACCTTTCACATAGCATTCGAGTTACCAACATTTACAATAGGTATAATCATACTTCATATTCCCATAAATCATGATTTATCTTTTTGAGCTACTATCTTTATTTTCAAAATCTCTGTATAATCAGCAATATAGATTAGAAAAATCTTAAAGTGAATATTCTATTATAGATTTGATTCAATGATGAATTCTGTCTAGGCCACACTGTCCATAAATTATGGGGAAAATTTCACTAAATGCATTAATTTGGCCACATATACTGTGACATAAATATTTTCCTACATTAGGATGAAAAATGTTGACAGTAGTTGGATCATGAACAAATGAGGGTAAAATTGTTTATTAAAAATTTATTCAAACCCCTCCATACTAAGTCCTTGATTCATTTTATTATGCTCCACTGGATCCCACCATATGCATGAATGATCATCAATAATATATGATTCCAGATTAACCTTGAACTCTAATAGTGACCTAATGATATCAAAGATACAATTCATTTTGTTTAGCAACACCTCCCCTTTTTGGGTATAAAATCACCCCAAAGATGGGTGGATTCTTCATCATGTACTGGATGGAATTATCCACCTTCCATGGATCATCACTATGGTTTCCTGTGTCTATATCTTGAAATCATTGGCTAATACTCCGAACCAACTCTTGGTTCTCCTACTATTCATGTGAAACAACATTCTCTTCAGCTTCATCCAGTTGGTTACTATGACGTCTAGCAGGTTCCATTTTCTAAAAGAACTAAAAAATCTAAAAGTTTCACCCACTAGGAATTGATGGATTAATATATAAAATTATATCACATCATCTATCACAAACAAAATCTTAAAAAAATATATTTCCACGCTATCCTTTTTTTGAAAACAGTCCACTTTTCTTTTTAAAATGATCCAATTTTAATAATAAACCATGTATTATATTTCCAAAATCATGCCTTTGAAAATAAATATTGCATGTCATAAAAATGAACACAAATAATAACATCAAATATCATTTCTAAAAAAATGAAATTTGCAATCCTAGTGGGAATTCAATCCACTAAAATGAATGTCATGATCATCTCATTGGATAAACTCATGATAATGAGATTTATAAAATACTATATGTGTCTCCAAAAACATTAAGTACACAATTCCTTGATAACATTATGTTCTTCATAAGAAGGTTAGATACACCTTTTAATGCTCTAGATTTTACATCTCGAAAATCTTTCTTGTTTATATGATCACAACCCAAGGAATAGACAAGAATGAATTTCAACTCCAAGAACAAGAAAAATGAGGACATCCATAAGGAATGAAAAAAATATTGATACCACTTATCTCAAACAAGATTTTGGATCAAACAAACTGACACCATTTGAAATTACCCACTTATTATCATGGGCTTAAGAAGTCAATGAATCATTTCTAGGTCTTAAGAGACATTCCCAAGATTCCAAATACTGTAAATAGACATGAGGGGGCGGGATTTAACCTTTATGTAATAATCCATTAACCAACTACCATATCAACAAAACCACCAAATGATGCATGAAAAAACTAGACAATTAAACCTTTATCTTTATTATAAAATGAATCCAAGGTATGATACTGAAAATTTCAAGTAATATATCAAAGTAAATAGTGGAAATAAAACTAATGACTCCAAGATAACCATATGACTCTATGCATCAAAAGATACATGCTCCTATATCACAAAAAAACCCATGTATCATGAGGTGTAGATAAATATGTGTGATACATTACCTTTTATCAAGTCCCAAACGATGAAATCTACAAAGGATAAAAATATCCAAAGAATGTGTGATTATACAACTCAATATGTTTTCATCAATGACATCCCAACTCATGACACAAGGATAGAAAGGTTAGAAAATTTTATATAAAATAGTTTATATAAATATATTTCCCAAAACAGTTTATAACTAAATATAAATAATTCCAAAACAATTTTTATCCAAGAGTAAGCAAGTGATATTATCCAAACATTTCCCAGAAAGAGACACATCTAAAAAATCAACAAAACAATTCTTTAAAACCCATATCATAATTTCATTTTGGCATACCCATTACACGGTTCACAACACAAAAACCCATGCATGATTTTTTTGAATGTTCTTTACTCATGAGTGGTTTCTTGTCTAATAACCATGTGTCCCAATGAAACACAACCCACTCTAGGGTCACACAACATCTTCCCCAATGGTAGACATCCCTTATTCTGAGTCACATCAAACATGAATGCACATAACCCATATATTACAAAACCATTCAACTAACCCAAATCAAACTATTTCAACAAAACTGTTCTTTTAATAAAAACCATTAAACAATTGAATTACAACAAATAATTAAATTTCAATAAAAACATTTCATTCATTAAAATATCATTCATCAAATCCATTTTTTAAAATTCTCAAAAAATTCAATTTCAAAATTCCTTTTTAAAATAAAGAATAAAACAATTTATTCATAAGGACCAATTTTTCGTATTTCTACAACCATCACCAAAAAGGGATTAAATAAATAATCTGGAAACTGATTCATAATAAAATTCCCACAAAGAAATAAACTTTAAACCATTCCATTCTGTTATACTTAGATGAGTCTAGAGTTTAGCTACCTATATCAACCGTTTAGACGAATACTCAAAATGAACAGAAAACACTAAAAAAGGATGATTCTCTACTAAATCACTATATATCTCTTACCCTAACAATAAAGAGAAAAAACATCAAAATATTTGGTAACCAAAATCTTATATCAATCCATATTGGTAATAATTATGAGAATATGAGAATAGTGGAGAAGTATATCTATGTAGATCTATAGAAATGTGACAAGAACGGTAAAGAACAATGACATACCTTAAGAATCCAGCTTCGAATCACAAGACAAGCCTTTAGATTTCCTCTAAATCAATTAGAGAACCCTATTCAGCCATAGGATAATCTAAATCATTATTTAGAGTTAGTATCGGGTAAAAATTGAGTAGGTTAAAGGAAATGATGGCCTAGATCAAATTTTTAAGGAGTTTGTTTTTAACACACACACACAGTATAGTGCCTCGGTTAGGCAAACCATGTGCTAAATGTGCGTTATACACTTCTTCAAGAATAGCCTTGCACAACTTCCTCTCATTGTCTCCCTAATCTATCTATAACTATAAAAAAGATACTACCTCAAAAAAGCTACTGTGCATAGTTTCAGCTAGCATTTCTGCAATGTTTTGGTAAATTGGGGACATCCTGTGTGCCATCCCAATAGCCCTAAAATTCAATGAAATATCCAAAAAAATCCTAACCATAATCTGTAAACAGTATATACTAAAAAATCATAATGTAATTTTTAAATACCAGAAACTAGGGTTAATAAATATATATATATATATCCTATGAGAGATTATTTATGATTACATTATTTTTCACTAAGATTATTTTAAGAACTCGATTCTTATTCTTGAGGTCCGGGTTTCTTCTTTTCTCTTTTCCTTTAGTGTTTTTGAAAAAATAAGTAAACTGGGGGAAAATCCTAAATTTTGTGACTACACGTCGTGTGCTTTGGCTGTGTGGAAGGAGTACACCGGGCGTGTAGGCCAATCGATGATGATGGTTGCAAAAACTGACTACACACCGTGTAGTGGGTATTTAAACGCCGTGTATTCAGTAGGTAGGAAAATAGTAAGGCGGTGGCCAACTGAGCAACAATACATGCCGGGTAATCATGAATACATGTCGTGTACTCATTTCGACAAATGAACAGTGCCACGTTGTAAAGATGTCTCCGAAGGAACAGTTAAAAAATGAAAATTACATGCCGTGTACTCAATAGTACATTTAGTGTAGTATATTTTTTTTTGCTTAAAATGGGCAGTAGCCTCCCCTATTCACATGGAAGGCTTAGAACTGGAGGAGTGCTCGAGAAGACAGCCGAATCTTTGAAGACCACCCAATCGAGCACCAGGAACACGATTCTGCATCTGTCGATCTTTTTGGAACCGTACGAGTAAGCCCTCCCTTATCATTGAACTATTCTTACCAATTCATTATCTAGGGGATGTTATTTACATTTGAATTAGATTTCTTTTACCTCAGATCTACGTCATTCTTGGGCGTTTTGAGTAGCATCGTTCACATATAACGATCATGGGCGATCGAGGTAGGTTTTCTAGTGTTTAAATTCCAACTATTGTGCATTTTTGTGTGCCGATGTGCAACGAACCCATGTTGGGGTGTCATGTGGCTGAGGCCATGGCTGTTTTAAATACCTAGAATTTCATAGGTAATTTAATGTAAGTGTAAAACTGTTGTTTGGGATCACATCTTGGATCTAAGACCACCCTAGGGGTGAGTTCCTCTATTTAGCCCTTTGGCCAGGATACCCGAGGGTATATCGTAAAATGTAGCATGCTTTAAATTTCCTTGGGAGGAATTTTATATAATTTATTGCTTTTCTATTGGGATCGGCTGGTTTCTTGCGCCTTAGTGCAGTGTTCTATTTAGCCTGAAGGTAGTGTTCTATTTAGCCTAAGGGTAGTGTTCTGTTTAGCCTGAGGGAAGTAGATTCTCTGCCTGAGGGCGACACTTTGTACGCCTGAGGGAAATATTTGTTCTGCCTGTGGACAACTACTTGCGGGTTGTGACTCTGATTATTTGAGGGTACGGTTTGTATGTCTGAGGACAGTGTTATCATTAATTTTTACCGTTGTGACTTTTATCTGTTATACCTGTCAAGTTAAAGCACAGTCTTGGAATAGTTAAATTAAAATTTTAATGGAAATACAACTGGTAATGTTAGTTTCTTTTGAGTACTGCTTAGTTTATTGCATTTATTACTACAAAATGTTGTTTCACATTTACACTGACAGTTTGGCACAGACCATTGGTGGGTGCCTACTTGGATTCATTTCTCACACCCTGTTTAGGTCATGTCTTCGGCCCAAACAGACTATTTTTCTGCAGGTATGGATAAGTGAAAGATTTTCTATACAGGTACATGAGTGTTGCTGAGGTATATTGGAGCATGGGGCCGAGCTCAGTCTCACGATGCTGCCAGCTATTCTATTTTTTTCTGATGTACATGTACTTTCCATTGTTTCGTATTGTAAAACTATGTAACATGTTATGGATGTTTTCATAGATAAGTCACATGATGCATCTTGATATATATATATATGAATAATGGTTCTTTTTTACTTTATTTTTTCATTTTAGTTATGTATGTTTTACATCTTCTGTTGTTGTGGTGTGTTTGTTCTTGTATTCCGCTGTGCTACACTTTGACAAATGAGGGCATAGTTTCCCCACTATCAGACCTGGGCCCTTGCGGCTAGTCGGCAGCCACCGGCGTTTGGGGAAATGTGCTTGAGATCGGGTGACCAACTGGGTTCAGGGAACCCATGGATTGGCACTCGGATCCGGGACTTTATAAAGTAGTATCAGAGGATTTTTCATTTCTTTTAATGACTATTTGGAGACATTATCTCTCGGGAGAGAATTTTGTGGTTTTCACCGACCACAAAAGTCTCAAGTATATCTTTACTCATGGTGACTTGAATCTGAGGCGGTGAAGGTGGGTCGAATACCTTTAGTCCTTCGATTTTGAGCTTGCCTATACACCTGGTAAGGGTAATGTAGTTGCTGATGGACTGAGCAGGAAGACTTAGACACAGGCGGTTCATGAGGCCAGTGGTGAGTGGCAGCTTATGGCTTTGTTCTCTGAGATGCATTTGGAGGTGTACAACAGTCATGGGAAAACCTATATTTCATATTTAGTTGTGACTTCTACCCTCCTGAATAGAGTGAGGATGAGACAACTATCTGATTCAGAAGGCCTAGTTCTACGGGATTCGGTGGAAAGCGAGGACCCTCCTCCTAGTAGGAAGATAGGTGATGATGGGGTACTGTGTTTCCATGGACAAGTGTGGGTTCCATGGGATATACACTAGGAGTTGGTGTGGGAGTTTCATGCTTCAGCTCGGGTAGTTCATCCCGGAGTTACCAAGATGTACCTTTTCTTGAGACATTAGTACTGGTGGCCGGGTATAAAGGGAGAAGTAGTTAGTTTTGTTACGAGATGTTCCATTTGTCAGCAGGTGAAGGCGAAGCATCAGAGGCCAGCCAAACTGTTTTAGCAGTTACCCATTCCAGAGTGGAAATGGGATGATGTCGCGATGGACTTCATGACTGGGTTGCCGAGTTCACCTCGAGGCAATGATGTCGTGTGGGTTGTTGTGGACATACTCATGAAGGTAGCTCACTTTTTTCCGATCAAGGAGACCTTCAGTGTTGACGAGCTTGGAAATATATATATTCGAGAGGTTGTACGTCCTCATGGGGTCCCTCATTCTATAGTTTCAGATAGGGATGCCTGTTTTATGTCTTGTTTCTAGCATATTTTGCAGAGGTCACTAGGTACACAGGTGCTTCTGAGCATAGCTTACCACCCTCAGACCAATGGTCAGTTAGAGTGTACGATACAGGTGCTAGAGGACATGTTGCGTGCATGCATCCTAGACATTGAGGGATCATGGGAGAAGCATATACCCCTAGTTGATTTTCCAATAATAATAGTTTTCAGGAAACTATTGAGATGTCACCTTATGAGGCTTATATATGGTAGGCCATGCTGATCACCTTTGTGCTGGATGGAGGCAGGTGAGGCAGCTTTACTGGGACCACGTCTCGTGTAGGGGACTTATTGAGCAGGTCCAGTTGATTCGGAATCGGATGGCTACTGCACAGTCTCATTAGAAATCTTATGTTGATCACCACATACAACCCTTAGAGTTCGTGATCGGGGATCAGGTTTTATTTCTTGTTTCACCAAGGGTGGGACACAGGCAGATCAGGAGATAGGGTAAACTTTCACCAAGGTATGTGGTTCCATTTGAGATTATGGAGAGATTCGGGCCGATTACATATCGGTTTCAGTTACCATAGAGGTACTGGGCCATGAACGACGTCTTCCATGTATCTCAGTTTCGCCGATATCATTTAGACCCATCTCACATCTTTCATAAAGGGGAGGTTGAGCTTGAGATAGATGCATCCTTCGAGGAGCATCTGATTCGTATCATGGATAGGAGCACGAAGGTTCTCTAAGGCCGGTCAGTTCCTCTCGAACAGGTTGTATGGCAGCATGGCTGAGTGTAGGACAAAACCTGAGAGAGGGAGACTGATGTACATGCTCAATGGCCAGAATTATTATGAGTGTTATCTTCACCACCCATGGAAGGGAAATTCGGGGATAAATTGCTTTATGGGGGGGAAGTTTGTAAGAATATGGTTTTTATTATTGAGTTACAGGTTTCTTCTTTTCTCTTTTCCTTTAGTGTATTTGAGAAAATACAGAAAATGGGGGAAAATATTTAATTTTGTGACTACACACTGTGTACATTTCCACACGCCTTGTACATTGGCTATGTGGAAGGAGTACACTGGCCGTGTAGGCCGGTCGGCAATGATGGGTGTAAAAACTGACTATACGCCGTGTAGTGGGTATTTACATGTCGTGTAGTCAGTCGGTAGGAAAATAGTATGGAAGTGGCCAGCTGAGCGACAATACACGCCATGTAATCATGAATACACGCTGTGTACTTATGTTGATAGATGAACAGTGCCGCAGTGTAAAGAAGCCACCAAAGGAACAGTTAAAAAATAAAAATTACACAATGTGTACTCAATAGTACATGACGTGTTGTCTTTTTTTGCTTAAAATGGGTAGTAGCCTCCCCTGTACATAGGGAAGGCTTAGAATAGGAGGAGAACTTGGGAGGATGGACAGAACTTTGGAGATCACCCGATCGGGAACTGAGAATCCGATTCCGCCTCCTTCGATCTCGTTGGAACCGTACGGGTAAGACCTCCCCTCTCCTTGAACTGTTCATACAAATTCTTTCCTGAGGGGAAGTTATTTACATTTGAACGAGATTTATTTTACCTCAGATATATGTCGTTCTTACGAGTTTCGAGGAGCATCATTCACTTATATCGATCAGGGGCGATCGAGTTAAGTGGTCTAGTATTTAAATTCCAACTGATGTGAGTTTTTTGTGTACCGATGTGAAATGAATCCATGTTGGGATGTCGTGTGGATGAGTCCATATCTATTTTAAATACCTAGAATTTCATAAGTAATTTAATGTAAGTGTAAAACTGCTGTTTGGGATCACTACTTGGATCCAGGACCACCCTAGTGGTGTGTTCCTCTGTTTATCCCTTTGGCCAAGTTACCTGAAGGAATACCGTAAAATGTAAAAATCATTAAATATCCTTGAGAGAAATTTTATATAATGTGTTGCGTATCTATTAGGAATGGCCGGTTACCTGTTCTTGAGGGTAGTGTTCTATTTAGCCTGAGGGAAGTGTTCTATTTAGCCTGAGGGAAATGTTCTGTTTAGCCTGAGGGCAGTAGATACCGTTCTTAACGGAGACACTTCTTACGCCTGAGGGAAAAATCTGTTATGCCCGTGGGAAACTACCTATGGGTTGTGACTCTGATTACCTGAGGGTAAGGTTTGTGTGTATGAGGATAGTGCTATCATTAAATGTTCACTATGGTGACTTTTTTCTATTATACCTGTCAAGTTAAAGCAGTGTCTTGGTATTGTAAAATTAATTTTAAAATGGAAATACAACTGGTAAATTTTGTTACTTTTGAGTACTGCTTAGTTTATTGCATTTATTACGGCACAATGCTATTGCACATTTCCACTGACAGTGGGGAACGTACCTTTGGTCAGTTCCTACTGGGATTCATTTCTCATACCCTATTTGGGTCATGTATTTGGACCAAAAAGACTATATTTCTATAGGTATGGATAAAGGAAAGAGTACATATACCAGTACATGAGTGTTGCTGAGGTGTAGGGGAGAATGGGACCGAGCTCAGGCTCGCAATACTGCCAGCAATTTTGTTTTGTTCTATTATACATGTACTTTCCATTGTATCATATTGTACTGTTTTGTAACATGTTCTGGCTGTTTTCATAGAATAATGACATGTTGTATCTTGATATATATATATATGACTGCTGGTTCTATTTATTGTAGTTGTTCATTTCAGTTATGTATGTTTTATTTCTTATGTTGTTATTGTATGTTGGTTTTTGTATTCCACTGTGCCACACTTTGACAAATGAGGGCATAGTTTCCCCACTATCAAACCTGGGCCCTCACTGCTAGTCAGCAGCCTATGGCGTTTGAGGAAATGCGCTTGAGGTCATGTGACCAACCTGGTTCGGGGAACCCGTGGAGTGGAACCCAGATCCGGGATGTTACAATTATGGTTTCTCTTGCTATTTTTTCTCAAATTAAATTGGTGGACTTATGAGAAATCTTTTTATCATTGATTGTGATGAGAAATTAAATGGTCTTATACATGGAAAATTTAATTTTATAGAAGATGGGATGTAAATATTTTATCTTGGATCACCTAACTCCCTCATGTTATAAATGAGAAAATCAAACATGATGTTCCATCAAATGGATAATGGATATAACAACTCAATATTTAGTATTTTAAGAGTATATATAGAAATTACATCATAGGTTAGTATAGTTAAATTAATGGTGAGAAATAAATAATTTCTATAGAAATGATTCCTTATATTCCCCATAATTGGCCGATGAGAGTTTATTTTTATTCCTTTAGTATTTGGATGGTGAATATGATCTATCATAGACTCTTTTAAATAACATGTTGAAAGTTTTATAAATTAACCCCATGACATGGGAACAGTTTATGAATTAATTTCTCCTAAAACCATCACATGAATTTGGAAATCGAATTTTTATAACTGAATAAAAAGGTTGATGAACACAATTTTACCTATATGGAAAATTAGAAAAGAATTTTATTATACACATCATGTTTTATCATTGACCAAGATTGGAAAATTATTCATTTCTTTTTTAGTATGAAACCATGTCTCTTAAAGTGATTATCATTATTTTAATTTTAGAGATATGAAAAAATTAATAAATTTTCTCTTATAATGGAAATGAATATTAGATAATATTATTTTTATTAAGGATTTAGTGATAGAAATAGAAATATAAAATTTATTAAAAATTATAATAAAAAAATGCGGGAAGGAAAACTAATCATTATTCATTTCAAAAGTGTGGAAATTATCATAGATTCAAATTCCTTATGCTCCGGTTTAATTTTGTACATGTGGAAAATAAGTAAAACATGCAATAAATTACTACATTGATGTAAGAGGTATCAAATGAAGTGAATATTAAAAACATTCAACCCAATGTTCCATTTAAAAACTAATTATATAATTTAAAAAATTGAGAACATTTAAAAAATAACAGAATTAATGCAAGGGTTCATTAAAGCCTTCAGTGTAACAAGTATTCTAATCCAAGAAAATACTGGGAAATATCATGACACCACAACCACTGATATGTGCCAAACTAAATCATTTGGAGAATGAAAACATTATATCCACTAACAAACTGAATATTTTTTATTTGATTGTGGATCTACCAAAAATTTATGTCTAATGAATTTTTTAAGGGCATCAGATTACCAATTAAAATATTAAATTATTATATATTAGGAAAAATTCATAATAGTATGACTATTAAATATAAATTCTATATATCATCTCCCAAATATTTCTATGATAATTCTCATAAAAAAATCTTCTGATTCTACAAAGAATATAATTTTAGTTGATTTGGGGTACATATTAGCTATTTTTATATAAAACACATATCTATTATAGAGGAAGAGAACACATTATTGATATTACAACTCATCCAATACCCATATCTGATTTCTTGGATGAATATGTACCTCAAATTTATTTAAATTTAATTTATATGTTTTACAACTTATGTTTTGGGGTATTTATCTCCAATGGTTTGAGAGAAACTCACCAATGATGAAATTTCTATTATTATTGATTATGCAGTTGTATATCATGAATACATAACTAGATTTCACCCTATTATTGTAAGGGATTACTTTCAATATAAATAAAACCTATAGATACACATATTTCAAAGACTCTAAATACAATAGAATTAATTTAATTTCATTAACTGGCAATGAAATATAATGAGAGTCTTGATATGGGAGTTATATGAATTAGTGAACCACTACTAGGTGCATCTGTTTATTTTTCATGATGAATGATTGTTCAATACATGTTTATATTGATTATTGATAACATAACAACAACAATAATTTTAACATGTATTATATAGCTCATATTTATTACATTTTTGATCAAATGAATGAATTTAAATTATATTCTAAGATTGATCTTAATTCTGGATATCAAAAATCGATGGTAATATAGGAAGATATACACATGGAATCTTTCCATATTCGGTTATGTCTTTAAAAAATTTAGTGGTTCTATTTGGACTCACCAATTAACCTTCTATATTCATCGATATACATAAATAATCTTTAGAAATTTCATAATTCTATTTAGGGTCACCTTTATATATTATATTCTTATATATTTTAATTGGATGGAATATCATGATGATTGTTTTATTATTGTGTTTTAGAATAAGTGAATTCAGTTTCTATATTCTAAAATAATTAAGTTTGAATTCTACTTAAAAAAATTTCATTCGTGGTTCATATATACACAAGTGAGAATATTTGAGGGGATCATTACTAGTTGGGTTTTATTAATAAATTAACTTCAATAACAATAATAACTGAGATTATTAGTATTTTTGGTTGAATGAATAAAATTGATTATTTGTGATTTACTTATCATATATGTATTATAAAATAACCATGTGGTCTCATAGGAGACTCTTATTCCATAGATAAAAATAATTTTCGTAAAATACCTAGGTGATGAAGAGATGTATGGTAAGAATATCAGTTCATGAATAACACCATAAAAGTGAATTTATTTTATTTTATAACAAGGAATCTATTTTTGGACATTGATGCATCCTCATGTTAGATTATATTGTGTGAATTTATTCGTCACTATAATTGTAAATTCATATGTAAAATTACCCCAATCCATATTTCGAGTTGGTAGTGATAAGATATCCATTGAAAATATTGACACATTATAAAAATAGTGAAATATTTGAAATAAACATTAATTATAAAATACAGACGTATATAATCACATAAAAATATATTAATATGATTCAATGGATTTGGTTGGAGTTAATTATTGATTATAACAACATAATAAATTACCAACATAGGAAGGTAAGAAATGTGGTTGATTCTTAGAGTCTAAAAAATGATTCCAGAATGTTCATAATGAGGATTGAAAGATATATTGTAACTATAGATTTTCATAAGATTTGTCTTGAAATCATTTTTAATGGAGATAAATCATTATTATCATATATTAATGTTCAATATTGCATATTTTTCTACATTAATGATGTATAAATGGAGGATTTGGAACTACCGAATAAGGATATAAGTTTTCATGAGATCAAATATGATTATTGTTGAATGATAATGTACTAGAACAAAGTGTGTGTCTCATCTATACTAGATTGGATGAGATAGTTGTTTCATAAAGCACATATCTCACTAGTTACTCTTCATCAAAGAATTAAATATATGTATTCAGGACTGAATGGGTGATTTCTTTAAGATAATATCGAAATGCATATTTTAGATTATGTTTTTTGATTACAAGTATTGTATAAATTATAAAAAATAAATATATTTACAAGGAGATATTATAAAAAATACAAATACTTGAACGTATATTTGAAAACATATCCACAAAGTTCATCATCACAATCCAATAAAAAATTAATAGATTATTTATATTTTGGTTATAGTCAATCTACATATGAATTAATCCCATTTTATTTCCATCAGTGAATATTTCACCATTGATTGTTTTTTTTTTTCAGGATATAAACTATGGAACAGATCATGCTTCCTAGATTACAACACTACATTGTTTTTATTCTCTATATGTGTTAGTCAAAAATCAGTTCCATCATAGAGTGTAAAAAATTACAATAGGAAATACCTTAAAAAAGAAGAGAAAAAACCTGAAGAAAATCAATATTTGAAAATGCATGAGCATTGGATCACCCTAGTAAGAACAAGGAGCCATCGGTGTGCAAGGTAATTGTGCACCCAAATATGGCGCACAACTTACTTTTCTACCTAGTCTTTTTTCTCTTAGGTTCATATTTTTGCCTATAAATAGTCCCTTAAGACCTTCATTTGTAGAGAAAAAATTCCCTAATGCCTAATTGTTTCTCCGGTTGTCCTAGTAGCTCTCCAAAGTCTTATGAAATATTAAAGGTAGTTTTTAGCACATGTAGAGGATAAATTAAAGTTGTATAATAATACATAAGTCATTTTATTGTTTGAAATATATAACACTTGCACCCCTAAAGCACCAAACCTCCCTAAATCAGAAACACTTGCATGCCACCTATGCCTCTCACGGGAAAATGAGCGCCCCACTTCTGGTAATACCTATGAATTCTCTTGATGGATTGAGTATGCTCTCTCCCATGTATTAATATACATGTTGATCATCACTGAAGTGAACATCAGGTCACCCAAGCCTTCTTGCATTCCCATACTTGCGTGCCAATACCTAATTGGGTGCCCCTCTTTGATTCACCTACTCTATTTAGTCAACAATCCATTAAGCCCAATTCAAATAGATTCATGGGAATGCATCTTTTTCATTGGATCCCTTACCTAAAAAGGTTTCTATTGAGGCATCCACAATACCTCCAGACTTATCAAACCTTTGGGAAAGGCACATCAGCGTGTCTCTTATTTGGGTTTTTATATCTGCTGTCAGAGGTATCCCACATTTTTTGACAATGGGGGTAAGATTTAAGGAGTGTATGTAGGTTTCTATATCTGTAGTCACTTGGACCTTTCTCCTAAGAAAAACATTGAGAAGTTCCCAGTATGAACGATTAGGTTTTGAGTTTTGATCCCCCCTTCTCATCTCTAAAACTCAGATCCTCATGTCTCTAGAAAGGAAGGTATGGTTCACACGTGCTATTCCATGCATGCAGAAAAAATGCCTCCCCCCATACACCGACCAATTTGAGGGAATCCATCATATTTTGACCCACTATCCTTTTAAGTATGAGGTTTTAGTATATTTCCACTATACTTCCTTCACCTCCAATCCTTCTTTAAATTGGACCTTTTTCCAATGTAAAGTTAATAGAGGGAAGGCTCATCAGCTCACCCTCTTCCCTAGTTGCCTCACCCTTATTGATCATTGCTGCCACAGGCGCACCCTCTTCCAACAGTAGAGGATGAAAAGTGTGGGATCATTTGTTAAATTTATGGCATCATATTGTTTCTCACACCGAGCATGAATCACATGGGCATAGATATTTTTCATGATCAAAACATTTTAACAAGTCCGAATTAACTATGTTAACTCTGATTCTTACTCAAACCCGGATATGTAGGACACCTAAATGAAGGCCCGATATCAAAACAGTTCCCTTCAAAAGGGTTCACCCAATCATGTCTCCTATAATGAGAGGCTCTCATGCATAATCACCAACATAATGAATGATTTACAATAACTTTTATTCCCACCATAATTATGATACGTAGAAAGCATTTATAATGGATCATTCTCATCAGATATCCTCTTCATGAATCTAACCCCAATTCCCTTAACCTCAGCATCTTTCTTAAGAGAAATCCCCTAATTACACCCCCATATAACAAAGGCATCCTATTCATGAATTAATCTCAAACTCATTTCTATAAAAGGACTATACTTTTCTATGATACTCATCGAACTACATGGGATTTTATTCCCATCCAAATGTGATACATAGGAAGACTCCTTGATGTTCAAATCCAATACATCAAATTAAACATGTTCTCCATGGGCTATATTCCCCATACGGTCTAATTTTACTTGGAAACCAATATTATTTCCTAGTTCTTTGGGCTTCCTAGTCATAATTCCCACATAAAATGTTGACTACAAAACGTTTTATTAAAGGTCCTTATCACATGACCTTAAAAGTATGATGTGTCCCATTTAGAGGCACCAAACTATAAGGGTTATGATTTCTTTCAAAAGGATACATATGTATCTCATTTTATGAGTAAAATCCCAATATTAGAAGAAAACATAGTCTCCATAGACGAAAATAAATTTCAGAGTGCTCCACTGAATGGATTAAAAACTAGTATCATCAAAACACTGATTAAAATGATATCTAAATATTGTACGAGAGGATACCATTTACAGAGAACCTCGAATTCAGATGAATATCTCTATTAATAAAGAACCATAAATACATATAGAGGATTCTAAATTTCACAAATGTTAATATGTGATTGAAAATTCCAAATCAAACCTATTTTATACGTGGTGAATTAATAAGTATTCATAAATATATATCAAATTTATATATAGAGTCCATAATTAGACAATAAGTCCCCCCCCAAAGGGTGTGATGAGTTTGACCTCCCATCCCCTCAACCAATACATGTTCTTAAGTATCATAATGTTAAAACATAATGAATGCATGCATTTGGAAATAAGGTCAATTTTAGATAAAGTACTATTGGATGTTTCCTGTTCCATGAATAAATTCAATGGAAACTTCCAGGATGCAGTGATTCTTAAATTAGAACACACATTCCAAGGAACTAAAAATCAAAAATAGTGAAGCTGGCATTAATCCATAACAATTTTAATAATGTTACCCACCTACCAATACCCTATCAATTGATAAAGGAAGGCCATAAAAATGAATCAATCGTGCAAGAATCCATATTAATGACTCTACTTTAATGGGGTTTATTGTTTTTTTTCATGTTTTTTCTCTAAACTATCTTCAGTCAAAAATATTTTTCTTCAAGATGGCACAAGTGAATTTCCCATCCGCAGCTCAAGATGGATCCCCATCCCTAGGAATGTCATCATCACCCACTCGTCATCTTTAATGTTGGGTCTCAAATGTGATGGTAAGGGAGTACAGTCATCATGGTACTATCCTAGCCTTGTAGGTTGCCCGACTAGATCTCCAAGTTAATAACAACCCTTGATCTTCTAGTCGGCGATGACCAATGGTCAATAAGTAGATGATTCCAACCACCATCTTCAACTATTTTGGGTCATTACTGTAACGCACAATAACCAGTCCTTCCTGTACTATATGGAGGTGGATTAATAGGTAACTCATGGCCTCATTTCAAAGATGTAGGGGTCCCTCCTAAGGATTACCACCAACAATCCCCACCAGTAGAATCGTAGGGTAGTGAACCCCAAACATGGTGGGGGTGTTGTCCCTAGACCTTCAACCCAGGTCCCTCAGACCCAAGTGTGCATGATGAACCGCCAGGGGTGGCATCTACTCAATATGGATAAAATTCTCACCTTTTCCCTATCAGGATAATTCCATCTAACTAATGTGATGGAAAACAATGAGGGGGAACATAAACACATCCTTCCTCATCCTGATTCCCATCAGAATCATCTAAAATATACCCACCAATATTTCTGATAAAATATGATGAGGTAACATGAAAAGATACATATACCTATTTAAAAATTATCATCCTGTTATATTTCTCAACTGACTACATTTAAGGAAGCCTTCCAATCAAATATGGTGGAAACTGGAAAATAGGAACTTACACCTTCTTTCACTCACCAATACTACCAACAGTCTCGTATTCCAGTATTGAATGAATATCTTCGACCATGTATTACAGAAAACTACCATCATGCACATACACTTACTAGAATTAATCAATCCTACCAATAGTCTTGCAAGGAGGCACCCAAAGATGTCAGTCAGAAATCTCTGATGACAAACTGTGGGAGGACTCAACTATATACCCCCAAACATGAGTATTGTCAGTATACATTGACAGGAATGGGAAGACAAGAGAATTCACAAATCCCTACTCCAGATATGGAATGGATGTATATTCTTCTTCCATCCACTACTGTCAGCAAACACATTTTACAAATGGTGAATGGACATACACAAATTCCCGCCCGTATTCTGGAATAAAACTAGAATATCATAAGAAAAACTTCAGAATTACAAGGGGACCATACACATAAATATGTCCCCACACCTAGAATGAAACATTGGCATGCCATCCAATATCAGATAAATAAATCAATTCTTGTCCAGGAGGGTTATGGGGCATACTCCCCCATATCATACAGACAACCAGATTAGGAACATAAACCCTTTAAAATTGAAGGTAATCAACCTATTCTAATAACCAATCCAAGGCATGCACATACACCTTCCCATGATAACCACTTATAATTTAAAATGTCACTGACTATGTGTAATAGAGAATCCAAGAAAAAGTCTTTCCAAACATTATTGGAAAATCAAGATCCAAGATGTGATACTGCTCCTCTAAATTCTAGTGTTCTTTGATCCCTCGAGCATTTATCTATTGTAGCTCAAGATCTAGCCCTCTCATTACCAAATTATGGGAGTATTATAAGTAATTATAATGTTCCCCATTAGAAAAATCATCATGAATTATTTCATCATGAAATTTCTTTCTTTATAAGGAGCCTATCTCCGGATGAGAGCCACGAAAACCCTCCATGTAGCCATAAGACCACAGAGAAAAATGATTTATCCCTTGTTGTAATCCACCATGGTGGTCCTCCCCATGATGAAATTTTCTTCAAAAGTTATCTCTGTAGTAGTATTTCACATTATCATGATAATTATATATTTGAAAATATAGAAATGATAAAATCCAACTTATCTAGAGGCAATTAACAACACAAAGATATTCATGTATGATACCTTGTCATTAACGAGTGAAATATATTCTCAAACCGAAGAAATCTAATGGGAATGGTCATTCTCCGAACCTCCCATGGGTCATTTGTATTTTAATAAGGTAGAGGAAAAATCAAATGATTCCATTTTTTTAATAGAACAATCGAAAAAGCATCCAATTGTTTCCTGACAAGTGGATAAAACTCTATTAAAATATGATGAAGATATGTTATACGTGGTAAACAATTACTAAAAGTGAAATACCAGTCATGTTCTGGCCTTTGGTAAATTCTCAATAAAACATTCAGGAATTGATGACAGAAGATTGCATTCATGATATCTGCCTCAATTTTTAGTAAAGTATTAGTCATTTGAAAACACAAGTATTAACATAAAATGAATATAAAAATCATTTAAGGTGAATAGAAGGGTCGGAATGCAAAATTGACTTGGCACCACTCTCCTTTTCATGACATCCAATAGTTGAAAATAAGTAGAGAACCCTTCAACGTGTATGTCTCTATTCTTTAATGAGGCTATGCTATTTAATTTATGATTCCTCGTCCATTGTTCATATCATAGGATGGGGTGATCTTGGAGAATATCATTTCACTGCACTCTAGAATCAATAAATCCCATGAAATGTGGTCCCATGAAATGTTATTTTCCACAGCTAGTAAAAATCAATAGATTTTTTATGTAATAAAGTATATGCTCATGAACAGTCCTCAACTAGCTCGAATTAGAGGTAGGACCAATGAAAACATGCTTTTTAGATAATTTTTCACCAATCATCTAATAATATTTATTAGGCCTTCGACTTAGAGGATTTGATACATTAGATGGGGAAATGCCTGAAATAGCACAATGATCTTTAAAAACTGGTATTTTTATTGGTTGTCTGATAATTCCCCCACATATATCCAAATTTTTTTCCAAATTAGAAGAGTAGTTGCACGAATATTAGCGATATAAATTCAAGATCCACCCCAGCATTTAGGTCTGGGGGCTGGTATAATTCAGCCTTTATATTCAATAATCAATGTTTGAAGGATTGAAGATGAAAAAGAGAAATAGCTACAGCCTGCAGGACCGTTGGATTTTTCACATCAATAATCCCCTAATTTATAGAAGTCAGTTTTCTCCCAATTAAGTAGTAATCGACAAAGAGAGTTCCCAACTAAAATATCCAAGGATTCCCTTTAGGTAACTATTCATCAAGAAGTTCCTTTTAATTCATCATATAGGATAGAAGAGACTCATGGAAAATAGAGAAGAAGAAAATCATATGAAGATACTGATAGAATTATATCAATGCATTATGTGTCATTAAATTTCATTGACACCATTGTAGAAGATCCTCCAAAAAATGAGTCTAGTTCATGGGAAATAGAAGTTGAAGTTCTTAACAATAATACGCCACACAGTGATGAAAATGAAGGAGGTGTGTGCACCCAAAATCGGAGGCTTACCCCAAATCTAGGTATTCCCTCAAATAATAAACTATCACCCCTTTGAAATGTTTATAACTATGGGAAAGGTAAAAGTCAAATCATGACACAGTTTTCCACTATAGAAGGACAATCTTGTTCACATGAAGAATTATTTGAATAGATAAAAGAGGAGATTAAATAGTTGAAAAGGCTCAATGCAATGTTACCTGGATGTAGAATATCATCTAAACAGACTCCAAAGGAAGATCTCCAACTTGTAAATATTGTAGGAGATCCTCATAAAAGTGGATTTTTTGTAAATATGGATGCAAATAATGAATTCCTTCCATTGGTTACACATCCATGGATGGAAAAAAACCTCAAATGCACGTTATCATGGGTT
Organism: Viscum album; assembly: GCA_963277665.1. NCBI lineage: Eukaryota > Viridiplantae > Streptophyta > Magnoliopsida > Santalales > Viscaceae > Viscum > Viscum album. The sequence goes on along the minus strand of OY728129.1, from coordinate 19,818,893 downwards.
ATCTGTGAAAAATACCATCACCACCCCCACCAATGGATTTTTCTGTCATTGAACCAGTTCATGGTCTAGAAACTATACCTAAATAGGTCCCATATCATTCATATATTTCAAAAATTCTTATGAATTTAATTTAGGAATTAACAGATTTATTGGAAGCTATGGAAGACCGGTGTGCTCTAGTTCAACTGCAAAATAAGGCTTACCCTGAATAGGTGGATCTGATCCACCCCTTGACAATCTTTTTAAATACCACATCCCTTATCTTTAATAGTTCAGGAGAACCAGAACAACACATAACACATTTCGTTTCTCATTGTGATCCCATGATGTGGGATCCTCAACAACAAAAAGCAGTAAATCCTTGGTGTTTTGTGAATTAATTACAATGACTATATTTTGTATAGTATACTTGTTTTCAATATCGATCAATTTTTGGATGGAAAGACCTAGGATAGAAATTCTATCTTCAATTAATGTCATTGCTGCTAGAGAAAAAAAAATTCTCAAAAAATTAAACAAAATTAAAATAAAGGAGTTTTAGATTTCGTTACCTGATGGAAAGGATTGCCATATTCTTTAAATATGGAACTCCCACTGGAGGAATTACTGCCAATTTGTGTGGAAAATATGAATGATAAGTTATGCACACACCTGATCCCAATGAAATACACCGGCTGGTTTCCAAAACATGATTCAATTTTCCAACAAGTATAGGATTCCGTTGTGAAAAATAAATATAAAACTCGTGTAATTCCATCATCTATATGATGGATAATAGGTAAAACATAGGCTACTATAATAACACTCAATCAATCACTTGTACGTGCTTCCACTTCAAAACCATCATCATATCAAAGGTCTATGCCTCTTAAGCATCATTAGCAATGAACACCTCATCAAGATGCTCAAAGGGATGAAGGTTGTAAATAGTTTGAGGGGTTAAAGTAAAATGTTTATTTTTTTCAGAATTAACAGGTTAAAGGTTACATCATCTCACCTCATGAAAATAATTTGTTTTAGATGAAAAGACTAAAGAAAACAACAAAATTAGAAGATGAAGATCTTCAAAACTATTATCCTTTTCCTAAGATGTTGGGGCATTCCATTCAAGAGTGTTATGTTTTCAAAAACCTCTGGAAAAAAATAGAAGACCATGGACAACTAAAATAAGAAATTTCATCATCCCTTATAGCATGTGTTACTTCTACTAATCCAGAAGAAGAAGGAAAATGGAAGGATGCCAAAAGTAAAAATGAAAAAAAAATAAAATGATTGGATGACAATAAAAACAATCAATCTAACTCATTACATTCTACAATAATAGTTGAATTAACCTATTTCATCTTATTATATTACTGACACTAAAAAACCACCTTCATCAAATGAACAACCCTCCAAAGGTCAGTCCTCAAAGAAGATACATGATCATAAGGACAAAAAGAATTAAGAAGAAGAAGAGCTTGTGGAAATCCCAAAGTTGTCTTTGTCTCTAGCAGATTTCATGCCATCTGTTTCAAAAGAAAATACTTCACCCCACCAAACGACACAACTAGAACTGACCTATCATGCATATTCATCATCATTAGAAGAATTGATCTTTTTTTGTCAATGTTATCAACATAATGTATCCCTATACAGATGGTGATTCAAGTTATGATGATCCTGAGTTCCCTCTACCTAACTAGGGAAATAGTGGAAGAAGCCAAGGTTGAGGATACAGGGTAAGAACTAGGTATTTTAGAAGCCACTATTTTATCTCTACCCCTACTCAAACCATATATATGACAAAAACATGTTGTATATTCCATTAGTGGGATAAACAAGAACAAAGGAGTCCCCCCACACATGACAGAATAGACCCTGACATGAATATTTTGGAAGAATGACTAGAGGTTACACCATATTTGTCTCAGCAAATAGATATACCAAGTCAGTATAATCTACCAAATCTATGAGTATTTCCAGTTTTTTCTCCGAAACATGGTATATCTATTTAAAGAGCATCAACATCCAAGGGACTTCCAAAAATACATCTCCCTATAGGGAAACCCAAACCTGTGGACCTAATGTATGGTGTTTTGAAATTGATGGCCCAATTACCAGACATGTTTTCAACATTGGATGCCCTGAATCTGTCAAAATATCTTCAAGATGCACTTATTGAGGCTTTGTCAAGTCCTCATGAGTTTGAAACTGAAGTTGCTACTGCTGAGGTTTACCATATAGAGAATGATCCAATAGAATGTCATTCTGAAATATCTTCTACTGATGAAGATGATGATTATGTTGTTCATGGACATATTAGACCATTGTATCTACCAGTAAGGGAAACTAACATAGACATCTAAACGATCCTTTTTTTATAATAGATTTTGAGACAACCTCATATATATTCATACAGTTCATCTATTGGGCCTCACTAAATAAAACTTATCTCATTCCACCTTAATGTTTCACGTTTTTTATAAGAATAAGAAAAAACCTCAGGGCGAGATTACACTCAGTACTCAGTTTTGAGATCTAATTTTTAATTCATATTTCATGGTTTTTCATTAAGAAATAGTTGTCACCATTCTTATTGGAATTCTTTGGCTACATCAACAAGAATTCATTTCTTCTTTATACCAGCAATGTCTCATGTACTATTTATATGGTCAAATTTTAACATTTTATATTGACAATGATCCTTTAAAAACATGTAAATCTCAATATATTTAGGTATAATTTTAACACACAAAGGGAATGAGGTCTATTTTAAATGATGTATATAGAATAAATGCTTCACATTCCCTAGAAAAGATCCCAGCAAACCCATGAAAACATTTGAGTATAGATAATGTGTTTCCCCTAAATCAAATTGAATGGTTAAACCCAAATCCAAACACTCATCTAGTGACTTCCATAATGTCAATTGTAGCATTAGATCCTTTCAACATTGGAGATATTGTTGATTCACCAAGAGGTGGTGAAATCTTAAAAGGAGATGTTTTCATTTCATCTAATAAAATTCAAAAAGTCTCTTCTTCATCAATAAGACTAGAAGAAGTTGTAGTTATACTAGAAGAAGGAAATGATGTTGATTACCAACCCATTATATCCTTTTCAATGCTCCATGAAGACCCTTGGTCATTAGTAGGGTCATAAATGGGGGCCTCTTCATCAGTATGTTGAAATACCGACTCCTCCTCTAGCTCTGAGAGTTTTTCATCATCACCTACTATGAATATAGAAATAGAGTAAGTAACACATAATAAAGAAGAATATAATGATCTCAGGGATGCTCCTATATCATTTTAGGATGGTTTCTCTACCATAGTGTATGACATAATAGAAATTAATTTTTGGTAGTGAAGAAGATCAATGCCACCCCTAATTACTGCGACCTTGATTTCTGAAGAGAAAGAGATGTTTACATTATTTCTAAAGGAACATCAAGATATATTTTCTTGGAATTATATATATATTTTAGGTATTAATATAGATGTATCCACTCATAATTTGGGTTTTCCAGAAGAACATAGAGGATTGAAGTAGGAAATAATAAGAACACACCCAATAAATGCCATGAAAATTGAAGAAAAAATTGATAAGAATATAAAGGATAACATTGTCAGGGAGGATCAATATACCAAATGTATTACTAACATTGTCCCATTGAAAAAGAATAATGGTAACATCATTGTTTTCATTTATTTCAGATATGTTAACTGACATTTTCCTACAGATGACTTTCCATTTCCGATCACAATGATTTCACAATGCCTTTAATTGATGCAACAACTGCCTATAAACCTCTTTTCGACATTATGTACCAGTTATACTAAAAACTATACATAGGATAGATATTTTTTTAACTCCTCAAGGTGAAGTGGAAATTTTCTTCAAACCTTCTTCCAAAAATTACTATCTAATTTATATTATATTAAAATTTTGTATTTGATCTTATTAACTCAATTATTAAAAATTATTTATTTTTCAATAATCTTTTACAAATGTATTAGATAATTAAAAGGCCAATAAAACACTATTGATGAAAAACTCCTTTATGCTGAAATTGAATTTTTTTTAATTAAAACCTCATATAAGTATATCCCAAATGCATATAAACATTCCAGTTAATATAGGTCCATAAATCATTGATGTTTATTTAGTTATTAATTATTAACACCCATAGTTTGTTTTTTCACAAGAATAATTCCCCAAATAAAATACATGGATCTGTAGGGAATTTAAAAATTTAGCAAACGAATCATCATTCAAAATAAATTATGTTTCACACCATTAAAAAGGAAAATTGTTTGTCACAATGATTTCTTATTCTTTTCATTCACGTAGAATAAATATGGTTCAATTAAAAAAATCACCATTCCCACTCTATTAATGTACATTACCTTATAATTTTCAATTATCATTTATATTACAGTGACACCTGATATTTACATTGATATCACAGTATTATAATATTATATGTAAAGGTTTGATTTTATTTCTTACCATTTAAATAATTATGTGTAAAAACACCATAGAAATTTTTATTATTTTCCCATTAAATGAAAATAAAAAATATTGCACCCCATGAAAAAAACGGTATGTGGCTAATTCATTCCAAAATTAGTTGTTGGAATAGATTTACAGTATCATAGAATGCAATAAAATACCAGTCAAATTGACACAGAAACATTATTAGACATAGAAATTGCTTAATGTAATATATATAAAGATATAAAATGTTACAAATAATGCAAAAAATTGATATTAGATTCAAAATCATGGTAAGAAACAACATAATAACGAATCCAAAAATACAAGATATATAACAAACCATGTTAAATAAATCATAGAAGCATGTAACAATACTTGAATAACATTAAAATCACAATTATTCTAAAAAAATACCTAAATAGGTGTACCACTGATCATGAAACTAAAATACCCAACATGGAATATCATATTAATGGTAATAAACACTAAATTTACATCAATACATATCAAAAATTATAGAAATAAAATCTGTAATAACCTGCGTTTTGAACAAAACTAAAACATGAAAGAATTTAAAAATTTTCGATTACTGATTAGGTTGTTTTTAAAACCGAGATTCGGAACGGAATTTAGAGAGTTGAAACAATTTTTTGTTTAGGTTTTGTGCTTGGACGAAGGCCCAAGGAGTTTTCTAAGTGACTTGGCAAGTTTCGAAAGTGTCAGACCCAAGTTCCTAAGGGACCGCAGAAGGCGCACGGTTGGCGCACGGGTTGACCAAACCATGTGGCTCAAACCGTGCGGCCTAAATCAGGTTGACAGTGGCTTGCGCATAGGCTATGCACAGTTTCCCAAACCGTGCACCTATCCCATGTAGGGTGTGTCTTGGAGGCAGTAGACTCCGTACAGTTTGCGCACGGTCTGCCAAACCATGCAGGTCAAACCATGCGGTTGGGAGTGTTTAAGAATTTGATTAAAATTAAAATAAAAGGAAATAAAATAAAATAATTAAAACCTAAATCTAAACACTCTCCCTCACCCTCACTCAACCTATACGACACATAGGTAGGGGCTCCCCTTGAGCCGCGTGCAACACCCTCCTCACCTCCCACCTTTGTGCTTCGATTTCTACCAAATCTCTTCACGATTACCCTCTAGAACCCTATGGTAGGTACTGATCCTCCCTGTCCTACTTATTCCAAGCCGTTTTTTGGCGTATTTGTCACCCAGTGAGATTTTTATGAGTGCCCTAGAGTTATGGGTTGATCCATTTTTGGTTTCTCTTTGTTCCAGGTTCGAGTGAAAGGCTTCTCGAGTCGTTTTTGGGTGTTTTCTGGTGATCACTACTGAAGGTGAAGCGATTCTCCACATTTTGTTTTGCTGGATTGGGTTCATGATAAGGGTTTTATTATTATGGTTGGTTTCGCATATCCCAAATTGGTTTCTTTAAGTGTTTTAAGGTTCCTTGAATTTATCTGTTAGTGCGTCAATGGTTTGGCCATAGTTTCAAGTCGCCAAAGTCAAGGTGACTTGTCTGCATAGGAATACATGTTCCAATGCTTAGTGGGGGAGCCCCAACAGCTCTTATTTAGAAAGTGGAAAGAGTAGGAGTGTACGGATGGATCCACCTTGAGGTAGGGTCCCTCTCCTTTCATTTTAATTTATGTAATGTAATGGTGAGTATAATAGTTCACTGCCTTAGCATTTTAATTATGAAAGTTTAGTTCCAATTAAATTCTTGTATGTAAATTGTGTGAATTGCATGAATAAGATAAAAGAGTTTCCTTGGTCACTAAACTAGTGATTTAATAATAAAACCCCTCAATCATAGGTGCACTGTCTTCAAGATAAAAAGTAGTGATATACTTTTTATGCTTGCCTGCTGGATTGTTGTGGTTCCACTTTGATGCTTTGTATGTGAACTTGCCTGGTTGATGCAAATATAATGATATGGCTATGATACTTGTATTTGGGTCAATTTTCCATGTTTAGGAAAATTGAGTAGGATAATAACCATAGTGGGATGACTTAAGACTAAATGACTTGTTCCCTCTAGAAGGTATCAAAGGGTTAAATAATGATAAACATATCCTTAAAGACGGAATGGTTCAAAGAGAAATGATCAGACTAGGGTGGTGTAACCACGCCTTGGGATAATGTAATGAGCACAACTTATGTTAGTAATATTAATGTGTGAATATCTTGATATAGATACTTAAGATGGGTTGCCTTAAGTATGAACGTGAATGTGTTAGCTTATGTGTATGTGGTATGATCCTTTGAATTCTTATGAGGTGATTCCTTAAGCAGTATATTATAGACATGTTTTTATTGTGAGTGTGCACATGCTGATTCCACATAATGATAGATAACAAAGGTGAGTGCATGCTGAGGCCACCTAGTGATAGATATATGGTTGGATGGGAGGCAGTTATACCCCATGCTAGTGTGACAGTACATGTCTGGAGGGGAGGAATTCTTACCCCTTGACAGTTGACTTCTGATGATGATTACATGTCTAGAAGGGAGGTATTCTTACCCCTTTCCAGTTGACTTCTGTTAATGATTACACTTTGGTATGGGAGGCAGTTTTAGCCCATGCTGGTATTATGAATGTGACAGATGGGAAGCAGTTATACCCCATACCGGTTGAATGAATGTGATGGAAGAGAGGCATTCTTTCCCCTTTCCAGTTGAATTATAAGGACTGGAGGCATTCTTACCTCGTGCTCGCTATTCTCTATACATGTATCGAAGGGATTAATTCTTCCCCCATTCCAATTGACATATAGGGATGAGAGGCATTCTTACCTCATGTCCACTATCTCTATACGTGTATAGAGGGGAGTAATTTTTACCCCTTTACATCTATGATCAAAATGATTTTATATATATACATATGGTGACATAATCAGGTTACATTACCGGCAATGAGCCGAAGCTGGTATAACCTTCAGCTGTCCCTTGGGAACGTGGACGAGTGTTTTTTACTTATGTAATTCGGATTACTTATTTCTCCATACATGCTCACTGTTTAATTATTGTACACTGTCTGGATTGGGTTGACACCGGTGGTGCTGGCCTACTGATATTTATATCTCACACCATACTTGGGCTGACATTGCACTAGGTTACCTGATTATACCTTCTTGCATGAAGGACCTAGGTTGTGTGTTGCAGTGTTTGTAATTGAGGAGTTATGAGAAAAGGACCAAGCGAGAGCTTGGGATGCTCAAGGGATCACAATCGGGATTTTTTGTACTTTATTTTTGTATTGTTTGTAAATAATACTGTACTGATTCATGCTTTTGTAACTGTATCGTCATTTATACATGAATGAATTGTAAACTGACGTTTTCCACCTTTTATAAAATAGATATTATTTTGTCTTTCCTTGTTGTCTTTCAATTGCTTACTACTTCCGCTACTGAATGATATTTACTCTGACAATACTATTGCGTTAATCTGATATGAGTGTATAGTCTCCCCACTATCACCTCCTAAGACCCTCGATGCTAGTCGGCAACATCTGGTGTACGGGGAGATGCGCTTGAGGCCATGTGACCCACCAGTCCGGCCACCGGTTTGATGGTACGCTGGGTCGGGACGTTAAAAAGTGGTATCAGAGGTGTTTCTTTTCTTTTTCCTTACTGTTTTGGGATGGTAGACAAGAGATTAGGAATGTGTCGGCGATTGGATAATAGTCGTTCTTGGGACTGATCACCCCATGTACGGGAAATGACCAAGTGGCCAGGGCTGGGAATTGTTGTTCATGTTGTTCACTATTACAGTTGATATGGTTTCACCTTGAGTGACTGTTGGATTTTTTTGATGTTTATGGTTTATGAAATTCCTTGAATTTTACCCTTGGCCTGATATGGGAAGAAAGCTGCATTCCATGCATCATATTAGTCACATAGGAAATTAACATGCCTTACATAGTGCCATACCATGTAGTTACATTAGTAATTGCATGTTGATCTGATTCTGTGCCTTGATTAATATGTCATGTTTCTGTGATATAACATGTTCTGTGTTTACTTCATATGATGGCATGTCATGCTTTGGTTGTACCTGGGTTGTGAGTGAACAGGAACCAATTTTCGATTGTTAGGTGTATGGGCTCCTTACAACCGAGAAGGGGTAACCCATATATTAAAACCATTCTGAGCATGATATAAATATGTCTGTAGGGATTTTGATAAGAATGTAAAGGTGTTGAAATTAAAATGCTAAAGTAAATTGGTTTTGATTAAAAAGGGGAGCCAAATTCCAATTTATAAAGTGTATGGGCGCTTTATAGGTTGGTAGATGGCCTCCCATATACTTGGGCCATTGTATGTGAGCATGTTAAATTCTGGGTTGGAATCCGGTTTTGATAAAAAGGGGAGTGAATTTTCAATCCATGAAGTGTATGGGCGCTTCATGAATTGGGAAATGGAAACCTATATTAAAAGTAAAGACTTTTTGTATTATGGAATGATTAAATAGAAAATGTTTCCTAATTTCAAAATTTAATGGTTTTGGATAACTATTAAATGTGCAACTGGACTCGGGTAGGTCAGTTGAAAAGTGTTGTAAGAGATAACTCATTTTGGGTTGTTCAAAAGAAAAATTGATAATTTTCTTTGGGGTTTCTTCTTGAAGAACCCGAGATGGATTGAATGGGACCCTCGTAGGTCTCCTTTTTGTTTATATGGTTTTGTTTTTCACTTTTGATTGATAAAGATGGGATGTCTATGAATGTTTAAGGTTCTAAAAGAAAGTTTTTGTGAAACTCCCCGGTTTCCTTTTGTGTGCAGTTGGAAACATTGAAATGGTTGAGGTTTAAACGAGATAAAATGTTAAGGGCTTGGAAATGGATACTGTGGTGGTGCGTTGAGACCCTAGTGTAAGGGGTAGTTTTGAGTTTCTCTTTGAGTTTCTTTGGAACGGGACCGTTGGTGTTTCCCATGGGTGTTTTTTTCTTTAGCGGCGGCTTGATGTTTGGCTTTTGAGCCTAGCGACTTTGTTTCACGTGACCCGGCATTAGGGTCGATGTTTGATCTTCGTAAGGGGATAGCCCATGGTTGGTAGCACCCTTATCATTTTAATGCCTTGATTATACCATGGGTTTTCAAACATTAGGTTTTGTTCGTGTGATGTTGACCCTTTTTGGACACTTGTTTTCCTAATGAAATCGTTGTTTGGATAGGTGTTCATTAGGTTTTGACTTTTGTTGCGGCCTTGGGTCATCTTCTCAGTAGAGTGGCCCTGTATTAAAAAGTGGTTTCATCCCAATGTTCGGGATAACTTTTGAATGACTCGTGTGTTTTGACACACTGGTTTCATTGTTTTGGATCTTCTTCGTTTGTTTTTTGATGTGATTGTGGTGGAGGAGCATCACACGGCCATTTACGGTGTTTGTGTACTAGTGCATTTGTGCTCGGCTAGGTTATCACCTTTCCCTTCGACGACTATGACACTCCTATGGTTAGGAGCGCGTTGCATCAAATCTGGTAAATGTGTCATTTCATGTGGAATGGATTCTTCGTGGAATGCCTTATAGAAATGTTTTTTATGTTTGAATGACTTGAGGCATCGAGTTCAAAATGTGTGGATGTGTCGGCAGGTGAAGCCGAGTTCCATCCTTGATGTCGATCAGTTGGGGTTTGACTGTTCTTCCTTCCAGTAGTCTGGTATGATTAACTGGAATCCGTTCAAATCTCTTAGTGTATTTTGTTTAGTGACGATCATGTCCCCTATATTGTTCTCATTCTAGAATCACTAAGAGAGTATCTTTTTTATCCGTGCTAATTTTTTGAAGCTGTTGGGCTTGAATAAAGGGTTCTCTTTTAGCGTTGTACATGAGATGCATGGATTCTTGTATGGTTTGACCTTGGAAATGTCGTCGGAAGTCGGGTGTTGGCTTCGGTGAACGTTTTTGGGCTAATCGCAAGGTGCCATGGGGAAAGGCATTGTGGTTCTGTTTGAAATACATCGGCCATTTAGGCCGAGCGTTCTTTTAAATAGTCAGGCAAAGATGGCTTGACTCAGGGTTCTTGTTTAATGTCTGTGGTCGGTGACATACAGTTCTATGGCACGTCGTTGGGTTGAGTCGAGTGTGGTTTGTTTCGACCAATGCCTAATATGAACAACCGGCTCGACTTGGGCCTTGAGGTCGATGTGGAATTGACCGTTTTATCTCTTTCAAATCATTCTAGGAGCATCATGGGAACGCTTGGGGCGTGCATCGATAGTTAATTCCAACGGTGGTCTGAACCATATTTTGGAGTTGGTTGCTTAACGTTAAAAATATAAGGTGGGAAGTACATGTGGCTGGATGCTTGGAGAGATGACGATGGGGTCGTGACTCCGGGTAGATGGGCTTGGGAAGAGCCGTCTTGGTCTTTCGGTTGGGAAACTAGCTTTGGCTTGAGTTTTGGTGGCCTAAGAATCATAGTGATTAATAGATGCTTAAGGGTGTGTTGGACATTTGTGAACGCAACGAGATCATTTGAACGAAGCTTCACGACCCTTTTAGGTTGGGTGATGTGTATGTTATTTCCGAAGGCTTATTGGGGATGAGAAGTAATAAGGTGAGAAGGTTGTAATGACCAACGTTTTGAACCTGACTAAAACCTGAAGGAATATGAACTTTTTCGATTATTGAACATGTTGTTTTTAAAACCATGATTCGGAATGGAATTCCAAGTGTTAAAATGCTTTGTTGTTTTGTTTTTGTGCTTGGGAGATGGCCTGAGGAGTTTCCCAAGTGACTCGGTAAGTTTCGGAAGTGCCCGAACCGAGTTTCTATGGGACCGTAGAGGGCGCACGGTTGGGGCACTAGTTGACCAAACCATGCGGCCCAAAACGTGCGTCCTAAATCAGGTGGGAAGTGAATTGCACACAGGTTGTGCACGGTTTCCCAAACCGCGCGCCTTGCCCATGAAGGGTGTGTCTTGGAGGTAGTACACTCCGCAAAGTTTGTGCTTGGTCTGGCAAACAATGCGGGTCAAGCCGTGCGGTTGGGTGTGTTTAATAATTTGATTAAAATTAAAATAAAAAATAATAAAAAATAATAATTAAAGCCTAAATCTAAACACTCTCCCTCACCCTCACTCAACCTGCACGACGCACATGGAGGGGCTCCCCTTGAGCCGCGCGCGACACCCCCCTCAGCTCTCTCCTTCACGATTCGATTTCGGCCAAATATCCTCACGATTTCCCTCCAGAACCCTATGTTTGATCCTTCTCCTCCATCTACTCTTTATTCTAAGCCGTTTTTAGCGTATTCATAGCCCGTTGAGATTCAGCCAAGAGCCCTAGGGTTAGCGGTTGATTCGTTTTTGGTTTCTCCTTCTTCCAGGTTCGAGTGAAAGGCATCTCAGGTTGTGTTTGGGTGTTTTTCGGTGATCGTCGCTGAAGGCGAAGCGATTCACCACGTTTCGGTCTTCCGTCTTGGGTTCGCAGTTAGGGTTTATTATTATGGTTGGTTTCACATATCCCAAATTAGTGCATTTACATGTTTTAAGGATCCTTGTATTTATCTGTTAGTGCGCTGAAGGTTTTGGAATGGTTTCAAGTCGCCAAAGTCAAGATGACTCACCTGCGTAGGCATAGGTGTGCCTATGCTCAGTGGGGGAGCAGCAGTGGCTCTTAGTTAGAAGGCATCAAGAGCCGAAGTGGACGGATGGATCCCCCTTGAGGTAAGGTCCCTCTCCTTGCCATTTAATTTATGTAAAGTAATGGTGAGTTTAATATTGCACTGCCTTAGCATTTTAATTATGAAAGTTTAGTTCCAATTAAATGCTTCTGTGCAAATCATGTGAATTGCAAGAATAAGATAAAAGAGGTTTCTTGGTCACTAAAAAATGATTGAATAATAAAACCCCTCAATCAGAGGTGTGTTGTCATCAAGATAAAAAGTAGTGATAGACAGTTTATGCTTGCCTGTTGGATTGTTGTGGTGCCTCTTTGATGCTTTGTATGTGAACTTGCATTATTGATGCAAATAGAATGATATGGCTATGATACTTGTGTTTGGTTCAATTTTCCATGTTTAGGAAAATTGAGTAGGATAATAACCATAGTGGGATGACTTAAGACTAAATGACGTGTTCCCTCTAGAAGGTATCAAAGGGTTAAATAATGATAAACATATCCTTTAAGATGGAATGGTTAAACTAGAAATGATCAGACTAGGGTTATACGACCACACCTTGGGAAAAATTAAAGAGCACAACTTATGTTAGTAAAATGAATGTGTGAATATCTTGATTTAGATACATAAGATGGGTTGCATTAAGTATGAACGTGACTGTGTTAGCTTATGTGTATGTGGTATAATCATTTGAATGTTTATGAGGTAATTCCATAACCGGTATATTATAGACTTGTTTGTATTGTGAGTGCGCACATGATGATTCCACATAATGAGAGATAACAAAGGTGAGTGCATGTTGAGGCGACCTAGTGACAGATACATGGATGGATGGGAGGAAGTTATACCCCATGCTAGTGTGACAGTACATGTCGGTAAGGGAGGCATTCTTACCTCTTTCAAGTTGACTTCGGATGATGATTACTTGTCTATAAGGGAGGCATTATTACCCCTTTCTAGTTTACTTCTGTCGATGATTACACCTCTAGATGGGAGGAAGTTATACCCCATGCCACTATTATAAATGTGACATATGGGAAGCAGTTATACCCCATACCGATTTAATGAATTTGATGGAAGGGAGGCATTCTTACCCCTTGCCAGTTGACTTATAGGGACAAGAGGAATTCTTATCTCGTGCCCGCTATTCTCTATACGTGTATAGAAGGGAGGCATTCTTACCCCTTACCAGTTGACCTATAGGGATGAGAGGAATTCTTACCTCATGCCCGCTATTCTATATATGTGTATAGAAGGGAGGAATTCTTACCCCTTTCCATATATGATCTAAATGCTTTTATATATATACATATGGTGAAATGATCAGGTTACTTTACCGACAATGAGCCGAAGCTGGTATAAACATTAGGTGTCCCTTGGGAACCGAGATAGGTGTTATTTACATATGTAATTCTGGTTACTTATTTCTCCATAACTGCTAACTGTTTAATTATTATACACTGTCTGGATTGGGTTGACCCCAGTGGTGCCGACCTACTGCGATTTATATCTCACACCCTACCCGGGCCGCCATTGCACTGGGGTACCCGAGTAGACCTACTTTCTTGCAGGACATAGGTTGTGTGCTGTGCTATTTTTACTTAAGGAGTTAGAAGCAAATGACCAAGTGAGTGCTTGGGATGCTCAGGAGATCGCCTTCTGGATTTTCTATCCTTTCTTTTTGTATTGTTTTTAAAGCATGCTGTATTGATTCTTGGTTTCATAACTGTATTGTCATCTGTACATGCATGCATTGTAAACTGGCGTTTGTCACCTTTTATAAAATGGATATTATTCTGTCTTTCCTTATTGTCTTTCAATTTCTTACTACTTCCACTACTGAATGATATTTACTCTGACAATACCATTGTGTTACTCTGATATGAGGGTATAATATCCCCACTATCACCTCTTGTGACCCTCGCTGCTAGTCGGAAGCCTCTGGCATACGAGGAGACGCCCTTGAGGCCATGTGACCCACCGGTACGACCACCGGTTTGATGGTACACCAGGACAGGATGTTACAAAACCTATATGGAAAGGTGTATTCCTATAATGTGAATCTATTTGAGCCTATCTGATCCATGTAATGCTACATCGTTAATGTACTGAGAAAATGGTAAAATAAAATATTTTACAAAAATTGGTCACCATTGGAATATGTAACATTCACTTAATTTAGGATAATAATAAACGATAATATATAACTACATGAATAATAATCCCAACCCATAAAACATATTTTTTTAATCCCCTCATTTGGTGTTCACTCCAATATAATTATATTTACCATGTTTCGACACATTCCTAGTCTCCTTTCAACCATATCAAAATAATAGGACCAAGGAATCCAAATCTATGATACCACTCCTTAATTTCCTAACCTGATTGACTGTGAAATAACTAGATCAATCGGTCTCCACATGGAATTAAGTGTTCCTCTTCACATAGCAGAGTTTTCTAACTTTTTTTGAGGGTCTAATGGTGGTTTGATGGGGATAATATACCCGGGATATTTTATTATCACATTGGTATATTCAATATTAAGAAATATACAAAAAAATGAAGAAAACAAATAAGTATAAGAGAAGCTAATGTTAAATATAATAACTATATAATATAGATATTACTAAATAGACATCTATGTATACCTAAAAAGTTGATTTGACAAGGTAAAAACATGATGAATATATCATTAAGTATAATAAAATATATCACAGTATGATAAAATTAATAAAATCCTAATGGATATCTCCATTATCACCCTATGTACTAGATTAGGGTTGTTATACTAACACCCATAGACAATTAAAAGTACAAATAATAATCCAAACACCTATGAATATGAGATCTTCTTGGGTACCCGAGTTCAATGGTATCCAAAGAAGGGCATGAGATATAATAAGTAGTCAACTGCCAATCATATCTATAGAATATTTTAGTATGGGAATAAAAAATATATTACTGTAAAGCTATGATAATAAATTAAAAAATAAATTGAAGTAAACAATTAGCCTCAGGATTATAAATGACACCTTATTGATCGTACCTTCTTCGAAAAATATTGGATTTCTAGTAAATGTATGTTAAAATGTTTATATATTCACATAAAATATATAGAAAATGAAATAACTACATCAGAGATGGAATAGTGTAATATAGAACATGAATCTATATAATGACCATAGAAATCATTATATAGGTCATATGTACAATGTTTCATAAAGAAGCCTTCTATAAAGGCCTAACACTAACATGGATTGATCCGCAGAATATATTTTGTCTTGGTAGTAAAATTATTTAATCTGCCTGACTAGAAGTCATATTTTTCAAAAATAAGAATATTTTCTCTTAAGAAAGGAATCGTAGTCCCATCCAAAACTATTAATAATGAGAAATCCTAACTATCACACAGGGGTCACTCCAACTATCCATGAACGTAAGTGTCCTTCCAAGGTGATCTGTAAAGTTGAATTTGAAATATCATGCTTGGTATGTTTTTAGGTATATCTGAATGATGTTGTACCACATGTCTCACATATGAGACATATAATGTCACATAAAATGAGATAAACATCCTTTGACCAAGACCATCCAAGTAATCTCCCCTAGTGTAGTTGTAACACACAAAGGAATAATAATCTCAATCATCCCATTTTACTGTCCTCAGAATTATATTAAGTGAAAACTAATGTATCACTCTAGGCATAACACTAGTCATGAAACATCTACTCCCATTCCTAGTATTTCAAAATAAGTGAATTAGTATTCCTCATGGTATATATAATTTTAAATAGAATATGATCAATTCCAAAGAATTTCTACTCGGGAATCCATGTATCACTAATGGAATCAAAAAATTATTTATGTAATTGACATAAATTTCAAGATATAATAAACATGAATTAACATACATTGACATTACACAATTTGACATGAATATTCAGTACATTACCATAATACATGCCTGAATACCATAATAGTTTATTTTCATTGGAAACATGGAAACAAAATCATCAATCCATGTTAATAATCTTTAACATCTCCCATAAAGACCTCCAACTATATTAGTTATATCTTAAACATATCATTATAACCATAGGAAAGGAAGCCTAAAATATGTGAGCTAAAATTCTTAGTATGGGTAAACAAGTGATACATGTAAGATTAATCATTAGAATAAGGTTATGATAAGATGATAAAGAAATAGAAGAGCATACATAGAAAATCAGAGATCATATACATTAATCATGGCATAACAAATGGTAGATGATAAGGTATTAATATTAATTAAATAACAAAAATAATCCATGTACGTATAACATATGAATAAAATGTGGAATTTTAGCAGACACAAAAGTGTATATAATGATTTCTATATTAGACAAGTCACTGCATCCAAGAAAATCTTAGTGGAAAATGTCCATTACTGAACCAAATTCACACCCCATTATAACCTTGAATTATTGAATAGAGTTCCCCATCATTCTAGCCCTATATTAATGAATTGGGTTCGCCCTTCTTTATAGATATGTATTAATGAACAAATTTTATTTCCCATTATATCCATGTAATATTGAACTGTGTCCATTTCATGTTACATCCAAGTCAATATTAGGAGATACAAATATTTACATAATTCATTAGAGGGAGATACAGGTCTCGCCCATATAATAGTGATGTCATACATACAAGATCCATAAATTCCAATATAATTTTATCATAAATCATGCAATGAAATCCATATCATAAAAGGTAATCATATCACAACCTATGATAAAAGATACAAGAATCATAATAATTTCATCAAAATCAAAACTTGTGGAAGAGAAAGGGATTTCATAAATATATAAATAATGAAAAATAAGTATATTCCATAAATATATAACCTATTGAAGAGAAATGGGATTCATATAGACCATGAAATTAAGAATAACCCATTCAAATAAAAAATATGAATGGAACCTTTAGATCATTTCCTAGAGAGGCATGAGTAACATCAACAAATGTCATTTTAGATGGAAAATAATATTGAAATACCTTTCCAAAAAAGTACATGAAAAAAATATCGATTATTCTATGAGAAAGTATTTTTTCTTCATAAAACCCATTGAAAATAATTTCTATATAAAACACCTTAGAATATTATAATGAAGACTTGAAATCATTTTGAAAACCCTTGTCCTTAAAAACATATAAAACAAGCTTCAAAAAAAATTTAAAATTCTTTCTCCTTGAATCGAATATGAAAAAATAAAAAAAATTAACAATTTTTTCAAGAAATTTTTACATGAAAATATATTAATGAATATTGAAAATATTATGAAAAATATTTTGTTGAAAAATCATATAAATCATATGAATTATTCTTGAACTAATTTGGTAAAAAAAAATCTTGGAAACATATAAATAAATATTGATTTTTTTTTGAAAACCCATTTATTTTAATTACTATTTTAAAATATTTTAAAAAAAATTATCCTTAAAACATGAAACAAATCCTCAAATTATTGAAAATGGATAAATTATTACTTGTCGTACTATGTAAATGGGACATTCATTTTGTACGATAAAATGGATTTAAAAATAGTAATTTGGTAAGTGAAAATGATATTCTGGTAGAAAATTTTGAAAAATAAAAAAATGGGTAGAATTGACTTTTATTATTATAGGATAATAGTAGAATATTATTGGAAATACTTTTTAGAAAACATTATTTAAATGAATGCAAATTTTTTGATTGAATAGATGGTAAAGATAAGATTTCATAAAAAAAGTTATTCTTAATAATATTATGTACAAACGACTATATTTAATGATATAAATATATTAATAAATAATTAATAACCAAAAGAGAATAAAATTCATTATTTTTATTGAGATATGAGTCATAAAATATCATCAAAAAAAGCATAAACATAAACAATCTTAAAAAGAGATGAATTGTTTTAATAAACCATTAAAATATGTTAATATGGGATCACACTCTCCATGTAAGAAAATTAAATTACTTGAAACCTAAAATATGACTAATAGATGAAAATTCATGATTTAAAATGTAAAAATGAATTTTTTAAACTTCAAAATAGAATTTAGGTGCATAATAATACAAGAGTATCAAAGAAAGAAAATTGACACAACTAATTCATCAATTTGGTAATTTTTTAAAATTAATCCCCATGAAAGAGTGGTTATACAATTGATAAGTGAATACCCATTAATTTAATTATAAGATACATAGAATATAATCATGGTTAGTAAATACACCATAGAAAAAAGAATGAGTGGCGAACATATCAAGTATCTCACACAAAAAAAGTAAGAATAGAACCACTTACCTTGTGTCCTAACTCTAGTTTTACTAGTTTAATGATCTTTTGTAATAAATATAAATATATTTTACATATTTTACATTTCCATATTATTACATATAATACCATATATGTTTTTATTATGACTATACAATACCCATTTGTTAACCATCCCATGTTAATCTTTCACTTTGGGTGGTTTTTTATTTATTCATCCTACGAGTCATAATTTTCTATATATTTTGACATTATACATATATTATTATTTAAATAATGTAATAAATGATATCTATATAATTTATATATAATATATTTTTATTATTATAGTCTATATAATATATATGTATGAAACAAAATACACTATCTGTGGGGACGGTAGATCATTAGTATGCATGAACACTAGGTGATTTTTATTATGGTATTGAAAGAAAGAAAAGAAAGTAAATATATTTAAAATGTATATAATTATTATAGTAGAAATATGATGTCATATATATCATATAATTTCACTAAACCCACTAGGATTTCATTCCCGGTAGTGTATAAATGAATCATATCCCTTTGAGGGGGTGGTAGTCCACATTTCACCAAACAAATTACCATATTAACATGCAATTGAATGTAAAGAGTATATGTCTTTTAAAAGAAATAAAAAATCACAAAGAAATAATATATATATTTTATAAAATATATAAAATGAGTGTCCATAATAACTTCTATAATGAGAGTAAGTATGAAAATTTTAATAACCATCAATTAGTGAGATGTTGTAGTACTCCGTACACATAAAATAATGTGGAGGGGTGGTGAAAGAAAATAAAAGAATAGATTTGAGAAAAGATGATACATCTTAATCAGGTAACTCATTTTCACATGTACAAAAAGGATACGTTTGATTTCATTCATTCTATGGAAATTATTATAAGGGGAATTTAGTATTTTTTTTAATGTGTATTGGGTAGATATTGGATAAAATTATAAGGTTTTAGAGGTTTAAAGAAGTGGGAGAGTTTGTGGAATTTTATTGGTAAGGAAAATGAATCAATTCAATATTTTGGAAAATTGGAATGTGTAATCATATTCTTACCTAGAAAAATTCACAAAAAATTAACATAAATAAATACATTATGTTATATGGATCAAATATTTCCATAAATTGAATTTGGAGAAGTTTATAGGTAATTTGGTCTGCAAAGATTATGGTTTAGTCCCTAATTCTCCTTCATTTGAAATTAATCCATCTAAAAAATTTTAATCACTACTACGAATAATTTTGTTAAAAAATAAAGATAATATAATTATAACATAAATATTATACTGATTTCCATGGTTTATGTTGGTTTTTTTAAATTCATTTCATAGAAGAATAGAAATTAAAATTAATGGTAATCCCACACATGGGAGAACATAATGGGTTTTGGAGTAGGAAGAAGTTCAATAGAATATTAGTTTTTTTCCAACTGATATTTATTCTAAAGACTTAAATTACATTATTTTGATTATATTTTATCTAATGTGATAGTGAATCAAGTTTAAAATATAATTTATCAATAATTATTATTAAAATAAAACTACATTTTTTACTAAAAAGATTTCTTTGACTATTCATTATAAAATGATGTTTCTACAAAAAAATCCCTGAAAATTATCCTAAGAAAATTTCAACATCGTAAAATAAAAAATTATGTTCATTTTATCAAACTAAATTACTAAATGTGTCAATAATTAATTTTATATTTAAAAATGGTTCTTTCTAAAAAAAATTATCTTTAAACATAAAAACGAGTACCAAAAATTATATATTTCATTAACAATAATTTTTATTTATATAAAACCATTATAATTATATTTTTATGTTATTTATTAATATTAATATCACTATGGTTAATAGACAGGTTATGATTATATCATTTAAAATAATAATTAAATGTTTCTTCCTAGAAACTCAGTGTTGCATGTAATGTATTCCATGTAAGTATTGCGTGTCGAAAAAACCATGTCAGTTTTGTGTATAGCTCAGGACAAGTTGGTATTTCGTGTAGCACGAGACATATCAGTTCTATGTGAATGCACTATTTTATTATTATTATAATATATATATAACTATTATTATTGTCACATGAAATGATAAATATAAAGTCAATAAATAAATTTGAAAAAAAATCATAAAATCTTGGGGTGTTACATTCTACACCCCTTAAAATTAATTTCACCCTAAAAATTATAAAGGGTTATCATAGGATTAAGACCTAATAGTTTCATTCATTGAAACCCACATCATAACAATAAATACTAAATTATCCCTTAAAATGGAATGTTGGTACCACAAAAGCTACCCAAAGTTATATATAACAAGGATTCCATATAGTAAAACATAGTTTTTTAGTAATGATTTGACATGGAGGAATATATTAAATAATTATAGGAAGTGATTGATATCATCATTCACAAACTATTGAATGATCAAGAAAATTTTAGGGCCTCAATGTCATAAGTCTATGATGTTTTAAAAGGCCATCAATTCAACAAAATTAAGGTTTTTTATCAACACATTTTCTTTTGATCATTATACTTGCATTATGTAATTATTTTATTTACCATGAATATATGGAAATATACATACATGACATAAAAAATTTAATTTTTTTTGTGATTTTTTCACTTTCTAATTCATCAATTACATTGTGTAATTAATGTACATAAATTGTCATTTATGCTTGAAGGGCTAAAAAATTATCAAATATTATGGCTCAAAAAGAATGAAATGTATAACTAGTTATCTATAAATATTTATAAAAATGAATATCATTAATATCTTAACCTGAAAAAAAATAATTTACACAAAATATTCATAAAAATAATTATTCATCAAAAATAATTATACATTAACTAGAAAATTTCGTAGGTAATTGGTAGGAATGAAGCCCTTATCATCCTCTAATCATGGGCTTAAAGATTATTAACTCAACTGACTTAAATGGATGTCACTCGACATACATGGTGTCATTTAATAAAACTATTCTAATATAATTTCTAAAATATGATATACATCCTTGAAATGAGGTTAATAATTAAATAGACTTTTTACTAAGGTATTCAATTCAATCTCAGTACAAAAATACTTCCATCGATGTTTAACATAGTATTTTCATGTATGGATAACCTTATAATCATTATGAATGATTCAAATATAAATATTTATAATGAATGACATGAAATCATATTAACATTCATCACCCATATATTGTAATGTTTCTCTTGGTTTTCACATTCCAACCCAATGAATACCCTTATTGTATATTCCCTTGAAACATGTTAATAACATGAATTACAATAAATACTTTTAGAAAACTTGATTGATTATTTATTATAATGATTAGTAGATATATTCCCTAAATATGAGAGGTTTTAAACTTCATTATTGATGGTATAGATCACTTTCTAAATACTATGTTCCAGGTTAATCCATACCATCCAATTCACTTATTCATATCCAACATATCATTATTCAAAGACTATTATATAAATTTATATGATTAATTAAGTATTACCTTCAATTAATTATGATATCAATTTTCAATGTCTTCAAAAACACTCACCATGTCATTTTCAATACATAATTTAATATTTATTTGAAATTACTAATACATTTTATTATTCCTAAAACATTATTTTTTGATTCAAAAAAATACTTTGTTAATTTAAATTTATTCTTAAACCATTACCCAAGGTTCATCATTTATACCTTAAAACCAATTTCCTAGAATATAAAATCTAACTCATGTCTTATAGTCCCTAAACCTCAATTTAATCATTCTTGTTCAGATCAAAGTAAACAATATTAGAATAATAAAACATTCCTTTCACAAGATATTTTTTGTGTCTTTATCTTTATAAGTATAACCAATAATCATACCACCATCATGAATATCCTTATAATATTTACACAGGGGAAATCAATTTTCATAATTACTATAACTTCCACATATGAATCCTTAAATTTTTACCTTTTTCCATCTGGTTATCTCTATTGAATAAAACGAGAAAGCATAGTGTAAGAATCATTTATCATATTTGGTTACCAAAGAATTAAAAAAATCACATATAGGGTTCCAAAATCATGGATCCTACTTCCTTAGTCAATGAATAATTAGTTTTATCCTATGTAATCCATAGTCATCTTCTCTTTTAATATTTATTTATGGTTTATAAAGAGTTTTCAAATTAAAAAATCATATCCCCTGGGATTGTCAAACCTAGTGTCTAGAATGGCCAAGTTTCATGTAGGAAATTTCCCTCAAATCAGGCCTGCAATATCTTGTGGGACTTGTTAACCAATTATATATCTATTCCAGATTCAGATCCACATGTAGTATCCATATATGGGTGTATTTTTTATAATTCACTCACTCAATCCTTTACCAATTTCCAGGTTTTTTATTAAATATTGACACATACTTATACTTATAAATAGAGACATCCCTATGAATATCATTAGAAATATATTTAGGGATCTCACTAATGTTTTCTCATCCTATATTCTCAATGTAGACTAAAACATTCCTCTGATTGCAACTATAGTGATCCTAGCTTAACATAAATGGACACTCCACAATTTTAGTTCAATATTCAATATATTACAACAATACATGCCCATGGACTACAATAATATAGTGAATTTCATAGCATTAAAAAAGAATATTCTATCCTTGTGAAAGATTTTCAACATATTCCATCAATATCTCCACCATTATTATGTATACATTATCCATTCTTCATATCCTATGAAAAATAAACATAATAAAGGGTGAGCTCAAATGCTTAGTAAGGGTAAACATGAGAGATATATAAGAATAAACAAAAGAATAAGTGTATGATAGCAAGAAAATGAAAATATAAGATCACACCAATCATATTAAAGGTCACATTTAGGAATCATGGCATCAATATTTTCATTCATAAGTCACGAATCATTGGTAAATAAATAACATAAGAAATCAAAGCATAACATAGGAATAAAACATAGATATTAGGAAGGCACATAGTCATATATAATGATTTCCATATTAGTCATGGAATTTCTTCTAAGACCATTCTAGTTGAATAATTATATACTAAACTGATTTCACACCTCGTTCAATCACTGAATTAGTGAACTGAGATCACCCGTTTTCCAACCCTGTAGTATTTAACCATGTTTTTCCTCATTCCCACAATGTTTTACTAAACCTAGTTCATTTCATGTTACACTTATATTGTACTAAACTTAGTTTATTTCTAGTTTTATCCTTGTATATATCATTAGATATAAATATTTACCCAATATATTGTATGGAGATATACATATCATCCATCTCAATGTGATATCATAGCTACATGTGCCACCAAATAATAAACAATCATATCTTAACCCATGAAATGAAATGGGAATCACAAACTTGTAATCTTATCATAACCTGGGAAAAATGATACATGTTTTATGATGTTCTCATTAAAATCATAAACTATATAATTGAAATATATTTCATAAACAAATAACCTATGAACGATAAATGGATATCATAAACATATATCCCATGAATGTGAATCGGTGTTCATGGAGGTAATTAAATTTACTAAAAATGAATGAGTACATCTATATATTTACTAGGAATGCATGAGTACATCCATATATTTCATTTTATATTGAAAAAATTTTAGATAATCTATTAAAGACATGTTTTATGGAAAATATCTATTATTCTTTGAAAAAAACATTTTTCATTCATAAGATATTTTTAAAATTATTTTCATATAAAATATCGTGAAAACTTAAAAAGAATACATGAAATCATTTTGAAAACAATTTTCCATGAAAACATATTAAATAATATTTGAATCATTTTAAAAATATGTTTCATTTAAATCAATGTTAAAAAATATAAATAATATTGAAAAAACTTTTAAATCATTCACTTATGAAATCATATGGAATAAGATATAATTTTTTTAGAAAACAATTCCATGAAAATACATTGAAAAAATATATATGAGTCTTGATATCAATTTGAAATCTATTTTCATTGTAAACATATAAAAGAAGAAGGAAAACATTTGGAATGCAATTTACCTTGAAACATATAAGAGATGCATCAAAATATATTTATAACCTTTTCATTGAAAATATCTTCTAAAAAATTTTCGTAATAATTTACCTTTAAACCCAATAAAAAATATTCCAAGGATTGATAGTCGATAAATCCATTTATGTCATACAAGGTAAAAATAACATTCCATTTGGATGATAAAATTGATATAAAAATGAATCATTTAGAATGTGAAAATAATATTCAATTGAAAAATTGGAAAAAAATTATAAAATATTTCTTTTAATGATAAGAGAATATTAGTATAATATTCTTGGAATCACTTTTCAGAAAACATAGTTTTATAGGAACACAAAATTCCAACATCAGAGAGGGTAATGCCATGGTTTCATAGAAAACACCTTTTTAACAATATTACTTAATAAAGAGTTGATTAAATTGTACCAATATATGGATAAATCATGAATAAAAATAGGAAAACAATATTGATGAATGTTTTTGTGATATTGATCATAAAATTTCATCAAAGGAAACATAAACATAAACAATCATGAAAAGATATGAGATTGTTTCAATAAAATATTATAACATGGTAACAAGGGATCATACTCTCCATGTAAGAGAAAAAAATAACATGAAACATAACATCTATTTAATATAATGAATTTCAGGATACAATAAGTAAAATATAATTATATACAATGTGAAAGAGAAATTAGGTGCATAACGGCACATGAGTCCCAAAGAAGGAAAATTTAGACAAAATGATTTCAACAATTTTGTAATTTTTGAAACATTATCCATATAAATGAAATACCATAAATTCGATATGAGAACAAACATAAATTTAATAAAATAATACATTAAATAATATAATTGGATTTAAATAAAGCATTCCAAAATAATAATTTTAAAACATAGCATGTTTCTCACGGAAAAAAAATGAGACAAATTCCCTTACCATGTGTCATTACTCTTGTTGTACTCTTTCAATCCACCTGTTTAATGAACATAGATATATTATATAAATTTTAGACAAAAATTTTATTATATATAATACCATATATATTTTTATTACGACATTATATTACCCACTTGATAACCGTCCTATGTAAAGGTCTCACTTTTGGTAATATTCGCTTTATTCTTCACGTGTGTGTTAATTTGTTATATCTTTGTTATTTATTGTTATGTCATGTTTCTAAAAATGTAAAAAATAATTTAAATATAATTTAAATACATTATATTTTTATTATAATAATCCATTGAAAAAATATGTATGAAACATAATACATTATTCAGGGAGATGGTAGGTTTTACGTAAATGTAAGGGATGCATTCTAACCCCTTGCCAGTTGACCTATAAGGACGAGAGGCATTATTACCTCATGCCATCTATTATCTATACCTGTATGGAAGGGAGGCATTTTTAACCCTTTCCATCTATGATCTAAATGATTTTACATATATACATATGGTGACATGATCAGGTTACTTTACTAGTAATGAGCTGAAGCTGGTATAACCGTCAGGTGTCCCTTGGGAACATGGATGGGTGTTTTTTACTTATGTAATTCTACTTACTTATTTCTCTATACCTGCTCACTATTTAATTATTATAAACTTTTTGAATTGGGTTGACACTGGTGGTGCGGGCCTACGGAGATTTATATCTCACACCCTACTTGGGCCGCCATTGCACTGGGGTACCCGAGTATACCTTCTTGCATGGAGGACCTAGGTTGTGTGTTGTGTTATTTTTAATTGAAGAGTTAGGAGCAAATGACCAAGCTAGAGCTTGGGATGCTCAGGGGATCACCTCCGGGATTTTCTATCCTTTATTTTTGTATTGTTTGTAAAGAATATTATACCGATTCCTGCTTTCATAACGGTGTCATTATTTGTACATGCATGCATTGTAAACTTGCATTTTCCACATTGTATAAAATGGATATGATTCTATCTTTCCTTGTGTCTTTCAATTGATTATTACTTCCGCTAATGAATGATATTTACTCTGACAATACTATTGTGTTACTCTGATATGAGGGTATAGTCTCCCCCCTATCATCTCTCGAGACCCTCGCTGCTAGTCGGCAGCCTCTGGTGTACGGGGAGACGCGCTTGAGGCCATGTGACCCACCAGTCCAGCCACCAGTTCAATGGTACGGAGGGTTGGGACGTTACAAAGTGGTTTCAGAGGTGTTTCTTTTCTTTTTCCTTACTTTTTTGGGTTGGTATATTGGAGATTAGGAAAGTGTCGGTGCTTGGCTAATAGTTGTTCATGGGACTGATCACCCCATGTATGGGAAAGGGCCAAGTGTCCAGGGCTGGGAATTGTTGTTCATGTTTTTTACTATTATAGTTGATATGGTTTCACCTTGAGTGACTGTTAGATTTTTTTACTGCTTATGGTTTATGAAATTTCATGAATTTTACCCTTGGCTTGATATGGAAAGAAAGCTGCATTCCATGCATAATATTAGGTACATAAAAAATTATCATGCCAGGCATAGTTCCATGCCATGTAGTTGCACTAGTAATTGCATGCAGATCTGATTCTATGCCTTGATTGATATGCCATGTTTATATGATATAAAATGTTTTGTGTTTACTACTTATGATGGCATGTCTTTCTTTGGATGTACCTACGTTTTGAGTGAACGGGAACTAATTTTCGATTGTAAGGTGTATGGGTTCCTTAAAACTAGGAAGGGGTAACACATATATTAAAACTATTCTGAGCATGATATAAATACGTTTTTAGGGATTTTGATAAGAATGTAAATCTGTGGAAATTAAAATGTTAAAGTAAATTGGGTTTGATTAAAATGGGGATCCAAATTCCAATTTATAAATTTTATGGACGCTTTATAGGTTAATAGATGTCCACCCATATACTTGGGCCGTTGTATGTGAGCATGTTAAATTCTGGTTTGGAATCTAGTTTTGATAAAAAGGGGAGTGAATTTTCAATCCATAAAGTGTATGGGCACTTCATGAATTGGGAAATGGAAAACCATATTAAAAGTAAAGGCTTGCTGTATTGTGAAATGATTAAATGGAAAATGTTTCCTAATTTCGAAATTGAAAGGTTTTGGTTAACTTTTAAATGTGCAACAGGACCCGTGTAGATCAATTGAAAAGTATTGTATGAGATAACACGATTTGGGTGTTCAAAAATAAAATTGATTATTTTCTTTGGGGTTGTTTCTTAAAGAACCCGAGATGGATTGAATGTGACCCTCGTAGGTCACCTTTTTTTAGATGGTTTTGTTTTTCTCTTTTGATTGATAAATACGGGATGTCTTTGAATGTTTAAGGTTTTAAAAGTTTGTTTTTGTGAAAGTCGCCAGTTTACTTTGGTGTGTAGTAGGAAAATTTGAAATGGTTAAGGTTTAAACGAGATAAAATGTTAAGGGGTTTTAAATGGAAACTGTGGTGGTGCATTGAGACCCTAGTTTAAGGGGTAGTTTTGAGTTTCTCTTTGAGTTTCCTTGGAAGGGAACCGTAGGTGTTTCCCATGGGTGTTTTTTTCTTTATCGGTTGCTTGATGTTTGGATTTTGAGCCTAGGGACTTGGTTTCACGTGACCCGACATTAGCTTTGATGTTTGATCTTCGTAAAGGGCTATCCCATGGTTGGTAGCACCCTTAGAGTTTTAATTCCTTGCTTATACCATGTGTTTTCTAATGTGAGGTGTTGTTCGGGTTTCATTGACCCTTGTTGGACACTACTTTATCTAATGACATCTTTGTTGGGATAGGTGGTCATTGGGTTTTGACTTTCATTGCGGCCTTGGGAAATCTTCTTAGTAGAGTGGCCTGACGTTAAAAAATTGTTTCGTCCCAATGTTCAGAATGGCTTTTGAATGAATCGTGTGTTTTGACATGATGGTTTCCTTATTTTGGATCTTCTTCATTTGTTTTGTGATGTTATTGTGGAGGAGGAGTGTCACACGACCATTTATGGTGTTTGTGTACTAGCGTGTTTGTGCTCAGCTAGGTTATCACCTTTCCCTTCAACGACTATGACACTCCTAAGGTTGGGAGCGTGTTGTGTCGAATCTGGTAAATGTGTCCTTTCACGTGGAATGGATGCTTTGTGGAATGCCTTCTGGAAAAAAAATTTCGTGTTTGAATGACTTGAGGCATATGAGTTTAAAACGTGTGGATGTGTCAGCAGGTGAAGCCGAGTACCATCCTTGATGTCGACCAGTTGAGGTTTGACTGTTCGTCCTTCCAGTAGTCTGGTCTGATTAACTAGAATCCTTTCAAACCTCCTAGTGTATTTTTTTAGTGAAGAGCATGTTCCCTATCCTGTTCTCTTTCTAGATGCACTATGAGAGCGTCATTTTTATCCGCGCTAATGTTTTGAAGCCGTTGGGCTTGATCAGAGGGTTCTTTTTCGGCGTTTCACATGGGATGCATGGATTCTTGTATGGTTTGACCTTGTAAATGTCAATGGAAGTTGGGTGTAGGCTTCAGTGAACATGTTTGTGCTAAACATATGGTTCCTTAGGGAAAGGCATTGTGGTGCTGCTTGAAATGAGTCATCCATTTAGGCCAAGCGTTCGTGTAAATAGTCATCCATAGATGGATTGAATCGGGGTTCTTGTTTAATGTCTGCGGTTGGTGACATACAGTTCTCTGGCACATCGTTAGGTAGATTTGAGTGCGGTTTGTTTCGACCAGTGCCTAATATGAACAACCGGCTTGTCATGGGACTTGAGGTTGATGGGGAATAGACCATTTGATCTGTTTTCAAATCACTCTAGGAGCGTCGTGGGAACGCTTGTGGTGTGCTTCGATAGTTAATTCCAATAGTGGTCCGAACCGTATTTTGGAGTTGGTTTATTAATGTTAAAAATATAAGGTGGAAAGTACCTATGGCTGGATGCTTGGAGAGACAACAACAGGTTCGTGTCTCTGTGTATATTGGTTTGGGAAGAGTCGTCTTGGTGTTTCGGTTGGGAAACTAGCATTGGCTCGAGTTTTGGTGGCTTAAGTGTTGTAGGGTTTAATGGATGCTTAAGGGTGTGTTGGACATTTTTGAATGCAACGAGATTGTTTCAACAAAGCTTCACGACCCTTGTAGGTTAGGTGATGTGTACGTTATTCCCTAAGGCATCTCGGGGATGAGAAGTTCTAAGGAGATAAGGTTGTAATGACCCACCTTTTGAACCGGACTAAAACCCGAAGGAATTTGAACTTTTTTGATTAGTGAATGGGTTATTTTCAAAACCCAGATTCGGAAGAGAATTCTAAGAGTTTAAATGCTTTGTTTTTTTGGTTTTGTGCTTGGGCGAAGGCCCGAGGAGTTTTCCAAGTGACTCGACATGTTTTGGAAGTGCAAGACCCGAGTTTTTAAGGGACCGTAGAGGGCTCATGGTTGGCACACGGGTTGACCAAACCATGCGGCCCAAACCATGTGGCCTAAATCTGGTGGGTAGTGACTTGCACACGGGATACACATGGTTTCCCAAACCGTGCGCCTAGCCCGTTCAGGGTGTGTCTTAGAGGCAGTAGACTCCGCAGTGTTTGCACACGGTCTGGAAAACCATGCGGGTCAAACCGTGTGGTTGGGTGAGTTTATGAATTTGATTAAAATTAAAATAAAAGGAAATAAAATAAAATAATTAAAAACTAAATATAAACACTCTCCATCACCCTCACTCAACCTGCACGATGCATAGACAGGGCCTTCCCTTGAGCCGCAAGCAACACCCTCCTCGTCTCCCTCCTTCACACTTATATTTCGGCCAAATATCCTCACGATTTCCCTCCAGAACACTAAGGTAAGTCCTTCTCCTCCATCTCCTCCTTGTTCCATGCCGTTTTTCGGTGTATTTTTCACCCAATGAGATATGGCCAAGCTCTCTAGGGTTAGGGGTTGATCCATTTTTGAATTCTCTTTCTTCCAGTTTCGAGTGAAAGGCTTCTCGTGTCGTGTTTGGGTGTTTTCCGGCGATCGTCGCCGAAGGTGAAGCGATTCGCCACATTTTGGTCTACTGGATTGGGTTCTCGGTTAGGGTTTATTATTATGATTGGTCCCACATATCCCAAATTAGTGTCTTTAAGTGTTTTAAGGTTCCTTGTATTTATCTGTTACTACGTTGAAGGTTTTGTCATGGTTTCGAGTCGCCAAAGTCAAGGTGACTCGCCTGCATAGGCATAGGTGTGCCTATGCTTAGTGGGGGAGCGACAGCGGCTCTTAGTTAGAAAGCGTCAAGAGCCGGAGTGGACGGATAGATCCACCGTCAGGTAGGGTCCCTCTCCTTGCCTTTTAATTTAATTAAAGTAACGGTGAGTTTAATATTGCACTGCCTTAGCATTTTAATTATGCAAGTTTACTTCCAATTAAATGCTTTTGTGCAAATCGTTTGAATTGAAGGAATATGATAAAAGAGTTTTCTTGGTCACTAAACTAATGATTTAATAATAAAAACTCTCAATCATAGGTGCATTTTCTTCAAGATATAAATTAGTGATATACTTTTTATGCCTGCCTGCTGGATTGTTGTGGTGCCTCTTTGATGCTTTGTGTGTGAACTTGCCTTGTTCAGGCAAATAGAATGATATGGCTATGATACTTGTGTTTGGGTCAATTTTCCATGTTTAGGGAAATTGAGAATGATAATAACCATAGTGGTATGACTTAATACTAAATGACTTGTTCCCTCTAGAAGGTATCAAAGGGGTAAATAATTATAAACATATCCTTTAAGATGGAATGGTTAAACTATAAATAATCAGACTTGGGTTGTACGACCACGCCTTGGGAAAACGTAATGAGCGCAGCTTATGTTAGTAAAATGAATGTGTGAATGTCTTGAATTAGATGATTAAGATGGGTTTCCTTAAGTATGAACGTGATTGTGTTAGCTTATGTGTATGTGGTATGATCCTTTGAATGTTTATGAGGTAATTCCATAGGCGGTATATTATAGACATGTTTGTATTGTGAGTGCGCACATGCTGATTCCACATAATGAGAGATAACAAAGGTGAGTGCATGCGGAGGCCACCTAGTGACAGATACGTGGTTGGATGGGAGGCAGTTATACCCCATGCTAGTGTGATAGTACATGTCTGTAAGGGAGATATTATTACCCCTTGCCAGTTGACTTTTGATGATTATTACATGTCTAGAAGGGAGGCATTCTTACCCTTTTCCAGTTGACTTCTGTTGATGATTACACATCTGGATGGGAGGCAGTTATACCCCGAGCCAGTATTATGAATGTGACTGATGGGAAGCAGTTATACCCCATACCGATTGATTGAATGTGATTGAAGGGAGTCATTATTACCCCTTTCATGTTAACTTATAGGGGCGGGAGTCATTCTTACCACGTACCCGCTATTCTCTATATGTGTATGGAAGGGAGGCATTCTTACCCCTTGCTAGATGACCTATAGAGATGAGAGGAATTCTTACCTCGGGCCAGCTAATCTCTATACGTGTATGGAAGAGAGGAATTTTTACCCCTTTCCATCTATGATCTAAATGCTTTTATATATATACATATGGTGAAATGATCAGGTTACTTTACCGGAAAAGAGCCGAAGCTGGTATAACCGTCAGGTGTCCCTTTGGAACCTGGACGGGTGTTATTTACTTATGTAATTCTTCTTACTTATTTCTCTATACCTGCTCAATGTTTAATTATTATACACCGTCCAGATTGGGTTGACACCAGTGGTGCTGGCATACTGAGATTTATATCTCTCACCCTACTCGGGCCGCCATTGCACTGGGGTACCCGAGTAGACCTTCTTGCTTGCAGGACCTTGGTTGTGTGTTGTGCTATTTTTACTTGAGGAGTTATAAGAAAAGGAGCAAGCGAGATCTTGGGATGATCAGGGGATCTCTATCAGGCTTTGCTGTCATTTCTTTTTATATTGTTTGTAAAGCATGTTGTATTGATTCCTTCTTTTATAATTGTATCGTCATCTGCACATGCATGCATTGTAAACTGGCGTTTGCTGCCTTTTATAAAAAAGATATTATTTTGTCTCTCTGTGCTGTCTTTCAATTTCATACTACTTATGATACTGAATGATATTTACTCTGACAATACCATTGTGTTACTCTGATATGAGGGTATAGTCTCCCCACTATCACCCCCTGAGACCCTCGCTGTTAGTTGGCAGCCTCTGGCGTACGGGGAGACGCGCTTGAGGCCATGTGACCCACCGGTATGGCCACCGGTTTGATGGTACGCTAGGAAGTGACGTTACAAAATCTATATGTAAAGGCGTATTCCTTTAATGTGAATCTATTTGTCCATATCTGATGCATGTAATTCTTCATTGTTAATTTACTGAGAAAATGGTAAAATAAAATATTTTACAAAAATTGGTCACCATTGGAATGTGTAACATTCACTAAATTTCGGATAATAAAAAATGATAATATATAACTACATGAATAATAATTCCAACCTAAGAAACATATTTTTTAATCCATTCATATGGTGATCAATCCCATATAATTATATTTACCATGTTTCGACACATTCCTCGTCTCCTGTTAACCATCTCAAAATAGTAGGACAAAGGAATCAAAATCTATGATTCCACTCCTTAATTTCCTAACCCGATTGATTGTGAAATAACTAGATGAATTGGTCTCCACATGGAATTAAGTGTTCCTCCCCACATATCAGAGTTTTTTAACTTGTTGCGAGGGTCTAATGGTGGTTTGATGGAGAGAATATACCCGAGATATTTTATTATCACATTGGAATATTCAATATTAAAAAATATATAAAAAATGATGAAAAAAAAGTATAAGAGAAGATGTTGTTAAATATAATAACAATATAATATAGATATTACGAAATAGACATCTATATATACCTAAAAAGTTTATTTGACAAGGTTAAAACATGATGAATATATCATTAAGTATAATAAAATATATCATAGTATGATAAAATTAATAAAATCCTAATGGCTATCTCCATTAGCACCCTATGTAATAGATTAGTGTGGTTATCCTAACACCCATACACAATGAAAATTAAAAATAATAATCCAAACACCTACAAATATGAGATCTTCTTGGGTACTCAAGTGCAATGGTATCTTGAGAAGGGCATGAGATATAATAATTAGTCCACCGGCAATCATGTCTATAGAATATTTCAGTATGGGAATAAAAAATATATTATTGTAAAGCTATGATAATAAAGTAGAAAATAAATTGTAGTAAACAATTAGAATCAGGTTCATAAAGGACAACTTATTGATCATACATTCTTTGAACAATGTTTTATTTCTAGTGAATGTATGTTAAAATGTTTATATATTCACATAAAATATATATATATAATGAAATAACCACATCAGAGATGGAATATTGTAATAGAGAACATGAATCTATATAATGGCCATGGAAATCTTTATATCGGTCATATGTACAAAATTTCATAAAGAAGCATTCTATAAAGGCCTAACACTAACATGGATTGATCCAAAGAATATATTTTGGCTTGGCAGTCAAATTATATAATCTTCCTGACTATAATTTCATATTTTTCAATAATAAAAATATTTTTTCTTAAGAAAGTAATCGTAGGCCCGTCCAAAACTATTAGTAATGAGAAATCCCAACTATCACACTAGGGTCACTCCAACTACCCATCAATGTAAGTGTCCTTCAAAGGTGATCTGTAAAGATAAATTTGAAATATCATGCTTGGTATGTTTTTAGGTATATCTCAATGATGTCGTACCACATATCTCACATATGGGACATTTAATTTCACATAAAATGGGATAAAAATCATTTTACCAAGCCCATCCAAGTAACCTCCCCTAGTGTAGTTGTATCATTAAAAGGAATAACAATCTCAATCATGTCATTTTACTAGCCTTGGAATTATATTAAGTGGAAACTAATGTATCACTTAAGGCATAACACTAATCATGAAACTTGTACTCCCATCCCTAGTATTCAAAAATAAGCGAATTAGTATTCATCATGGTATATATAATTTTAAATAGGCTATGATAAATTCCAAGTAATTTCTACATGGGAATCCATATATCACTAATGGAATCCAAAATTCATTTATGTAATTAACATAAATTTCAAGATATAATAAACATGAATTAACATACATTGACATTACACAATTTTCATGAATATTAAGTGCATTACCATAATACATGCCGGAGGACCATAATGGTTTATTTTCATTGGAAACATGGAAACAAAATCATCAATCCTTGTTAAGGATATTTATCATCTCCCATAAAGATCTCCAACTATATTAGTTCTATCTAAAACACATCTTTATAACCATAGGAAAGGAAGCCTAAAATTTGTGAGCTTAAATTATTAATATGGGAAAACAAGTGATATATGTAAGATTAATCATTAGAACAAGGGTATGATAAGATGATCAAGAAAATAGAAGATCATACCTAGAAAATCAGATTTCATATACATAAATCATGGTATAACAATTGGTAGCTGATAAGGTATGAATATTAATGAAATAAAGAAAATAATCCATGTACGTATAACATAGCAATAAAACGTGGAATTTTAGCAGACAAAAAAGTATATATAATAATTTATATATTAGACAATTCATTGCTTCCAAGAACATCTTAGTAGAAAATGTCCTTTTCTGAACGGAATTCACACCCCATTATAACCTTGAATTATTAAATAGAGTTCCCCCCCGTTCCATCCCTATATTAATGAATTGGGTTCACCCCACTTTATAGACATGTATTAATAAACCAAGTTTATTTCCCATTCAATCCCTGTAATATTGAACTATCTCTATTTCAGGTTACATCCAGTCGATATCAGGAGATACAAATATTTACATAATTAATTGGAGGGAGATACAGGTCTCACCCATATAATAGTGATGTCATACATAAAAGAGCCATAAATTCCAAGATAATAATATCATAACTCATGCAATGAAATCCATATCATAAAAGTAATCTTATCACAACCTATGATAAGAGATACAAGTATCATAATAATTTCATCAAAATCATAACTTGTGGAAGAAAAATGGATTTCATAAATATATAACTAATGAAAAAGAAATATATTCCATAAATATATAACCTATTGAAGAGAAATGGGATTCGTATGGACCATGACATTAAGAATAGCCCATTCAAATAAATAAAACAAATGTAACCTTTAGATCATTTCCTAGAGAGTCATGAGTAATATCAAAAAATGTCATTTTAGATGGAAAATAATTTAAAAATAACTTTCCAAAAAAGTACATGAGAAAAATATCCATTATTCTATGAAAAAATATTTTTTATTCATAAAACCCATTGAAAATAATTATTATATAAAATACCTCATAATATTATAATGAATACTTGAAATTATTTTGAAAACCCTTATCCTTATAAACATATAAAATAAGCTTTAAAAATTTTTTAAAATTCTTTCGCCTTGAATATACTATGAAAAAATAAAAAAACTAACAGTTTTTTCATCAACATTTTACCTGATAATATATTAATAAATATTGAAAATATTTTGAAAAATATTTTGTTGAAAAAACATTTAAAACATACAAATGAGTCCTGAACTGATTTGGTAAAACAAATCCTTTGAAACATATAAATAAATATTGAAATTTTATTCAAAACCCATTTATTTTAATTACTATTTTAAAATATTTTTAAAAAAAATTATCCTTCAAACATGAAAAAAAAATCCTAAAATTATTTAAAATTGATAAATTCTTACTTGTCGTACTAGGTAAAGGGGACATTCATTTTGTACGATAAAAAGGATTGAATAATACTAATTTGGAAAGTGAAAAGAAGATTCCGGTAGAAAATTTTGAAAAATAAAAAATGGGGTAGAATTGCCTTTTTATTATTATAGGATAATAGTAGAATATTATTGGAAATCCTTTTTAGAAAACATCATTTTAAATGAATACAAATTTTTTGACTAAATAGATGGTAAAGATAGGATTGTATAAAAAAATTATTCTTAATAATAATATTTACAAATGACTATATTTAATGATACAAATATATTGATAAATAATTAATAACCAAAAGAGAATAAAATTCATTAATTTTATTGAGTTGAGTCATAAAATTTCATCAATGTAAGCATAAACATAAACAATCTTAAAAATAGATGATATTGTTTTAATAAACCCTTAAAACAAGTTAATATGGGATCACACTCTCCATGTAAGAAAACAAAATAAAATGAAACCTAAAATAACACTAATAGATGAAAATTCAAGATTTAAAATCTAAAACTGAATTTTTTACACTTCATAATAGAATTTAGGTGCATAATAATACATGAGTATCAAAGAATGAAAATTAACACACAACTAATTCACCAATTTGGTAATTTTTTAAAATAAATCCCAATGAAAGAGTGGTCATACAATTGATAAGTGAATAACCATTAATTTAATTATAAGATACATAGAATATAATCATGGGTAGTAAATACACTATAGAAAAAAGAATGAGTGGTGAACATATCATGTATCTCACACAAAAAAAGTGAGAAGAGAACCACTTACCTTGTGTCCTAACTCTAGTTTTACTGGGTCAATGATCTTTTATAATAAATATAAATATATAATACATATTTTACATTACCATATTATTATATATAATAGCATATATAGTTTTATTATGACTTTACAATACCCATTTGTTAACCAGCCCATGTTAATCTTTCACTTTGGGTGGTTTTTTCTTTATTCATCCCACGAGTCTTAATTTTCTATATATTTTTAAATTATACATATATTGTTATTTAAAGAATGTAATACATGATATATATATAATTTATATATAATATATTTTTATTATTATAGTCTATATAATATATAAGAATGAAACGAAATACACTGTTTGTGGGGATGGTAGATCTTACGTATGCATGAACACTATGTGATTTTTATTATCGTATTGAAAGAAAAAAAAGAAATTAAATATATTTAAAATGTATATAATTATTATAGTAGAAATATGATATCATATATGTCATATGAAATCACTAAACCCAAC
This sequence comes from Viscum album, assembly GCA_963277665.1. Lineage (NCBI taxonomy): Eukaryota > Viridiplantae > Streptophyta > Magnoliopsida > Santalales > Viscaceae > Viscum > Viscum album. The sequence continues at coordinate 19,781,327 of OY728129.1, read as the reverse complement.
GTGATTTCATTCCTGGTAGTGTATAAATGAATCATATCCCTTTGAGGGGGTGGTAGTCCACATTTCTCCAAAAAAAATTACCATGTTAACACACAATTGAATGTAAAGTGTATATGTCTTGTAAAAGGAATAAAAAATCACAAAGAAATAATATATATATTTTATAACATATATAAAATGAGTGTCCATCATAACTTTCACAATGAGAGTCACTGTGAAAAATTTAATAACCATCAAATAGCGAGATGTTGTATTACTCCATACACATAAAATAAAGTGGAGGGGTGGTTAATGAAAATAAAATAATAGATTTGAAAAAAGATGATACATATTAATCAAGTAACTTAGTTTCATTTGTTCTAAAAGTCTACCTTTGATTTCATTCATTCTAAGGAAGGTATTATAAGAGGAATTTAGTATTTTATTAATGTGTATTAGGAAGATATTGGAAAAAATTATATGGTTTTAGAGGTTTAAATAAGTGGGAGAGTTTGTGGAATTTTATTGGTAAGGAAAATGATTTAATTCAATATTTTGGAAAATGGGAATGTGTAAACATGTTCTTACATAGAAAAATTCACAACAAACTAACATAAATCAATAAATTTTGTTATAGGGATCAAATATTTCCATAAATGGAATTTGGAGGAGTTTGTTGGTAATTTTGTTTGTAAAGATTATGGTTTAGTCCCTAATTCTCCTCCATTGGAAATTAATTCATCTGAAAAAATTTAATCACTATTATGAATAATTTTCTTAAAAAATATAGATAATATAATTATAACATAAATATTATGCTGATTGGCATGTTTTATGTTGTTTTTTTTAAATTCAATTCACAGAAGAATAAAAATTAAAATTAATGGTAATCCCACACATGGGAGAACATAATGGGTTTTGGAGTAGGAAGAAGTTCAATAGAATATATTTTTTTTCCAACTAATATTTATTCTAAAGACCTAAATTGGATTATTTTGATTATATTTTACCTAATGTAATAGTGAATCAAATTTAAAATATAAATTATCAATAATAATTATTAAAAAAAATTAGAGGTTTTACTAGAAACATTTCTTTGACTATTCATTATAAAATGATTTTTCTACAAAAAATCCCTGAAAATTATCCTAAGAAAATTTCAACATCGTAAATTAAAAAATTATGTTTATTTTCTCAAATTAAATTACTAAATGTTTCAATAATTAATTTTATAATTAAAAGTTGTTCTTTCTAAAAAACATTATCTTTATACATAAAAATGAATTTACTAGAAATTATATATTTCATTAACAATAATTTTTATTTATATAAAACCATTATAAATCTATTTTTATGTTATTTATTAATATTAATATCATTGGTTTAATAGACATGTTATAATTATATCATTTAAAATAATAATTAAATGTTGCTTCATAGAAACTCAGTGTTCCATGTAATGTATGCCATGTAAGTATTGCATGTAGAAAAAACCATGTCGGTTTTGTGTATATCTGAGGAAAATTTGGTATTTCATGTAGCACAAGCCATGTCAGTTCTATGTGAATGCACTATTTTATTATTATTATAATATATAAATATATATATAAATATTCTTATTGTCGCATTAAATGATAAATATGATGTCGATGATAAATTTGAAAAAAAATCATAAAATCTTGGGGTGTTACATTCTACACCCCTTAAAATTAATTTCACCCACAAAATTATAAAGGGTTATCATAGGTTTAAGATGTAATAGTTTCATTAATTGAAACCCACATCATAACAATAAATACTAAAAGATCCCTTAAAATGTAATGTTGGAAATAAAATAGCTACCCAAAGTTATATATAACAAGGATTCCACATAGTAAAACATAGTTTTTTATTAATGATTTGACATGGAGGAAAATATTAAATACTTATAAGAAGTGATTTATTTCATCAGTCACAAACTATTGAATGATCAACAAAATATTGAGGCCACAGTGTCATAAGTATATGAGGTTTTAAAAGGCCATCAATTCAATAATATTATGGTGTTTTATCAACACATTTTATTTTGATCATTATACTTACATTACGTAATTATTTTATTGACCATGAATACATGGAAATATACATACATGACATAAAAAATTTCATTTATTTTGTGATTTCATCACATCCTAATTCATCAATTACATTGTGTAATTGATGTACATAAATTATCATTTATGCTGGAAGGGATAGAAACAATTATCAAATATTATGGCTCAGAAAGAATGAAATGTATAACTATTTATCTACAAATATTCATAAAAATGAATATTGTTAATATCTTAATTTGTAAAAAGAATAATTTACACAACATTTTCATATAAATAATTATTCATCAAAAATAATTATAAATTAACGAGAAAATTTCGTAGGGAAGTGGTGGGAATGAAACACTTATCATCCTCCAATCGTGGGCTTAAGGATCATGACCTCAACAGACTTGATTGGTTTTCACTTGACATACATGGTGTCGTTTAAAAAAACTATTATAATATAATTTCCAAAATATGATATACATCCTTGAAATAAGTTTAATAATTAAATATCCTTTTGACTAAGGTATTCAAAAAAATCTCAATACAAAAATACTTCCACCGGTGTTTAACATAGTATTTTCATGTATGGATAACCTTATAAACATTATTAACGATTAAAATATAAATATTTATAATGAATAACATGAAATCATATTAAAATTCATCACCCATATATTGAAATGTTTCTCTTGGTTGTCACATTCCAACCCAATGAATACCCTTATTGTATATTCCCATGAAACATGTTAATAACATGAATTACAATAAATCCTTTTAGAAAACATTCTTGATTATTTCTTATGATGATTAGTAGATATATTCTTGAAATAAGAGAAGTTTTAAACTTCATCATTGATGGTATAGATCACTTATTAAATAATAAGTTCTATGTTAATTCATAGCATCCAATTCACTTATTCATATCCAACATATCATTATCCAAAGACTATTATATAAATTTATATGATTAATTAAGTGGTACCTTGAATTAATAATGATATCAACTTTAAATGTATTCATCAACATTCAACATGTCATTTTCAATACATAATGTAAACATTATATGAAATTACAAATACATTTTATTATTCCTAAAACATTATTTTTGAATTCAAAAAAAATACTTTGTTAATTTAAATGTATTCTTAAACCATTACCCATGGTTCATATTTTATACCTTAATACCTCTTTCCTAGAATATAAAATCTAACTCATGTCTTACGGTCCCTAAACCAAAATTTAGTCATTCTTATTATGATCAAAGTAAAAAACATTACAATAATATAACATTCCTTTCACAAGTCGTTTTTTGTATCTTTATCTTCAGAAGTATAACCAATACTCATACCACCAACTTGAATCTCCTTATAATATTTACACAGGGGAAATCAATTTTCATAATTACTATAACTTCCACATATGAATCATTCAATTTTAACCTTTTTTCATCTCGTTTTATCCTTTGAAGAAAACTAGAAAGCATAGTGGGAGAAACATTTAGCATAAATGGTTATCAAAGAATTAAAAAATCACAAATAGGGTTCCACAATCATGGACCCTACATCCTTAGTCAATGAATCTTTAAGTTTATCCTATGTAATCCATAGTCATCTTCTATTTTAATCATTATTTATGGTTTATAAAAAGTTTTCAAATTACAAAATCATATCCCCTGGGATTGTCAAACCTGGTGTCTACCATGGCCAAATTTCATGTATCAAATTACCCTGAATCAGGCCTGAAACATCTTTTTGGCCTTGTTATCCAATTTTATATCTATTCCAGATCCAGATCCACATGTAGTATCCATACATGGGGGTATTTATTATAATGCACTCACTCAATCCTTTACCATTTTCCAGGTTGTTTTATTAAATGTTGACTCATACTTATACTTATACATAGAGACATACCTATGAATATCATTAGAAATATATTTAGGGATATCAATAATGTTTTCTCATCAAATATTCTCAATGTAGACTAAAATATTCTTCTGATAGAAAATATAGTGAACCTGTCTTAACATACATGGACAATCTAAAATTTTAGTTCAATAATCAATATATTACAACAATACAAGCCTAATGACCATAATAGTATAGTGTATTTGATAACATTGAAAAAGTATATTCTATCCTTGTGAAAGATATTAAACATATCCCATCAATATCAACACCATTATTATATATACATTATCCATTCTTCATATCCTAAGAAAAGTAAACATAATAAAGGGTGAGCTCAAATGCTCAGAAAGGGTAAACATGAGAGATATATAAGAATAAACAAAAGAATAAGGGTATGATAGAAAGAAAATGAAAATATAAGATCACACCAATCATATTAAAGGTCCCATTTAGGCATCATGGAATCAATATTTTCATATATAAGGCATGAATAATGGGAAATAAATAACATAATAAATCAAACCATAACATAGGAATAAAACATAGAAATGAGGAAGGCACATAGTCATATATAATGATTTCCATTCTAGTCATGGAATTTCTCCTAAGACCATTCTAGTTGAATAATTCTATACTAAATAGAGTTAACACCCCGTTCAATCACTGAATTAGTGAACTGGGATCACCCGTTTTCCAACCGTATAGTAATTAACCATGTTCTTCCCTCATTCCCGCAATTTTTTTACTAAACCTAGTTCATTTCATGTTATACTCATGTTGTACTAAACTGAGTTTATTTCTAGTTTTATCCTTGTATATATCATGAGATATAAATCTTTACCCAATATATTTTATGGAGATATACTTATCATCCATCTCATAGTGATATCATACCTACATGTGCCACCAAATAATAAACAATCATATCTAAACCCATGAAATGAAATGGGAATCACAAATATGTAATCTTATTGTAACCTGTGAAAAAAGATACATGTTTTATAATGTTCACATTGAAATAATAAACTATGTAATTGAAATAGATTTTATAAACAAAATAACTATGAAAAATAAATGGATATCATAAACATATAACCCATGAATGTGACTCTGGGTTCATGGAGTCAATGAAATTTACTATAAATGAATGTGTACATCCATATATTTACTAGGAATGCATGAGTACATCTGTATATTTCATTTTATATAGAAAAAAAATTTAGATAATCTTTTAAAGACATTTCTTAAGAAAAATATCCATTATTATTTGAAAAAAATTCATTCATAATATATTTTAAAAATTGTTTTCATATAAAATACCTTGAAAACATAAAAATAATACATGAAATCATTTTGAAAACAATTTTCCACAAAAACATATTAAATAATATTTGAATCATTTTAAAAATATGTTACATTAATATCAATGTTAAAAAATATAATGACTATTAAAAATACTTTTAAATCATTCCCTTATGAAATCATACGGAATAAGATATAATTTTTTTAGAAACCAATTCCATGAAAATACATTGAAAAAATATATATGAGTCTTGATATCAATTTGAAATCCATTTTCATTGAAAATAGGTAAATGAACCAAGAAAAAATTTTGAATCCAATTTACCATGAAACATATAAGAGATGCATCAAAATATATTGATAACCTTTTCGTTGAAAATATCTTCTAAAAAACTTTCATAGTAATTGACCTTTAAACCCAATAAAAAATATTCCAAGGATTGATAGCCGATAAATCCATTTATGTCGTACAATGTAAAAATAACTTTCCACTTGGATGATAAAATTGATATAAAAAATGGATCATTTAGATTGTGAAAATAATATTCAATTGAAAAATGGGGAAAGGAAAAAAATGATAAAATATTTATTTTAATGATAATAGAATATTATTATAATATTCTTGGAATCCCTTTTCAGAAAACATAGTTTTATAGGAACAAAATATTCCAAAAAAATAGAGGGTAATTTCAGGGTTTCATAGAAAGACTTTTTTAGCTATATTATGTAATAATGAGTGAATTAAATTGTACCAATATATGAATAAATCATGAATAAAAAAAGAAAAACAATATTGATGAATGTTTTTGATATATGGATCATAAAATTTCATCAAAGGAAATATAAACATAAAAAATCATGAAAAGATATGAGATTGTTTCAAGAAAATTTTATAACTTGGAAACTTGGGATCATGCTCTCTATGTAAGATAATAAAGTAACAAGAAACATAACGTCTATTTAATATAATTAATTTTAGGATACAATAAGTAAAATATAATTATATACAACATTAAAGAGAAATTACGTGCATAACGGCACATGAGTCTCAAAGAAGGAAAATTCTGATAAAATGATTTCAAAAATTTTGAAATTTTTGAAACATTATACATATAAATGAAATACCATAAATTGGATATGAGAATAAAGATAAATTTAAATAAATAATACATTAAATAAAATAATTTGATTTAAATAAACCATTCTAGAATAATGATTGAAAAACATAGAATGTTTCTCACATAAAAAAATGAGATCAAATTCCCTTACCATGTGTCATTACTCTTGTCGTACTCGTTCAATCCACCTGTTTAATGAACATAGATTTATAATATAAATTTTACACAAAAATTTTACTATATATAAAACCATATATATTTTTATTATGAAATTATATTACCCACTTGATAACCGTCCTCTGAAAAGGTCTCACTTTGGGTAATATTCGATTTATTCTTCATGTGAGTGTTAATTTGTTATATCTTTGGTCCTTATTTTTATGTCATGTTTCTAAAAATGTTAATAATAATATAAATATAATTTAAATAAATTATATTTTTATTACAATAATCAATGGAACAAATATGTCTGAAACATAATACATTGTTCAGGGAGACGGTATGTTGTACATGTACGGACGGGAGGCATACTTATCACTTTCTAGTTGACCTATAGGGACGAGAGGCATTCTTACCTCATGCCTGCTATTATCTATACGTGTATGGAAGGGAGGAATTTTTTCCCCTTGCTATCTATGATCTAAATACTTATATATATATACATATGGTGACATGATCTAGTTACTTTCCTGGCAATGAGCTGATGCTGGTATAACCGGCAGGTGTCCCTTGGGAACCTGGACGGGTGTTTTTTACTTATGTAATTTTGCTTACTTATTTCTCCATACCTTCTCACTGTTTTATTATTATACACTATCTGGATTGGGTTGACATCGGTGGTGCCGACCTACTGAAATTTATATCTCACAACCTACTTGGGCCGCCTTTTCACTGGGGTACCCGAGTATACATTCTTGCTTGCAGGACCTAGGTTGTGTGTTTTGTTGTTTGAACTTGAGGATTTATGAGCAAAGGACCAACCAAGAGCTTGGGATGCTCAAGGGATCACCATCGGGCATTGCTATCCTTTATTTTTGTATTGTTTGTAAAGAATACTATACTGATTCCTTCTTTCATAACTGTATCATCATCTGTACATGCATGCATTGTAAACTGGTGTTTTCCGCCTTTTATAAAATGGATATTGTTATGTCTTTTCTTGTTGTCATTCAATTGATTACTACTTCCGCTACTGAGTGATATTTACTCTGACAATACTCATGTGTTACTCTCATATGAGGGTATATTCCCCCAACTATCACCTCCCGAGACCCTCACTGCTTTTCGACAGCCTCTGGTGTATGGGGAGACGCACTTTAGGCCATGTGACCAACCAGTATGTCCATCAATTCAACGATACGCTGTGTCGGGACATTACAAAGTGGTATCAAAGGTTTTTATTTTCTTTTTCCTTACTATTTTGGGTTGGTAGATAGGATATTAGGATTGTGTCGGTGCTTGGCTAATAACCATTCTTGGGACTGATCACCCCACGTACGGGAAATGACCAAGTGGCTAGGGCTGGGAATTGTTGTTCATGTTGTTTACTATTACAGTTGATATGGTTTCACCTTCAGTCACTGTTGGATTTTTTGCTGCTTATGGTTTATGAAATTCCTTGAATTTTACCCTTGGACTGATATGGAAATAAATCTACATTCCTTGCATCATATTAGGAACATAGGAAATTAACATGCCATGCATAGTACCATGCCATATAGTTGCATTAGTAATTTCATGCTGATCTGATTTTTTGTCTTGATTGATATGCCATGTTTCTGTGATATAACATGATCTGTTTTTACTACTTACGATGGAATGTCTTGCTTTGGATGTATCTGGGTTGTGAGTGAACGGGAACAAATTTTCGATTGTAAGGTGTATGGGAACCTTACAACCGGGAAGGGGAAACCCATATATTAAAACCGTCTTGAGTATGATATAAATACGTTTGTAGGGATTTTGATAAGAATGTAAATATGTGGAAATTAAAATGCTAAAGTAAATTGGTTTTGATTTAAAAGGGGATCCAAATGCCTATTTATAAATTTTATTGGCCCTTTATAGGTTGGTAGATGGCCACCCATATACTTGGTCCGTTGTATGTTAGCATTTTAAATTCTGGGTTGGAATCTGGTTTTGATAAAAAGGGGAATGAATTTTCAATCCATGAAGTGTATATGCACTTCATGAATTGGGAAATGGAACCCCATATTAAAAGTAAATTCTTTCTATATTTTGAAATGATTAAAATTGAAAATGATTCCTAATTTTGATATTTAAAGGTTTTGGATAACTATTAAATGTAAAACCGGACCCGGGTAGGTCAGTTGAAAAGTGTTGTATGAGATAACCCGATTTGGGGTGTTAAAAAAAAGTTGATACTTTTCTTCGGGGTTTCTTCTTGATGAACTGGAGATAGATTTAATGGGACCCTTGTAGGTCACCTTTTTGTTTAGATGGTTTTGTTTTGATCTTTTGATTGATAAAGACAGGTTGTCTGTGAATGTTTAAGGATTTAAAAGGAAGTTTTTGGGAAACTCAACAGTTTCCTTTGGTGTGTAGTTGAAAATTTTGAAATGGTTAAGGTTTAAATGAGATAAAATGTTAAGGGATTGGAAATGGAAACTTTGGTGGTGCGTTGAGACCCTAGTGTAAGGGGTAGTTTTGAGTTTCTCATTGAGTTGCCTTGGAACGAGACCGTAGGTGTTTCCCGTGGGCGTTTTTTTCTTTAGCGGTGCCTTGATGTTTGGCTTTTGAGCCTAGAGACTTTGTTTCACGTGACCTGATGCTAGGGTCGATGATTGATCTTTGTAAGGGGATATCCCACGGTTGGTAGCAGCCTTATAATTTTAATGCCTTGCTTATACCATGGGTTTTCTAACGTGAGGTGTTGTTCGGGTATCGTTGACCCTTGTTGGACATTTGTTTTTCTAATGACATTGTTGTTCGGACGGGTGGTTGTTGGTTTAGGACTTTCGTTGCGGCCTTGGGAAATCTTCTCAATAGAGTGGCCCGGTGTTAAAAAATTGTTTTGTCCCAATATTCGGGATAGCTTTCGAATGAATTGTGTGTTTTGACATGTTGGTTTCCTTGTTTTGGATCTTCTTCATTTGGTTTGTGATGTGATTGTGGTGGAGGACCATCACATGACCATTTACGGTGTTTGGGTACTAGCATGTTTGTGCTCGGCTAGGTTATCACCTTTCCATTCGACAACTAAGACACTCCTAAGGTTGGGAGCATGTTGCATTGAATCTGGTAAATGTGTCCTTTCATGTAGAATGGATGCCTTGTGGAATGCCTTATGGAAATGCATTGTCTTGTTTGAATGACTTGAGGCATACGAGTTTAAAATGTGAGGATGTGTCGTCAGGTGAAGTTGAGTTCCTTCCTTGATGTCGACCAGCTGAGGTTTGACCGTTCTTCCTTCCAGTAGTCTGGTTTGATTAACTCGAATCCGTTCAAACCTCTTAGTGTATTTTGTTTATTGATGAGCATTTCCCCTAACTTGTTCTCATTCTAGATGCACTAAGAGACTGTCGGTTTTATCCGTGGTAATGTTTTGAAGCCGTAGGGCTTGATCAGAGTGTTCTTTTTCGACATTTCACGCGGGATGCATGGACTCCTGTATGTTTTGACCTTGGAAACATCCTTGGAAGTTGGGTGTAGGCTTCGATGAACATGTTTTTGCTAAACGTTAGGTTCCTTTGGGAAAGGAATTATTGTTCTGCTTGAAATACGTCAGCCATTTAGGCTGAGCGTTCTTGTAAATAGTCAGTCAGAGATGGCTTGACTCAGGGTTCTTGTTTAATGTCTGTGGTTGGTGACATGCAGTTCTCTGGCACGTCGTCAGGTAGAGTCGATTGCAGTTTGTTTCGACCGGTGCCTAATATGAACAATCGGCTTGACATGGCCCTTGATGTTGATGGGGAATATACTATTTTATCTATTTCAAATCATGATAGGAGCGTTGTGGGAACGCTTGGGGCGTGCTTCGATAGTTAATTCCAACGGTGGTCTGAACCATATTTTGGAGTTGGTTTCTTAATGTTAAAAATATAAGGTTGGAAGTACATGTGGTTGGATTCTTGGTGAGACGAATACAGGTTCATGTCTTTGGGTAGATGGTCTTGGGAAGAGCTGTCTTGGTGTTTCGGTTGCAAAACTAGCATTGGATCGATTTTTGGTGGCTTAATCACCCTAGGGATTAATGGATTCTTAAGGGTGTGTTAGACTTTTGTGAACATATGAGATTGTTTGAATGAATCTTCACAGACCTTGTAGGTTGGGTGATGTGTATGTTATTCTCGAAGCCTTCTTGGGGACGAGAAGTTCTAAGGTGAGAATGTTGTAATGACCCGTGTTTTGAACCAGACTAAAACCCGAAGGAATTTGAAATTTTTTGATTAGTGAACGGGTTGTTTTTAAAACTAATAATCGGAATGGAATTCCATGAGATGAAATGCTTTTTAGTTTTGGTTTTGTGCTTGGGCGAAGGCCCAAGGAGTTTCCCGAGTGACTCGGCATGTTTCGGAAGGTCCAGACCCGAGTTTTTAAGGGACCGTAGAGGGCGCACGGTTGGCCACGAGTTGACCAAACCGTGCGGCCCAAACCGTGCGGCCTAAATCAGGTGGGCAGTGAATTTCACATGGCCTACACACAGTTTCCCAGACCGTGCGCCTAGAACGTGCTGGGTGTGTCTTAGAGGCAGTAGACTCCACACAGTTTGCACATGGTCTGGAAAACCATGCGGGTCAAACCATGCGGTTGAGTGTGTTTAAGAATTTAATTAAAATTAAAACAAAAGGAAATAAAATAAAATAATTAAAACCTAAATCTAAACACTCTCCCTCACCCTCACTCAACCTGCACAATGCACAGGTAGGGGCTCCCCTTGAGCCAGACGCAACACCCCCCCTCCGCTCCCTCTTTTACGCTTCTATTTTGGCCAAATCTCCTCACGATCTCCCTCTAGAACCCTAAGGTAGGTCCTTATTCTCCATCTCCTCCTTGTTCCAAGACGTTTTTCTGTGTATTTGTGGCCCGTTGAGATTCGGTCAAGCACCCTATGGTTAGGGGTTGATCCATTTTTGGTTTCTCTTTCTTCTAGGTTCGAGTGAAAGGCTTCTTGGGTCGGGTTTCGGTGTTTTCCGGCGATCGCCGTCGAAGGCGAAGCGATTCGCCACGTTTCGGTCTGCTGGCTTGGATTCATGGTTAGTGTTTATTGTTATGGTTGGTTCCGCATATCCCAAATTAGTGTCTTTAAATTTTTTAAGGTTCCTTGTATTTATCTGTGAGTGCTTTGAAGGTTTTGGCATGGTTTCGAGTCACCAAAGTCAAGGTGACTCGCCTGCGTAGGCATAGGGGTGCCTATGCTCAGTGGGGGAGTAGTAGTGGCTCTTATTTAGAAAGAGTCAAGAGTCAGAGTGGATGGATGGATCCACCATGAGGTAGGTTCCCTCTCCTTGTCTTTTAATTTAGGTAATGTAATGGTGAGTTTAATATTACACTGCCTTAGCATTTTAATTATGCAAGTTTAGTTACAATTAAATGCTTCTGTGAAAATCGTGTGAATTGCAGGAATAAGATAAAAGAGGTTGATTGGTCACTAAACTAATGATTTAATAATAAAACCCCTCAATCATAGGTACATTGTCTTCAAGATAAAAAGTAGTGGTAGACTTTTTATTCTTTCCTGTTGGATTGTTGTGGTGCCTCGTTGATTCTTTGTATGTGAACTTGCCTTGTTGAAGAAAATAGAATGGTATAGCTATGATACATGTGTTTGGGTCAATTTTCCATGTTTAGGAAAATTGAGTATGAAACAAATCATAGAGGGAATACTTAAGGCTAAATGACTTGTTCCCTCTAGAAGGTATCAAAGGGATAACTGATGATAAACATGTCCTTTAAGATGGAATGGTTAAACGAGAATTGATCAGACTAGGGATGTACGACCACGCCTTGGTAAAACGTAATGAGAACAGCTTATGTTAGTAAAATGAATGTGTGAATATCTTAATTTAGATACTTAAGATGTGTTTCCTTAAGTATGAACATGATTTTTTTAGCTTATGTGTATGTGGAATGATCATTTGAATGCTTATGAGGTAATTCCATCAGCAGTATACTATAGACATTTTTGTATTGTGAGTGCGCACATGATGATGCCACATAATGAGAGATAATAAAGGTGAGTGCAATTTGAGGCCACCTAGTGACAGATACATGGTTTGATGGGAGGCAGTTATACCCCATGCTAGTGTGACAGTACATGTCTGTAAGGGAGGTATTCTTTCCCCTTTCCTGTTGACTTCTGATGATGATTACATAACTGGAAGGGAGACATTCTTACCCCTTTCCAGTTGACTTCTGTTGATTATTACACGTCTGGATGGGAGGCAGTTATACCCCAATCCAGTATTATGAATGTGACAGATGGGAAGCAGTTATACCCCATACCGGTTGAATGAATGTGATGGAAGGGAGGCATTCTTACCCCTTTCCAGTTGACTTATAGGGACGAGAGTAATTTGTACCTCGTGCCCACCATTCTCTATATGTGTATGGAAGGGAGGCATTCTTACCCCTTGCCAGTTGACCTATAGGGATGAGAGGAATTCCTTCCTCGTGCCCGCTATTGTATATACTTGTATGGAAGAGAGGAATTCTTACAACTTTTCATCTATGATCTAAATGCTTTTATATATATACATATGGTGAAATGATCAGGTTACTTTACCAGCAAAGAGCCGAAGCTGGTATAACCGTTAGGTGTCCCTTTGGAACTTGGACGGGTGTTATTTACTTATGTAATCCTGCTTACTTTTTTCTCTATACCTTCTCACTGTTTAATTATTATACACTATCTGGATTGGGTTGACACTAGTGGTGCTAGCCTACTGAGATATATATCTCACACCCTACTCGGGCCGCCATTGCACTGGGGTACCCGAGTAGAACATCTTGCATGAAGGACCTAGGTTGTGTGTTGTGCTATTTTTACTTGAGGAGTTAAAAGCAAAGGACCAAGTGAGAGCTTGGGATGCTCATGGGATCACTGTCAGGATTTTATGTCCTTTATTTTTGTATTGTTTGTAAAGCATGTTGTATTGATCCCTTCTTTCATAACTGTATCACCATCTGTACATGCGTGCACTGTAAACTGGGGTTTTCCACCTTTTATAAAATGGATATTATGCTATCTTTCCTTGTTGTCATTCAGTTTCTTACTGCTTCCTCTACTGAAGGATATTTACTCTTAAAATACTGTTGTGTTACTCTGATATGAGGGTATAGTCTCCCCACTATCACCTCTTGATACCCTCGCTGCTAGTCAGCAGCCTCTGGCGTATGGGGAGAGCCGCTTGAGGCCATGTGAACCACCAGTACGACCACCAGTTTGATGGTATGTTGGGCCGTGATGTTACAAAATCTATATTGAAAGGTGTATTTCTGTAATGTAAATCTATTTGTTCCTGTCTAATGCATGTAATGCTACATCGTTAATGTACTGAGAAAATGGAAAAATAAAATATTTTAAAAAAAATGGTCACCATTGGAATGTGTAACATTCACTTAATTTAGGATAATAATAAACGATAATATATAACTCATGAATAATAATCCCAACCCAAGAAACATAATTTTTAATCCATTCTCGTGGTGATCACTCCCATATAATTATATTTACCATGTTTTGACACATTCCAAGTCTCCTATCAACCATCTCAATATAGTAGGACAAAGGAATCAAAATCTATGATACTACAACTTAGTTACCTAACCAGATTGACTGTGAAATAACTAGATGAATTGGTCTCCACATGGCATTAAGTGTTCCTCCCCACATATCAGAGTTTTCTAACTTATTGTGAGGGTATAATGGCAGTTTGATGGGGAGAATATACCTGGGATATTTTATTATCACATTGGTATTTTCAATATTAAAAAATATACAAAAAATGAAGAAAAAAAAGTATAAGAGAAGATATTGTTAAATATAATAACAATATAATATAGATATTATAAAATAGACATCTATTTATACCTAAAAGGTTTATTTTACAAGGTAAAAACTTGATGAATATAACATTAAGTACAATAAAAGATATCATATTATGATAAAATTAATAAAATACTAATGGTTATCTTCATTAGTACCCAATGTACTAGATTAGTGTTGTTATCCTAACACCCATAGATGATGAAAACTACAAATAATAATCCAAAAACCTACGAATATGAGATATTCTTGGGTACCCAAGTGCAATGGTATCCTGAGAAGGGAATGAGATATAATAGGTAGTCCACGTCCAATCATGTCTATAGAATATTCCAGTATGGGAATAAAAAATATATTACTGTAAAGCTATGATAATAAATTAGAAAATAAATTTAAGTAAAAAATTAGACTCAGGTTTATAAAGGACACCTAATTGATCATATCTTCTTCGAACAATGTTGTATTTCTAGTGAATGTTTATTAAAATGTTTATATATTCACATAAAATATATATATAACGAAATAACTTCATCGAAGATGAAATATTGTAATAGAGAATATGAATCTTTATAATGACCATGGAAATCTTTATATAGGTCATATGTACAAAGTTTCATAAATAAGCCTTCTATAAAGGCCTAACACTAACATGGATTGATCCAAAGAATATATTTTGGCTTAGCGGTCAAATTATTTAATATTTCTAACTACAAGTTCATTTTTTTCAATAATAAGAATATTTTATCTTAATAAAGTAATCTTAGGCCGGTCCAAAACTATTAGTAATAAGAAATCCTGACTATCACACTAGGGTCACTCCAACTACCCATCAACGTAAGTGTCCTTCCAAGGTGATCTATAAATTTGAATTTGAAATATAATGCTTGGTATGTTTTCATGTATATCCCAATGATGTTGTACCACATATCTCACATATGGGACATATAATGTCACATAAAATGGGATAAACATCATTTTACCAATCCCATCCAAGTAATATCCCCTAGTGTAGTTGTATCACTCAAAGGAATAATAATATCAATCCTCCCATTTTACTGTCCTTGGAATTATATTAAGTGGAAACTAATGTATCACTCAAGGCATAACACTAATCATGAAAATTTTACTCCCATCCCTAGTATTCCAAAATAAGTGAATTGGTATTCCTCATTGTATATATAATTTTAAATAGCATATGATCAATTCCATGGAATTTCTACATGGGAATCCATGTATCACTAATGGAATAAAAAATCAATTTATGTAATTAACAGAAATTTCACGATATAATAAACATGAATTAACATACATTGACATTACACAATTTGACATGAATATTCAGTACATTACCATAATACATGCCTGAGGAACATAATAGTTTATTTTCATTGGAAACATGGAAACAAAATCATCAATCCTTGTTAAGGATCATTAACATCCCCCATAAAGATCTCCAACTATATTAGTTCTATCTAAAACATATCTTTATAACCATAGGAAAGGAAGCCTAAAATTTGTGAGCTAAAATTATTAGTATGGGTAAACAAGTGATATATGTAATATTAATCATTAGAATAAGGTTATGATAAGATGATCAAGGAAATAGAAGAGCATGCCTAGAAAATCGGAGATCATATACATAAATCAGGGCATACCAATTGGTAGATGATAAGGTATGAAGATTATTGAAATAAATAAAATAATCCATATACGTATAACATAGGAATAAAATGTGTAAATTTAGTAGATACAAAAGTATATATAACGATTTCTATATTAGACAAGTCATTCCTTCCAAGAACATCTTAGTGGACAATGTCCTTTACCGAACCGAATTCACACCCCATTATAACCTTGAATTATTCAATAGAGTTCCCCCTCGTTCGAGCCCTATATTAATGAATTGGGTTCTCCCCTATTTATAGACATGTATTAATGAACCAAGTTTATTTCCCATTATATCCCTGTATGATTGAACTGTGTCCATTTCACATTACATCCAAGTCTATCTCAAAAGATACAAATATTTACATAATTCATTGGAGGGAGATACAGGACTCACCCATATAATAGTGATGTCATTAATACAAGAGCCATAAATTTCAAGATAATAATATCATAACTCTTTCAATGAAATCCATATCATAAAAGGTAATCTTATCACATCCTATGATAAAAGATACAAGTATCATAATAATTTCATCAAAATCAAAACATAGGGAAGAGAAATGGATTTCATAAATTTATAACTAATGAAAATGAAATATATTCCATAAATGTATACACTATTGAAGAGAAATGGGATTCATATAAACCATGACATTAAGAATAACCCATTCAAATAAATAATACAAATGGAACCATTAGATCATTTCCTAGAGAGACATGAGTAACATCAACATATGTCATTTTAGATGGAAAATAATTTTGAAATAACATTCCAAAAAAGTACATGAGAAAAATATCCACTATTCTATGAGAAAATATTTTTTATTCATAAAAACCATTTAAAATAATTATTATATAAAGTACCTTAGAATATTATAATTAAGACTTGAAATAATTTTGAAAACCCTTTTCCTTAAAAACATATAAAATAAACTTCAAAAGCATTTTAAAATTCATTCTCCTTGAATAGACTATGTAAAAATAAAAAAATTTAACAACTTTCTCATCAAAATATTACCTAAAAATATATTAATGAATCTTGAAAATATTTTGAAAAACATTTTGTTGAAAAAACATTTAAAACAAATGAATGAATCTTGAAATGATTTGGTAAAAAAATAAATGGAAACATATAAATAAAGATTGAATTTTTTTTGAAAACCCATTTATTTTAATTACTATTTTAAAATATTTTTTATAAAAATTATCCTTAAAACATGAAAAATGTCCTCAAATTATTAAAAATGGATAAATTCTTACTTTTCGTACTAAGTAAAGGGGATATTCATTTTTTATGATAAAAAAGATTTAAAATACTAAATTGGAAAGTGAAAAGGAGGTTCCAGTAGAAAATTTTGAAAAATAAAAAAAAGGTATAGAATTGCCTTTTTATTATTATAGGATAATAGTAGAATATTATTAGAAATCATTTTTTAAAAACAACATTTTAAATGAATAAAAAAATTTACTGAATAGATGGTAAAGATAGGATTTCATAAAAAAATATTAATAATATTATGTACAAAAGACTATATTTAATGATACAAATATATTAATAAATAATTAATAACCAAAATGGAATGAAATTCATTAATTTTATTGAGATATGAGTGATAAAATTTCATCAACGTAAGCATAAACATAAAAAATATTAAAAAAATATGACATTTGTAACACCCCAAGATTTTATAGTGTGTTATTTCTTCAAAATAATTCAATAACTTGCACTACACGCAATACCGAGTTCTAACACACCATAACCAATCAAACTAGCCGTTATGAATATTAATACCTACTTTTTGAAATTATATATATTTTATATTTCAAAATGGACTTTATTTTTTGATTCAGAATATCGAATTTAGCCTAAGGTGAAATTTTGGTACTTTTCGGTTAACTTTAATACTTTGATGAATAGTGAAAATTACTAAATTTTAATTAAATACAACTTTTTTAAACGAAATAATTTATATTGATAAATTATGAATTTGAGTGGTTTAAAAGTATAATTAGAATATATTTTTACCATTTTATCCAATGGTGTTCATTAGAATTAATTTCACTTTGAAATTGGACCTAAACTATTGTCAATCTTTTGATATATATTGTTTCTTAAAAACACTATATTTGTTGTGACAGTGGGAATTAATTATAAATTTAATTAATGAAACATATATGTTTGTAATTTTGTAAAATAGACCTCATTTTTTAATTCGAAATATCAAATATACCTTAGGGTGAAATTTTGGCATTGTTCTGAAAAACATCAATTTTTGATGAATAGTGAAACTACTTAGTGGTAGTTAAAAAACTGAATTTTTCATAAAACGTAATTTTACCGCTTCTGTGATTGGAATTTCAAAAATCAGAGAGACACGGTTAATATCATGAAGGAAAATCTGGTTCAATGAGATGAAAATATTTTTTTGGTGAATAGTAACTTTTTACTTTTATTTACCACGGTTAAAAGTAAATAGGGTAATTAAGGGTAAAAATGATATTAATATTACCCTAACACATGTCCTAATTATATTGTACAAGTGTATCTCGACCCAAAAACGACCTTAGGAATAAAATATTATCATTTAGGTCCACTTGTATTAGATTAGGACATTTATTATTATTTAATTCAAAGAAGAGTTAAAAGAGTTAAAATCAAAGTTTATTTACTAAAACATTTTTAATATAGGGTAATACATAAGATACATTCGTTTGTAAATATTCATTAGAAACATAATAATATTTCTTACATAATGATATTTTATTTATAATTTTTAGACATTATATAATTTAATTTATTTATGACACAATGATGATGCAGTAATTACAATAATAGTGATAAATTAAAATAATTGATATTATAAATACCCAAATAAATATAATTTGAGACTTTTAATGAATTAAAATAATTTTCTAGGATAATAAGACATATTATTATTGATTTAATTGACTTTTTTAGAAGTAATAATTCTGTTATGAGTTTCACAAAAATCAACTATGGAATAGTGTCAAAATTGACATAAAAGAGTTTTTAAAACAAATATTATATTATTAATTGATATTAAATTTTAAAAAATATAAGGCTCAGAAAAGAGACATATATCATGATATTTGTATCATTAATGGACCACTTGGGGGTCTCTTGGATGTATATAGTATGTTTATTAACTATATAATATAAAAATACAAAGTGACATGGTAAATGTCAAACTAATTAACCAAGAGTTAAAACAAAAAGATAAGGTTAATATAATGACCCAAACCTGTCTAAATTCTATTGGTTGAATGTTTTACGACCTATCCCCACCTTAAATTTTGAATAATCAACTTTTGAGCCATTAGAAACCGAATATGAATTTTTTATAAATTAATATTTCTAGCTTTTCCAAAGGTGCCCCTCACTCCTCTTATAAAAGGGCACTCCTCCTTCTCATTTATTCACACCTTCAAAGCCTTATGGATCGGAAAAACTCTTCCCAAATACTCTCTAAACATCCCTCAATACAACCTAGAGGCCTTAGTTTCATCATAAAGCCAACCTACGGAGCCCTTTTGATCAAATCAAAAGGAAGAAACCGAAGAAGAGGTAATGTTTTCACCACCCTTTTTCAAATTCATTTCTTCTTCCACTTCTTCTTTATTTGTTATTACCATTAAAAAATAATAACTCAAGTATCTTATATATACTGTTATGTTATTATGAATATGGTACAACCATATTCAGTATTCTATACACCCTTTGAATAACATGTCTCCATACGTGCGTACGTACGGCTTACCGTCTCCACGTCGTGGTGTAATTGTTATTCAATATAATATTATTTGGATGGGTATAATAATGATGTGTAACTCATGTAAATAATAAATATAACATGATAATGATTATTTATATATGATATACTATCCAATTATATATTATTTTAATATCAAAAAATGATATTATCACTCGTGCGTACGTACGAACTACCGTCTCCACAAACGCGATGAGATTCATTCTCCATCGTATCCATTAAAGTATAATTATCATTTGATGAATTAAAAATAATGTTTAAGGACTTGATATCATTCTGGATATGAATAATATACAACCTATCCATGAAAAACATGGCTTAAATAACAAAACATATAAAATAAAATGAGTAAGTTAACACCTGAAATGATGATAATACTAAGATATTATTAACAAAGCAATGTTAAAAGTTCATATATGATATCATATTAATATATATGATTCTTGTATAATTTAATAAAAATTATTTCACCATTATATAGGAGGTTAACCTACCATCATCCAAGTAAAAGTACAAGGTAAGGGTTTATTTCACAATCTCTTCATTATGTGAGGTTGTTTATATGTAATTATCTACTGGGATCTCTTTATCATCCACATCCATGTTCCTTAAAATGTATTTAAAAACATTTTTACTATTTACTAGACAATTGGTTAAAGTCATTTATACCCTTATGTGTTTTGAAAGGAATCTCTCCATCGTTTTCCAAACAAGGCACTTTTAACCTTTTCGATAAATTTAAGGTAAGAATGTTTTTTTAACTTATACGGCAGGTGCGGCTATTTACCACCGTTATAAATTTTTCAAAGATTCCCTTACAATCTTATAAGATTCTTTTCAAAGTAAATGTTTTATTTTATAATTATGTGACTTTTGAATGATTTCAAAATGAATATTTTAAGAATTTTTAAAAGGTACTCTTTTTCAAGATCATGATTTTAAATGTTTTAAAGATTTATCTTTCTAAATCTTTTAATTAATGTACATTTTTTCAAAATGATTTTAAGGATTTATTTATATGGACATTAATGTTTTGAAATTATATTTCTTTTCAAAAGTTTCAAAGTGGTATGGGACACTTTGATTCAAAAATATCTTTTAAATTACTTCCTTTATAAATGTGTGACTTTTCAATGATTTCGAGAAAAGAGGTATTTCTCTCAAATAGTTTTGATTTCATCTATGTCAAAATCCTTTGATGGATTTTAAGCTTATTTGAAGTTGATTTATTATGATATAAAACTTTTGTTTTGTATTGAAGGTTTTGTGATATGTTTTACTGTTGATGTGTTATTTTTATACCATTCATGGTTTATGGAGAAAGTATTGACATTTCGTATGCTAGTTTTAATACAAATGTTTATGTTATGTTTAAACCTTTTCATATGGGAATGCATTGGACATAGTAATTGATGGGTGGAGCCTGCTATAACTCCTCGATGCATCGGTAGGTCTCATGAGACAAACTAGTGTCTTGGCACAAGGCCTTGGCAAAATCTTATTTGTAGTCTTGGCATGATGCCTTGGCTATGTGGTTATGATAGTCTGGCATTATGCATTCCATCATTATGAAAGTGGTTATTGATATTGCATGTGATTATTCGATTAGTAGAATATCCATGTGAATAAGTAAATGGCATTATTTCACTTTACTTTTTCCATATTATGTTGAAGTTCAAGTTTAAAAGGCTTTTGTTTTAGTTATTCATTGCCTTAAATGTTTTTTCTTATTTATGAAAGCTTCCGCTATATTGTTATCCTTACTGGGAATTTGAGCTCACCCCTTTTATATGTTTTATTTTTTCCCAGGATGTGAAGAAGTAATTTATGAATGACCTGCAGAGATAGTATGTGGGGATATGAGTGTGGGATATGGAGACTTTGTTGTTGTAGTAGTTTTTCACCTTATGATGTAATTTAAAACATTATGAATATATCTAGTGTTTCCAAGTCTACTAAACCAATCGATCTTTCGAGATTTGATCTTTCTTGTGATCATGCCAATGTTATGTAATAATGCACCGACTCTGGGTAACCGGGGTCGGGGGGTTACAATATTGTTTTAATAAACCCTTAAAAAATGTTAATATGGGATCACACTCTCCATGTAAGAAGAAGAAATTACATGAAACCTAAAATAAGTCTAATAGATGAAAAATCAGGATTTAAAATGTAAAACTGAATTTTTTACACTTCAAAATAGAATTTAAGTGCATAATAATACATGAGTATCAATGAAAGAAAATTGGCACACAACTAATTCACCAATTTGGTAATTTTTTAAAATTAATCCCCATGAAAGAGTGGTTATACAATTGATAAGTGAATACCGATTAATGTAATTATAAGATATATAGAATATAATCATGGGTAGTAAATACACCATAGAAAAATTAAAGAGTGGTGAACATATCATGTATCACACACACAAAAAGTGAGAAGAGAAGGACTTACCTTGTTTCCTAACTCTAGTTTTACTGGTTCGATGATATTTTATAATAAATATAAATATATTATACATATTTTTCATTACCATATTGTTATATATAATACCATATACGGTTTTATTATGACTATACAATACCCATTTGTTAACCATACCATGTTAATATTTCACTTTGGGTGGTTTTTTCTTTATTCATCCCATGAGTCTTAATTTTCAATATATTTTGACATTATACTTATATTATTATCTAATGAATGTAATACATGATATCTATATAATTTATTTATAATATATTTTTATTATTATAGTCTATATAATATATAAGTATGAAACAAAATACACTATCTGTGGGTATGGTAGATCCTACGTATGCATGAACACTAGGTGATTTTTATTATCGTATGAAAAGAAAAAAAGAAATTAAATATATTTTAAATGTATATAATTATTACAGTAGAAATATGATATCATATATATCATATTAAATCACTAAACCCATCGTGATTACATTCCCGGTAGTGTATAAAAGAATTATATCCTTTTGAGGGGTGCTAGTCCACATTTCACCAAAAAAATTACCATATTAACACGCAATTGAAGGTAAAGAGTATATGTCTTGTAAAAGGAATAAAAAATCACAAAGAAACAATATAGATATTTTTTATCATATATAAAATGAGTGTCCATCATAACTTCCACAATGAGAGTCAATATGAAAAATTTAATAACCATCAATTAGTGAGATGTTGTTGTACTCCATACACATAAAATAAAGTGGAGGGGTGGTGAAAGAAAATAAAAGAATAGATTTGAGAAAAGAAAATACATCTTAATCAGGTAACTCAGTTTCATTTGTTCCAAAAGGCTACCTTTTATTTCATTCAATCTAAGGAAAGTATTATAAGGATAATTTAGTATTTTTTAATGTGTATTTGGTAGATATTGGAAAAACTTATAAGGTTATAGAGGTGTAAAAAAGTGGGAGAGTTTGTCGAATTTTATCTGTAAAGAAAATGATTCAATTCAATATTTTGGAAAATAGGAATGTGTAAACATGTTCTTACCTAGAAAATTTCACAAAAAACTATCATAAATCAATAAATTATGCTATATGGATCAAATATTTCTATAAATGTCATTTGGAGGAGTTTGTATGTAATTTGGTTTGCAAAGATTATGGTTTAGTCCCTAATTCTCCTTCATTGAAACTTAATCCTTCTGAAAATATTTAATCAATATTACGAATAATTTTGTTAAAAAATAAAGATAATATAATTATAACAAAAATATTATACTGATTTAGGTGGTTTATGTTGGTTTTTTTAAATTCAATTCAGAGAAGAATAAAAATTAAAATTAATGGTAATCCCACACATGGGAGAACATAATGGGTTTTGGAGTAGGAAGATGTTCAATAGAATATTAGTTTTTTTTAACTGATATTTATTATAAAGACCTAAATTGGATTATTTTGAATATATTTTATCTAATGTGATAGTGAATAAAATTTAAAATATAATTTATCAATAATAATTATTAGAAAAAATTTCAGTTTTTAATAAAAATATTTCTTTGACTATTCATTATAAAATGAAGTTTCTACAAAAAAATCCCTGAAAATCATCTTAAGAAAATTTCAACATCGTAAATTAAAATATTATGTTCATTTTATCAAATTTATTACTAAATGTTTTAATAATTAATTTTAAAATTAAAATCGTATCTTTCTAGAAAACATTATCTTTATACATAAAAAGATTTTACCAGAAATTAAATATTTCATTAACAACAATTTTTATTTATATAAAACCATTATGAATCTATAATTATGTTATTTATTAATATTAATATCACTTTGTTTAATAGACAGGTTATAATTATATCATTTAAAATAATAATTAAATGTTTCTTCATAGAAACTCAATGTTGCATGTAATGTATGCCATGTAAATATTGTGTGTAGAAAAAACCATGTTAGTTTTGCGTATAGCTCAGGAAAATTTGGTATTTTGTGTAGCACAAGCCATGTCAGTTCTATGTGAATGCACTATTTTATTATTATTATTATAATATATATATATATATATATATAACTATTCTTATTGTCACATGATATGATAAATATGAAGTCGATAAATAAATATGAAAAAAAATAATTCATAAAATCTTGGGGTGTTACATTCTACACCCCTTAAAATTAATTTCACCCTCAAAATTATAAAGGGTTATCATAGGTTTAAGACCTAATAGTTTCATTCATTGAAACCCACATCATAACAATTAATACTAAAATATCACTTAAAAAGGAATGTTTGTACCACAATAGCTACCCAAAGTTATATATAACAAGGATTTTACATAGTAAAACATTGTTTTTATTAATGATTTGACATGGAGGAAAATATTAAATACTTATATGAAGTGATTGATATCATCAATCACAAACTATTGAATTATCAAAAAAAATTTGGGCCTCAATGTCATAAGTTTATGATGTTTTAAAAGGCCATAAATTCAAAAATATTAACGTATTTTATCAACACATTTTCTTTTGATCATTATACATACATTACGTAATTATTTTATTGACCGTGAATATATGGAAATATACATACATGCCATAAAAAATTTCATTTTTTTGTGATTTTATCATTTTCTAATTCATTAATTACATTGTGTAATTGATGTATATAAATTATCATTTATTCTTTAAGGGCTAAAAACAATTATCAAATATTATGGCTCAAAAATAATGAAATGTATAACTGTTTATCTATAAATATTCAGAAAAATGAATATCATTAATATCATAATCTGTAAAATAATAATTTACACAAAATTTTCATATAAATAATTATTCATCAAAAAATAATTATACATTAACCAGAAAATTTCGTACGGAAGTGGTAGGAATGAAACACTTATCATCCTCCTATCATGGGCTTATGGATCATGACCTCAACAGACTTGATTGGTTGTCACTCGACATACATGGTATCATTTAATAAAACTATTCTAATATAATTTCCAAAATATGATATACATCCTTGAAATAAGGTTAATAATTAAATAGCCTTTTGACTAAGGTATTCAATTCAATCTCAATACAAAAATAAATCCACCGGTGTTTAACAAAGTATTTTAATGTATGGATAACCTTATAAACATTATGAATGAATAAAATATAAATATTTATAATGAATGGCATGAAATCATATTAAAATTCATCACCCATATATTGAAATGTTTCTCTTGGTTGTCACATTCCAACCCAATGAATACCCTTATTGTATATTCCCTTGAAACATGTTAATAACATGAATTACAATAAATCCTTTTAGAAAACATTCTTAATTATTTATTATAATGATTAGTAGATATATTCCCAAAATACGATAATTATTAAACTTCATCATTGATGGTATAGATCACTTTTTAAATAATAAGTTCCAGGTTAATCCATACCATCCAATTCACTTATTCATATTCAACATATCATTATCAAAAGACTATTATCTAAATTTCTATGATTAATTAATTGTTACCTTCAATTAATAATGATATCAATTTTCAACGTCTTCATCAACATTCAACATGTCAGTTTCAATACATAATGTAAACTTAATGTAAAATTACTAATAAATTTTATTATTCCTAAAACATTGTTTTTGAATTCAAAAAAAATACATTGTTAATTTAAATTTATTCTTAAACCATTACCCAAGGTTCATCATTTGTACCTTAATACCTCTTTCCTAGAATATAAAATCGAACTCATGTCTTACAGTCCCTAAACCTCAATTTAGTCATTCTAATTAAGATCAAAGTAAACAACATTAGAATAATATAACATTCCTTTCACAAGTCATTTTTGATATCTTTATCTTTAGAAGTATAACAAATACTCATACCACCATCTTGAATCTCTTTATAATAATTACATAGGGGAAATCAATTTTCATAATTCCTATAACATCCACATATGAATACTTCAATTTTAACCTTTTTTACATATGGTTATCTCCATTGAATAAAACCAGAAAGCATAGTGTGAGAAACATTTAGCATAATTGGTTTCCAAAGAATTAAAAAATCACATATTGGGTTCCAAAATCATGGATCCTACTTTCTTATTCAATGAATCTTTAGGTTTATCCTATGTAATCCATAGTAATCTTATAATTTAATCATTATTTATGGTTTATAAAGAGTTTTCAAATTACAAAATCATATCCCTTGGGATTGTCAAACCTGGTGTCTAGCATGGCCAAATTTCATGTACCAAATTACCCTGAATCAGGTCTAAAACATCTTATTGGACTTGTTAAACAATTTTATATCTATTCCAGGTCCAGATCCACATTTAGTATCCATACATGGGTGTATTTCTAATAATACACTCACTCAATCCTTTACCATTTTGAGGTTGTTTTATTAAATGTTGACTCATACTTATATTTATACATATAGACATCCCTATAAATATCATTAGAAATATATTTAGGGATATCACTAATGTTGTCTCATCCCAGATTCTAAATGTAGACTAAAACATTCCTTTGTTAGCAACTATAGTGACCCTGGATTAACATACATGGACACTCCATAGTTTTAGTTCAATATTCAATATATTACAATAATACATGCCTAACGACCATAATAGTATAGTGTAATTGATAACATTGAAAAAGAATATTCTATCTTTGTGAATGATATTCTACATATCCCATCAATATCTCCACCATTACTATGTATACATTATCTATTCTTCATATCCTAATAAAATTAATCATAATAAAGGGTGAGCTCAAATGCTCAGTAAGGGTAAAATTGAGAGATATATAAGAATAAACAAGATAATAAGGGTATGATAGCTAGATAATGGAAATATAAGATCACACCCATCATATTAAAGGTCACATTTAGGAATCATGGCATCAATATTTTCGTTCATAAGGCATGAATCATTGGGAAATAAATAACATAAGAAATCAAAGCATAACATAGGAATAAAAAATTGAGATGAGGAAGGCACATAGTCATATATAATTATTTCCATATTAGTCATGTAATTTCTTCTAATACCATTCTAGTTGAATAATTCTATATTAAACTGAGTTCACACCCCATTAAATCAGTGAATTTGTGAACTGAGATCACCTGTTTTCCAACCCTGTAGTATTTAACCATGTTCTTTCCTCATTCCCACAATGTTTTACTAAACCTATTTCATTTCATATTACACTCATGTTGTACTAAGATAAGTTTATATCTAGTTTTATCATTGTATATATCATGATATATAAAGCTTTACCAAATATATTGTATGGAGATATATGTATCATCAATCTCATAGTGATATCATACCTAAATGTGCCACCAAATAATAAATAATCATATCTTATCCCATGCAATGAAATAGGAATTACAAACATGTAATCTTATCATAACCTGTGAAAAAAGATACATGTTTTATAATTTTCTCATTGAAATCATAAACTATGTAATTGAAATAAATTTCATAAACAAATAACCTATGAAAGATAAATGGATATCATAAACATATAACCCATGAATGTGAATCGGGGTTCATGGTGGAAATGAAATTTACTAGAAATGAATGAGTATATACATATATTTACTTGGAATGCATGAGTACATCTATATATTTCATTTTATAAAGAAAACAATTTTAGATAATCTTTTAAAGACAATTCTTAAGATAAATACCGATTATTCTTTGAAAAAAACATTTTTCATTCATAATATATTTTGAAAAATATTTTCATATAAAATATCTTGAAAACATAAAAAGAATACATGAAATCATTTTTAAAACAAGTTTCCAAGAGAACATATTAAATAGTATTTGAATCATTAAAAAAATATGTATCATTTAAATCAATGTTAAAAAATATAATGAATATTGAAAATACGTTTAAATCATTCTCTTATGAAATCATATAGAAGAAGATATTTTTTTTAGAAACCAATTCCATGAAAATACATTTAAAACATATATATGAGGCTCGATATCAATTTGAAATCCATTTTCATTGAAAACATATAAAAGAAGCAGAAAAACATTTTGATTCCAATTTACCTTGAAACATATAAGAGATGCATCAAAATATATTGATAACCTTTTCATTGAAAATATCTTCCAAAAAATCATTATAATTTACCTTTAAACCCGATAAAAAATCTTCCAAGGATTGATAGCCGATAAATCCATTTATGTCGTACAAGGTAAAACTAACATTCCATTTGGATGATAAAATTGATAGAAAAATGAATCACTTAGAATGTGACAATAATATTCAATTGAAAAATGGGAAAAAGAAAAAATTGATAAAATAATTTTTTTAATGATAATAGAATATTAGTACAACATTCTTGGAATCCCTTTTTAGAAAACATAGTTTTATAAAAACACAAAATTCCAACATAAGAGAAGGTAATGTCAGGGTTTCATAGAAAACACTTTTTTAACTATGTTACATAATAAAGAGTGGATTAAATTATACCAATAAATGAATAAATCACGAATAAAAAAATAAAAACAATATTGATGAATGTTTTTGTGAGATGGATCATAAAATTTCATCACGGGAAACATAAACATAAACAATCATGAAAAGACATGAGATAGTTTCAATAAAATATTATTACTTGGTAACATGGGATCATACACTCCATGTAAGAGAATAAAATAACATGAAACATAATATCTATTTAATATAATTAATGTCAAGATACAACATGTAAAATATGATTATATTCAATGTGAAAGAGAAATTAGGTGCATAACGACACATGAGTCTCAAATAATGCAAATTTAAGAAAAATGATTTCAATAATTTTGTAGTTTTTGAAACATTATCCATATAAATGAAATACCATAAATTGGATATGAGAATAAACATAAATTTAATTAAATAATACATTAAATAAAATAATTGTATTTAAATAAACCATTCCAAAATAATGATTGTAAAATATAGCATGTTTCTCATGGAAACAAATGAGATCAAATTCCCATACCATGTGTCATGACTCTTGTCGTACTCTTTTAATCCACCTGTTTAATGAACATAGATTTATTATATAACTTTTACACAAAAATTTTGTTATATATAAAACCATATATATTTTTAGTATGACATTATATTACCCACTTGATAACTGTCCTCTGTAAAGGTCTCACTTTGGGTAATATTCGCTTTATTCTTCACGTGTGTGTTAATTTTTTATATCTTTGGTCCTTATTGTTATGTCATGTTTCTAAAAATGTGAATAATAATATAAATATAATTTAAATACATTATATTTTTATTATAATAATCAATGGAACAAATATGTATGAAACATAATACACTGTTCAGGGAGACGATAGGTTGTATATTCCAATAAACTATATTTTGCTTTAATTGTCGAATTAAAGGAAAGAAAGAATATAAAATATATGTATACATATAGAAATAATTATTAAATAATAATTATAATATAATATATGTCATCTATAATCACTTAACCCATTCTAAATACATTCCACGTAGTGTATAAATTAATCCAAAACCTATTAGGGGTTATAGTCCACATTTCCAGAAACGAAATTATCATAGTAACACACAATGAAATGTAAAACAATATGTTTAATAAAATAAATAAACAAGATAACTGATATATTAAATCATATATAAATAATATATAAAAATATTTTCTATCATTATGTCCACTATTAGATGATGTAAGTAAAATTTAACAATTATAGTTTAGTGAGGTCATAGTACGATGTACACATAAAAATATGTTCTTTATCCATTAAATGAATTTGTGTGTATATTTAGGTTGAAAACTAAGAATAGTAACATAATATTCTGTTTTTGATAATGTTGTTTTTTTAAATCATGAAAAAAGGAGTGGAGGGTAGGGAATGAAAATAAAATAATGGACTTACGGGAACACATTAGCTCTTAATCAGGTAACTTCTTTTGATTTGTTCCAAAAAAACATCCTTGGATATCAATATTATCAATGGGTTACTTCTCAGTGGAAAAGAGTATTTATGATATGTTTTTTGGTGCATTTACTAAAATATATTAAGTGAGTTGAGAGGTGTGATGATGTGGGAGAAGTGGTGCCCTTTTATTGGGAAGCAAAAGGACTCACGTGGAATTGTTTGTATACATGTTATGGGTACACATGTTCAAACCTAAAAAAGTCACACCAAACAAACATAAATAAATTTTGGATGTTTTATGGCCTAAATATGGCTGAAAATTGGTTTTGTAAAAGTATATAGGTCATCCCCCCCCCCGAAGATTATGGTTTACTCCCTAATTTTGCTAAATTTTACCTTAATCACTATGTTTAATTTTAATCAATTTTACAAATAATATTTCTCCAAAATAAATATGATATAATAAGAATATAAATATTATAATCAATTAAATGGATTATTTAATATTTTCAAAAATAAATTCACAGAAGTGGAAAAATTAAGATTAATGATAATCCAAGAGATGGGATGAAATTATAGTGTTTTAGAGTAGAAAGAAATTCAAGAGTTTATTAAATTTTGTATATTCAATTTCAATGTGAGATTGATTATAATGAACTAAATTTCATTAATAGAATTATAATAGTTATAATTTGACATTAAAACAAATTTAAAATTTAATTAACGATTAATAATTATTTTCTTTGAAATGGAAATTTTTAATTAAAAATAGGTTTTTTCACTACTTTTAAAAAAATGATTTTTCTTTGAAAATACCAAAAATTAAAACTCAGCTAATTTTGATATTGTAAATTTTAAAATAATGTTTAATTTTTCTAAATTACTGTTATAAATTTATATAAAATTAATTTTATTATTAAAAGTGATTAATTCGATAGAACGATATTTTTAAATATAAAAATGTCCAGAAAATTATATATTTAGTATTTATTATGTTCTATTTATATAAAAACATTATAAAAAATCATCTAAAATAATTTATTAATATTCATATCAATTATTTTAATGGATATTTTATACTAATATCAGTAAAAAAATGATTCTTTGCCAAAAAACATTGTGTTTGGTGTAACGTATGCCAAGTAGAGGTTGTGTGTTGTGCAAGACAAGGTCATATTGCATGTAGCGCAAGACTAATCAGTTCCAGTAGAAAGGAATGCTATTATTGTAATTTTAATATATATATAAATATATATATATATATATTACTACTTCCAATTTCACGTGATATTAACAATTTTAGAAAGATAAATTAATTAAAAAAATAAGTCACAAAATATTGGTGTGTTACAAAATAGGAGATGATGTTAAAGATTACATATCGAAAATATATTATAAAATAATTTTAATGTTCATTAGAATGGAATTCATCAATATTCATATTCAATTCCTAACTCAAGGATTATTTCATAATAATAAAAAACGTGAAAGGGTTATACCATTCACATTGCATTTGATTTATGTTATCCTTCTAAAATGAGGTAGACCAGTCCACATAGGATGTATTTTTACACTAGTAAATAACATTACAGTGTGATACACCCCTCCTTATTCAATTTAATCTACTCATTACATTTTATAAGAAATCGAATCTCAATGAGTGAATTTTATTAGAAAATAATAAATTAAGTATTGGAAGTCAAGGTACACAACCATAATTGGGGTTAAACTATGAGTTCCATGACTATCATCAATTCCAATTTAATATTCAAGTGATATTATAATTTGGTCTATTTGTTTCTATAAATCAAATTTCACATTAAAGAGGTACAACATATAAATATTGACACCTGGCATAATGATGTATGTTATAAATAAAACCAAAATTTAGGGAGAAGAAATAAAATTACTAACTTATGAAAAGGACACTCTAATTGTCTATTATCAATGCTCAAATAT
Organism: Viscum album; assembly: GCA_963277665.1. Classification (NCBI taxonomy): domain Eukaryota; kingdom Viridiplantae; phylum Streptophyta; class Magnoliopsida; order Santalales; family Viscaceae; genus Viscum; species Viscum album. The sequence continues at coordinate 19,749,105 of OY728129.1, read as the reverse complement.
GGATGATTCGAGAGGAAATAAAGAAATATTCGAATGAAATAAAAATAGTTTTAACTGGATTTATAAAAATATCATAAAATGAGAGGTGATAAATGAATAAACTAGTAATTATGAGTCACAGTCTCATTGATATTCTTCTAACATGATGAGTAGTGCTCAAAACAGAGGTTTAATAATGATTTTATCTCCATACCTACTGTTGTTGATGAGGAAATCCTCTGGGGTTACTGTGTGAAGATGTTAGGAGTAGAAATGAGGGAGAAATAATTATATGTCTTTTAGGGAAATTTTTATGTAATCAAATTTAATTATGTTTTTAGTTTGTCCAAATGGATTCCCAAATATTTCAACAATCATGAACTTGGAACCACCCAGGGAACCCCCTCCCACGAGATGGCCACACAGTTCTTCTAACTGTGAACATCCTATGAGAAATATCCAAGTCAATATTTTTATAACACCCACACAAATATTTCATGCCTCTTATAGTGTTTGAAAATTCAATGTGAGGCCTATTTCTCTAATAAATCATTTTTATGTTTTCTCCTAGTGCACCACACGATATAAGATAAACTTCCCTCCCTTACTAGTTCTTCCAAGTATTGAATTTTCTAATCCAAAAGCAACTAAAACACAATAGATTACCAATGTAAACCATCAATCATTTATGTATGTTAAAACCAATACATTTCAGTGTTCAAAATATTTAATTTCCATTCAATAACTCAATTTCCAATTCACTTCATCCAGAAAAATAAAAAATAATGATCCTTCAAAAATTACAACCCAATCCAAAAAACGATAAAATATAAATAGTCCATGAAAAGGAAGTTATGTGACCCTAATAGGTTTGTAAGGCTCGTGATTCCAGCATTAGTGAAAACATTTATATTTTCATTATTCAAGGTAAGTTATATAATGTGAACGTAAAAACTTATATGGTGTTTTCCCATATATCATGGAATGAATGTCTATCTGACTAGAACATGTCATTTTTCTAAATTCAGAATGGATTGTTTGTGAGATTTCATTATGCACACATATATTGATGGATGTGGTGAAGATTCTCTAGGGTTAGTCCATTTGTGTGGATTCCCTATGAGAATCCCAAGAATGGTAGAATGTTAAGGTTCAATGAGGTATTTTTATGTTTATAGAACATTGAATTTTTACCCATCATGTTTAATGAAAAGTTTTATTTTTGATGGAAGAGTGTATAACATCGGGTGATTTTGGATCATAAAAAAACGATTGATATAATATTTTTGTTTGTATGGAATGTGACCTAGATGTGAGACATGAATAACTCATCTTTGTGGGATGAAATGGGATCATATGATTCAATTGATCCTCAGTAGTTTCGTGTGTTGTTTATTCACATGAGAAATACATTATAGGGGTTGTTCTGGGTTCAAGGATTACTTTCATGTATATATCATTAGTAATTTCATTCAGATATTTGATCATTTCACATTAGAGAAAATGACTATTTTATATTGGGGTGGTGATTCCTTCAATGAATAAGGCACCTTATGTTCTAGTGTTATGTATACACTTCTTAATGTTGGTGAAACATGGGTAATCAATCATTTCAATTAATTAACGTTGTAAGTATAAAGGTATGTTAATGTATTTGAAGTTAATTTTTGAAATGATGGATGTATATGTTTTAGAAATAAAATTGTTTTGTTAGAGATCATGAGATAAACCATATCACATGTTAGGTTGAAATTTTATTAAAGGTGTTCTTGGAGAACTAAATTCATAATGGGGTGACATATCATAGAGTTTTTTCAACCAAATTTTGTTATTTATATCTAGTGTTACTAGGAATTGGGTTATTTATTTAGTTGTATGGGGTTTTACACCTGATAGGATAGATATGATTAGGAAGGTACACATAACACGTTGGACATACCTATTTAAATTAAAAATCATTGAGCAACCATGTGTGAGATAAGTAATGAGGTGTTCTGATAGGACACATATGATCATGATAACCAAATAATTAGAGAAAATAACAATGTTTTACCCCAACTAATATAAGACATAATAAAATTTATAGGTGTTAAAAATAGTTGACCAAGTACCTGGTAAAGGGAATTGGATTCATTGGATAAAATAAGATTGGATCTAGAGTAGAATTACATGTGAATGGAAATAGAACTAATAAGGATGTACTTGTGGAGTGTTACAAGGTATAAAATATGTTGAAGAGTGAACCATTTTATTTTTAAGGTAATTATTATTGTAACAGTTGAAAATTTAAGGGGTTACAAAAATAAAATTCACTTGGGTCAAGAATAGGTAATTCCATTCTAGGTTCACACTATGTAATGAATATGGTTAGTCATGTTCAAGAATTGTGTCTAGGTATGATCATGTCATTTTCTGTATTATTCTTGGTCTAATCAAGGGAATTGATGATATGGGAACACCTATGGGGGGTGTTTGATTTCATTTGTGATGGTGAATAAACATTGGAGTGTTTTTAAAACATAGATTATATCTTGTTAGTTGATTTAATTACACATTTATTATTTGATTAATTACATGTATGAATTTAAATGTTGTTTTGGGTAGAGTTTTTTTATTGGTGTGAATATATAGATGGTAGATAATGACCCAAACATGACTAGGTTAGTATTATGCCTATGACAGTGGTGTGGCATGACAGTGAAAAATATGATGATATTTTCAACCATATAGCATCACTCAATGTTTTTTATATTATATGGTATGTTATTAGATGACCTTAGTATTACCATGGATATAAAGGAATCATTATCTGGTTGTATGGTAATGGGGAAGTAGTTTAAGAAAATCATTTGTCTGAAGGATCTTGTACCATAGGAATGATCAATTTTTTCTTATGATAAGGGATCTAGTGAATCTCAAAACCCTGAATGTCACATCATTTTTTGATATGATGTGATATTATAGGAAATAGATTGGGAGTTTATTAAACTCAAATGTCAACACGTGTTGTGCACTGATGAGGAAGGCTCATCCATTTTTTAGAAGATTAAATTGATGCTAGGAAGTGGTTATGACAATTAGTTTCACATATAATTCATATTTGTGGGATTTGAACTATTTCAGGAAAGAAATTTGATTGTATGTAAATAGTTCTTATGACCAATGATAAGGGAATAACAATGATGTATTATATTGGGGAGTTATGAAGTATCACCAAATATGGGGAGCACTAAAAACATCAAAATGAGATATAGAATGGAATTGGGTTTTGGGGGTTGAATTTCAGGATAAATATTCGTCTTAGGTTTTGATATTGATTTTGGTAATATAATTGTGGTTTGGAAGCTTAATAACCTTCAATTAGAAGTTTTTCCTAGGTAACACATTTGACATTTGAAGATAGGACTTGGTCGGTTGCTAAAACATTAATCACACATACATATTTGTTTCATGGTTAGTTTTCCAACAACACATATTAGGTATAATAGGCTTTATATTGGGGTACATTTACATACCTCAAAACTGTAAAACAATGAAATTTTCAATGTGAATTTTGTTTTATCATTTTGTTTTGAGGACGATTTTTGATTTATGATTCATAGTTATGTTTCAGAGTTTTAGCACCATTAATGGTGTTTTATTGTCATGGATTTAGGCTCAACATGCATCCTGGGGTCTTATAAGAGCCTCTAGACATGATGGGTGTCTTCAAAATAAGAGCCATAGCTCAATGGATAAATTATTATAGATACAAGTACTCATTCCCTTTAAGTATTCTAGATTTAGATACCCAATCTTTACCTTGTATTTCTTTCATTTGGTCATATCATATCCTAAAATACCATATAAATGTCACCCCTTAGTTTGGTATGTTTTTATGGATTTTTTCAATGGTGGTAAAATTTGTAGGCTCCTCTACCTCATTATGTTATTTCTCATTCTTATTCTCACATATTTGAAATTTTCATAGTTTAGGTTGAAGGGGAAAATTTATATATGGAATATTGAAATCTAGAAATTTGAAACTAGATTTCATGTAGCTTTTTTCATGGATGCCCAGAAATGTTGTTTTGGTGATTCTTTTCTTCATTACATGTTAGGAGTGTTGTAGATTTCATTATTCTACGGGAGTACATTTAAATAAATTTAAATTTCCATATAATTTGGGATTACTTGTTAACTCGTTCACATGGAATTTTTGATAGGATGTGATAAAAAAAATTTCTGGTTGGGGTTTTAGTGAAAATTTGATGTTTAGTTCTCAAAAGTGCATATGGATACATGAAAAACTATAGAGAGCTTATGAGATTCTAGGAAGTGATTTTTAGAGCACTGTGATATTTGAAAAATGGTAACTAATTGTTTTAGTCAGTGTTTTCTACATTTGAATCATGGTATTTAGTGTTTATATTTATTTCTTGAGGATTTTTGACACTCCACTATATCAATCAATTTGTTCATAATTTTCTTTACATGTAATTAATTATTTTAATTATTTTGTATTTTTTTAGATTGATATTATATTTAATTATGTTGATATTGATTGACTAGGATGAAAAATGTTTCATGGATCTAATTTAGTTTTTTACTAGATAAATTTTCATAGTATTAGATGGTAGATACCTTGATTTAAATCATGTAGATCATATGTGGATATGCCCTAGGAAATTGAAGATTAATTTCTTGGATGGACTAACCAAGAGAGATCATAAATATAGAGATAGTATAAGTCTATTTATGTTACTAATAAAGATATTATGAATGAAATTTAGCTAAAATGGTCATTCAACCAATATTATTATAGTAATGTACCCTGTATCCCTCTCCCATAATATATATATTTGATTTTTAGATCAATTTAAGAAAACTTGTTGGGGGTGTCCATTATACACATACAAAGGTGACCCTAGATAGTTTCTAAGGATTAAATAAACTTGAGTGGGTGTAAATAATAATGTATAGATATTAGTTGTCTCTAATTTGTAATTTATAGATAAATTTTAATCATTAGGTCGATAAGATGCATAAAATTATTTGGCATTCATCTAATTAAAAACCTTTATGTAAGAATCACATGCAACTTACCATACTGTGAGTGATGCCTAGATATACTTCTAAAATATGAACATACAATCTTGATATAATGATGATGTTATAGATTGGTTTCCAAGAGTTTATCCCTAGGATACCGAATAATGAAATATCAATTAATGTATTGAGTAAACTTGTACATTATGGAATCTAAGTGAATTTGTAGCATGTATCATTTTATCTGACTATTGATCAATGTGATGAACACCGGAAATACTAGGATTTTCCCAAGGCCTTGATGAGAATCCCTAGAAACCATATTTACAACAGATGTCAATAATGACTAGGATACATCCATGTGGTCTTCATTAAATATATTTTTTTATTTTTACAATGATTATATTTAGAACCATTCAACATCCCAAGGGTCCAGTTAGTCAATATGAATGATAATACCCAGACTAGTTAGGATTCCAATGAATCATAGGATATACACATTGTGTATTCTAATTTTGGGGATTAATATAATAAAGTAATATACTTTCATTTCACTAAATAATAATTGATAAATTAGTTATAAATGGATTTTGAAGAGATATCTAGGATCAAAAATATCTGGCTATTCATTACTTCATTATGTGTTTTTTCCATTGATCTAATCTATAATAGATGTTTTTTATTTTATATGATCCCATAATTATATTAATAGAATAGTAGAATCTTTTTCCTAAAGACGCCCTAAAACTAGATTTTTTAGGTATGATCGATTGAGGCCATCGTTTTAAGATCGACAATAATGTGGTTTTGGTACATGTGTTAGAAAAATGCGTAATATTCTAAAAGAATCAGCATGACATGAAAAAATAAGGAATTTTATAATTATTTTATTTATGAAATATGGATTATTTATTAATATTGATCATGAAATATGAAAATATCACTATTTATATTATTTAGAATGGGACTATGTTGATGGTTTGAAGTACATTTTGATAATTCCACCCCTCTTGTGCCTCCATTGCTCTTGGGTACTCGATCATATCTCACATGGATATTATAGGCATTGGTTTTTTTGCCACCCAGGATAACATGGCCAATAAGGGAAACATAGATATGATCAAATATAAAGATATTGTAGGGATCAGAGGTACTATTACCCAGTTGTTATTTTACTTTTATTTTGATCTTTATATATATCCTTCCATAATTTGTGGTCAACATTTTCTTTGTGATATTGTTTGATAAATTATTTTATCACATTTATTATCATTTTTTAATTATTTTTTCCACTTATAGTTTATTTGTGATGTATTTTCACTTTTTATTTTATATTTTTCATTTCACTATGATGTAAGGGAAATAGGATACCCATGATATGTCCATTAGATCCCATTAATAGTTGGCAGCATCGATCATTTTAGTTGGGGTGCCTAAGTTGATGTGGTGAACCAGGTTTAGGAACAGGTCATGTGGCCGCTAGACCAGGATGTTACACATAGAAGGTAACGAGGATATATATAATGAATATATATAATATTTATGATATAATTCTTATTCTATAAATGATATTTATTTTTTACCTTTCTTTCATTCCAACCTTTGAAAGGATGAAACATCACTCATATGTATGTATATACTATAGTTTTCACAACGTTATGTAATTCATTGTTAACTCATCTTTATAAGATAATTTTATAAAAGTATATATGATTGTCAAATATGAATCACACTTTCTAATAAATATTATGTTCATAATGAATCTATGAACAAGGTAAAAGAACACGGACAATAAATATGAAACAATCAAAATCAAACATGAAATTAATATAGTTTAGTTTTCACATTAATGTTCATTAAAGGGTTATTTGTTTTATTAATTGAATAATGAAAACTATAAAAAATAAAACATTAAATATATTTTCTAAATAGGGATCTATAATTTATATATAAAGAATATATAATTATTATATAAGATATTAAATGCATTTGATTAAATATGGTTCTCGGCGTAATGGGTTTATGTAAATTTTTTATTTTTTGGAATTGTCTAAGATAAATATCCATTGAGGTAAATTATATGAATATAATAATTTATACCATATCTATTTTCATCGCCTATTATCCTCTAGAAAATTTTATGTATTATTAATTTTTTCTCCCCTTTGGTACTTCGTATGATTTGGAAAGTGTTTTTCAATAAAAAATAACCTTATATATTAATTAGTTGAAAAATTTTATTCCATATCCATTCTCATAAAACACATTCAGTAGATGTTTTTATCTAAACTGGAATTGTTTTAGTAATTTAATTTTAAATACCTAGTAAATTATTTATAATGATAGAAAAGTAATATTTAAATTTTTTAAACATGTTGTCTTTCACTTTTTGTGAATGTATGGTAAGAGTGTTCACTTTTATCATATATGGTATGAACCATTTTTTCCATAGTACTGGAAAATAATTAGATTAAATCAATAATTATATTACTCCATAGCTATTTCAATGAAAATTATATTCTAAATAGTGTGTAAATATTTAGTTAAAATGTTATCAAGGGAAAATGATATTTTTCTTATGATTCAAATTATTGATTGAATGTTATTTTTAGGTAATTTATCATCTATATCAATATACCTTAATTTTTTTTATGATTCATTGGGGATATAACTTTATTATACAATCCAATTTACTTCCAGATATTTCATAAGATGTCTATGATTTAAATATTATTTTATGAATACAATTTCATTATAATAGTTTAATTAAGTCTTGAGGAATCATTTATGAAGCCCATTTATTTTTCACAAGTTAAGAATTGATAAAATAATGATGTTTTTATTATTATTTCTATTTTACATAGGTTATCAGATAATTCTCTAATGAATGAATTATGATAATATGGAACACATATATACGGTATTCATTATGTCACTAGTGGACATAGATTTATATAGCCCATAATGAATTAGGTAAATAGGATCCTCTAATGAGATAATAAAGACTGCAATGGGAAGTAAATCTAGTTCAATAATGGATACTATCCACTAAAATTGTACTCTGATTAAACCATAACTAAGGATATAATTGAATGGGGGGTATACTCAGTCCACTAATATGGTATTGGTAGTGAGCATTGACTATTAATTTATATTACATTATTATGTTTATAAAGAAATAATTTACGTTATTCTTATGTTATGAACTCAAGGATTATGGTTGAATAATTATTATTTTATGTAGTTATGACATTTTTCTTTTATTTTGACAGATATTTATGAATTAATTTATGAGTAATGATCATTGAATGATTCGATATCATTTTTATAAGTTATGACCATATTCTCATTCACTTATTATTATCTTAGGATCACTATTGAAAATTAATTGTTATCTATTTTGTTCACCATTACTAAGAATATAATATTATCTATAATATAATAATCCTTCCCTAGGTTTTGAAGGATGTTTTTTTGTAGGATCTATGAAAATTACTATATGAGAATATCATTTCATGAGAAGAAAAAGGGTATTTTTTTTAAAATATGAATATGTATATAGTCTCTAATGAAATTATGAATTTTTTATTTTTGGGCATGTTCTTTATGAAAAGTATAAATATTCCATGTGATAATCATAGGACACCTCAACCATGGGATGTAACTAGTATCATGAGAGTCAATGTATATTGTCAGAAAAAATGTCCAGTTTTAAATATAAATTTATCAAATGTATTTTTCTAGTGTATCCAATATGACCCTTCCATATATGTTTTGATTAAAACTTGTTATATTTATTAAATAGTTCACAACCAAATTATAGGAAACAATAAAAAATCATAAATAATTTAAAAATAGATAAAAACAACTTAACATAACAATACACATTAATATACACTTAATATTTATATATAAAAAATAAAAAAAATTAAGAAACAATGAGGATGTTTAAATGATGGGTCAAGTACATGAGACATCAAAATTACTTATAGAAAATAAAAAATAGCCATGAACCCAATCTATATATGATATGTGTTGTCTCACACTTTTTATAACCTCTAAAATCAATCTGATTCTATCATTAAACAAAAATATTAAGTGGGTTTCTTCAATTTTATAATATCAAATAAAGCTTAGTATATATTTAAAACATGGGAGTGTATTAGGTTTGAATAATAATACCACATAATATTTCCATTAATGGTATATTTATATGACATAGAAAATATATAAAATTTTTAAAATTAAAAAAAATAACACACAATTTTAGATTTTATTATATAAAAAGTATTATAATATACATATTTATTGATTTCATAAAAAATAAAGCAAGATATCTTTTCCATAAAAATGGGATTTAATGAATAATATAAAAAATATTAAAAAAAACATCATATAAATTATTTTGATACTATTTTATAGAATATATATGTTTTTAAAGAATTTAATCCATGAATAAGAATATCCAATTTATTATTTACACAATATTGTGTAGGCCCCTATCCAATTTTTTACCATATATAAACTGATGAAGGAATTAACCAGAGTTGTATTACATAGTTCTGATAAAGACCACAATGGATCACATTAGGGTTGGATATTATAGTGGTTTATAATGTGAAGAGTTTAATGATATTTATTTATGATCATAGATATATAATGTTCCATTATAACTATAAATATACATATGACATACGTACTTGTATGTACAAAAATAATTAACATGATATCATTATAATGAATGTATTAGAAACCCTATGTATTATTGTATTGTATTATTTAAAAATACATGTGGAAGAAGTAAAAATTGAGAGAAACATATATTCTTTAGGGAATCTACATCCATTAAAAGGTAAATTAATTTATTTTCTTGATGTGATTCACGGATCAAATATTGTCAATGGTGATCATCCATGAACATTGAGATTCTAAATAAAGGAGTATAAGAGATTATTGGTTATCACTGATATTTTATCTTTCAACAATGGATTGATTTAAGAAAATTACACATTCTTGGGTGTCTTATTTACTCAAAGGGACACAAAACATGATATTATGATGATATCAAAACTAGAATAACATAATGTCTAGGAGGCTCTTATTGGAAGATGATAAAAATCAAAATAAGTTTCATTCATATCATTATAAAATGTAATGAATCCCTCCATTATAATTATGAATTATGTAATCCTAATTTAAAACCTAAATCTATGAATCTCTGACTAAAAGATCAATTTCAATCCATATAACCAATGGAATTAAATTTCTTACATAAGTGTAATATTTAATGTATTTAATTGTGTTTTCTGGCATCCAAAAATATGGAATGATCTTTCTATATGTATTTTAATTCTATAGAAAATTATACAGAATAATGTTAATATAGAAATCCTTTTATATATTCGAATCATAGTTGATGATAATTTTGATAAAAAGCTTCTGAAGGTCATCAAACTCCCTACAAATTTTCAAATGATTGAGTTAAGATTTGGGTATAAATATGATTCTGTTTTTTCAGAATCGTATAGAATAAAATATATATCTATAGAATTAAAACAAAGAATGTTCAACCTTATTATAACCTAAATTCTTGGGAAAATTAAAATATGATGAATAATATCAAATTAGTTTGTTTAGGAAGAAATGAATTAAAAAATTCTGATACTAGGAAATGTGTTAAGAAGAAATTTATTATCTATGATGTGAAAAAATCCAATGGAATATATGAGGAAAATATTTTTGTTGAAAATGATAGAGATACTAGAAATGTTGGGCCATCAAATTTTTCAATTCCTTATAGATCTTTACATGGTATTATGGTCCAAAATTGTGGTTCATTTATTGAGGATGAGATATTTTTTTTAATTTCATATGACATTGTAAGTATTTTCTTACAATCATGAAAGAATACATGATGGATCATGTTAATAGAATATTGATGTTGATGCCTATCATCATGAAGAAATCATATGAGCCCCTTCTGATCAATCTAAGAACTCTCATGAAGTAAATAATAGTTTTTTAATGATTCTTTTATTTTATGCAAGGTATATGAAAAATATATTTATTTGGATCTTCTTGGACATCCTCAGTGCATAATGGAAAATCTAAATGTTGGAACCTCTAATATTTATGGGCCTCACCCAAATCCAAATATGGAATATTTTATTTAATATGTTCTTCCTAAAAATATGAATTATTAAAACACTGATAACATCATGAATATGTATACATATCTTGTTATTATATACAAAAATGATATAAACCCTTCTATGTATAATAGTTTTTAATAGTAGTTGAAGCGACATTGTAATGGCCGAACAGAATGCTCAGAAAAATGAGTACTTGTGAGAATAATGCTATGATTTACATTGATATTCATATTAATGATTCAAAGTAGGTATCATTATATAGTGATAATAATTATCTATATTATAAGGACACTATTATTAACAAAAATATTTATCATTTAATAGAGGTTAAACAGAATGAGTCTTCTAGTGATCAAAACCTCATTTTTCTCAAAGAAAGTGGTGATAAATCTACAATGGAGACTATTGGTATTATTAATAATAGTTATACAAATCAATAATATGATGTAATATGTCTAATTTAAGAAACATATTATAATTATAACCTAATCTATTATGATAAAAAATAGATTCCACTAGAAATTCAGATAAAAACAAAAACAATGGTGGGAATAAAAAATGGTAAAACATCTCCAAAATAAAATATAAATTGAGAATATTTTCTGGAATTTACAAGGGGTTCCAAATAATGAAATTATTAATGATATTAATAATTTTACCAAAAATAATAATCATAATATTTTTGGTATTTTGGATCTAAAAAGACCTTATATGTGATGATTTCCCAGCTTAATAATTTGGGATACATAATTTTCAGCATAAACCATTACAAAATTATATAAAAAGTATTTGGGTATTTCCTCACTTTAATATGTGTATAATTTCTTATATTATGTCTAATGAAAATATGGTATCATTTAAAATTAATAATTATAGTATTCAATATGATTTTTCTGGCATATATTCCTTTAATGTAAACCAAGAAAGAAGCGAACTCAGACAGGGTATTAAATATTTGTTAAAATCCATTAATTGTCTTTGGATTCATATATATCAATTTAGTGGACTTTTTTATCTAAATGAAAGTTTAAGAATTATTTTTTTACCCTATAATTCGTACAGAATTCAAGGTTTACTATCAAAATAGAAACCTTTATGGGGTTAATCTAGTTAGTGTAAAATATACCCTATATATAAAGCATCATTTGAAGATGGAGGAGAAAATTTTGGATAGAACCATTGTTAATAGAAGGATCCTTAATGATTGGGATTCAATTTCATGAACCACATTTACAAGAGTTGATTAAAACCATCTTCCCATTTTTCTTAATCTTTTTTAAAAAGAGGTAAATTTAATTTTTGGTTCATCTATTCATAGAATCTCCAACTATACTAAAGAAAATTAATTCCAAAGTCTATTCATTCTATCATATTTAATGATTATTCAGTGTATTTTATTTTAAAATAGAAATTTCAAATTAGAAATTGAAATCTTGGAACATGGAATCTTTTATTTATCTTGTCAAAATATTTTTAATCTTGATTTTCATCTCCACTATAATCAGTTAATCGATTATGGTCATGACTTTGTAAGTGGACCTCAATTGTAAAATTTGATTAATCATGATCATAATTTTCTTCGTAACCTTATAGGGTGAATATAAGGGAGAACTTTAATTTAAACCGGTTTAAATAATTATTCATGATAACTAAATCTTTCAACTCTCTTTAAATGTACAGAAAAATTAATAGGCCTTTTGAATTAATAAATGATAATGGTAATTCCATTGATAAGAAAAATTATATGTCTACCCATGTTATATGTTATTACATGAATCTCTATAATTACACCAGTTCATCCATCGATTAAATTTAAGAAATTAATCACAGTATACTCATAAATGATTATGAATCATGTTGATGTGCAATCCCTCTTGATTTTGAGACCACCGATTCAATTTTTGTATTATAATTTGGGATTTCTCCTGGTACATTTGTATTTCCAAAGTATTTCTTCCTTACTTATTGGGACATCATACACTAGGATGTATGTATACTTATTAATAACAACATTAAAGGTGACTATATATCAGAATTCATTAATGACAAATTTCTTATGCTTATTCCCGAATTGGAAAATTTTATAAAAAATAACATTTTCAGACTAATGGACTAGGTAAAAAAAATTATAAAATCATGGAGAGTTTTTTTACTAATAGGTTAACATCTATTTTCAATATAAAGGTTTAATTAAATCTGTTTAGTTTTTTTAGGATTATCTTTGAAAATATATATTTTCATATCCTTTTATTGTGATAATAATGTTATTAATCCATAAGAGGTTGAAATATTTATATAAATATTGATTTCAAAAATATTATGACACTCTTGACCGAGGCATAATTTTTATTGTATATATCATATTTTTATTTGATTATATTTTTATAAAATTTTTAAAAGTCATTTGAAATTTTTATCATGTATAATATCATGTTAATAGAACTCTATAAGGATATTTCACCTATTAAAATGGTTTCTTAAAATAAGATCCTTTTTCAAAAAATTTACTCTCTTTTTTTATTTAGGTATACTTATTCTAAACATCGTGAGTAAAAAATGATAGCTATTATAGTGTGTGAAGGGATTGTTTCTCCAACTCAATTGTTATATACAGATGAAATTATCATATTAACTCATGGTTATAGAAGAAGCATTAGTTATTCTCTTAATCATTATGAAAAGGTTTCTAGTTATATTATCAGCTTGAATAAATCTTACATATACATTGGTAAGATCAATAATGCACCTAGAAAGGGAGAATATCATTAATGATTTCTGAATTTTAGAAGTTATGTTAACTTAAATATATTTATTGGTGTCCCTAGTTTTTGTGTTAAACAAAACATTTTTCATTTACATCAAATATTGAGATATATTGGATATAAAATTAATCCATGTTAAATTGAATATCTCTCGATGGAATGTTCGATTAGCATTGTAAAATATGTTATTATCTAAAAAATATTATTATTTTATATTTAATAAAAATATAATTTACCATTCAAAATAATGTTCTCCTCTATAATTAATTAGTTTTATAATGGTAAAATTCTGTAATAAATAATTTATACTTTTCAATGGAATCAATGATTCCATCTTATTTTCTATAGTGTACTTGGTATCAAAAATCATAGAAAGTTATATTAATCATTAAAGGAAATTTTTATGTGGATGCTTATTAAATATTAATTGGGGATAATTCATTCTTGAATGAGATATATATAAAAATACACAAAGTTATAATTATATATTATATGGAATCCTCAATATGGACTTCATTTAAATACTCTATTTCCAGAAATTTGATTAATTCTTGACTGATGGCCATCAAAGTGTCTTCTCAAAATTCGCTATCATAAAAATATATAGGTAAAACTCTCTTTAAAATATTTATCTCTACTGACATATCTATTGACACAATTTTTTTTATTATGTATTAAATAGGGGAATCATTGGATCGAATACCTTTTGATTTCAATGAAATTATTCTGAATTATTATTTTATAAATTGTGATGAAATTCTACTTTGAGAACTAATTTATAATTATAAGGCACCATCCTTAAACCTTACTTAAACTTGAGTTATTACAAGATTACACATTGAGGATCTTTTCAGGTTTAGAGTTTTAGTGAATTAGATCATAAAACATGCATTAAATTCCACATTTAAACAAAGTGGTTACATAAAAGATAATATTCATTTTTCCCATAAACGGAAACATATTTAAAATAAAACATGGATTCTTTCTTGAAACTTCCTTGACACTATCATCATATCATGTACCTTTCCCTTAACCTGTGAAAAACATTTCAAAAACTTGGGATGAGCATAAAAATCTCAGTAAGGGATATAAAAATATGGAAAGGAAACATGAGTACATGTATACATAAGAATCAATGAAATCATACTTTACTCATAAAACATAATCACTTTAACATACCTCATCAAATCATGAATAAATCATAGAAATCATAAGACATAAAGGTAACATGAGGCATTCATAACATTCTTGCGTAGGGAGTAACCCTCTTGGTTACGTTTGGAATACCTATCTCAGTATATTCCCAAAATCTCTTCGGAGAAACCTTAACGTTTCACTCATTCGTGTTACCCAATGCATTGGAGAGCTATACCGGGCTCACTCGCCCTTAGTTTATCACTGAACCACCCATCTTCTTAACAATGCCCAAGAACCATAACATAATCGTATCACATAAAACATGCATAAAGGAAACATAACATTTCCACATTTCAATCACAAGATATCAATACAACACATTGATATAATAAAAACATTATGAAAACCATTTTTTATTCCAAAATAAAAGAAAAGTAAAACATGGTATTTATTTTTCTTTTAAAAGGAAGGTATGGATTATAGAGGAAGTCGAAACTCAAATAATGGTCACGGCGGTGGAGAAGTCGTTGTCGCCGCATACGTACGACAAAAACATTCCCTTTTGTAATTTTGTAAAATGCTTCGGATAAAAAAAGATTCATTTTGGATAAAAATAAATGTAAAAGGGTTTTATACACCGTATAAAAGAAAGTTGTGTATAAAACAAAATATGCCTCAATGAAAGGAGATTGAGACGAAGTCCCACACCTCGGGTCCGACTTGACTTGATCGTTCTTTAATGTCCTGAATAATAAACTTGAGTTAATTTCTACTTGCTTAAGAACTTTTTTCAAGTTCATTATTCATTTTATATCACTTATTACCATGTTATGAACATTATGTAATTATTTAAGTTAATAACGGTCGTTTTGTCGATATTTGGTACTTGAGTCAAAAGTGAACTTCTTATATTTACAAGTTGTTCACGTAGTCAAATATCCAGTATCTCAAGAATGATATTCATGATGTATATTCCATATATTAAATATATATTCAGTATATACATTCATTTATAATATTACATAATCATTTAGAGGTAAGAAATGAAATGCACCGTTCATGGAGACGGTAAGTCGTACATACGCATGAACGCTACTTTCATTTCTATTTCATATTTTTATGGAATGGAATCACAATGATATAAAGGTATATTATAATTCCAGTATAATATCATATATAGTATCATAACTCCATCCTTTATACGTCCCACATATGGTATTAACGAATCAAATTACTTTGAGGGGGCGGTAGTCTGCACTTCCTTAAATGAAGATATCGCGTTTACCCATAATGGAAACCATAAAGGTATGACCAAAATGAAAAATACATAAGATTAAGGAAAACATAAACATATTATATATCATTTATAAATATAGTGTCATCTTAATGGCCAACTTTGAAGGTGTTAAAAGAATGTTGAACAATCATCGTTTCGGGAGGCAGAAATTCGCCATCCACGGAAACAGTATGTTATTTAACCATTAGATGTAGGTGTGTGTAAGTGTAGCTCTAATACTTCTTATAAAAACATCCTAGTATATGTAAGATACTGTTTTTGTTAAAAAATAAATGAATAAAAAGAGTTTAGGGGGTTGGAGAAGCAAAATAAAACAAAAGAACACAAGTGAAGACATTACCATAAAAACGGGTAACCCTTTTTGATTTGAGCTCAATGGCTTCTTGGGAAGACTTATACCCAAATAGAGGCTTCTAATAGTTAGATAGGGATGTGGAGAGATAAAATGGGCATGTTTTGGCTGAGCCAAATGCTTTGTAAGTGTGGGTAAGGTGGTAGAGGTGGGGGCCTTTTATAAGAGGAGAGGAGGGGCACTCTTGGAAAGTAAAGAAATGTTACTTTATTTTAAAATGATTTTCGGATTTAAAAGGTCCCACATTGATATAATTCGAGGATAAGGTGATAATGTTTTGAAATATACTCATCCAATAAGTTTTTGACAAGTGTAGGTCTTAGATTTTACATTATCTTTTCATTTTATTTAAATCGTTAAATAATGAGGTAATCACTGCATCATCATGATGTCATAAATAATTTAATTTATTTAACGTCTAGAAATTATGAAAAACATACTATGATGTAGGAAATCTTTTTATATTTACAATGTCTATTTATAGTCAAAAATCTGACTTGTAAACCCCCATTTAAAAATTATTTTAGTAAAACAACTCATGTTTGTGTAATTTTTACTTTTACATTAAATAAAAAGATATTAATGTCATTTTCCTTCCAAAGTGGCTCCATGGGGTCCCCAAGTTGACCCATGGATTTTATTGGTCGGCCATGACACATCCAATAAGGGTAGGACATGTGTCAAGTTAATTTAATATTATTAAAACATTATTTTTACCTTAAACTACACTAATTACCTCTAATCGCAATTAATAAACGTAAAAGTTACTATTCACCAAAAAAATTATTTTAATCCCATTGAACAACATTTTTCATCTTAATTAAAACCATGTATTTCAGATTTTTTGAAATTCAAAACACATAGGTGGTAAAATTTCATTTAATCGAAAAATCAGTTTTTTAAGTACCACTTAGTGGTTTCACTATTCATCAAAAATTTATGTTTTTCAGAAAAATACCAAAACTTCACCCTAAGCTATATTTGATATTATGAATTAAAAAAGGATGTCTATTTTACAAAATTAAAAACATATAAGTTAAATTAATTAATTTATTAATTAATTCCTGCTGTCTGAGCAAATAGCGTGTTTTTTTGAAACAAAAAGTATCAAAAGATTGACACTAGTTCAAGTATAATTTGAAAGTAAAATTAATTCCAATGTCCACCATTAGATTACATGGTAAAAATATATTCTATTTACACTTTAAAACCAATTAAAAAGATAATCTATCTATATAAGTAAATTCGATTAAAAAGTGGGTTTGAATTAAAATACAACAGTTTTCACTATTCCTAAAAAAATGAACATTATCAGAAAAATACCATAAATTTATCCAAAGTAAATTTCAATGTCCCAATCATAAAGAATAAGTTTATTTTAAAAAAAATAGCTTATAAAATTGTCAAAAGGTATATTTAAAAATGGTTTTCCATCAAAAGGCAGTAAAACAATCTTTTAAAAATATTAGTGTATTCCATGCTTAAGATTGGATTTATTCTCATTTTAAGACTCTAAAACACAATCTAATTCATTAATAGACATAGATAAAAATATCTATTATTAATTACTTACTTGTGATATTACATCCTTCCCACCTTTATAAAATTGCGTCCCCGCAATTTATTTTCTTATCAAAATAAGTGGGGGTATTTATCCCTCATTGCATTTTCAGATTCCCATGTTGCCTCTTCAACCATATGGTTTTTCCACAAACCCTTTACCTGGTGAATTACCTTATTTTGCAACACTTTCTCTTTTTGGTTAAGAATCTGGACCGGTTGTTCCTCATAAGATAGGTTCTCTTCCAGCTGAACATCCTCTGGACTCAAAACATGAGATGGATCTGGCATGTACTTCCTTAACATTGAAACATGAAAAAAATTGAGTACCTGAGATAAACTCAGAGGTAAAGCCACTAGGTAAGCAACTGATCCAACTCTCTCCAGAATTTCATGTGGTCCAATGAACCTTGGACTCGGCTTTCCTTTCTTACCAAATCGCATCACACTTTTCCACGGTGAAACTTTGAGAAAAACATGATCACCTACCTCAAAAGAGAGATCCTTCCTCCTGTTGTCTGCATAACTCTTCTGCCTGTTCTGAGCTGTTCTCATGTGTTTCTATATTCGCTGAACTTTTTCTGCAAACTCTTCTACCAATTCTTGTCCCATCAGCTTCCTTTCACCCACTTCATCCCAGAAAGCTAGAGTTTGACGCCGCTTCCCATATAACGCCTCAAATGGTGCCATCTGTATACTGGAATGAAAACTATTATTATATGAAAATTCAACCAAGGAAAGATGTTGGTCCCAACTTCCCTAATAATCCTTCGAAAAAGCACGTAGAATATCCTCCAATGTCTGAATTGTTCGTTCTGACTAACCATCTGACTGAGGATGAAAAGTTGTACTAAAATTTAATTCAGTACCCAACGACTTCTGAAGGCCTTTCAAAATGTTAGAAGTGAACCTGGGATCACGGTCAGATACAATGGAGAGAGGAACTCCATGTAACCTGACTATCTCTTTAAGATACAAACGGGAAAGTTGATCTTGGAAAAAAGTATCTCGTATAGCAAGTAAATGAGCAGATTTAGTCAAGCGATCAACAATAACCCAGATTGCATTATTACCTCGAGGTGTCTTCGGCAATCCCACAATAAAGTCCATGGATATATTCTCCCATTTCCACTCTGGTACTGGAAAAGGATGAAGCATCCCTTTCGGTAACTGTCGTTCTGCTTTAACCTGCTGACAAGTCAAACACTTCAAAGTAAAATCAGCAATATCTCTTTTCATTCCATTCCACCAGTAATACTCTCGAAGATCCTTATACATCCTAGTACTGCCAGGATGAACTGAAAACTGAGAACTATGAGCTTCACATAACAACTCTCTCTTCAACTGTGAATTACAAGTCACACACAATCTATTCCCAAATCTCAAAACACCATCATTATCAATGTTGAATTCAGGAAACTTACCCTTCTGAACCATCCCTACCTTTTTCTGCAACTCACTGTCTTGCTTCTGTGCTTGCTTGATTCAGTTTGATAGAGAAGATTTCACTGATACCTGAAACAAAACAGAAGGACATCCTGCCCCAAAAACTTCTATTCCAAAATTCATCAAATCCTTTACCAAAGGATCATGTTCCAAATGCAACATTGTTAATGAAGCATTACATTTTCGACTCAAAGCATCATCCACTTTATTTGCTTTTCCTGGATGGTAATGAATTGTACAATCATAATCCTTGATTAATTCCAACCATCTCCTCTGTCTCATGTTCAATTATTTCTGAGTTAATATATACTTTAAACTTTTGTGATCGGTATATATTTCACACTTTACTCCATACAAATGATGCCTCCAAATTTTTAGAGCGAAAACTACAGCAGCTAATTCCAAATCTTGTGTAGGGTAATTTACCTCATGAGTTTTCAACTGTCGTGAAGCGTAAGCAATTACCTGATCATTCTTCATTAGGACACAACCAAGTCCTTTCAATGAATCATCACTGTAGATAACAAACTCACCATTCCTGGAAGGTAGTGCCAAAACTGGAGCAATCACCAATCTTCTTTTTAGTTCCTGAAAAAAATCATCACATTCTTTTGTCCAGATAAAATTAACACCCTTCCGAGTTAGCATAGTCATTGGACTAGATAACCGTGAAAAATTTCTAACAAACCTTCGGTAACATCCTTCCAAACCAAGGATGATACGAATATCAGTTACATTTGTGGGTCTTGGCCATTCTACGACAACCTTTGTTTTTGCAGGATCAACAGTTATCCCATCTTTAGAAACAATATGACCAAGGAAAGAAATTTGTTACAACCAAAACTCACACTTGCTGAATTTTCCATAGAAAATTTTTTCTTTCAAGGTTTGCAAAATAAACCTTAAGTGTCTTTCATGATCTTCTTTACTTTTAGAAAACACCAAAATATCATCAATGAAAACAACCACAAACTTATCCAAGAACTCATTGAAAATTCTATTCATTAAGTCCATGAATACAACATGTGCATTGGTTATCCCAAAAGGCATTACTACAAATTCATAATGGCCATATCTTATACGAAACGTGGTCTTCGGAATATCTTCTTCCTTTACCTTCAACTGATGGTACCCCGATCTCATGTCAATCTTTGAAAAATACTGAGCTCCCTAGAGCTGATCAAACAAATCATCGATATGAGGCAAAGGATATTTGTTCTTAACAGTGATGTTATTCAAGGCTCTATAATCAATGAAAAGTCTCATAGAACCATCTTATTTTTAACAAATAAAATAGTAGCACCCCATGGTGATGTGCTAGGTCGAATGAAACCTTTCTCTAATAAATCATGTAATTCCTCCTTCAACTCTAAAAGATCAATTTGAGCCATTCGATAAGGGGGTTTTGAAATTGGCTTAGCATCAAGAACTAAGTCAATAGTAAACTCAACTTCCCGATCTGGTATTATTCCAGGAAACACATCAGAAAAAACATCAAGATACTCATTTACCACTAGCACATCATTAATCTGAACAGTTCCTTTGTTTTCAACAATGTGTGTAAGGTAAAATTATTTTCCATATTTTACAAGTTTCTCGGCCTCTTGATAAGTTATCAACAGTAAGGGTTCATTCCTGTACACAAACTGAATGTCTTTCTGAAAATAAACTTCTTTAGCTCTACAGTCAATCTTAGCATGGTAAATAGAGATCCAATCCATACCCAGGATAGCATCAAACTCTACTAGAGGTAAAACAATAAGGTTTTCAAGTAGGTTCTTTCCACAGATAAGGATAGGAAGATTCTTATAAATTCTTTTTTCCTAAACATATCCACCAGGTGTTTTTACCAAAAGTTCAGGAGTCATTTCTTGAGATGGTATTCCCATTTTTCTAGAAAAGGTTTCAGAGATAAAAGAATGTGTAGACCCCGAATCAAACAACACACTGGCATATCTGAAAAAACAAACAAAGTACCTGATACAACTTCATTTGATGGCCCGACATCTGCTGAAATAGTTGCAAAGGATTTCACCATCCCTTTATTCTTGTAGTCTAAATGCTTCTCATCACTCAAGCTCTTTGTCGGACACTCGATTGCATAGTGACCCATCTCATTGCACTTAAAACATTTCACTAACTTTAAATAGAATTTGGACTTACGATCACCTTGATCTTTTTCAGTGCAATCATGAGCCTTATGTCCCATCTTACCACATCGGTATCACTTTCCAGAATTCAGAAGACATTACCCAACATGCCTTTTACAACATTTATCACAAACTCGAAACATAGTTTTCTTACCATCAGACTTTTTTGAAGAATTCTTTTCCTTTCTCCTGGAACCTCGGTCTCTTCTTCTACTGGTTTTATAGAACACTTGATCATCGGAAAACTCCATTTAGACCTTCTCATCACATCGAACAAGATTTTCATAACATTTAAACTCACGATAAGCTAATGCCCTTTGATATTTTGGCTTTAATCCTGAGTAAAAACGATTGATTTTACTATCAAGGTCTCGGATAAAATTTGGAGCATACCTTGACAATCGAGTGAACCTTTCTTCATAAGCAGCCACCGAGTCTTCCTCTTGCCTCAATTATAGGAATTGTTTTTCCATCCTAAGTCGAACAGCCTTAGGAAAATACTTCTCAAGAAAAATTCCTTTGAATTCATCCCAGTCAAGAGCATCAATCTCATCAGCGTCCCTGATATTTTTAACCATCGACCACCACTGATCTGCTTCACCCTCCAAACGGTAAATAGAAAGACTAACCTTTTGATTTTCTGAACACCCCATAACATCAAAAATCTTCTCCAGTGCTTTAATCCACCCTTCAGCAATCACAGGTTCAGATGATCCACTGAATGATGGGGGATGTTTCCTCATGAAATGTTCCACCACTGAAATGTTCCTCTGAGGTTGATCTAGATGATCTCGTGCATGGATACCACCACCAATTATCGCTTGAGTCAACAGTGCCATCACTGTAACAAACTATTCAGTTCCAATTCCGACCATCTCAGGATGCTAATTCGGAAGGTTATTTCCTTCTGTATGCCTTCCTAACACTGCTTCCCTATTTCCTCTATGGAAAACCATTCTGAACAAACATATCTTAGATGAAGCAACATGGTAATCATAAAATGCTTTATCATTTCAATTTGACCATAAAAAAATATTTTTGGATATTCATTTAATAAAATTCTAACTCCTAAATTTATCTAAACCGACCTTTGATACCAACTATAAGGCCCCATACTTAAACGTTAGTTAATATTTAGTTATTACAAGATGACACATTGAGGATCTTTTCAGGTTTAGAGTTTTAGAGAATTAGATCATAAAACATGCATTACATTCCACATTTAATCAAAGTGGTTACATAAAATATAGTATTCATTTTTCCCATCAACGAAGACATATTTAAAATAAAACATGGATTCTTTCTTGACACTTCCTTCACACTATCATCATATCATGTACCTTTCCCTTGACCTGTGAAAAACATTTCATAAACATGGGATGAGAATAAAAAGCTGAGTAAGGGATATAAAAATATGGAAAGGAAACATGAGTACATGTTTACATAAGAATCAATGAAATCATACCTTACTCATAAAACATAAGCACTTTAACATACCTCATCAAATCATGAATAAATCATAGAAATCATAAGACATAAAGGTAACTTGAGTCATTTATAACATTCTTAAGTAGGGAGTAACCCTCTTGGTTACGTGTGGAATACCCATCAGAGTATATTCCCTAAATCTCTTCGAAGAAACCTTAACGTTTCACTCCTTCGTGTTACCCAATGCATTGGAGAGCTATATCGGGCTCACCTGACCTTAGTTTATCATAGAACCACCAATCTTCTTAACAATTCCCAAGAACCATAGCATAATCGTATCACATAAAACATGCATAAAGGAAACATAACATTTCCACATTTCAATCACAAGATATCAATACAACACATTGATATAATAAAAACATTATGAAAACCATTTTCAATACCAAAATAAAAGAAAGGTAAAACATGGTATTTATTTTTATTTTAAAAAGAAGCTATGGATTGTAGAGGAATCCGAAACTCAAATAATGGTCACGGCGGCAGAGAAGTCGTTGTCGCCGCATACGCCTGACAAAAACATTCCCTTTTGTCGTTTTGTAAAACGCTTCGTATAAAAAAAAGATTCATTTTGGATAAACGTAAAAGTCAAAGGGGTTTATACACCGTATAAAAGAAAGTTGTGTATAAAACAAAATATGCCTCAATGAAAGGAGATTGAGACGAAATCCCATACCTCGGGTTCGACTTGACTCGATCGTTCTTTAATATCCTGAATAATAAACATGAGTTAATTTCTACTTACTTAAGAACCATTTTCAAGTTCATTATTCCTTTTATATCACTTATTACCATTTTATGAACATTATGTAATTATTTAAGTTAATAACGGTCATTTTGTTGATATTTGTTACTTGAGTCAAAAGGGAACTTCTTATATTTACAAGTTGTTCACTTAGTCAAATATCCATTATCTCAAGAATGATATTCATGATGTATATTCCATATATTTAATATATATCCAGTATATGCATGCATTTAAAATATTACATAATCATTTAGAGGTAAGAAATGAAATGCACCGTTCATGGAGACGGTATGACGTACGTACGCATGAACGCTACTTTCATTTCTATTTAGTATTTTATGGAATGGAATCATAATGATATAAAGGTATATTATAATTCCAGTATAATATCATATATAGTATCATAACTCCATCCTTTATATGTCCCACATATGGTATTAACGAACCAAATCACTTTGAGGGGGCGGTAGTCCGCACTTCCTTAAATGAAGATATCGTGTTTACCCATAATGGAAACCTTAAAGGTATGCCCAAAATGAAAAATACAGAAGCTTAATGAAAACATAAACATATTATATATCATATATAAATATAGTTTCATCTTAATGGCCATCTTTTAAGTTGTTAAAATAATGTTGAACAATCATCGTTTCGGGAGGCAGAAATTCGCCATCCACGGAAACAGTATGTTCTTTAACCATTAGATGTAGGTGTGTTTAAGTGTAGCTCGAATCCTTCTCATAACAACATCCTAGTATATAGAAGATACTGGTGTTGTTATAAAATAAATGAATAAAAAGAGTTTAGGGGGTTGGATAAGAAAAATAATACAAAAGAACACAGGTGAAGACAATACCTTAAAAACGGGTAGCCCTTTTTGATTTGATCTCAAAGGCTTACTTGAAAAGACTTCTGAAAAAAGTGAGGATTCTAAGAGTTATAGAGGGATTTGGAGAGACAAAATGGGCAGGGGTTGGCCGAGCCAAAGGCTTTGGAAGTGTGGGTAATGTGGTAGAGGTGGGGGCCTTTTATAAGAGGAGAGGAGGGGCACTCTTGGAAAGTAAAGAAATGTTACTTTATTTTAAAATGATTTTTCGGATTTAAAAGGTCCCACATTGATATAAATCGAGGATAAAGTGATAATATTTCTAAATATACTCATCCAATAGGTTTTTGAGATGTTTAGATCTTAGAGTTTACATTATCTTTTCATTTTATTTAAATCGTTAAATAATGAGGTAATCGTTGCATCATCATGATGTCATAAATAATTTAATTTATTTATTGTCTAAAAATTATATAAAAAATTCTATTATGTAGGAAATCGTATTATCTTTCCAATGACTATTTATAGTCAAAAATCCAATTTGTATAACCCCATTTAAAAATTGTTTTAGTAAAACAACTCATGTTTGTGTCATTTTTACTTTTACATTAAATAAAAAGATATTAATGTCATTTTCCTTCCAAAAGAGCTCCATGGGGTCCCCAAGTTGACCCATTGATTGTCTAGGTCTCCCATGACACATCCAATAAGGGTAGGAAATGTTTCAAGTTCATTTAATATTATTAAAACATTATTTTTACCTTAAACTACTCTAATTACCTCTAATCGCGATTAATAAACTTAAAAGTTACTATTCACCAAAAAAATTATTTTAATCCTATTGAACCACATTTTACTTCTTAATTACAACCATGTATGTCAGATTTTTTGAAATCCAAAACACAGAGGTGGTAAAATTTCATTGAAATGAAAAATCAGTTTTTTAAGTACCACTTAGTGGTTTTACTATTCATCAAAAATTGAAGTTTTTCAGAAAAATACCAAAACTTCACCCAAAGCTATATTTGATATTCTGAATTCAAAAATGATGTCTATTTTACAAAATTCAAAACATATAAGTTACATTAATTAATTTAATAATTAATTCCCGCTGTCTGAGCAAATAGCGTGTTTTTATGAAACAAAAAGTATCAAAAGATTGACACTAGTGCAAGTCCGATTTCAAAGTGAAATTAATTCCAATGTCCACCATTGGATTACAAGGTAAAAATATATTATATTTAGAGTTTAAAAACAATTAAAATGATAATCTTACTATATAATTAAATTCAATTAAAAAGTGGTTTTGAATTAAAATACAACACTTTTCACTATTCCTAAAAAAATGAACATTATCAGAAAAATACCAGAAATTTATCCAAAGTAAATTTAAATGTCCCAATAATAAAGAATATGTTTATTTTGACAAATATAGATTATAAAATTGTCAAAAGATATATTTAAAAATGGTTTTCCATCAAAAGGCAGTAAAACAATCTTTTAAAAATATTAGTGTATTCCATGCTTAAGATTGGATTTATTCTCATTTTAAGCCTCTAAAACACTATCTAATTCATTAATAGACATAGATAAAAATATATATTATTCATTACTTACTTGTGATGTTACAATAATGGTGAATGTTCCACAAAATATTATTATTGGAAGATTATTCAAGGGAATTGATGAACATGGAAACAATATTTGAATAAGGATTTAATTCATCCATATATGACTTTTCTTGATTATAGATTTATGTAATATAAGATTAAAACAGATGAATTTTTATGTTATGTGGGTATTAATATTTTCTCAAGATATATAATATTTAATCAATATAGGGTATAAATATATAACTTATTTATTATATGGGTTATGGATCCTAATACATGGACAATAATTGGATCCCTATTTGAGTTCACACATATATACACTGCTAATATTAAATATCATATCACTTTTTGATGCATATTCCTAGTTCAAAAAACCTCCAAAACATGTTAATGGTTTATTTCTTTGAGACACTAAATTTGATTTCTTACAACTGAAAGAATAGACTCATGGAGGATTTCTATTATTTATTTTAATTAATAAATCTAAAATTATTAATTCCATGAAAAATTTCAATGATATACATACTATTCTTTATTACAACTCTGTACATTATTTTATTGTTTTCCATAACTTTGATATTTCATGTAATTATCTTCCACCCTATATATCCTTTGAAATAATATAGATCTCTTCTTTAATTGGTTGGACCTAATGAAATAGAAATGGTGCCTTAATAGGTAATCATATTCCCTCTATATAAGGTTCTTTATTTATAGATTATTTAGTAAATGTAATGTGTTATATTTGTGGTCCATGTGGATTCAATACATATCGTGATGCTACAATTCTCAGAATTATTAATGCAATGGATGTATCAAATAATATGCATGAACCTACTTATGTATCAAATGTAAATCCACCTCTTTGCATCATATGATTAGAAATAGATATCTACATATTATATAGAATATGGCTCCTACATTGATCAATTTCATGGAATCCTTTACATCCATGAATTATGTGGTTACTTGTGATTTATGTGCAGCTATCTACATGAAAAATGAAATATAAAACTAGGATCATATCAATAGTGAGTTTAATTTTCTCAATTGTGTTTCTGAATTTCTATTTCCCACTTTCATCATCAATTTTGTTTAAATTGAATTTCAATCATTTTTTACATTGATTTTATTTGAAAATACGAGACTTTACAGTTAGATAATGTTAAAATTATTCTTCCAAAAATGAATTCAAATGGATAATGGGATGCACGATAAAGGTTTCATGTGGTTGGGTCACCCCATTGAATTTATTTAGGATAGTTGAAATAAATATGGGAAACATTTATATGATAATATTAAATAAGGTCCCACTAATGTATTTTTCAATTTCACGAAACTATGGTGTTTCTCCATTCATAAAAGAGGCTAAATTTTTGATATATAAGAGAATTTAGAAATTTCGTGATAGAATACTTTTGTTTCTACCCTAGAGTAAGTGTGATCATTCTCTGTATAGGGTTGATATGGTGAAATGTTAATATGAATAAGAAATGATGTGTTTTAAAGGAGATTTATAATTGGGAAAATAATAATCGTATGCATCATCATCTCCGAAAATATGCGTGATAATTTTTGAAAATTTTCCTATGATTTATAGAAGAAATATTCACTAACCAATTGAAAGTGTGTCATCATGAAAATTCAAATTCTAATGAATATCACACATTAGTAATTTTTATGGAATTTAATTTGAATATGATTGATTTGTTATTTATTATATATCTTCATTATTTTTGTATATGTCAAATTCTGAATGCCTCCATAATTATTTTAAAGAATATTTTAAAATAATATGATCCTTGGTTAAAGATGATGATTTAAAAAGGAGTTATAATAGGTGTATCAGTGTACACATGAAGACATTTTCACATCAAAAAGAATATATACTTGTAGTAAAGATGCAATGGATTCATGGAGAGATATTTACAATATTTTTTAAACAATAAATATTAATGGGAGATTGAGGATATTTACTATTATAGTTCACTCACACAATATGGAATAAAAAATCACTAGGTTGATTGCATGTTTTTTTACGAATTTAATGTGTTTAAAATATAAATATTGGTATTATGTTTTGATGAGTTGTATCTCTGAGATTTATTCTATCATATTTAGTTAGATGTTTACAAAGATGACCCTACTATATATGGTTGGTCAAAGAAGATGTGATGAAAAAAATATAAATATCCTTACATATAAAGATGATTATATGAAAATCATGAACACTAATATTTTGATTGTAGAAGAAGTGGAAGTAATGTGGTTTATAAATATTCAAAAAAAGGTAAAACCAATCACACTAGAATTTTTTTGAAAAAATAATAGAATGATGAATAAATTATCAATGATACAAAAAATTAAAAATAATCAACATTTTGATAAAAATATATAGTAGAGAAGAAGAAGGACAAAAAAATTGATAATACGGACACATATAATATTGGAAGAAGAATAAAGAACAATATAAATCTTGAGGAAATTGTTGTAAGAACCTTGTTCTTATCTTTGAGGTATGGATTTCTTCTTTTCTCCTTTTCTTAAGTGTTTTTAAGAAAATAAGGAAAATGGGAAAAAATACCAAATTTTGGAAGTACACGCCGTGTACTTTTCCACACGTCATGTACATCTGGCCGTGTGGGATGAGTATACGGGGTGTGTGGTCATGTCCGGGATGAAGGGTATAGGAACCGACTACACAATGTGTAGTCATCCTTTACACACTGTGTAGTCAGTCGGCAGGAAAATAGTAAGGAGGTGGCCAGCTATGGGGAAGTACACACCGTGTACTCAAGAAGACGTGCCATGTAGTCATGTTGGCATGTGAACAGTGTCGCGCTGGCGGGAAGCCGGTAAAGGAATAGTTTAAAAATGGGAAGTACACGTCGTGTACCCAGAAGTGCACGCCGTGTACTTTGTTTTTTTTCGCCTAAAATGTGTAGTAGCCTCCCCTGTTTACATGGAAGGCATAGAACGGGAAGAAGGAATGATAGAAAAGGCTGAGGCTTTGGAGATCCGCCAAGCGCACGTCTGGAATCTGTTTCCGCCTCGGACAATCTCATTGGAACCACATGGGTAAGCCCTCGACTCTTCCTTAACAGTTCTTGCCAATTCTTCCCCTAACAAGAGTTATTTTTGTTTAAGAAAGAATTGTTTCACCTCATATCTATGGTGTTCTTGGACATTTTAGAAGGCGTCATTCTCATATATCATTCGTGGGTGTTTCAGGTAGGTGGCTTGGGGTTTATTTCAAACTGATGTGTGTTTTCTGTGTTTTTGAGCTACGAACCCATATATAGGTTGTCGTGTGGCTGAGGATGTGGCTATATTAAATACCTAGAAGTGTATAGGTAATTAATAAAATTGTGGAACTATTGTTTGGGATCATTTCTTGGATCTAGGACAACCCCGGGGTGTATTCCTCTATTTAGACATTTGGCCAGGATACCCGACGGTATGCCATGTTTAATTATGCCTTGCTTTTTCCTTGAGAGGAATTGTGTTTAAATTGCATGTTAATATGTTGGGCATGGCCCATTTACTTATTTCTGAGGGTGGTTTTTTACAATAGCCTGAGGGCGTGACAGTATTAGCCTGAGGGAAACGTACTATTTCACCTGAGGGAAACCTTTTGTGCCTGAGGTCTTGACATCTGCGCCTGAGGGTGACACTTCATTCTCCTGAGGGCAATACCTGCGGGTTGGATTCTAATTACCTGAGGGTGAGATTTTTTTTTCTGAGGACGCTCTCTAGTTACATAGAAATTCCCTATGGTGTTTTCTTATATTAAATGGATTAAATGGATAATTAAATGGAAATATAATTTGTAATTTTTTTACTTCTGAGTACTTCTTAGTTATTGCATTTTACAACTGCACACTATTGTTGCATGTCTACTCACAGTTGGGCATGGGCCTTTGGTGGGTGTCTATTGGGATTTATTTCTCACACCCTGTTTGGGTCATGCTTTTCGGCCCAAACAATTTTCATTTCTGCAGGTGTAGATAGGGGCAAGGGTCCCTACATAGGTACCAGATTGTTTTTAGGGTGTAGGATAGCATGCGACCGAGCATTGGCTCGTGATGCCGCTGGCTGTTCTGTTTTACTTTTATGTACTTGTACTTCAGTTGTAATGTATTTTATTGCATTTTAACATGTTATGGTTGTTTTATAGAATAGTGACATGCTGCATCTTCATATATATATGACTGTTGGTTTCCCTTTTTTTATCAGTTATCCATTTCAGTTATATACACTGTTGCTGTATGTTTTATTTCATTCTGATGCATTACACTCTGACAAATGAGGGAATAGTTTCCCCACTATCATTCATGGGACCTCTCTGCTAGTCGTAAGCCTCTATCGTTTGGGGAAATGTGCTTGAGTTCATGTGGCGAATCGGGTTTGGGCCCCCGTTGAGTGGCACCCAGGTCCGGGACGTTACAAAGTGGTATCAGAGGGGTTCTTTTCTTTGAATTACTATTTAGAGCCTTAGTAAGGGATAGGATGGAATGGTAGTTGGTAATAGTCTGTGCCCAGGCGTAGCTAACCCGTGTATAGGTAAAATCCAATTTACCTCGTATTTCAATTTTACTGATTGTGCAATTTACAGTTGATTTGATTTCACCATCGGGTGACGCACTTGTATTGTGCTGTTTATATTTTATCCTTGGGTTTTAGTTAGTTGCAACCTGATTAGATGAGGTTATTCCATCTCATGCATCATTTAGGCACATGCTATATATCACATGCCATGCATAGTTTCTATGCCCTGTAGGTGCATTAGAAGTTGCATGTTGTTGTGATAGTTGTTGTGCTATAAAATCATGTTGTTGTGATAGCTTCTTGATAAATACCTGCTATGTGATCAGGTATTTTTGTATGATCCTGTTTATATAATGGATGTCAAACTTTGGATTTTGGGGAAAATGGGCCCTCATTGACTGGAATTTGGTGGATCATTGGGTGTTTACCATATTTTATAACACAGATAAGATGTCAAACATTGATTCGTGGCGAGTATGGCCCCTCACGGGTCGGAATTTAGAACTTAGGTGTTTTTTTTCTGTATTTTCTGGGCTCCGAAGTAGTTTCTAAGGCATAATGTCTAAAAAACCTAGTATACAAGTCATTTAGTGCTTTACACGTGCCATTTGTGTTCTTCTTTTCGGGAAGAAAAATAAACTTTTTGAGTACACGCCGTGTACCCTGAGTACACGCCGTGTTGTCTCTTCCCGTGTCCCAAACCGTGTGGGCGGCAACACGGGGAAGGGAAGATATTGGGACAAACACGTCGTGTAACCTCTTTACACGTCGTGTAGTGTTGACCGAGAGACTCGGCCATGTAACTAACAAACACGGGTCGGTGTAATTGTTTCTTGAACACGTCGTGTCAATGAAGAACCCGTCGTGTAGTGTGACCTGGGGACCCGACCATGTAACTAACAACACGGGTTGATGATATCCTCTCGTGTACACACTATGTGTATATAGAACACACCATGTAGGTTGAGCTGTGTATCCTGCTGTGTAACTAACAACATGGGTCGGAAAAGATCTTCAAGAACATGTCGTGTACTTGTGGGAACATGTCGTGTAGTCTTGTTCGAGGAAAGACAATGTGGAGTTAGCTGAGTGGCTAGGAAACGAGGTGGTGTACACGCCGTGCGCGGCTGTAACACACCATTTAGTGTCAAGTAGATTTGTCGTTCATTTCACAAGTGACACGGGCAGTTGTAAATAACACCATGCACGCCGTGAAGATGATATACACTCTGTGTCCTTTCGTTCAAACGGAAGTCGTGTGGTTTAGCCGTGTCGAAGGACCCGGGAAGGGGAAGGGAAGTAAAGT
The DNA here is from genome assembly GCA_963277665.1 of Viscum album. NCBI lineage: Eukaryota > Viridiplantae > Streptophyta > Magnoliopsida > Santalales > Viscaceae > Viscum > Viscum album. The sequence continues at coordinate 19,716,713 of OY728129.1, read as the reverse complement.
ACATGATGTGTATCCATTATACACACTGTGTAGTCTTGTTTTTGAAAATCATGAAATGCCTTCTTCCTCTTGTTCTATTTGTGGTTTCTTCATTTTCAGTCTTGTTAATCTTGAATCTAAGGTGTGTTTTTGACCTTGTAGAGTCATTCTTCCTAGACGACCACGCATTGTTCGCCAGGAGAGCGGCAACAAGTATAATCCTGAGATGGTGGGCCATAGGCTACCAGTGGGTCCTCCAATAGAGCCAGATGCAGCGCCAGCTGTTATACCGGACATAGGCACGGAGGCATAGTTTCGTGAAGGATTTATACGGTTCATGCAGACCTTTCAGGGAGCACCGCATGCTACCACATCTATGTCCGAGATGACTCGTATCTTCCAGAAGTAGCATCCGCCTATGTTTTCATGGGATGGAGGACCATAGGTTGCGGAGTCTTGGCTAGGATCGATACAGACTATATTCGAGCATCTTGAGGCACCTCCAAGGTGGAGGGTCAAGCTCGTGACGTATATGTTGCGTGATTCCTCCAAGAGGTGGTGAGATGATACCACCCAGTTAGAGCATCAAAGGGACATGTCGTGGGATGATTTTCGGGCAGTCTTCTATGACTTCTTTTCCCCAGAGACGCTGAGGGCCGATCGAGCTCGAGAGTTCATGAATCTGCAGTAGGGATCTATGTCAGTGATAGATTATTCTGCTTGTTTCACCGAGCATCAGCGCTTTACACTTGTGCTGGTGGGTGATGAGACGTTTAGAGTCATATGTTTTGAGGATGGTCTTCATTATGAAATCCAAGAGATGGTGAATGTTTTCAGGTTGCCTATTGTACATGCTATTGTGAACTAGGCACTAATTATAGAGAGGAACCTTCGGGAATCTAGTGGTGTGGGCCAGGGCAGTTCAGTACCAGTTTCTTGTACTATTTCTGCTGGTAAGAGGAAGAGACAGATGGACTTCTCTCAGGGTGGCAGTACCAGGCGGGCAGTTTCTTCGGGTGGCCCGATCAGGTGCTACCAGTGTGGTAAGGAGGGACACCAGAGACAGCAGTGTCCATGTGATCTCGTGAAGTTCCGAGCTTGCGGAACGATGGGGAAACAATAGTGCTTTTGTAGGGAATTTCCATCAGTGGCTAGTGAGAGAGGTTCTGTGCAGACTCCACGTGTGGGAGTAGGACCAGTGGATTCTTACCAATCAGGGAACTTGAATACGTCAGGGCGTGCAGGTAGAGATGGTGGTCGTGGCCGTGGTATCCAGACACCAATATCTCAGAGGCAGCAGGATGGGACAGGTAAGGGTAGTCAGGCTATGTCATAGGGTTGCGGCACTAGGCAGGCATATGCAGTGCAACAGACCCAGCAGGAGCAGGATCTCAGACCTTCTATAGTCATAGGTACTATTCTAGTAGCCTCTATTTTATCTTCAGTACTTTTTGATATGGGTCCTACACATAGTTTCATATATGTACCCATAATGGAGAGCCTTGGGATCTGTGTTTCTTATTATTCTAATATCATGACGCTAGACACTCTGTTGGGAACTAGAACGGCTAGTGTCCGTCAGTGTAAGGAGTGCCCCCTTGAGGTTGGTCGGTGTCACTTCCCTTGGGACCTCTATGTCTTAGAGATGACAAGCTATGACGTCATTCTCAGGATGGACTGGTTGGTTCCCTTTCGAGCCTTTGAGGACTGCTATTGTCGCATGGTGCATTTCACATCACCGGAGTGCAGAGAGTTTCTATACAAGGGAGAATGGGACGTTCAGGCGAGTCGAGCTGGAAAAGAGCATCATGGGTGAGGTGGAGTCACAGACCAGATTGCGAGTTAATATCTGGACAACCAGGGGACTTGTCAGAAGAATTTCCCTCTAGTGGTTGATCGTTTCAGGGATGTCTTCCCAAACGACTTTTCAGGTCTACCACCAGAGCGTGAGGTGGATTTCTCTATTGAGATGGTGCCAGGGGCAGCACCGATGTCCATTCCTCATTATAGGATGGCCACGCGTGAGTTGCAGGAGCTTAAGAGGCAGTTCAAGGAGTTACAAGCAAAGGGTTTTATCTGACCTAGTACTTCTCTGTGGGGTTCTTCGATCCTCTTTGCGAAGAAAGCAGACAGTACCCTCAAACTCTGTGTGGATTATTAGAAGGTGAACCAATTGACGGTTAGGAACCGATAGTCCTTGCAGAGGATTGATGATCTTTTTGGTCATCTTCGTGGAGAACGAGTGTTCTCTAAGATTTACGTGAGATCAGGATATCATCAACTGCGTGTGAGACCATCAGATATACCTCTTACAGCCTTTCGGAGAAGGTATGGTCTATACGAGTATACGGTTATGTCGTTCGGACTCAGGAATGCGCCAGCAATTTTCAGGGCTCTGATGAATTGTGTGTTCCATCCTTATCTGGACTCTTTTGTGGTAGTATTCGTGGATGATATCTTGGTGTACTCCCACACTCAACACAACCATGCCACCCATATTGAGATCGTATTGAGTACACTGAGAGAGCATCATCTATATGCTATGTTCTCAAAGTGCCACTTTTGGATGGACCAGATTCACTTCCTGGGTCATAATATCTCATAGGCAGGAGTTGTCGTGGGTCCAGAGAATGTGAGAGCAGTAGTTTCCTGGGAGAAACCTAAGAACATGTTTGAGATACTGAGTTTCATAGCACTGGCTGGTTACTATAGACACTTCATATAGGACTTCTCCTACTTAGATGCATCGTTGACGTGTTTGACTAAGAAGTGTGTGATGTTCGTTTGGTCAGAAGCTTGTGAGATAGCCTTTCAGGATCTGAAAGGAAGGTTGACATCAGCACCAATCCTGATACTCCCAGAGTAGGGGAAGAGCTATACAGTTTACTGTGACGCATCAGGTATTGGTCTGGGAGTAGTGTTTATGCAGGGCGATCGAGTTCCTTCATATAGGTCTCGGCAGTTGAGGCCCCATGAGAGGAATTACCCGACGCATGATCTCGAGTTGGCTACAGTTGTTCATGTGTTGCGCTGTTGGATAAATTATCTATTGGGAGAGAATTTTGTGGTTTTCACCGACCATAAAAGCCTCAAGTATATCTTTACATAGTGTGACATGAATCTAAGGCAGAGAAGGTGGGTTGAATACCTTCAGTCCTTTGATTTTGAGTTTGCCTATACACCTGGTAAAGGTAATGGAGTAGCAGATGCACTGGGCTGGAAGACTCAGATACAGGCAGTGCAGGAGGCCAGTGGTGAGTGGCAGCTCATGGCTTTGTTCTCTGAGATGCATCTGGAGGTGAACGACAGTCAGGGGCAGACTTATTTTTCTTCTTTAACTGTGATTTCTACCCTCCTGGATAGAGTGAGGATGAGACATCTATCTGATTCAGAATACCTAGTTCTACGGGAGTCGGGGGAAAGTGAGGACACTCCTCCTGGTTGGATTATAGGCGATTATGAAGTTCTGCATTTCCATGGACGAGTATGGGTTCCAGGGGATATACGCGAGGAGCTGATGTGAGAGTTTCATGCTTCATCTTGGGAAGTTAATCCCGGGGTTACCAAGATGTACCGAGACTTGAGACGTTAGTACTGGTGGCCGGGTATGAAGAGAGATGTGGCTGTTTTTGGTACGAGGTGTTCCACCTGTCAACAGGTGAAGGCAGAGCATCAGAGACTAGCTGGACTACTACAGCAGTTACCCATTTCATAGTGGAAATGGGATGATGTCGCGATGGATTTAGTGATTGGTTTGACGAGGTCACCTCAAGGCAATGATGTCATTTGGGTTGTTGTGGATAGACTCACGAAGGTAGCTCACTTTTTGCCGGTCAAGGAGACCTTCGGTGTTGACGAGCTCGGGAAGTTGTATATTCGAGAGATCATACGTCTTCATGGGGTCCCTTGTTATGTCATTTCTGATAGGGATTCCCTTTTTATGTCTTGTTTTTGGCAGAGTTTTCAGAGGGCACTGGGTACACAGGTGCTTTTGAGCACAGCTTACCACCCTCAGACCGATGGCCAGTCATATTGTACTATACATGTGCTTGAGGACATGCTGCGATCATGCGTCCTAGGCTTTGGGGGATCTTGGGAGAAGCACATACCCCTAGTCTAGTTTTCCTATAATAACAGTTTTCAGTCAACTATTTAGATGGGACCATATGAGGCTTTATATAGTAGGCCATGCCGATCACCTTTGTGCTGGTCAGAGGCAGGTGAGGCAGCTTTGATGGGACCACATCTCGTGCAGGAGAATTTTGAGCATGTCCAGTTGATTCAGAAGCAGATTGGTACCGCATAGTCTTGTCAGAAGTCTTATCCTGATCGTCGCAGACGACCTTTGGAGTTTGTGGTTGGGGATCAGGTTTTCTTGCGGGTTTCACCGAGGCTGGGACACAAGCGGATCAGAAGATAGGGTAAAATTTCACCGAGGTATGTAGGGCCATTTGAGATTCTGGAGAGATTCGGGCCGGTTGCCTATCAGTTGCAGTTACCACAGAGGTATCGGGCCATGCACAATGTCTTCCATGTATCTCAGTTGCACCGCTATCATTAAGAACTGTCTCACACAATTCAGCCAGAGGAGGTTGAGCTTTAGATGGATGCGTCCTTTGAGGAGCATCTGATTCGTATCGTTGACAGGAGCACTAAGGTTCTCCAAGGATGTTAAGTTCCTCTCGTACGGGTTCTATGGTAGCATGGCCATGTGCAGGACGAAACCTGGGAGCGGGAGACCGATGTACGTGTTCAGTGGTCATAGCTGTTCTGATCTGTATCTTCACCACCCTTGGAAGGGAAATTTGTGGATGAATTGCTTTAAGGGGGGATGTTTGTAAAAACCTGGTTCTTATCTTTGAGGTACGGGTTTCTTCTATTCTCCTTTCCTTAAGTGTTTTTAAGAAAATAAGGAAAATTGGGAAAAATCCCGAATTTTGGAAGTACACACCGTGTACTTCTGGCCGTGTGGGATGAGTACACGGAGCGTGTGCCCATTCCAGGGATGAAGGGTGTAGGAACCAACTACATGTTGTGTAGTGGTCCTTTACACGTTGTGTAGTCAGTCGGCAGACGAATAGTAAGGTGGTGGTCAGCTCTGGGGCAGCACCCGCCATGTACTCACGAAGACACGTCATGTAGTCATATCGGCAGGTGAACAGTGCCGCGCTGGTGAGAAGCTGTCAGAGGAACAATTTAAAAATGGGAATTACATGCCGTGTACCCGAAAGTACATGTCGGGTACCTTTTTTTATTAAAATGTGCAGAAGCCTCCCATGTTCACAGGGATGTCTTAGAATGGGAAGAAGGAATGGGAGAGGAGGCCGAGGCTTTGGAGATCCACCGAGCGCACATCTGGAATCTGTTTCCACCTCAGATGATCTCATTGAAACCGCATGGGTATGACCTCCACTCTTCTTTAACCGTTCTTTCCAATTATTCCCCTAACGGGAGTTATTTGCATTTAAGCGAGAATTATTTAACTCGGATCTACGACGTTCTTGGACGTTTCAGAAGGCGTCGTTCGCATATATCGTTTGTTGATGTTTCAGGTAGGTGGCTTGGTGTTTATTTCCAACTTTTGTGCCTTTTGTGTGTTTTTGAGCTACGAACCAATATATGGGGTGTCGTGTGGCTGAGGCCGTGGATTTATTAAATACTTAGATTTGTATATGTAATTAATAAAATTGTGGAACTATTTTTTGGGATTAGTGCTTGGATCCAGGACCACCCCGGGGGTGCATTCCTCTATTTAGCCATTTGGACAGGATACCCGAGGGGATGCCATGTTTAATTATGCCTTGCTTTTTTACTTGAGAGGAATTGTGTGTAAATTGTATTTTTATATGTTGGGCATGCCCCAGTTACTTATGCCTGAGGGCGGTGTTTTACTATAGTCTAAGGGCGTGACTATATTAGCCTAAGGGCAACGTACTATTTCGCCTGAGGGAAACCTTTCATGCCTGACGGCTTGACTTCTGTGCCTGAGGGTGACACTTCGTATGCCTGAGGTAAATTTTTGTTATGCCTGATGAAAATACCTGCGGGTTGGATTTTGATTACCTGAGGGTGAGATTTGTTTTGTCTGAGGACACTGTCTGGTTACTTAGAAATTCAATGTGGTGTTTTCTTATATTAAATGGATTAAATGGATAATTAAATGGAAATATAATTTGTATGTTGGTTACTTTTGAGTACTGCTTAGTTATTGCATTTTACTACTCCACACTGTTGTTGCATGTCTACACACAGTTGGGCACGGGCCTTTGGTGGGTGCCTTCTGGGATTTATTTATCACACACTGTTTGGGTCATGCTTTTTGGGCTAAACACATTACATTTATGCAGGTGTAGATAGGGGAAACTATCCCTAAATAGGTACCTGATTATTTCTTGGTTGTAGGATAGCTTGGGACCGAGCATTGGCTCAAGATGCCGCTGGCTGTTCTGCTTTACTTTTATGTTCTTGTACTTCAGTGGTAATGTATTGTATTGCAGTGTAACATGTTCTGGCTGTTTTATAGAATAGTGACATGTTGCATCTTCATATATATATGACTGTTGGTTTCCCTTTTTTATCAGTTATCCATTTCAGTTATATACACTGTTGTTGTATGTTTTATTTTATTCCGCTATGTTACACTTTGAAAAATGAGGGCATAGTTTCCCCACTATCAGTCATGGGTCCTATCTGCTAGTCGGAAGACTCTGGCATTTGGGAAAATGCGCTTGAGGTCATGTGGAAAACTGGGTTCGGGGCACCCGTTGAGTGGCACCCGGGTCCGGGACGATACAATTGTGTTCTAAAAAGAAGTATGACTTCGGTCCAGATATGGGATATCAAAATATAGAATTTTTTTAATCTGTAATAAGGTGCAGAATGAATTAATTATTTATTTTGGATTCAATAATATGTAATTAAAATGGGTATATCATTTCATACTATAAAGTAAAACCATTAGTTGAATTCAATAGTTAATCTTCTCATATTCCAGTATCCACTCAATTTCTCAGTTTTTGTTAAAGATAAGGTCCACCTATCAATTTTTTATTTCTTAATGAGTAGTATAATAAATAGAATATATAATAATTATTTGGTAGTATACTTTTTAGAAAATTTTGAAATGATTGGAGAAGTTAAAAATGTATTTCTTATGTGGCATGAGCAAACCCAAAACATATATTTGGTAGTGTATTGTGATGTGTTGTGATAATAAAAATTTTGTTTCTGATGAAAAATTATAACCCTAAATTAATTTATGGGAACTAGTCATCACCGATCAAATTATGCTTGGATTAGAATTGTGTGGGTAAACGAAGATAAATTATTATTTAGATATATATATCTTCCTGAATAACTACATTAAAATTATAGTTTATGATGTAATAGATATCAATTGAACAAGGATCCATCCTTTCCGGACACCTGATCTAAATATATAATGGTGGTAACTTTTTAAAAATGCAAACCACTTGATTCACCCATCCCCAAAATATTTCAAGGTCCCTTGGATATATTATAATAGGCTTCAAATCCTATGATTATAATTAAATATTCAAAAAGAGGATAATTTTAGATGTTATATAATAAATAATGGAATCAATAGAGAATCCATTTTCAATGGTACAAAAATAATAAGGTGAACAAATAAGTTTATATATTACATGAAATACAATTTGGTATCTCTAGAGATACTGTGAAGGAATTGATTGATCAATTATGATATAATGAAATTATTTCCAATGTAGATCAATTTAATTTTCATATTGATGCATCAATCAAGAAGTACTAAATAGATCCCAAAAATAAGACTTCTATAAGTAAGTCACTCTATTATTGTTATAATATGATATTTAGATTATTATTTATGATTTTTTCAATAATGAACCCCTATTAAAATTACCAGTGAAAACTATATATTAAGAAATAATTATTTTTAAAGGATGGGTGTTACAATATAAAAATATGTTCCATTACAATGAATGATTTATATCTATGGTGTAAATATTTATTTCTATTGAAATATATTATTCGTAAATTTTGTTAGAAAAGTCATGTGTATAAGATATTCTATTTTCCCTCATTGAGTTAAAGAAGAATTAATTATGGAAAATATTATAAAAACAATATGTTTTGAGTCTAGGATGTATTCATGAAATAAGAAATATGAAATGACATAATTATAAAAAATTAAAAAAAAATGAGACTCCATGAATATTATTAATTATTTAGTTATAAAATATTTACCATTCTAAAAAAGGATAATAATATAGGGGGTGTCTATGAGGGTTGACATTATAATGATGTATAATGACCTGGGATTTTAAATAAATAGAACAATCATTGACAATTTATATGACATAAAACATAGAAATTATATGAGAAAATAATATCCTATTGATTTTAAATATTTTTTTAAAAAATAATTTAATTTCATTAATAGCATGTGTAACATGAAACATCATGTTTTACCAAAATGAGATATAAAAATTGCAATATTATTTAATAAAGTCTCTTATATTCTATCCATAATGTTGATGGGTATAAATAACATTAATTAAATTATTAAAGGTAAATAAATTTATTAATTAATAATAATTAATTTTATAATTCTTAATAGCTAGTCACACAATTTTATGGAAAATCATTTTTTTGTTCAAAAGATATGATTTCATCAAAAAATGGTTTTCAAAATATTCTACTAGAATATAATATAATTATAATTTTCCATAATTATAAAATTTATTTCAAAAAATAATCTGTGTTTCTAAAATCACCATGTCACCATTAACGTGTAGTGAATTTTTGGTATTTTTTTGAGAAAATATTAGAATACTGTGAATAGTAATAAATACAACTTTTTACAGGATAGAAATTTATTTTAATAATTAATATAACAATATTGAAATAATTTGGATATAAAAAAAATTAAATATTACTTATTTATATTAAATATTATCAATTTCATTTAAATGATACTTATATAATATTTTATTTTAGTTTTAGTTTTAGTTTTATTTTTGAAAACATATTTTATTGAAAATCATTTTGTGGCACATAATGTTCCTCCATTTTAAATAATTAAAATTACCCCTCTTAAAGAATGATTTAAATTAAATTTATATTATATTTATATAATCATTTAAATTCGATTATTTATCATTACTTTTAAAATATTTATTATGTGATTATTTTTTTCTTAAAAGTTCAGATCTTGAAAAATCATTTCTATGACATGTCTACAAATAAAGTTTTATAGTAAATAATGAAATTTCAATATGTTTAATTAGATAAAATATAATCAATATTTTGAATTAACATAATTTATATTATTTTATATGGTCAAAATAATTTCTTATTATAATGTTTATTGAATAGTGTAAATATTATATTCCATTATTAATGTAAAAATATGATTACGTGGTGGTTAAACAAAAAACATAAGGGCTAAAAATGGCCCAAAACATTTAAAATTCTCATTATATTTTCTTATATAGATAATAAAACTACAATGTAATTGTAATCGTCTTTTTTATCACTTTTTCATGAGAATAACCTGGGATTCAATATTTCATTTAAAAAATTCCAGGTGTGTCATCTCAGCAAATTATATAAGGGCACCCGTCACCTATACTCTTTACACATACAATTAAAACTATTTCAGATAATAAATACACTAGAAAATTCATTAATCCCCACCCATCAATCTAGAATCCATTTATATATGAAAAATCCATCCTAGAATTGATTTTTGGTTTTAACCTAAATTAGGTTTATGAATAATCTTTAATTCCCTTAACTACTGCTTTTATTTAATTTCTAATACGATATATTAAAAATATGTTTAAGACCTTGAGATATAAATGAATTATTATATTTGATATACTAATATGTTTTTATGAATAGTTCATCTACTACAACTATATCCTCCACCCTCAAATGATAAATGAAACAATTGAATCTTTGTATGATCTAATGTCGCCGCGTGAACAAACATAATCCATTTTCCATACCCTCTTCTAAAAGATGTATATAATGTTTTTATTACTGATATATGGTATTTATTACATAATAATATATATAATTATGAAATATAATATTCCAATTAATTTCTATTATATAGATAATATAGTAACGTCGCTTGTGTGTGTAATGGAAAGTCGCATCACCAAGTGATGTGATTGTTTTCAAATACGGATTAAATGAAAGTTAATAAGGACTAAATTAGTGTTTATATATGAATATAATTAAATATAAACCATTATTAAAATAAAATATTTCATATAATTTATAAATATACATTCCACTAAAAATGATAACATGATTTATTTGAATAGAGGACTACTACATGGAAAAGCGATGTGATTCCTTGATTAATTTAATTATTATCAAATCACATAGATTGTATATTTAGTATTATTTAAATATATAATATTATGCCATTGAAATAATCAAAATCATATTAATACTAAATGAATATTACTTATTTCCATCTGGATAATTGAAATAATGGAACGTTACTGATGTGTAGGTATAACCTACCGTTTCCATGATTGTAACATAGTAATTTATTTATAACAACACTTAATGATTTATATTATATGTATAATTTATTTAAAAATAGGTAATTATCTTATTCTTATTATTCATGATTAAATTATTTTATAATCACTTTGACTATAGTTAAATTAAAAATGTGATTTTGGATATATTAGAGAACATCATCAAAATATACTACTCAAACATTAATGACAATATAATTGAAACTTTAATGATAATATATATAATAAAAGTTATAATAAAAATTAAAAAGTTTATTACTCATTTAATTAATTTATATAAATTTATTATTCATGAATATAAGGAATACACCTTGGGATCTGGGCTCGATGTCAAATTTTTATCTCAAACAATCCTCCTTTGAGACACATGTTATTATATGCACCAAACATACTTATAATGGTGTATATACTACCCTAATACAAAAAATATAACTACTAATTCATATTTAATAATATTTTATGTTACAACTCTTCCACTCCATCCATTAGATTAATAATTCAAATGATACAAAAGTAGTAATGATTTATGTTTTGATATTATTTTATTCATAATTGTATATGCATAAATTTCAGTTGTATAAAATTATCTAATCATTCAATAATAAAACCATTAATTTTTATAAATATCTATTTATTCATTATATAATTATTTAATACTACTAATTTAAAATATTTTAATATAAAATTATTTGGATTTTTTTTTGAAAATATGACATAATATCTAAATACAGTTAGAAATAATGTATATTCAATACACATTATTTCTATAAATGTTTTCAATTTGTTTAATATTAATCTATAGTTGTCAAAAAATATTTTAACCATGTTTAGCTAATCAAAAAGTGGTTTTGAAAGAATGATTTTATCATTTTAAGAACAAGCACCTTTTTATATTTTTATAAAAATGTGAAAGGAATCATTTTCTTAACGTGAACAACGACAAAAGTGTTTTCCATCGTCATGAAAATTATCTTAATTTAAAATTAATTTAAATGTTTCTATGTATATTTTTAAAGAAAATTATAAGCATATTAGTTTGTGAAATATAGTATTTCAAATAATATCATCAATGTTCGGATGTCATTTTCTTGAATAATTTTTAAAATATTTGTATTTTTATATATATTCATCAAAGACAAAAACATTTAAATTTATATAATGATTTTAAATCATGTTCATGTTTTCCCCACATGTATACCTATATTACACTACCATCCATTAAAGGGGTAATAAATTCCTTTTTTTTGATTTATAAAATCCATAAATTATGAAAATTAAATTTATTTAGATATGAGATGAGTTTATGTAGAGTAGGTTTTTTTACATGGGTAATTACAATGTGTTGAATTATGATTTAATTCAGCATGTGGAACACATAGATCATGAACATGTTATTATGGGTGAAATAAGATATTTTTTTTAATACATTTGATAATTTATAATATCTTGATATGTTAGGCATTAGATTATATAGTAAACCATTTCCATTATAAGACTTTATATTTATTGTGATATTTTCAAGGTTGTTAGCAATGACCCATGTTAATATCATGTTATATGTTTTCCAAAAAAATTATTGGGTACCATGATCTTATGATACCATGTTAGTAATGTAATTGTTTATGGTATTACTCATTTGTATTATATTTTATGATATTATGCTATCACATTTTCTCACATGTTATCTATTGTTATCATTTTTAGTTGTTTACTAGGATTTCTAGATCACCTATTTATTCTATGTACTCACAGGGTTTGTTTCATGTTTTCATAGATCAAATAGATTTTGGATCCCACTATAGAGATGTTAAAAGGAAATTATGACATTTTATCTTCATTTAATCTATTGAAAACCGGTTCTAACCAAGATACTTTGAATTATGATCATTGGATTGTAATTAATGGATGATTGTGTTAAAAATTATGTTAAAATATGTATAAAAGGCATTGGTTACTATATATGGATTCATAAAAAAAGGTATAGATTTTTATTTGATAGATGGATGATAAATTATTAGTGATAATCTTAGTGATATTCCTAAGGATAGTACTGTGTAGTGAAAATATCCTTGAATAATGGTGAAATATAGTGTTAGTGGTTCCCATGAAATTACATCCATATCTTGACACTATAGGTTGATGGGATTATTGAAAAGATTTATCATGGGGTAATAACTCTAAAATAATAGGTAGGGGATTGAAATGAGTGTTACCAAGCATAACAGAATTATCTTTGTTATGAACCTAGTTTGACACTCATGTGGGATATGTTTTAGAAATTTAATAACTCATTATATACCATAATAATTGATTTTTAAAGATATTTACCATGAATGAAATTGGATAAACATAAGGATAAATATATTCAAAACGCGTTTTCATGATTTATCCATCATATAAATGATTATACATGATTTTATGGTTTCTAAATATGAATATTTTCCTCAAACTATGAATTCTCATTTTAGTTAATGGATATATCATAGATGAATCTTGTTAACAATTATTTTGATGAATTCTATTGTGTTTATAAGCTTCCAAAATAGATAAGTACTTGAGAAAAGTTTTTATAACTCTAGATAATCATCAATAATGATATATGATTGACAACATGAACTTCGTTTTTAATGACCATAAATCCTGTAACTCGAATCTCATGCATAAATTATTTCAATAACATGTAAAAAAGAGTCAAATCCCATATGACCAGAAAATTAAGTTGTTCTCGAGGGCCATATTCATATATGAATCAAAATATATATTGGGAAAATATAATAAAACAAATTAAAACTACAATCTTAACATCCTTTAAAGTCATACAAAATTTTACTCTTCAAAATGTATGAAAAGGATAAAAATTTAAAGAGATATAAAATATCCAATAAGGGTTATAGATAATAGAAGATAAAATGAATTAATAAAAATATTGAATTCGTAAATATAAATAACAAAAACATCATTCCATTTAACAATTAACATGATAAAGAATGGTGTAATAAAAAAATTTAAATGTAAGTAATTGATCAAGTAATTAATTTAAAAAAATAAATTGAAAATTATAATTGGATATGCCACAATCTATATGGAATTGTAATTAGGGGAAAGCATATTTAATTTATTCAATATAATTTTCTCAATGATTGGAAAATGCATAATAAATATGGAAATTTAAATAAGTAAACACACATTTCATTTAATCAATAGAATAATAATTAAAATAATCAATATAAAATATTATTATAAAAATAACTTAGATAATAATAATTACTAAATTTTTTATGACTGAAATTAATAAATTTTAGACATAATGATCTCAGGAATCATCAAACCTCTAATATCAGTAGCATTCACAATATAGTTTAAAACTATGGGCAAATACCAATTTAATTAATCTCTAGAGACATATTGATTCATTTATAGGGATATTAATAACTAGACACCACCCATAACATGATGTCCATGATATTCATCAAATATAAGTTTTTCTATTTTATTAATGAATTGTTATTTTATATCCTTAAATAATCATAATGACTATGTATATTGATTTAATAATATTTGACCCATTGATCAAATAAATTTGAAAGTAGAAAATACACATAAATATGTTATATAGTTTATGATATAATAATATAATTCATAAATTTATATATATATATATATAATATATATTTATATTTTATTATAAAAATATCACTACAATGTGATGGTTCAAAATGAATGTAAACACTAATAATATAAATTGAGATTGTACTATGAATTCATTACAACTTTTATAGCTTTTAAATTTAAAACCCTTGAATAATAAATATGTCAAGAAATATTTATAAAATTTCATAAATATTTTTTCATGTTATATACATAATAATGATATCATATTCACCACATGAAACCAAATTAATTTATAAAAATAATTTCTCTCAATCATATGGGAATTGACATTAAATCCATTACTTCACATATTTCATTTGGTCGACATTATTTAAACTCATGTATAATATTTATAATACTGTGAATAATTTAAACGAGAACCATAATCATGTCTAAAATATCATATATGGTCATCTTTTTAAAATTTTACCACTATTTATTTATTATATTTAATTATTTTGATTATTTATTATATAGATTCCCTTCTTTCCACATAGGTTTTTTATCATGAAATTGACTATTAATGTACATATGATAGAAATAAATAATATATATAATAATAATAATGTTATAAATATACTATTTACCCATTTCAAACCTTATTAAAACAATTCAGGAAAGTCGGTCATGGAAATATAACAACATCACTCCGATTAGATGATATGCCATCTATATGGATGAGCGATGGTATCATTCTATTAACAGGTAAAAGGGTAAGAGATAATATGATATATTAATTTTTGAAATTGATATCGTATAACATATATAAATTATACTCATCAAATTTATAAATGTTAACTGTAATTAAAATTGTATGTAAAAAACAATTACATCATCCCTCTAGGTGGTAGTCAGCTATACACCCGAGGGGTGTTTTGTTACATTAAATGAAATTTGAATTTTGAAGGGATATGTGATATTATAATTACTTAAATATAATTAAATAATATATATATATATATATTTTATAAAATTACATCACACCATGGTAGGTGTTTAAAAAAATGTGTCATATTGGTTTATGAAGTAGTTATCCATCACACACATGATCGATGATTTCAATTGAAAATTTTATGGATGATTATGTGGTTATATTATATAAAATTAAAATAAAAAATATTATTACATGGTAGATAATTATATATTTAAAATATAATTATTTAATAATTTTTCATGGAGTCGATTGAATAAATAAAATAAAAACTATCATTTATGAATGTTACCACTTTATTGGGTGACTACTTAATATAGTAAATATAATCCTTCTAAGTATAACTTTATTATGAATTAAATGTATCCAGGATGTTTGTATAGAAGTAGTTATGTTATTTGGGTGGGTATTGTATGGATAAAATTTCTTTTTATGTGTTATGATTAGAGGATATGGGGAGGCCCTTTTTAATATGGATGTGGAAGCACATGGAATTTTTAAAATAAATCAATTAAAATAATGTTTTTATCAGGATAAAAGCCTCTATAATTTTCCATTAATAAAACATATAGGAGAAAATGTAAATATGGGTCAATAAACTGAGTTTTGGAAGGGTTTTCATGTTAATTTACCCGTATTTTGTTCAGTTTAACTAGATAGTGAAGTAGTTTTTATCTTAATCGTGATAAAGATTATATAATAATATTATTTTTAATACTGGTTATAAATTACAATAAACAAATTAATTAATATAAATTGGTTTTCTTCCAAATATTTAATACATTTTTTCAATTATGATTAATTTATTAATAATAATCCAATTTAAAATTATACCCACATATATGATGATAAAGAAGGATTTCAAAGATAAAATTCAAGCATGTATATAAGGTATAATTATAATCATTTAATACGAAATTTATTACACTATAATATATTTTATTTATTTTAATATAATTTTCTTATTTTTACTTTAAAATAATCTAAAATTATGGTTAATCTTTTAAAATAATTAAATCCAAAATGTTGCTTTCGTTGGAAATGGGTATTTTCCACAATTCTCCAAAAAATTAATCATTCCAGAAAAATATCATGAATTCTACCTACCCAAACCTTTATAATATTATTTAAAAAATAATATCCATTTGATCTTATAATATTAATAAAATTGATAATTATTAACATTAAATTGTAATTTAATTCTGTGATTAAACTCCCATTATGACCAATTTTATTGTTTCATAAACCTTTTTTTAATTTGAAATTATTTTTATGTTTTTAATCAGGTGAAATCAATTTAATTTAAATTAAACACTCAAAAATTATATTATATTACTTATTTATGTATTATTATTAGTACTAATAAGTGTATCTCATAGTTTATAATGGTCAATTTTTTAATTATATCTTAATAAAATATTTTCGTTCAATGCCCATATTATGTGAATCACAAGAAGTCGTAGAAAATAAATTTATAAAAAAAAGTTATAAATTGTAAATTACTATGATGTCAAACTATTACCTCTTAAAAATTGTCATTATCTAAATTTAATTCATATATAATTCAAAACCGATGAAGGTAATTCTACACCATAATATCCTATAGATCTCAAATGGCTTTATCCATTATGTTATTTGTCCAAAATAACATTATCAGTCGAATCTTTATCTCTCTCAATACATACTCTCTAGAATCAAAAATCTATATAGAATATTCAAATAATTATTGACCAAGTTATAATTTGACTTTATTAGCCACGAGAACATTGTTTCTTCTGACATGTACTTATATATTAATAATATATAGAAGACATCATATACATTCCAGAGACATAGTGGCCCTAATTAGAGGTGAGAAACATATCCAAAATTGTAATGGATTTAAAAGGGTTTTTTTTACCTAGGGCATAGTTTCTCATTCTTATTCAACTATATGTCATACATCCATGGATATACCCTCCTAAAAACGTGATATTAAACATATAATTCAAAATTCATAATTTTATTGTCGACATAACTATTATTACTATATATAGATAATTTAATATGAGACAAAATATTCTTCTCATTTGTGGTTGTATCCTCAAAAAATTATGATGTTGTATGTTTCTTGGCCCCCAAATCATCCCATATAGTTGGAGTATGACACATATTTCAATATATGGATTAATATATATCCATTGAACACATGATTGGAAAAAAAACATTAGTTTAATAATCTACTAAATGTAAATAATGATCCAATATTACACGAATGCCAACATATCGCTACCTCAACATGTAATATAATGTTTAAATATTTCTTTTAGACCTCCCATCAATTTGGAAATTATATGTTATGGTCAAATTAGACTTAGTATCATGAACCTTCTAAGGACTTTACCAGAAATTCTACGTAAAATAAAGATCACAGTCAAACACAATCTAAATAGGTTATCAATTAATTCTTAATTTTTCACTAATAATGGTCCTTGAAGTATTATTAAGTAGTGAATCTTGTCATATGGAATGGAATTGTGAAAATTTGTGTAAGAGATTAAAAATAATGAATATCGAATCTTTATTCTACGATTATTTCATAGTACTGTGAAATATTTCATAGTAATGTAATACCACTTCCAAATAAGAATATGGAGGAGGTTACATGACTCATCTAGGATTATATATCTTTTACTTGTCCTATCAACAAACCAAGAATCTCGATACATTGTTCCCAATTTCCTACATCATTTTATCCCACAAAAAATAATCCCTTAGGTACCCATAAAAGTTTGAATAGGGAAAATTGATCAATTTGAATCATTCAAAAATTACATTATTTTATATGGTATATATGGAACAAAAAATATAATAAAAAAATTTAGAACACTAACTTTACAATTGATAGTTTCTAATTTCCCTCTATATTATGATTGATTTATTTTTGAATATTCTCTCATCAGATTGAGAAAATATTAAATTTAATATTAATGATGTTTTGTAAAAAAATTAATATGAGTGATTTCTCCCCATTTTTAATAAATCTAATAACCATATTTATACGATCCATTCAAATAAGGTCCCTCTCAATCCTTATTTGGGTCGGAACTCCATGATCATTCCTACTCAATGCATGTGATATCTTATTTTCCCTCCATATGTGGTAGTTTATATGGAAATCATAATATATGAGTAGCTCGAGAAATTACATTTGTCTCATATTTAAAACATTATTTGAAAATATTTATTTTTATATTTTATGATATTTTTTATATTGTACATATTTCATCATAGATATAACATCTCTATATTATCAAAACAACGAATACAACTTCCTATTTAAGATCAATGGTTGAATAGTAATATTCATATTAATCAACTATGTTGAGGAATATGTAATAACTTTATCATTTTTCATTAGGGCACAATATATTTACTCATTCTATGTCTCAATATATATAAAAAATGTCTTTTTTATATGTTAGATTTAAAATTTTGGCATTCATTAATGACCTCTTAATCTAATAAAATCATTCTTCACATCAATTGTTCCAAAAAAAAGAAAACTAGATTACATTTAATATTCAGTAATGAGTTGTCCAATCAAGAAAAAAGAATAAATAACCACATATTATTACATGCCAAACAATGGTGTCTACATACAACTATTATTTTAATCAGTACAAGAAAACATTTTTCTGCCTTTGTATTCAAAATATCATCTAAGATTTAATCTAGAGAGATAATATGTTCATGAAAATAAACTTCTTGATGGAATAATCCACACCTATTAAATTTAAATTACAACTATTTACAGCTAATTAAAACAATAATGATCTATAGGTGAATATAATCATCCTCATAGCTTTTAGAATTCACCAAAATATCATCAATGGATAAAAACATAAATATATTCTATGAATACATCATTCATTAAATGAATAAAAATAGATTGTAAACCATCAATACAAATGGATATTTTAAGAAATTGTATTTTCCATATATATATGAAGAATCTATCTTTAGACTACCTTCAATAATTACTTGAAATTGATGATTCACAGAATGAAAATCAATCATTGGTAAATATTAGTCCCTATAAGGTTGATTGAATAAATAATCAATGTGAGGGGGAAGTAAATAATTAATTATCAAAATATAATTTATTTCCCTATAATCATGGAATATCTTAATGGATACATCATGTTTCTTAACAAAGATATCATACCCTGCACATGCTAAATCAATAGGGATAATAAATCCTTTATCACACAACTAATCTGATTGTTTCTTTATATCCACCAATTCCCCAGTTTCAATTCAATATGTATTCATTGATATTTTTCTTACATTTGTTTTATATTTATTAGAAAACATAAATTTGTGATCTGGGGTATTTCTAGGAAATTTCTTAGGAAATTCATAAATATATTTTTGTAAAATAGGTATATATAAAATATGATTATTATATTCTCCATATATAGATTGTTTTCACCTGGTTCCATATTAATATCTTTAAGAAAATATATTACTAGTTAATATAGATATAAATAATATTAAAATATCTCTACACTAAAGATAAGTGATTTTATATCTTTACGGTAAATATTAATTTCATTCTTCTTTTAATAAATATATTTCATCATATTTAGAAACCAATTCTATATGAATGATTATATCAAAGACTATTTTAGTAATTAAAGTATGTTTATAAAATAATGCATGTTTATGAGACATAATAGGTAATTCTTAAAAAATCCATAATGAAATGAGAATTACACTGTATTTTTTGAAAGAAAACAATATTCATATGGTACTAGTGAAATATAATTTTTTAATGGAGAACCTAGATGATATAAATGTTTAAGAGGACTCAGAATAAAATACAAATTATATAAATTTTATGATTTCAATAAAGTAAATTATACCAAATCATTTGTTACTTCATTCTCAGTTATATTTATCGTATAACCATGGAATTGACCACTAGACTTTGATATCTATATTTCGTGCATACTTTTTAGGGTATTTTAATGTATTGGTTTGTGAATTTTTTTGAAGAATCATTTCAATATTGGGATCATTTGAATTGTTTTATATTTTATGAAAGTAAATTATGAATCATAAAAAATGTAATGAAAATGGTAGAAACATGGAGAAAAAAAGGACATTACGCTATGAGAAAATTGATGTGTCCCAACACCAGATTCATGAAGAAGGGGAAAGGTGGAAAATTGGATAAAGGAAAAAAACATCATGTATCCAAGTTACTCAAAATGTGTTTTCAAAAAGAGTTTTTGATCAAGAAATTTAATGACTTTACTTCAAGTAGTGAAAGACCATTACATGTTTTGTAACTACATTACACAACATGAAATTTTTTAGACAAGTTTTTTGAAGCATATGGTGAAAATCGTGACACTATTCCATGGAATGAAATTAGTAAAAATTTATTTAATTTTCTTCCATAAAAAAAATAAATATGGTGTTTTCAAGGGCTTGATGGAATTTAGTGTAAAAAGGAACCATTGATAGCAACATAAAGGGATTTCGGGACTAGAGCAATAGAGAAACATTGAACAAAGGAGACATGTCTACAGAGTTACACATCATATCCCATCTACATCCCAATTCATCTCTACCGTTCTACTTCGGGTTCCCATTCTTATAGTTCTCTTCATGTTTATCATGATAAAGTTTTTTCTATGTTTCTAGTGAAGAGATTCTTGGGGAATATTCTTCTTGGGATATATATCAATTATTATTATTGTTATTTATTATTGCAACTCATTCTATCAATTCCAATATTTTTCTTTTTGAAATAGCAATACCATTTATTTTAATTTGGTGGTGTTTATTTTATTGAATTAATTATTTTGAAATTATTTTGTATGAATATTATGAATTGTAGGTTTATTATGATCAAAAAAGGTTTTGGGTCACCTATTTCTATGATTTAATATAATATATGATCATTACAAAGGTGAAATAATAGGAATAATCAAGAAACTCGTAATTGTGTTCCTTGTTATCCCAATTCCTACATCAAACATGAAAAACCCCCTTACCAATAGAATCCATTGCACAAGAACCTAAATATAACTAAACATAGAGTAAATAAACTATTGATTTTGACCCCAATAATTGATTTTCATTTTTTATTGTATTCAAACTACCAAAAAATTAAAATTTTAATTTATTTGACTAATTTAGAACATATAGATCATTATTGTGGGTTTGAAACTCCAAATTTCTAAATACTAAATTTTTTGTAATATTATAAATGTATTAAAAATTAACAAATCTGTATAGCCTCGAAGGAATTAGTAACACAATGTTGGATGTTCATATTATTTTATTGTAGTTTTCCTTGATGCTTGGGGAATTTATATTCATAGGGCTACATATCTATAAAGGTTGAGAACTAAATAGAAGTGTTTTTCTTTAACATTTTCATTATTTATAATTATGACCCTTATCTCAAAATCTTTAAGAAACTCCCAATATCTTAACAAGTTCACTAGAATGATTTTACACCATTCATGGTAGATTCTAATTGTTTCATTATATTTTCTTCATTTTCTTTTTTAACACAATCCCTAATTCATCTTCATCATTAGAATACTCTGTATGATAATTTACATTGAACATATATGATATATAAAATTAGTTACTTGTTTTGATGGAACACCATACTAATTCATCATATGAAAAACATATTGAGGGACATGCACCCTTCAGAGACATATCTTAAGGTATTTAGGGAAATAGATTATCTTGAATTCTAGGTTTAAAATGTACATTTTTTCATTCTAATATATCCATGGAAATTCATACTTATACTATATAATAATTTTTCATTTATTTTTCATTATGATAAAAAACATTAAGTTCGTTTTATTTTGGATTTCATGAGTTAAATATTTATTTGAAGAATTACTCTATAATACAATCTCATTACATGGGTTATATAACATCTTCCTCTATATTAATATGGTTCAAAGAACAACATTGATCTTTATATCGTTTTAGAAATACAATGTAAGTGTATCCATTTAATTTTCATCAATTCCAATGATCATAAATATCTCTTTAAGAGAGTTAATCAATTTTCATTATATTATTTGATATGTAGTCCCAAAAAATTATAGTGGATCCTATACGATGAAGTGATCCAACATTGGAGAATCATGTTATGGTATAGGTTTCCCAATATGTGAAAGGTTGTTTATTATGAATTGATTATGGTTCCTAAATATATTAATGATATTCCCAATTCGAATATTGGTTGTATTTTCTTTATCAGTGGAGAAATATATACATTGGCCATGGGTATTGATACCCAACATCCTTCTAGGTGTCATTTCTATAAAATATAATATACTGTATTACCACATAAAATTATGAATTTTAAATCATATTATCCAATCCTCTATATTATGTAATACATAACCTAATGTAAAGAAAATATGGATTTTTATCTCATATTCACAAACATGATTACATAGAGAATATCATTAATTTCAAATACATCTTAATTTTATAAAATAATGTGAAATCCTATCTATTAATATAATAATTTTTTATATTAATTAGAATCTAATTAGTAAATATTAAAATATATAATTTATTATATGGATATTTATTTTAAAAAATTAATGTTTCAATTATCGAAATTTAATTCGACAATGTAATCTTATTTTTGGATTTATAATTTTGAAATAAATTTAGTATGAATTATTTATAATGTTCTGATGGAATGTTGAATTTTTTGTGAATAGTAAAAAATGTATTTTATTAATATGTTATTTCATAAAAAAATGAAGAACGAATTATGATATAAAATTTATTAAATTTAATGAATAACAAAATAATGATTTTAAAATTGTACTATTTCATATAAACAATTCAGAACATGTATGTTATAATTTAATTTATGATAGGTATATAACGTATTTTCTGTGATGATGCAGTGACAACACAACAATGACAATGTAATGTTTGGTTCTTTATAAATAATAATTGAGTCCAAAAAATAATTTTTAAGATACATTTATTAATTATTATGTTTTACTGATGATTATGACTATAAATTCATAATATTATGGTTATATAACAATAATTATATCTAGATTCTTATGCAATGCTTGTGTTGGGAAAGAAAAAGAAAAAGTAAAAAAATTAATATTTTTTCCCATGTATACGAGTGAATATAAATAATATAGGAATCTATAATTTTATTTTGAAATTAATTAAATTTAATATGATATTTATTTATTTTAAAGTTTTATTTATGAAATAATTAACATTATGTCTTATGAAGCTCTGATATCACATTTGTTCAAACATAATAATAATAAACCGAATGTTTGTAATTAAAATTATCAGAATTACTAAAGGACCCATATTTTGGATAAATATTTTTATATGTGAATGTGTTGAAAATTATCTTATTTAAAATCATATTTGAGACTTTTTTGGATCCACAAGAGTCTCTTTAAGACCATTATAATATTTTATTCATAAGTAAGTCAATGTATTCAAACTATAAGAACTTTCTTGTATAACATTTTTAATGTGAGGGTATACATAAGTGTTATTTGAAAAATACATGAATTTATACATCCAATGGATTACTTGTTCTATATTTTTTAAAAAATTTAGGTAATAAATAATTACCTGAATGGATTAAACATATATAATGTATTAATTATATAATAAATGAATAATCAAATTAAAAGTATTTAAAATAATAAAATAAATATAATTTTATATTTTTATATAAATTAATAATTTACCTAGATTAATATGAAATTAATATGATATAATAAAAGAAATTTTAATTTTATAATACTTTAATATGATTAATGTGATAATTATGAATAGCTATTTATTTTGACTAGAAATATTTTCCATCAAACAAATTTTCTATGAAATTATTTTAAAATAAATAATTTATTGAAAAAAAATTTAAAATGATAAAATTACTTCAAAAATGTAATCCCCTTTATTATTAGACACTTTTTTATGTATTGAACTGTTAAATGTATTTACTATATTTTATTAATTTTATTAATTCCAATGTCACCCCTAATCTCAATTATAAAAGAGGCCCATCCTTCAAATATTTTCTAAAACATAAGCATTATTATTCATCTATCCTATGAATAATTACTACCTCTTCATCACTTTCAATATTATTTAGCTTCTAGTTTCACAAAAATAACACTTTGTATATTCATAATGAATTTATCAAAGAGTATTTTTAATGATTTATGGTTCCTTTTTCTTTTATTTTAATTCATTTTTCACTTATAATATATCCCCACATATTTTCTAATGATTAATAATAAATATAGTATCAAAAATATACTCTACTTTTTGTGTTTATGGTATATATAATGTAAAATCTTTTATATTCCCTTTTTTAATAAATAAATCATTTTCTGTGGTGAGACAATTCAACGCCTTCATGGACGATTATTTTTTGTTTCCCTTTTACTTAAATCATGGATCTTTTAAAATCAAATGTAACAGTATAAAATGAACTGAATATATATAATTTATCACTTCTTATGTTTCTATTCCATTCAATATGAAAATAATTTACATTCTGTCCAAGGGAACCATGTTAATGTCACACTCAAAATAATGGAAATAACTAAAAATTATTAATTAAATGGTGGAATAATGTTATAAATTGACCATATAAGGTTTTATAAAAATTAATGTGTTTCTTTAGAATAATAATAACACTATTTTAACAATTATAATGGAGGTTTAAATAAATTTAATATATAATTAGCTTGAGGTAATGCATTTCATAACACAATATCCATTCATTAGGTTAAACTTATATTTTCATAATTTTTTGGTACTAAGATTATTTGTGTAATGAATATTATTTATATTATTTATAATTTTGATTTTTCACCTATTAATTTCATTCTATTAATAATCATATCAATTATATTAAATTTAATGGTACTTTTTATTAAAATATTCTTTTAAACTACTATTTTTTCAAAATTCAAATGGTATATAATAATGAAAATATTCTTCTTTAATGATTGTGTTCTGCTTCTTTTAAATTGTTTATAATGATAGATGAGACTTATATCTCCACAAAATGAAGTTTTTATATATATTTTGGAGGTAATCCTTATGGTTACTCCATGTGTAACTATGATGGTTACACCATTTGTTATCAATGATGGTTACATTATAAGGTAACGATGAGGGTTACCAATCATATAGTAGCCATGAGGGCTAACAAATTAAGTTTGTAATTCCCCAATATACCATTATGTTATTATTTATGTTTTCTAGTTACTATTTAAATCTCATATTTCAGAAATTACGTATATATGGGTGATAAGTATTTCTTTATAAAAAAGATTTAACATGCTAATAAGTATTCCAGGACCAATGTTTTCCATCATTTTTTAGATCCCTTAATAAAATTTTTGTTCTCATCCTATGTTTTAAAAGGGTTTTTAACAATTTTAAGGATGTGTACGAGAAAAGGAGAATAAGTGATTAATTTTCTGAAGAATATTTATGAAAATATATCATGTTTTATTAAAAACATTTCTACTATGATTGAAATTGATTATGTTTTTGTAGTACCCATTCTGATTTATTATGGGTCTGTATGCATTAATTATTTCAAAAAAATTTAATAATATAAATACAAATTATCATCAGGAATTTAATGAAATAAATTCAAAAAGGTTTTTTTATTATGTAGTATTTATGGTCGGGTCCTTATAGTTGGCATTAGTGCACAATTTAGAGAAATGTATTGGTTATGAAGATGTTAATAGAATAAAAGAAATTATTTTTACCATATTTTTATATTGAAATGATAAATTATTTGAATACTACCATGTTCCTTCATCTATGATATGTCTATTTAGAATGGGTTTCCATTGAAGATATAGGGAATCTAAAGCAAAAAAGGAATGGAGAGAAAGACATCCTTCTGAATCTGCATCCTAGAATAGTGACAATCAGAACCATGTTGTTTATGATAATAATGGATCATTTTAAGAAGGATATAAATTATGTTGGAATCCATACAAGGTAAAATTTATTGATATCATAAATAATCATGATAATAGTAGAACATTTTATGAGGAAACACCCTTCTTCTTTCAGAAAATCATATAACAAGGTGGTGGATTGATGGTGTATTAAATCCCTTGAAAATAAATTAAATGTCATGGTGTGTTCTAATAATTAAAATTTTAGACTTTATATTTACTGTTTTGAAGGCAATGCCAACTATTATGGTTAATGGTCAAGAATATTAGAGATAGAGAAGAGATTGATACCTTGGAATGGGATGAATTTATGACTATTTTAATAGAGAAATGTATTCTTAAGGTGGTTCAATATATAAAGGAAATAAAATTATATGACTTTATGAAAAAATTATTAATATTTAGAAGTCATGTATGAATCAAACATCACCCGACTAGAAATGTTCGCTCGAAATAATATTTGAGATCATCATAGAAAAATAATTCATTTTTACTTGGTATTGAATCAAAGATACTGAAGGGAATTGACCATCCTATAATTCAAAAGTTATGAGAAAATATTCTTATCTGTTAAGAGGGTATAAATTTAGTTTGATGATGATCACATTTACATTTACAATAAGAAGAATATGACGTCGATGTGGAATGAAATGGGTATAAATTCGTTAATGAAATATAATTGTAAGAATATTCAGTTTCTAGTTTGTGAAAAGTGAGGTAAAAAGAACCAATGGGAATCCCTTTATAAAATTGCAAACTTATTTCAATGTGGTATGTTTGGACATATGGACTGAGATTTGAATGATATTGATCTAAGGAAATATCTAGATAATAAAACTAGGATGTGTATTAAATGTGGGGAGATACATCATTATAGAAATCCTTTCCCAAAGAAAGACCTAAATGATAGAAGTCATTCATATTTTAAGAATAAAGGTGTAGTAAGATCTTTTATGACAACGTTAGTGGAATTCATGTAATCCAATTAAGTGGTATATAGTACATTGTTTGTTTAGTATGATTTTTCTAATGTATTTTTTGATATAGTGTCTAAACATTCCATTATTTAAGTTAAATTATCGGTTAATTTTGAGATTTCACCACAAAAAAAATTAGATCAGAGCATATAGTTAAAATCTCATGGGGGAAATATTACAACAATATGTAATTATAAGAATATTCTTTTTTTAGAATGAAATTACCTAAAAACCTTGTTTTTCCCTTAATAGAGTTTGTTGTTATTCTGTATATGGATTATCATTCTGTTTATCTTGTAAAAAAATTAGTGATAAATAATTTTTTGAGAATGTGTTTTAGTTTTTATATATGAATGATATAATATAATTGATAACATATCTGGAAGTTAATAAACTATTAATATATATAAATTAATTTCATTATGATCATTTTTTTGAAACCAAGGTAAGTGTTTAGATTATTGATTTTCCAATGGTAAATGAATACATTGATGTTTTATCAGAGGAGTTACCTAGTGTTATACCTGATCAAAAAGATGAATTTACTATTCTCTTGGTATCCTCATGCAAGTAAAATTTAAAATCACGCATATCAAATGCCTCAAGTGGATCTTCTTGAATTTAAAATTTAGTTGTAGGAGTTCCCTAATAAATGATTTATTCATCCTAGCACTTCACGCTAGAGTTCTCTTGATTTGATTATAAAAAAATGGTTCTATGAGACATTAGATTGTATATAGAGAGTTAAATAAACTTATTGTTAGGACTAAGTATTCATTATATCATATCAATGACTTGTTTGATCATATCTAGTGAGCTCATTATTTTTCGATGATTGAATTTTTATCTAGGTACCATCAGCTAAAGGTGGAGTAGGTCGATATACCAAAATCTCCTTTTCATACTTGATATGGGAATTATGGTTTTTATATTCAACTGATTAAAAAAATTACCTATTTATATTCATGGATCCTATGAAAAAATAGATAATTAATATTTTGATAAGTATGGTATTGTTTTTATTGATGTTATGTTGGTCATTTTAAAAATTTATAAGGATCATGAAAAACATTTAAGAATTGTCTTGTAAACTCTCAAATAAGATAAGTTATATGTAAATTATGTAAAATATGATTTTTTGTGGAAACAAATTTCTTTTCATGGTAAGACTATAACTAACTATGGAAAAAAACTGGTAATTCCATACAAATTTAGTTGATGAATAGACAAGGCATACAATTGTTATAGAGATTTATAGTTTTCATGGAAATAAAGTTATTACTGGCTCTATGTTTAAAAAATTCATAGATATATAGCATATTAACTAGGTTAACAAGAAAATGGGATAAATTAATTTGGATATAAGAATGTGATATTTATTGAGGAACTAATTATGTTATTAAATAATTCTCCAGTTTTGGCCCTACCTTCTAAAAATAGTTAATTTTTTATCAAAAGTAAAGCCTCATTGAGGGGAATTGGTTGTGTTCTGAAGCATAATGATTAAGTAAATCATTATGTTTTAAGATAACTATGAAATATAGGGATAAATTATCCCACAAATTATTTAAAATCAACATTTGTGGTTTTCACTTTTGAAATTTTAGAGGTGTTATTTATATGATGTTAAATGTGAAATATATAATTATCATAAACATCGTAAGTATATATTCAATCAAAGGGAATAAAAAATGAGGTAGAGAATATGTCCTGAACAAATAAAGAATTATGATTTCACTATAAATTACCATCCTTGAAATTAAAATAAATTGGTTAATTTCATTAGTTGAAAACACCATGCATCATTAACCATGTTATGTTTAGAAAAGATCCCATAATTAATTTTCGATGAATATTGGATATGAAGTTGGTCATGTAGTAAATCACATTGTTTTGTTCCATATGTCAGGACTGTCATATATATTAGAAAAAAATAAGAAATTTCATAAGGAATACAATGAGTTATAGAAAATTGTATTATATGTCAAAATTGATACATTTTGAGAATTTAACACTCATGGATATTGTGTTTTTAGATTTGGAAAGTGATTATGTGTGCCTTTGATTTCCCAGATGAATAAATAATTTTTGTTTGAAGCTTATAGATATAAATTATTCATTCTACAAGGTAGTACTACGATGTACAAAGATCATCAAGAGTATTATTGGTGGGATTTAACTAAAATAGTTAGTGAAAATTTTACTATGAAATGTTTAACATGTAAACAAGTTAATGTATAGAGATAACTAAAAAATAAAATTTTTCAGCCTTTTCTAATGCGACAGATGAAATGATAAGGTATATTTATTAGCATCATGGTGTTACTACTAAAAACTTATCGAGGTAACAACGTTGTTTGTATTATTGTAATTCGGCTAACTAAATCTACACATTTTGTTCTTATTTTAGATAATGTGTCTTTAAATTGTCTCTCTCAGTAGTACCTTGGAGATATTTTCTAGTTACATGTAGTTCTTCTTTCCATTGTATCTATCCTTGATCCCTGGTACACATATAATTTTTGTAAATTCATTTTGAATTCATTGGGAATATAATAAAATTACAACACAGATATTCATCCTCAATGGAATGGGAAGACCAAGAAAATAATTCAGACATTAGAGGATTAACATTGAGCTTCTTCAATGGAATTATTTAGAAGATGGGATAAATATCATTCTTTAGTTGAGTATTCATATAATAATAGTACTCATTTTAGTATACATATGGAACATTTTAAGGCATTAAATGGGAAGTGATGTTGAACTCCATATTTTTTGGGTGACATTAGGGAAAGGAATTTGATGGGATGGGAATTAGTTGAGGAAATGGTTGGGAAATTGGAGACGGTCCTACAGTACATGAGGACAGCTCAGAGTAGGTAGAAATTTTGTGCAAATAACAAGTGGAATGTAGTTTATTTCGAGTTAAGTGATCATGTTTTTATTAGAATCACACCTATGAAAAGTGTTATGTGTTTTGGTATGAAAATAACGATAAGTACATGGTTCATTTCACCTTATAAAATCATGTATAATGTTGGACCAGTTGACTACAGAGTAGGTTTGCATTCATGTTTATCTTAAGAAGACAATGTATTTAATGTTTTAATGTTATGAAAGTATGTGCAATATTCATCTCATGTTTTGAGACAATAAGTAGTTCAACATGAAGAGAAAATTTATTATGAAGAGAAATATATTCAAATTGTTGATTGATGATAGAATTTTTTGAGGAATAAGGTTACCCTCCGGATTAATGTTTTTTAGAGAAACAACATGTTGGATGAAGGAACATGGAAATTTGAAAATGCAATGAGGGAAAAGTACCACCATTTGTATTATATGTGAAAAAAATTTGAGGAATAAATTTCAGGGGGGATAATGTAAATATATTTGTATTTATAGAATTATTTTGTTATTTATTTATTATTATTTCAATAAAAAAATATTTAAATAAATAATTTATTATACAGTTATGTAATTTAAAACATTAAATTTTCAATTATGTAATTTCAATTGGAAAAAAATATTTTAATATTTTAATTTATTATGTTTAAATTATCTTAGTATTATTATTTCATAATTTTTTTAAAAAAAGATTAATTTTTTTAATAGTAAAAAATAATTTTTTTAAAATGTAATATTTTTTATTTACGGAAGACATAAAAGTTATTAAATTTATCGAATAGCTAAATAATGATTTGATAAGTGTCATATTGTACTGAAATAATTAATAACATGTATATTCTAATTTATTTCATGATAGGTATACAAATTATTTGTTAGTACTAACATAGTGCATGTGCAGCATTAACAATGTCAAATTTGGTTTATTATGAATAATAATAGAATGTTAATTTTTTTCAAAATTAATTTATAAATTATTATGTATTATTTATGTTCTTCGATGTTAATTAATAATTTCATAGTTTTATAAAATTTATAATATATAAATACTTGTGCAATGCTTCCATAGGATATGAAAAAGGAAAAATAACAAAATTACGTTTTTTAATGTATATGATTGAATATATATAATGAATGAATCTAGAATTTTATTTTGAACATAATTAAATTTTATTATGATTTTATTTTTATTATTATTTATGTCTGAAATATATGACATTAATTATTATGCAATGCCGATGCACCACATGTTCATGCATATGAATAATAAATAAATGTTTTTAATTAAAAATAATAGAAATATTAAAATACCCATATTTAGGATTAATATTTTTCTATGTGATAGTTTCGAATGTTATCTCAATTACAATCGAATTTGGTACATTTTAGAACCACAAGAATCATTCTTATACAATTATGATATTTTATTCAAAAGTAATTCAAGGTGTTCACAGTCAGAATATATAACATTTTTAATGTGACGGTTTCTAGAAGTGTTATTTGAACATGAGTAGTATCTATAAATCTATTGGAATTATATTTCCCCTATAATTTTATTATTAATTTCAAGGTAATAAAAAATTACATTAATGGATTCAACATTTATGATGTGGTAATTATTTAATTATCGAATAAAAAAATGAATGGTATTAAAAATAATATAATAATTATATTTTTATATTTTTATGGTAATTAATGAATTATGTTTATAGATATTTCATTTCTATGATATAATTAAAAAATTACTCACATTTAAGAAAAATTGATGTGTTTAAAGTCATAATTACGAATAGTTTTTATTTTGACAATAAATATTGTCCATGAATAAAATATTTTATTAAATTATTTAGCAATTAAAAAATTACTGAAAATTTTCCAAATATAATTATAATACATTGAAAATTTAATCCTCTTTATTTGTAGGCTTTTTTATGTCTTAAATCATATATAATATTTATTACATTTTAATAATTTGTGTATTCTTATGTTAACCCTCATATTAATTGTAAAAGTAGGATCCATCTTTAAAAAATTTCATAATTTTAAGCCATCTTATTCATCTAACCTTTGAAAAATTTCATCCTCTCAATCCCTTTCTATGTTATTGAGCTCCTGGTTTCACAAAATCACTACTTACAAGAGTCATAAATAGGTTCTCAAAGAGAATTTCTAAGAAGTATGGTTCTTTTTTCTTCTGTTTTAATTTATTTATCACTTATATATTATCCCGAAATCTTATACAATGATTCCTAAAATCATCAATATCAGATATATATTAGATTTTGGTTGTGTTTATGGGATATTATAAATAATATCTCTAATCATCTATTTTTATCTTATATAGGAAATTCACCGCCTATAGTGCTCAATTCACCTCTTATGTGGATGATGATTTTTTTCCATTTAACC
This sequence comes from Viscum album, assembly GCA_963277665.1. NCBI lineage: Eukaryota > Viridiplantae > Streptophyta > Magnoliopsida > Santalales > Viscaceae > Viscum > Viscum album. The sequence goes on along the minus strand of OY728129.1, from coordinate 19,684,270 downwards.
AAAATCATAGTAAAATTAAATTCATGTGTAATTTATTAAAATTAAATAAATATATATTAATCAATTTTTGTAACCTTGGTTCCATTCAAAATTAAAATCCTTTTCGTACAGACTATGAAAAATATGTAATGCACGCACACGAAACAATAGAAATAAAAAATATTAGTATTAAACAAGTGAAATGATGATATAAAAAGATCACATATGGTGTTATAAAAATGAATATGTTTCTGTAAAATATTAATAATACTATTTTATCATTTATAAAAGAGGTTTAAACAAATTTAAATTAAAAATAACCTAATGTAATGGAATTCGTAACCCAATTAACATTCATTTGTTTAACCTTATATTTCTATAATAATGTGGTAAAATGATTAATTTTTAAATTAAATTTTTTATATTATATTTAATCATGTTGATTTTTTATTTATACACATTTTACTATCATTATATTATTTCTTATATCAATTATATGATATTTTTAAAGAATTTTCTATTAAATTTCTCTTTTAAACGTTTATTTTTTTAAAAAATTCAAATAAGATGCTTTATAAAAAATATTATTCTATTATGATTGGGTTCTTGATATTGTGAATTTTTTTTGATGGTTTTTGGGACATATATATTCCTCAAATTCATTTCATATGAGTATATTGTAGGTTAGTAGTTTGGTTACTCCAAGTGTAATTGTGATGGTTACACCATAATGTAGCCATGAGGGTTATATTGTAAGGTAGCCATGAGGGATAAAAATTTACATAAGTAATTCCCCAACATACCTTTATGGTTTTATTTATGTTTTCTATGTTTTATGAAAATATAAATTATCAAGAATAATGTTTATATGTGTGAAAATTATGTCATTGTGAAAAATGATTTAATATGTTTAAAAGTTTTAATGGACAAATGGTTTCTCTCATTCTTTTTATATCCCTTACTATTTTTTTCTATGCATCCCAAGTTTTAAGATGTTTTTAAGATGATGTAAGGATCATTAAGAGTAAAGGATTATCAAATATTAATTTTTTGAATATATTACATGAAAATATTTCATTTTTTATTAAAAATAGTTGTATTATGAATGGAATGGATAATGTTTTAGTAGTACCCGTCTTGTATGCTTGTGGGTTTATATATGTGAATTATTTTCTAACATTCTAAAACCCTAAATCAAAATGATCTTTTGTAATGTAATGAAATGAATTATAATGTAATTTACAATATTATGTGATGTTTATGGTGAGGTTATCAAAAATAAAATGTGAGACATTCTAAAAATTTCCCCCACCACTGTCAAATGAGGGTAGTAGTACGACCAGTTTTCATACACCAGGTGATAACCATGTCATGTCCAATGTGATCTTTTTCATCCTTTTACCCCAATGTATAAATTTTCTGGGACCATTTTCCATTATTTTAGATTGGAATTGATATATAACAATGAATATACACATAATCTATTATCTACTAATACTCCATGATGTTAGTCTATACATATCGTCAATGTATATTAGATAGTTATGTTCCCTAATCTATATTTTTTTTAATCTATGAACCAATGAGTCACGTAATATTCATTGTATTAATAATATAGTGCCCTAAACTCTTGTAACAAATGTCAATGTATACATTTTTACATTATAATTGATATAAAGCATAAAATCCCAAGGGACTCATCAATTTAGTATTGTTAGGTAACCGGGTTCGTACATTATACCCATATAGTATTAGGAAAGTAAGATAAATCGTAAACAATGTATATGATCATATTCTACGAAACTTATTCAAATGACTCATATTCATAACCTTGGGAAAGAGAAAAAAATAAATGTGCGATAAAATTTATGGTATGGGTAAAATAAAAAAAAATATAACATGAATAAATAAGTGTATTCAATATGAAATGGAAAATAATCGATAAAAAATTCCATTTTATTAATTACATGATATTGAAATCATGTATAATAAATAACATTACTATAATAATTTGATAAAAATATTAAATATTAAATATTAAATAAATAAAAAACAATAAATGTCATCAATGACTTGACTATCATAATTTTTTTAAGAATATTTAATATAGAAAGGTAAATAAGTTAACAAGGATTCCATTTAATTAATAAAATATCAATAAAATAAATCCCAATATTTTATAGTTGGTAAATAATCAAAGATAATAATAAAAACTGATTTATCAAAGGAATAAATAATTAATTATTGGGAACCACGATCTCAGGAATCATGCTACCTCTAATTTCAAGATTGTTCACTAGACAATTGTACAATATGAGTAAAAACCAATATGATTAGGAAAACTATTTCTCTTAATGATACATGTTGATGCATTGATTGGTTACATATATATGATCCCCACTATAAAATTATTAATATTTCACTCTTTTATTTAATAATATATTTAATTAATAAATCAATATTCCTTATCATTAAATATATATATATATTGAGTAAGGATATTTATTTTTCAATATTTCTATAGTTAATAATATAACATTAAATGTAATCACCGTATGTATAAATTGAATTATGTATTAGAAATAATCATATCAATCATACAGTAATGTGAATATTTATATTAAATTTAATTTCTAATTAAAAGGACCACAATAAAGTGAATCATACAAGAGATTTAAATAATCACAATACAATGTGACATCATAAAATATAATCATTACCTCTTTGGTGACATATAAATTGTATCCCCTTGTAGAAAAAAACATAAATGAAGAATTAATATTAAATAATAATTATTCATTGATGCTAAATACAACAATGGGTCATAATATGACCCACATAAAATTAAATGGGTTTATATTAACATATATTTCTAGATGAAATGGAAATTATGATGAAATCCCTTACTTTAAAATTTCCTTTAGTTCGACAAGTCATAAACTATCATATAATGTTTTTAATAATGTAATAAATTTATAATAAATCCAAACACATATTTTCTATATTTTATAATATCATGTAATAAAATTTTCCTTCTCGTTTGTTATTAATATTTCATAATTTAAATTTTTAGGTGTTCGATATATTTTTTATCATTCATTATTTATCATCAATATTCTAGTTCATGTGCATTGGATATAAATCCCTCTTCCACGTAGTGATAATAGTGTTAAAATATTTAATATTTACCCCTTAGTTACATTATTATAACCATTTACTATAGTAGGAAATGTAAAATGAGTCGCATCACATAGTGGAGACGATATGTCATATATAGGATGAAGTGAAAATATCATTACCCTAGTGGGTGAATGGGTAATGTGGAGCATGATATATTAATTATATAAAATTAAAATTATTATATATATATATAACACATATATTCATTAAATGTTTCTATATTACTTTACAAGTAAAACATATGTGAAAAATGACTCACATAAATTTGTGAAGTGGTAGTTTTTTGTACACACGATGAATGTTATGGTATTTTAAACGGAGTGGGTATTAAGAATATATATGTTATATTAAAATTATAAATGTTTAATTATAACTGATATATATATGATAAATACATCATTATATCCAACCACTAAATGTGTTGATGGAAAATTAGTTACATTTGTTTAAAAATAGTAGTTCTCCGTCGATACCATAAAAAAATCATTTCATATTTGATGGATGTGAAAATGGATATAGTTTATGAAATTAACATAATAATAAATAATAATATCTTATATATATATATATGTATTATTATACATTTATTAATGAAAATGATTTGAAGGATTTGGGAGAAGAAATAAAATAAAAATTATCGTTTAATGATGTTACAAATTTAATAGGCGACCTCATTACGTTTTCACCAAAAGCATTCCTATGGTGGATTTATGATCTAAAAATGGACATGGGATGTTGTTATGGGTTTAAAAAAGTTATATGGGAAGGTATTTTTTATCTTAATGGTTTTTATATGTGAATAATGGAAGTGAGTTGGTGACCTATTATATGTGGGGGAGATGGAATTCATAGAGTTTTTGAAAATAATGGATTACACCCACATTTCTATAAAGAAAAAATCCCCCAAAATGGGTCTTTATTGACCCTTGTAGGTTATATAGTCAGAATATGGATAGAAAATTGGTGTTGGAAAAGTTGGTCAATTTTTGTAACCATTATAACTGTACTATATCCCATGGTAGATCAATTATTACCTTAACCATATAAATTAAATCATAGTATAGTTACAATAAATAATGGTAAATAAATATTGATCATAATATATTTTATATATTATTCTAAATAAAAAAATAAGGAATCCATTTCACCGATTTTTATTCATATATTTGGAATAATCTAATTGAATGTTATACTCATAAGGATGATGGAAAATAAGGGTTCTAAAGAGAAAATTTTAATAATTATTTATGGTTGTAATATCAAAATTCAACATGAAATTGATTCCACTTGCATAAATTGTATTTAATATAACATTTTCTAACTATTTATAATATTTTAATAAATTTATTATATATAATTTAACATTGTAAATGTTTTAAATGAAAAGAGGGATTTTATAAAAATGATTAGTTTTAAATATTTATTGATAAATGAATCTTTTTAGAAAATCATAAGAAACTCACCATAAGATATTTTTATAAGACCATTTGAAATATAAATTACATTTTAAGAAATATCATTTCATTATTTTATAAAATATTTCATTAAATTATTTGTGAAAATCAAGAATAAACAGCCTTTTAAATAAATTAATATTTTCCCAGAAATCATTTTTTTTCATAAATATTGTTTTATTATGTTTCTAATAAATATATATCCATGTAATTTTATTTATATATGTATAAAAATATAATATTTATGATTTATATATAACTATTAATAACCATCATCTTAGCATCTAGGATTTAATTTTCATTTTTTAATAATAAAGGTTATAGTTTTTTAGAATAAACCACGTTTTACATGAATCAATATTTACTAAAGATATTGAATTTATTTAAAAGGAAATAAATCATAAAATCTTATAGTGATAAATCGGTGAGTCTTTTAAAAAGAAAAATAATAGGTGGATGGACTTTTATAAATTTTTGTGTTGTAATTAAGAAAGTGGAATATAGAATCATCTACCTAAATGTGAAGTAGGTGGGAATAATCATCAAGAATAATATATAAAATAGATGGGAATATGTTCTTTATTAGGAATTGGAGTTCATAATGAATCTTGTTTCAATGTAATTTGATGTTTTTTATGTGGGGAATGATTACATTATCATATTCAACACCAAAAACTATTGTCTAGTCCGATTATAATGCAAGGAAATTTATTGTACGAAAAAATTAAAGTAAATGTGATTATGTATTTTTGTATTGGGATTCAACTATTATGTTTTTAAATTATTTTTCAAATTATATTTTTGGATGTAAAAATCATTAATCGTCTATGGATTTTGTTAAATTTCAATGAATATATGTCCCAATGTTAGATTAGATTAATAGTTTTGGACTTCATCATGGGATATTGTGTTTATGATTGATCACATGATCAATGTATTACACACCCTTGTGAGGTTTTCATTTTAATTTTGATGTAAATAAAGATATTATGAGAGAAAGATTATTGTAATTATGTATATAAAACCTTTTAGATTAAGGTAATGTATTGTGTAGGAATAATTCTATTACTTTTTTAGAGATGTAAACTGAATAGTCGGGAGAATCAAAACATATGGAATGTATTTAGTTGAAATTTTTAGTTATTATTGAGATATTATATAATAATATATCTATTAGAAAACATATGATAATAATTTTAATTTTAATAATGAAAGGAGGAATAAGTATTTATTAATTTAGGGATTATGTTATCTGTCACTAGTTAATTTGATTTATTTATGAAAAAAATATTCATCTTTAATTTTCATATTTTGGATATAAATATTTGACTATGGTGGACGTTTATTGATGGGTAAAATTATTCTCTTTCATTTATGTTTATTTTCATATGTTCCTATTGTAAATTTTAAATAAATTCATCAACACTAGGGAAAGTATTTTGAAAAAAAATTGAATTATCCTAATACGATTATATATGTTGAAAGAATAATAATTTTACTCAGTATATATAAATGGTATTTACGTTATTAAATTTCTATTGTTTATTCATTTCCCTGTTATTGATAATTAGTTATGTATTTCTTTCATGTAAATTTCTTCCCATCAACCAATGTTCTCTTACATGAAAACCTAGTACATGTTTTTTCATGTGACCTTCAAACATACAATTCTATATTATGATGATGATTTTTTATCCCTTTTTATTATTAATGATTACATAATTGTTATTTTAAAATTCCTAACCATTTATTAATGAGGTTAAGAAAAAATTACAAGGATTCTATTTATTTCTGGTGTAAAATGACACACATAGAGATTTCTAAAAACAATTATGATTTACAGTGTATGTAAAAACCCTTATATTATAAGAATTTATAATACCATAATATTTTATTTTATTAATTTTAATATAAAATCAATTACTTCAATATCTTTCATAACACTCAACAACGAGTTTTAATGAAACATAATATATTATTAACATTTTTATTTATATAATTTTATTATAACATAACCATTAAATACCTTTGTATGTGTTATATATAATAAATTCTAATTTTATATTAGGTTAGTAAACAATATAAATTTATTTATAAATTCATAATTACTGATCAATAATTTTTATACAAAGTTAGTTTAATCATTAAAATATGTGTTTTACATAAAGTATTTTAACTAATTTCTATGAGAAAATAATTTAATTATTTTTGAAACTAATATATAATTTATTATATTAAATTTTACATTCTTATGAAAAAATATTATTTATAGTAACATTGGATGAATGTTTTGGAATTTTTTCAAGGGATATTTTTTTCGTGAAGAGTTAAAAATATCAATTTTCATAATGTTTTCATATATTTTAATAAATTATGATTATTTATTAATTTAGTTTTTTTAATTTTTATACATAAAATTATATTATATTAAATATGATTAGTCAAAATATATCATATTTAGAGTATATATTAGTATAAGGTTTTTTATGATTATAACACTTTTTCCGTCAAAACTATTTTGAAGTGTATAATGTTAATCCACTTAAAATAATTATAATTACCCATAATGATGAATTATCAAAATAAAATTTATATAATATAGATAAATAAAAAAGTAATTTAAACTTAATTATTTATGATTAATTGTGATATAGTTATTGTATGATCATAATTCCCCTAAAAGTAAATATATTGAAAACCCAATTTTTAAACACATATGTGGATTTAATTTCATAAAAGATTATACCACTTATATCACTTGAATTTAGAGAAATTTATTAAAAAGTTTATTAAAAAATTTTATGATATTATAATTTGAAATCAAATTTTTACAATAGTTAATAGTGAAAAAGGTATAAATTATTTGTAAAAGTTAAGTAAAAAATAAATATTTTAATGTAAAACTATAAAAACAAGGGTTAAAAATTACCGAGAACACCGTTATTACTATTGGATGGTAATATTTTATACTTTTATATACTATTTTTTGAATGTTTCATTTCATTACCTTTTTTAATGTGTAAAAATGGTTTAATTCATTTATTTCAAAAATTCTAAGTCTATTGTCACCCCAACATATAAACACCACCCCATTTCTTGAAAACATCATAAATAAAAAACAATATGGATCGAACATGACACTCCCAAATAAATTAAATATTTATATACCCTCATTTTATTCTACCTTGTTTATTTATAAATACATCATAAAAATTAATTTTTTGAAAACCTAATGAGGTTTTCTGTGGAAGAGGTAATGTCTTTAACTACGAATCATATATTACTTATTCTTAATTTTTTTTTAAATATTAGTAAACCTTATTATAGAAAAACAATTATATCATAAATATAGTTTTATATTTTTAGGTTGTTTTAATTACCTACATTCAACTAATCCTCCCAAAAATTTATAACTAAACTATTGGTTGTGTGTAAGATGAATTACCATCTCACGAACCAATATATTAAATTTTATAAAACCTCTTCTCTTGGATTGATATAATGATGAATCAAATTATTAAATTTCATATTTATTATATATTTATAAGTATATAATTATAATATCACGTATCCCTTTGAACATTCCATTCTATACATAATTTTATAATGTTACTTGTGTGTGGGTTGTAGTGATGCTTGATGAAGTGATGTGTTTTGTTTTTCACCCAATCATCAAATGGATGAAAAATGGTTTAATTTAATATTTATTTATGAGAAATATACTAATGAATAAGGAAAATAAATATATCATATATTTTTTTACTTTACTATCAATTTAAAATGATAATGTTATCAATCTGTACTTTGATTTACCTCCTCATAAAGAATGACGATTCATTTTTTTTTTGAAATTTTATAACTCAAAAACAACATGTATAGTATATTTAGGGAGTTTTTAAAAAAATAATTATATTTTTATTATATATTTATAAAAAATATATAACATAATTAAACTTACCAATCTTCCACCATGATCATCAAATATTCGAAACGCTGCTCATTCATATAAATAGTATACCAAATCAATCATTGTAACCTACTTAGATTCTCAAAACCATCATTCATTATTGGGTTTAAAAAAATTATGTATAAAAATGATAATCTAATCATTATTATAACTATTAATATGCTGAATTAATAATATAATATACTTTATTCAACATTCTAATGTTATATTAGGCATATTATTCAAACAATATCATAATGTATAACTTCAAATTAGATGATTAATTAATTTAACAAAAATTAAAATTAATAAAATAAAAGGAATAATAGAAATTAAAAAAATTTCTTAGTACTACACGTAATTTAAAAAAAAAATAGGAAGATAAATAATGAATGTGAATATTCGTGCTCAATGTAATGGCATCACCACAAAACAACCTTCGTTTAAACTCATGTTCTTTTATGCCGTTATTTTTTTGATAGTGTATATACTAACCAAATAAATATTACATCACAAATACATCATACATAATAATATTTTCTGTTATAATTCATGTACTTCATCCATTTGAGTTATGATTATAGTGTTACCAAAGTTTTAAAGATTTATGATTCAATTTAATTTTATTTATAATTATTTATGCTTGAATTTATTATATATATAATTATATTATCATTGAATAATTAAAAAATTCATTTCAATATCCTATATATATTCATTATATTTTCAATTAATATTTCCATTCCCTACTCTTTAGTAATTAAAATCAATTATAAAATGATTTTAAATAATCCATCTTCATTCCTCTCTTCAATAGAATATTTTATTATTGAAAATCCATTTTTCCTAAAAAAATTGTTTTTTTTAGTTTTAACCAATGGACTTAAATTTAATTTTTATGCATGTTTGTAGTTTTACAAACTGGATCAAAATGTAACATTGCGTAAATTTATAAACAAGGTTTTCTTACTTTTTTAGAGGTTGTTAAAGGAACCATTATTTCAATTTGAATTAAATTAATAAGAATTTTCATCCATCATGGCCATTATTTTCCTTGAGGACTCATTTCTAAATTTGAATTTATATTTTTTATAATTATAATTTCAACAGTATTTTGAAAAATTGTCTCTTCCAAAAGTGGATTTCCTTGTGCAAGGTATATTCTCCTCAAAACATTTTTAATAATATATATTGTATTTCTATTAATCAATGAAAACAACATTTAATATTATAAATTGTTTTTATTTTAATTCAAAATGTCCCCCACATATATACCATGCTTAATATTTCTTTCTTTTATGTGGTAATACATTCCTCATATTAAGTTCCCAAATTTCTTTATTATAAAATTTACTCTCATTTTAACATAGTGAAGGGTTTTTCAACCCTTTTTTTACATGTTAATTCATATGTCATATCATAGTATTGAATTCCCCTATGTGGAAAACATAGGTTATGAACATATTATGATATGTATTCCCAAATAGTTCTCTATGGAATTAATTAATTTTATAGTCTCATATGGGATATTGTATGTCATTAGTGAGTAATCATGATCGATTTTTGGACACTGTATAATATGTGATATTTCATAGGAATTTATCCATGAATATTGTTTATGAAATGTAATATTTTTATTCCTCATTTCAAATATTTCCATTATCTTTTGAAAAAATGATTTGAATGTTATGATTCAATGTTATACTAATGTTCTGTCTCTTTTATTACATAATGGTATATATTTGACTTACTTGTAATCATTTCCTACTATATTTGTTCACTTGTTGGTATTTATAGCTTACCCATTTCATCAATGTTTTCAAAAGGTTATTCTATCTAGTTACAAGAGATGAATTTTATTTTTTAAGTCACTGATTAAAAAAAATTGGATGATGTGTTTTAGATTTTTTAAATATTTTATTAACTTAGAATTATATATATAGTCATAATAATAACAATTTTTTAAAATTAATAGTATATTATGATACAAAATTATTAATAAAAAATTTATAATCCATGTGAAACTATAATATGGTAACATTAAAGAATGTATAATTTGATTTTTTAAAGAAATTTCATGTGAAATAAGAATGAAAATGAAAAAATAAAAAGGAGTTGAACAAGTTAATTATTAAATTCCTGAAATATTATTAATAAAAAAATAGTATATATAATAATCCTCAAGAATGTGAGTTATTATTTCCTATGTCAAAAAAATGCTAAAAGGTCCCTGGAAACTGTTCAGAGGATAAAAATCTCAAATAAAAAGAATAATAATCATACAACGGAAGCCTGAACATGTAAATATTGTCCAATACAGTAATATTTGAGAACGAAGATTCTAGTTTATAAATATGGAAGTGAGTAAAAATTTATTATATAGTGTATATTTTAATACTCTCAAAAATATATAGATACTATATTGTACGTTTTTATATGATTTGGGAAATTTATTTGAATTTTGAATAAATAAAAAAGGCAAAAATACGTTGAAGATTTTTTTAAAACACATATAAACTCTATGTTTTTAATAAATATATAATTTATATTGGATAAACTATATATATTCTATCCATTATTGGGATTAAATGAATTTATGAAATATAAAAAAAGGAAATTAATAAGTATTTTATCCACTCTTATGAAATATAAGGAAAGTGATTTCCCTAGATGTAATCAACATAATCTTGAAGAAATATCACTAGTTTATATGAGATGATTAGAGATCAAAAATGGGGTATAAAACTCCATATTAAAGTTACTCAGAACATCCTTACTTGAATGAAATAAAAAATATTTTTGTATAAGGATATTCACTACTACTTTAGTTGTGAGAGAAAGAACCCTGTAATAAGGATACACCAATGAAATATGAGATGGAAGTTATAACCATAAAGGATGATACACTCTTATTTATTTTTATAAAATCTACTAAATTGTAATATGTGAATATTGGAGGAAGTGTCATCTATCGTAGAAGGATGTAACTATAATGACACACTAGAACTACAAACCCAGAGTATATTTTCAATAGATGTATCTATTACTGAATTTTATAAAATAAATATTAATGGAAGAATATGATTTTAATAAAATAATAATTTATTTATGAATTTGGTTTCAAATAAATAATTTCCACTAGAAAACTGTCAATGGATTAGGCTGAAAAAGATGATCAAGATGAATAGAAATACATTTATGCTATATTGGAATTAATTTACATTAATCTAAAAATGGAAATAGGAAATGTGGAATAAAATTCCTTTTTACAATATGATTATCCTCGTTCCTCATCATAAGAAAACAAAAGGGTCCCGTATCCCCATGAAATTAAATATTTCTATACTATTTTTATCATGTTCTTAATTTATGAAGATGAAAATTCCATGGGATAGTTTTATGAGAAAAGTATATGAGAATGAATTGAAATAGTAATGAAATGAAATTTTACATATTATTTTCCATAAATATATTTTATTTTAATTGATTTTATATACACATTTGTAATCTAAAAAATATAAAATGTTTTGGCCCTCCTAATATAGTTGTTAAATTAGAATGTATAAAAAAGTAACTACATATGATACTTATGAAGGAATGAAATAGATTCAGGTAGAGAAAATGTCAAGTATGAATATCATTAATCCAATAAAGTGAATTTGGTAACATTATTAATGTTCTCTCTTCAATAAGAACAATATAAACTCAATAAATGAATATTTGTGTGAAGTCATATATGAGTGAAATTCTATTTTTTTGAAATTTCCATGGGATCTATGCTATAAGGATCATTACAATGGACTCCACTAGTGGATACCTTATTCTTATATAATACATGGAGATATTTAGGTCCTATTAAACATTACATTAGGTTTATGTAAACTTGTAAAAATTAATGAAAAGAAAAATTTATCACATATATTGTAAAGACCCGGAAATTTCAAGGGAAATTTTTTTCTAAATTTTCTTTGGGATTTTACAAGAACGCAATTTCTGACGGCGTCTGATTCCGAGGCCCGGTGTGCCCAGAATCATTTTCCGAAGTTTAGCTCGGGTACGTTCAGTGAACGAACGAGCGGGAATTTCTAACTTTTCAACCGGTGCTCGGAATCGAATTCTGAGGGCACCGATGAACACGCAACGCCGGTATTTTCTTAGAAACGCCTTTTCCGGAGTTGCGTTTGCTCGGGTGTGCTTTTAATTTTTGGGGTTAAGTGAAGAAAATAAAATAAAGTGGTGCGATAACTTTATTTTATTTTTACTTAAAGCTGCTTAAAGCTGCTTAAGCTGAGTTGAAGTGGACAGGGTGGAACCCAAAATATCCTACCCTCTTGGTAGGATATTTGTGAGGTGGGGCCCGCACGAGCCCCACCGTTTCTTTTCGGCAAAGTAACGCACCCGCGAAAACCCTATTAAACGAAAGTCAACTAACGCGTTTTCTAAATTCTTAACGCCCCTATTAATTGGTCGGTTAGTTCTTTGCAATTAATTCTATGAATTAATTGTTCGTTACTAATCTTTTTTTTCTCAAATTATTCAGTTGATAATAAAATAAGATGAGGACTTATTTTATTATCGGCTTGTTGTGTTAGACCTTTGGAAAATCTCTAAATATCTTCACCCTCTTACGCGAAGAACGCGAAGAACGCGAAGAACGCGAAGAACGCCGGCCTCCAACGAAGGGTGAAGAAGAACGTCGGACCCCCGTAGATTGACGCCGACGATTTTCCCTCCGCAACGCTTCTTCCACGACGATCCAACCCCACGACAATCTTCGATTGACAACGACAAGGTAGGGGAGTGCGGTCCTTTTAATTCTTTGTGGATTATAACATCAACATGGATTTAATTATTATAATAAAATCTGTATGTTCTTGATCCTCGGAGTTTGTCTGCGCGACGCCGAGTACCACGCGACAGCGACGCCCTTTTGCGACGCGACGATCCTTTTCTCCCGCGACGGAAATTCCGCGACGAACTCACGTCCGACGACGACATTGAGGTAGGGGTTGTTTTGAAAATGATAATACTCCATGTTTGTTTCCCTTCAAGGAATGAACGCGGACCAACTAATTAACAAGTTGGTCCGTGGATTATTAATGCGGTTCGGGGTTTATCAAATTGATGGAAAATATTATGGTGTTGTTTCAAACCGCTAACGCGGTGGGTGCGGACCAACAAACAAGTCTAAACCACCGCATTCTTTCTCGTTCTAAGTGTGCGGAACGGCGGACGATGAAAAACTGGGCCGCAAGGGCGATTTGAGGGCCTTGCAGTGAAGGCCGGGTCCCGGGAGGACCACTGGCGAAGACCGCACGTAAAACGGACCATCGGAGCGCGTCCGGTGGCCTGCGGAATCCCACATCGGCGCGGCGGCGGCGCCCGGTGCGCCGCCGGCAAAACCCGCCACGGCTTCAGCCTCGGCGGCGAGTCGGTTCCGCGGCCGCACGGAACCGGGAGGCGGGACGCGGCTGGCATGCCACGTCCGGGTGCTGCGGAGTGGCCCCCACGCGGGGTTCGCGGTTCCTTCGCTCGGCCTCTCGGTCGGGCCGTGCCGAGTCGAGCCGACCCGCCGGGCCGGGTCGCGCCCAGGCCGGGTCGCACCAAACCGGGTCGGACCTGGACCCGGGTCGGGTCGACCCAGGGGGGTCGGGCCGGGTCGGGCTGGGCCCAGACCCCCCATTTTCGGACCCTCTTTGGTCTTTTGCTCATATCTTGGGCTACGAACCTCCGATCAACGCACCATCAGTTCTGTTGCGATCCTTGGAACGAGACGGTCGTTTCGGTATATCGCACTCAAGGTTTCGGAATACTTTGGGTTCGGCCGGGTTGGTTCGGATACGAAACCAACCGGGCCCTCGGAGCGGAAACGCATATATCTTGAGCTCCGGATGTCTGATTGACGTGCCGTCGACTTTGATGGATTCTTCTAAGTGTGACGGATCTTTTGGCTTACTCCGCTCGAGGATTGGATGTCGTCGGAGTGTGGTCGGGTTGGTTCGCTCACGAAATCCAACCGGGCCCCTGGAACGAAAAGGTCAATAACTCACAGACCGTGCGTCCGATTGACGCGCCGTCTGTCTCGTTGATTTCTTCTTGTTGAGACGGAACTTTTGTCATACTTTTCCAGAGTTTTGGTTGCAGTTGGATAGTGGCCGGGTTGGATTGCACCTGAAATCCAACCGGGCCCTTGGAATGGAAAAGCTGTTATCTTTCAGACCAGACGTCCGTTTGACGAACCGTCAGCGGCGTTGGTGATATCATTGAGAAACGGTCTCTATGAGTATACCCTATGATATTTCGGGGTATAGTTGAGTTACGGCTAGGTTGGTTCGCTCATGAAACCAACCGGGCCCTGGGACGAAAAAGCTAATAGCTCATAGACCGGGAGTCCGATTGATACGCCGTCTGTTGCGTTGAGACCCCTATGACGAGGCGGTCCTTTAAGATACTTCTTCATGGAACATTGTGATACTTGTAGTATCGACTAGCAGATCATGGAGCGGACCCTCCCGGAGACGAGCGTGCGGAGTACGGAGACCGTGTAGCCGGCTGAGACCTGACGACTGCTTGACCGATCGACTCGGTGTGTTTCGGATAGCCCAGTGGGGAGCACTTGGTTGTAGTGGCAGACCCACTGCGGAGGAGCGCTTGGTTGTAGCGGTAGACCCACGGTACTCAACATAAGGAGTACCTCTAGTGGCTGTGAGGTGGAGCGCTTGGTTGTAGCGGCAGACCCACGGCGGAGGAGCGCTTGGTTGTAGCGGCAGACTCGCGGTACTCAACAGAATGAGTACCTCTTGAGGCTATGAGGGGGAGAGATTGGTTGTAGCAGCAAACCCATGGTGGGAAGCGCTTGGTTGTAGCAGCAGACCCACAGTACTCGACAGGAGGAGTACCTTAGCAGTCTTAGGTTAGTGAGCAGTACCTCGGAGTCGTGACAGGACCATTGTACACTCTAGAGGCGGGGCTCTTCAGCAGTTACGGTTTCGATGATGAAAATCATTGTTTGAGTTGAGACTTTTAAACTTTGTGTTTACCTCATGATTGAGATGGGTCACTTGATATATTATGTATATGTATGGGCATATGCCTGGGTAGTGTTTATCAGTTAATTTCATGATCTTGGTGTTTTCCTCATGATTGAGATGAGTTACTTGATAACATAGGTATATGAATGGCATATACCTAAGTAGAGGTTATCTGTTTAGATCTTCTTTGTGGTTATCCATGTTGGTTTTAGTGAGACCTTGAGGGTCTCGGGGTCCCTACTGAGTATCGTTATACTCACCCCTGCACGGGCTATGCCCGCACCTTGTTGTGTTGGTTGCAGACGACGGACAGTACTGACGGAGGCCGATTGTTCGAAGACTGGACGGTACCCGGAGTTGGACTACACGACGAGTCGGTATCTGGAGGTGGACTTCACGGCGAGACGACACTCGGAGGTGGTTGACGGGCGAGAGTGTTGTGAAGGCTATCTGTACCTACCCTTCAGGTTGGATCCGTGGTGGACGATCCAGGAGCTGCGCCATCGGTACCTACCGTTCAGGTAGGATCTGAGGAGGATGACCCAGGAGCCGCTTCCGTTCTTCTAGCTATTGTTTTTTCTGTTGTACTTTTTCAGTTGTAGTTGTACTTTCAATTGGGTTTGTATTCTGGCCCATTTTCTTTTCAGCACTTACTTTTGTACTTAGTGTTTTGCTTCCGCTTGTACTCTGTGGTGTTTTGTTTACTTATATAAAGGCAATTCCTTCCCAGTTATTGGGATTTAAGCCTTTGGTGCTAGTCGCCATCCCCTGGCCTATGGGAGGTGGGCTTGGGGTAGTCACGACACAGGCCCTGAGGACGGGTCGTGACATATATTTTTTATAATTATCCTTTATACATTTTAAGAAGAAAAAAAGTGTTTGTTTCTTTATTAAAATTGCTTTATCTTATTTTTTTTATAGATATTAAAAATCAAAATTGATAAATGTAATTTAATTTCATTATTTATAATGTCAAAAAAAGGTTAATATTAATTTTTGATGTTATTCTAAAATCACCCATTTTTTTGAATAAAAAAAATTATAGATATAGAAAAAATTATCACTTTTAAGACATTATCATCATAAAACAAAGTTTTTTTTGAAACTTTTTTATATAAAATATAAATATTTAAATGTAAAATTTAAAATTTAAAAATATTATATTTTAAATATCAATCACATGTTTATCATTTTGGATACATAAGTAATATTTTACAATAAAATTTGATGTATTTTCTCCAATTAAATAATTATTTTTCATCAGATATTGATATTAAAAAAATATATTATATTTTTTATAATAATTATAATATAATATTAAGAAAATATTATAATTTAATAAATTTATGATTACTTAAATAAATGATAATGACCATGATAATTGTAACAATAATATTCTAAAAAAATTAGTTTTTTAACATTGCATAATGTTAATATATTAGATGAAATATATCATTTAGGATTAATTATTCTATAATAATTGTTATTAATATATTTATGTATACTAATAAAAATTCATTCAATAATCAATTTTAATATTAAAAGATATACATAATTTTGAAAATATGATTTTCTTATAAAAATGTTTTCCCCGCATATTTACTATTTTAATTTAAAATTTTTCATTCTATTATTTATAAATTAAATTATGTTCAATGGAAATTAAATTTTTTAGTATAAAACAAATATTTGGTAACAAGGGTTAGAATATTTTTTTTACTGAAATATAAATTACATAGTAAAAACTGTTTAATAAGGTAGAAAAATGAATAAATGATAACATTTAAATGTAAATAACTAAAATAATATTTAGAAAATGATAATGAATTCATTGTTAACTATTAATCAATCCAAGATCCAAACACTTTTATTCTGAATTTTTTGAATTTTTTATCCTTGAATTTTTTTAGATATCATTTCAATAGAATTGGAATTCAAAAAAGTTCCATTTTCATCACATATAAAAGGAAAAACTTCACCCCTTTATGACAGATAGATTCCATTTAATAAATTATATAACTTCATCCATTTTTATTATTCAATACTATTATCACATATAAATAAGCATGCAGTCTAAATTATTTTGAATAATACCATCATATACAAGGACACATTCCTGAGAATGTTTAGGGAACCAAATTGAGTATTACATACTCCTTATATTTTCTAAATAATATTTCAATTAAAAAACCCCTATCCATAGTTTTATAGTAGAAATATTAGCATAAATTTTTTTAAGATTTATTATTTAACTTTAGAAATCATTATTTATTCATTTCTACCATCTTCTAAATACCATACAAAGTAAACCAAGAGTGTCGGGGACTATAACCTACACAAATTAATATTTTACATTTATAAAAATGACTTCCATTATTTATTAAAAAATTTATAATTTTATTCATAAAAATAATTATATCTAAATAATATCATTATTTTTTATTATAATGATTTTAAAATATTTGTTAATAATGGTCACTGATCAAGATATAATTTTTTTCCTTATTTGAGAGCCATCTTGAAAAATAATTTAAGCCTCTACCATGGATAACTATTTGAAATTAAATTATAATATAATTAATATTTAAAATATAATTAATTATTGGATTTTAGTTATTAATTTTTTTAAAATAATTATACATTAAATTTTTTTATATCAAATTTGATCACTATAACTATGAAAATAAAATTACATTAATCAAATTTCCACTAAAATCGAATAATAATATAAAATAAATTAATAGAATATGATCATAAAATTTCCATATTAATTATATATTAAATTATTAGGATGAAATAATTGTATATACAAAAATAAAAATTATTATTTATTTTGTTGTATAAATGAAATAATGAATCAACAACAAGTAAAGGGTTTGAGTGAACTAAATTTTAAACTCTTCTATCACCAACATTATTATTGAAGTCTTTTGCATATTTTATTTATTATGAATATTCCAATTTTAAATTTTATATCCTCATTATTTAATTGTGTTATAAATTTTTTCCCTTATAATCTATCTCTATAAAAAATTATTATCTAAATGATTACTTTTTTATGTACGAGTTTAACGGATCAAAATTCATCCCTCTGAAAAAATTATTATTATACCCAATTTTTTATTTAGAAGGGTCGATATAATACCCTTTAAGAGTATTTTCTATTTTTTTCTATTAAATTTAATGATATTTAATGTTCCATTAATCTCTAATATCTTAAAGTATTTTCCCATAAAAATTTCAAAAACCAGTAAGGGGTTTCGGCTCTATCACTCTACACTTAGGCATGTTTCGATATTATAGATGAATATTATATTTTATTGTGAAAGTAATATCCATTGACTGAAAAAATAGTAAAATATTTTTTCCTATTAATTTTTACTTTTGTTTATTATCTTCTTTTCTTCGGACTACGATTGAGGTCTTCACAAAAATATTAGTTTATTTTCATAACTCGACCTACATTCATGAGTTATAGTGTTTCTCCTTTATCTTAATTTATCATTTCCTATAGTATTATTATTTTTATTTTTTTAAATCACATTTGTTTCAAATAAATATTATTTACGTATCTTATTCCTTCTTGAAAAAAAAAATATTTCATAAAGAATTCAGATCCTCATAATTGAATATTTTTCATCTATTTGGTTTTTTTATAATTATTTATTATGTTTTAAAACAATATTTCAAATAAAAAGAAGGATTTATTTCATATTACATTCATAAATCACATTAAATCATTTAAAAACTATGGTTTGGATGGTTTTTTCTTCATGTGAGAGTTCAATAAAGTTTCTAAAAAATTGGTTCCTTTATTTTATAATCAGTGGTTTATCACCCATTATATACTTTATACTGAAAGAATATTATGTCACTTTATAATCTCCATTATAAATTTTTTTCCCTTTTAATATCAATGTATTATGAATATTTCACTTCAAATTTTAATAAATATTATCTAAAATGGCATCTATGTTTTTTATGATAATGTTAAATGTGATTAAAAAGCATTTTATTAATTATCAGTAAATTTACCAATTTTATTTTTAAAAAAAAATTGCTAATGTTATTTACATTTAATATTTCAACCAGGGATATACTTGATATTGTATTATCTTATGGGGCATTTAACTCATAATATCAAATAACCCAAATTTTTATTCTCTTGTGAGGTTCTATATGGAGCATTCTTTGTAATGGTGTTCTTTTACTTCCATAAAGACATTATTATATGATATTTTATTATCTAAATATACATTATTTTGAAGCTATACATATAATTTATTAATATGGTATATGAATATGTTTTCTAGAATATACCAAATATTCCATTTATTTATCAGGATAATATTTCATTGATGAAATATGAATTTTTTTCATTGAGAAAAAGTAGTTAATGAAAAAAAAATTTAACTAGTGTTTATAGAATTATATTACCTTCATATGGAGTGGGTAAATATACATTTCTCATGGTATTTAATATAATAGAATTAAAAATTAAATTAATACACTATGGATTTCTTCCATCATCTTATTATTGTATGAGCATTAAATATTTCCGTCTTATAATTAATTCATGCATTATGTTGTTTTCACAATTTTAGGATTCCATAATCCATTGATATTACTTTATTTATGTTTAATCCCCATGATATGATTCATTTCAATTTATAAATTTGATATTGGTAATTATTTATATGTTTTTAGTTCATGTCCCTCGAGACATTATCATGCATGTATGTTTATATTATGCTCACATTTGATATTTCAATATTATCATTTATGAATACACATATAGTGAATTTTATATCACACCTTATAATGCTTCCTTTTACTGAGAAAAAGGATGATGTATTACATGTTTAACCTCTATAATATTATTGGTTATATAAAAAATTATTGATATAATGAATACATGATATGGATTACGTAGTCTATTATATAGGGGTAAAATTATTCATTAGTTGAAAAAGAAATTGTTTTTTAGTTAATTTCCATTCCAAATAATATAAAACTGTACACTTAAAAGATCATTGTTATATATTCCAATAAAAAAATTTCATTATGAAATTTAATTTGGTGGTGACATTTTTTTGAGTGTTTTATCTGGTATTCTAGTAGGGTTTTTATAACATTAGATATTAATATGTAAGTGAAGGATAAATCAGGAGTGTATATGTTTTGATTAATAATAATTTCAATGATATAGAGAATTATTTTTGTCAATGGAGTTAATATTGATTATTTTGTGTTTTTGGAGGAATGAACGTTAGTGAAAACATAACAAATAAGTTTAATTATAGGATAACATCTTTAAATTGTCTTATACTTTGAGTATCTTGTCTTCCTAGAAATAACAAACATATATAGATAATAAATTTGGTTTCATACTGTGACACAAAACTATGAAGTGATAATTACCCTGAATATGATGTAATGGATATTAAAAAGGAACTTCACCTGGTTCATGAAAAAGATGTTTCATTACAGACATAGTTAGACACTCTCAATGTATATGGGTTTTTAATAAAATTGTCTTTATGATATATAATATTGGATTGATACCCATGTAATTTTATGGGACTAGTTCTAAAATATTTAGAATACATAATTTATTTTATCCATGAATTATTCTACCATGATATATGTGTAACTATGAGTTTTATAGGTTGAACTAGAAAAAATTTAATATAACATGATAACATCAGAAATTATGACTTCATATTGTAAAATTTTCCAATCATAATTAAATTTTTATAACATTCATGTTAAAACTATATCGATTTAGTTGTCAAGGCCAACTTCCTTCAAGATGATGGAATGGATTACATTATTCCAAGGCCTTCCTTCCTCATGATGACGGATAGATAATGATCCCCAATTCCCACATCAAATAGGACCCAAGTGGAAAATATCACCAAGGTTAGGTAATCATTCACGCAACATGGGAGTCATTACCATTTTAATGAAAATTTGTTCAGATGATAAGATTCTAAATCCCAAACAACTCCAAACATTTTATATGAAAAAGAAATTGAAAACCGCACCATGCATGTTTAAACAAAACTGCCACACGGTATATCAGAAACTCTAATGTAATGTACTAAAAAAAGTATAAGAATCCACACAAAACTATCCTGAAGCCCAAGCTAGTAAGTTCCATCTTGGTCCTCAAAGTCCTCATAGAAACCTGGAATGTGATTTATATACATAGGATGAGCATACAAGTATAATTAGTAGGAAAAACCAATGTCACTTTTGCACAAGTGGGAGAACAAACTAATCCACCACTAAAAACAACAGAACCAATATCACCTATCCAAGAGTACTACTCACACCAGCCTGATCGAGGCACGCTCACCAAATAACATTAGACAAGTAATGTAATAGTATAGGCACATGGATGATAGGGTACACTGCTCCACTTCCCAATGATAATAATCTCATCCCTAATGGGGAATGCCTTGCTGCTACATCTCATCCACAATCCCCATTATCAAAACCTGCCCGCACACACCTGATTCTCAAACCACATAACTACTAGCCCATAGACACATGGTTTACATCCACATCACATATTGCCTGTAGAAAACTAGGACAGAACCATAACTCGTGTCACCTGAAAACACTTGGGCCTTATATAGAAGGCACCTGTGAAAGAAACCACCACTCACACAAACCAGTACCATAGGTCTGGTACATACCTCAAGCCATTATAGCCAACTCGAAGTGTGTTTGGTGATAAATCTCTATGGGAGGTAGAAGAGAAAATTCAATAACTAGCCATCCAACCACTCGCCATGATTTTGGGAAAGACACACACCCCCATGAAATGGGATAATTCGGTAAATAGTGCTAAAAAATGGTGGTCGCAATATAAAAAACACAAATAACAAAAATTTTATACATATAGGTAATAAAAATTATTCCCAACCTACGGGTTTCCAAATAAATAATCACAATACACAAACCTGACCCTACTAATAACCATACATACACAACTAAACTAACAAACACAACCAATACAAAATCCTAACCCGTTTCATTTAACCACTTTTCTTTATTTATGGATAAGTTCACTTAATTTATTTCAATACTATATAAGAAACTACTAGCCATAGCCATAGCAAACACACTTAGGTGCACATGCAGCACACAACAAGATTGCAGTCTCACTGCAAAACACTATTCAACAACCACCAAATAGCTCAGAAATAATCCCAATACATTACACGTTCATCCATTCCACAATAAATCAATCTCTTAACTTGATATTTCATCACTCCTTGTGAACAACCACATACAAAAATTCCACATCATCCACCACCAAAAACTACAGCCTCGTTGCACAAGTGTGCCACTCCCTACTAATAGGGCCAACCCCTCTATCCTCCCTTGTACCCACAATCATGATACCAACAACAACACCATACAACCCAATCAAGGCACAAAAGCCCAAAAAAAACCATACCATAATAGGTTCATCCTACTCTGTAAATTTTTTACAAATACAATCAAGCACAATTACATGTACACACTTTCACACAGGCATCCCTTGCCTGAAATCTGCTGCGCCGTTCACCAGTGAAGGAACCTTTCGTTTTTAGTGGTAACAATCATTACCCACAGCTCAATTTCTAGCAAAGGAAATCCCTTTCTCAATGATGCCCGCCAGCTCCTTCTTTGCCTTCTCCAGGCCAGCTCTCTCGTATTCATTTAAAGGGCCGAGTGGGTAGATCTCTTCCACTCCGGTTCGGCCAACACGCACCTTCGATGTGAAAAATGGAAGTTCGGTCACCTGAGAAGCCACGAAAGCACAGCGGACTACTCCGGCAACTTCTCTTAAACCTCGGAGGCACGCATCAGCAAATTTAGCAGCCGCATATGCCACTGAGAGTGTTGCAGATCCAGAGCCTGCTTTTGCCTCCACAACTTCCGTCCGGCCATTCTGGATACGATCTGTCAGGAAATCAGTTTCTTCTCTAGTAAAGGTGCTTGGAGGTTTAACGTGAGAAAGAAGAGGCAATATAGTGAACCCGGCATGTCCCCCTACAACAGGAACATCAAATTCTGTGGGATTGAGTCCCAGAACTGCACCCACAAAAGTGTTGGCACGGATAACATCAAGCATTGTGACTCCAAAAAGTCGTTTTGGGTTAAAGGTACATCTTTTTTAAACACCTCAGCTGCAACCGGAACTGTAGAGTTGACGGGATTACTGATCAGATTGACAACTGCATCAGGGCAAAATTTTGAAATACCCTCGCAGAGGGTCTTCACAAGGCCCGCATTTATTTTGAACAACTCATCCCTCGTCATTCCTGGTTTCCTGGGTACTCCAGCAGGAATAATTACAAGTTTCATGCCCGTAAGAGCATCTGCCAGTTGGTTTTGCCAAGAAATCCACATACCGCGGCATCTGTGTCCATGTGACTGATATCAGTAGTGACACCCGGAGTATTTACTAAATGTCAGGTGATTCACCGTCATGAGATATAATTGACGAATCATCATTCAGTGAGTAACCTTTCGATGAGGCAACGTTTGGTGAGAAATCATTCAGTGAGACACTTATCAGTGTGTCGTTGTTCGGTGAGTTAATGTTCTGTTTGCTACTATTCTATGAGTCACCGTTCGGGGAGCTTCTATTTGGTGAGCTACCGTTTGGCGAGTCACCATTTGGCGAGGAACTATTTGGTGAGTCAACAGTCAGTGAGCTTTTATTCGTTGAGTCACCATTCGTTGATTCATCGTTCATTGATCTACCAGGTTGTAAGATATGATTTAGTGAGTTATAGTTTAGTATGCTACCATTCCGTGAGTCACTGATCCATGAGCTGTCATTCGGTGAGCTACCCTTCATTGATTCAACATTTGGTGATCAACTATTTGATGAGTCACTATTCAGAGAGTCACTATATGGTGAGTAACCATTGGAAAACTGAAAACTAAATAACTCTTGTAATGAGTCCTTGTGACTCCCTAAAACACCTATAACACTAGATTTTCACAAAGTATTGGTCCTCAGTGGTCCGGGGCATTACAATATACACCTTTCTAACTATTCCTCCCGAAATATATACTAACCAAACCTAGAAGAAAGAGGAGCTGAACAGCTACCCCGTAATATTCCACTCAAGGATAAACCACCTTGTGTTGTTTGAAAGCCGAAGTGAAACCTCAACATCCCCAAAAATCTATCATGACACCTAGTTCCCCAAAAAACTACATAAACATCCATGTACACTTTTACTAGATACATTGATTAGGGAATTCCTTATTCTATGTCAAGATATTATCCTATTTGGACGGCCCTGACATGCCCACATGAGTTTAATAAAACTCACATTAATGTTTTCTAATTATGTATAAAGTCCTCCAATTTCCACATATCATGTTTTTATTCACACATTAAGGAATTGGGAAACAACACATCTTATATAAAACAAGGGTCAAGAATTACATCAAAAATAGAAGCACTCAGACAAAACTAAAAAATAGATTCATGTACTGGGTACACATCTATGCCTCTCACTCCCAATTACTCTTCATGGGGCTACCATGCCTCCAAAATACATCAACTAATGGAATGGACCATCCATGAAGAGCCTTCTCTTGATGATCCTAGATCTCTACTGGGTTCTCCATTAATGTTTCGTCGTCCTCGATATCCAACTCCACCAGTCAATGACATGAGAGTCGTCATGTAGATATCAACGAAAGAGGGAGATGTTGATGACATCCTGTATCCTCTCCAACCATGGTGGAAATGATTGATCATATAACACCTCTCCCACTCATGCAAACACCTCAAATGTTTCGATGAACCTAGGTGGGATCTCTCTCTCTCTCTCCCAAACAACCCTCCAACGCCCATATCAAGGAGAAACCTTCAACAACATGTGGTCTCCAAACTCAAAATCCAAGGGCCTCCTCCTATGATCAGCATACGACTTATTCTGGTATTTTTATCCCTTCATTCTCTAACGTACAAGCTGAACCTTCTCTTAAATGGTTTTCACTACCTCCAGACTAAAACCAGTTACCTCTCCAACCTCCCTCTAGCCCAAGGTTGAATGAAACGAACTCTCGTACAAGGCTTCTAATGGATACATGAAAATTTTAGAGTTATATATTTTATTGTAAGAAAAATGTACTAAGATAATGTGTCATACCCACGATCCTCTAAAGACCAAAACATATGCCTGTTGCATATCCTCCAACCACTAGAAGATCCTATTTGTATGCTCATCCGTTTGAGGGTGGAAATCAGTTCTAAGGCATAATTGACTGCCAAAACAGAGCTGTAATCCCCTCTAGAGTCATGTGGTAGACAATGTGCCTTAACATATGATGATGGATATTGGAACCCCATGCAGCCAGAATACCTCATGCACATACTTCATCACCAAGTTATCCACTGCATTTGACTCCTTAATCTCAAAGAAGTTTGTTGATTTCATCAGTTGATCCACCACATCCCATATTAAAACATATCCTCCATGAAACCTGGATAGCACTATGATGAAAACCATCAAGATTTCTTCCCACTTCCACTTGGGGACATATAAGGCCGGAAAAAAATAGCTAAGAACATAGGGGTCGACCTTCACATAATGGAACACTATGTACTTTTTCAAAAACTCTACAATTATATTCTTCACTTGAGGGAACACAAACTATTCCTTCATGCGTCGTTACATCTTGGAATCTTCTGGGTGTACTGTCAGGGGTGATCTATGGGACTCATAGGGAACTACCTAGTGCATCACCACTGGGACAAATAGCATCCCACAAAATAACATATTGTTCTCATCATCCTATGACCATCCCATGAGAGCATTACACTGTTAAATGAGATCGTGCATCACCTCAACCTCTACGTCTACCCCATAAGAATCTTTCACCTGCTACATCGTAGATTAATTCATTATCATCTGAAACAGACAGCCTCTGCTACTATCCACTCACGCATCCAGGTGAATGGGCGCCAACTCCTACATCACCATCCAATCATCATCAGATTCTCAAAACACATCCCTTAGTAACTTCATGATCAAGTCATAGACCACAACATTTACTGTACTTATGTTTTAGGAGACATCTATGTCAAAATACAATAGATAATCCATCCCACTCCACTTTCTCATGTGCATATATCACTGAGAAAATGTATACTACAATCTCCAATGATTCTTGAAGGACACAAAGCACGCCCTAATGAGGAATGACACCATAAATTCCCCATTAAAATGAACACTGCATTTTCCAGATCATGGGTGGAATAATTACATTCATGGGGATATAAATTCTTAGACCCATAAGAGATCTCTCCGTGCAATTGCTTTATCACACCTCCCTATATCAGAACAAATGGGTCACAAAACACCTCAAACATATCCCAATACTTTGGGATCTTCAATTCTAGGTCATTGAATAACTCCCCATTAAGATAGGTTAATGTATATTGGCACTACTCACTCAACACAAAGGCCTTGTCCTTTCTAGTCAAAGCTGTCAATGGAGATGAAACTCTAGATAAGTCGAGTACAAATATCATGTGATATCATTCTAGAACAAGAATGTTATGATCCTATGCCACATTCTTTGGTTCTGTATAATAAAAAACCATCTCGACCATCAACTAATCCACTATTTTCACTTACTAAGACACCAAATGTGCGAATAAGTTCACCTCTCGTGTCCAGAACCTACAGTTGGACAATATCTCATAGAGATGGTGGTAGACAAGGTCCCCAAAGATAGTCATGAGGTGATCGACATGATCCTCCATTAACTTTGTGTAGATTAGTATGTCGTCGATGAAAACAATGTTTAACTATTCTTGGAGCTCACGAAATAATGAATTCATGATTCCCATGAACATAACTGGTGTGTTCAAAACACTGAACGAAATCAACACTAACTCAATGTGCTCATACATGTACCTGAAATCTATTTTCAAGAATTGTTCCTCCATCACCCTTAATTGGTGATACCCAAACCACATATCAATCTTATAAAACCAACCTTCTCTCCTCAACTATTTGAGAAGATCAATAAATCCTAGAAGTGTGTAAAAGTTCTTGACCATTACCTGATTCAATAATTGGTAGTCCATAAACATCCTTAGACCACTATTTTTCTTCTTCGTAAAAAATACTAGAGCACCCTCTGGAGCCACACTAGGTTATATGAAAACATTCTTCATCAGATCATCAATATGAACCCACAACTCCTACAAGTTAGAGGGCACCATTTGATAAAGATCCATCATGATCAGACACGTTTCAGGTTGTGTGTCTATCCTAAACACAACATCACATTTTGGGGGTATAGTCAAAACCACTAAGGGGATAACATCAATGCACAACTCAAAAACTCTGGGAACCCACACCATCCCAATATCCATGGATTCTACTGAATGCTCAACCAATAAAGAATGGGAATTCTCTACACGTCAGCTTCCCACATAACAACTTCAGTCACCAACAAAAACCACATGCTAGCCTTCTACATATGAAAACATGACCAATATATTTATGTAGTCTATAATTGAATGAACCAAAAACAACCAGTTGATGACAAGGATGAAATATTATAGGTTCATCTCCATCCTAATGAGAACCCCACTAGACTTATCTATAACGACCCAAAGTTTCATTAATGGAAAATCCCTCTTGATCTAGTTATTTGTCTCTTTATAAAAAAATGTTTTTATAAGATGTCAACTTATTTGGTTTTATGATAAGTGTTGTGACCATTACTTTTATAGCCATTTAATAGTGATCACATGATTAGTATAAATATAAGGCTTTAACAAACCCAATTTTTACTCAGACAAAGGAAGTGATGGCCTCATCTAGTAGAATTGCCCCATACGAAGCCCATTTGTCAGATATCGGAAAAGAGGTGGCATCCTTGGGCTTCGCCCTTGACCAAACCCAAGATGAGCTTCATTATGTCAAGCTCGAATGTGACCATCTACGGGAAAAGTGGAAGTTGATTGAAATTACCACTCGAGCGATGTTATCCGAGCCACCCCAAGAGTCTATCAACATCGCACACCTTACCCTTAGGTCTTATGTGGCTATTTTAAGGGGTTATGTAAAAAATAAGTAGTACTACGTTCATGTAAATTATTTTTGTATATAGTAATGAATATAATTTCTAGTCATTTTTGATACATTGTAAATAGTTTTTAAAGTAAAAATGTGTTTTTAGTTATTATTTAATTAAGAAATCTATTTTATTAAATTAAGGGATTTTTGAATTAAATAATATTTTAATAAAATAATAATATTTTGATTAAATTAATTAAATAAAAATTATCTTATAAATTTATGAATGCAATTAAAATGTTATATAAGGTTTGAAAGCCATTTCTGTCAAAACTCGTGAATTTTCGATAAATGTTGGTTTTTATTTTAAAAGTGAAAATTAACATATTTAGAAATTTTTTTAGATAAAATAAATGTCATTTCTCGAATCAGGACATTGAAATTATCCAACGGTGAATTTTTCATAATTTTCTGAGACAGTCAAATTTTTGGGTAAAAATTAAATACCGTTTAAATATATAATGTGTTTTATGACATCATAATGAACCAATAGTGATGTAATAAAATACTATAATCCTTATGTTCGGAAAATATATGTTTTACCATTAAAATAAAGTTATTTTGGGTTTGTTTGACTTACTTTTCAAAGCATTAATGAACCCCTCAAGACTTATTCAACACTTTTCCTTTTTAAATTAATTTTCATGGGAGTGTGACTCACCTCCACATAAGCAACCTTATTATTTTAATAAGTTCAGACCTTGGCCTTGTAAATTATTGTTTTCTATTTCCTTTTCCAGAAACCATGGGATGGTTTGTGGTTTGGATTAGTTTAATATAAGTGGTCCCAAACCTAAATAATAAAGAATTCTCTCACCTTTCCTATATAAACCCACACAAGATCCCACTTCCTCCTCACTAAAATCCTTTGTAGTTCATCCTAACTCTTCCCTACTCTCTCTAGAATCCTCCCAAGGTGCCCCAAGCTCCCAATAAGCCTCTCACAAGCCTCTCTCTATCCTTTGGAAGCACACGTCCATGTAAGGTTTTTTTCTTCCTTTCTCATTTTTGTCAATTTTCTTTAAGTTGTATTGCCCTTTTAATTTCAATTATGAATGTTGGGGTATGGTTTCGCACCACCCTCATACTGCTATATTATTGTTTGAATGATGGGAGACCCCTTTCTCTCTCATTAAATTCCTCCCATGTACACCCGTTACTATGCCGAAATTCCGAAAGGAACTTCTCTCTCTTCTTTTACATTCAAGCAATACTTTTGTATCATGAATCTAAATTACTTTTCAATTGTTGGGACATATATCTATATGACCTCCTTAATTTCCATTACATGTAAATATGATTAGTAACCCCTTTCTCTCTCATCAACCATTTTTATGAATTCTTATGTCACGCCGTTACGCTGCCGAAATCACACCGATTTTCTAAGCCAATGTCATTGTGTAGTGAATACCATGCCCATTTCTCCATCAAGGGTATTCACATTTATGAACATTTACTTATTTATTATAAAGTTTCATGTAGGAATTCCACATTCCTTTATCATGGAATAAATGATTATTTATTATGAATCCATGTTTTATGATCCATGTGGCACACTTATGCATGAAATGAAATATTTAAGAAGGGTGCGCCCTTATAGAGCTTCAATGCATTGGGTAAAGTATAGTATCATGATACATCATGTGAAATGAGCGTTGACTCATGCTAATTCAAGTGCAACGAGGGTTTAGTCGTGCTTCATGTGCAATCAGGGTTTACTCATTCTCTATGTGTAATGAGCTTTGGCTCATGCTAATTCAATGTTAAGTGTTGTTTCCACATTTCCATGTTATGATTATCATGCTTTATCATGCCTTTATGTTCATGTTTCTTTTATGATCTATTGATATGCCTATTTTCTAACATGTATTTTACTCCTCATGTTATTCCATGTGTACTCCCTTACTGGGCTTTATAGCTCACCCTTTTCTTATGCATGTCCTCAGGTTATCCCATGCAATGATAAGTACGAGGGAATGTAGTGGTCATGTAAAGGAAGTTTTAAATAATGATGTTGTATTTCTTGTTTTAAGTTTTTATGTAATGATCCTAAGCCCCAAAGACACTAAACCACTCGATATTCTTTGTTGTATCATGTGATGTTTTATGTAATGAATCATGTTTAAGTTGTAATAAAATATAGGGTTGTCATAGTTGGTATCAGAGGATGGGTTTATTTATTTTTGGGATTAGGAAAACCCTAGTAAATCCATAGATACAAGACTAAGTATAATAAAAACATCCCTAAGATTTGGTAAATACTAAGTAAGTGGTTTATCAAACAAATACATCCCTTTCTGGATATGAGCAGGTAGAGGCGGCTCTGGCACAGATGTATCTTATGGGTAAAACCCGAAAACACCGCTTTGAGCTAGACTCGAACGGGAACTAGTGCACGACAACGAGCCTTGCTGCACTCTTGGTTACGAAACTACCAGGGGATATGTTTTGATAAATTCACAATCTTGGTATGAACCCTTATTAAGGGAAAAATGCCCCTAAGAATATATGTTAGAAAGTAGATCATGAAAAGCCTATATTGAATACTATAGACTCATGAGTTAATGAAATTAAAGTTTATTTATAATTCATCAACTTTTGTCTTTGAATTACCCTTTATGTGTTACCCCTAACTTTTCTTTTATTCCAGCCAATGGCCGGTAATAGGAGGACTCGGGCTAACAACTGTTGTGAAGATCAGTGTGATGATTGTACTATTGAGATGCACAATCCAATGGGAGTGGGAATTGGGAACTTTGTCAAGAGGAATGTTCAACCCCCCCTAAGAAAGAACAAGTCGCTATTGAGAGCATCATGAGACAAAGGGCTCCTACTTTTAGTGGATCATCTGATCCCACGATCACTGAACAATGGATCAACTCCATTGAAAAGATATTCTCCATCCTCCAATGTTCTGAACAAGAGAAGGTTCTCCTGGCGGATTATCGTATGGAGGGTGAAGGTGATCAATGGTGGACGTTGATCAAAAATACGAAGCCTGAGGGGGAGATCAAGGCTTTGGAATGTGAGGAATTCCGGAAGATGTTTTTCGATAAATATTTTCCGTGCACCCTCCGTCTTAATATGGAAAGGGACTTCCCTTCCCTCAAGAAAAAAGATGAAGAATCTGTGGGAGCATATGAGGAAAACTTCACAAGACTTGCGCAATACGCATCCAGCTTTGTCATTACCCCCGAATGCAAGGTTGACCGCTTCTTTGGTGGGCTGAAGCCTAGCTTTCGGAAAGCATTAGCGATCCGTGACTTCGATAGCTATGAGGAAATTGTCCGATATTCCCTCAAGGTCGAAATGGAGATCAGAGAATCACAGGGGTATCATGGGGACAAGAAGCGTAAGGTGGAATTCAATGCTGGTAGTCCGATAGATAAATGAAACGACGCTAAGAAGTTCCAGCACCCCACTTGACAAAAGTTCAGAAAGAAGCACCCTGGAAATTTCCTTAAGGGGATGAGAAAATGCTTCAGGTGTGGAAGAGAAGGGCACCTAGCTATTAACTGTCGGAAAGAAGGACCCACGGCTGTGACAGAGGATAGTAACGCTCCGTTCGAACCTCAACGCGTTGTTCAATGCTAAAAATGCAAATAACCGGGTCATTTTTCAAATCAGTGCCCTAATCCAAGGGTTATCGGAGGCAAACAACAACCTCCAAGATAGCAAGGAAGAGCTTTGGCAATCACTTCTGTCGAAGTGAACCCTGAAAACGAATTGGTGACAGGTACGCTAGTTATTCATTCAAGAATAGAAAAGGTACTTTTTGATTCATGTTCTACACATTCTTTTATATCTCGAAAGTTTAGTAGAACAATCCCAGCACCACCACAAATAATGGAAGTAAAGATGTCGGTGAGTACAACAAATGTGGAAATCATTGCATCCCATGAATATAAGTCCTCCACTGTTATAATCTGGGGATTGAATTTCCCAGTGAACCTTGTCATACTCCCTTTGGTGGAATTTGATGCAATTCTTGGCATGGATTGGCTTTCCTTATATCGAGCCAACATAAATTGTCGGGAGAGGTAAATCACACTCCATATGGAGAATCGACCCCTAATTCTTTACAAGTGTCAGGGGGAAGATGAATCTCCTTTAGCTCCATCATCTCAAGCATGGATATTACTGCCCTATGAACATGCGTATCTGGATCAGATGATTGAGTCCAAGGACGAAACCATCCTTGAAGAAATGCCTATTGTGAGGGAATTCACTGAAGTGTTTCCCGAGGAACTGCCTGGTCTTCCTCCAAGAAGAGATTCTGAGTTCTCAATTGAACTTATACCTGGGGAGCTACCAATATCCAAGACTCCATATAGAATGGCTGTTGTTGATCTTGAAGAGCTGATGAAACAACTATAGGAGAATCTGGATAAAGGGTTTATACGGCCAAGTGCTTCACCATGGGGTGCACCAGTCCTCTTCGTCAAGAAGAAGGATGGGTCAATGCGACTTTGCACCGATTATGGCGAACTTAACAAAATCACGATAAAGAACAAGTATCCACTCCCACGAATTGATGACTTGTTCGATCAGTTGTGTGGAGCACCATAATTCTCCAAGGTGGACTTGCGGTTGGGATATTATCAAGTAAGGGTGAAGAAGGAAGATATCCCCAAGACTGCTTTTCGAACAAGGTATGGGCACTATGAATTCATATTAATGCCTTTCAGACTCACCAATTCTCCAGAAATATTCATGGACTTGATGAATAGAGTCTTTAGATATTACCTTGAC
Organism: Viscum album; assembly: GCA_963277665.1. Taxonomy (NCBI): domain Eukaryota; kingdom Viridiplantae; phylum Streptophyta; class Magnoliopsida; order Santalales; family Viscaceae; genus Viscum; species Viscum album. The sequence goes on along the minus strand of OY728129.1, from coordinate 19,650,807 downwards.
AAATTTGTGGTAGTCTTTATAGATGATATTCTAATATACTCCAAAACCAAGGAAGACCATGAGGAGTATTTAAGAACTGTACTGGAGACATTGCGTAAGGAGAAGCTCTATGAAAAGTATAGTAAGTGTGAGTTCTGGTTGAATGAGGTCTCATTCATGGGCCATATCATCACAAGAAATGGGATATCTATGGATCCCTCTAAAACAGTTGCAATTGAGGGATGGATGAGGCCAACATCGGTAACCGATATCCGTAGCTTCTTGGGGTTATCTGGATATTATCGATAATTTGTGAGAAATTTCTCATGATTGTCCAACCATCTTACCAAGCTAACTCGAAAGGGAGTAAAGTTTTCATGGAGTGATGAATGTGAAGAAATATTCAAGGAGTTGAAAAGTAGGCTTCTCACTGCAAACGTGCTCACTTTACCCACAAGTGGGGAGATTTTTGTGGTATTCAGTGATGCTTCAAAGAAGGGATTAGGCTGTGTGCTGATGCAGAATGATAAAGTGATATCTTATGCCTCAAGGCAGTTGAAAATCCATGAGAAAAACTATCCAACACATGATCTGGAGTTGGCGGCTGTGATCTTTTCCATGAAAATCTCACGGCATTATCTCTATGGAGAGAAATATGAGATATATACTAACCACAAGAGTCTTAAATATATATTCACACTGAAAGAGCTTAATATGCGCCAGAGAAGATGGATAGAGCTCATCAAGGATTATGACTGTTCAATACACTACCACCCGGGGAAAGCGAACAAGGTGGCGGATGCCCTAAGTTGAAAGGATCCATTGATTCTATCAATGATGATAATTGAGAAGGATCCAATCCTCTTAGACTTGATGAAGATGGATGTGGGAATCATAAAGAAGGGAACATCATCAATTCTTTCACAAATGATTGCTCAACCATCTATTTTGGAAAGGTTAAATGATAATCAAAAGGATGATGTGGGAATTCAAGAAAAAGTGGAAGCTATCAAAAGGGGAAATCCTCGGAGTTTAATGTTAATGAAGAAGGAATTGTGCGTTTTGGGAAAATACTATTTGTTCCATCAAGTCCGGAGCTGAAGAAGGAACTTTTGGATGATGCACATAGTTCAAATTTCTCTATTCACCTAGGGAGCACAAAGATGTATCGAGATCTATAAGAAAAATATTGGTGGGGTAATATGAATAATGGGATCTCCAAATATACATCAAAGTTCCTGGTGTGTCAGCAAGTGAAGGAAGAGAGGCAGGCGTCTAAGGGGAGGATGCAACCATTGCCCATACCAGAATGGAAATGGGAGAACATCACTATGGACTTTGTCACCAGACTTCTGAGGACATCCAAAGGCAACAATGCAATCTTGGTTGTTGTGGATCATCTTACAAAGACTGCACACTTCATTGCTATTCGGAAGGATTTTTCATTGGATCAACTGGCATGGATATATATTAGGGAAGTGGTAAGGTTGCATGGAGTACCACTATCTATTGTGTCTAATCGAGATCCAAGATTCACCTCTATGTTTTGGAAGAGTCTTCAACATGCTCTGAATACTGAACTAAACTTCAGTATGGCCTATCATCCTCAAATTGATGGCCAATCCGAGCGGACTATCCAAACACTTGAGGATATGTTGAGAGCGTGCTCAATGGACTTTAAAGGAGGTTGGGATCAACATATTCCTCTGGTTGAGTTCTCTTATAATAACAGTTTCCACTCGAGCATCCAAATGGCACCATATGAAGCCCTGTATGGGAAAAGGTGCAGAACACCGGCATGTTGGGATGAGGTCGGTGAACGTAAGCTTCTTGGACCAGAAATGGTCGAAGAAATGGTGGATAAGGTGAAAACCATTCAGCAGTATATCAAGGCATCCCAGAGTCGACAGAAGAGTAATGCATATAATCATCGACGAGACCTTGAGTTTAAAGTTGGAGACATGGTGTTTTTACGCATATCTCCATGGAAGAAGGTCATGAGGTTTGGAAAGAAATGAAAGTTAAGTCCAAGGTATATCGGCCCCTTCGAGATTCTTGATCTTGTTGGGGTTGTGGCCTATCGGCTAGCACTTCCACCTACTATGGCCAAGGTGCATGATGCCTTTCATGTATCCCTCTTAAGGAAGTACATACCGGACCCTTCACATGTACTCTCTTCTGAGGTGGTACAATTGAAAGATGATCATTCTTATGAGAAGCAACCAATGAAGATCTTAGATCATAGAGAAAAAGTTCTACAAAATAAGACAATGCCCCTCATCAAGGTGTTGTGGAGAATCCACGTGTTTGAAGAAGTGACTTGAGAGTCGGAGGATATGATGAAGCTGAGTTACCCACATTTGTTTTAGTGTGGGAAAAGGAAAATTTCGAGGGAGAAATTTCTTAAGGGGGGAATATTTTAACGACCCAAAGTTTCATTAATGGAAAATCCCTCTTGATCCAGTTAATTGTCTCTTTATAAAAAAATGTTTTTATAAGATGTCAACTTCTTTGGTTTTATGATAAGAGTTGTGACCGTTACTTTTATAGCCGTTGAACAGTGATCACATGATTAGTATAAATATAAGGCTTTAATGAACCCAATTTTTACTCAGACAAAGGAAGTGATGGCCTCATCCAGTATAATTGCCCCATACAAAGCCTATTTGTCGGAGCTCGGAAAAGAGGTGGCATCCTTGGGCTTCTCCCTTGACCAAGCCCAAGATGAGCTTCATTATTTCAAACTCGAACATGACCATCTACGGTAAAAGTGGAATTTGATTGAAATTACCACTCGAGCGATGTTATCCGAGCCACCCCAAGAGTCTGTCACCATCGCACACCTTACCCTTAGGTCTTATGCGGCTATTTTAAGGGGTTATGTAACAAATAAGTAGTACTAATTTCATGTACATTATTTTTTATATAATAATGAATACAATTTCTAGTCATTTTTGATACATTGTAAATAGTTTTTAAAGTACAAATCGTGTTTTTAGTTATTATTTAATTAAGAAATCTATTTTATTAAATTAAGGTATTTATGAATTAAATAATATTTTAATAAAATAATAATATTTTTATTAAATTAATTAAATAAAAATGATTTTATAAATTTTTGAATGCATTTAAAATGTTATATTAAGGTTTGAAATCCATTTCTGTCAAAACCCGTGAATTTTCGATAAATGTTGGTTTTTATTTTAAAAGTGAAAATTAACATATTTAGAATTTTTTTAGATAATATAAATGTCATTTCTGGAATCAGGACGTCGAAATTATCCAAAGGAGAATTTTTCATAATTTTTTGAGACAGTCAAATGTTTGGGTAAAAATTAAATACCGTTTAAATATATAATGTGTTTTATGACATCATAATGACCCAATGGTGATGTAATAAAATACTATAATCCTTATTTTCGGCCAATATATGTTTTACCATTAAAATAAAGTGATTTTGGGTTTGTTTGACTTACTTTTCAAAGCATTAATGAACCCCTCAAGACTTATTCAACACTTTGCCTTTTTAAATTAATTTTCATGGGAGTGTGACTCACCTCCACATAAGCAACCTTATTATTTTAATAAGTTCAGACCTTGGCCTTGTAAATTATTGTTTACTATTTCCTTTTCCAGAAACCATGGGATGGTTTGTGGTTTGGATTAGTTTAATATAAGTGGTCCCAAACCTAAATAATAAAGAATTCTCTCACCTTTCCTATATAAACCCACCCAAGCTCCCACGCCCTCCTCACTAAGATCCTTTGGAGTTCGTCCAACCTCTGCCATAATCTCTATAGAATCCTCCCAAGGTTCCCCAAGCTCCCAAGAAGCCTCTCACAACCCTCTCTCTAGCCTTTGGAAGCACACTTCCAAGTAAGGGTTTTTTCTTCCTTTCTCATTTTTGTCAATTTTCATTAAGTTGTATTGCCTTTTTAATTTCAATTATGAATGTTGGGGTATGGTTTCGCACCTCCCCCATACTTCCCTCTTATTTTTTAATGATGGGAGACCCCTTTCTCTCTAATTAAATGCCTCCCATGTACACCTGTTACTATGCTGAAATTCTGAAAGGAACTTCTCTCTCTTCTTTTACATTCAAGCAATACTTTTGTATCATGAATTTAAATTACCTTTAAATTTTTGGGAAATGAATCTATATGAACTCCATACTGTCTATTACATGTAAAAATGATGAGGAACCCATTTCTCTCTCATCAACCATTTTTATGAATTCTTATGTCACACCGTAACGCTGCCGAAATCGCACTGATTTTCTAAGCCAATGTCATTGTGTAGTGAATTCCACGCCCATTTATCCATCAAGGGTATTCACCTTTATGCACATTTACTTATTGATTATAATGTTTCATGTATTTATTCCACATTCCTTTATCGTGGAATAAATTATTTTGTATTATAAATCCATGTTTTAGGATCCATGTGGCACACTTATGAATGAAATGAAATGTTTAAGAAGGGTGCGCCCTTATAGCGCTCCAATGCATTGGGTAAAGTATAGTATCATGATACTTCATGTGAAATGATTTTTGACTCATGCTAATTCAAGTGCAACGAGGGTTTACTCGTGCTTCATGTTCAATGAGGGTTTACTCATGCTCTATGTGCAATGAGCCTTGGCTCATGATAATTAAATGTTAAGTGTTGTTGCCACATTTCCATGTTATGATTATCATGCTTTCTCAGGCCTTTATGTTCATGTTTCTTTTATGCTCTATTGATATTCCTATTGTCTAACATGTATTTTACTCCTCATGTTATTCCATGTGTACTCCCTTACTGGGCTTTATAGCTCACCCTTTTCTTATGCATGTCCTCAGGTTATCCCATGCAATGCTAAGTACGAGGGAATGTAGTGGTCATGTAAAGGAAGTTTTCAATAAAGATGTTGTATTTAATGTTTTAAGTTTTTATGTAATGATCCTAAGCCCCAAAGACACTAAACCTCTCGATATTCTTTGTTGTATCAAGTGAAGTTTTATGTAATGAATCATGTTTATGTTGTATTAAAAAGAAGGGTTGTCATAGTTGGTATGAGAGGATAGGTTTAGTTATTTTTGGGATTAGGAAAACACTAGTAAAGCCTTAGATACAAGACTAAGTATAATAAAAAGATCCCTAAGATTTGGTAAATACTAAGTAAGTGGTTTATCAAACAAATACATCCCTGTCTGGATACGAGCATGTAGAGGCAGCTCTGGAACAGATGTATCCTAGGGGTAAAACCCGAAAACACCGCTTTGAGCTAGACTCGAACGGGAACTGGTGAACGACAACGGGCCTTGCTTCACTCTTGGTTACGACACTCCTGGGGGATTTGTTTTGATAAATTCACAATCTTGGTACGAACCCTTATAAAGGGAAAAATGCCCCTAAGAATATATGTTAGAAAGTAGATCATGAAAAGCCTAGATTGAATCCTATAGACTCATAGAAATTAAAGTTTAATTATAAGTCATCAACTTTTGTTTTTGGATTACCCTTTATGTTTTACCCCTAACTTTCCTTTCATTCCAGCCAATGGCCGGTAATAGGAGGACTCGGGCTAACAACCATTGTAAAGATCAGTGTGATGATTGTACTAATGAGATTCCCAATCCAATGGGAGCGGGAATCGCGATCATTGTCACGCATCTCTCTCAGCTAACTCTAGTTTTGAAAAGAAACACGGGTCAAGAGGAACGTTCAACCCCCCCTAAGAAAGAACAAGTCGCTATCGAGAGCTTCATGAGACAAAGGCCTCCTACTTTTAGTGGATCATCTGATCCCACGATCGCTGAACAATGGATCAACTCCATTGAAAAGATATTCCCCATCCTCCAATGTTCTTAACAAGAGAAGGTTCTCCTGGCGGCTTATCATATGGAGGGTGAAGCTGATCAATAGTGGAAGTTGATCAAAAATACGAAGCCTGAGGAGGAGATCGAGGCTTTGGAATGGAAGTAATTCCAGAATATGTTTTTCGATAAATATTTTCCGCGCACCCTCCGTATTAAGATGGAAAGGGACATCCTTTCCCTCAAGAAAAATGATGAATAATCTGTGGGAGCGTACGAGGCAAACTTCGAAATACTTGCACGATACGCTTCCGGATTTGTCGTTACCCCCGAATGCAGGGTTGACCGCTTCTTTGGTGGGCTGAAGCCTAGCTTGCGGAAAGAATTAGTGATCAGTGACTTCGACAGCTATGAGGAAATTGTTTGATGTTCCCTCAAGGTCGAAATGGAGATTGGAGAATCACACGGGTATCAGGGGGATAATAAGCGTAAGGTGGAATTCAATGTTGGTGGTCCGATGGATAAATCCAATGGTGCTAAGAAGTTCCAGCACCCCACTTTCCAAAAGTGTCGAAAAAAGCACCCTTGAAATTGCCTTAAGGGGACGAAAAAATGCTTCAGGTGTGGAAGAGAAGGGAACCTATCTATTAACTGTCGGCACGAAGGACCCGCGGCTGTGACAGAGGAGAGGAACACTCCGTTCGAACCTCAACGCATTGTTCAATGCTACAAATGCAAAGAATCGGGTCATTTTGCAAATTAGTGCCCTAATCCAAGGGTTATCAGAGGCAACCAACAATCTCCAAGACAGTAAGGAAGAGCTTTTTCCATCACTTATGCCGAAGTGAACCCCGACAATGAAGTGGTGATAGGTATGCTATTCAAGAATAGCGAACGTACTTTTTGATTCAGGTTCTACACATTCTTTTATATCTCGAATGTTTAGTAGAACAATCCCATCACCACCACAAATCATGGAAGTAAAGATTTCGGTGAGTACGAAAAATGGGGCAATCATTTCATACCATGAATATAAGTCCTCCACTGTTATAATCTGTGGATTGAATTTCCCGATGAACCTAGTCATACTCCCTTTGGTGGAATTTTATGCAATTCTTGGCATGGATTGGATTTCCTTATATAGAGCCAACATAAATTTTCGGGAGAGGGAAATCACACTCTATATGGAGAATCGACCCCTGATTCTTTACAAGTGTCAGGAGGAAGATTAATCTCTTTTAGATCCATCATCTCAAGCATTGATATTACTACCCTATGAGCACACGTATCTGGCTCAGATGATTGAGTCGAAGGAAGAAACCATCCTTGAAGAAATGACTATTTTGAGGGAATTCGCTGAAGTGTTTCCCGAGGAACTGTCTGGTCTTCCTCCAAGAAGAGATGTTGAGTTCTCAATTGAACTTATACCTAGGGCACTACCAATATCCAAGACTCCATATAGAATGGCTGTTGTTAATCTTGAAGAGCTAAAGAAACAACTACAGTAGAATCTGGATAAAAGGTTTATACACCCAAGTTCTTCACTATGGGGTGCACCAATCCTCTTCGTCAAGAAGAAGGATGAGTCAATGCGGCTTTGCACCGATTATCGTGAACTTAACAAAATCATGACAAAGAACAAGTATCCACTCCCACAAATTTATGAATTGTTCGATCAGTTGCGTGGAGAACAATACTTCTCCAAGGTGGACTTGCGTTCGGGATATTATCAAGTAAGGGTGAAGAAGGAAGATATCCCCAAGACTGCTTTTCGTACAAGGTAAGAGCACTATGAATTCATAGTAATGCCTTTCGGACTCACAAATGCTCCAGCAATATTCATGGACTTGATGAATAGAGTCCTTAGATATTACCTTGACAAATTTGTGGTAGTCTTTATAGATGATATTCTAATATACTCCAAAAACAAGGAGGACCATGAGGAGCATTTAAGAACTGTACTGGAGAATTTGCATAAGGAGAAGTTCTATGAAAATTACAGCAAGTGTGAGTTCTGGTTGAAGGAGGTCTCATTCTTGGGTCATATCATCACAAGCAATGGGATATCTATGGATCCCTCCAAAACAGATGCAATTGAGGGATGGCTGAGGCCAACATCGGTAACTAATATCCGTAGCTTCTTGGGGTTAGTGGGATATTATCGATGATTTGTGAGAAATTTTTCATGATTTTCCAACCCTCTTACCAAGCTAACTCAAAAGGGATTAAAGTTTTCGTGGAGTGATGAATGCGAAGAAAGCTTCAAGGAGTTGAAAAGGAGTCTTATCACTACACCTGTGCTCACTTTACCCACAAGTGGGGAGCTTTTGTGGTATTCAGTGATGCTTCAAAGAAGGGATTAGGTTGTGTGCTGATGAAGAATGATAAAGTGATATCCTATGCCTCAAGGCAGTTGAAAATCCATGAGAGAAACTATCCAACACATGATCTGGAGTTGGCGGCTGTGATCTTTGCCTTGAAAATCTGGCAGCATTATCTATATGGAGAGAAATGTGAGATATATACTGACTGCAATAGTCTTAAATATATATTCACACAGAAAGAGCTTAATATGTGCCAGAGAATATGGATAGAGCTCATCAAGGATTATGACTGTTCAATACAATACCACCCTAGGAAAGCGAATAAGGTGGCGGATGCCCTAAGTAGAAAGGATCCAGCGATTCTATCAATGATGAGAATTGAGAAGGATCCAATCTTCTTAGACTTGATGAAGATGGATGTGGGAATCATAAAGAAGGGAACATCATCAATCCTTTGACAAATTATTGCCCAACCATCTCTTTTGGAAAGGTTAAAGGATGCTCAAAAGGATGATGTGGGAATTCAAGAAAAAGTGGAAGCTATCAAAAAGGGGAAATCCTCGGAGTTTAATGTTAATGAAGAAGGAATTGTGCGGTTTGGGAAAAGACTATGTGTTCCATCAAGTCTGGAGCTGAAGATGGAAATTTTGGATAATGCACATAGTTCAAATTTCTCTATTCACCCAGGGAGCACAAAGATGTATCGAGATCTACGAGAAAAATTTTGGTGGGATAATATGAAGAAGGAGATCGCCGAATATACATCAAAGTGTCTGGTGTGTCAGCAAGTGAAGGCAGAGAGGAATAAGTCTAAGGGGATGATGCAACCATTTCCCAGACCAAAATGGAAATGGGAGAACATCACTATGGACTTTGTCACCGGACTTCCGAGGACATCCAAAGGCAACAATGCAATCTGGGTTGTTGTGGATCGTCTTACAAAGACTGCACACTTCATTTCTATTCGGGACAATTTCTCATTGGATCAACTAGCACAGATATATATTAGGGAAGTGGTAAGGTTGCATGGAGTACCACTATCTATTGTGTCTGATCGAGATCCAAGATTCACCTCTATGTTTTGGAAGAGTCTTCAACATGCTCTGAATATAGAACTAAACTTCAGTACGGCCTATCATCCTCAAACTGATGGCCAATCCGAGCGGACTATCCAAACACTTGAGGATATTTTGAGAGCATGCTCAATGGACTTTAAAGGAGGATGGGATTAACATCTTCCTCTGGTTGAGTTCTCTTATAATAATAGTTTCCACTCGAGCATCCAAATGGAACCATATGAAGCCATGTATGGGAAAAGGTGCAGAACACTGGCATGTTGGGTTGAGGTCAGTGAACGTAAGATGCTTGGAACAGAAATGGTCGAAGAAATGATGGATAAGGTGAAAACCATTCAGCAGCATATCAAGGTAGCCCAGAGTCAACAGAAGAGTTATGTAGATAATCGTCGACGAGACTTTGAGTTTAAAGTTGGATACATGGTGTTTTTACGCATATCTCCGTGGAAGAAGGTCATGAGGTTTGGAAAGAAAGGGAGGTTAAGTACAAGGTACATCGGCCCCTTCAAGATTCTTGATCGTGTTGGGGTTGTGGCCTATCGACTAGCACTTCCACCTACTATGGCCAAGGTGCATGATGTCATTCATGTATCCCTCTTAAAGAAGTACATACCAGACCCTTCACATGTACTCTCTTCCAAGGTGGTACAATTGGAAGATGATCTTTCTTATGAGAAGCAACCAGTGAAGATCTTAGATCGTAAAGAAAAAGGTCTACGAAACAAGACAATGCCCCTTGTCAAGGTGTTTTAGAGAAACCACAAGTTTGAAGAAGCGACTTGGGAGTCAGAGGATATGATGAAGCTGAGTTACCCACATTTTTTTTAGTGTGGGAAAAGGAAAATTTTGAGGGTGAAATTTCTTAAGGGGGGAATATTGTAACGACCCAAAGTTTCATTAATGGAAAATCCCTCTTGATCCAGTTAATTGTCTCTTTATAAAAAAATGTTTTTATAAGATGTCAACTTCTTTGGTTTTATAAAAAGAGTTGTGACCGTTACTTTTATAGTCATTGAACAGTGATCACATGATTAGTATAAATATAAGGCTTTAACGAACCCAATTTTTACTCAGACTAAGGAAGCGATGGCCTCATCTAGTAGAATTTCCCCATACAAAGCCCATTTGTCGGAGCTCAGAAAAGTGGTGGCATCCTTGGGCTTCACCCTTGACCAAGCCCAAGATGAGCTTCATTATGTCAAGCTCGAACGTGATCGTCTACGGGAAAAGTGGAAGTTGATTGAAATTACCACTCGAGCGATGTTATTCGAGCCACCCCAAGAGTCTGTCACCATTACACACCTTACCCTTAGGTCTTATGTGGTTGTTTTAAGGGGTTATGTAACAAATAAGTAGTACTATGTTCATGTACATTATTTTTGTATATAATAATTAATATAATTTCTAGTCATTTTTGATACATTGTAAATAGTTTTTAAAGTACAAATGGTGTTTTTAGTTGTTGTTTAATTAAGAAATCTATTTTATTAAATTAAGGGATTTTTGAATTAAATAATATTTTAATAAATTAATAATATTTTTACTAAATTAATTAAATATAAATGATCTTATAAATTTATGAATGCAATTAAAATTATATATTAAGGTCTGAAAGCCATTTCTGTCAAAACCCGTGAATTTTCGATAAATGTTGGTTTTTATTTTAAAAGTAAAAATTAACATAATTAGAAATTTTTTTAGATAAAATAAATGTCATTTCAGTAATAAGGACATCGAAATTATCCAACGGTGAATTTTTCATAATTTTCTGAGACAGTCAAATTTTTGGGTAAAAATTAAATACCGTTTAAATATATAATGTGTTTTATGACATCATAATGACCCAATGGTGGTGTAATAAAATACTATAATACTTATGTTCGGCCAATATATGTTTTACCATTAAAATAATGTGATTTTGGGTTTGTCTGACTTACTTTTCAAAGCATTAATGAACCCCTCAAGACTTATTCAACACTTTGCCTTTTTAAATTAATTTTCCATGGGAGTGTGACTCACCTCCACATAAGAAACCTTATTATTTTAATAAGTTCGGACCTTGGCCTTGTAAAATATTTTTTCCCTCTTTCCTTTTCCAGAAACCATGGGAAAAACCATGGGATGGTTTGTGGTTTGGATTAGTTTAATATAAGGGGTCCCAAACCTAAATAATAAATAATTCTCTCACCTTTCCTATATAAACCCACCCAAGATCCCACTTCCTACTCACTAAAATCCTTTGGAGTTCATCCAACCTCTGCCTTACTCTCTCTAGAATCCTCACAAGGTTCCCCAAGCTCCCAAGAATCCTCTCACAAGCCTCTCTCTAGCCTTTGGAAGCACACTTCCAAGTAAGTGTTTTTTCTTCCTTTCTCATTTTTTTCAATTTTCTTTAAGTTGTATTGCCCTTTTAATTTCAATTATGAATGTTGGGGTATGGTTTTTCACCTCCTCCATACTGACCTCTTATTGTTTGAATGATGGGAGACCCCTTTCTCTCTCATTAAATTCATCCCATGTACACCCGTTACTATGCCGAAATTCCGAAAAGAACTTCTCTCTCTTCTTTTACATTCAAGCAATAATTTTGTATCATGAATCTAAATTCCTTTTCAATTTTTGGGACATGTATCTATATGACCTCCTTACTGTCCATTACATGTAAATATTATGAGGAACTCCTTTCTCTCTCATCAACCATTTTTATGAATTCTTATGTCACGTCGTTACGCTGCCAAAATCGCATCGATTTTCTAAGCCAATGTCATTGTGTAGTGAATACCATTCCCATTTCTCCATCAAGGGTATTCACCTTTATGCACATTTACTTATTGATTATAAAGTTTCATGTATGAATTCCACATTCCTTTATCGTGGAATAAATGATTATGTATTATGAATCCATGTTTTATAATCCCTGTGGCACACTTATGCATGAAATGAAATGTTTAAGAAGGGTGCGCCCTTATAATTCTCCAATGCATTGGGTAAAGTATAGTATCATGATACATCATGTGCAATGAGTGTTGACTCATGCTAATTCAAGTGCAATGAGGTTTTACTCGTGCTTCATGTGCAATGAGGGTTTACTCATTCTCCATGTGCAATGAGCCTTGGCTCATGCTAATTCAATGTTAAGTGTTGTTGCCACATTTCCATGTTATGATTATCATGCTTTATCATGCCTTTATGTTCATGTTTCTTTTATTCTATATTGATATGCCTATTTTCTAACATGTATTTTTCTCCTCATGTTATTCCATGTGTACTCCCTTACTGGGCTTTATAGCTCACCCTTTTCTTATTCATGTCCTCAGGTTATCTCATGCAATGCTAAGTACGAGGGAATGTAGTGGTCATGTAAAGGATGTTTTCAATAAAGATGTTGTATTTCATGTTTTATTTTTTTATGTAATGATCATAATCCCCAAAGACACTAAACCTCTCGATCTTCTTTGTTGTATAAAGTGATGTTTTATGTAATGAATCATGTTTAAGTTGTAATAAAAAGCAGGGTTGTCATAGATCTGTCCTCGACAATAGTCTTCATCCATGGAAAATGTTAATAAAGATGGTCTAACCGACGAATGGTGTACTCAATAACATAGAGGCGAAAATTATCACTTCTTATAGTCCCAAGGAATGGGCTATACTAGGTGAAATTAATTAGTGAGAACCTCCTAAATCAAAAAAGGCACAATCAAGAGTGCTGATCAAACTGATCATGTCTCAGAAGATATATTGACCTACATGAAGTACTGCTTATACAGTGTCAAAATATCCACGCCCATCTCCTCTTACCCACAGTTGTTGGCTGGTTCCCAGACCACGCCTTGGCCTGGCTCCTAGAGGAGAACACTAAAGTCACCCTCCTCTCACACCATCTACCCTCAGTGGATGGGTGGGTTGTTGTCCTTATTATAGGAATGGTCTTGCTGGAAACTACTTCTTGGGTAGGAGGTGAACTAACCAACCTCCACCATATTGGGCATGAACTAGGAACTATATATGAAGTTGACCACATCCTCCAACATCTAGATGCCACATCCCCAATCCTAAAAGAAAAGGAAGAGTACTAGATGGTTGAAACTGAAACTATTAGCGACGGCTCCCCGCTGACAAAAACTTGGATGATCCGGATGCTAGTGACCAGATGCTAACAGCCTTCCTCATAGATGAAATCAGTTGGATCCCTAATCATATTATATCTTTTAGATAGTTCATCATTTCCACTACCTCAGTCATCATGCAAACCTTTTTGTAGGACGATATGGTAATGTGAGTAACTGTATACTGATTGGAAGGACGAAGGGCTTCCTCTAAGCATCTCACCCATGACTCCTCATCAATAATGTTATCCAATTAATAATTTATTAGATCCTCCAACTTGACCCCCAATTCCCTCACAAGATGTACTCCCCTTTGTGAGAGTGAGTAGCTCCTACATCTTCTCATCCTTTATTGTCGATGAATGGAAATAAGCTCAGAAATCCTTATCAATGTCGGCCCACAAAACATATGTCTCCTTCATCTCCTATCATGACCCATCTCACAGGGCCCATGTAGTGACTACTGAAATACCTCCTTACATAGGCCAGGGGATGGATACTAGAACCGAGTTGGCATGTCCCTTAATGGGAAGGTATTTTCCTTTAAAAATGTACACATACACAAACCTCAATCTATGAAAACTAAGAACAAGTTTAACAACAACTGTAACTGAGACAACTAATGAGAGTTCAGTACAAACTAAAAGTACATAGGGTCAAGAATACAAGACAAAACCACATTTGAATGTTCAACATCTACTTTCCATCTACTCAAGACCCTACCCGAATGGTAGGTTAAGGGTACATGCCTGTAGCCGTAGAAGTATGCTCGTCCATCTCGTCTCATGGAGCACCACCTAGTCCTGGACAACCAAGGTCTCAATAAAAGCATCGATCACCTTCACGAGAAATGACACATGCGGGAAAATCCCATGCATGGGGGAGTAACACAATACTCAGTATGGACCCAAATCCATAATAGAATAACCGAAAAGAAAAACAACAAATCAGGACAAAAAAACAAAGACAACTCACACTAGGTATAAATCAAGGTATAGAATATAAGATTCCCATTGATAAAGCTGAATCATCTTGTTTAGAAGAGGAACTCATCCCTGAGGAGTCATAGAGGATTTCTCAAATATTGGACTAGTGAGTTCTGCTACACTACTAGACCAATAACGTTTTCATGGATACTAGATCAATGAGGTCTGATCAGCCACTACACCATAGAGGGGCGCTCGGATATTGGACCACTAAGGACTCCTCAGCTACTAGACCATTAAAATCTGCTTAGTTAATAGACAATTTAGCTCCACCCGACTACTGGACTACTGAGGTCTACTCAGCTACCAGACCACTAAGGTCTACTCGCCTACTGGACTACTAAGGTCAGATTGGAAACATGACCACAATGGTTCGCCTAGATACTAGACCACTAAGGTCCTCTCCGCTAAATGGACAACTGATGTCTACTCGGCTACTCAACCAATGAGTTTCGCACGTCATATCCTTCTAGTCACAAGAAGCTGTAGTATTATCACACACCATTACACTTTATTCTTGGAGAATATATTCCTTAAGCCATTGATCGTATATCGATTACCAAAAAACACCCTTAGATTATACCCAAAGGAAAATCTCATTGGAATGGTCCCAAATCCATATATGTGACGTCCATTAGATGACTAGTATGAATGATATTTTTGTTTTAGTGAACATGGTCTGGTTGCGTCTGGCCCTAGTCTGATTTAGAAGGACTAACCAACTAACCCGGACCAGTGGTTCCTATATGAACCAAACCAGATTGACTGACCCAACATGACGATGTTGGGTCTAGGTAGGCCTTATATGGCCTAGCCCAATGGTCAGGCCTCGTCCGGCCTGGCCTAGGGGTCATGCCCTATGGCCCTAGCTGGACCTGGACGAGATCGACTATGGGTCCCACCTGCTAGGTTGCCCATCGACCTGTTATGATTCTTATGGCCCAGTCTGCCTCGTTCGGACCAATTCTAATTGGTCATGCCACCAAGAGGCCTGGTTCACTTCACCATCCTATCCCGATGCCATATATGGCATACTACTAATGCCCAGAATGCTGGGCGGGCCAGTCCAATCCACTAGGGATATAGCGGGAACCACGTCCCTACTCCACCGATGCATCATGACGGAGTTGAGTCTCCCTCCACCGTAGTATCACTATGTAGTCTCTTATTCCATGAAGATGGCCGAGTCCTCCGCATGGGTTCTGTTAATTGTGTGTTGTAACCTGGAGTCACCAAGTTGCACCACATCTCCCCTAATCTGCTGCCACCTTCTTTGGTCACGTCCCTCATCACCACCCATGGTCATGACGCCACAGTTCCCTGTCGCTACCAGCCTCCACTACCTGGTGGTGTCCCCATAGTTTTCCATCACCAGCATTGTCATGCCCCACTTCTCGTGCCACTGTGTGCAATTGCTGATACCACCATGCATCCCGAGAAAACCTTCCTCCACAGGCCTCCACTATCAGTTTGGTTATCTTGTTTCCCTTCCAAAATCACTATTTTAATCCTTGAGTCACCACCATAATTACTATGGCCACATGGAAATATTTCCATCTCTCTGGGGGTCCAATCATTCGAATCACATCCTAATAAATACTGAAGTGACCTCGTGTGTCCATCGGCGAAGAATAATAGGACAGAGAGTGGGGATCACAATGAATTCTCATTAAACAATCTGTGATTTTTTTTCATTTTTCTTAGATCTGATCATGTTAGCACGGTCACTTTGCATAACCAAATCACTAATATTTTTAGTCTCCAACATCAAACCACAATATTTATACCCAATAATGCAAAAAATCATCCATGGGACAACTTGGTAGTGTGTTGATAGCGTTGTTAATTTTGAAGGGAAGAATATGGGTAAAATAATCACATAAATTTAAATCCCTATATTGAGAATAGGTTCGATTAGAGGTAGGATTAGTCACAAAAGGTGATATGTATGTGAAAGTTATCAATATGTCATCGAGGGTGATATCTCTGAAAGATGTGGGGGTAGGGTATGTTTGATGTTGTTGGTGATCATCGTTTTTCAGTGGTGATCCTCGAGATATTTAGATTGATTTTCAAGATCCATATTTTTTCTCCAAATCGTATTATCCCATTAAATGTAGAAAATGTGTCGCTTCATTTCTATTATGCTGAGTCACCACCATTAAGATGTCTAATTTAGGAAACATATTTTTTGTTACCTTGCATTATAGTATCATAGTGCAGTTTCAATTATGTAATGTATCATTCGGCTCGACGTTACGTTTCACTGAAACAATTTTGAAAAAAAAAATTTATATTTATTTTAATATTCCTTAAAACGTCTGAAAATTAATATTTTCTCTGAAGTCGCACAGGTCATGGTTAGGCCCCTCTTAAAGAGAACATATCATTATAAACTCAACAATGGTCTTATATTTTTAATCCAAGTTAATAATAATGAGTTATAAGGATTTTAATATCAAATAATCATTATTCAATTTTCTTATTTATGTCCATAAACTGCCTTCCATTGTTGTCCTACACTATCCAATGTTATGCTTTTCCTAAGTAATATATACCCTCAAATAATCAACAGTTTTCTTAGATTTTCAATCTGATTAATCGTTCATTATATATAAGGATTTGAGAAATAATATTATATTATTTTATTAATTTATTTATAGATATTCCATTTTTTGCGTTTTCTCAATGGAGCGCCATGCTGAAAAAAAACATAATCCGCACCTTGGATGATATTTCCATCATGAACGCAGCAATGCTCATGGATTTTTGACCCAGACACCTATTAATGAGTTATTCAACTTTTTTTGGAAAACCGCACATGCATGCAATTCAAAACATAATAATTTTCTATAGACCATTCTGCGAACACCTAGCTATGAAAACGTATGTTGTCTCAATGCCTGGTCAAGGAATAATCCCAAAAAATTTAAAAATAATAATTGAATTAGAATACATTATATTATCCCCACATTAGGGATTTAAGTCCTCGTAAGCCAAAACTAGGTCTAAACAAACAAATGGGGGTAATGAGCATGGATCAGAGCCTCATACTCCCATTTTCTCTCTTAGATATTCATTTGTTTCCACCAAACGTGTACAAAAGGAATAGATCACCCATGGATTTTCCTCTTCTATAGATCCATGGTCTCTACTAGAATTTCTGAAAAATTCACCTGGTCGTCAAATCTCTAAAATATAGAGGCATCTCAATCCATCCACTAAACACTTCTGTTGGGAGGTTACGATGTGGGTCGACTCATTGAGTCGGTCTATGATCAACTAGATGGAATCATGTCTCCTAGCTGTACGTGGAAAACACGTCATTATGTGCATCGATATCCCATCCCACTTCCACTATGGTACCTTGATAGGTTGTTTGAAACCTGTTGAATCCTAGTGTTCACCCTTTACTTACGGATAGGTGAGGCATCTCGAGACAAACTCTTCCACTTCCATCTTCATCCCTATCCACCAGTACAGACATCATAGGTCCTTGAACATCTTATCCACACCTTGGTATACTGACCAAGGGGATGTATGAAACTCTCTCAACAACTCCTCATGAAACATTAATGGTACTACGGTGTATCCTTTGAAAAGGATGAAATTCTCCATACCTTTTGAATTTCCATTAGGGGATGTCTGGTGGTCATCTAGGCACGTGTAGTCTCATAGTTGTCATCCCTGAGTTTTTCCCCCATAAATCATTGTAAGATTTGAGGAGAAAATATCCTAGACTGAATAAATGTTATCTACTCTATATTCACAAAGGATATCTGATGCAAGGACAACTGCTGTGAGGCATTGATCAGTAGTTGTGAACTCGATCTCCTGTTGAGAGAATATGACACCATGTTTTAGTTCCAAAGAGTATAGACTATATATATGTCATAGTCCTGGAAGAACACTATCCAATGTCACTATCTCAGATTCAGATACTTCTAAAAAATGAAACACATGAGACTCTTGTGGTAATATTAGATGATAAATCATTCCCCCATAATTTAGTGTTTCGACATCTTCAATGAAAATACTATAGCCTCCAACTCAATTTCATGATTCATATAGTCCTTATCTTGGGGTATCCATTTTCATGAGCCATAATTAGTCAATTATTTATCCTACATCAGTACAAAACAATCCCATTTCCCAATTCATCGCAGAACACCACGTAGTCGTCTCCCTCCTCTAGCTTCCCCAAGATAGAATAACTAATCAAGATCTGACCCAAATATTGAAGGATCTACTGGATTTATTCTATCAACATTAAGGGTTTTCCATTCTTCTTAAATTACACCATTTGTGCTACCACTATAGAGATGTTGGGTACAAACCACTGATAGTACCCACCCATCCCATTGAAACTCTGCACTTTGTTAACGCACTGGGGTGACTCCCAAGTAAGAACCACCTCGATCATTTCTAAATCCACCAAAAATCCATGATCTGAGATGACATGTCATAGGATGGGACCTTTCATATCCAGAACTCACAGTTCGAGAGATATCTCGAAAGCTAAATCTCACAGAGTGTGTCCAGAACCATCCTCAAGTGCATCACATGCTCCTACTTGAACAATGAATACACTAAGATTTCATCAATCAAGATCACTAAAGACAACACTAGGGATGGATAGAATTTCATGTTTATGAGTCCCATGAAAACATCTAGGGATTTATTCATGCCAAAAGGCATCACTAGTTACTTATAATGGCTATAGAGACATATAAATTTCATCTTTGACATGTCCTCATCTCTTACTCTATGTTGTTGATACCCTAATATGAGGTATATCATAGAGAATAATCTTTCTCCCTTCTAATGATCAAATTGTTCATCAATCCTATGTAGAGGATTCTTGTTCTTCATCGTCACCTAGATCAGGTATCAGATGTCCATGCAGTACCTCATGCTTTTGTCTTTCTTCTTGTAAAACTACAATGGGGCTGCTAAAGGTTAAATTTTCGTCCTTACAAACCCTTAATCTACAATTCATCCAACTATACCCTCCACTCTCATATCACTAAGGGAGCTATCTGATTTTTTGGTGCAGATATCAATGTCATTCAAGGGTACATATCAATGCTAAACTCTACCACTCTATGTGGATGTAGTCCTGGAATATCTTCTAGAAAGAGGTCCTCATACACATCCACCATTGTAGGGAACTAAAAACTAAAAACATCCACTGCTATGAATGTAAGGATGGATGTATACAGCTACCCATTCCCATGTCCTCCAACTCACTAAGCCTAGTGTGGACTACATTGTAGTGGTGGTTATGACATGCCAAAATTTATACCACCTCATGCGGAACTCCTAAATCCTCTACCATGTTTTCCTCCCAATAGATTAGTTATTCCTATTAGTGTCTCTACCCCCACGGCCCATCCACCATTTCACTATCAGGATGAAGAGATAGAAAAAATCTTGAAAGTTTTCCCCTACCATCTCTTGAAAATCATTTCTTATTTCTAGGACTACTGGACTCACCATATTATCTGTGATCAATAAATCCCATATCATGGCATCTCTTATCGGAATGTCTCACATGTCTAAGTCTCTAATACTTTTGTCAGCTTCCAGCTTTCCCACTGCTGACATCACATGGTAGTATCTTCTAATCCAAAGGAAATTTAACTACAATGGTTCTATCTAGAACCTTATCATAATTAGGAATGTATATAGGAATAGTGTTATCTTATATTTCCCTTAAAACATCTCACACAGAGGTATGATCCCTAAAGAACTAGTCGTACCATATTCCACGAGTATCTCAAATGATCAGTACGCCTCGATGAATCATAATCTACTGACATATCACCCCACCGAAGTAGTAGAAGCTTGTAGGCATGAATATCCCTTAGATTTTATGGAAATATCACTGTTTTTGAGAAAGATCCTCGGGCTATAAAAACTAAAAATTCACCTCATCATATGATCAGATAATATAAACCCCTCCATCACCTTGTTGATCCATATAGAAGGATCTCTGGAAGGACGAACATCTAATCAAATGGTTCCCTAACTAGATAGAAAACTCAGACACTAACTAAATCCATTCCATATATTCCCATGAGTTGGGCTCGCCTCTGGTCCTGAGGGTTCTCCGTCTCTAAAACATGTGACGTTCCCTCAACTATCCCATATCATCAGTTGGAACTATGAGCAGTGTTTGCTACTCCATAGGTAGTGGTATATCTGATACACCACATGGTGGTGCTGTCTCTGGTACGAACCCATGTTCCCATCTTTTCACCCCTCAGATCATCCTCATGATCACATAGTGGAATCCTAACTAGTTTTCTATGTGGAAGTACCTTGAAAAAAAAACAATATTTACCATGATTAATAGATTATACATGGATATCTATTAAATTATTTTCATCTATGTATAAATACATTTTGTAATTTTTTGTTTCATTGAGGTTGATATATGACGATATCATCTACTATATTTTATTAAATGGTTTATGTTCAGTTTGACTGTGGATGTTCTATTTGGATACCATTCATCGTATTACTCAGAATGGTTTGGGGTTATGTTTACTGATTATAAAATGTAAGATACATTTCATATTTATTTTTTGTTTCACCCCATTCATGTGATAAATTAATTGGATATAGTATGTGACAAGTAGGGCCCACTATATCCCCCCGATACATCAAAAGGTATCACGAGATGAACCAAATATGGACTTGGTTGGGGCCTTCCAATTTATTTTTAGATATTGACTAGGGTAAGGTCTTGCCCATTTATTTTCAGATAAAGATTTGTCTAATGCCTTAAACATATAGTTTTCTATTTCTTGGTTGAGGCCTCGATCGTATGTTTAAAATTCTTATATTTATTCATTTAATCATTATGAGATTAGTTTTTTTATATTCCATGTGATTATTTGACTAGTAAAATATTTGTGGTTTTGTTTTCAAGATCATGTGATTATTTAAATGTATTGGGTTTATGTAATTTATATTTCCATATTATTTATGCCATATTTACTCATATCCATGGTTACCTTTATTGAATACACTCTCAGGTTTATAATCTCTTGGTATAAATTATTTAAATTATTCATTCCATTCCAAAGGAATGTTTCAAGGGAACGTTTAATGTACCAATGTTAATATTATATTCTCTCTACCTTTTTTTCATAACATTTACCTTGAAATACTACCTTAACAATTGTAATATAATGACATTAGAATCGTGAATATACTATAGTGTTATCAAATTAATGTAGAAAATATTATTTATATAATACCCATGCACCCGCTCTATTGGATCAAGTGATAAAAATTACATTTTATTCGTTTATAACCACAAATTATACCCCATTTACTTTTCTAAAACAATCAAAATTGATATGAAATATTATTTCAATTACATAACAATGTAACTTTTGGGATTGTAGTTTTAGATAATTAGGACAAACTCTTAACATCATGGATTGATAAAAAACTAGTTTATAATTATGTATATAATCTCCCATAAAACTCTCGACACATGAATCATTTATAGACAAAAATTATTTATCAACATTAAGAATTTCATGAGGAAAATGAATTACTATAATGGTGAACTAGAATTATCAATATGGTAAACATGAGTAGTAACAATTTAATGTCATCTATGAGAATAATATGGGAATAAGTGTATTTTTACATTATCAAATTCCATAAATATAACATAATATAATTTACCCCATCAATACATGTATCATAAATCCTAAAACATGGAATACTTAATCATTCAATGAAATTTTCATGGGAATAAAAAATATTGATATATTTGATATCAATCTTGAAAAAAGATAATCATTAATAATATATACTAATCATAAGTAAAAATTTTGGTATCTTTTGACATTATTCTTGTAACTCACATAAAAAATAACAACATTCCTTTAAAATCCTTAGGAAAAACCCTCAAATTAATCTATCCATATTTTCTATAATTAAATGGTACTTTAACCAATGATTTGGGTCATTATCATGATACAACCACCGAAAAAGATATATCGTGATCAATAATTTATCTTGATCTATAATGGGACATGACCCATTTTATATGTTATATAGAATTACCCATCATTATCAATTTTTTTATATACAATTTATGAAAAAAACATTTAGAATCATTTAATTTTAGATATAAAAATAATCATCATTCGTTCATTGAATTATTCATATTTGGAAAATACTTATGTTCTACTACATTCTTATAATCCATATGCAGATATAATAAGGAATATACAATTGAAAAATTTCTCTACTGGATTTTATATAATATCAATGGATTTTTTATGTACATGAATTTAAATACAATAATTTTTTTTAATAACATCAATGATGAAAATACACTAACAATATTGGAAATAACATCTAAAAAATAAAATTCAAAAAATATTACGAAAAATATTATTTTAATAAATAAACTTGTAAAATTTATATCGCTTATTATTTTTTATTAATTTCTAGAAAAATCCAATTATAAGGGGTTTAGTGAATCCATTGAAAAATAATTGTTAACAAAACCATAACACAATAAACCAAAAAAATCCCAAAATAGAAGAGGTGGAATCTTTCCCTGAACATGAAAAAAAACTTGGAGAAAAACTAACCAAAGATAATGTTCCTCAGAATGAAGGAAAGCTTCAATGACTTTTATTACTCTTCGAGTTAGGGGGTTCACTCATATATTTACAGAATTAGTTTCATATATCATCTCCAAGACAAATATTAATACTTTAATCAATGTCATAATTGAAAAAATTCACAATCTCAAAGTAATCATCAATATGGAAAGGGTTAGGATCAACATCCTTGAAACTGTAATTAATCTATGAATCAATCCATTTTTCACATTATTCATCATGTCCACTAAAAGATTTCTCCTCTAACATTATATTATATTCCTATTTGGTTATACTAGTGGTGGTATGGACTATAACGCATTCCTCAGATAAAGCCATTCCAAATTGTAGGTAAGAATACTTCATTTTCCTTGAAATGTTCTGGGGAAATTAGAGGTCACCATTATACAGAATTCCTTGTCCTACATCCGATAATTGAACATTATATTTTTTGGTGTCGACATCGGCTTCCTTTTTCCACAAAACAACCTCACACAGGGTTTGTTCCTTAGAAAAATATATATTTATATTTAATGAATGAAATTTTTATAATGTTCAGAAAATTTAGTCATGTATTAAATTTTAAAACAAAAAATTATATCCGAATATTTTTTAAATAGTCTATATGTTAAACCATTCCAAAAATGTTGTGACATATCATTTTAAAAAATTATAAAAGATATCCGAATAACATGTAAAATTTTTTATGAAATCATTAATCTTAATAAAATTAAATTTTTTATACATTTTCAAATATATGGACATTGGAGAGAAATATTTATAATCTAATGGAAAATACAACATCAGTATCATTTTACTAAATCACTCCTATTGTTATGAAATTGAGAATGAATGAAATAGAAAAAATCATTTAAACAAAATTCAACATAGGGGGAGAAAAAAATATTTTTGGTTCAAGGAAATAAGATTATATCTTTCCCCTAAAGGAACCATAAAATTAAAAAATATAAAAAATAATGGGGAGTTTAACATAATTGCTCATCCACACTGGTATCTTTTCAATCACATGATCCATAAATTAAAAAATTAAAATAAAATTTTTAATATATTAAACATAATGAGAATCATGATATAAAATTATAAATGGGATTTATATACACCACATAAATGAAGAGTGTTTGATATCATAAATATATTCCCCAAGGAAAAAGAATTTGAGACGAATAACGCTTACTAAGATCATGTCATTTAATTACATGTAATTTAATGGGGATATTATGTTTGAAAAATATAAAAAACTTAATATTTAATAAATCAATTTATATATCAATTCACACAAAATAATTGAATAAAAATTTTAATGAATAAGAGTTAGAACACAAGGAAAGAAAATTGAATTATAAAACTTGTAACTAGTTGGTAACATTCATGTGAAATCCCATTTGATGAAATTATTGATACTGAAACATAAAATAACATGAATAATGATGGATTACTAATTTAAAATGTATAAGGCGATGTATTAACTACTCATTATTGATATAAGGTGCATAGTATTTAAATATGAATCCATGAAAGAAAATTGAGACAAAATCCATTACATTATGTCTGACTCATCTCATATGTTATTTTCATTACTAAGTGATCTTATAATTTAAATTATTTACTTTATAATGAAACATTATAAGGTTAATAATTCTATTTACCATGTCATAATCAAATACATAATCAATTATCTTCATTTCAGATGTTTCGATTATATTCGACTCACCCAACCAAAATGACTTTGGTATGTTGACATTGGTGATAGGTAATTATAAAATCATCTATAAAATAATAATAATTATATAATTATTATTTTTATATGTATATTATACATTTAAAACCAATTATTAATTATGTTTATGAAATTTTAACTATATTACAATCATAGAGATGGTAGGCCATACATATTTTGGTGTAACTTTTAAATTTTAAATATTTTTATGGAATGAAGGTAACTATTTCATTTAAATGATGATAATTACATTATAAATACTATATAATATCATTAAATTAATGTATATATATCACTGATGTGATTATGTGATGAAAAATTAATCGCATATCTTTGAAAAGGTGGTAGTCCAATCATACTCATGAATGACAATATCCTTGTTTACTAAATAAAATAGTAATATCGTAAATGATATATAGTCATTTATGATTTTAAAATATTTCACTAATATATGTCATATAGACCATAAATAAATCAATTTAACCATCAATTGGAGGTGGTGATGGAAATAAAATTACATCAATGTGTGAGACGACAGTCTACCATATAGATGAATGATGAATCCCATTTCCACTTGATTGAGGTTGGAAAAGGATATAGTTTGTTATACAAAAACAATACCATACTAGTATATGGATTATTCTATTATTAATAACTGATACTATATGGATAATATTTTAATGGGTAGGAAAAAGAAATAATATAAAAGTATTTGGTTTACAATTATACCTCCTTTTCAAAAACCCTCTATTGTTTCACACCTTAATCCTCAATTAATGTTATTTTTCTAAAAAATAAGACCTCATGAATGTGAAAAGGTATGAAAAGATGGTATTGGTTAAGGAATTAAAAAATTCAAATGCTTCTCTAGCTGTGAAAAATAAAAAGAATAGGATTCCTTTTAAAAGAGAGGGGAGATGTACTTTTGTAATTTATTACAATATTAAACTAAAATAAATTAATATTTAATTAAAAATATATAATAATTTATAATATTATAATATATGTTATGTATTATTATAAATCATCTCAAAAAATAATATTTTCATATTTTTGGATAAGATGTGTAACTTTATCTTTTTAACCTTGTAGTTATCCCTTTTGATAGTTATAGTGATGTCTATTTTTTCCCCAATCCTGTGGTAAATATTTTAAATTTAAAAGGAATAACTGAACCAATAGTGGAAAATGGTTTATTTCATCAATTTTATAACATTAAATAGTATATGAATATGATTTTTAGAAATTTTAAATAACTTAACAAATTATTATTAATAAAATAATATCTTTAAAGTCAATTTTGTATGTATGCATTTAATTTGATTTTTAAAACTAGAAATTTTGTTTGAAATTTGAATAAAATGAATAAATACCACCATATAATTTCATTGATATCTAAAAAAACACAAAAGATAAAAATCACTCAAATAATAGCATTTTTGGTGTTTTTAGAAGAATTTAATTTTTGTTTTTTCTGCTTGCACAGACATTGTTTCAGCATTTCATTGGCGTTTAATTCATTCATTCATTAAACAATAAAATAAGAATATAACATCATGATAAAATTTTATAATTTTTATATTAAATTAATATATATAACAAAACATATACCATGTTTATCCCTATATAGAAAATTTATAGTTACTATAACATAGAGGAAGGCATTTTTGACATTTCTTTATAAAAAATTATATAAGGTGTCAAAATCATTAGAAAAATTGAAAAATTAAATATGAAATTTGGATGATTTTTGGTGATGTATAATCATAACAAAAATGACTGATTTAGGGACCTTATTTAGTAAGTAATATTGTATTTTAATAATATTTATATATATACCCTTTATAGTGGCAATAAAATTACTACAATCACTATTCATAATAGACAAAAATAAAAGGCACCTTTTTTAAAAAGATGGTCCCACTAATTAAAAATAATTAATACATTTTTTAATATATATTTTTCTATAATTTTGATATTATTATTAATATAAATTCATAAAATATGATGGAAAACAATTATTAAAAATTATATTTTTAAGTCATAAAATGTAATTATACCAAATAAGGTATAATTATAATGTATATGAAATTATGTACATTATATATAAATTAATAATAATTATGTTATAGTGAGATAATAGTTATTTAATAATGTTTTTAAATATTGAATGTAAATTGATAGTTTTAAAAAAAATCGACATTCTTCACTAATCATGGGAAAATCATTCATTGTGATTAAATTCCAAAATTCCTTCAAAAGAAAGTTTTGATATAATGATTTAAAAAAAATATATACTGTATCAAATAAAATTTATACATTTTCATGAAACTAATTATAAATATATTCCCAAAAAAAATAACAAAAAAACATTTTTATGAAAACTCATTTTTGGTTAACAAAAAATATTTAATAAATTTTTAGTGATTATTTAAAAATAATTAAAAAATAAATTTATATATGTACGTAGATAATATATTTTTAATTATGTATTTAATCATTTTAAGGCCAATAAATTTAATGGATTGATTTTCATGGTCATATAATAATGTATTGGGGATTGTTTACGCCTATCATTTAGTATCATTTATGCTATTGAAAATGGTCTTTAATTTAAAATATTAGGGTATTACAAATACCAACATTAATAAGTTATATCCTCATAATTTTAACAAGTTATCATTAATTAAGGTTAGGGAATTTTAATGTCACATTATTTAAACCCACATTATAAAAAGGGTTAAAACATCATATCTAAAAAAGGAAGGAAAATATAAATTCTATCTCAAATCACAATAAACTAGGTCTCCAAATGGGAAAATATTAGTGAGAGGTAAAAATATTTATTTGAATTGAAATCATAATGTCCAAATAATGATGGGGAGTGATATAGATCATTAATCACAATATGGGAAATGATAAATAAAATTTCATCAACCACAAAAATATAAACAAAAAATATGTGAAAATAAAAATAAATTCACCATTAATAAAGGGAAAATTATAATTTTTTTCCAAGAACCACTTACTGGAATTAAATATAATTTTAATCATAATAATAAAATATTCATACATTATATATATAATATCATAATTTTATTAATTTCTATAATAATTAAAAAAAATTCCCAAAATGATGTGTATTAAAGAATAATTTTTTATTCCAAAAGCACTGAATTCAATATCCAATGGATAACATAATCTATAAAAATATAAATATATATTCCTCATATCATTATTATTTATCAAAAATATAAATTCATAGCACATGGTACTATAATTCCCCGAATAATTACACTTTATTTGAGAAAATGAAATATTATTCTCTAAAGCCAAAATAAAAATACCAATATTGCTAAAAAAATTACTCACTAAAGAATTTTCTTTAGAATTACATAAATTATTCCATAATGAGATTTAAAACCAACTATTAGAGTGAATTTTGAAATATTCATCAAGGAAAATTTAATATTTACCACCAAATAATAACAGAAAATTTTAATTTCTCAAACCAAAAATTTATTTGTTATAATCATTTAATATATAATATATGATAATCATTTCCCATAAATAAAATATCATATAAAAAATAGTATAATTATTGAATTTTTTAACATTGAATGTTATCTAGTAAATTTCTAATTACGTGTCTATATATGTAATATAATTCTTCTAAAATAATTATTCTTTTTAAACATAATTTATAAATATACCACAAAACAAAACATCACCAATAAAAATTTTCATTGTTCAATTTACAATTCCATAACATTAAACTCCAAAGGGGTATCAAATAATTTTTACATAACAAAACATTAAATTAATCCTCTCATGAAAACATTATTGTCTCCAAATATACCAAAAATTGCTTTGATACCTATTATAATAGTCCAAAACTAGCACTCTCGGATCCATTGATAAAAAACAAATTTCCTGAATTGATACTGATAAGTGTGAAAAAAAAATTCTCCTAAAAATTATAATATAAAAGGAAATATTGAATCACATACATACCAAATGACTTTTTTGGTTTATAGTTTGATATAATAATAATAAAATGTTCAAAAAATATTGATTTATAACTAATTGAATCCTAATTATCTATGACATATCCCATAATATATATTTATATAAATAAATTATTAAAAAAATACGCTTCATAATTATTAATCACTAAAAACAGAATAATGAATAACTAAAAGTCACTGATGAGAAAATGATTGGAGTAATGGTATGCTAAAATAATTAAAGTTTATATTTATAACATAATATAATTTACACCCATTAATACCTGGATAAAAAAATGAAGTATGGAATAAAATATTATCAATGCTCGTAGAAATTGGAATCAATAATAATGGTATATATTATTTTAATCATGAACAAAGGAATAATTAAAAATATATATAAATGATAAAAATGTGTCGGTATATTAGAAAAATATCTTTATAACCCATTTAATAAATTACTAAATACTAATAAAATTCATAGGATAAACCCTCTTGAAATTCCCTCATTTTGTTCTTCTAAATTCAATGAAGATTGCCACATTCATTAGAGCTATATATGGGCACACCCTTTATATAAGTTTTATTGGTATCACCCACATTTATTAATAAATAATCATTTATAACCCTTCTTATACACGAAATCATGATTGCCTGACACCGTCAATAATTTTCAAAAAACAATAATGAATAAAAATTAAATTCATTAACATTTTGAAATTTCAATAAACATTGTTCTTTCATTTAGTGAGTCCCATGTGGAAAAAAAAAACGAAACATGCCAATTTCATAATCCCTCAAGAGAATGAATAATGATATTTTCACTTCTACATATCGCCGATAGAGTGAATATATCATCAATTGCTATTGATGAAGAAAAATGAAAAAAAATCAATGAACATTAATTTTTTAAAATTATTTTTACATAAAATTTAACTTTTAAAAACTATTTTTTTAAATAATATTTTTATGTCATTGAATATCTCCATTGAAACATATAATGGATAAATCATGGAAAATAATGGTCACACTTACGGGAAAATTGGTTCATGTTCAAATTTTAAAAATAAACAATGTTTTCAAACATTGTTTAAAGGGAGTATAAAATGATCCCTTTGGAAAATGTTATGAAATTTCCATTAAAATAAAAAATAATAATTTAAAATATATTATTAAGTAGATTAGGGAAATAATTTAGGTGTTAAAAACAATATTTTTCAAAAACATTTAGAAAACATTTATATATTTGAGAACTATTCATAATCTAAAGGAAGATACAATATATATATATATATCTCATACAAAAAAAATTATTGAATATTAATTGATCAATACTGGAGGAAATTAATATAAAACATAAAAAAATTAATATATGATAATTAACTTTTTTTGGTTCAATAAAATAAGATCTTATGATTTATTATTTAGGAAGCTTCTATATAAACAATCTCTAAAAAAATTGGTTATTGAAAAAAGTCATTTCAACTTTTGTAACTATTAAATCAGATGAACCATGAAAGATTAAAAACAAATAAAACATTATGTATAATTAATCTAATAATATTCAAGATATAAATTATTAAATGGGATGTATATACACCTAATAAAATATTATATGAGGATATCATATATACAATTATCCCCTGAAATGATAATATTAAATTAATAACACTAATAAATAACATATAATTTAATTGATATTTAATAAATTGAGTTATAATGTGTATGAAATATAAATAAAAAAAATTCTAATATATACTAATTCAATTTATAGATAATATCACACATAATCGTGACCTAAAATTTTATCAAATTATTTTTATACCCCAATGAAAGGAAATTCAATTAAAATACCACACACCACATTGTAATAATAAATTACAATCCCCATTGATGATATAAATCTATTAGAAATATAAATTAACAATAATTTTGTTGTATTAGTGATATAACTTGTAAATGGTGTAGTATATACGCATCATAAATGAAATTTCATGTAGAATATTAGTATATACCATAATGAATATGAAATTAAGAAGAAATCTATTACATTTTTCCTGAATCATCATGTATTTTCTCTATATTCATTATGATTAAAAATATTTTAATTATTTACTTACTCAATTATAATTTTCATGTTTATATTTCCTTTGATAATATAATAATCAAATACATAATTACTTATGTTCTTTTCAAATGTTTTTATGATATTCATCTTATATGACATGCAGGATGTCAACAGTCTTACATGTAAATTCTAAAACATATGAAAAATAATTTTAATGACATAATTTGATTGTATATAATTAAATTTTAGTAATAAAACCAATCATGAATCATGATCCTGGAAAATGATGTACGTTGCAATAATAGAGACGGTAAGACAAACATACACTTGTGTAATGTTTTCATTTTTCAAGGATCAATATAGAAAAAAGTAATTATTGTTTTATCAATTCATAATGATATGTACATAATTAATACCATATAAGATCTTTATATATATTTATTTGGGTCATCCACATTATTTGTTAAAGAAAAATGAATCACATCACGTACTAGAGGTGGTAGTCCAATTTACGCATGAATAACATTATAATTTTTTAGTGAATTGAATGTAAATAAATTAAATGATATATTATATCCTAGTATGATAAATGTTTTATTAATACCATATATATACATTAATGAATCATAATAAAAATCCATGAGAGGTGGTGATGGAAAAAAATTATATCGGTCCTTAATAAGGTAGTCTTTTTTAAACATGAATGATGAATTATTTTTCAGTTTTATTGAGGTTGGATTTCAATATATGTTATTGTAATAAAATTATATAATAAAATTACATCGATTCAATTATTTTATTATATAATCATTATTAAGTACGATTTTCAAAATATTTTAGAATAAATAAAATGAAAAATCTCTATGAATAACTATACATATTTTTCAAACAAATACCTTTTCTTTACATCTTTTGTTTTATAATGTTGGTATTATGGTTAAAATAAGATCCCTATTGTAACACCCCAAGCTTCCATGGTACGCTCCTCTTTGAATAATAGAGCAGCGTGTGTTGTACGCAACCTCGAGTTCTGACACACCGCGACTAATCAAAGTAGCCGTTATGAATAGTAATAACCACTTTTTAAAATTATAGAAATTTTATATTTCAAAATGGACTTCATTTTTGAATTCGTAATATTGAAATTATCCTATGTTGAATTTTTGGTATTTTTCTGAGCACTTCCAATTTTCTATGAATAGTGAAAAATACATAAAAACAACTTTTTTAATCAAAAAAATTTATAGTGATAAATTATACTATTGAGTGGTTTTAAAGTATAATTAGAATATATTTTTACCATTATATCCAATGGTGGTTATTAGAATTAATTTCACTTTGAAATTGGACATAAACAATTGCCAATCTTTTGATATATATTGTTTCTAAAAAACACGCTATTTGTTGTGACAACGGTAATTAATTATGAAATTAATTAATGCAACTTATATGTTTGTAATTTTTTAAAATATACATCATTTTTGGATTCAGAATATCAATTATAGCTTAGGGTGAAATTTTGGCATTGTTCTGAAAAACTTCAATTTTTGATGAATAGTGAAACTACTAAGTGGTAGTTAAAAAACTGATTTTTTTTGTATAAATGAAACATTACCACTTCTGTGATTTGATTTTCAAAAATCCGACATACATGGTTGTCATTAGGAAGTAAAATTTGGTTCAATGGGATTAAAACAATTTTTTGGTGAATAGTAACTTTTAAGTTTAATTAATCACGATTAAAGGTAATTAGTGAAATTTAAGGTGAAAATGGTATTATAAAAATATGAAATGACCTTTACACTTGTCCTAACCCTATTGTATGATTCATGGACGACTAATACAATACATGGGTCAACTTGGGGACCCCATGGAGCCACTTTGGTAGGAAAATGACATAAATAACTTTTATTTAAAGTTAAAATAAAAATGTCACAAACATAAGTTGTTTTACTAAAACAATTTTTAAATGGGGTTATACCAGTCATATTTTTGACTATAATTATTCATTAGAAATATAAAACGATTTCCTACATCATGATATTTTTTTAATAATTTTTAGACATTAAATAAATTAAATTATTTATGACACCATGATGATGCAGCGATTACCTCATTAATTAACGATTTTAATAAAATGGAAGGATAATGTAAACTCTAAGAATTACACTTGTCCAAAGCCTGTTAGATGAGAATATTTCGAACCCTTATCACCATAGCCTAGAATTATATAAGTTTGGGACCTTTAGAATCCGAAAATCATTGTATAATAAAGTAACATTTCATTACTTTCCAAGAGTGCCCCTCCTCTCCTCTTATAAAAGGCCCCCACCTCTACCACATTATTCACACCTTAAAAGCCTTTTGGCTCGGCTAGCCTCTGCCCAAATACTCTCCCAAAATCTCTCCCTTACTTCTAGAAGCGTCACTTTGGGTATAATTCTTCGCAAGGAAGCCTTTGGCTCAAATCAAAAAGAGTTACCCGATTTTTAGGTAATGTCTTCTCTAATGTTGTTTTGTTTTATTTAGCTTCTACAACCCCTTAAACTCTTTTTATTCCTTTCTTTTGTAACAACACTAGTATCTACAATATACTAGGATGTTTTTATGATAAGTATTTGGTTTACACATACACACACCTTCTTCTAATGGTTAAAGAACATACTGTTTCTGTGGGTGGCGAAATACTGCCTCACTAAATGATGATTGTTCAATATTATTTTAACACCTCTAATGGTGGCCATTTTGATGAAATTATTTTCATATATGACATATATATTATGTTTATGTTTTCATTATGCTTCTGTATTTCTCATTTATGTCATACCTTTATGATTTCCATTATGTGTAAACACGATAATTTCATTTTAGGAAGTGCGGACTACCGCCCCCTCAAAGTGATTTAAATCGTTAATGCCATATGTGGGATGTATAAAGGATGAAGTAAATGGTATTATACACTATATTATACTTGAATTATATTATACATTTATATCATTATGATTTCATTCCATTAAATACGAAATATAAATGAAAGTAGCGTTCATGCGTACGTACGGCTTACCATCTCCATGAACGGTGCATTTCATTTCTTACCTCTAAATGTTATGTAATATTATAAATGAATGTATATACTGGATATATACGATATATATGATATCTAAATCATGAATATAATTCTGGATATAATGGATATTTCACCACATGAACAACTTGTAATTATAAGAAGTTTATTTTTGACTCAAGTACCTAAGATCGTCAAAACGACCGTTATTAACATAAATAATTACATAATGTTCAAAACATGGTAACAAGTGATATAAAATGAATAATAAACTTGAAAAAGGTTCTTAAGAAATTATAAATTAACTCTAGTTTATTATTCAGGAGATCAAAGAACGGTCGAGTGAATTCAGACACGAGGTAAGGGAACTTCTTAACCCAATTTCCATTCTTTGGGTTAATCTCTTACTTTCAAATTATGTAATGATATTATTATATCCTATCTTGTATTTGTAATTTCATTATGTTTACTTATAGTGAATACACATAATATATCTATTTTATTTAATAAAATGATCTTTGTAAGGTACTTTGTCTCAATCTCCATTCATTGAGGCATATTTTGTTTTATACACAACCTTCTTTTATACGGTGTATAAACCCCTTTGACTTTTACGTTTATTCAAAAGGAATATTTTTTATACGAAGAATTTACTAAATGAAAAAAGGGAATGTTTTTGTCGTACGTATGCGGCGACAACTACTTATCTGCCGCCGTGACCATTATTTGAGTTTCGGCATCCTCTACAAGCCATACCTTTTTTAAAAAGAAAAATAAATACCATGTTTTAATATTCTTTTATTTTGGTATTGAAAATGGTTTTGAAAGTCTTTTTATTATATCAATGTGTTGTATTTATATCTTGTGATTGAAATGTGGACATGTTATGTTTCCTTTATGCATATTTTATGTGATATGATTATATTATGGTTTATGATATATTTAAACCTATTCATATGAGGAATGCATTGGACTTAATAAGTGACGGGTGGAGCCCGCTATAGCTCCTCGATGCATCTGTAGGTCTCATGAGACAAACTAGTGTCTTGGCACGAGGCCTTGACAAAATCTTATTTGTGTTCTTGGCACGAGGCCTTGGCTACGTGGTTATGATAGTCTGACATTATGCATTCCATCATTATGAATGTGGTTATTGATATTGCATGTGATTATTCGACCCGTAGAATATCCATGTGAATAAGTAAATGGAATTATCTTATTTTACTTTTTCCATATTATGTTGAAGTTCATGTTTAAAAGGCTTTTGTTTTAGTTATACATTTCCTTAAATGTTAATGTTTATTTATGAAAGCTTCCGAAATATTGTTATCCTTACTGAGCATCTGAGCTCACCCCTTTCAATGTTTTAATATTTTCCAGGATGTGAAGAAGTATTTTTTGAATGACCTGCAGGGATAGTCAGAAGAGGATATGAGTGTGTACTATGGAGACTTTGTTATTGTATTTTTTCACTTTATGATGTAATGTAACATTTATGAATGTATCTAGTGTTTCCAAGGCTACTAAACTAATCGGTCTTTAGAGACTTGATCTTTTGTGATCATGCCAATGTTACGAAGTAATGCACCGACTCTGGGTAGCTAGGGTCGGGGCGTTACACCTATAATGTTGGTAGAGATGTTAAGATGTTATTTTTGATGTTATTTTTAAATAAAAATGTTTATTGATGTTTATGGGAATTATATTAATTGGTTCCCTTTTATAAAAGAGTGGAGGGATACATTTTGAATTCCACATAATATTAATAAATATTGATATAAAAAATGAAAATATTTAAAATATCCATTGATAATATGTGGATGAATCTGAATACCCACAAAAAAATAAAATTTGAACATGTTTAAAACGAATTTTTACCTGTATATTTTTTAGCACATTATAACCATTTTAAAAATTACAGTGATATATATTTATTAACTATTAATGAGTTTAAATGGTTACTATAAATGGAAAAATGTTCCCTAAATTTAAAGTGGTAGATTTTATAAATATTATCGATTCACATGGATGCGGATAATGTAATTTTTTTTTGAATTTTTACATCATTTAAAAAATATATTTTTATATAAAATAACATTAATATATATATTTGTAATATTCATGTAAAATAAATTTTAAACTAAAATATAAAAATTTAATTCTATGTCAATGAATCTATACATATATAATATGTAATTTGTATCAAAATATTTATTACACACATATAATAATATTTTTATAGTTCTCATAATTATTTTATTTATTTTTTTAGTGCACATTTACTATGTCAACGTTGCATAATCATTTGAGTAGTTATATAAATTAAGATAGATAATAATTTTTATAATAAATCACATATTTTTTTCATCATTATTAAAAAAATTATAAAATTATAAAATAAAGAGAATGAATTTTTAAACTATTCATTATAAAAAATAATATATTTGGTCAAAATCATGGATAATTGGAAATAAATGGCCAAATGTTCATCTTTTGTATGACTATGCATGCGAAATAATCAAAAACAATTAATTCAATAGTCTGGGTCATTCCACAGTCTTTATAATATTATTTTTAACCAAATAACATTATTTACTATTTAACATGAATATAAAATCTCTAAATTTTTTATTTATAATGATAAAAAATAACAGAGAAATATTTAATTTTTTTCACCCAATGATTCCAAATATGGAATGAAATTTACAATTTTAAATGTCATGATGTGATATAAACTACTTTTTATATAATTGTGTAAGATGCAAGGAAAACAATTTTTTATACAAATGTGTTTTAAGACCAAAATGTAATTTTTTAAAAATCAGGATTATCGCTGATTCAAATTATGGTTATTGTATTATATATAATTTAATAATGCTTATAGTATTATGAGATTAAATAAAAATAATATTTATACTTTTTAAATAATTGCAAATGGAATTTTTAAAGAAATCAGTATTTTTTATTGTTCAATGAATAATCAATATTTTCTAGAATAATAATAAAACACTTAAAGTTGATAATTATATTACCATTTAAAAAATTAGTAATTTTTATCAAAAAATATTTATGAATGTGAATTAAATTAATCATAATTACTTAATCACGATAATTAATTACATGATATTTTATGAAATAAATTTTTTTACGAATAAAATGGATTACATAAAAATTGATGTATTATATCCAAATAATTAACGAATAAAATTATTTTGGTTTTTTATTTATATATATTTCATAGTATATTTAATCATATTCATTCTTATAAATTAATCAACCATGTTTTAATAATCTGATAATAAATTTTTCTGGTTCATTTAAGCTCAGTGTTTTATGTCTTGTACACTGTTGATAAAAATTATTCATTTAAAACCATGGGATATTCAAATTTTTTCATTTCCATCCATACATTGAAATAAAAAAATTTCATTTCCTTGTGTAGATTATCGTTCCAATTGAGTTATATTCCCCCCCCCCATGATATTCTTTATTTAACAAAACCAATTGATATATGATTAAACTGCGTAAAAAATTATTTAATATCAATTTTTTATATGTTTATTGTATTATACAAATCCATATACATAATCATCGACTAAGATATAGTATTTTCATGTTTGGGGTATCTTAACCACCTTCCCAAATAATGTTTCAAAAATTTATCATTGATGAATATCTGTAATTAAATTTTAATATTATTATATGTTAATAAGAATATGAATATTGGTTTTTTATTCAATAATTTCATTTTTAATTTTTATACTTTCATATAAATATCACAATTCATTATTACAATTTTAAAAAAACTTACAATGATTAAATTTTCAAGAATACATAAAAATACTATATTATAAATTAATATCATATGATAATAAATGTTAAATATTAAATTAAATATAGAATAATTTGTTTACTAACAAATTATCAAATAAATATAGATTTATTATTCATTAAATTAGAAATATTCAAAAACTGATTCCAGAATAGGGTAAGGGTGTGTAAAAACACACTTTAATTTTATTTATTTTTTTCATTCATATTAAACACTAATTTACATATTTTAACTTATTTTACCAATTAATTCTTTTTTTGTGTTTCCCTATTATTTTTTAGTGGGTTTACAAATATCACAGATAAAAATAATATAATTTTTTTTACCTCAATGATTATGTTACATTTAAAGGTTCCTTGTATCAATTTTTTACCCCTTGAGAAATATATCTTATTATAAACCATGTTCTATTTAGAATTTTATATCTAATACCATTTATTATTTTTGAATCATTATTCTCATATATATAATAATATCAAATATCCAATTAATTTTTTTTCTCACGTGGGGTTTGTAAATGAAATATTCCTAAACTATATATTATATATATATAAACAGTTATTAAGAAATAGTTTACATGTTATGCCCTAATAATGATTGGTGTAGTGTAGCTAATACCCCATTAATTTTATTATATTAAATTACTTCTTATCTTGGAAAATTCACATCAATTGTAACACCCCGACCCCTCTAGACTGAAGCAGGTGCATTACTTGTGATATATGTATTGTTTAAAAGAATAAAAAATCCAAAAGGAATGATCAGTTTAGTAGTCTTGGAGAAACTTGATACATAGATGTAAAACAAATTAAATAGAAAAAGGTTACAAAATAAAATACATAACAAAACTAAAAACTGCAACCACAATAACTCAATAAATGACCTTCTCTTTTCCACCTATTGCAGGTAAAAAATGAAAGGGGTGAGAAAAATGCTCAGTAATGGTTACAAATGGTGTAAGAATGAATACAATAATAAGTGAATCATATTCAATCGGACATAATCAATATGGTATGGTGAATAAATGAAAAACTAATTACATTAATAAACAGAGAATGAAACTGCATCCATAGATTTTTTTCATCATGAAAATATCATGGATTATAATAATAACTGATAATGAATATAGATAATTCTTATTAATTAAAATTCATGTTTCTTGCACATGAAACTATAATACCATTAAAATGGTTTAGTTCTATGTCTAGAAACTCGTCTGATTTTTGGAAACAAACTCGAAGGGTTTATTGCCAACTGATTTGTCTCATGAGACCTACCGATGCATCAAGGGGGTATAGTGATCCCTGAACTCCAATTCGTGTCCAAATAATTCTTTATACCTTGATTAAATACAAGATCAATATGACATTCCAATATAAATATAGATTAGAGTATACGAATTCATCAATATTTCTAAAATTAAATAACATTCCAAATAAACACCATAAGTAAAATGGTATACAGTTTATAAAATGAACATATCCATGATACATGATTATGGATATTTAAAATAAATATAATTTCAAATGAAAAGTGATCTCAAATGGGCATTAGGTACACCACATAAGTATTATTAGGTGCACAATACAAAGTTAGTCACAAGAAAATAGTAGTTGAGACAAAGTCTCTTTCCATAATGTAGTCGGTAAAATCATATGAACAGAACATAATAATCCTCAAATGAATCATTTAATAACATGAATATAAAGTGAAAAATGTTATTATATATCAAATGGCAGTATACATATTCCATTTACATGAAATAAGTGGTGAACAATGAATATCTAACAGAAATGAATGTGAGACGAGAAACCCCTTTCAAATATTTTGGCATGGTAATGAGTGTTATTTTAAGGGCTTACATAGAGGTAAAGGGGTATTCCACTATTTATATGTAACAAGTTCAGTATGGGGGAGGTTCTAAAACATATCCCATCATTAGGAATTAAAAATAAAAGGGCACAACATAGGAGAGATTCTTGAACAAAAGTGAGAGAGAGGATCCCTTATAAATATTGTGATATTAGAGTGACGATAAATCCATGAAATATTTATGTTTGAAAAATAAAAATCCACAAAATATATGTTAATATACAGTATAAAGCAATAATAGTCCATTCAAAAATATTATAGGAACAATGTAAGCCATGAAATGGATGTTTAACCCAATGAATGAAAATTGAGTTAAGCAATCCCTTACAAACATTCTGGCATGGTAACGAGTGTTATTGTGAGGGATTAATGAGTGGTAAAGGGGTATTCCACTATTTATATGTCACAAGGGAAGTATGGGGGAGGTACGAAAACATACCCCATCATCTGGAATTAAAAATAAAAGGGCACAACAATGGGGAGATTATTGAACATAAGTGAGAGAGAGGGTCCCTTACCTTATGATTGAAGGTGTTATTGACGTGTTATTGAAGACCTGAATAAACAAATTAGGCTTATTAATTCATAATTATAGAACCTATAATGCATCAATAATTGAGGGCTCTGGTGTTCAGATCATAAATGACTCAGTGATTCAAGACTCCACTGTGGGAGGAAGTCAAATAGCACATCCCACTGAGGATCTAGAAGGAAATGTTTCACAAATACCTTCATATAAGGTTACAAGAAAGAAGTTACCTGTGACTCTAACAATGCCTATTGATTCAGGGAACAGGTTTATCTCTCTTTATGATGATTAAGCTGGACCTATCAAGGGTGGATGTGATTCCAATAAAATTCTGGATGAGAATAAGGCATATCCTGAAGAATGCTTACCTCTAAGCTATGTTGGCCCCTGCACTAGACAGAGGTCATTGAATCAATGAAGATAATTTTCTGGAACTGCCAGGGTCTTGGGAATTCTCCCGTGATCAGAACCCTTAAGCATATTACCATGACCAATAAACCCATGTTATTGGGTATTGCTGAGCCAAGAATAAACTTTGAAAGATGGATGCCTTTTAATTGGAGTGTCATGGGCTACTCCCTTATTGTAACTAATTAGCTGGTGAATGGAAATGAATCTCTATGGGTGCTAAAACACAATAGTGTTATCATAAATTCTTTTCAAAATGATCGGCAATCAGTAAATTTATTTTGTTGCTTTCAATTCAATAAGATTTGTGAGACCTTTGTGTATGATTTTAATCAGTACATTAGAAGGAGGACATTATGGGAATCCCTTCTCATGATTCCTGACAACATGTCTACTAGATGGATTCTTCTTGGGGATTTCAATACAATTATGAGGCCAGAGGAGAAAACTGAGAGCAATTTTTGTAGAGCTTCACCTAAATACTTTTCATCCTACATTGATCATTGTAGGTTGAATGAAGTTCCCATTTTAGGTGCAGATTTTACTTGGACTAGATACACTTTAAATGGGAGTCAGGAAAGTAAATTAGACAGATGCCTAATTAAGATGGATGATAGGAGTGAAATGATGAAAGTTTCAGGAATGACTCTTCCCAGAATTCATTCAGATCATAATCCCACTTAGGTTGACCTCTGTTTTAGTAGCCTGAGGTCAGCACCTTTACCCTTCAAGTTCAATAATGCTTGGTTGGTTGTGCCTAGATGCAGGGAAATAATTTTAGAGGCTTAGAAAATAGATGTCACAGGTATATCTTTGTTCATTCTGACTTCTAAGCTGAAAATTGTTAAATATAGACTCAAAGAGTGGAGTAAAAAATCATTCTCCAACATTGCTAATGACATTAAAGAAGTTGAATCTCACCTGTTATGTTGTCAGTAGTGGAATATGCAACATGACACTCCATCAAAAGAAGAGATACAGGCTTCTTCAAATCTTGGTAATCTATTTACTCTTAAGGAGAATCTGGATCGAAATCAACACAATGTTAAGTGGCTTAAAGATGGGGATAGGAACTCAAGATTATTTCACTACATGCACAAGGAGAAAAAGGTTAGAAGAAATCTGAGGCCCTTAAATATTGGTGACAATATGCTAACATCTAATAATGAAATTGCTAATGGTGTGACATCTTAATTTGAAAAGCTATACTATGACTCTAGTGAGAACAGCTCAGACAAGATTATTATATGTGTTGAACCCTGTGTTGATGATAATCCGAACAGAAATATTACTGATACTCCTACTCAAAAAGAAATACATTTTGCACTTTTCTCTTTAAATATGTATAGTGTTGCTGGTCCCGATGGCTTTAAAAAAAATTTATGTTCTACTGGGACATCATCCATCATGAAGTGATCAGTGATGTTAAATAATTCTTCCATAATTTCTTTATTCCATTTGGGATGAACTCTAATTGTATTTACCTGATTCCTAAGAAGGTTAATGCCTTGGACATTAAAGATTTCAGGACCGTTGCCATTGGGAAATCCATTTCAAATGTAATCAGAAAAATCAT
Source organism: Viscum album (assembly GCA_963277665.1). Taxonomy (NCBI): domain Eukaryota; kingdom Viridiplantae; phylum Streptophyta; class Magnoliopsida; order Santalales; family Viscaceae; genus Viscum; species Viscum album. The sequence goes on along the minus strand of OY728129.1, from coordinate 19,608,802 downwards.
GGCTATCTGGATAGGTGAAGTTACTAAAAGCCTTGTCTCTACTAATCAGTTTGTCTTTGTACTAGGGAGAAAGATTCAGAATTTCCTTTTCACTGCTTCAGAATGCATTAATATTATGAAATGCAAAGCCCCACATGGTAACATGGCCCTAAAGATAGATATATCAATGTCCTTTGACACAATAAGGTGGGACTTTATCTTAATAATTCTTAAGATGCAAGGCTTATCAGTGAGATTCATCGGTTTGATATATACCATATTGAAAAGTTCTTGCTTATCCATTCTTATCAATGGTTCCCCCAGGGGTTTCTTTCAATGCACATGAGGGGTCAGACAAAGTGATCTTTTATCTGGGATTCTGTTCTCTATGGATGAGGATTACCTGAGTGTGTGTCTCCATGACCTTGTCAACACTGGTATTTATCTATGAATGAGGGCATGTGGGAACTTCTTTTCTCCCTCACATTTATTTTATGTTGATGATATACTTATGTTTTGTATGGATGATAGGAAAAAAATTTCTTACATTAAGAGTATCTTCTCACATTATGAAGAGGTTGTAGGCCAGGTTATCTATTGGAACAAATACTTTGTTGTCTTTGGGGAAGACATTAGAGTCTTGAAGCAAAAGAGGGTCTCTATTAGGCTTGGTGTCAAAATAGGTACACTTCCATTTAACTATCTTGGGATTCCCTTGTTTTGGGGAAGGGTGAAACGTGCCCATTTAGAAGGCATTGCTCTGAAATTTACCAATCAGTTAGCAAGTTGTAAAGGGAAGACCATGTTTGAGGCTGGTAGAGTTTTCCTTGTCAACTCTATTATTACATCCGTGTTTGTTTTTTCCTTTTCTATGTATAGATGTACAACACTTATTCTCAAGGAGTTGAGTGGAATGATTTTGAATTTTATTTGGACTGGATCAAATCATCAGAGGAAACTCGTTACTGTTGTCTGGAAAGACTGTATAAATCCAGTCAATATGGGAGTAATGGGAGTTAAGGGTGTTATAATTTTTAATAACTCAGTCCTAGGGAACATTACTTGGAGGCTTCTTTCTAAGCCTGACTTTTCTCTTGAATTTCTGGTTGGATGTTTTGTTGATATACTTTGAAACAGTAAGTGCATTTTTCTGAAATCCTTTGTGTGGCCTTCAATTAAGAGTTATTATTCAACAATCATGTCTCAATAAATATGGTTGCTTTATCCTGATTCTCATTCGAACTGCTGGAACACCCCATGGTTGTCCTCCCCAATAAAGGATTACATTGATATTCCATCCGATTTGGGAAATCTTTCCATTTCTGATTTGCAGGAAAATTTGGATGCTTATGATATCATTCCTAATAATCTTAGTATGGAAATTACAAACTGTGCTTATGTTGATAATGACATACTGATCTGGAAACCTTATCTCAGTGGATCCTTTTCTAGTTGGGAGTACTATAATCTGCAGTGTGGTGTATTCTCTGGAATACCTTCTTGGCTGGCAGGTGTTCGTCGACCATACATTTCCCCTAGTGATGCCTTGTTGAACTGGTGAATTTGGAAAAACAAAATTCCCATCCAATGTATGTTACAGCGCACAGGACTTAATCTGGCCTCAGTATGTCATTTCTATATTAACAGTGATGAATCTCTTTCCTATCTGTTTATCCACTGTCTTTTTTCTACGCGTCTATAGAATTATTTGCAATCAATCTTAAATTGCTTCTTTGATTACTGCTCTATTGAATCGGTGCTATGTTTAGCCTTAAAGATTGACTTCAGTGAACAATGGAAATCCCTGTTTACTACTTCTATTATCTAAGTTTTCTCCTTTATCTGGAAAGCTCGAAATAATATTGTGTTTAACAATGTCAAGCCTTCTGTCTGGGATGGTGTTCTGCTTATACATCAAAGCATTAAAGCTGCTTCGATGAACCAAACTGGATCCAAGAACAATGATGTTTCTGACCTTGTACTTCTAAGATCCCTTGGTTTCAGTGGCAAGGAATGGAAGCCTATAATGGTCAAATACATTAGGTGGATTCCACCAATTTATGAGTGGCGGAAAGTGAATGTGGATGGGGTGGCCTCCGGTGCACTAGGTCCAGTTGGGTGTGGTGGAGTATTTCAAACGCATCAGGGTTTCGTGAAAGGATTTTTTTTTCATTATATTGGTTATTCTCATTCTATTGAAGTTGAACGGTGGACTATGATCAAAGCTATCAGATATGCGGTGCGTTATGGTTGGAATAGAGTATGGTTAGAGTCGGATTCGTCCCTTGCTGTGCAGATTTTGAAAGATCGATCTCGGAATGTTCCTTGGAGGATGATTTCTGCTTAGATCTCATGCCTTAGCCTTGCTGAGGGCTTATGTATTAAAGTTTCTCATATATATTGAGAAGCTAACCAGGTTTCTAGTTCTCTCTCTAAAATGGCCATAATGGAGGTTAGTTCCAGTTGGTCTTTTGTTTTTCCCTTATATTGGGACAATTTGGTTAGCAATGACATGGATGGTGTTCTATATACATGACTTTGTAAGGCCTCCTGATTCTATGTTGTTATGTACTGTTTACTCTTTTTTATAATAAAGTTTTTGGGAGTAGGTTTATGCCTGTCTTCCAAACCTTTTGGAAAATTCCTCTTTTGAGAACCTCTTAAGGGGAGAGGTTTTGGTAGTTTGAAGAGGTTAGTAGCTTTTGAACTAGGGTGAGAATATTAGGGAGAGATTTGGGAAAAATATTGGAATGTAACAAGGCTTGAGAGGAGTGAAGAGAAGTGGGAGTGAGGGGGGGCGGGGTTTATAGTGGAGGAGAGAGTGGATTTCCAAATAAAAAAATCATTAATTTATTATTTCTTCACAAGAAAAGGAATAGTGAGTCTTTTATGACCATGAATATTAATATTATCATGTGAATATGAATCAATTGGGCTTATATAAGCAGATCATCATCAATGACTCAATTAATCAATTATTTAGCATTTTTGTGAATTATCAGATTTTACTATTCATAAAAAATTCAAGTATTTTAGAAAAATCCCAAAAATTTATCCTAGAAATTTTTCGATGTGTGGAATCCAAAAATGAAGTCCATTTTTTATAAATAACTTTCTAAATATTATTAATTAAATATTAAATTAAAATCATTATTCAATCAAAAAATATAATCACTAAAAAATTTCATCTTCATTTTTATGGTCCCTAAATTCATTTATACACTCAATGGTATGGATACCATTCATAAGAGTCATATTACTATTTATAATGGTATGTTAATATTCGTAATGGTATATTAATATTGGTAATGGTTGGTTAATATTCACCAAAAATTGATTTTTTCTTATCGGACTCCAAATACTCTACTGATCGCAACCATGTATGTCAGATTTTTGAAATTCACATCATAGAAGTGGAAAAATTAGGTTTACATGGATAGGGTATGGATATCAGCTATAAGTAACCATGTTTTGTTCCATATAGGCATAGTGATTCAGGAAATATAGGCTATAACTAGAATGTATTTAAGATAAACATACCATGAAGTGTTTGGGGTGCTACATTGTTCCGTCCTTCGGAAATTTCATCCTTGAAATTTTATGTATGAAGATCACCAAAAAGATGTGGGTGATTCTTTATCATAACATCCTTAGGATTCCATGTCGCTTCTTCCCTATTCTAGTTTTTTCAAAGAACCATTACTAGACTAGTTTTTCGATTTCTCAATACCATCTCCTTTGTGTCAAGAATCCTGATAGGCCTTTCACAATATAAAAAATCAGGTTTGAGTTCTATTTCTTCGTATGTGAGTACATGTGTTGGGTCTGACATGTATTTATTTAACAATGACATGTGGAACACATCATGAACTCTGGAAAGACTTGGAGGCATTTCCAAACGGTAAGCTACAGCTCCGATTCTTTCCAGGATTTCAAATGGTCTAATGTACCTGGGGATCAATTTCTCTTTCTTACTGAACCTTAAGGCACCCTTCCATGGAGATACTTTCAGAAATACATGATCATCAACTTGGAATTTCAAATCCTTTCTCTAGTTTTCAGCATAACTCTTCTACCTACTTTGGGCTGCTTTAATATGGGCCTATATTATCATCACCTTTGACGCGGTCTCCTCAATAAGTTTAGGGGCTATAAGTTTCCTCCAACCAACTTCGTCCCAACAAGTTGGAGTTCGAAATCTCTTTTTATATAATGCTTTATATGGACCCATTTGAATACTAGAATGGAAACTGTTGTTGTAGAAAATTCCACCAAAGGCATGTATTGATCCAGCATACCTTGTATGTCAAGAGAGCATGACCTCAACATGTCATCTAGAGTTTTAATAGTCCTTTTTGACTGTCCATCATTTTGGGGGTGATAAGTAGTACTCATTCGAAGCTCAGTATTCAAAGCCTTCTGGAGACGTTTCCAGAATGTTTAGGTAAACCGGGGATCTCGATTGGACACAATCAATAGAGTTTCACCATGAAGTCTTACAAATTCATTATTATAAATTATTTCCAAGTGATCAAGTGGAAAATCCTCTCTTATAGAAAGGAAATGTGCTGAATTTGTGAGCCAATCATCAATTACCCATATTTCATCGTTCCTTCTAGGTGACCTTGGTAGTTCAGTGACAAAATCCATTGTAATGTTATCCCACTTCCATATAGGAATTAGTATAGGTTTCATCACTCCTTTGGTATGTTGTCTCTCTGCCTTCACTTGTTGACATACTAGACATCTTGACAAGTAGTCAGAAATTTCCCGCTTCATATTATCCCACCAAAAATTTTCCTTCAGATCTCTATAAATCTTGGTGAAACCTGAGTGTATAGAGACATTTGAGAAATGAGCATCATCTAATAGTTCCCTTTTTAGCTCAGGTACTGATGGAACACAAAACCTCTTCCCAAATTTCATAACTCATTATTCATACACGAAGTTATCCTATCTCCCATCCTTTACTGCATTAATTTTTTTATGAAAATTCTCATCATCAGATTGGGAGATTTTTACCTTCTCTAATAATGATAGTTTAGAAATCATTTAAAAGAAGGGAGTTGTTTCCCCTTCCTTAACAATTCCCATATCCATCTTCAGTAGGTACATTAATATATGATCTCTTTTAATCCACATTTGAGTCAGAAGTCCATGATCATTCCAACATAATGCATCTTCTACCTTATTCTCCTTTCCTGGGTGGTAGTGTATTGACCAATTGTAATCTTTGAGTGACTTGAGAAATAATATTTTCCTCAAGTTGAGTTCTGTATAAATATCACATCTGTCTTCATAGAGATAATTCCTCTATATTTTCAGAGAAAATATTACGACTGCTAACTCAAGATCATGGGTTGGATAGCTTTTCTCATGAGTCTTCAACTGTCTTGATGCATAATAAATAACTTTATCGTTTTTCATAAGGACTCAACCCAGTCCATTCTTAGATGCATCATTGTATATTAAAAATTCATCACTTCCAGATGGAAGAGTCAAAATTGGATCATTGACCAATATTTTTTTCAATTCTTCAAAATATTTATACATTCTTTTTTCCACACATACTTAACTCCTTTACGTGTGAGATTGGTTAGCGGGTTAGCCAATTAGGAAAATTTTTGAACGAAATTCCGATAGTAACCTACTAAGAAAATACAACTTTATACCTCAGTTATGTTTGTTGGCGTGAGCCAATTTCGAATTGCCTTTGCCTTCATAGGATCAACAAGGATTCTTTCCTTCGAGACAATATGGCCTAGTAAAATAACTGATTGAATCCAAAATTCACATTTTTTAAACTTCCCATAAAATTTATTTCTTCTAAGATATTGCAGAATAATCTATATGTGATTCTCATGTTCTTCATATCTTTTTGAGTACACAAGGATATCATCGATGAATACCACAAAAAAGTTATCAATATATTCCTTAAAACACTAATCATTAAAACCATGAAAACAGTGGGTGCATTATTCAATACAAAAGGCAACACTGTAAACTTATAATTCCCATACCTGGTTCGAAATGTTGCCTTAGGAATATCCTCCCTCCTCACTTGCAGCTGATGATATCCATATCGAAGGTCTATCTTCAAAAATCATTGAGCTCCATGAATTTGATCAAATAAATCATCAATCCAGGTTAGAGGATACTTATTATTTATTGTAATAGCATTGATTTCCCTGTAATCAATGTATATCTTCATGGATCCATCTTTCTTCTTGACAAAGAGGACATGGGCTCCCCATATAGAAACACTAGGTCAAACAAATCCCTTTTCACTCAATTCCTCTAGTTATTTCTTTAGCTCTACTAATTCGAGAGTGGCCATTCTATAGAGTGTATTTGATATAGGTCTTGCACCCAGAATCAAATCGATATATGACTCAACTTCCCTCTCTGGAGGATGTCCAGGTAAATCCTCTGGAAATACATCAATGTACTCTTGCACTATGTGCACATCTTCAATTTTAATATTTCCTTCTTCACCCATATATATTGGTTTATTTTCCTCTCCATGTATTGCATTCAGTAAATCTACTGTGGGTGGTTCTAGATAAGAAATAGGTGGCAAGGTTTCTGCTCTAAATATAAGGGATTCTACACTATTCTAAAAAATTGTAACTTCCTTTTTCTTACAATATATATTTTCATCTTAATCTGACAACCAATTCATACAAAAAATTATTTCAAAGTTAGTCATTTGTATGATGACAAGGTTATCAACTAAAGCAAATTTTGATGTCTGTAGGGGGACTAATCGACATGCCTTTATGGAAATGACACATCCCCTAAGAGTTTTAGCTAAGAACTCCTTTATTAAATACAATTGTACATATCTAATTTTTTTTTGAAAACTGAGATAATATAAATGAATGTGATGATATAGAATCAAATAATGTGTAGTTTATGTTTATGGAAACAATTGAAGTACTTGCCACCACATCATTAATAACTTCAACATCCACGGTTGTAATCACATAAGCTCTCCCTTGCTATCTTGGCTATTTTTGAGATATGTTTCCTCGGTGCTTAAGAAACTCATTTTAATAGTGTCCCATATCTCTACAATTGTATCATTGAATATCATTGAATTGTTTCTTCCCCTTGCATTCATCACATCAATGACCCTTTTGTCCTCACATATAGTAGACTCCCATGCCCATTAAGAATTTCCCAAGATGATTCTTTCCACAGTTCTAACATAATGGGAATAATTTTGTTCCCTTACTCTTATATGGTGCTTCTCCTTTTCCTTGGTTATTAGAGTACAACTTCTTATATTTATTTCCCTTGAACAAATTTGATCTAGAAAATTCCTTCTCTGTTTTGATGGCACTTGATACAATTTCATAATATTATGAAAATGATTGAGAAGCCAGTGCCCTTAAAAGACTTGGCTTAAGACCATTAGAAAATGATCAATCTTGTACGCCGAGTCTCATACGTAATCTATGGCACACTTGGCCAACCTTGTGAAGGTAACCCCATACTCGGAAACACTATCTTCTTCCCTTTGTTTTAAGCTAAGGAATTTCAACTTCATTTTAGTTCGTTGTTTATACGGGAAATATTTTCAAAGAATATTTTCTTAAAAGTCCTCCATTCTACATATTATATTTCCTCTTCCTTTGTGGTATTATGGATTAATGAACACCATTGATCTACATCACCCTTGAGACAATATACTACTACCACTACCTTCTCATTTTCATGCATCTTAATTCCATGAATATCTGTTCAAGTGACTTGATCCATAGCTCATCTACCATCGGATTAGTAGTCCCACTAAAATATGGGGGATTTTTCTACATGAAATGATCCAACATAGGTGTTGCATTGTTATTCTTCACAACCTTATTATGTTGTCCCAATATGGTCATAATCTGATCTACTACAACATTGACTACGTTTACTTTCTCCGTGGGAAAATCCCTACATTGGCCACGAGTATTGATTACCCTTATTCCCTTAGGAGCCATTTCTAAATAATGGCACACACTAGATTAGGGTATGAATTATAATTTATAATCATAACTTAACAAAAATACATAGCATTAATTGAGATCCTATGCATGGCTAATCCCTTATTCATAAAAAATGGTTTCATTGAGGAATAGTTTAAATTTCAATCCTTCATAATGGCTTGTAAATAAAATATGAATTATCCTAAGCATATCCCCTTGGAGTGTTGTAACCATGAGAGCAGCAAGGCCCATTTTCATGTGCTAGGATAACCTATGTCAAGCCCAAAACTCTTTGTCGGAGTTTTCACTCCTAGGTACATCTGTGTCAGCGCCACCTCTACCTACTCGTATACAAACAAGGATGTATTTTCTAGAAAGAATCACATAATATATTCCTTACCAAAATACCAGGATATTCTTGTATTTTTATCCTCAAATACTACTGTAGGGAAATGTTCCCTATAATATATTTCCTACTATTGTTTCCATGTTTCCTACTAAACTTCCTCTAATACTAACTTTAACACCCCAACCTCTCTAGACTAGAGAAGGTGCATTACTTGTGAAATTGGAATAGTTATAAGGAATGAAAAATTCTAATGGAATGATCAGTTTACTATTCTTGAAGAAACTAAATACACAGATATGACACAAATTACATTGAAAAAGGTTAAAAAATACAGTACATAACAAAACTAAAAACTGCAACCACATGAAATCAATAAATGACCTTCTATTTACCCCCTATTGAAGGTAAACAATGGAAGTGGAGATCTCAAATGCTCAGGAAGGGTTAAAAATGGCAGATGCATGAATGAAATAATAAGTGAATCATAGTTAATCTAACATAATCAATATGTCATGGTGAATAAATGAAAAACTAATGCAATTAATAAACGGAGAATGAAACTTCATCCATATATTTTTTCATAGGGAAAACCTTATGGATAATAATAAAACCCAATAATAAATAAAAAGAATAATTATTAATTGTAATTCATGTATCTGTCACATGAAACCATAATACCGTTAAAATGGTTTAGTTCTATGGGTAGAAACCCGTCTGATTTTTGGAAACAAACTCAAAGGATTCGTCTCCAAATAATTTGTCTCATGAGACCCACCGATGCATCGAGGGGCAATAGTGGGCCCCACCCACAAATTCATGTCCAATGTATTCTATATAAATTGATTCAATACATGATCAATATTCCTTCCCAATATCCATATACAGTATAGTATACAGATTCATCAATATTTCTATAATTAAAATAACTTTCCAAAAAAACACCATATGTAAAATGGTATACAGTTTATACAGAAAAAATATCCATGATATGAGATTATATATATTTAATATAAATATAATTTCAAATAAAAAGTTATCTCAAATGGTATTTAGGTACATCACATAAAGATTATTAGGTGCACAATACAAAATTAGTCACAACAAAATAGTAGTTGAGACAAAGTCTCTTTCCACAATGTAGTCAGTCGAATCATCTGACCAGAACATAATAACCCTCAAATGAATCATTGAATAACATTAATATTAAGAGAATCATGTTATTATATATCAAATGGAAGAAAAAATATACCACATTAAATAAATAAGTGGTTAACAATAAAAATATCACATAAATAAAAGTGAGATGAGAAACCCCTTATAAACATTCTCGCATGATAACGAGTGTTATTGTGATTGGTTTATGAGAGGTAAATGGGAATTATGATATTTATATGTCACAAGGGATGTATGGAGGAGGTGTGAAAATATAACCCTTAATTAGGAATTGAAAATAAAAGGAAAAAACATAGAGGATATTCTTGAACAAATGTGAGAAAGAGGATTCCTTACAAAGATCGTGTCATTTGAGTGATGATAATCCATAAAATATTTATGTGTGAAAAATAAAAATCCACAAAATATATACAGTATAAAAAAATCATAAGTCATTCACACATATTTTGGGAAAAATGTAACCAATGAAATAGATGTTTAACCCAAAGAATGAAAATTGAGTTAAGCAATCCCTTACACACATTCCGGCATGGTACCAAGTGTTATTTATTAGGATTAATGAGAGGTAAAGGGGTATTACATTATTTATATGTCTCAAGGTATGTATGGATGAGGTTAAAAAACATACCCCATCATTCGGACTAAAAAATAAAAGGGCACAACATTGGGGAGATTCTTGAACAAAAGTGTGAGAGTGGATCCATTACCTTATGCTTGATGGTGTTCTTGACTTGTTATTAAAGACCTGAATAAACAAATTAGGCTTATTAATTCATAATTACAGATCCTTAACTATATTTAAATGATTTATTATTACCCCTTTTATTTCATTCATGAACTTTTTTTAGTTATATGGTTCAATTTCATTGTTCGGGCTCGTTTGATAACTTGGTTTTAAAAGATCAGTTAAATTATATTCATGTTCGGATAAATATGAAAGATGGAAGTGGTTGTATAGAAAATAAGTTATATGATATTTGAGAACATCTAGGATATTTCATGGATTTAAATTTAATTTGGTTACTTATAGTGAGGTAGAATTATTATATATATAACCTTAGTGACAACTGTTTTGGTTAATCGGTGTGTTTGATTACAATGAACATGTTTTGCTTTATAAATTAATACCATTTGTACAAAAGGATTATAGAAATAAAATAGGATATATTACATATATAATAATCTGGTTCAACCATAACACAAATGGATTCATGACCAGAATTAATGATTATAATAGAAATTGATAAACAATTGTCCTTGAATGTGCTAAATTAGCACATCTCAAATGGTGCTTTCATTTCATCCAAATAAAGGGTGGAAAAATAAGAGAAGATAATGAAATATCCCATTATCATAAAAAAATTCCAGTACATTTATGTTAATGGAGTTATCATACTATTTGGGTGAAGGAAGGTGAGTAAAGAAACAAAAAGAAAATAACATAAAAGAAATGAATGAATTGAAAATGGGAATTTACCTCTTTAGACTTCCTCCTTTGAGAACCTCTTATGGGGATAGGTTTTGGTATTTTGAAGAGTCTAGGAGCTTTTGGACGTGGGGAAGGATTTTAGGGAGAGATTTGGGCAGAATATTGGCAGGGAACAAGGCTTGAGAAGAGTGAAGAGATGAGGGAGTGAAGGGGGGGGTTATAGTTGAGAAGAGAGAGGATTTCTCAATATATAATTCATTAATTTATTATTTCTTCACAAGACAAGGAATAGTGAGTCTTTCATGACCAATAATAGTAATTTTATCATGTGAATATAAATCAATTGGGCTTACATCTGCAGATCATCATCAATGACTCAATTAATCCATTATTTAGCATTTATTATGAATTATCTGATTTTATTATTCATAAAAAATTATTTTATTTCATAATAATCACCAAAATTCATTCTAGCCATTTTTCGACATTTATAATCCAAAAATGAATTCCATTTTTCAAAAATAATTTTTTAAATATGATTAATTAAATATTTAAATAAAATTATTATTTAATCAAAAAATATAAACATATAAAATTCTCATCTTCATTTTTAAGGTGCCTAAATTCATTTATACACTCAATGGTATGGATACCATTAATAATAGTCATATTAATATTACTAAGGGTATGTTACTATTCATAAGGGTAGATTACTATTCACCGAAATTTGATTTTTCCTTATCTGACTCCAAATAACTTACAGATCACAACTATGTACGTTCGATTTTTGAAATTCACACCATAGAAGTGATGAAATTAGGTTTACATGGCTAGGTTATGGATATCTCTTATAAATAACCATTTTTTGTTCCATATAATCTTAGTGATTAATTAAATATAGTCTATATCTATAATGTATTTAAGATAAACATCCCATGAAGTGTTTGGGGTGCTACATCAATTCATGTGCTTCCATTATCCAAATGATGATTGGTATCTTCACTAAATGATAAGGTTTTTTTCATATCTTTACATGATTTATTCAGTACTAATGTATCTCTTTAAGAAACATTTTTTAATTAATATAATAATCTTAAATCTATTTTTGGAAATAAATTTTTTTAACACAAAATCAGTTTAAATTACGTATATTTTTTCTATAAATTTCATTTATGTTATGAATAATTCTCATCACAGTAAATTTAATATTATTGTCGAGAACTATATTTTCTCATTCTAGAAACTATATTCCATTAATATTTAGAATACCAAGACTACATTATATCATATTTATTATAACATCTCCTAATACAAGGTGAAAAAGATAATCTTGTATTATTTTCTCAATGTGAATTTTTTCTAATTTCTCAAAAAAAATATTTCTTCCCATATATAATTATGTAAATTTTTCTTCAAGTCCAAACATCCATAATATAAAACATTATATTAATTTATAATCAGCAGTATTGATGTTTTTATTCATGATTATTGTTTTAAGTTATTTCGTTTATCTTTTTTGATATAGTTTTATAAAAATTATGTAACGACCCGACCCATGTTGGGTCTCAATCTGCAACTACCTCAAGCCCTCCTCAATAGGCCAGGGGGTAGAAACAAGTACTAAAGGAACAAATAAATATGAGAGTCCTTTTAATAAGATAATGTACACATTAAAATAGACAACTCAAAGAAAAAGTACACATGGTTAAGAGAAAAATGATGAAAGAGTTCAATAAATAAATCAAGCATGCATGGACCTATAAGGAGTAAAAGTACAAAAATGTATACTGAGAATGAAAAAGGGACAAATACATGCCCAGCTAGAAAATTTTTCCAAGCAGATAGAAACAGATAAAGTAATATTGCTGAGAGACCTCCACTCCTAGAACTCATTCTTTGACCACTATACATGGTCCAAGAACCTTGTATCCCTAACATTCTTGAACGTCATTATAAACATGTATATCATCTGCATAAATCATGAAACATGCGAAAAAATCCCATCAATGGGTGAGTATAAAAATACCTAATTGGATGCCCCAAAAGCTGATGGGGGAGGAGTAAGAGATATAACTAAGGAGGAAATCATTAGATAGAATAATGTACATTAAAAGAGTGCAATTCAAACTAATAATAGAGTGAACATAAATTCATTCAGGAAAAAGGAGCTCAAAACATTGAGAATATAAACTTCTCATCCGGTCATCTCTATTGATTGAAAATTGATATTTTATTATGAAATATCACAATGGCCACAAAACACCACCCCAAAAAAAGTTTAAGGTGGTCAAAAATGGTGTAAACCAATGGAATACCATTGAACAAAAGACATACATTCCAAATTAAGGGATCCTAGGATATCAGGAACAAAAATCACATCCTCCTGCCATCTAATCCGAGAAAGCACATCAGCATCAATGTTAAACTCCCTCCAAAAAATGCTTAAAAATGACCCCAATGTCCCTTGCAAGCACACATCTATGGATAATATAAACCAGGTCTGAGGATGGATCATATAAACCTTTCACTAATCTGACCCGAACTTCTGAGTCTGAATCCACTTTATCCACTGAAAAAATAGCCCTCCGACAAACTGTGTTTCCTGTGAGAAGTGCCTGAGCCTCTACCCCTAAAGAACTTTCAGTGAAAAAGTATGCACTGAAGGATAGCTGCACTGATCTACATGAATCTCAAAGCACCCTGTCACTTCTCATGATCCCAATTATCAGAGAACCATCCAAATTCAGTTTAACACCTCTCATTGGTGGATGCCAACCAATCCAAAGACCCTCTAATATGCTTTTCCTAGTTGGAAAATATGTCCAGGACTGAAAGAAGAGATGATGAATCCCATTCACTAGAGGGCCCAACTCAAAGATAAGAGCCTTCAACCGGATCCACAGGTAATGAAGTGACCTCTCTTCGCCCTACTGAGTTCAGTTCTGCACCTCCAAAATGACCCAACAGATGGGGGAATGAATAACACACCTCAGCTTGCATTATATGGACTTTCTATCCTCTCCTTGAAACCAAGCATCCAATAAATAATGGAAGGAGGTTTGATCAGGGTAAGCTCACATATAGGGAGAGAAATGTGACCAATGAAACATCTCCCATTCACTCTGGCAAAAGAGGTGTACCGCAGACTCGCTCTGAGAATTCCTACAGCAAAAGCATCGAGATGGACGAGGAAACCCCTTCCACTGAATGCTATCCTCCCTAAGCAGATCTCTGTTTTTAATGCACCAAACCAGTAGGTTCATTTTCAAGGCATTTTCCTTGAACCGACACTTCGATGCCCATTCGTCGAGAAATGACTCCACCTGAACTAACTTTCTTTACAAGTGGATAGAAAAATTACCTGAACTCGACCCCCTAAAAAAACACTTTTCTTCCTCATAATTCATTGACATATCCTCGTAATGCTTCTTCTGCTCTTTGTTAATGACATTCTGAAGCAGAATCAGATGCTCGTATTCTTCTTTAATGGTGATATTTGGAGACGGACACCCTGAGAAAAAAAACTGATCACCTGACCAATTTTCTTTCTATAAACCTATGTATTTCTTTATAATGATCGACCAAGTCAATACCTACAACTCATCCATACGTGAGAAAATATGCCTAGCAAGTGCAGTTAAAGGAGGCATGCAGGAACTAGAGGCCACCTGGTGCTCCCCATATAGAATTCTGAAGAAAGAGGCCCATAAACAATTTCCAGGTATAATATCCCACACAAGCCTCATTTGCAATCCCTACATTGTATCATTGATATCACATAAGCCAACAACACCCTCTTCAACTTGTTTTTCAAAAAGATACCAAGCAGCCCAATCACAATGACCTGTGCGGTCGACAACCCAAAGAAAAGAATTCAGAACCTTTCGATTATTGAAATGGTCTCTTTCGGGGGTCTATGGACCAAGTATACATGCATTGGGATGGCATACATCATGCGGTTAATCAAGGATACCCTCCCTGCAAACGATAAAAAATTGTCCTTCCAGTTAAAAATACTCCCAAGCACCCGATTATTAGCATTCTAAAGAAACCATTTGATGTGCCCACTTGCATGTGGGACCCCAAGAAAAATCATATGACACTTCTTTTTTAGACAACCCAATATGTCTTGAATAGACCAGCATCGATTCATCGGGAACTAATTAGAAATAAAAAAATTGCTTTTCTCGGTGTTAATACATTTCCCACTCAATCAGCCATATATAATAAAAATATCTATGAGACCCCCCAATGATCGTTGTCTACCATTAACGAAGATCAAGATATCATCATTGAACATCAAATGGGACAGGCCTTCCCTATCGTTCCTAATGAGAAAATGGACCAGTCTTCCAGTCACCATTCCTCTATGTAAATTACTTGTAAAGGACAAGTGTGCCATGATAAAAAGGTTTTGGGAGAGGGGTTCACCGTGCATGACTCCACAAACCAATTTAAAAACCCATATAATTTCCCTTTTAGAGAGATTGTGATTAAGGTGAAGAATAACACCTGAAACAGAGATCACAAAACCATTCATGAATCCCAAAATGTCTCATCACCAGAATAAGAAAGTTCCATTCCACTTTGTCATATGCCTTGTTCATATCAGTAACCAACATCCCAACTATTGAGATCAAAAACCAGCTCACTAGCAATAGCCAATTCCCATTGGATAGTATGACCTTTCATAAACCCATGTTGCTCACTAGAGACCAACCCTGGAATGATCCGTTTTAACCTACTCACAATCAGGATTTCTAGGATCTTATAGGACACATTACATAGGCAACTGGGTCTGTACTAATTGATTTTAGTAGGCTCATTAACAATAAGAATTAGAACCAAACTTGTATTAGAAACACACTGATTGAGAACACCACCCTGAAAAAAGTATTGAATCTCCCTCACCGCATGAGGACCAACAATACCCTATTCCACCATGTAGAAAGCATTTGGAAAACCATCCAGACCTAGAGATCTGTCAGGGGACATAGTTAGAACCGTACTCTTAATTTTCTCTTCACTCAGAGTATCCACTAAAAAATCTTTCTTAAGACTATCCACCTAGCAGGGTTTTAATAGCCAGAACCCCAGGTCAACTAAATTTTCCTCCAAATATTCATATCTAGAATGAACCCTTCTTGCCAATAGTTCTTCAAAGCGGTCTAGCACCAATCGCACTACCACATCTACCTCAGAATAAATCACTATATTTCCCAGGTTAATATTGAGTCTAATGTTAATCCGTTCTCTCAAACATGTATGAAAAAAATCACTATTGTGATCCCCCTCCTTCAACCATCTCACCATGGATCACTTATTATAATCTCTCTCAACCTCCAACAGCTTCTCCGCAAGAAACATGCGCTTATCACATAGGGAAATAAACTTGTTATAATCCCAATTAATCTTCAGCTCCTCCCCCAAGTTCACAATGTCCGCCAGGATAGATTTGAAACCAAAAAAACCATTCATCCTATTATCCAACCAACCCTGAATGTCCATCATAAGATGTTTCAAATGGTTGGCTAGGCCATGCCATGAACCCACATTCTCCTCACGATCCCAAGATGTTCTTACCTGCTCCGTGAACCCTGATTCTTGATGACATTTAGTTGTGTAGTGAAAAGCCTACCTCCCATCTCTATCATGTCGAACATCCACCAGAAGTGGGGAATGATCTGATAATGATTTAGTTAAATTATTGATCATCAACCTAGAAAATTAATCAAGGTCTTGAATGTATGTAAAGTATATGTCTAGCTTGCTCCATATACATTGTGACCCCCTGCGATTATTACACCACATGAATCATTTACCCTTGAACACCAATTCCAGTAGATCATCCGCATTGATGATGTTGCGGAAGTCCTGGATGACATCAATAGAAATGGTCAAACCACCCCTTTTCTCTTTTGTATCCACAATCTTGTTATAATCTCCACCTAAAAACCAAGGGAGGGTTCCTGGTAGGAATGTTCCCAGAAACCTCAAATGTTATGTCCTCCTCTGCACTTCATTGCTATCATACACAAAGGAAGATGAAATCTCTTTCATAGCATAGGAAATCTTAGTGTTAATACATTGAGATGAACGACTCACAATATACACATGTACATTCTTCATCCAGTAAATCCAAATATGAGAGATAACCGTATTTCCATGCAAAAAAATGAACCCCCATCATTTTCACCATGAAAGGGAGCTTTTGAGGATCATGTTTAACCTCGATAATGACCACAACCAATGCTAGATGTTTTTGAGATTCAACCGCCATGAAATAATGCCTTGCATGAGCCCCAACCCACAGTAGTTCTAGATAACCGCTAACAACAATAAAGAAGATACCTCTTAACCTTCGACCCAGAAGCACCATTAGGAGAAAAAAAATATAATATACATTCCTACCTCGATTTAGATCGAGTTATAAGGCTATAAACCACCATTGAGGGTGTTCCTACTCATGAATCAAGAGTATTCTTCTTTATTGGACTTTTTGATCCCTCTAGCAACATAAGATGAGACACAGGAAGAGAGAGAGAGCCACATCCCCCAAGAGAAGAGAGACCAACTGAAGGGCATGATAGCCCCTTGAGGACAGAACCTGCTTCGAGACACCATCTAGGGGCGACTCTATTATGGTGGATGAGTCACAAACAGTGGACACAACAATCCGATGAACAACAATTGAAATAGAATCAGTGCTGATTGAAACAAGAACCAACAGAAATGAAATTTGCAGGAAACAAAAGTACATGAGCACAAGATTTAATGTGCTTCGGACCCTTTGGGTCCTACTGCATGGCAAGAAAACCCCTCACGCACACGTTTATTAATCCTAAAAGAAAAAAATTACAACGCAACAGATTTTCCCCAACAGATCGAGAAACAGTGAAAGAAAATTTACAAGGTTTCAATAAAACCGTAAGGAAGAGAAAGAACAACTCACAGTGCTGGACATAAACTTGTCTGGCGGTCCTGATCTCTTCAATCTTGCCTGGATCTTGTTCGAGTGGGCTCGCAGACTGGCCTTCGGAGTGCTGTAGCCGAGTAAGGCTCTGTAACGATGCTCCACCAGAGGCAACACACCAGCAGTGTGCCGCGGAGATCGTTTTCCATCGAGAATACCCTCCAAGGGTTAAAGTGCCAGGATCCGAGCAAGACGAACACGCTGTAATCTCCGGGAAAACGAAACTGAGTCGATCTGAGGAGCCACACCCAAATACGAGTCGTAGCAGGGGTGATTAAATACCCTGCGAGCGACAGTTCGGTGCAACAACCTACCCTCACTAGGGCGTGCCACGAAGTAAAAGGAAAACTGAATGCCGCTAATCAGTTTGCATAACGCTACACAGATGGACGACCAAGGAAACATGGGCGGTGATCCTGATCAACGGAAGAGAAGCAATGGGCAGCTTGATCCAGATTGCCAGCGTGGAAAAAGGTCATGCGGGAGAATACAAAAACAGTGCATGTGGTGAAGATAAAAAAACGAAGTTAAAACAGAACATAATTTAAAATGAATTTAATATAAAAACAAAAAACAATTATGAATTAAAACTCATTAATTCACAAAACTCCACCATTTTTAATTAAATTCAAGGATGTTCTTTCACCTAGGGTTACGGAACAGGAACCAAGTTCAAACTATCTAGGCAATATTTGAACTTAGATAAAATGACAGCTTTAGTCAAACTATCAGTTGGATTTTTATCAGTGTGTATCTTATTGACACACACAGTTCCTTGTTCTATCACATCTCTAATAAAGTGTAATCTAATGTCTATATGCTTTGATTTACCATGACAAACTAAATTTTTAGACAAATGTAATGCAGATTGACTATCAGAGAAAACATTAATAGCTGAATCATAAAGCTTGAGTTCAGAAGACAAGCCTTTGAGCCATAAGGCTTCCTTTACCACCTCGGTGAGTGCAATGTACTCAGACTCAGTGGTGGAGAGGGAAACAACGGATTGCATGTTGCACTTCCATGAGATATCCCCACCGCAGGCAGTGAACACGTATCCAGTCAATGATTTTCGGGTGTCAATGTTACCTGCATAATCAGCATCTACAAATCCTACCAAAATGTTAGAAGCATCAAAATTTTTACCAAAGCATAAAGACAAATTAGATGAACATGATAAATATCTGAGAATCCATTTGAGGGCATGCCAATGGGGCTTCCCAGGAGTGGCCATAAATCTGATCAGGGTGCAGATAGCAAAAGCAATGTCAGGCCTGGTGCAAATCATAGAGTACATTATACTACCAACAATGCTAGCATATGGAATTTTAGACATAAAATGCATGTCATCACCAGCAGTGGGTGCTTCTGTTAAAGACAACTTAAAATTTTGAGCAAGAGGTACATTCATAGGTTTGAGAGATTCAAACATGTATCTCTTTAAAATATTTAAAACATAAGCATGCTGAGATAAGTAGAGCAATTTGTTAGGTCTATCTCTAATGATTTCAACACCTAAAATCTACTTAGTTGCACCTAAGTCTTTCATTTCAAAGTTTCCTTTTAATTGAGATTTAATTGAAATGATAAAACTCATATTCTTACATATGATGAGCATGTCATCTATGTAAAGCAGAAGGTAAATCATACTACCTTGAATTGACTTGAAGTAGACACAAGCATCATACTGGCTCCTGGTGAATTGGTTATTTAACATAAAAGAATCAAATTTCTTATACCATTGCCTTGGTGCCTGTTTTAAACCATACAAGGACTTATTTAGAAGGCAAACTTGGTTGGATTTGAATTCCTTTGTGTAACGCCCCGACCCCAGTTACCCAGAGTCGGTGCATTATTACATAACATTGGCATGATCACAAGAAAGATCAAATCTCGAAAGACCGATTGGTTTAGTAGCCTTGGAAACACTAGATATATTCATAAGTTTTACATTACATCATAAAACGAAAAACTACTACAAAAACATATTGTCTCCATAATCCACACTCATATCCCCACATAATATCCCTGCAGGTCATTCATAACTTACTTCTTCACTTCCTGGGAAAAATAAAACATAGAAAAGGGGTGAGCTAAAATGCCCAGTAAGGATAACAATATAGCGGAAACTTTCATAAATAAGAATAAACATTTAAGGCAACGTACAACTAAAACAAAAGCCTTTAAAACATGAACTTTCAACATGGTATGGCATAAATAAAATGAAATAATGCCATTTACTTATTCACATGGATATTCTACGAATCGAATAATCACATGCAAAAATCAATAACCACTTTCATAATGTTGGAATGCATAATGCCAGACTATCATAACCACATAGTCAAGGCCTCGTGCCAAGAATACAAATAAGATTTTGTCAAGGCCTTGTGCCAAGACACTAGTTTGTCTCATGAGACCTACCGATGCATCTAGGAGATATAGCGGGCTCCACCCGTCACTTACTAAGTCCAATGCATTCCCATATGAAAAGGTTTAAACATAACATAAACATTCGTATTAAAACTAGCATACGAAATGTAAATAATTTCACCATAAACTATGAATGGTATAAAAATAGCACATCCACAGTCAAACATATCACAAAACCTTCAATACAATATAGAAGTTTTATATCATAATAAATCAACTTCAAATAATCTTAAAATCCATCAAAGGATGTTGACATAGATTAAATCAATATTCTTTTTAAAGAAATATCTCATTTTAATTTGAAATCATTTAAGATCCATATAAAATAAAACATTTTCTTTGAAAATATTCTTATAAGCTTGTAAGGGAAGCTTTTAAGATTTTATAACGGCGGAAAATAGCCGCACCCGCCGTATAAGTTAAAAAACATTCTTACCTTAATTCCGTCGAAAAGGTTAAAAAGGACCTTGTTTTGAAAATAACGGAAAGATTCCTTTATAAACCTCTTATAAAAAGTCAAACAAGGGTATAAATGACTTTAACCCATATTTTTGTAAATAATAAATATGTTTTGAAATACATTTCGAAGAAACATGGATGTGGATGATAAAGAAATCCTAGTAGATTATTACGTATAAACAACCTCGGATAATGAAGAGATTGTGAAATAACCCTTACCTTGTACTTTTCCTTGGTTGGGGTAGGTTAACCTCCTATATAATGGTGAAATAATTGTTATTAAATTATACAAGAATCATATATATTAATATGATATCATATATGATCTTTTAACATTGATTTGTTAATAATATCTTAGAATTATCGTCGTTTCGGGTGTTAACTTACTCATTTTCTTTATATGTTTTGTTACATAAGCCATGTTTGTTGTATCCTATTCATATCCATAATGATATCAAGTCCTTAAACATTATTTTTAAATCATCAAATGATAATTATACTTGAATGAATACGATGGAGAATGAATCTCATCGCGTTCGTGGAGACGGTAGTTCGTACGTACGCACGAGCGACAATATCATTCTTTTGATATTAAAATAATATATAAATGGATGGTATATCATATATACAGAATCATTAACATGTTATATTTATTATTTACATGAGTTACACATCATTATTATACCCATCCAAATAATAATATATTGAATAACAATTACACCACGACGTGGAGACGGTAAGCCGTACGTACGCACGTATGGTGACATGTTATTCAAAGGGTGGATAGAATACTGAATATGGTTGTACCATATTTATAATAACATCACAATATATGTGAGATACTGGAGTTATTATTTTATAATGGTAAGAACAAAGAAAGAATAAGTGGAAGAAGAAAGAACTTTAAAAGGGGTGGTGAAAACATTACCTCTTCTTCGGGTTCTTCCTTTTGATTTGATCAAAAGGGATCCTTAGGTTGGCTTTCTGATCAATATAAGGCCTCTAGGTTGTAGTGAGGGATGTTTTTAGAGTATTTGGGCAGAGTTTGGCCGAACCAAAAGTCTTTGAAGGTGTGAATAAATGAGAAGGAGGAGTGCCCTTTTATAAGAGGGGTGAGGGGCACCTTTGGAAAAGCTAGAAATATTAATTTATAATAAATTCATATTCGGTTTCTAATGGATACAAAGCTGATTATTCAAAGTTTAAGGTGGGGATGGGTTGAAAACAACTCAACCAATATAATTTAGACATATTTGGGTACTTATATTAACCTTATCATTAAGTATTAACTCTGAGTTAATTAGTTTCACTTTTACAATGTCTCTTTGTATTTTTATATAATATGGTTAATAAACTTACTATATACATCCAAGAGACCCCCAAGTGGTCCATTAATGATGAAACTATCATGATATAAGTCTCTTGGCCGAATCTTAGATTTTTAGGAATTTAATATCAATTAATAATATAATATTTGTTTTAAGAACTCTTTTATGTCAATTTTGACACTATTCAATTGTTGATTTTTGTGAAACTCATAACAGATTGATTACTTCGAAAAAAGTCAATTAAATCAATCCTAATATATCATATTATCCTATAAAATTAGTTTAATTCATTAAAAGTTTCATATTATATTTATTTGGGTATTTATAATATCAATTATTTTAATTTTTCACTATTATAGTAATTACTGCATCATCATTGTGTCATAAATAAAATAAATTATTTAATGTCTAAAAATTATAAATAAAATATAATTATGTAGGAAATATTTTTATCTTTCTAATGAATATTTATAATCTAAAAGCCAACATATATTACCCTATGTAACAATTGTTTTGCTAAAAGATATATGCTTGTGTCATTTTTGTATTCGTTTTAACTTAATTAAAATAAAGTGTCCTTATCACGTACAAGTGGCACCATGGGGTCCCAAAATCGACCCAAAGATGCCTATGGTCGAACATGTATCAACCAATAAGGCTAGGACACGTTTTAGGGTAATTTATTATTATTATAATATTATTTTTTAACCCTTATTTACCGTATTTACCCTTAACCATGGTAAATAAAATATTTACCGCAGTAATTATTCAAAATGTCTAAAAATAAAAGTTACCTATTTACACAATTTGAACATCCTGATTCCAAATATGGAATCCATTTTTCTAAATTCAAAACATAGAAGTTGCAGAAATTAATTTAAAATTAATTCCCGCTGTCAAAACAAAAAGTGTGTTTTTAAGAGATAATAACTATCAAAAGATTGACACTTGTTTATGTTCGGTTTAATTGTAAAACTATGTCCAATGACCAAAATTATATTAAATGGTAGAAATATATTCTAAATATACTTTAAAACCATTCAAATTCATAATTTATCACTATTATTTATTTTGACTAAAAAAGTTGTTTTTAATTAAAATTTAGTAATTTTCACTATTCATCAAAATATGAAAGTTATCCGAAATGTACCAAAATTTCACCTTAGGCTAAATTTGATATTCCGAATCCAAAAATGTAGTCCATTTTGAAATATAAAATATATATAATTTCAAAAAGTAGGTATTACTATTCATAACGGCTAGTTTGATTGGTTATGGTGTGTTAGAACTCGGTGTTGCGTACAACACACGCTATCACATTATTCAAAGAGAAGCGTACCGTAGAAGCTTGGGGTGTTACATTTTCCCCTCCTTCAAATAATTTCGTCCTCGAAATTTCTAGAATACTATCGCATGAAAAGACTCGGGTGGTTCTTCATCATAAGTTCCTCGGGTTCCCACATTGCCTCTTCCATCTTATGGTTTCTCCACAAAACTTTTACCAGACGTGTCGTCCGGTTTCTCAGTACTTGTTCTCTCGTATCAAGAATCCTGACGGGCTCTTCACAATAGGAAAGATCGGGTTCCAGTTCTAATTCCTCATAGGTGAGTACATGCGTTGGATCATGAATGTATTTCCTCAACAGAGATACGTGGAACACATCGTGAACTTTGGAGAGACTTGGCGGCTTTGCCAATCGGTAAGCTACAACCCCAATTCGTTCTAGAATTTCGAAAGGTCCGATGTACCTGGGACTCAATTTACCTTTCTTACCAAAACGTATGACTCCCTTCCACAGAGATACCTTTAGGAAAACATGATCACCGACTTGAAATTCCAAATCCTTCCTTCGATTATCGGCATAGCTCTTCTGCCTACTTTGAGCTGCTTTGATGTGATTTTGGATTACTTTCACCTTTTCCACCGTTTCCTCCACCAGTTCTGGGCCTACAAGTTTTCTTTCACCAACGTCATCCCAACAGGTTGGTGTACGACATCTCTTTCCGTATAACGCTTCATATGGTGCCATCTGTATACTCGAATGGAAGCTATTGTTATAGGAAAATTCTACCAGTGGAAAATATTGATCCCACATACCCTGAAAGTCAAGTGAGCAAGATCTCAACATGTCTTCTAAGGTCTGAATAGTCCGTTCTGATTGTCCATCTGTCTGAGGGTGGTAAGCAGTGCTCAAATGAAGTTCAGTATCCAGGGATTTCTGAAGACTTTTCCAAAATCTTGAAGTAAAATAGGGATCACGATCAGAAACAATTGATAAGGGTACTCCATGAAGTCTCACAACTTTATTAATATATAGTCTTGCAAGACGTTCCAGGGGTAGATCTTCTCTTATAGCAAGAAAATGTGCTGACTTGGTAAGACAATCAACAATAACCCATATTGCATCGTTTCTTCTAGGAGTCTTTGGTAGCCCCATGACAAAGTCCATCGTAATATTGTCCCATTTACACTCCGGTATGGGAAGAGGTTGCATGACTCCTCCAGGCTGTTGCCTTCCAGCTTTCACTTGTTGACAAACCATACATCTTGACACAAAATCAGCAATATCCCTCTTCATGTTGTCCCACCAAAAATGTTCCTTCAAATCTCTATACATTTTTGTGCTCCCAGGGTGTATAGAGAAATTGGAACTATGAGCATCATCCAGAAATTCCCTTTTTAGATCAGGTAAATCGGGAACACAAAGTCTCTTCCCGAATTTCAAAATTCCATCTTCATACACAGTCTCTCAATCTCCCATCATTCACAGCTTTAATCTTCTTTTGGAATTCTTCATCATCGGTCTAAGAACTATTAATCCTTTCTAGTAAAGATGGTTTGGAAACCATTTGAAAAAGCATTGATGTTTCACCTTCCCTGGTTATTCCCATGTCCATCTTCACTAGATCAATGAAAATTGGATCCTTTTCAATTCTCATATTGTTCAAAACTCCATGGTATTTTCTACTCAAAGCATCTGCCACCTTGTTTGCTTTCCCCGGGTGGTAGTGTATCGTTCAATCATAATCCTTGAGTAATTCAAGCCATCTCCTTTGCCTCATGTTGAGTTCTTTTTGTGAGAAAATATACTTCAAACTCTTTTGATCAGTATAAATCTCACATTTTTTACCATAGAGGTAGTTCCTCCATATCTTCAAAGAAAAGATCAGAGCTGCTAACTTGAGATCATGAGTAGGATAGTTTTGTTCATGAATTTTCAACTGTCGTGATGCATAGGAAATAACTCTATCATTCTGCATAAGGACACAACCAAGTCCTTTCTTCGATGCATCACTATAAATAACGAACCCATCATTCCCCGATGGTAGAGTCAATATAGGAGCATTGACTAATCTTTTCTTCAGTTCTTCAAAACATTCTTCACACTCTTTTGTCCAAACAAATTTAACCCCTTTACGTGTGAGCTTCGTTAATGGGTTAGCCAATCGGGCAAAATTCTGGACGAAACGTCGATAATAACCGGCCAAACCAATAAAACTGTGTACCTCAGTTATACTCGTAGGTGTTGGAAATTCTTGGATTGCCTTGGTCTTTGAAGGATCAATAGAGATTTCATCTTTAGAGACAATATGGCCAAGAAAAGAAATCTCATGAATCCAAAATTCACACTTGCTAAACTTCCCATATAATTCATGCCTCCTCAGAGTCTTCAAGATAATGCGCAAGTGATTTTCATGATCTTCGTAGGTTTTGGAGTATACCAAGATATCATCAATAAATACCACCACAAATTCATCGAGATACTCCTTGAAAACTCTATTCATCAGATCCATGAATATAGAGGGTGCATTAGTCAATCCAAACGGAATTACAGTAAACTCGTAATGCCCGTACCTGGTTCGAAATGCTGTATTCGGAATGTCTTATTTCTTCACACGCAACTGATGGTATCCAGATCGGAGGTCAATCTTTGAAAAGTATTGAGCTCCATGAAGTTGGTCACATAAATCATCAATGCGAGGTATGGGATACTTGTTCTTTATCCTTATAGCATTGATCTCCCTGTAGTCGATACATAACCTCATAGATCCATCTTTCTTTTTAACAAAAATAACAGGGGCTCCCCATGGAGAAACACTAGGGCGAATAAATCCTTTATTACTCAATTCCTCTAATTGTTTCTTTAGTTCGACTAACTCTACAGTGGCCATTCTATAAGGGGTCTTCGATATATTCCTTGATCCAGGAATCAAATCAATGGAAAACTCAACTTCTCGTTCTGGAGGATGTCCAGGTAAATCTTCCGGAAATACATCTACAAATTCTTTCACAACAGGTACATCCTCTATTTGAACATTCCTTTCCTCACCGATAGTTATTTCATTCTCTTCCTCCCCAATAATTGAATTAAGTTGAGCTACTGGGGGTGGATCTAAATAAGAATTATGTGGTGACGATTCGGCTCTAAAGATAAGGTGTTCCTTATCATTATCATCAAGAATCATAACCTCTTTATTCTTACAATAAATCTTTGCATCATAGTCCGAAAGCCAGTCCATACCGAGGATTATATCAAACTCAATCATAGGTATGACGATGAGATCAGCAGATAAAAAAAATTATGTACTCTAATGGGGACTGATTCAAAAAACTTTGTTGCAATGATACTTCCCTTAGGAGTTTTAACTGACAACTCCCTTATTAAATCAAATTGGAAATATCTAATTTTCTTAGCAAACTGGGAAGATATGAAACAATGCGACGATCCAGAGTCAAATAATGCATTTGCTAAACTTGAGGAAACCATTAAATTACCTGCCACCACGTCTTTTGGAGCTTCTACCTCTGCAGTAGTGATAGCATAAGTCTGGCCTTGATCCCTTGGCCTTTTCTGAGGTAAGTTCACATGATGCTTAATACATTCATTCGCATAATGTCCCATCTCCCTGCAATTGTAGCACTGAACGTTGGTGGCTTCCTTCTTCCCTTTGCAATCACGAGCTTGGTGGCCTTTTTCACCACACTTGTAACAGACTCTCATTCCCTTCAAGCAAGCACCGGGGTGTTTCTTCCCACATTTACCACATGATGGATATTCAACCTTTCCTTTCTTCCCCTTATTTCCATTCCCAGATTGATCAGCATGCCTCTTCTTCTCTTGCTTTGCTTTAAAGTCATAAGACTTAGAGAATTCCTTTTCGGTCTTGATAGCACATGAGACAATGTCTTCGTACGATGAAAAGGATTGTGAGACTAACGCTCGACGGAGAAATGGTTTTAACCCATCAAAGAAATGATCAATCTTACTTCTTGGGTTGCGAATATAATCTCCAGCATACCTCGCTAACCTTGTAAAGTTAGCCTCATACTTTGTGACATTCTCATCCTCCTTTTGTCTCAGACTCAAAAATTGTCTTTCCATATCTGCTCGATGGTCGCGAGGAAAGTATTTTTCTAAAAACAGATCTTTGATCTCCCTCCATTCCATATTTGATACTTCATCATCTTCCTTCATGTTTTGAATCAATGACCACCATTGATCAGTATCTCCAGTGAGGCGGTAAACTGCCATGATAACTTTTTCCCTTTCACTGCTCCCCAAAGCCTGAAATATTTTCTCTAGGGAATTTATCCACTGCTCGGCTACTAAGGGATTTGTATTCCCATTGAACGTTGGTGGTTGTTGCCTCATGAATCGATCTAACATTAATCCTCCACGCTGTGGATCAGGGTGCTCCATACGGGTAAGGTTATTATTCATAACCCGAGTAAGTTGTCCCAGTATGGTGATTAGCTGATCGGCTCCAGTTGCATCACCAGCTCCACTATAATTATCTTGAGCAGGAGGGAAATCCCTACATGGAGTGCGTGCATTGATACGGTTTCCATTTCTTCCACTAGGCGCCATTTCTAAAAAATGGCATAAACTAGATCAGTTTATGAATCAAAATACATAATCCCATACTTATAAAACACTTAACATAAATTGAACTATTTATGGATATAATCCATAATAATAAGAATTTTTTCTTTAAGGAAGTATATACTCATAATCCCTTCACAATGATTTGTAAAGAAAATGAGAGTTATCCTAAGCATATCCCCCCGGGAGTGTCGTAACCAAGAGTGCAGCAAGGCCCGTTGTCGTGCACCAGTTCCCGTTAGAGTCTAGCTAAAAGCGGTGTTTTCGGGTTTTACCCCTAGGTACATCTGTGCCAGATCCGCCTCTACCTGCTCATATCCAGACAGGGATGTATTGCTCGGAAAACTCACAAAATCTCTACAATACCAAAATTCTAGGAAGTTCTTCTATACTAATCCTCAAAGTTCATCTTAGGTCTACGTGCTCTAATCAGGGTTTATCTAAATATAGTTTCCATGGTTTGTACTAAACTTCCTTTGATACCAACTGTAACGCCCCGACCCCAGTTACCCAGAGTCGGTGAATTATTACAAAACATTGGCATGATCACAAGAAAGATCAAATCTCGAAAGACCGATTGGTTTAGTAGCCTTGGAAACACTAGATATATTCATAAGTTCTACATTACATCATAAAACGAAAAACTACTACAACAACATATTGTCTCCATAATCCACACTCATATCCCCACATAATATCCCTGCAGGTCATTCATAACTTACTTCTTCACTTCCTGGAAAAAATAAAACATAGAAAAGGGGTGAGCTCAAATGCCCAGTAAGGATAACAATATAGTGGAAACTTTTATAAATAATAATAAACATTTAAGGCAATGTATAACTAAAACAAAAGCCTTTCAAACATGAACTTTCAACATGGTATGGCATAAATAAAATGAAATAATGTCATTTACTTATTCACATGGATATTCTACTAATCGAATAATCACATGCAAAAATCAATAACCACTTTCATAATGTTGGAATGCATAATGCCAGACTATCATAACCACATAGTCAAGGCCTCATGCCAAGACTACAAATAAGATTTTGTCAAGGCCTTGTTCCAAGAAACTAGTTTGTCTCATGAGACCTACCGATGCATCGAGGAGCTATAGCGGGCTCCACCCGTCACTTACTAAGTCCAATGCATTCCCATATGAAAAGGTTTAAACATAACATAAACATTCGTATTAAAACTAGCATACGAAATGTAAATAATTTGACCATAAACTATGAATGGTATAAAAATAGCACATCCACAGTCAAACATATCACAAAACCTTCAATACAATATATAAGTTTTGTATCATAATAAATCAACTTCAAATAATCTTAAAATCCATCAAAGGATGTTGACATAGATGAAATCAATATTCTTTTTAAAGAAATATCTCCTTTTAATTTGAAATCATTTAAGATCCATATAAAATAAAACATTTTCTTTGAAAATATTCTTATAATCTTGTAAGGGAAGCTTTGAAGATTTTATAACGGCGGAAAATAGCCGCACCCGCCGTATAAGTTAGAAAAAACATTCTTACCTTAATTCTGTCGAAAAGGTTAAAAAGGACCTTGTTTTGAAAACGACGGAAAGATTCCTTTATAAACCTCTTATAAAAAGTCAAACAAGGGTATAAATGACTTTAACCCATATTTTTTTAAATAATAAATATGTTTTGAAATACATTTCGAAGAAACATGGATGTGGATGATAAAGAAATCCCAGTAGATTATTACGTATAAACAACCTCGGATAATGAAGAGATTGTGAAATAACCCTTACCTTGTACTTTTACTTGGTTGGGGTAGGTTAACCTCCTGTATAATGGTGAAATAATTGTTATTAAATTATACAGGAATCATATATATTAATATGATATCATATATGATCTTTTAACATTGATTTGTTAATAATATCTTAGAATTATCGTCGTTTCGGGTGTTAACTTACTCATTTTCTTTATATGTTTTGTTACATAAGACATGTTTGTTGTATCCTATTCATATCCAGAATGATATCAAGTCCTTAAACATCATTTTTAAATCATCAAATGATAATTATACTTGAATGGATACGATGGAGAATGAATCTCATCGCGTTCGTGGAGACGGTAGTCCGTACGTACGCACGAGCGACAATATCATTCTTTTGATATTAATATAATATATAAATGGATGGTATATAATATATACAGAATCATTAACATGTTATATTTATTATTTACATGAGTTACACATCATTATTATACCCATCCAAATAATAACATATTGAATAACAATTACACCACGACGTGGAGACGGTAAGCTGTACGTACGCACGTATGGTGACATCTTATTCAAAGGGTGGATAAAATACTGAATATGGTTGTACCATATTTATAATAACATCACAGTATATGTGAGATACTGGAGATATTATTTTAGAATGGTAAGAACAAATAAATAAGAAGTGGAAGAAGAAAGAACTTTAAAAGGGGTGGTGAAAACATTACCTCTTCTTCGGGTTCTTCCTTTTGATTTGATCAAAAGGGATCCTTAGGTTGGCTTTCTGATCAAACTAAGGCCTCTAGGTTGTAGTGAGGGATGTTGGGAGAGTATTTGGGCAGAGTTTGGCCGAACCAAAAGGCTTTGAAGGTGTGAAGAAATGAGAAGGAGGAGTGCCCTTTTATAAGAGGGGTGAGGGGCACCTTTGGAAAAGCTAGAAATATTAATTTATAATAAATTCATATTCGGTTTCTAATGGATACAAAGTTGATTATTCAAAGGTTAAGGTGGGGATGGGTCGAAAACAACTCAACCAATAGAATTTAGACAGGTTTGGGTACTTATATTAACCTTATCTTTAAGTATTAACTCTAAGTTAATTAGTTTCACTTTTACAATGTCTCTTTGTATTTTTATATAATATGGTTAATAAACTTACTATATAAATCCAAGAGACCCCCAAGTGGTCCATTAATGATGACCCTATCATTATATAAGTCTCGTGGCCGAATCTTAGATTTTTAGGAATTTAATATCAATTAATAATATAATATTTGTTTTAAGAACTCTTTTATGTCAATTTTGACACTATTCAATAGTTGATTTTTGTGAAACTCATAACAGATTGATTACTTATAACAAAGTAAATTATATCAATCCTAATATATCATATTATCCTATAAAATTAGTTTAATTCATTAAAAGTTTCATTTTATATTTATTTGGGTATTTATAATATCAATTATTTTAATTTTTCACTATTATAGTAATTACTGAATCATCATTGTGTCATAAATAAAATAAATTATTTAATGTCTAAAAATTATAAATAAAATATAATTATGTAGGAAATATTTTTATCTTTCTAATGAATATTTATAATCTAAAATCCAACATATATAACTCTATGTAACAATTGTTTTTCTAAAAGATATTTGCTTGTGTCATTTTTGTATTCATTTTAACTTAATTAAAATAAAGTGTCCTTATCACCTACAAGTGGCACCATGGGGTCCCAAAATCTACCCAAAGATGCCTATGGTCGAACATGTATCAACCAATAAGGCTAGGACACGTTTTAGGGTAATTTAGTATTATTATAATATTATTTTTTAACCCTTATTTACCGGATTTACCCTTAACCATGGTAAATAAAATATTTACCGCAGTAATTATTCAAAATGTCTAAAAATAAAAGTTACCTATTTACAAAATTTGAACATCCTGATTCCAAATATGGAATCCATTTTTCTAAATTCAAAACACAGAAGTGGCAGAAATTAATTTAAAATTAATTCCCGCTGTCAAAACAAAAAGCGTGTTTTTAAGAGATAATAACTATCAAAAGATTGACACTTGTTTATGTTCGGTTTAATTGTAAAATTATGTCCAATGACCAAAATTATATTAAATGGTAGAAATATATTCTAAATATACTTTAAAACCACTCAAATTCATAATTTATCACTATTAATTATTTTGATTAAAAAAGATGTTTTTAATTAAAATTTAGTAATTTTCACTATTCATCAAAATATGAAAGTTATCCGAAATGTACCAAAATTTCACCTTAGGCTAAATTCGATATTCCGAATCCAAAAATGTAGTCCATTTTGAAATATAAAATATATATAATTTCAAAAAGTAGGTATTACTATTCATAACGGCTAGTTTGATTGGTTATGGTGTGTTAGAACTCGGTGTTGCGTACAACACACGCTATCACATTATTCAAAGAGAAGCGTACCGTAGAATCTTGGGGTGTTACACTTTGAATAACTATCAGGAGGCTTCATATAGAGATTTTCATTCAAATCCCCATGCAAGAAGGAAGTTTTAACATCAAGTTGCTCGATGTGCAGATCGAAATAGGCAGCGAAGGCTAACAAGAGCCGAATACAAGAGTGTTTGACAACAGGGGAAAAAATTTCAGCATAGTAAATTCCCTCTCTCTGAAGAAATCCTTTGGAGACTATCCTAGATTTGAACCTAACTTTATTTCCCTCTGTGTTGTCTTCCTTTCTCTTGTAAATCCACTTGGACCCAATCAATTTGGCATTCACAGGCTTGTGAATAACGGTCCATGTGTGATTTTTCTTTAGAGATTACATCTCTTCATTCATGGCTATGATCCAATGCTTTGAATATTTATCCTTTAGAGCTTGCCTATACGATTAAGGATCATCATCGATGAGATCCTGGACCACAGGAAAAGCATATGATGCTATATCATACTGGCCGAACCGAGCAGGAGGTCTAGAGACCCTCCTTTGTCTATCTCGGGTTAATTGATAATCTTGATGATCGGTGGAAGGTCCAGAGTCTGAGTCTGAACCAGAACTCGTCTCAGAGTCAGCCGCATCAGCGGGCTGAGGAGGAGGAGGAATAGACTGAACATCCGTCTCAACATGAGTAAATGGCTCATTTTCATCAGACTTATGAAAGTCTGGATCAGAACTTCCAGGTGTGTCAATCCTGGTCTTAGGAGCAGAGGACTCATGGAAGACAATGTCTCTGCTAATTATGCACCATTGGTATCCAGGTTTGTCCACCCAGAGTTTATATCCCTTAACTCTATTGGGATAACCAACAAAGATGCACTTAAGGGCTCTAGGCTCAAGTTTGTCAGTCTTAATGTGGGCATAGGCTGTACACCCGAAGACCCTCAAGTAGGAATACGATGGGGGCTTTCCAGTCCATAGTTGATCAGGAGTAATGAATTGATTCGCAGAAGAGGGACACCTGTTAATCAGGTACACTGTAGTGCTTGTGGCCTCGGCCCAAAAAGATTTAGGGAGGCCCGAGTGAGCAAGCATGTTACAGACTCTTTCAAGGATATTCTGATTCATCCACTCTACTAGGACATTTTGTTGTGGAGTTTCCCTAACAGTTTTGTGCCTCTTAATACCTTCAGACTCACAGTATTGAATGAACTCAGTGGGCAGGTACTCAAGCCCATTGTCAGTTCTCATGGTCTTGACTTTCTTCCTAGTCTGATTCTCGACTGAGGCTTTCCAGGTTTTGAATGTTTGGAAAACATCTGATTTATTTTTGAGGATGTATACCCAAGCCTTCCTGGAGTAATCATCAATAAAGGTGACGAAATAGAAACCTCCACCATGAGAGGAGGTCCTGGCCGGCCCCCACAAATCCGAATGGATGTAATCAAGTGGGGCGGCTGCCTTGAAGGACGGTCTATTAAAGGTCACTCTTTTAGCCTTTCCCATCACACAATCTTCACAAAATGGGAGATTCGTAGGTGTGATGTCATTAAGCAATCCTTGCTTGCGGAGTTCTTCAAGCCCTTTGAAGCTTACATGCCCTAGCCTTCTATGCCAGAGCATTGTGTTGTCAGTGTTCGTGGTATAAACACTACCCAACTGTCTTGAATGGGTCCTGCCATTCAATACATACAAACCATTCACAAGGGATCCTTTTATGATGGTTCTTGATCCTTTTGAGACTTTAATAGTACCAGATTCAGATCTAAAAGTATATCCCTTCTGATCTAGGACTCCTAGGGAGATCAAGTTTCGTTGCAAGTTGGGGACCCACCTTACATCAAGTAAGGTAATGATGGAGTGGTCATCCAATTCCATCAGGACATATCCTCTGCTCTCAACCTTGCATTTCTTGTTATTCCCTAATAGGACGTCCCCTTCCACTTTCTTGACCAACTCTAAGAAAGACTCTCTATTAGGACACATATGGAAGGAGCAGCCAGAATCAAGGACCCACTCACGGTCGAGTGTATGGATGGACACATTTAAAACTTCGGTTGTGTCATAACCAGAGTCAACAATAAGAGACTGGTCAGTGGGTTGTGCGCGCTCTTGCTCTCTCTTAAGCTTCCTACACTTGGGCTTAATATGCCTCGGCTTCCCACAATGGAAGCAAGTATCCTTTTTGTCTTTTTTGTCATTGTTCTTTGTCTTTCGTTCGTGCCTTGGTTCTTTGCTATTACTACTTTTGTCTCTGCTAAAATGTTTCTTTTTGTTTTTAACCTGAGGCCTTCCCCTAGTGAATAAACTCTCAGCCTCACCTTTCACCTTGGTTTTTGAGTGAAGGTCCTTAGATAGAAGGGCATACTTGACTTCTTCTAAAGTCAAGGAGTCACGACCATACATCATGGTCTCGACCAGAGTGCTATAGCTATGGTCTAGAGAGATCAGGAGAATAATAGCCTGATCCTCATCATCTATCGTGACATCTATATTAGCTAAGTCAAGCATGATTTTATTGAACTCATCAAGATGAGACTTCAAGGTAGAGCCTGGTCTCATCCTAAAAGAGAACATGCGGTGCTTCTTATAGAGCCTACAAACAAGGGAGGCAGTCATGTAAAGCTTCTATAACTTGAGCCAGATGCCGGCAACAGTGGACTCAAAGGCCACTTCCCTAAGGACTTTATCACCTAAGGACAATAAGAGGGAACTATGGGCTTTAACTAGAGTGTCATTGGGGACCGATTGGTGTTCAGTTATGGTTTGCCCAGCTTCATTAACAGTTGTTATGGGTTTAGTAGGCCCAAATAGGGCATCAATAAGACCTTGTTGGACTAATAACGCCCTCATTTTAATACGCCATAAATTGAAATCATTATCTCCATCAAATTTTTCGATTTCATACCTCATTGTAGACATATTTATATACAGTGAGTTGATGCCACGTAATTGGGGACAACGAGAGCGTACGCCCCCAAAAGACTGACCAATACTCACTAGGAATAAATTTGTACAATGTGTAATGAAAAACAAAAAA
Organism: Viscum album; assembly: GCA_963277665.1. Taxonomy (NCBI): domain Eukaryota; kingdom Viridiplantae; phylum Streptophyta; class Magnoliopsida; order Santalales; family Viscaceae; genus Viscum; species Viscum album. The sequence goes on along the minus strand of OY728129.1, from coordinate 19,573,574 downwards.
ATATATTTGGTGAAGACAATAATTTCAGTCTTAATAAAAAAAAAACTAAAGACAACAATATACTGGCAGAATTAAACAGCAACAGTGCGGAAAACAGAAAACCCAATTTATTAACACAACTAAGAGCAAGCTGGACAGTGAACCGAAAACAGTGAACTTGATTTGAATAAGGCTGGAACAGAATACAGAAAATGGCAGATTCATTAATTTTGTAAACAGTACAGGGGGCTGCAACCAATGACAGCCAAGATGACTGTTACAAAAATACAAGAAACAGAACTTAAAACAGAAGAGAAGCAGTGGTAAACAGGCGGTCAAATGGTGAAGGAATCTGTAGTTACAACAAAATGCAAAAAATGGCGGGCATACAGGCAGGTTGTGAAAAAATTTAGCATACAAATTGTTATCACAATAGACAACTGTAGACCAAGAAATATCCCTAGACAAATTGCGCAATAAACTAGTAACTGTTTATTCTAAACAAATTTACGAATAACAGATCAGCAAGATAGCAAGATATCACAGATATTGCAAACTCATATGATGCAGATGTGACCGAGCAGCAAAGAAGACGAAGGGCAAAAAAACAAAACAGCAGCCGAATGGTGGCTCTGATACCACTTGTTACGGCGGATGAGTCACAAACAGTGGACACAACAATCCGATGAACAACAATTGAAACAGAATCGGTGCTGATTGAAACAAGAACCAACAGAAATGAAATTTGCAGGAAAGAAAAGTACATGAGCACAAGATTTAACGTGCTTCGGACCCTTTGGGTCCTACTGCACGGCAAGAACACCCCTCACGCACATGTTTATTAATCCTCAAAGAAAACAATTACAACGCAACAGATTTGCCCCAACAGATCGAGCTACAGTGAAAGAAAATTTACAAGGTTTTAATAAAATCGTAAGGAAGAGAAAGAACAACTCACAGTGCCGGGCATAAACTCGTCTGGCGGTCCTGATCTCTTCAATCTTGCCTGGATCTGGTTCGAGTGGGCTCGCGGACTGGCCTTCGGAGTGCTGAAGCCGAGTAAGGCACTGTAACGATGCTCCACCAGAGGCGACACACCAGCAGTGTGCCGCGGAGATCGTTTGCCGTCGAGAATACCCTCCAAGGGTTCGAGTGCCAGGATCCGAGCAAGACGAACGCGCTGTAATCTCCAGGAAAACGAAACTGAGTCGATCTGAGGAGCCACACCCAAAGACGAGTTGTAGCAGGGGTGATTAAACCCCCTGCGAGCGACAGTTCGGCGCAACAACCTGCCGTCACTAGGGCGTGCCACGAAGCAAAAGGAAAACTGAATGCCGCTGATCAGTTTGAATAACGCTACACAGATGGACGGCCAAGGCAGCATGCGCGGTGATCCTGATCAACGGCAGAAAAGCAATGGGCAGCTTGATCCGGATTGCCAGCGTGGCAAGAGGTCATGCGGGAGAATACAAAAACAGTGCATGTGGTGAAGATAAAAAAAAACGGAGTTAAAACAAAACAGAATTTAAAATGAATTTAATATAAAAACAAAAAACAATTATGAATTAAAACTCATTAATTCACAGACTCCCTCTTGAGAGGGCTCAAAGGAGAGGCCGACATGCAGGGAAGAAAAGAACGCTTAATGAAATCTGGAGATAATAGTGACTTGATCTCGAACACTAACAGGGGAGAAAACAAAGGTCTGAAGGGGTAAAAGAGAGAGATGTCGCCGTGCTCTTAGGAAACCTATTCCTTAACCAGTGGCGCGTCCGCCACACCGAGATCGGCATTGGGACATGCAGGGGGCGACATCGAGAACAACCAGGAAGGCGCAGAGGGACCACCCGACAAAAGATCCCGTGACTCACGCTACTCAACCGTATCCACAGGCAAGTCAGCTACACCATCGAAATTTAAAAAAAAATCCACGCCCGCCACAATGGGCTCCTTCTCCGCCAGCGCCCCTGATGTGCATGAAGGGACGAAGATATTGGAGCGGAAGACCCTGCCATCTTTTTCTTCTCCGTCAATCATCTCTACATATTATATAATATATGACTCATCAAATCCTGAGAATCAAATCTAATAAGGCATATCGCATACCCCATGCTTTTTCGCCACTCTAAGAAGGATAGTAACCAAAACCCAAGGTGTGGGTACTAAAACAGGATATATAAATGCTTAGTCAAAGAATCCCAAATGAGAGAGAGTATGGAAATGTCTATCTCACAACTCAACCCAAGAATAACAGTCACCAACATTTCCAAGGTAAATTCCATCTATGATTCCATGTACCTCAAATGTATGTCCTGAACACGGATGTCAAGGTGGCTAAATCACCACACCTTAATACTATTGTCATTATGTGAAACTTACTCGACCACATTATTTTAGGTGACATCACAAGGATGTGTCTCTTTGGGGAAAACATCCATCTTTCTCATGAGTCCAAAGGTACGTCAAACCACATCTCATCAATGTTCCACACAAACAAGTGGGAACAAAATCGATATAGATGACGTGGTCCCATGTGCATCAGTGGGGTTCCAATATGATATATGTTGTTGAGGAGATTCACCCATGGTGATATGGGGTTCCAACCTATTGTCATGGGTACCCACGCCTTGGTTCTATAATAGGGTTCCACCAAATTTCAAATGGACCCACACCTTATCTTGTAGGGGGTTCCACTAGGAAGGTTTAGGAACACGCCAATTCCGATTGGGGCTCTACATTGATGGTCTACGACCCATGTCGTTGGATCAAAATTGGGTCCCCCTCTAGGTCATTGAGGACAAATCACCAACACTGTTCGAGGGTTCTACATGGAAGTAACTATAGAGGACCCTCACCCATGCTGATGGGGGTGTTCAACTCTAGAAAAACTCTCTAGTGATCATGCCTGATCACTGTCAAAATCAATCTCCCCCTCAGATAGGTTCCATTCTCAGAAAAGATTACATCATATCTCAAAATCCACTTTCGAGGGAACCGTCATGTTCTACGAGCAACGGAACTCATGATAAGATACTATCGGGAAAATATTTGAGTTCAAACAAAGGAGATAAGATAGGTAGAAGATTTATAATGAGGTATATCGTGAATATTGGGCTCACATGATATGTCACCCCACCTTGATTCCAAGGAATGTACCTAGCTATACTCAAGTAGTAAATTGTGTATGTCTACCTCTAGGTGTGCCATCGTAACTCCATAGTAAATGGCATATTTGGCCAAAAGGCTAATGAGATCACAATTCTCATCATTATTCTAAAGGGTAAAAACACAATTTTAATGAAATATATCCTAAAAAATCCCTATATAACCAAACAGATCACAACACGTGGATCATTGCATAAAATCCCAAAGGATTGACTATTCATTCACCCAGACTGGATAACTGGTAAAGAAGATGCATTTCTTTGCAATTCAAAAACAAAGTGTCATGGGGACTATATCTCGATCCTGAATTTAAATTTCAAACTAGCCTCAAAAGATCAACATTAGATGTAGGATCATATTGGCACCACTGGAACAAAAATTGGATGCTTGGTTTAGGAGTTATGAATATTTAAAGCTGTCTCCCGAAGATAAGCATGCATGCCTGCCCAAGTTCGCGGGATGATCGACCATAGACCTACCACGAGTGGTTGGTCAAACTACCATCACGGTCGACCACCAGTGGTTCTTCTACCCATGGAAAGAATGATTCGGTCGGTACACTTGATGTGTTGACCGACCGCTGGGGTCGACTGTAATGGTCGACCGCTGGGGTCGACTGTAATTGTCGACCACCTGCGACCTGCCCCGGTCGCCACACCCATGGCAGCTCGAGCTGCCTTTGCTCCACAGTCGACAACTTAAGACTGGTTGTGGTCACTTTCTCCATAACGTGTTGAGATTCTATGGCATTATTGTCAACTGCGGTAGTTGGATTATTTATGGAATCACCTTGTTCGGAATTGGTTCGACCATGGTCTGACCTGGGTCCATCTCAGTCTGACCCACCTAGCCAACCAAAGATCGTCTCATGTAGATGGGCTCGGGGCACCTGAGATCACTCACACTTGGGCCCACCGCATTGTCAATCCATTTCGTAGATCCACTGACTGTGATCACACCCTGTGGCTACAACATTTCCACTATAGAACCCACAAGACATTATCACCTCCAGAGGTAGCCTATCCACCTTTTCTAGCCACATCTTATCCAAACTACAATCTAGAACACTGCTACCATACACAATTACAATTCTACTTGATCAATTTCTTAACTCACCGCCTCGCATAACACACCACCACTGGACAACTCGCACGTCATGGCTGGCCACCGCCTCTGTAGACCTCCACCTGTTGACCTTCACAATCTATATGTTTTGGATTTCCCTTCCACTCGTTGTGTCACCATTGATCAAAGTCAAAAAAATGTTTAGGAACATCTAAATACAATAATTTGACTAGGATCTACATATATTTGTGCCCCACATGATTAGTCATTGTTGTCTCATTGTATAAAAAATTAGAAGATGAATAAATCATGAAGAATGATGGAATACAGGGATCGATCGACAGTATTGTTAGTTTGGCCATCGTCGTTGATGATCATGGATGACACAACAGACAATGAAGAAATTATAAATCATGTATTTAAATCAGGGATGAAAAAATCAAAATTAAAACTCCTACATGGATTTGGATCTATTCATCATTGATTAATAGGGTCCCACACAATCATTTTGTTTTCGATGGTCAGATCTTCTAATATTTCCAGCAGCACCACGATCCATTAAGGATTCAAGGATGATTTTCAAAAGGAATGATGGTAGAGAGATCTATTGTGGGATAGCGGTTTTTGAGCCAAAAATTTGGTCATTTCAATAATGAAATATTTTTACATTTAATTAAGACCCCAACCAAAATTTGTGGGATCCGAACTTCCTACACCCTGTAATTTTAGGCCATACCTCATTAAAAAAGACAATATGAACTCAATGGTGGTTTCATATTTCCAATATGACCCATATTTAAGAGTTAATCAAAACAGCGTCCAGTATAAATAATTTCACTTAATTGTTTTATTTATGGTTATATCCTCTGTGGCATTTTCTACAGAATATGCACACCGAAAAATGTTACACCCCGCCAAGGGTAAACACCACACATTGAAGTCAACAATGGCCTTAGGTTTCTGATCTGATCAACTGTTTAAGAGATATCAGACATCCTTCATGTGAATCATATAAAATATGCAATATTTTTATAAAAAATATTTTTGGCATCTTCAGCATTACAATCGCATGTCCTCTCAATGAATAGCTATTGAAATATATATAGAAATATTTCAGAGTCTTAAAAGGAAAACAATGAGTCTCAACATCATTTTATTTTTCAAAACCTTTCATCCCCAAAAATAAAAAAAATTAGTTGGGATACTGATCCCACACATGGATCTTCCCTACAAAAGGATGAGAAACCAAATGAGAAGTGTGAAACTCCCTCATCATCCCCTTTTACATCAAGTCTGAAATCACCTTTTATCATTGAAGAAGAATGATGTGATTCCGTTCTTCAGAAAATGAATCCGGTGAATCTCCTATGGATATCTGGTCATGAAAAATCTCACACTTGATGCCTCACAACTGGGACTCCCTCACATTCTAGAGAAGTGAAGGAGAGAGGCTCATTGACAGATGAAACATTGTACACTCATGTTGTACAAGGTTCATCATTATGGAGGGTAACTGATCTGAAGCTTCCCACACTAGATGATCCACATATATCCTATTAGTGGTGTCTCCTACAATGTTTCCCTTACCTAGGGTATAAACAATATCAATTCCACAATACTCTAGAAACTCCAACTAGAATTACTACCTTAGGTTTAGGCTATCGGGGTGGATTCGTACAGGAATCACCAGTGGTTTATGTAAATCACAATGTGATCTACCAAAAGTGTCTCCACATTCTTATGGCAAAGATTACCACTGCCAACACTAGGTAGTGATTTGTATTGTTCTTCTCATGGGGTCTCAGATGTGTCTACATGTATTTTAAAACTGTTTTTCAATATATGAAGGATGACATTGAGCAAAAAAAGGCACCATTGAATAAGAAATGTGATTAAATCAATCCAAATGATAAATTCTTGACATGTAAATCTTGTGGAATGACAAGCACATCTTTAACTATCATGGAAGGAGAGTATCCCCAAAACAGATACATTAACACAACACAAGTGACATCCCTTGAAAAAAGTGACTGTTAGGAAAAATCCCTAGGTAATGCTAAGACCTTCCCCGACACCCCATGGCACAAACTCACCCTGAATGCACATGTTTGAGGGAGTCATTCACCCCAACTCCATAATATACTCTTTGGATGAAATTGAATCACCCTCATGACTTTTCTCACATCACAAAAAAATGAATATCGGTGGGGGAAGAACCCTTCTTCTTGATACATTTAATGCCACATTGAACAACACCGACATAGGGTTTTAATGCTGCCCACTCAACATGGTAATACCTCGAGAATGAAGTAGAGAAAAAATATTTCCTCACACCTTTTCTATAAATTACTCTTGTAAGAAGTATTAGAGACATGTAACATACCTATTATAATCCTGGGTACTCTAGGATCATAGAATTTCATAGGATATAGCTACCTCCTCCTCCGGTTGCCATCTCCCTGATCCTAACACGGTATTCCTGCTGGTGGTGTTGGGAGAAACTCATAGTATTTCCCCCACCTATAGTTCCACTTGATCCTCTACTAGAACCAAACCCATAGGGACCACCTTGTCCCACATGACCGATCCCTAATCATGATGTTTTCCCTGTCGTGGTGTCCTATATTCTATCATTTTATGATGATCACTATGTTTGGTCGGGTAGTATTCTTCCATGTTACATCACCCATCACAATAATAATACCATCCCTCCCCATATTTTCTGGGTGCATTTTCTTTTACCTGACCATCTGTCTGAGTCTGATCATGGGGAGGCCTCCGCAATCATGGCCCTCTCAACAAACATCTTCTAGCTACAAAAAACATCTCATATCTATTGCTCCCACTTCTAGAACCATCTATCTGTCATAACTCTGATATAAATATAACTATTACTATTTCACACTATAACATCCCATCATAGGTTGGGATGCATATGTGTACTATTCTAGAACATATTTCTCTGTGGATTCCCCAGAAAAAAAGTCATTCTCGAATTTAACCATTTGATATCATGTCTAGAGAGTACCGGGTCATGTTTGTGATCTAGACAATTACTCAGCCACTCCCAACCATCTCTCATGATGTTTTAGAAAATCTTTAATCTGAATAATGTGTAAGAAGGATGGGTATTACTCTTCACAAAACAGCTTCAAAAATTCATCCAATGACTACACTAACTCCTAGTTCATATGAGTAACCATCATCCACCAAAATCCATTTATTCCGTTAAATAGACTGGATTCTAAATCCACCATCAGATATGGTGGGGTATGACCAAACCTGAAGATGTAGTATAACAAATCTATCAAATCTTCCACTGCCTAAGGATCTAGCTCACTGCATAATCTCGGTGGTCCCTAGAGATGTAACTCATAGAGTACACTAATCTTGATAACCTCTGTAGCATGCTTTTGTTGCAAAATCTGCAGAAAAATAGGTGGGGTTGCATCCACCTACCCACCATGAGGAGCGAAAAAATGTGATCGGTCTTCGACTGAGGCCTCTTCGCTTCGATGGTAATTGTAAAGAACTAAAAATCCTATTCAATATGGTTATCATAACTAAGGCTTACTGAATTATATCAAGGAGAACCTTGGTCATTTGAGAATATATAAAAATTTATAAATTTAAGGGGGAGATGACACAATAAGAAATGTTAAAGACTCAATTCTATATGATGCATTCACCATTGGTCAGTGAAAAAAATTCTCTACATGCCAAGCCTACATGTGGGTAATTAGGGTCTTGGTGAATGGCTATGTCAGCCGCCACACCATCAATGGAATACCTAGATAAATAAATGCACTCGAGACATCTTGACACTCTTGACATAAACCCAACCAATCATCTATTGGGGAATGTTATGAACTACATCCCAATGAATGAAAATTCACTAAAAGCCTAACCCATGTAGGTGCTTGAGAAAAAACTACCCCAAGCCCACCTCTATTGTCCATGGGGTGTAAAAATGCACTGAAAGCACAAAAAACATGGGGAGGCCTTTTTTATGTACATTTACACAAAAAATAGACATCCAACTCATTGAATAAGTGAAGAGGTAAAAGGAAAAAAATGATACAATAAAACTATTAATAAAACAATCAAGAATGGACCTAGGAAGAGAATATGTATGGTAATGTAAACTAAAAAGAAAAAGAGGAAAGTACATGCCCATCCCAAAAACTATCTGATCCTGTAAAAAACTAGAAAATTAAAATAGATATGTGATCCCCACCCCTAGATCTTATGCTATGACCACCATATGTACTCCAAACACACCATATCCCGAATATTTAATGAAGACACGATCAAATTTTCTGTCATAGTTATAAAGAAAAACAGGTGTGGGAATTGTTTATACATGGATGTGTATAAAAAATACCAATTAGGATGCCTTGAAAGTTGAAGGGGGAAGTAATAGATGAAACTGAGGAGGAAAGTAGTAGATAGAACAATGTATGTAAAAATAGTATAGATCAACTCAATATGAGAGTTAAAGCCAATTCATCTAAACACAAGGATCTAGAAATGGTGAGAAGATGAACTTATCATTGGGTGTTCACAACCTATAGTAGGAGAGTAGACTCATCCAACTACAATTATCTAGACATAGAAACCATGTGGCATACTTTACGCATCTTCACCTTTCTCGGAAGGATAGTAACAAAAACGGAAGGGGTGGGTAGTGAAACATGATATATATATATATATATGTTCAATCAAAGAATCCCAAAAATACTAAGAGTAAGGGTATAAATATCTCATAGCTCATCCCATGAAGAAGCGTCACCAATAATTAAATGGTAAATTCCATCTCCAATACCAGACATCTCATTCATCTTACCGAAACAAGCATGTCATAGGGCCAAATCAACACACAATAACAATATCTGATTTTGGTGGAACTAAATCCCCCATGGTTCTAGGTCTGGTCATAAGGAAATGTCTTAGTGGGTAATCCATCCATATTCCTTATGAGTCCAGCGGTATACCAAACCATGAATTTTCAATATGCCTCTCAATCATGTTGGATCAATGTCATGGTAGAAGACACACACCCTAGTGCATTAGGGGGTTCCACTCTTATAGTAGTCATAGATGATCTACACCCATATAGATGGGGGGGGGGGTTGCACTCTAGTGTCCTAGGAATCCACGCCCTAGTTAAATAGGGGGTTCCACTATGGTCATCAAGGATATGTTCCCCATTAAATAGGTGATTCCATTTAGAAGGCATAGGACACATGACCATTCTGATCAGTGGTTCTACTATGAAGGGAGAGGACCCATGCCTTCAGATTACAAGGGGGTTCCTCTATAGGTCAATTATGACTCGGGCCCTACCTTAGAGGGGGTTTCACTCAGATATAACTGTATAGAAAGTGACCCCATTTTTATGTAGTGTTACTCACTAGAAGATGTAATTTGTGATCATACTTGGGTACTAAGTGGTGTATATGTACCACTATCGATTCCAATGTTGTCCATGAGTACATGGAATATCTGGCCAAAAGGCTGACGAGCACACAATGCTCATTGTTGGACTAAAGAGAATTTTTTAACTAACATGAATCCTTAAACATACATGGATAACGAAATAGATCACACCATTGTGATTATTGTAGGAAAGTGCACATGATCGACTATTACTTCATCTTAATTGGACACAGAGTGAAGAAGATTCATTTCTCAGTATTTTACAAATGATTATTTGTTTTTTCTAAGCCTCGATCCTGAACTTGAATTACAATCAATAATAAAAAAATTCTTCCTAATAAGTATGAAACTTTTAAAAAAAACTTCAATTGGATGCTCCTTTTTTATAGTTATAACTATTTGAAGTTGCCTCCTAGAGAGATGCCTATAATCTTGAATCACCCTGAAGGCTGACCATTGGTGGACCGACCACCTTGGTCAGTCCACCTACATATGCACTCAACCTCCCATGGTGAATCTACTCGTGGACTGACCATCCATCTGGGTCCACCCCAGTGGTAGATCACCCGAGACTTGGCGCCGTTGCTACACTTGCAGTAGCTTGAACTTCCATAACTCTACAATTAACTAACACGATCGACTGCCTGGAAACATCCATAGTCAATGGTTCCATGGTATTTCAACCTACTGCGGCCTTACAGTCGACCGTGGGAATGATTCACCCAGGCCATCCATGGATCAGTTCGGGTTTGTATCTTTCAAACCCACCAGGACCTCTAAGGCCTATCCCACCTCGTTGGGCCCAACCCAGCTGATCCATCAAACAACTTTGACTGGACCATTCAATGGATCCAATGACTCCACTCTCACCCCACAACCTCTCTGTGTTCACCTCCCCTGGCATGCAGCTCCACCGCATCCTGATGCTGCCCGACCGCATCCCTCTACCCCACTGGCTCACTATCGCACTATGCAACATGGCCACCTACCACCATTCTTAACTACATCACCCACCAAATTTTACTAACATCTCACATGATGAACATCTTCCATCCTCCTCGCACACTACAAGTATTCGTCACCTCATCGGTCCTCTGTCGGTTGACCCGTACGGCCTGACATCTGATTCCACACATTGATGCACCTTATATCCACATTCAAATGACATAACGAACAGATATCTTCCCACCTTTTACCCAAAACTAAATAGATCTATAACCCACCCAATGATCTATTTTTGTTTCATCATATCGGTAAGTAGATGTCAAATAACACCTAAAGAACAGATGAAAATTTGGATCAATCGATTGACATGTTAGTTTTCCCATCGTCATTGATGCTCATAGATGACACAATCAATAAAGAAACAATTATAATTAAAAAATTTAAACCATGTATTCAATATTAAAAGGAAATAATCCTACATTTATTTGGAACTGTTCATCGGAGATGAACATACCTTCCAACAACCATTTTGTTTGTTATGTTATGAACTACTCTGATCTGTAGTGCCTCTATTATTCATCAATGATTCAACGTGGATTTTCCAAAGGATGTTAGGGAGTGAGCTTCACCATGGGTTCGAGTTTTATGATCTAAACCTTATATCATTTCCATAATTTCCAATTTATATCATTTAATTAGGTAAATCCCCGAAGGTCAAGGGATCCAAAAATCCCTCACCCTCTCTCTTTAGGTTGCAATTAGGTAAAACACTACATTATGAATGCAATAGTGGTATCATATTTTGAATATGTGTCTCCATTCAAGAGTTATTATAAACAACATCCAAAATAAAATATTTTCATTTAATTATTTTATTTACTGTTACATCCTTGGTGACATTTTCTACAGAAAACACATGCAGAATAAATTTACACCCTACCTAGGGTAAACACCACACTTCATACTTAATAGTGGCATCAGATTTTTTATCTGATCAAGAGTGTAAGATATATCCCACTTCCATTTCTTTCATAGATTAAAATATACTTAAAATTTTTATAAAATTAATTCTGCGTAGTTAAGGTCTTAGAATCACACATCCTCTCATCACCTACCACTATATATATATATATATATTTCAAATCCTTATAAAGAAATTACTAGGTCTCTGAAAATGACCAATAAAACCAGATTTTATGAATATGATTTTTTTATGTACAAATCATTTTACATTTTTCACCCATTTCTTATTTTAATTTTCAAATGTACAAACCCAGGTGGGATTTATGTTTCCTGAATTACATTCTATTTGTTTTAAAAAATATTCTCTATTTTGAGGAATAAAACTATTGGAATAAATCAATCCAAATTCTTGATCTCTTATATGGTATTTTTTATGTATTCTTTCTATAAGTGTGTCTTCCATTGATTTTCACATCTTTTATGGTTTCTTTTTTTATTATGGGATCATTTTTATCAAAAATAAAACTTATTTTTCCTATCGATTACTGACATGTTTTTTAGAAATTTTCATGAATTCAATTTAATTCTCTTAGAAATAGTAATCCGATGATTTTATGAATGACCTTATATATCAGGAAGTCATCCATATAAATAATATGATGTGAGAGATAGGTCCATACTTTTATAGCCTCCAATTCATCATCATATCTTTATATCTAATGTGATATTATCTTTGGGAATAGGAAGTGAACCTAATTAATAATTGGAATTTTTACACTATATGATGATTATAAAATGAGTGAAACTTGAATTATTATAATATGTCATTCATTATTTCATGGTCACAATCATTTGCCGCCAAGATCCATCGATGTCAGTTTCTTTAGGTTGAAGCCTCATTATGTGATACATAGATAATTATTAAATTGTTAATGGGTATTAAGTCTATATTTTATTTTTATATTCATTTCATACATTCTCATGAATATATGTTATACATATTATCACTTACGAATGTTTATTTTTATTTTTTATGCATATTATTATAGATAAATTTTTTCTAAACACATATTTTGTTTACATTTTATAATTTAAAATTATGAAACAAATTAATTTAGTTTTTAAGATGATTATTTTGTATAGAATAATATTTGGTTGTACTGAATAATTTTTTTGGATTGAATAGTCACATATATAGTGGAATTTATTACCATTATTTAGAAAATTCATTGGTTTTCTGTTTTTTTTTGTTACACTAAATTTTATAAATATACAAAACATTAATATTTAGGATGTAATTTAATCAAATTTATTTCTATAATTCATGTAATTTTACATTAACATAAGTTTGGAGAAATAAAAATATATATATGTTTGAATAGAATAGTACATGAAACATGAGTAGTGATGAGTATTTTATGTCCCTTTTGGTATGAGTTCTGAAAAATATAAATAAGGATGGATAATAATCAATATATGATGTTTAAAAGATTGTTTTTTTAAAGATGGATATAAAATCAACATTAATCAATTAAATTTATATATTGAATGTGGATATATTTAAAATAATTTAAAGGATCTATAAGTTATTTAAATCATGTATTTTACAACTATAGCTGTGTCACTATGAATTTAATTTAATACTAGTAAGATTAAGGAATATAATTAGTTAAATAAGTCACTTTTGGATTAACACCAACAATATAAAAATTAAAAAGTTTATATTTATTATTTTTTAATAGATAGTATTTAATATATACCTTGTTATGGATACTAAAAGCTATTTTACTTGATATAGTTTTTTCAAAAATAGGAATCCAATAGCTAAAATTTGTTTAATAATTAACATGAAAAATTTAGGGATATTTGTAGATGAGTGATAAAGGGGATCCAACCTCATATATTCCTGAAGAATACTAATTATGAGATGGAGTAGATTCTATATTTTTTGTTTTGTTTAATAATCAAGAATTAGATATTTTATCATGTTGAACATTCTAAAAAAAATTATTTAAGGATTATATAGTAATTTTCTAGTGCCGAAGTGTGACATGATCATATATTTAATTTTGGGTGGGGAAATTGAGCGGTTTTTGTCAAATGTACATGAATGGAGAATCGATTATTTTCATATATAAATTTGAGAATGTTTTCCAAAAATAAATTTCCCACCAATTGCATGATTCATAGTCATATAATCATTTTAAAATATTCAAATTATATGTGTTACTTTCAATTTTATGGTAGTAAAATTGAGGATCATATAAACTCTTTGTATCTCATTCATAATGAGGGATACATGTTTAAGAAGACAAGGTATTAATGTGAATAAAATCCAAAGGGGGGATAATTAATAACCCTATGTAATTTTTGTTGGTTATTTTCACAATACATATAGAAAAACGTTTAATGATTGACTGATACTAATTTGGAAAACCGTTGAATGGATATTGAAGTAATTATTGTAGTTTGGAATTATATTTATTCCCTTCCAAAGTGCTTCATGGGGGATTATTTATAAGTAGTGAGTATATTTGAAAATTTTTATGGTTTTCGGACAATGGAAATAAAATGATAATTCCTTATTAGAGTTTCTGGGATATCAAACAAATGATGTAAATGAATAGGACATAAGATATACATTACTAAGATCATATATCTGAAATCTGTTTGAGCATCAGATTCCAAAAATCAGAAAACTCCCTTCTTTATTCATATCAATTTACATTAACTTATGTACCATTTCTTCTAATTAGAGAAGTATTTTTGGTTGGGTATGAGTATTTTCCAATTCTTGGTTATTATAAATGTTTTCCCTAGTGAATTTATTATGATTCCTAATGTAGTCCTAATATGTTGTTCTGTGTGAGTGATTGAGTATTGTTATGAGTTAAAGATGTCATGTAAGAGGGAATACATGGGTCATTTGAGACCCCTAAATTCAACATACATGTTATTATTTGGTAGTATAGATGTGAATTGTAGAATTAACATATCTGAGAAGTGTTTTTAGGTTTTATATGATACTTAATATATTTAATTAAATTGTATAAATGTAATTTTCTTAATGAAATTTATTTTGAATAATTTGATATTATTATTTATGATTTCTCAAAAATATGGAATTCCATTTCGTGGGATGGATAACTGGTTATAATTTTTATAAAATACTATATAACATAAAATTTATCCATGATTTATGTAGATGATAATATATGTACATACAACGAGTGTTTTAGTGAATAAATAAAGATAAATTCTTACAAAAAAAGTGATATTTACAACATGAAGAAATATTGTGTGCATGGTGAATTTGATAAAATATTTTGTAATGTTGTAAATTTTATTAGAGTTTTTATAATATGATGGTTCAAGTTGTCTACAAAACATGATTAATTAAAAGGAGACAGTGATGTGGATATTTTCTATAATATACATATAGAGTATTTTACATGTATTTTTTATAAGAAATGTGTAATGTGTGGTATTTACATGATTTATAAAAATAAAAAATTATCATAAGATTAATTAATTGACCGAACTAAATATAAAATCTCTTAATAAATACGATGGAATAAAGTGACAAAATCTAATCTCGTGAATGAAAATTTTCAATATCAAACATAGAAATATAGAAAAAATATGTAATGTGAGAAAATTAGTTTCTATATTTAATAAATATCAAAATTTTATCTTAATATAATTACTCATAAAATAAAATATTATAATTAATAACTTTTTCTACCTCATTAAAAAAATTGAGGCTATATTGAGTGTTGTTTATATGATCTAGAAGATTAATAGAAGTGACCATACAAAAAATATCATCTCATAAAAATTAGTAAGCTAAAGATGGAACGTGTTCCATCATCAAGACCATGTATTACAAGAATATGAAAGATTAGTGTCTTAAGAGGGGAAAACAAAATGGATAAGATTATTTATATTGAATATAAATGGTTAATAAGGAATTTTATATTTATTGTGGAAGAAAAAACATATTCTATAAAGGAGGAGTTCACAACATACAATAAAAGGGTTTCTCATTTGAATTTAAACTGTGCATATTTAAATATTCATGGATGAAATAAATGTCTACACTTCCATAAAGGAATAAAAATTCATTTTATAAACTATTAGTGATTATTCATTGAGGAATTTTCCATGGATAATAAGCTATTGTGAGTTAAATATAACCATTTATAGATAAATATAAAAGAGAGAAGAATCCATATAAGTGACCATCGAGTGTCAATGAGTCAACAAAAAAAATTATTTTAGTAATCCTAGTCATAGAGTGACAAAAAAATATTTTTACACCATAAAATAGAGAATCTTTTATATTATAGTATATCATCACCTTAGTATTTTATTTCTCATTAGATTATTCAACATCATGAGGATTAAGTGAAATCCTTACGTCCGTACATAATTAATTTGAACACACATATATATTAAATTTTTTGTTGTTGAGTGAAAGGAAATTGGTTGAACAAGGTTCCTACCCACATTGGAAGAAAATAAAAAACATTGAAGGCTAAAAATGTTTTAAAATGGTCAAATTATGACTCTCCTCCACCCCCCGTAATGATTATTGGGGTCCTATCCGGATATAGATATATAATATATTGTATTTTATTGTATGTAACCACACTCTCTAATGGTAAAAACCTTTCAAATAAATATCCCCTATAACTTTATAAACCATATATCAAAAAATAATATATATATATGTGTGTGTGTTTTATAATAAATTAATTAACTAATATAATATACATATATCACAAAGTATGAACATTTTGAACCTTCTAAAAATGATTAAATAATTTCAAATACTATTATAAAATAATTTTATCATCTATTCTAATTAACATCTGATCATATCATCAAAATAATTTTCATTATTCCAATACAAAAATAAAATAAAATTTTATCAAACACCATTTACATGTAATTTAGATAGAATTTGAAATTAAACTATTTATAAAATCCATAACCCATGTCAAGTGACAATAATGAGGGAATAATACAATAATCACGATAAACTTTATGTATTGAATTTGATAATTGGAAACACCATTTAATAATGCTTCCATTCATGGTTCCCGGATTGAAGGAAAATACATAGATCTAGTTATCCATAAATGATGAATTTGACAACAAAAAATATTTCACACCATCTTTATATGAAAATAAGAACCTAAACAATGATTATAGACAATTTTATCAGCAAATAATATTGAAATTTCATGACAGATGGGTCCATCAGCCACTATGACAAGGATAGACAAGTAAAATATTGTTAGATGACATGAATCAATATAGAATGATGACAGAATCATCTTAGTTGAAGGAATTAAAAGAATTTATTTATGAAATGATAAAATAATGAAGTAGATCCATATGATCAATCGTTAGGGACATTACATATTTTAATCCATATAATGGTAAGAATTTGGAGAAACCAAACACCTATATAATATTTAAGAAAAAAAATTGATTTTTAATATCGATTTAGGGATTTGGTTATTGGTTAAAATAAAAAAGATCCAAACTAATTTATTAAACTAGAATCTAAAATTTCCCCTACCCTTATTACATGTGTAGTTAGTGTAAACAAGAACCAGTAACATTCGATTAAAAATTTCATTAAAAATTTCACATTTTCACATAAAACATGAAATAAATGTAAATAAAAACAATGAAATAATACATAATAAAAAGTGTCATCATGAGTATCACAATTATCTCCATTATATGCCTTTCTTCCACTAAGATTCTTCCATGATGATCATTTCACAGATAATGTTGGTTTCTATATCTATATAAATTGAGATTCATATCCTAATGTCCCATGAGATTAACTATTATCACATAATGATTCCATATTAATGTTTTATTTTCTTTCTTTTTAATTATTATCTTTTTGTGTATTTTTATAATGTTTTTTGGTTAGTTTTTCTATTTAGAGTTTCTTGGGAATGTGAACCATTGGTGAAAAATTGGCCAAATCATGAAGATTTATCCATGACACAATTATTTTTTTTGTATTATATAAGAGGTTACATGTGTTTTAAAAAAAATGAATCATGTGTAACTTGTATCTCATATGATTGGCATATGGTTGTCAGAACATGAAAAAAAACTATGCACTATTTCAAATGGAACATAAAAGTGAACACAATTGCTGCATAGTTTAAAAAATGTTGCTAAAAATATTGTAATATATTTTAAGTATAAAATATGTTTTCAAAACTATAAATACCTCATGTTGGAAATATTATTAGTTATAATACAAAGACTATAGAAACATATCCTATATATTGGTGATTTTGATTCCCATTTTTCTTCATAGAGATATTTTGATAGATTTCGAGGCATCAGATCTCAGTAATTCATGTTACGATCCAATTATAGTTATTTAATTTTCCTCCATCAAGATAATAAATATTTTCCATTTATATAATTCTAGGTCACACCTTTTTTGAATGGGTCAAATTCTTATTTAATTATTTAACTATGAATTGTTATATTTAGAGTTCAATTGAATACCTTCTCCCTTTATTCAATGTACACTATCAGAGGTTACATATCATAGTTTTATTGAGGTTCAGTCCAAGAAATTCCAATTAAGTAATTATAATTACTTTTGTTTCCTGAGGAATCAAGTGTTTCTTCATTTATTATTTATTAATTTTAAAAATTATCATGACTCGTTCAATATTTAGTGGAATAAATTCCCCTTTGTGCTAAAAATTTTATGGTTAACAAATGGGTTCATCTAAATATTTGTTCTTTCATTTTAAAATAAATATGGATTTCTTCTGCTCATGGTGGTTTTTATCTTATTTAATATAATTCCACAATATTATGAGTATATGTTTCTATTTAATTTTATTACAACTATTTTAAATGTTTGATATCCTTGAAATGTATTTTAGAATAACTTATCTAATTTTTTTTGTAAATTGTTTTAAGGGTTTATTATAGTGGTATTTTATAACATTAATGATATTAACTATATTTTTTTCAATGGTCATTTTGGAACATTTAAAATATTTTTAGCAGAATTGGGTATGAGTGATACTTTTTATCGGATGGTATTGATTGATGATCTATTTAATTAATAATGTTTTGGATTATCAATTTTGGTTATTGTTAATGGACATTTTGGAACATTGTGATCTAAATAATCTTATTGGGTAGTTATTCATAATCCCCTAATGTATTTTACTTCCCTATTGGCAGTTTTTTGGGGCACATGATTACATGGGTATAAATTATTATTGTAGTCATTGATGGAGTATGGTGAGGGTGAGATGTGAAGAATGTATGTTATGAGTTGTTTATAAACTATGTTTATGTGTTTTTTTCAACATTAGGTTACTTGATTATTTATATCTAAATCCCATCATTGATTATTTATGGGAAACATGGAAAGATAAGAGGGAAATGTTATATTTAAGATAAATCATTAGGTAATAACACAATAACTAGCATATCAATAGAGAATATGGATTCATTATAGGAATTTAGTTTAAGGATTTAGGAGTGAGGTGATGATAAATTGTTTTTACATTGTAGATTCTTTATTACCATGTAGTTGGCCATGTAAATATTTTTGCATATTTGGTGGTCTTGCTGATATATCTAAGACAATCCCATGAAATATTTCCTCAAAATATAAAATGGATATATGATATATTATTATTATCACTTGATATTTATTCGACACCATAGTTTCTTGTTTTTAGTATCTTTGTAATAACAAATAATTTTTATGATGTATTGTCTGTATCAATGATGTTTACCTTATTTAGATGTATTTTTATGAGATACATTTTACTAGAATATATATTTCCTTTACATTGTTGATCATGGATTGTGAATCATTTTTCATGGATTTATAAAAATGATATATTATTAAAAATGAATATTGACATGATTTCATATTAAAATTTTTAATAGATTGTGAATGAGAATGTAATAATGGTTTAGACATGGTTTACTAATGACAATGATTTAGAACTACCTATATTTTAATTATAAAATGTTTCTATATTTCTATTCATTATTTATAATTTAACATCCATGATTTAAACACCATTATTTTTAAAATAGCATATCTTAATTTATTGGTAGAGAAATTTTTTGGATTTTTTGGTGGGATCCCACATGGTTATGCTTGATTAATCCAGGAATTAACTAATCTGTTTATGAATCCTTTATGTTTGTATAATTGATACTAATATTCTCTTTATATTCCATTTAGGATTTCCTACTTAATTGGATGAGTGAATGTGTCTTGGGGACACTGTTGTTGTTTGAGGACCACCACGTGGCTGGTTCTGTTGGCACTATTTTTACATTAAATTTTGATATGTCAATATATTAAATCCTTATATTAAATTATGGTTATGTTGATTTATTAATTTTTTTATCAATATCTCATTCTACTACATTAATGTTCAATATAGTTGGGTGTAGTAATTTTTAAAAGGGTTTTCCCAGTTCTATGGTGATTTTTACTAGAACGTGGGTATTTAGAGCACCATCTGGGTTAATGGATGATCGATTTAGATGAAAATGTAGGTTTAATTCCAGTTCTGTTCAATTAAATTATTTTCAAATGAGGTTTTTTGTCAAATGGACCTTCACTAGAGGCCTGTATGATATTTATTTTGTGTGAGACAATGTATAATATAGATTAGGTACATGATGGGACTCATGATTTATTCCTATAATGTGTTCTTGATCACTACCATATATGAAGAGACCAATGTTAATAATTAATGTGGGGGATTTATTCTTACATTAGAGTTATTTGTTATCTAATTTTGAGGATATTTACATTACCTTAAATAATATAACATAAAAAATACATAGTAATGATATTTTAAAACAATAAATAACCATATTTTACCATAGTTAATTTAGGTTTTTAGTGTTATATAATTAAGAAATACTCTTTCATGGTAAACATAAATATTTAAAGTGGACACCTTTATATAGAATCACCTTGTTCATACAACTATGTCACATAAAATTATATGTTATTTCCTTCATTGAATAATAATAAAAACATCCCAATTGATCTCATCCATGTGTCTAATATTCATTAATCAGATTGAAAAATGTATATTAAAACATGGGAAATACACAAAATATAGGTAAGAGAAACACCAATAATAAAAACATTTAGTCAGGTGAAAACAAAAAAACCCATCGAAACAATATGATAAAGTAATACACTTCATACATAGCAATTATTTAATAGATTATTTTAAAAATGAGATCATTTATTACCATTTTATAAATCATTGGACTAACATATAAATAATATAAATCATTGATAACACAAAAATTAATCTTTAGAAATAATTATACACAAATTGAATAACGATGTGGTCAACATACATACATGTCATTCGTAAAAATGGAAGTACCATATAGTAAAATACTCTAACCAATGAATTTGGGGGAAATAATATAACCACCCTTTGTTATTTTATCAGCGAACCTCCATTCATTGGTTTATCATGAAAAATCCCATAAAATGTCCAGGTACACCTATATTTTGAAAATTAAAAAAATATTTAAATATTCAACATGGTACTCCAAAAATTTCATTTTTAGTAATAAGATTACATTTAAAGTTATTTAACTAATCAATGAATTTTCAAATTTCATTTTAAAAAAAAATACCAATAAATTGTAATAATATCAAATATAATTCTATAAACAATTAACATGATATTTTTAAATCAATTTTCCCCATGACACATCAGATCATTTGAATCATAAAACTCATTAAAGTGTAAAATTAAACAAACAATTAAATGTTACTAGAATATATAAATTCCAAAAATAAAATGTCAAATTGGTTTTATATAAACATTATAAGAGAATAATGTTATATAACAGTAATATATGCACCAATAAAATGAGACTAAGACAAAGACAATGTCATTTTCTAGAATTATATTATTGATGTGAGTATTAAAATTTTTATAATTTATGTATACAATTTTTAAATCAAAAAAATTATTTTAAATTAAATTTATGATAATAAAATTTCATTTCACATGCAATCATGGCATTAAATCAGAAATAATGAAGAATTTTAACATAAAAATGTTTTTTTGTTAATAATTCCATTACTTTTAGTACAAATCATCTTTCATGTTGTTTATATTTTGTAATAATAAACATAGCTAAAATTATAATTTAATAATAACCTTTCAATGTTTATTATTCTTGTATAGATGGTATGTGAGTATGATATACTCTATAATAAAAAATATAGGATCGAAATAATAGAGATACTTTATGTAGTATCTATTGATACTCAAAATACAGGAGGGGGGGGTGAATTGTATTCTTTTAAAAATTACATTGGAACTTTTAATGATAGTTATGTTTAACAAGGTTAAACAAGGTAATTCAAAAAACCTCTAGATCTATAAGCTTTCTTGAATCCAGAAAACTGATTTCGAGAAATTGAATCTGGAAAATATGGTTCCAGAAATGAAACTTAATGCAAGTTTACAAAGATAAATATTCTAAATTACAGCATATAG
Organism: Viscum album; assembly: GCA_963277665.1. Lineage (NCBI taxonomy): Eukaryota > Viridiplantae > Streptophyta > Magnoliopsida > Santalales > Viscaceae > Viscum > Viscum album. The sequence goes on along the minus strand of OY728129.1, from coordinate 19,551,438 downwards.
AATCTAACTAAATTATAGTACAAGTATAAGGAAGTATAAGATAGTTATACTTTCCTCAACAATAAAAATGCAGTAGAAAACTTGAAACAAACAAGTAACAAGTAGTAAATATTTTTACCCAAAGAGAAGGGTGTCCAACAACCTTGGATAAAGGTCCCTTGATTTATACTTTCAATAAAGTATCTCTTACCCACATCGGGGTAAGCCATTGATACGAAGATCGAAGTCTGTCTTGTTATCCTCGCAAGCCCTCAACTTCAAGGTAGTCGGCACCTCTGCCTTCCTATCCCCAGAAGCCCTCAAATATACTTAGTAACATTCACAGTCGCACAAAGAAAATCTACACAAATCAAAGTTTGAACAAGCCGTTCAAACTTTCTACACAAACCATGAGAGTTTATAAGAGCCTCTCTCTCTAGAAATCACTTCAACAACATGTGAGTGAGTTTGGCCAAAAATTTGTGAGCTCGTTTAAATGAGCTCTTATTTATTGGCACAACACTAACGGTCATTTCCCTCCTCCAACGGTAATATTTTTCCTTGAATTTTGGAGAGACATGTACACGTTTCACTCAAACAACAATTAGTTAGTAACTAAAAGCACGGAATCATTTTATAACAAAACAATTGTAAGAAAAAATATGTTTACATAACCAAAAATAAATATTCAGAATGTAAGGAAATATGAATGTTGGGAGTCTAACCAAAATAGAATTCGGAGTCTATAATAAAAGGATATTTGGATTCTTTTTTCTAGGAATTAGGCACTTGAACTCTATAGAATTCTGGAGTCTGTATTTCAATGAAATTCGGAATCTAGATTCATAAGAATTCGGTACCAGTTCTTAAAAGTTTGGATTCAGAGTTCATGAGAATTCAGAGTTAGAACTTAGAAGAGTTCAGAGTCTGTATTCAGAGAACTCGGAGTCAGAACTAGGAAAATTTCGTAACCAGAATTCGAATTTAGAATTCGGAGTCACAACTTAGAAGAGTTCGTAATCATAATTCTTAATTAGAATTTGGAGTCAGAACTCAGAAGAGTGCGTAACCAGAATTCGTAATCAGAATTCGTAGTCAAAACATAGAAGAGTTCGTAACCTAGAATTCTGAGAATTCTGATTCTAAAAGAGAATGCTTTATATCTAGGTATTTATAGGATTCTGAGGTTTTGGTTTCAAAACGAATTTTACACATATAAAAATTATGATATGAACAATGAAATCATGGTAAGGATAAATTTCATTGGGGAAGGAAATTTTTCTTTATAAAAGTAAAACACAGGGTAAAATGAAATTTTCCTTGAGATAAGGTTTTTGTGATTTTCAAAAAAAGAAGGAATGGTAATATCATAAGGAAACCTTAATAACTCAACAATCTCCCCATGTATGAAGGAATGGAAAATTCATTAAAAAAACTTATTGACTCAATAATCTCCCTCCTTTTTGAACGCAAAAACAACCTTACGAAAAATAATATAAGGACATAGAAAAAAATAATATATTTTCATATAAAACTTATCTCCCTTTTTCCATTTCCAAATATGAATATGAATATCTCCCCCTTAGGCTTTGGAACACTAAAGAACGTATTCTAGATTTCTGGAATGAGATTATTAATTATCTTGAGTACGTAAATCTCTGTATGAAAACTCCCCCTTAGATAAACTCTCCCTTACTTACAGATATTTCTTCTTTAAGCAGAATTCTTTTTCCTTTATCCCCCTATGTGATTTTCAAAAAGAATTTGAGGGAATAAAAAAAATATTTTACCTGAAATATTATTACAAACAAGTAAACAAAAAAAAACATGCAACCAAAATTTCATTAAGATTGGAAAAATTTGTACAAGGAATGAAAATACAACAAAATATCAGATATGATCTATTTTACTTCCTTTTCCTTGGGTATTAATTTCTCAACTATGGTTTTCATCTTCTTTAGATCCTTGTGATCTTCCTTTATTTTCTTCTTTAAGGATTTGATCCTATCATCCTGTGCCTTTAGAGCCTCTGCCTGAACCTTCAACAAGTCATCTGGCTTTACTAGCTTTTCTTCAATCTCGATCTGGAGATCCCTTTATCCTTTCCAGCTTTGTTCAACAGAGTAAAACATCCCATTCAGATCCCTAACCTCCTGAATACGATTATTATATTCAAGTATTAGCTTTTCCTTAAATCTAGTTGTGAGATCCTTGATTTTTCAATCTTCTGTATCAAAGGATTCCTTAACTTCATGTTGAAAATCATCAAGATATCTCAAATCTTCAACTATTTTCTTTGACCAGCTGACCATTTTCTTACAAGATTTTTTTGGGCATCGTAGTTGATGAATAAGTTCTTGTAATCAGCCTCAATAAGTACACACCTATCCATCACCATGGATACAAAATCCGATTTCTAATTCATGCTATGTTGAAGCATCTAACATCTGGAGTCTACGGTTGGAAAGATCGGAATGGTGTCAACAAGATTTTTCAATGATTTAATGCAAAATCAATTCCCAGAGCTAATGATTCTGAATCTGACAATTTTCTAGGTAACGGTTCTTCCCATATCTGAACCAGCTACCTTTTAGAAGATGTACCAGCTTCCTTATTCCTCAAAATAACTTTAGAAGGTGTATCATCAGCTATCTATTTCCTCTTATTGTTTCTTGGAACAGTTTATTCATCTAGAGACTCATACTCACTTTCATACAATTGAAAAAATCTATCATAAACAATTTTTTATTTTTCATCTCCATCATCAATATTTCAAGGATGAATTAAGTCATGTCTATGAATCTCTTCCTCAGATAACATGATCACTTCTTCTTCAGCAATCTCATCAATTCAAGGATTAGCAAGCCTTGATGATCCGGCTTGAGATGTTCGGATGGATAATTTCTCAGAAGAACTTTCCTTCTCATGAAAGTCTTAAACTTGATGTATCAGATAATATGTATCATCACTGCTTTCAACTACTTGTACATCTTCTACAACTTCTTTTTCTTCAAAAGAAATTTTCAAGAACTTTTTCTAGAGTGAGAAATTTCATCCTCGATGTCTTAGGTAATGGATCAACTAAGAATAATTTTGGTAAAAGTATATTTTCGATTCTATTTCAGTATCCCTTAGAAGGGATTTAACAATATGAACCTCTAACATCTTCTTCTTTTGCTTCTTCTATTTGGATTGCTTCTCAAACTCTTCAGCAGTCTTCTATTTTAGAGCCTTGGCCTCAATAGGATCTATGCCAAACTATGGCTCCCCTTCCTTCCAGTTTTTCGTATCCTCCCTCTACTTTGCAATAACCTCATCCAGATAGGCGTTTTTATTCTTGGGCATTAGAGGTGCGATTTGAGCCTTAGGGGGTTTCTCTTCTTCTTCCCCTTCCTTCAGCTTACTCTTCTTTCCTACTTTCTTTGATGGTTCCGGAACTTCTTGTTCCTTTGGAAGAGCTTCAACCTCTTCCTTTGGTAAGTCAAATAATTCTCTTATCATCTTAGAGAAACCAACTTTCATCCTCTTGAGAGTTCCATCACTAATTAACATAACCTTTCAATTCCTCGACATTGAACTGCAAGGGATTTTGAAGGAGTCCAAGCACCGAAAAATCAACTTGTAGAGTTGGGAAGGATACATGATTATCTGTGCTCTCAAATTCCCATTCTTGATATTGTCTATCATAATTAGAATATGATTCATGAGTTTGATCTTCCTTATATATACCAAAAAAATCAAAGATATACATATAAATTTTATTGACAGTGTCCTTGTTACCCTTTTTCGGTACAATAAGACCCTAAACCCATAACTCAAGGATCTGTTTATTGGTAGACAAGTGAGATGTCTTCACGGTCATGACATCTGTAAGTACAAGGAATTCCATATCCTTCACTTTTATAAAACTTTCTTGTACATCCGGCAGCTTGTTGGAACAAAACTCAGCTTCCCCTTCATAAGACAACCCCACCAAGCTAGAAGCCTTGGTGTATGAGAGGGCATATGTTTTTCCATAAATCTTGAATGAAAACTTATCTCTCCCTTATTCTGTAAAGAAACTTACTAACTCATAAAAATCAATATGGAGATCTGGATACACCAATTCTTGTGCTCCTGGATTCGAGATACAAACGCATTCCCATCCATTAAGCTTGATGTTTTTGGAGATAATGGAGTCATACTTGCTGAAGAAATTCAGATGCCCCAACCTTTCTCTGTATACATGCCACTCCGAAATCGGCTTGACAGTAGACATATCTTTCTGAGAGGATTCTTCTACAGACATTCAGACTTGAGAAAAACTTATAGAAGCTCGGAATGGGATTTTGTAGGAGGGAAGAGCTTCGCCACACAAAAGCTTGAAAACCGATGTGGGACAACCCTTCGGGGGTCCTTAATATAGGCATTGATGTGATGGTTCATCTTCCCATCTCAATCCAATGGTTGAGAATTATTTTGATTAGATCTGATGGTTGAAATGATAGCCGCAATGAAAATTTGGTAGGATCCGATCTTTTGAGGGTTATAAAGGAAGACATTCAGATTTAAGGAAACTTGAATCTGAAAAATTTTAAAACACAAAAGAAAATACCAGCAAGGAAAAAGCTGATTACGAAAACTCAAGAAAGAGTCATATCTTTCAGATTGCTGGGAAGATTATTTTTAATGAGGAAGAATTAACCTTGAAGAAATTTAGATTCAGAAAATTTTGATTACGAGAAAAACAAAAACAAAGAAAACTCTATTACAAAAATTTTCATTATGAAAATTTCATGTACAAAAATCTTCATTACAAAAAATTTCAAGTATGAGAATCTTCATTATGAAAATTAATAAAAACAAAAAATATGAAAAATTTCAATATGAAAAACATGAAAAACATCATTACAAAAAACATGAAAAACATTAAGAAAATGTACCCCCCCTATGAAACAGAGTTGATTACTATAAGTAGATTGGTTTCAACAGAAAGTTAATCAGGGAAGATTACATTATGGTTATCATTCCTAACATCTATTTAATGTATTCAAATCTTTCAAAGTGTAATGATTTTTTGAAAATATCATCAAGTTGATCTTGCATTCCGATAAATTGAAGAATGATATCTCTTTTTTGTGTATGATCTCTAAGAAAGTGATGCCTAATGTCTATGTACTTTTAACGAGAGTGATGTGATGGGTTTTTACTAAGGGAAATGACACTTATATTATCACACAAATTTTTGTTATGGTAAAACTCATATCATATTCTCTGAGTGTGTGTCGCATTCACAACACTTGAGCATAACAACTTCCAGATGCTACATATTCAGCTTCAGCAGTGGAAAGTGCTACTAACTGTTGCTTCTTGCATGACCAAGAAACTAATGAATCTCCTAAGAAATGAAAAGTTTCAAATGTACTCTTTCTATCCATTCTACATCCTCCAAAGTCATCATTTAAAAAACTTTTCAAAACAAAATCATTTCTAGAAGTATAAAAGAATCTTAAATCTATGGTTCCCTTTAAGTAGCAAAAAATTCTTTTCACTGCCTTTAAATGAGATTCCATAGGATTGGATTGATATTTTTCACATATGAATACTGAAAACATTAAGTTTGGATGACAATATGTGATGTAATGTAGACTATTTATCATACCTCTAAAAGATGTTTGATCTACTGGTTTTCCAGCTTCATCAAGATCAAGTGAATTTTATGTACCAATGGGAGTACTTAAACTTTTAGTGTTGTCATATCCATACATTTTAAGAATATATTTAATATACTTATGTTGGGATATATAGATTCCTTCTGGTTTTTGAGTGATTTGAAAACAAAGGAAAAATGTTAACTCACCCATCATACCCATTTCAAACTCAGATTTCATTAGATCCACTAAGGAATCAGTTAATGATTGGTGAGTTGAACCAAATATAATTCCATCAACATAAATTTGAACAATAAAAACGTTTTAGTTATCTTTCTCTATAAAAAGGGTTGGATCTGCATTTCCCTTAACATAATTATTTTGAAGCAAAATTCCTGTAAGTCTATCATACCAAGCTCAAGGGGATTTTTTTAAGTCCATACAAAGAATTTGTGAGTCTAAAAACATGATCAGGATGTTCTGTATCTTTAAAACCCGGAGGTTGTTCAACAAAAACTTCTTATTAAACATAACCAATAAGGAAAGCACATTTCAAATCCATTTGAAAAAGTTTGAAATTACAGAATGCTCCAAATGAAAGTTGGATATGAATAGATTAATGTCTAGCTACTGGAGCATAGGTTTCTTCATAGTCTATTCTTTCTTATTGATTATAGCCTTTAGAAACAAAATTTTCTTTATTTCTAACAATGATTCCATTTTCATCACACATATTTTGGAAAAATCATTTTAGTCCAATAACAGAAGATTCCTTAAAACTTTTAACCAAGGTCCAGAATTTATTCCTTTCGAATTCATTTTGTTCATCTTGAATAGCTTTAACCCAAAAATCATCAGCTAAAGCTTCATAAGTGCCTTTTGGTTATAATTGGGAAAGGAATGTTAGATGTTCTACTACATTTCTTAAGGATCTTCTAGTCCTTACAGGTTGATTTACATCACAAATGATACTATCACTAGGATGATTCTTAAGAAACAAATAATTTGGATTTTGTAAAACATGTTCATCAACATAGGGTAGAAAATCTTCTGGGGTAAATTATTTAGAAGTATATTCTTGGAAATTTTCCTTATCAGAAGGATATTCTAACATAGGTTGATAATTAGTTTTTGAAAACACATCTGTAGATGAAGGTTGAGTTGTTTAAAAACAAAAGTATCAGTTTCATCAAATTTCCCATGTACAGTCTCTTCAACAGTATAAGTGTTTTTATTGGAAACTCTATAAGCCTTAGAAGTTGTGAAGTAGCCTAAAAAAATCCCTTCATCATATTTTGGTGCAAATTTATGTAGATTATTATTAGTATTTAGAATGAATACCTCGCAACCAATAACCTTGAAGAAGGAAAGTCTAGATTTTCTACCATTCCATAACTCATAAGTAGTTTTATTAATAAAATATCTAATCAAAACTCGATTTATAGTATAACAAGCAGTACTTACAACTTTATCCCAAAAATGTTTGGCTAAAGAATACTCACTCAACATGGTTCTTGTTATCTCTTGAATAATTATATTTATTCTTTCAACAACACCATTTTGTTGAGGTGTTCTGGGTGAAGATATGTTATGAGTAATGCCTTTTCTACTACAAAAGTTTCAAAATATGAATTTTTAAATTCTCTACCATGATCATAGTGAATAGTTTTCAATGGAAGTTTTTTCTCATTTTTAACTTGGGCTCTCAAACTTTTTAAAACCGAGAAGGCTTCAGAGTTCTTTGCTAGAAAATAGACCCATGTAAATGTAGTGTAATCATCAACTAAAACAAATACACAATACTTGCCTCCAATGCTTCCAGTTTTTGTAGTACCAAATAGATACATATGCACTAGCTATAATTCATCAGTAGTTGATACTTCACCAACTGATTTAAAACTTGATTTATGTTGGTTATTATATTTACAAGGGTCACAATCTTTTGAAGAATAAAATCTAAGCTTCGGTAGATCCTTAACTAATATTTTTTTGAATGTTTTCAAAAGTTCCTAAGGTTACATTTTCCTAACCATCTATTCCATAACCAAGAATGATCCTATATTGCACTAAGGAACAATATATCTTTACTCCTAAGGTCTTCTACGTTCAGTGTGGAAACATTCTCTTACCTATGGGCAGAAAGAATAAAATCTTTATTGGAATTGTGTACTAAGAACTTGTCATTCCTAAAATTCACAAGGTAACATTTATCACATAACTTACTTATGCTAATGATGTTATTCTTAAGACCCTTAACGAATAAAACATTTGAAAGAAGAGTTTTTCCAAGAATAACTATGTTACCTCTACCAATAATTTCTCCCTGAGCATTATCTCTGAATGTTACTTTTCCTCCTTTCGTCTTGATAATCTTTTCAAAATAGTTTTTGTTACCAGTCATGTGTTGGGACCATCCACTATCCATGTACCAAGTATTTCTATTTGTACTCAATCTATTTTACTAAAAATAAGAAAAATATAGGTTTTCAGAATCCAAACATTCTTGGATCTGGAATTCTCAGAAAGAAAAATTTTAGACACCCACAACTTTTTAGAAAAATAGGCTTTATGAAATCTTAAAGACTAGGTTTTGTTTAAGAAACAATTTCTTTCCCAGTTCCCACCACACTGACTCATAGTGCATAATGGAGCACATTGATGAAAAAATAATTGTTACGAAAAATCAGTTTAGAACCAGTATAACCAAAACTAGAACTATTCCTTAGAGGTCAGATTTGGGAATGCATTTTATCAAAATTTTCCTTACCTAAGGTAAAGTTTGACAAACACTTACTGAAGGAAAAAATTTCATATTTCAGTTTGATAACCAAGTTCTTGTCTTCTAAATCATTTTATTTGGCACTAGAGTTAGACTCAAAACCATTTTTCGTAGAAATTAAGTTTTCTAGATCTTTATAAAATTTATTCTTCTAAGAATTTACTTCCTCAAGATTTTTTGCAATCTTATCAAAATCACATTTTTCTTATCAAGATCTTTATAAAGATATGATATTTCTTTAGTAAGAATACTATTCCTAGATTTTTTTCATTATAATTCTTTTTTATGAGTTTTGAATTCTCAATCTCAAGAAGTTTGGAAAACCTAGAAACTTCTTCATAGGAAGGTAAAGTATTATCTTCATCACAAGAATATTCTTCACCAGAAGAGTTATAATATTTACTATCATTATCATTCAAAGATATATTGGTCATAGATTCAACACTATGTACCTTATCCATAAAGAAATGATATTCAATAGGTAGTCTGGGTATTAGACCAAGATAATTTTTTCCAGAAGATTCGTAATATGAAGATTCATATGAAGAGTCACCACCAATGGAGTCCAGGTGTCATTCGATTTCAATACATTCTTAGCATTATCCTTGTAATAATTCTTTATTTTTTTTCTCAGAATGCTTTCCTTTATTTCTTTTCTCTTGAGAATAATACAATCAGGTTTTATATATCTAGATCTCTTGCATTCATAACATGTAACTTATGAATCTTTCTTGTCTTTTCTTTCCTTTTTCTTATATATGGATTGAAATTTCATCTATCCAACTATCTTGTTCATCATTCGAGCAAGATTTTCTAACTCATTCTCTAAGGATTCACTTACACTAGATTCAGATTGGATAATAACCTTCATAGATTTAGATCTGGTAATTCTCTCAGGAGTCTTAGCTTTCATATGATTTGAAGTAGTAGTAAAAGCAATACTGCCATTCCCATTCTTCTTTTTTACGTTATCAGAATCTGTCTTCATTCTAGTATCATGCTGAAGAAGAGTTACAAACAATTCATCTAAGGAAATCTATGTAACTTTCATATTCTCATCAATTGCTATCCTCTTGGTCTCCTACTCATTTGGCATGATGTCTAAGATCTTATCTACAAGAGCCTCATCATCCAAACCTTTTTCTCCCATAAACTATAAGCTATTAACGATAGTCATAAACCTTTTCTAAACCTTGCTTATAGGTACTATATAAGGAAAGTTAAAGCCATGGTATTTAGCTCTCAACATATCTCTTCTTATCTATATAACTTTAGATGTACCAAAATGTGTAACTTCAAGTTTCTTCCTGATACTATTTGCAGCTTCACATGAAGATATTTGACTATTGATGTTCCTAGTCATATAGCACAACAATGTATTTCTGACTCTGAAATTTGCTTGATATTCAGATTTCTCCTGATTAGTAAAAGTTCTCAATTTTTTATAGGAATTTTATAGTCCCCAGTCAGCATTCAGTAGTTATAAACTCCAGCGTTAATAACAAAGGTCTTCATCCTATCTCTCCAGTAGTCATATTCATTTCCATAAAAAACTAGGGGTCTGAAAGGATTTAGATTGTTGATAAAACCAACATTTAAGCCTACCATCTTAAGGAAAATCTTGGCACACGAACTTGTTAGTAATAAGAGTATGTAAACAAGGAATATATATCCCAAGCAAGGAAAAAATATAGAACTATAGTTTCTCTAAGAAAAAAAAAATGAATCCGAACGTATGAATCTGAAAAAGTTAATCCGAAAAATGATTCCAAAAAAATGAAGAAGAAGATTTATCTTCAAGAGCAAGGAAAACATATATGTGAATATAATGATTTTAGAGTCCTCATATGATACCAATTATTGAGATGGTATGTGAGTATGATATACTCTATAATACCAAATGTAGGATCGAAATAATAGAGATACTGTATGTAGTATCTTTTGATACTCAAAATACAACAGGGGGTGAATTGTATTCTCTTAAAATTTTCTTTGTAACTTTTGAATATGGTTAAGTTTAACAAGGTTAAACAAGGTAATTCACAAAACCTCTAGATCTATAAACTTTCTTGAATCTGGAAAATTGATTCCGCGAAAGTGAATACAGAAAAGATGGTTCTGGAAATGAAACTTAATGAAAGTTTACAAAGATAAAGATTCCACCTTAAAGCGTATAGAATCTAACTAAATCAGAGTACAAGTATAAGGAAGTATAATATAGTTATACTTTCCTCAAAAATACAAATGCAGAGGAAAACATGAAAAAAAACAAGTAACAAGTAGTAAATATTTTAACCCTAAGAGAAGTGTATCCAACAACCTTGGATAAAGGTTCCTTGATTTATACATTCAATAATGTTTGTCTTACCCACACCAGGGTAAACCCTCGATATGACGACCAGAGTCTGTCTTGCTAGCTTTGCAAGCCCTCAACTTCCAGGTAGTTGACACCTCTTTCATCCTATCCCCAGAAGCCCTTGAATGTACTCAGAAACATTCAGAGTCAAAAAAAGCAAATCTTCACGAAGTGAAGATTGAACAAGCCATTCAAAATTTCTGCATGAATCATGAGTGTTTCTTAGAGCCCATATCTCTAGTAATTACTTCAACAGAATGTGAGTGAGTTTAGCCAAAAATTTGTGAGAGCATTCAAATAATCTCCTATTTATAGGGACAACACCAACAGTCGACTACCCCCTCCAACAATCATATTTTTACATGAATATTGGGGGGACCTGTACATGTGTCACTCAAACAATGGTTAGTTAATAACTGAAAGCACGACATCATTTTATAACAAATCATGTGTAAGAAAAAATATATTTACATAACCAAAAATCAATATTCGGAATGTAAGGAAATATGAATGTCCGGAGTCTAACCAAAATTGAATTCGGAGTCTATAATAAAAGGATATTCAGATTCTGTTTTCTAGGAATTCAAAACCTGAACTCTATAGAAATCCGGAGTCTGAATTTCAAGGAAATTCGGAATCTGGATTCACAAGAATTTGGAACCAGAACATACAATGTTCAGAGTTAGAGTTCATGAGAATTAATAGTCAGAACTCAGAAGAGTCCAGAGTCTGTATTCATAGAACTCATAATTAGAACATGGAATAGTTTTTAAGTAGAATTCATATTCAAAATTCGGAATTCAAACTCAGATGATTTTGTAATCAGAATTCATAATCAGAATTTGGAGTTAGAACTCAGAAGAGTTCGTAACCAGAATTCATAATTAGAATTTGGAGTCAGAACTCAGAGGGGTTCATAACCTAGAATTTTGAGAATTTGAATTCTAAAACAGAATGCTTCATATCTAGGTATTTATAGGATTCCGAGTTTTTTGTCTCAAATAAATTTTACACAAAAAAAATTATTATATGAACACTGAAAACATGGTAAGGATAAATTTTCTTAGGGAAAGAAATTTTATTTTTATAGAAGTAAAACAGAGGGTAAAATGAAATTTTCCTAAGATAAGGTATTTGTGATTTTCAAAACAAAAAGTTATGGTAAATTAATAAGGAAACCATAATGACTCAACAATCTCCCCAAGTACGAAGGAATGTAAAATTTATAAGGAAAACCTTACTGACTCAAATATTCCTTTCATATTAGATAATAACATGTTATAAATAATATTTAATTATTTATGTCACATAATACATTTTGATAATATTCATGAATTTTGACTAAAATGAAATCGGTGTGATGTCTATAGTAAAATTAGTCATTACTCCACAATTTCCAAAATAATCATCATTAAATAATCATCATTTTTCACAAAAAAATGTACTTTTAAATCCATTAATTAAATATTGAAATGAAAATGGACAATGATAAAATCATATATACTGTAAGACGTACATATGCATGAGTAACATTTCTATCATCAATGACCATTATGAAATGAGGTTGTTATAACTTCATATTTAAATAAAAATAATAATGTCATTAAAATAATATTACTAATTTAAATATACTTACTAATATTAACAATGTGATGTGGTGGTGAAAAATGAATCACATCTCTTTGTGGAGGTAATAATTCACACATACACATGAATGATGTTTTCATTTTTCTACACATTGAGAGATAAGTACATAAATGATATTTTATATTTAAATAGTGAAAAATATTGTATTCATACAATATATATTAATTAATTAAATAATTACAAATATTATTGTGATATAGGGATTTAAAATAATTTTTATTGCTTTACATGGTGGGAGTCAACTGTACACATATACAACTACTTAATTTCCCTTCTGATGGGTTTTTAGATGTATTTATGTGATGATATTAACCAAATAACATGTAACAATTTTATAAATTGTGGAATTATTATTTCATCGTGAATTAATTAGATTTTAATGTGGTGGAAGAGGAAACAATACATGAATACTTAATTAAAAAGGATACCTCTTCTTTAGAAATCCTCTTTTTCTTGACAACTTATGCTCACTAAGGTTGATGTTCTACCTAAAATAATAAATCTAGAATGTGCTAAATGATTAAAGGAAGGTATTAGTGATTATATTGTCTTAACAAAACATGTTTTAAAGTGTGATGAAAAGACAATAAGAGGTTACCATTTATAATAGATGGGTGGGACACATTTGGAATTTCTCAAAATATTACATTAATATAAATTAATTTTACATTATAAATGGACAAATTATTATTTATTTTAAATATTGGATTAATATGGGTCCAAAAAACTTTTTTAAGAAATTTAGATACATTTTACCATATTATGATTATTTTCTTTTGGGTTTAACCCATATTTAATCCCATTAACATATATTGTGACCAAATAGGTTTTACTCATTAATAGTTTGTATACTTTTAATAAAATGAAAATATACCAACGAATGAATAATTAGTGATATTTTTTTCTATATACCAATTATTTTTTCCAATATAATAATTTTATGAATTTATATTATTTATTAATATGATATTTATAATAGAATATCAGTAATGTCAATTTTAACACTATTAATTATTTTAAAGTAGAAAAAAATAAATAAAAAGAGTTATCATAGAAAAAAATATTTTAATACATATATTATAGTCATGTTAATTGTCATAACCCATCCCCTAGGGCCCGTATCGTGACTACCCCAAGCCCGCCTTCCATAGGCCTGGGGCTGGTGGCTAGCACCAAAGGCAGAAATCCCTAAACTGGGAAGGCATTGCCTTTATAACTATAAACAAACATAATCCGAGTATAACTGGAAGTAAACACTAAGTAAAAAAATAAATACAAAAGAAGTGCTGGAACGTAAAAGTGGGCGGAAATACAAGACAAACAGTAAAGTACAAGTACAACTGAAAGCAAGTACAACTGAAATCAATGTAAAGAAGCCACTAGGTCGTCCTCTGGGATTCCTACCTGAAGGGTAGGTACAAATGGCCTTCTCAGCACTTCACGTCCATCTGGATCCTCCGTGTACCGTCACACCGAGTGGTCCACCTCTAGTTACCATCCAGTCCTGGTACTCTCTACCTCAGTCAGTGCTGTCCGTCATATACAACCAATACAATGAGGTGCAGGCATATCCCGTGCAGGGGTGATTATAACGATACTCAGTAGGGACCCTGAGACCCTCATGGTCTCACTAAATCCAAAAAGAATAAAACACAAAGTATGAAATCAACTGATATCCATTACTTAGGTATATTCCCATACATATACCTAAGTTATCTAGTAACCCATATCAATCATGAGGTAAACACAAAATTCATTGACTCAGCTCAAATCATGATTTATTTTAGGGGTAGTATCATGTAACATCCCCAGTCACACTTTCGGAACCTCGAATGATGGTGTACTCATCCTCTATCGAGTATAGTGGGCCTGTCGTGTCACACAGTGGTGCTTCCCACTATCATGGACTACTGTGGTACTCCTCCTGTCGAGTACTGTGGATCTGCAGTGCTCACACAGAGGCGGTCCCTACTGTGGGTCTGCCGCGCTCACACAGAGGCACTCGCCTCGTAGCCTGCTGAGGTACTCCTCATGTCGAGTATCGTAGATCTGCTGCATTACATAGAGGTGCTCCCCATTGTGGGTCTGCCACATCACATAGAGGCATTCCTCACTAGACTAGTCTAAATACTATGATTCGAAAGGTCAGTAGTCGTCAGGTCTCAGCCAGCTACTAGGTCTCCATACTCTGCTTTCTTGTCTCCGGGAGGATCTGCTCCATGAACTACTGCTCGATTATGCAAATGTAACGAAGTCCCTAGTAGAAGTTTCTCAAAGATCCATCCCATCATAGGGGTCTCAACACAACAGACGATGTGTCGACCAGACCCCCGGTCTGTGAGTTATTGACATTTCTATCCCGGGGGCTCAGTTAGATTTTTAGGTTGAAACCAAACCAACCGTACCCCAATTGTGTCCAAAAATCGAGTGGAGTATTCCAAAAATAACCGTCTCTTTCTATGCATTTCGTTGCCACAGACGTTTCGTGGATCGGACACCCGTAGCCCAAGATATGCGTGAAAAGGTGAATTGGGTCAAAAATTGGTTCGAACTGGGAGTCGACCTGGTCTGCAGGTCTGACCCGGTCCTGGTGTCCGACTCGGTCTGTGGGTCCGACCTAGCCCGAGGGAGAGACTCGACCCGAGGGAGACCCGACACGAGGGGGTGGCCCAGCCAAGGGGGCAGCTCGGCCTGAGGGAGACCCGGTTCGAGGGGGCGGCCAAGCCCGAGGGGGTGGCCCAGCGGCCCTCATGGCCTGCTAGTTGCCCACGTGGCCAGCGGGCAGCCCATGTGGCCTAGCCATCTAGAGGCTGGCAGCTCCCTGCAGGGCCCGCCCTTACCGCATCTAGGGGGGAGGCGTGCACTCCGTGGACTCTCGAAAATTTGAATCGTTTGGGTGGTGAACCAAACCGGTGCCAGGTGGTACCGATCCATCTCACGCAGGACCCAACGGGGTCCCGCTCCTCTGGGCTGGTTGAGTGTCCAATCGCTCTGCACTGCCAGCGGCCGGCCCAACGCCGACCCTCACGACTCCTCCATCATAGTGCAAAAACGCCGTAGTTCTGCTCCTCCACGCGGCACGACGACACCGCGCCCATTCCGCCTTGGCCCACCGTGGCCAAGGCCCTCCTCCTCCGCACAACGTGACAGTGCGGCGCCCCTTCCGTCATGGCCCGCCCTGGCCATGCCCCCTTTCTTCTGCATGACACAATGGTGTTGCTCCCATCCAGCGACCCGGCGGCTTTGTGCCGCCAGTTTCATCGTGTCCGGCACAACGCTGGCCACCGTTGTTCCACCTCCGTCCTCAACAAATGAGAAAAATCAATGGGGGGAGGGTCAGGCCGTGTTCTTGTGGTCTGTTCCCTCCACGTCATGTTGATATCAATCGGAATAACATATTCTAAAAAAAATTGAACGACGTAGAACATGAACAAATTCAACTCAATCCCCTACCTCATTTGTCAATGATCGTTGATGAAGTCGAGGGAAGAAAACAACGATTCATCATTTTCCGCGTTCATCAGGCACTCCCAACTTAAGTTCGTTCGTCAAAAAGTGTCTGGGGTAGAAGACCAAGGAAGAGGCATTGTCGGTGTTCTTCACGTTCTTCTTTGAGAGGATGGTTCTCTGTAACTCTCCTCTTCCTTAATTATCCCTTCCAACAAAAATTATTATGCCAACCCCAAAAGAAATAATAGATCATCAACTATTTTAATGGTTGGCATGAGTTCAAAAGGAGAGTTAGTTAAAGATGGGGCTATAAATAATTAATTCTTGTGTGTAGACACTAATAAATTAAGGGAGTTCAAGGGTTTTATCTTCGGGTGGTCCCCACCTCATTAACTATCAAGATATGTTTAAACATTAGGTGGCCCCCACCACTATAACCTCTCATGGGAGGTTATGGTGTGGTGGTCCCCACCCCTAACCACCACTTGGAGGTTTTAACCACCTCAAAAATAAAAATAAGCTAACACTTATTTTTATTTAACTTTTTCCATAGAAACTAAAAAACTATCTTTTATTATGGACCGACTGCTGTCAAGGTGAAAGTCCTCTTAAGCGAATACTGGCACTACGAGTTCAACAGTTCCCTTAGATTTTAGTTCTGAGCACTGGTTCATAAGTTATAAAATCTCGCTCATACCTTTACTGAACGTACCCGAACAAAACATTATAAATTGATTCCGGGCATACCGGGCCTCTGAATGAAGCGCCATAAATTTTCGCGGACTCTTAAAATTCCCATGTATTTCAGAAAAAAAATCCCATAGAATTTCTAGGTCTTTACATTCTCCCCACCTTAGGGCTTTACATCCCCGTAAGCTAAAACTCGATCTATGGGAATGAATGGGGGTACTGAACTCGCATATGAGCCACCCGCTCCCTTATGCTCTCCTAAAGGTTCCCGTGCTACCAGTGAACGTGCACCAGAGGTATCGACCATCCTTGAAGGACCCACTCCTGTCAATCCTCAATCTCCATTGGACCCTTCGTGAAAGTCACCCCGTCATCGATGTCCAGATCTCCATGGTCAATGATGTAGGAAGGGTCATGCACCTATCTCCTTGGTTGGGATATATGGAATACGTCGTGCACCCAGTGCAACTCGGTGACAGAGCTAAGCGGTAAGCCACTTCGCCTACCCTGGCCAGGACCTAGAAAGGTATGATGAATCGTAGATATAACTTTCCACCTTGGCCAAATCTCTGTAGACCTCATCAAGGTGATACTCGTAAGAAAATGTGGTCTCCATCCTAAAACTCAAAATATTTCCATCTTCTGTTAGCCTACGACTTTTGTATGATCTGTACAGTCTTCATCTGCTCCTGGATGATATGCACCTTTCCATAGTAGCTCGTACCATAACTGGTCCCACCAGTGCTGACTTCACTGGGTCTGTCCAGCACAGTGGGAATCTGCAAGGTCGACCATACAAGGACTCAAAAGGTTCCATCCCGATGGTGGAGTGATAACTGTAGTTGTAAGAAAACACCACCAAAGTCAATTGATCCTCCCAGCTGTGACCAAAGTTAAGGACACATACGTGGAGAATGACCTCAAGGGTTTGGATGGTCTGCTCATTCTGGCCATATGTCTGAGGATGGGAGGTTGTGATCAGATGTAGCTATGTCCCGAAAGCTTCCTGCAACTCCTTCAATAGTCGGGAAGTAAACCGTGTGTCACGGTCGGAGACAATAGAAGAAGGTACTCCATGAAAACACACAATATCATGCACATAGAGGTGTCCCAAGCTCTCTACTAAGCCTTTCCCTCTAATCAGTAAAAAGTGGGCCTACTTGGTGAGTCGGTCAACGATCACCCATATCGAATCGTGAATCCAAGATGTATGTGGAAGACCCGTCATGAAGTCCATGGATATCCCATCCCACTTCCACCATGGGACCTCTAATGGATGAACCATGCTTGCTGGTACCTAGTGCTCTGCCTTCACTTTCTGACAAGTGAGGTACCTTGAGACAAACTCTGCTACTACCTTCCTCATACCTGGCCACTAGTGCTGTCGTCGAAGGTCCTGGTACATCTTCTCCACCCTTAGATGTACCGCTAGAGGGGATGTGTGAAACTCCCTCAAAAATTCCTCCTGAAGTGAAACTGGTACCATGGTATGTCCTCTGTAGGGGATGATGTGCTCCACACCTTCAGAAAATCCATGAGGTGCCTGCCCCATGGATATCTGATCACATCGTGTCTCATAGTCAGTGTCCCCATGCTGCGCCTCCCTGACTCGCTGAAGTAATGGGGGAGTGACTATAAGAGAATTTAGATAGGCTGCTCCATCTCTATCCACAAAGGATATCAGTAAGGCAACCAGCTACTCTGTCACCTCTCCTAGCAACTGTATACCAGATCTCCTACTGAGTGCATCCGCAACCACAATCCCCTTTCCTGGAGTATAGACTATCTCGAAGTCATAGTCCTGGAGGAACTCAAGCCATCACTGTTGTCTCAGGTTCAGGTCCTTATGAGAAAAGATATTAATGAGACTCTTGTGATCAGAGTACACGGTAAAAACTTCACCCATCAGATAGTGTCACCACATCATCAAGGTGAAGACCACTGTTTCTAACTCTAGGTCATGGGTAGCGTAGCTCTGCTCATGGTATCTCAGCAGCCGAGAACCATATGAGATCACTGATCCCTCCTACATCAATACACACCTATGTACGGTCCCTAATATATCACAGTAGACTACGTACCCTACACATTCCTCTAGAGGCCTCATGATGGGGGCACTATTCAACCTTTTCCTCATCTCTTGAAAACTCTGCTGGTATCTCTCCAACCACATGAAGGGTTGCCTATTCTTCCTTAGGGATGATAGTGGTGCTGCAACTCTGGAGAAGTCTGGAATGAATCAAAAATAGTATCCAGCCAATCATAGGAAACTACGTACCTTCGTCACACTCCTAGGTGGCTTCCAAGCAAGTACCTCCTCGATCTTCACTGGATCCACTACAACTCCAGCCTCCGAGATGACGTTTTCCAAGAAGTGAACCTCTCAATTCAAAGACTGGCACTTCGAGAGATTACTATAAAGCTTGTTCTCTTAGAGTGTGTCCAGTACTACCTAAAAATGGTAGGCATTCTCCTCCTCACCAGTTGAGTAGATCAAAATGTCGTCGATGAATACCACGACAAAGCGATTGAGGTAAGGCTGGAAGATCTTGTTCATGAGTCCCATAAACACTTACTAAAGCATTGGTTATGCGAAAAGGCATATCCTAGAACTCTTAGTGGCAGTACCGACACCTGGAGGTCATCTTCTATACATCCTCTTCTCGAACTCTGAGCTGGTGATAGCCTGACTTGAGATCTATATTCGAGAACCACCATGCTCCCTTGAGCTGATCAAAGAGGTCGTCTATCCTCAGGAGAGGGTAGTTGTTCTTTATGGTCTCCTGGTTCCGGCGATGTTAGTCGACACAGAGCCTCAAGTTCCCATCTGCCTTCTTGGAGAACAGAATCAGGTCTGCCCAGGGAGAAACACTAGGCTGAATGAATCCCTTCCCCTACAGGTCCTCTAGCTATACCCACAGCTCTTGAAGCTCAGCGAGATCCATACGATATGTTGGAGTAGATATCAATGTCATCCCGGGGTACAAGTCTATATATAATTCCACCTATTTGAGAAGAGGTAGTCCTGGGACATCGTCAGGGAAAACATCCACATACTGGTCCACCACTACAGGATAAGTCAGGCTCTCCACATCAACTGCTCTGAGGGTAAGGAAAGCCTACTGGTGAGTGATCAGCTGAACCCTCCTCCGACTATGTTTGTCCTGTGCTGCATAGGTTCCCTTCTCACCGGTGAAGGTGAGTCTGGTCCCATTCAGGCAGACACACCACACTTTTTTCCTATTACATTCAATCTGAGCATGGAATATAGATAACCGGTCCATACCCAAGATGAATTCGTAAGGCCTCGACACCGCTATGAGGAGATCCCAATAGAATCTCTAGCCTCCTAGAGTATTCTCACACTATCAGAACCACTGTGTAATCGTCGAGTCTACTCCCATAGGAATCTCTAGCTATAATGATCGAGCCAACAAATCCACTGGAATCTATGAGATCCGAACGAGGGAAGTGGAAATGAAAGAAGTACTGGAACCTGTGTCTATAAGAACTGTAGCTAAGGTGGAGTGGACACATATCATACCACGAATCATCTCCGGAGTGCCATGGTCATATGCCTTAGTTTCCTGGAGCTGAGCAGTCCCCTGTCAACCTGCTCCCTGCGGTCGAGGTGGATCTCTTGGCGGTGGTGGAGGTAGTATCTCATTATGTGTTTCACCACTAGATGCACATCCAGCTCCTCATTCACGTCCGCCTGCTCCCTACAGACCGCCTTGATCGAACCTCTTCCTCTGCCTGGGAGGTCCCTCAACTCTCTGCTGATCATATGAACAAAGGGTCGGATAGTCATGAACCATGTGACCCTACCCGCCGCACGAGTTACACTGCCTACTCCTAGCAGGTATGTCAATGCCCCGGGTGCCCCACACCATAGATCCTGAGTCATGCAGTCTTCCACCCATGGGTCTGGTCCTCTTGGACCTCTGCATCATCTATCTACTGCTAGCTACAGAAGACTCTGCTGCATGTCAACCAGTAGTGGGTCTCGCTCCTGGTGAATGCTCAACAAAGAAACTCTCTACCAGGTCATCTCACCAGGTATAGTATTTTGACCGTGTCACATCTATTTCTTTCAGGATGCCTGCCGTAGAGCCCCCAGAGTAATACACTCTGATATCCCACTGAGCACTGAGGCCTTGATGTAGGGCCCTTTACCAGTGGAGGCACCAGCGGTACGACTTCTTGTTGGGCCACTGATCCACTAGCCCCAGCAGTAGACAATGCATGATGCTTGAGCACGTTGCATGAGTTCCAGCGCAAGAGGCCACCCAAGTTCTGGGGAGAGATGAAACCCCAGGCGGTTGAGGATTGATTGGAGGCTATGGTGAGAGTCTTTAGGCTAGTAAGGGAACCAATAGACTTTATGGTGATCCTTGCTGCGAGTCTCCTTCACGAAGTAGGAAAAATATGGTGGAGCTCGATGCTCTAGGTCCACGACGAGGTGACACTACTTTGGACAAACTTCAAGAGCCTGTTCCGTGCAGAGTTTGTTCTAGAGACCATATGAGCGGTGCAGATACATGAGATACTGCATCTACAGTAGGGTAGCATGACGGTATCTCAATACTAAGTGAGGTTCACTAACCTTTCGCGGTACTCAATAGATAAGGTGTGTGACCCATTTTTCAGGGCCCGGAGCTTTGAGCAGGGCCTCAGGAAGAGATCAGGGCATCAATGATCTCCCTCAGCATCCCGAAATAGGAGGGGGTGTTAGAGAGATCCATGTATCCATCCTCAAACTCGAAAGGTCTATGGAGATTTAGCCAAGGTGGTAAGTTATTTCTGCGATTCATCAAATCTTTCCAGGTCCTTAGAAGGGTAGGCGATGTGGCTTACCACTTAGCTCTTCCACCTCAGTTGCACCGGTTGGACAACGTCTTCCACGTATCCCAGCTGATGAGATACGTGCATGACCCTTACCACATCATCGAACATGGAGAGAAGGACATCGATGACGGGGAGACTTTCACGGTGGTTCTAGTGGAGATTGAGGATTGATCGGAGCGAGTACTTCATGGATGATCGATAACTCTGGTGATTGTTTGCTGGCAGCACATGAACCTCTAGGAGAGAACATGGGAGCGGGAGGCTCAGATACGTATTTAGTACCCCATTTGTTCCCATAGTTTGAGTTGTTGCTTATTGGGACGTAAAGCCCTAAGGTGGGGAGAATGTAAAGACCTCCAAATTCTGTGGAATTTTTTTTCTTAAATACGTGGGAATTTTACGAGTCCACAAAAATTTACGACGCTTGATTCTGAGGCCCGGTGTGCCCAGAAATAATTTCTAACATTTTGTTCATGTAAGTTCAGTAAACGTACGAGTGAGATTTTATAACTTTTGAACAGTTTTTTGGAACTGAAATCCAAGGGCACCGTTGAACTCACATCACCGATATTTGTTTAAGAGGACTTTTACCATGACGAGAGTCGGTCAAGAAGGAGAATTTGTTTTTGAGTTTCTATGGAAAAAGTTAAATAAAAATAAGTGTTATATTTTTTTTAATTTTTGAGGTGGTTAAAACCTCCAAGGGGTGGTTAGGGGTGGAGACCACCACACCATAACCTACCATGAGAGGTTATGGATGTGGGGGCCACCTGAGGTTTAAACAACTCTTGATAGTTAAGGCGGTGGGGACCTCCTAAAGATGATACCCTTGAACTCCCTTAATTAATTAGTGTCTACACACATGAATTAATTATGTGGAGCCCCCTCTTTAATTAACTCTCCTTTTGAACTCATTCCAACCATTTAAATATTAGATGATCTATTATTTTTTTTGAGGTTGGCATCATACTTTTTGTTGTAAGGGAGAATTAAGTAAGAGGAGAGCTAGGGAGAACCATCCTCCCAAATGAAGAACGTGAAAAATGCCGATGATGCTTCTTCCCCAGCCTTCTACCCCTGACACTTTTCGATGCGTGAACTTAAGTTGGGATTTCATGACGAACACGAGGAATGACAAAACGACGTTCGCTTCTCGCAACTACATCAACGATCATCGACAAACGAGGTACGAGTTTGAGTTGATTTTTTTATTGTTCTACATCGTTCAAATTTTTTGGAATATGTAATGCCGATTGATATCAACATAATGTGGAGGGCTTGGACCGCAAGAACACAAACTGACCCTCACCCCTTCGATTGTTATCATATGTTGACGTCGGAGGCAGAGCAACGACTGCTGGCGTCGGGCCGACCGTGATGAAACCGGCGACGCAATGCAGCAGGGTAGCCAGAAGGGTGCAACACCAATGTGCCGCATGGAAGAAAGGGGTGCAGCCAGGGTGGTCCGTGGTAGAAGGGGCGCGATGCTGTCACGCCGCTCAGAGGAGCAGAACCATGGCGTCATCGCGCTGTAGTGGAGGAGCTGTGATGGCCGGCGTCGGGTCAGCCACCAGCGGTGTAGTGCGGCTAGACGCTCGGCCAACCGGGAGGTGCGGGACCCTGATGGGTCCCGCATGACCTGCTCCGGCACCACATGGCATCATTTTGGGTCACCACTCATACGGTTCAACCGTTCGGGAGTCCAGAGGGTGCGTGCCTCCCCCTGGATGCTGCTAGGGTGGACCCCGCAGGGCGCCCCTAGTCGCCGGCCGGCCACTCCACGTGGGCTGCCAGCTGGCCACACGGGTTGGCTGCAGGCCACGCAGGCTGCCAGGCCTCCCTCTCAGACTGGGCCTCCCCCTCAAACCGGTCAGCCCTCGGGCCGGGCCGCCCACGGGTCAGGCCGCCCGCTCGGGCTGGGCCGCCCCCTCGGCTATGCCGCCCCCTCGATCCGGGCCACCCTCGGGCTGGGTCGCCCCCTCGGGCCGAGGCAGACCCACAGAATGGGTCAGACCCACAAACCGGGTCAGACCCGCGGATCGGGTCGGGCCCGCGGACCGGGTTGGTTCCCAGTTCGAACCTAGTTTTGACACAATTCACCGTTTCTCCCATATCTTGGGATACAACTATCCAATCGATGAACCGTCTGCGGCGACAAGAAGGATAGAGTGTGACTGTTCATTTTTTATACTCCACTTGAGGTTTGGAAATATTTGGGGTTGGTTGGGTTGCTTTGAACCTAAAAAACCAACTGGGCCTCTAGGAGGAAAATTCCAATAACTCACAGACCGATCATCCGATCGACGCGCTATCTGTTGCGTTGAGACCCCTATAATGGGGAGGACCATTGAGATAATTCTACTTGGGAAATCTTAAAATTCAGAGAATCGACCTGTAGTTCGAGGAGGGGATCCTCCCGGAGACGAGCGAGCAGAGTATGGAGACCTTGTAGCTAGATGAGACCTGACAACTGATGATCTTTTGACTCATAGTGTTTCGACTAGTCCATTGGGGAGGGCCTCTGTGTGACACGGCAGAACCATAGTGGGGGAGATCCACTATGTTATGCAACAGAACCAAGGTACTAGACCAGAGGAGTAACTCAGTAGGCTACGAGGGGGAGTGCCTCTGTGTGATCATGGTAGACCCACATTGGGGAGTGCCTCTGTGTGAGTGCAACAGATCCACGGTACTCGACCGGAGGAGTACCACAACAGTCCAGGATAGAGGGAAGCGCCTCTGTGT
This sequence comes from Viscum album, assembly GCA_963277665.1. Lineage (NCBI taxonomy): Eukaryota > Viridiplantae > Streptophyta > Magnoliopsida > Santalales > Viscaceae > Viscum > Viscum album. Next base: position 19,527,314 of record OY728129.1, on the reverse strand, counting down.
GACGCGGAATGCCCACTTTACTCGATAGAGGAGGAGTACACCATCATCTGAGGTTCTGACAGTGTGACTAGGTTTGTTACATGATACTACCCCTAAAATAAATCCTGGTTTGAGTTGAGTCAATGAATTTTGTGTTTACCTCATGATTGAGATGGGTTACTAGATAACATAGGTTTATGTACGACAATATACCTAAGTAATGGATATCCGTTGATTTATTACTTTTTGGTTTATCCTTGTGGTATTTAGTGAGACCTTGAGGGTCTTAGGGTCCCTACTGAGTATCACTATACCCAGCCCTGCATGGGCTATGCCCGCACCTCATTGTCTTGGATGCAAACAATGGAAAGCGCTGACTGCGGCAGAGAGTAGCAGGGCAGAATGGTACCTAGAGGTGGACCACTCGGTGTGACGGTACATGGACGAGCCTGACAGACGTGGAGTGCTGAGGAGGCCATCTTTACCTACCCTTTATGTAGGAATCCTGGAGGACGACCCAGTAGATGCTTTACATTGCTTTCAGTTGTACTTGATTTCAGTTGTACTTGTACTTTACTATAGGGCTTGTATTTCCGACCCCTATTACTTTCTTGAAATTCTTTTTTATTCAGTTTTTACATAGTGTTTTCTTCCAGTTGTACTCAGATTATGTTTTTTTACAGTTATAAAGGCAATGCCATCCCTGTTTAGGGATTTTTTCCCTTGGTACTAGTCGCCAGCCCCTGGCCTATGGAAGGTAGGTTTGGGGTAGTTATGATACGAGCCCTGGGGGATCGGTCGTGACAAATTTGTGAGAGCGGCAGACCCACAGTGTCGAGATCCTCTGTGTGAGCGCGGAGGATCCACGGTACTTGATAGGAGGAGTACCACAGTAGTCCAGGATAGTGGGAAGCGCCTCTGTCTGACGCGACATGCCAACTATACTCGATATAGGAGGAGTACACCATCAGCTGAGGTTCCAAAAGTTTGAATGGGGATGTTACTTGATACTAACCCTAAAATAAATCCTAGTTTGAGCTGAGTCAATGACATTTTTGTTTACCTCATAATTGAGAAGGGTTACTAGATAACATAGGTATATGTATGGGCATATACCTAAGAAATGGATATCCGTTGATTTCATACTTTGTGGGTTATCCTTGTTGGATTTAGTAAGACCATGAGGGTCTCAGGGTCCCTACTGAGTATCTTTATACCACCCCTACACGGGCTACGCCCGCACCTTGTTGTGTTGGTTGTAGATGACGGACAATGCTGACTGAGGCAGATAGTATGAGGACTGGATGATACCTGGAGGTGGACCACTCAGTGTGATGGTACACAGAGGAGCCCAACGGACGTGGAGTGCTGAGGAGGCCATCTGTACCTACCCATCAGGTTGGAATCCCGGAGAACGACCCAGTAGCTTATATACATGGATTCCAGTTCGACTTGATTTCAGTTGTATTTCTACTTTATTATTGGGCTTGTATTTCCGGCCCCTTTTACTTTCCATCACTTATTCTTTATTCAGTTTTTACATAGCGTTTTCTTGTATTTGTACTCTGATTACATTCATTTACAGTTATATAGGAAATTACTTCCTATTTTAAGGATTTTCACCTTTGGTTCCAGTTTCCAGCCCCGGGCCTATGGAAGACGGGTTTGGGGTAGTCATGATACAGGCCCCAGGGGACGGGTCGTGAAAAATTGGTATCAGAGGTTTCAGTTCTACCACAGAAAATAGAACACTAATTTTTCTTTTCTGTGAAGCAATAGTGTTAAGAATATCCAGTGTGGTTTTAAGTTTATGGAGTCCAATGTTAGTGCGGTGGCTGACGTATCCATACACTAGGACCCTGACTACTGATTTCTGAGTTAGTGCACGAAAATACTGATTGCGTGCGTGTCTTTAAAAGTTTTCTTATGTTTTCTGAAACCAGGATTTATTTTAGGGGTAGTATCAAGTAACATCCCAAGTCACACTATCAAAACCTCGGATGATGGTGTACTCCTCCTCTATCGAGTACAGTGGGCCTACCGTGTCACACAGAGGTGCTTCCCACTATGCTGGACTACTTTGGTACTCCTCCTATTGAGTATCGTTGATCTGATGCACTCCCGCAGAGGTGCTCCCCACTGTGGGTATACCACACTCACACAGAGGCGATCCCCCTCATAGCCTGCAAAGGTACTCCTCCTATCGAGTACCGTGGGTCTGCCACATCACATAGAGGCGCTCCCCACTGGACTAGTCGAAACACTCCGAGTCGAAAGGTCCGCAGTCATCAAGTCTCAGCCCACTACTTGGTCTCTGTACTCTGCTCACTCGTCTATGGGAGGATCCGCTCCAAGAACTACATGCCGATTCTTCAACTGTCACGAATCCCCTAGTAGAAGTATCTCAATGGTCTGACCCATCATTGTGGTCTCAACGCAGGAGACGACGCGTCGATCAGATGCCCGGTCTGTGAGTTATTGTCATTTCCATCCCAAGGGCCCGGTTGGATTTTTAGGATCAAATCAACCCAACCTAACCCCAACTGTGTCCAAACCTCAATTAGGGTATTCCAAAAGAACCACCTCGCTATATGATTTCTATTGCCGCCGACGATTCGTCGATCGGACACCCGTAGCCCATGATATGGGAAAAAAGGAGAATTAGGTCAAAACTGGGTTCGAACTGGGATCTGACCCCGTCTGCGGGTCCGTCCTGGTCTGGGGGTCCGACTCAGTCTGCGGGTCGAACCTGGCTAGAGGGGGTGACCCATCCCGGCCCGAGGGGGCGGCCCAACCCAGGGGCGGCCCGACGGCCCGCGTGGCCTGGCTGACCAGCGGTTGGCTGCACCCTGCGGGGCCGCCCTAGCCGTGTCCAGGGGGAGGCGCACACCCGCTGGACTCCCGAGCGGTTGAACCATTCGGGGGGTGACCGAAACAGGTGCCAGGTTGTGCCGGTCCAGATCACATGGGAACCAGTGGGGTCCCGCTCCTCCCGGCAGGCCGACCGGCCAGCCTCTCCGCACCACCAGCGGTCGGCCCGACGCCGGCCATCACAACTCCTCCACTATGGCGAGACGGTTCCGCGGTTCTGCTCGTCCGCGTAGCGTGACGACGCCTCACCCCTTCTGCCGCGACCCGACCTGGCCACAGCCCTCCTCCTCCGCGCGATGCGATTTCGCCTCACCTTTTCCGCCACAACCCTCCCAGGACGTGACCGCTTTCTTCCGCATGACACAATGGTGTTGCGCCATTCCGGTGACCCGGCGACATTGTGCCACCGACCAGATGCTGACCCCCATTGCTCCTCCTCCGTCATCATCAAACAAGAAAAATAAAACGGGGAGGTTCGGGTCGTGTTTGTGCAGTCTGAGCCCTCCACATTATATTGATATCAATCGGCATAAAATATTCCAAAAAAAAAATATTGAACGACGTAGAATAGGAACAAATTCAACTCAAACCCCTACCTCGTTTGTTGGTGATCATTGACGAAGTCGCGGGAAGAAAAAATTGATTCTTCATTCACTGTGTTCTTGACGCACTCCCAACTTATGTTTGCAGGTCGGAAAGTGTCCGAGGTAGAAGACCGATGATGAAGCGTCGTCGGTGTTCTTCACGTTCTTCGTTGGGAGGATGGTTCTCCCTAGCCCTCCTCTTCCTTAATTTTCCCTTCCGACCAAAAGTATGATTCCAACCCCAAAATAAATAATAGATCATCTATTATTGTAATGGTTGTCATGAGTTCAAAAGGAGAGTTAATCAAAGAGGGGGCTCCACATAATTAATTCTTGTGTGTAGACACTAATTAATTAAGGGAGTTCAAGGGTTTCATCTTCGGGTGGTCCCCACCATGTTAACTGTCAAGAGATGTTTAAACCTCGAGTGGTCCCCACCTCCATAACCTCGCATGGGAGGTTATAGTGTGGTGGTACCCACCCATAACCACCTCTTGATGGTTTTAACCACCTCAAAAATAAAAATAAGCTAACAAATATTTTTATTTAACTTTTTCCGTAGAAAATCAAAAACAAACTTTCATTCTCGAATGACTTCCGTCGAGGTGAATGTCCTCTTAAGCAAATAATAGCGCTACGAGTTCAACGATGCCCTCAGATTTCTATTCCAAGCACCGGTTCAAAAGTTATAAAATCTCACTCATATGTTTACTGAATGTACCAGAACAAAACATCAGAAATTGATTCTGGGCACACTGGGCCTCGAAATCAAGTACCATAAATTTATGCAGAATCATAAAATTCCCATGTATTTAAGATAAAAAAATTTCCATGGAATTTTTGGGTCATTAGATTAATTTATAAAATACTTGAATGATATTTTGTGTGTGAAATTATTTTTATTCTAATTTTATATATATTATTTATTTCACATTCCAGTTAAGAATACAATTACTACATTATCCATGTGGAAGCTTTTAAGGTAATTATAAATTCCCTAAAAAATAAAATAAAATTCAAAAAATGAAAATAAAGATCTTATATTTAAATATAATATTAATAGTCAATCATATCCATTAGATAACACTATATTAAAAATATTTCACAACATAAAAACAAGAGTATAACACGTTTGACTCCTCTTTGAAGGAAATGTTATAAAGGCTATAATATCATCTAAAACCCATAAATAGTAAAATGAATGATATTTTAATGCTGAAGAATGAAAAATAAAAATAAAATGAAGATATGTAATGTTTTAGAGTCATTTTCATTCTTATTTACCTAGCATACTCTAAACTATGGTAATAAAAAGTATGGATTTTACTATTAATAATGACCAAAAATCAAGTTGACCTATTTCCTAAATTTCGACCATTTAATTATAAATATCAAATCCATTTTTTAGATTCATAAAAGTCAATTGAAAAAATGTAAGTTAAAACTAATCTAATAGATGGTGCGAGAAATTAAAATGAAAATCATCAAAACATTGATTTTTTTTTTGTATCCAAATTTTATAAAAATTAATCTAATGACCTATATTGGATTAATATAATTATAATTGATATAATTTTCCATTTAAAAATATATTTAAATATAATTTAAAACTATAATTTATTTATGTGAAAAAGCATTATTCAATTAAAATGCCGAGCATTTTCGCAGTTCATCAAAAAATGAAATTTATTGGAAAAATTTAAAAAACAACCCAAATAAATTTTTTCAACATTATTATAAATTTTTATATTTTGTAAAATTTAATTTATTCATGTTTAGAAAATTATCTTTTAAATTATTCTTTGAATAAGAGGAGAAAAACTCCCTTTTAAAGACACATAACTTTGATGTCTAAAATTTGATATATATTAATATCATGTATTAAAAAAGAATAATAAAATTTTAAAGATATATTTAATATATTATATATATAATAATATAATCTTTAAAGGGTGATTTTATTGTTTTATTTGTATAAAATTTATTTTTTTTCAATTAAATAATTTTTCATAAAAAAAATTCCCTTTATTTTAAAAAGTGTTTTATTTTAATTTATAAATATTTTTCACCAAAGAACTATATATATATATATAATTATGGAAATTAATTATTATTAATTTAATTTTTAATCTGATTCCCACTTTTATAACTTCAAGGATCTAATGGTTGGATACTTAGAATATTTATTTTTTCATTTTAAGTTTGATAATGTGTATCTTATATACTATTCAACATCATGTTTCCTTTTAAAAAATTTTGGGATGTTTTCTTACCCCCTCAATAATTTTTTCCCTTACAAAATGATATTGAGAATGAAAGATAAAGGTTTTATTTTTCAAAACATATATATTTTTTAAATTTCTCATCTTGAAAAAGTAAAAATCACTTCCATTTTAAGAGATAGAAAGTAAAGTATGAAGGTCACCTACGATAACACATACTCAGATTACTTGTTAGAAAACATGAATATGAAAAATAAAAATAACTATACTATTCTGATGGATAGTGACTGTGAATATTGTCATAAATAAATTGACCATCATAAAACCATAACTTTGTGATGGTTTAAAACACTATTGATTTCCCATTAAGAAATGTAGATTAATAAAATTATAATATCAAGAACCAATTTATTATAGTTATGTAATTCCATTGAAATATATACTAGGAACATATGGATAATAACTTTTATTAAAATTAGAGTTTCATCAGTTAATAATTTTCAATAACAAACTCAGATTTTTATTTAGTTAGTTATAATTCAAGATGATGTTATTAACCCAGAATCACAATATCCAAAATATTGAAAATAAAATAATCCATCAAATATAAACAATCAATTTATAAAATCTTGAATCATTATCGAAAACCAACAAGGATAATATTAAATAATAAAATTCCCCTAAATATAAATCTAATATAATTTAGGAACACAACATTTTTAAGAAGATTTCTCAGGCATATTTTTGAATACTCATTTACTATGTTTTTAGTATTTTTTGGGTTATATAATATGAAGTTTTTTAGAAAAATTTAGAATTTTAAGATGAAAGAGGGAAGTGCATAGTTAACGCACATTTTTCCACAACATTGCACCTTGGCCTAGTGAAACATATAACCCTAGACCGAGAGGGTTTTCCCACCTAGCACAAGGTTTTAAAATAATTTGTGAATTTTTAATTAACAAATAAATAAGATTTTAAAATACACAAACTCCCATTAATAACCCAAAATTAACCCCCACTCATACCCTAATTATTTCTAACAATCTTCGAGTCTTTGTGATGAATTAAGTGGGCTCCTGACCTCTACAATTGCTAATTCAATATTTGTATTGAGCATATGCACCTCCCCCAGAATGTGAATTTCATTACAATTGGTTTCAAATTTATCTTCATTATTCACCCATAATTTAAGATATTTTTATCCATTATTGGTTATAGATGTAGATTTGAGGATGTTAGATCATGATTTTTTTTATTCTGGATATAGGAATTAGTTCTAGGTCATGTTATTCGTTGCATTCTTATTTTATTTTATTCAAATTGAGTATTTCTATTAGGAAATAATTCATAAAAAAATTGAGGTAGGTGGTCTATGAATCAAATCCTAATGAAATTATTTTTTATGTGTATATAATTGTATAATTTAAATAAGATTATTATTACTTGAGTTTTACTACATATATAAAATTATGTAGGTAAATTAATTAATATATGGACTCTAAAGTTGGATATATTAGATGGATTGGGTTGGAATAGTTAAATGATGAATTAATTAAATTGATTTTATGAATTTTATATAGTAATAATTAATTTATGAAATGATTATTAGTATATTGGGATTGTTTTATTAGAATAATTAATTATTGAATTAAGTATGTGGTTTATTATTATGGGTTTGGTTATTTAATTGTTGAGTTAATTAATATATGTAATTTGTTTGATTAATTATTAAATTAGTTAATGGGAATGATGATTAATTAATTGGTGAATTAATTAATGTGTTTCATGTGATAAATTTTTTTATATTAGTAAAGAACTTGATATATTTAATTAATTGTTGAATTAATTAAGTGAATTTTTAGACTATGTATTTGGTGAGTTTGACTAATTATCAATAAATTATTTAATGTGATTTCTGATATAAATGAATTGGAATGGTTAATGGTAATAATGAAATTAACTTGTGAATTGAAATAGTGAATTGTAATAGTGGAATTCACATCTGAGTTGAAATAATAATTGGTAATAATGGAATTCATACATGACATGAAATGGTGAATGGTAATAGTGAAATTCACATGTGGCTTGAAATGATGAATGGTAACACTTTCGTTCATACCTGACATGAAATGGTGAACAGTAATAATGACATTCACATGTGACATGAAATAATAAACGGTAATGATGAAATTCATACATGAATTGAATTGATGAATGGTAACATTGATATTTATATGTGACATGGAATGATGAAAGGTTACAATGAAATTCATATATGAAATGAGTTTGGGTTCCCACATGAACCTGAGTACTTTCTGGTTAAATAAATACTAATTGAATATATGTGAACTATTTACATTGTAAACTTTTATCATAATTTATACAACCATATACAATATTGTGTACGCATTATTATTTTAGACATTATTGGTGGCATCCTACTGATTTGTACTCACACCCAAATCGGGCTGCTTGATCAGTATATAAAATTTAATAATTTTTTTTGGAAATTACAAGGATAAAGGAACTATTTAAGATGGATTATTTGGGATGGAGAATGGATGAGGAAACTAGAAATTTTTTGGGCTGATCTTTGGAGTTGTCACTGTCTTCATGTTTGGGATACCTATTTTGACACTAGGTATGTCCTTTAAAATGTCATATATATAGTATAGTTTTGATAGTTATTTCTATTATGAGTCATCAATATATATTTCTATTTTTTTAGTTATTCTCCATCACTATGTTGTAGATTTTTTTTCCAATCAAGTATTACCATGAAAAAAGGGTATTGACTACTCATGATCATTATGAGACTCTCCCTGCTAGTCATCAGCCTATTCCATATAGGGATGGGTGACTAAGGCCATGTGGCCAACTAGAGTGGCGAACCTCTATGTGGAACCCAGGCCAGGATATCACAAAGTGGTATCAGAGCCATGATTTAATTTAATTTAATTTCTTTTTCCTCTTTTAATTGCAGTATTGATAATTTAAAGTGTCACAAATTGGTTTTGAGGACATTTATGGGAGTAGATAACCTATGTATGTTATAAAACCTCATGTGTAATATGTGGGATGGGTGTAATTGTTATTTGATGTTACAGTGGAAGGATATTTCACATTGGGTGGATCACTTGTGGAATGATGTGATAATTGTTTTGAGATTTCTTGAAATTGGACTTGTGGCCTGGTATGGAATGAGTGTTGAGTTTTCATGAATCAACCTTTCCAAAAAAGATTATTTTGTGACATTAATCAATTTAGTAAGGAACATAAGACAAGTTTTGTAGGTTTTGGAACATGAACTGGTTTTCCTCGCTTATGTAATTGAAAAGAAATTTTTTCATAATTTAAAATTGATAAGTGAATTTGTTTCCGATATAAGTATAAATGGTTTTCTAAATGAGAACATTAATATAAAAATGATCTACCCTTTTTTAAACATGAAATTTATAAATCATCATTTAGGGCAGTTATAGTGCCTCTATTTTGACAATATAGAGGGAAGGGGGGGGGATGACTTGATATGTATTAATGTGAAAACCCTCTTCTTAAATGCTTTATTATTGGGTTATGTTTCTTATGATTTGTGTTTTTAATGGTAAGGATAAGCCAATATAAATATAATTGTTGAGAGGATGACTGAGGGACCTGGAAAGGGATAATATTCCATAGATAGAACCCAAGGCACTGGTAGTACTAAATGATGAAGAAGGGGAAAAATTCAGACATAACATTTCCCACACAATGATATTTATTTAAAGAAACCTTTGGATTTTTTTGAATTGCATGCCTCACAAGGCTAGAAATTTGAGTTTCTTCACCCTAAGACTTTTACTAAAAATGGTCAATCTAAGGGATTTGATTTCTAGATTGAGTCAATCCAGACATTACACGACCACTTGGAGACACTAGCTGAGAATATGGTCATGTAAGATTCTTATATGTTATAAAGATCAATGAAGATATTAGAGGATGGCCAGGCCTAGATAGGTGATAAATCTCATATTTTCATTTATGTTATAATGTAAATCATTTTTTATATTTTTACAATAGTGTTATTTGATGGGTAATTGTCACGTTTTTAGGTTTTAGTGTTATTTTGAGCCTAAATGTGAAAAACGCCTAATTCTGGATTTTAGAAAAATATTACATAAAGGGTATTTTATTAATTTAATGGAAAATATATTTCCATATTTTGTGATTCAATATTATTTAAAATCATTATTTTATTTCCTTCATATTTTTCTTTTGGACTAAGAGCTTATTCGGCTAACTAAAGGGTCTAAAGCATCATTAAAGTTGGACATTTTTCCGAGCGGACAACATGGACCCGACTAATGTAACGGAACCCAAATGCAGCCTTCACATATCCAAATGAGGTGTGTCTACCTGAGATAGAACTATAATAGGTTGGAATGACTCTACAAAAAATTTGGGGGAGTTTGGAAGTCATTAAAGATGCCATTTAATGACATTATTTTGGAGGATCCTTCCTAGAAACTTTGTCCAGAAACAGAAACCACCAATAAAAAATTAATAACTCCTACAAACAGTGGAAGAATGAGCTGAAATTTGGAGGAGGAATGGACGAAACATTAAGGAATGAATTTTATGAAGTGGTCCATACGTAAATTGGCCATTTATTGGGAAAAAATGCACAAAAATTCAGGGTCCATAATTTTGCCTATAAACGGAGGCACTCACCTATTTCCCAAATCATCCAATTCTCCATCCATTACTTCAAGGCACCAATGAGGAGATCTCTATCGATGGAGGCTGGCCGAAAATCTTCCACATTTCTGTTTAATTTATTTATTTTCTTTAATTTTATTTTATTTTTCAATTCTAATTTAGATTTCAAATAAATTCATGCATTGTTTTTATTATTGTGTCCACCCATCCAACCTCTTTTCTTCCTCTCATCTTAGAATCGTGAACTATAATACTCAATATCATGAGTAACTTATCTGAGGAATATACCGAGGGAGTAATCAGGTTCTTGAACCCAAGAACATGTTTTTAATATTCTTTGAGTTAATTCTTAGGATAATTTATAGGGGGTGTAATCATCGCTGTGGTTGTCTAAAGATTAAATACTTAATCTACAACCATTTTCCCTCAATTGACTAGGTGGATGGAGGGTGTTCTTTGTAATTTCTAAGTATATTTTTCATTCATAACCAGGGCAGAATATAGTGTGCACACATACGATGGATTTTGTTCACAAAGAATATTTGAAGCTAGCCAATAAAGGTGCTCCCTGAAAGTTCTCTCAGGAGAACTTCCTTTATTCTTTATTTCCTTTCTGTTTAGTATTGCATGGTAATTTAGAATTTAATATTAGTTTCGTCTGATTTATGAAATTTATTTATTATATTAAATTAAATTTATTTAAGAAAATTTAAAACAATAAAAAGAAGTAATTTAGGTGAATTAGATTATGTAGGTGAACGAAATGAGAAAGCTCCTCAAGTGAGACGACCCTGGTCATCCACTATGCTGCACTAGGAAAACATAAAAATACATTTCTGCCACGCCCTATAATAGGCCTGCGTCAAAACTGGCATTGTTTCCAGGGATCCAATTAGTAGTTTACTTATCTTTTTCAATTTTCACATTGTAGATAGATTTTCATTTTTTTAATTTTTTTTAATTTTTTTAATTTCCATGATGTATCCAAACTACAATTACTATACATGGAATGAAAACTCATAGGAGAAACAAAAAAAAGAGGAAGCTGCATTAGAGTACAACAGAGCTCAGGTGAATGAACTTAAAGAGGCCATATAAAGACTAATTATTCAAATAGAATGGCTAACATAATATTTCCATACTTCCCAAGAGCAACCCAAACCTGAGCTAAAACCTGAACCAGAATGAGTGGTGGAAGAGATTTCACCAATCAATTTTTATGATAAAGAACCTGATGATGGTGAGAAAGAACTTATAAAGGAACTAATCACATAATACCACACTAAACCATTGCTTGAGGAGGTCCCATAAGTACACATTTCAACTAATGCACTAATGGGAGGTCAAATTTTTTTGGAAGAATGATGGAATAACTTTGTCCATGATAACTTGATACATGATCTTCCCATCCTTGATTATGAAGCATCATAATAATTATACCCATGTATTTCTTTGGATGATAATGAAGAAGATGCACCAGCTGATATTGAGGTTCTAATGGTCTTTCCGGAAGAGATCAATTTCCATGCTGACTTACTTGAAATAGAAGATTTCTTTATTGATTCATCATGTTTTAATCTTATTCAAAATGAATTGTTTTCTGAATTCTCATTCCTGATATTTTTTATACAATACAAATGGATTTGACCTTGGATGATATGAAAGAGACCACCAAAGTACTTGTGATAAAGGAAGAATATCTAGAGAAGATGGTGGTGGTGCGACTACCTCATCTACATCAACTTTTATATCACATAGAGAAGGACACCATAAAAGCTCACAGGGGACACCCCTATTTTATTTTCCCACCCACTCTGGACCTCAAAACCTCTCTATATTTGTTCTCAGGGGTTGGGAACATTCTTATATTCTTTGGGGTTCTCCATTATTGGTGTCTACTCATGGAAACCAGGAAAAGTCACATGTGGTGGTTTATCTCAAAGAAACCACAACCACCTTCTGATTGGGGATAATCTGCTGAAACTGCCTAACTAGGGGTATAAAAAACCTAGCACCAGCATGTGGTTCTAAACCAAGAATTATCGCTTTTCTACTCCCTTTAAATTTATTTTTATTTAATTTTCTTATGTATTTTTATTACTTCTTTATAGCTATAAAGTGGTAGATTCTTGGAGATTAACTCAAGGTATCCACTTCAAAAATAATTGCAGATTGTTTCATTCCATCCCCTATCTTTTCTACATTTACATTTTTATTTTGTTGAGTTGAAATGAGGGGTAGTCAAATTTATGTGTGGGGGAGTGTCAACCCGCTCAGTTCTTCTTGTGTGATTTTAATTTTTTTGTTTATTATATTTTTACGATTTTGAGCTTTAATTAATATTCTTATCACTTATCACACATCAATTTATTTTGAAAGAGTTGAAATTATTTTTTAAATAATGAATTTGAAATGATTGTTGATGTGATATTTTTTTTCTTGAATTGGATTTTCAATAATTTCTATGAGTTTGAATGATTTTTTAAATCCATGCCCACAAAACAGTGACTCAAAATATTTTTCCAGTCTTGTGAGGTATTCTAAACCAATTTTACATATTCATCCTAATACAAACACTTTCTTGAGGGAAACTTGAATTCTATGTGAGAACTAGAATTTTTGAATATTATTTTTTGAAGCATTGGGTTTCATGGAATGTATTTGAAATGATTGAGGAATCTCTTTGGATAGCAACATTTTATCTTGAGACCTACTTTACATTTATCCTTCGTATTTCCTTATATTTCATGAATTTCTATATAGGTTTAAGCCACATTACAAGCTAATTTTTCTTCACCTACCAGCAGTTTTAGTATTTTTCATGGTTATTTCAAGTTTGATTATGGGGGAAGTGCCTTTCATCTGCGTTCATTGGGATGTGTATTATTTATGGGTGGTGAGAGGAGTGTGTCAATACATTGTGTAGTGTATAATAAGAGATTTGGTCATGTTTCGTCGTTTCATTAAGATTTTTTTGTTTCATTAAATTATCCTTTGAAAAAATGAAAAAATGGAGTTGAGATTGAATTCCACAATGAAAATTTTTTTATGACTCATTTACCATTCAACAATCAATGACATAAAATTTCATTCATTCATTGTATTCAATTTTCATCTCATCCTTCAAAAAAAAGGAAAAAAAATAATGAAAATAATGTTGTGCCTTTCTAGAGATTTGAAAAAAAGAACATAGATAATATCATTCATTTAAGACAACTTCTTTGCTCAAGTATCATGTCATAAAAGGGTGAGGTGTTGTTTTTTACATTTTCAAGAGGTATTGATATAGCAATTTATTGTGTTTTCACTTTAATTAATCATGCATTGCACTTAAGAGTCCAACCTCCTCTTTATAGCCTGAAACTTTTTCAATCATTTTCTCACCAACCCTATTCCACAAAATCATTTGAAACTTTAATTAAATCCCTTATGATTGAATTAATTCTCATGTTTCACTCTATGGAAAAATGATAATTTTCACAAGACTATGGTGATACATTCGATTTCCAAGTATGAGCATAACTTTAGAATCAATTCCTCTTGAGTGATGAGTGACATAAAATTAAATGTGAGGTAGGTTGTGATTGGGCCATGGATTGATTTATGAGGTTGAAAAAATTTAAATTATTAAAATGGAAATGAGAGATAATTGTTTTTTATAGATGATACATGATGGAATTCAATTTTGGATAAGATCATTGATATTTTCTCATTTTTGATTGTTGTTGGATTTTGATTTGGATATAAGATGATTGCCTAGGAGTGCAATGTTTAAGTGTGAGGGAGTGATGGAGCTCACATTTTAATATAATTTATATTATAAATCATTGTTTATATTACCAAAATAGTGTTATTGGATCGGTAATTGTCATGTTTTTTGGTTTTAGTGTTATTTTGAGCCTAAATGTGAAAATTGCTAAATTCTGGATTTTAGACGGATTTTTACATCAAGGGTATTTTAGTAATTTAATGGAAAATATATGTCCAAATTTTGGGATTAAAATTATTTTAGGATTATTATTTTATTCCCTTCAACTTTTTCTTCTGTACTAGGAGCTGATTCGGCCATCTAAAGTTTCTAAAAATTCATTGAAGATGGACTTTTTTCCGGGCAGATAGCGTGGACCCCAACATTGTAGTGGAACCCAAACGCGGACTACACATATCTAAATGAGTTTTTTATGCTCGATATAGAACTAGGACAGATATGATCGACTCTACAAAAAATTTGGGGTAGTTTGGAAGTCATTATGGTGGCCATTTAACGACATAATTTTGGAAGAACCTTCTTGGAAGCTTCATCAAAAAATAGAAACCACAAATGAAAAATTCATAACTCCTACAAACGGTGGACAAATTAGCTGAAATATGGATGGGGAACGAAAGACATATTAAGGAACAACTTTAATGAATGGGTCCACATGTAACTCGGCCACATATTGGGACAAAAAGGTACAAAATTTCAGGGTCCATAATTATGAAAATAAAAGGAGGTCCTCACTTCCTTCACAAATCATCCCATTCTCCATCCATTCTTCAAGTCACCAAAGATGAGATCTCCACTGAGGGAGGGCAGCCGAAAATCTTCCACATTTATTTTTAATTAATTTATATTATTTATTTTTGTTTTAGTCTTCAATTGTAATCAAAATTTCAAATAAATTCATGCATTTTCATTATTATTGTGTCCACCCATCCACCCTCTTTTCTTTCTCTCATCTTACCATCATGAACTATAATACTCATGATCATGAGTAACTGATCCAAGGAATATACCGATGGAGTAATCAGGTTCTTGAACACAAGACCATGTTTTTAATATTCTTTGAGTTAATTCTAATTATAATTTATAGTAGGTGTAATCCTCTCTATGGTAGTCTAAAGATTAATTTAAAATTCTACAACCATTTTCCCTCGATTGAGGAGGTGGATGGAGGGTGTCCTTGGAGATTGCTAAGTAGACCTTTCATTCATAACCATGGTAGAATAAGTTGTGCACGCATATAATAGAGTGTGTTCACTAAGAATATTTGAAGCTGGCCAATGAAGGTGCTCCCCGAATGTTCTCTCGGGAGAACATACATTGTTCTTTAATTCCATTCTTTTTAGCATTGCACAGTAATTTATAATTTAATTTTAGTTTCATATGATTAATGAATTTGATTTAGTATATTAAATTACATTTATTTAATGAAATATAAAAAAGAAAAAAGAAGTAATTTTGGTGAATTAGATTAAGTAGGTGAACAAATTGAGAAAGCTTCTCAAGTGTGATAGCCTTAGTCAGCCACTATGCTGCACTAGGAAAATAAAAAAATACCCCTTTTCTACACCCTACGATAGACGCGCGTCAATAAGAAAACTATATGGGATGAATTTGAAGTACTTTTTCTGGAAAAGTTCCTAGAAAAAATTTATCTAGAGACACTGAGGCGGGAGATAGTAGTTGGGTTCATGTGGTTGAATCAAGAAAGTATGCATGTGATAGACTTTGGTATACTATTTAATGAGTTGAGGAGTTTTTACCTAGAAATCGTAGTGAATGGGAGAGTTTTGACAAGGAATTTTTAGGATGGGCATTAAAGTGAGATTAATTCCCATGTTTAAATTATTTGGTTTAGGATGTTTAATGAGGTAGTGGATAAGGCTCTCATATGTGAGGACAACCTAATGGAGGCTTCTAGTTAATGATAAATGGTTCCTTCCAGGCTATTGGGTGGTACAAATTCTGAGAGAATGAAGTGTTGTTATGAAAATGTTATTAATTTTTGTGGGAAGAAGAGTTTCCAGGAATAGGAATAAGTTATAAAGGATCTTATTTGTTTTTTTTCTCACCGGTGTGGTAGGGAGATCAACTATTGTAGACTATGTTCATAGCTACTTATATTATACTGATCTCATAAAAATATGGGGCATCTGTAGACGTTATATGGGTATCCATGACAGATGATTTGTGATATAGTTGTAAGATAATACAAGAGTGTGGGGAGAAGATATTATACACTACATTACTATGGGAGATTAAGTTCTACTTGCTATGGAATTAAAGGAAGTGGATGTGGTATTTTAGGGAATGTGAACATATATCACTAGTGTGGTGAAACTAAGTAGACTTAGACTTCATCATTTGGAAGAGCGAAAATATAGTTACCATCAATTCATTGTAGAGATTTGGATAAGGGCTACACTATATATAGTGGGATGTAAAATTATCTTAGATTTTATATTATGTAGTGACATAATTTTTACTGATGCCTCTCATTCCTTTATTTTTTACAAAACTTGTAAATTTTGTCATCCTGGTGGTGGAATTTTTGAGCGTGTTGTTGATGATAGATACACCATTGGGAGATTGTATGAGATAAATATTTTGTTTAGGGCTTAACTCTCATTGTTGGGAAGTGTAATTTTTGATGGGATCACTACATCCTTTACATTTTAGTATTATACATATTTTTATATATGGACTGGTTAGAGGTGTATTTCCCCCACATAGATTGTTAACACATTTTAGTGGATTATAATTCTAATGAATGATAAAAAAATATCTATCATGTAGAATGGGACATCAAGGAGGTTAATGTAGGAAAAGTTCCAAAACAACTTTGGGAGCTCACCAATTAGTGTTATAGTCTATTTATTGATGATGGGAGTGATAAGTATGATGTATTTCCACCCACAGTGGATCTGTTTATGGAGGTGTTTCATACATAATTCTCAAGGATGCCCCATGAGAGTGATGTAGAATTTATTATTGGTCTCATACATGTGACTAGTAGAATCATTATTCCACTAGTTATATTGGAATAAATATAGATTCAACAAATCAAAAAATATTTGGATGAGATGGAGGATAAGGGATTTATTTTTCAGATTAAATTTCTAGGGGGTTCTCCAATATTATTTTCTTGGAAGGATGAAGAGACTTCATGCATTTGTTTCAAAGATCAAATGTTGAACAAGATGATTTTGATCAACTCATATAATCATATACATATTAAAAATCTCTTTGAATATTTGAGGGAATCTTGTCTCTTCCCGAATATCAATTTGTGATCAGGGTATCATTAGTTGAGAGTTTGACTTTCTGATAGGCCGAGGATAGTTTTAGAAGAATTTATGAGATTTTTTGATTTTTTATTAATTCTATTTGGGTTGATGAATTGACCAAACATGTTTATGGATTTGATGAAAAGAATCTTCCATCTATATGTGTATCCCTTTTTAATAGTTTGGGTGGATTAAATCATGGTGTACTCCAAGACACGCGATGATAATTAAAAATATCTTGACACCATATTGAGTACACTGAGAGATCATCCCATATATTCTACAATATCTAAGATTAAAATTTTCATTGATACGGTACAATTCTTGGTTCACATCATCTCTCAAGAAAGTGTCTCTGCGGACCGAGAGAAGTATCATGGTGTTTTATATTGAGATCATCACAAGAAGATATTATACATAAAACACTTTCTAGGTATAGTTGGATGTTATCAATATTCTCATCCATGATGTATCATCTTTTGAAGAACCGCATCCAGGATTGAACAAGACGTGTATTACATTTTAATTTCCAATAGAATGTTAGAATGTGAGAATTCATACTATGAGATGAAGAAGTGTTTGACATCGACACTAATATTCATCCTACTATGCCATGGGAGGAGTATATGGTGTATTGTGATGCTTATGGGATCAAACATGGAGTAGTGTGGATAAATTTATATCAACTTGTGGTTTATGAGTATCAATATTTGAGGAATCACGAAAGGAACTACCCAACACACGACCTCGATTTAGATGTAGTGGATTATTGTTTGATGTGTTGTAGGGATTATATATTTGAAAAAAAGTTTACTCTAAATATTAATCAGAAGATATTAAATTATATATTTTAATAGTTAGAAATTAATTTCCAGTAGTGGAGGTGGGATGAGTATATAAATACATTTGACATTGAGCTATCATATACGACAAGAAAGGGAAACAATGATTACAGTGCCATATGTTGTAAAACACGAACTCTTTGAGTTTATAAGTACAATAATGAGTATAAGACAATGTCATTTCCAGTTACATTGCATTTTTTTTGTTCAGGATTGACAGGAGTAGATAAAATCATATCGTTTTTAGTGGATTCTACACTTTTGCGACTCATTAGAGATGTACATTATAATGACATGGAGTTTTTCAAAATGTGGAAAAGTTTTGAAGGTGGGGAGAAACCATCAGGTTGGTTCATAGAAGTGGCTTAAATTACTTATGTGGGGAATATTGTTGTTGATCCTAGGAGCATGAAGGAGGATTTTTTGCATGAATTTTATTCCTTGATGTTGGTGGTTCAAATTGATGTGAGAGAAATTTATCATGACATTTATAGATAGTTTTTGTGTCATAGGAAGAAAAATTAAATATTTTTGTTTGGGACATGATTCTATATATGTTAGTAGGAGAAGGATGAAAATAAATTAACTAATGTATTGATAAATCCTTTTCCCATTCTGGAACAAAAGTGGGATTATGTGAACATTGGATTTAGGTGGGTATCTGAATGACTCCTTAGAATAATTATTTCATTAGGGTGTTTATAGATCATTTGGAAATGTTATGTCACATATTAAATATGTGGGAGCCCTTATTAGTGGATCAACTATGATAAATGTGTGCTCAATTGATAGACCATTTCCATGGGTGGCCACATACTATAGTTTAAGATCATGAATCACGTTTTACATTGGGCTTTGGGTAGGTATTACATAAATCTTTGGGTACATAGGTTTTTTTAATATGGAATTCCATTGAAATATATATGGGAAGTAGGATCATACAATATACGTGATTTATGATACACTATAAGCTTGCTTCCAATAATTTTGTGGATCTTGGTAGAATCCCCAGTAACATTCGGAGTTCTATTATTACAATAGTTATTAGGAAAATATTAAAATAGTACCGTATAAGGAACATTATTGTAGTTTATATAGATAAAATTTATACTAAATGGAGGTAGGTGAGTGGGAACTGTTTGTACAAAGTCATATGCAGCAGATGTTAGAGTAGGTATAGTTGATTATAATGTGGATGGTTATGGCGTAGAGAAGAAAAAATCCACATTTTAATAGATGTCGATGAAACTCTAGAGTTTATCGAGTGTGATCATGAATTACTTCTATTGCCTACTAGATTGGGCCATCATAGGATATATGAACATGTCATGTTGGACCACAAGATCATTGGACCGTTTGAGGTGGTCAATAGAATCAAATGGGTGGAATACTGATTAGATATTTCAGAATGATAATAGGCAATGAATTACATTTTATATTTGTCACATACTCAAGGGTATAACCCCATCTAATTTCATGTGATTTATATAGATGTTGTTGATCTTGAGATAGATGAATCCTTTTAGAATAATTTGATACATGTGTTGGATTGTAGTGACAATGGGTTGTAGGTAAATATCATGTTGATAGTCCATGTATTGAGGAACCATGAATTAGTTTATAAGGAATCATGGGAAAGATAAAAATTTATAACGGTTTAGTGGGAAGATATTTTTTGACTCAAGATATTAGAGATATTTTGGAACATAACTTAAGGAAAAACTGTTATAAGGTGGGAAGATTTTAAAAAGTCGGCATTTTCTGGATATGTCTTGAGCTTCTTTTGAAGTACAAATTGTTCTTATTTGTAGCAATTTTTGATTTGATAATTTCTTTGTATATTTTTGGGTGATATTAATAATTTTATCAAAAAATATTTTACTACACAGTTGGTATGTACATTCTTCAAACCATTCACCCTAGAACAATAAACCATGATACCCTGGATAGAGAGGGTTTTTAGGGATTTCAAACTACTTTATCAAATTGCACAATGAAAAAGGTGAAACCGTGACCCCCTAGAATAGGCACATAGTTTAGGTACACTCTTAAGAAAAACATACACCACATTCAAGAAAAAAATGTTCATTGTTTTAACTAAACCAATATATATATATATATATATTAAAATCACCATACAATAATATTAAAAACAAATTTACACCACTCATACCCTAATGATTCAGCCTAATTATGGAGGATCCCAGAAGAAATCAAAGAGATATCGACCTCCTTTCATAGGGATTTAAAGTCCAAAATAGAGATATGTACCTCCCCCAGTATGTGAAAATAATCCATATTCATTTCATAACTCATTATATTATTCTAATATCTATCAAATCATTGTTATCCATTTTTTCTTAATCGAGATCTAGGATTGTTCGTTCTTTATTTGTTTGATCTAGGATTTATTTTTAAGATCTAGATCATGTTCATCATTGTGTTCTAAATGATTTTATTAAAATTGGGTATTTTCATTTGGGAATCATATTACATCAAATTGAGGCATGTTGTATATAATCGAAATACGAATGTCTTGATTTATTTATGTGTATGTAGTTTTAAAATTTATAATGGATGATTAGCAATTGATTTTCCTAAAATATTATTAATTAATTTTTTAAACTAATTAATTTTGGGAATTTAAATTTGTGGATATAAAATTGATTGATTTAGAATAATTAATTGATGAAATAATTTTGTTTATTTTTGGTTTGTTATATTAGAATAAATAATTTATGAATAAAAATTTTTTATATTGGGATTATTGAATTGCAATAATTAATTGATGAATTAATTATGGTGATATTTTTTATTATGTTTTGTTTATTTAATGATTTAATTAATTAATAAAAGTTATGTGATTAGTAAATTTAATGATTAATTAATGGGATTTAGGTGATCAATTAATTCATAAATTAATTAATGTGTCTGATGTGATAAACTAATTATTGATTTAGTATTGAAATTCATACAATTAATTAACTGTTAAATTAATTGTAAAAAATATGTGATTATTCTATTATGGAGATTTATTAACAAATTGTTAAATTAATAAATGAGAATTTTTTGATATACATGAATAGGATTGGTGAATGGTTAAATTGGAATTCACATGTGACTTGAAATGGTAAATTTTAACAATGTAGTTTTCAAGGGACTTGAGATATTGAATGGTTAAAATTTAATTCAAATAACACATGAAATGGAGAATATGAATACTTGAAATCATAGATACTATGAAATGATGAATGTTAAAAATGGTCTTTATACGAGAAATGAAATGGTGAATGGTAATAATGGAATTCAAAAGTGTCTTGAAAATGATGAATAGTAACAATAGAATTCACATATGACTTGAATTGATTAATGTTAATGGATATATTCATATGTGAAATAAAATGAATAATGTTTACAATGAAATTAATATTTTAATTTAGTTCTATTTTTTTCAAGAATCCAGGGGTTATGTGGTTAAATAAAGAATAATTGCATTTGTGTAAACTGTTTATGTTATTTATTTTATTATTAATTATAAAACATCATAATATATATTAAATTGATTTCGGTTTAGACATTATTAGTGGTGGAAAACTGAGTTGTACTCACACCCTACTTAGGCCACCAGATTAGTACCTGATTACAATTTATGATTGCAGGATAAGATAAGGGAAATGTACCTATGTTAGATGGAATATTTGGGATGGAGAATAGATAGGGAAACATGACATGGTTTAGGACCCTCTTAATAGTAATGAGTGTCTTTATTTTGGATTTTGTATTTTATCACCTGGAACATGCATTATTGTGGTATATCTACTTCTTATTTTTGATATTATTCTCATTTTTGGTAATCTAGTGATAATGGAATTATTATTGGAATGTTATATCATTTTTATAGTTTTTTAATCATACACTATAGTATTAATATGATAAGGAGTTTATAGAATCCCCATGATCAATATCAAGATCCCAGTTCTAGTTGATTGCCACTACTGTATGGGGAGGTTCTCTAGATGCCTTGTGGTCCACTGTCTTAGGGAACTATTCCGTGATGCCCAGTTTGGGAAGTCACATATTTGATGAAAAAAAAATTAAATCTTAAAAACTTTACACTAATCCCCAGAGTTCAAAAAATAAAATTGAACAAATAACATTCCATAAAATAAATTAAATAATATTTTAAACTATGATTAAAACTCAAAAATAAGAAGAATTTGGTAACCTAGTCAACGATGATAAGTATATATTTTTCTCCAAATAATGTCAATCTCCCACAAATTATCATATAGTAAATTTATTTTCCTAAAAAACAAAATCTGCATGAATTGATAAGTGATTCCAAATATAAAAATAATCATTATAAATCTGTAATAAAATCATGTATTTTCTATAATATAATTTCAACAATTACTCCACAAATAAAATAACTTAATATTATATTTACCTTAATCTTATAGGATTCCCAATATATTGAACCTATATTGAAAACAATAAATCTCTTAATCATCAAATAATTATTAAATCCCTTGGAAATATATTTGATAATATATATGTTACCAAAATAATATTTTTATTCATCCATCGAATTAATTTACTAAATAAAATATTCATTCTAACTAGGACACAATGTAGGCCACTGGTATGAAATTAACCCTTTCCAGCCTTTGGTTGTGGGTTAAAAACTCACAGCCCTATCGGGAGTGAAGGGTTGTCAAATGGTCTATGAGTTTTTATTTCTCTATGAAAATTATATTTGAATCTTTATAATTCCCCTGTAATATGAAAAAATTAAAAAATATCCTTATGTATTTTTAGCTACAATTGTTATCAGATCCATTTTGTTTCAAATAAATTATGAACCAATAATATTATCCAATAAAATGACTCCAAAATTATCATTAGTCGCCTTAAATTTCCATGACATTAATCTAAAAAGGGATTTATATGAAACTTAACTTGTTACCAACCTAAAAAACTATAAATCCATGATGATGTACATAAATCTTAAGAAAAATCCTAATATATAATGTTTTCTAAAAGCTTCACTAAAATGAATTATAATCACCTATAAAAAATTAATAAATATTCTAGTTATATAAGATAAAAAAATCAAACAATTTTACTATATATTTTTTATGTTTAATGATTCAAAGAAATAGAAAAATATATTATATAGAAATCCCAAAAATTATGATGGGACACTAAAATATAATATCAATTTTTTCATATATCATAATTCATTAAAATAAATCAATATTTCTATCTATTAGAAATCCTCAAAATTTCCCACTTAATATCATCCATTACCCAAATATTCTTTAAACCATGTCAAAAACATTGTATAACTTCATTGGAATAAAAATCTCAATTAGGGGAACCCAAATAATGAAAAAATGTAGTATAATGAAAATATTTAAACCCATTTAATAGTTATCATAATGAAATACCATACACCATTAAAAATTAGTAAAATATTTTCTTAAACAAAATATCATTCTTTGACATTTTTGTTATCAAATGAATACCATAAAACCCATATAATTTATAGATACCACAATCACGTATATTGGGAAATTATTCAAATCAAATGGAATAACCACGATGTCATCTAACATACATGTCGCTCTTATAAATGGAATAACTATATGTTTGACTTCAATAGCCAATTAATTAGAGAGATATCAAAGAAAAACTAGTCAAGAGGTTATCATGAAACCACCTACCACTTGTTTTCCACATTACCACATGTAAAATGATTATGTACCATACCATATTCATAACAAATAAAAGCATTAAATTAGCAACCTAATACACATAAAAAATCATTTTCACTCGTAAGAGGAAAATTAATGATATTAAAATAACAAATCAATTTTTAAAACCCTTTTTAATAAAAAATACCTATAAAAAAGTATATTTTAAATTAAAATATCTATACAATTAAGAATATATTTTTAAATAAAAGGGTTTTCATAGAACTTATGATTATTTTAATTGTTAAAATCATTTGAAAATAACATTCAAAATCATAAATTTTCCAAATTTAATTATATATAATGTATAAATTGTATTATGTAAACCTTATTTGAGAACAATGTTTCATAACATCAAGATATGCCTAAATGAAATGAGATTGAAACAAAGTTTCTTTTGTACATCATATCATTGAAGTAAACATTAATAAAATGAATTTATTATTCAATTTTTTTATATACACATAAAAATATTAAATAAAATAAAATAATTTATTTATTTATTTAACGCATAATATTATAATGAAATTTCAAATGATGTTTAAGTTTATCTGAAAGAATTGAAATTAAGGTGAGAATTCTGTTATATAGAGTCTGAATTGTTAAGTATATTATTTATCTTCCAAAATAATAATCAAAGGTTAATATGTAGTTCCTTCAGAACATTATTCATGATTATAATTACTTTTAGATAACTTATTTTCATAGACAAAGTTTTTTATATTAATTTATATTAACATGGGTTGTTTTGAAAATATTCATTACATGATTCCAAAATTACATTAGTATGATGTATATTGTATAAGTGGTCCTTATTAAAACATATATAGAATAATAATCATTAAATAATTATAATTTATATACATAAGTTAAAATTGTAAATCCATCAATTAAATGTTTATATGAAAAAATGAACTATGTTACAGTAATGGAGATTGTAAGGCGTACATTCAAATGAGTAACATTTCCATTTTTCAATGATTAATATGGAAAGACGTTATGTAAAATTATTTTGTTACAAAAGGATTATAATATAATTAATATCAAATTAATCATTTAAATATACTTATATATATCATCAGTTTTATATGGGGATGAAAAGATAATCACAGTGCTTCATTGTGGTGAAAATTCATACATACGTTCGAACGACATTGTCATTTTTTTGAGAGGAATGATAAAAAAATTAATGATATATTATATCTTAATAATGATATATATTTCACTAAAATAACATATAATCATGTATTCCGTCATTATAAATAATCTTCAGAGATTATGAAGGAAAAAAACTTCTTCGTTCTGCAATGCGATAGTCTTCCAAACACACAAATTGTAAATTATTATTTCTTTTATGGAAGTGGAAATTAATTTATGAATAGATATTAACATAATAACAATTTAGTATTTGATTAATTTTGATGTTATTATTTTATAATGGTTTAATAATATATTAATGTGGTCGAAGGAGAAAAAAAATTAAATACTTAAATAAAATTTATACTTATTATTTATAAACCTTCATCTGGTTAACACATTTATAACACTAAGGAAGTTGTCTTACATTGATTATTTCCTCTAAAAAGTTGATAATTATTATTGTAAATCATCACAATATATAGTGGTAGAAAAAAAATAGTTTTATAGGTTTGATGCAAAAAACATTAGATGGTCGGTTTTATTATAAAGGGGTGGGGCACTATGGGAATTTTTGGACATATTTAATTTATATAAATTAATTATTTACACCAAATGATACCAAACATGTCCATTCATATTATAGTATAATTTATGGTCTATATCAACTTATAAAATAAACACTAGACAAGATTTTACTATTTTTATAATCGTAATATTTTGGTTTTAACCCTTAATTAATCCCTTTAACTCGTACATAAAAAAATGTATTTTTACAGATTAATGATCAATTTAGATACAATAAAAATCCATAAAACCGAAAAAATGAATAATTTAAGAAAATAAAAACCATACAAAAATTATTTTCAAGGTTTTAGTATTATTAATAATATTATATCATTTAATAATATATTATTTATTAATGATATAATTAATGTAAATTTTAACACTATTAACTATTTTTAATATTAAAAATTCAGTAATATAATAAATATTTGAATAAATCCTTTAATATGTAAATAATATGATAATATATGATATAAAATTATTATATGATAATTATTTGTTTAAAAATTATATATTTAAATATTTATTATATCATGTATTTGATATTTCAATTTGTTTGACAGTTACTGCTTCATCATTATGCACACCATTATAGAAATTATTTATTTCATAAAAAATAAATATAAATATCAAAGAAGAAGTAAGATATATTATAATTTTTTTTTTAAAATTTGAACACATCACATAGAAACCATACTAGTAAAAATATATTACTTATAAAAAATTGAAGCATAAGAAATATTGCTCTTATTTGAATAAAATATTATAAAATTTATAAAATCTTCCAAAAGACTATAAATAGAGCCATAAAATCACTAAATGTTTATAAATGGAACATAATAAGACAATAAAAATGATTCATGTGTTAGGGTTATTTTATAATATTTTTAATATTATTTTTACCTTTAATTAACGAATTTACCCTTTACTATGGTAATACAAATACTACTGTTACAATTCATATTGAAAAAAAATAAAATGGGAAAATTTAATAAATTTTTATACAATGAATTAAAATATTGAATACATTTTTCAATATAAGGTAATTTCAAAATAAATATTATAGAGTGGGAAATAAGGACAGATTATAAAATGACTAAAAAATTACTCATTTATTAGCAGAAAAGAAAAAACATACAAGAGCCCAATGATGGGGGACACCTGCAAAAGACTATGGAGGCCTAAAATGATACAGGCCAAGCCCATCACCAAGAATGTACTGTGAGTATGATTAAAATGGATTAAAATTGATTAATATATGTATAATTGTTATAAATTTACTGATATAATAATTTATAATATTATTTAACATTATAAAATATATATATATGTGATGTTACATTTAAATTTAAAATAATATTTTTTTACTATTAAAAAATGATTCATAGTAGAAAAATATCAAAAATTAAGCCAATGTAAATTTTGATATTCAAAATCAATAAATTAAGTTTTATTTTTAAAAATAATTGATAGATGTGTTAAAATCTATGCTTAAAACATTTCTTTCATTAAAAGGTGGCGACATTTCCTTCTAGAAAAATATATATTTTAAGAATAAAATTATATTTACATTGATATAAGGTATATAAAATACAAAATATGATTATCAAACATTATATTGAATATATTATATATTAAAATTATCAATATAACCTAATAAGGGTGATATTTTTATTTTATTGTTATAAGAGTTTGTTTTTATCATTTAAATACTTTTTTAGAAACTGATTTCTATTAATTTTAACAAGGCTTTCATTTTGATTTATAAATAATTTATAATAATTGTGTTAATTATATAAATATATATGTAAACAATTTATTCATAATTAATTTAGTCATATCAATTCCAAGAATTATAATGGATGTGTGATAATGGGTACATAATAAAAATATTTAGTTGTTTATTTATTCTCGGGGTTTCATATTTTATATTCTAGGGAACATTAGGTTTTATTTTAAAAATCATGGTATGATACATTTGTTATGAGGAAATATTATATTTTGGGACTCTATTATTAGTTTCGTATGGAACATAGTGGAGGCCATATCTACATGGTTTCTTCCTGAATAAGTTATCTATGAGTAATTAATGTGGTTGGTCATCAATCTTTCCCAGGAATATTTGATGGTTAGTGAATGGTAAACTATCCAATAAGATTAAGGGATTCATTTTTCTATTTTGACACCATATGTGAAAAAATACCATTTTTTTGAATTAGAATCACTTATGTGAGGAAATATTAGAGGGTCATTTACTATTTAAGGGATGAAAATTAGTATTGTTTATTTCATGATATAGTTTGTTTATTTTATTTTAATATTAATTTTAATGGTTTTAAATCCTTATAAAACCCATATTTTTCATTTTAATTGGTTTTTTAGTTTTTCTTATTTTTTAAAAAATACCGAAAGTTGTGTTTTATGTTTTTTTGGTTTTATGTCATGTGTTCAATGAAAATTAAAATAAAATTTAAAAATTAATTAATTATTTAAGATATTTTTTGTTTTCTAAGGTATTTAAAATTAAAAAGTTCTTAAAATTATAAATATTGATTAATTCAATGAAACCAAATAAGTATTACCTTGAGCCTATTATAGATGTTATAACAAAATTTATTTTTTTGAGACTTTATGTATTGAATGGAATGTTTAATGTCAGATAACTGAGATTTTTATTTTTATTTTTAAGGAAGTGGTTTTTTTATAAAATTTATACATGGCTATGATTGATTGATATTTCTTGTGTTTTTTTCTAACATGGTTATTTTACATATTTTTCATTATATTAGCATGATTATAATGATTTAGAGATATTTATCCATGATTTTTTTCCATATAGGATATGTTTTCCATTCACAAATACAATCTTCCATGTAATCTATTACGGTATTCAGAATTATTTTCTTAGGATGATGAATTTAAATATTCTCAAAATCAAATTATGGATTAAAAATCATATTTTTTTTCATATTTTTCATTATTTCTTGAATTATTGACTATGTTTTTATGTAAGAGATCCGGGTACTCTTGGTTATGTTAGATGGATAAATTAATGTAATGGAATCATCAGTTATATCAAATCTATTTATTCACTAAGGGTTAAGTCTTTAAGTACCTTGATTGAAGGATTTGGGTGAAATTAGGAGGAAGATGTTTTTCCCATTAATTATTGAAGAATATATTTGGAATTCATCAATTTGGTCTTCAATTAATTAAAATATCCCATGGAAGTAAAGAAGATAATTGTTTTTGAGAACATTGGTCTCAACCGAGGTGAGTAATCTATTGCGGAGAATTACATACAATTTTTCTTTTTTCTTTTCATCCAACATGATATTTTTGATGAGGACCCCAAAAGACTCTCTATATTAATACAAGTCATTACCATGAGCATAAGGATGTAAGATCAATGTTATGTATAACATCTTATATGATGGTTCATCATAGGTCCTTTGTTGTCTATGATGATCTAGTTAAATGAAAATAAGTGAATAATTCCACATTGGTGGTTGGGTTAGGTGGATATGTTCACTCTAGTGTAATTATAGTGGTTGTTGAGGATGAATTGACTTTTTGAATAAATAATAGGTTTTTCTCATTTTTCTACTATGAGAAACTTGGACATTAGTTGATGTATTATGTGAATGATCTATAAGATTTTCATTATTTTGATACTTTTATTTATCATAAATGTTTTTTATAATAGGTTATCAAATGGTGTTGTTTTATATGTAATCTATTTCTTTGACCGTCATATTCAGTAGATATTTTAGGGGTTTTTTGATAAATTTAAGTATATTATCTTATGAACCATGTGTTCTGTTTTTTGAAAGATTTTTTAGGGATATAAATTCTATTTTTGGGATAAATATATATTATACAAAGTGATTCATAGTATTTAATCGTGTTTGTCTCAATTTTATTTAGTTTTTATTCTATACTAGTTTTTTTATTCTTTTACCTAGAATATAGTGATGGGAACCACCAGAGGCTTTGGGTTGATGTATTTTTAGGTTACTTTTTTTGATCACATACTTCTGAATCACTCAATGTTTAAGGGTTTATATTATTGGATATGACTATTTATCATTGGAATTATTATATTTTCTTTATTTTCATTATATCTCAATCATAATTTGTTCCATGACATCCGTTCTGATATTTTGTTTTGATTAGTTCATGTGTAAAAATTATTATTTTAGCAATTTCTATTTGGAGATGGATATGGCATGGGCCTGAAAACATTTATCCGGGAAAGTTCTCATTCATTTTTGATCGAGTTATTGAAAGTGACAGTGTATCATTAAATGAAAAAATATAGGAAAGATGATCTATTTTGGTAATATTAGGTTTCCATTTTGTATTTACCCATGGTTTAATTATTATTATTTTGTTTCTCGGTTTTTTCCTGTAACATCATTTATGTATCATATATATAACGACCCATACTTTATATACATTGTTAATACTTCAAAATTGAAGCACACTTATTACAACCTATGACAAAACCACAAAGGACCGTATAGGTATAGTGTTTTTAGAATCTGTGAAACATAAACAACTGGTTCATAAATCTTCTACAGTGTCTCCCATTTATTTCATCATATCTATGGTACCTTTTAGCATATTCTACTTAATATCCATCTTCTTGAACTGGGGAAAAGAAAACATAAAAGGGTGAGCTCAAATGCTCAGCAAGGGCAAATAAAGGAAATAAAAATCATATCACATATTTTTGAAAATCATAACCTGCAAAAGAGATCCTAATATCTTAACATGGAACAAATCATAGATGTGAAAATGAGATCCCCATAATCATAACATAAAACTTGAAACTTTTTGGCATGCACACATAATCATGGAAAATCATTTCATATTAGTCATGACTCATTTCCAAGACTATCTTAGTGGACAAAGTCCCTTTATGAACCGAGTTCACTCCTCGTTTCAGTCGTGTATCACTGAACCGAAATAACCTTCCGTTCCAGCCATGTCTGTATCATGAGATATAAATCTTTACCCAATGCATTGGAGGGAGATATAGGTCCCACCCATCTTATAATGAATCCTTTCTTATGTGTGCCACATAATCATAAACCATACATCATAGCGTAACCCATGTAATAAAAATGGGATTCTTAAACAACATGACATCATAAAACAATCCATATAAGATAAAGGAATTCATAAAAATATTTCCATCACAACATATTCAAATCTATGTAATAATAGGGATAAAAGCAGAAAACTTTTATTATCTTAGATGGAAAATAATTTTGATAAAATACTTGAACTCAATTCTTGAGGAAAATATCCTTTCTTCTTCAAAAACATTTTTCCTTTCATAACATGTCATACGACTTTAAAATAAAAGAAGTTGATTAAAAATAAACTTGAAAACTTGTAAAGGAAGGTTCTTGGAAATAAAGTTTTAAAAATCCATTCATTCTGTATAAGTAAAAAAAACATTCTTCTTACTTTTGTTGGAAAAGTCAAAAAGTACCTTGTACGAAAAACACCAATTGATTCCTTTCATATTCTTTACTAAAAACTCACCGAAGGGTAAAATTGGATTTAAACTATTGTAAGTGGATGGAAACAATATTACATATTGATGGAACATGGATGTGGATGATAAAATACACACCAGTAAATTCCAAAGTCAAAACAATCTCGGATAAAAATGAGATTGTGATATTTTCCCTTACCATAGGTCCGATTTTCTTTGTACGTGTCCGAAGCTCCTCTTCTTTGGAACGCCTCTTTGAATCCTCCACTTAGGGAACTAAGATTGGTCTTTGAAGAAGACCAGGACCTCTAGGATTATTCTATGGAAGTGGAGAGGAGAAAATGGTAGGGGTTGGCCGAGCTTGAGTGCTCAAATTGGTGTGAGGAGGAGGGGGAGGAGGTGCCCTTTTATAAGGGAGGAGAGGGGCACCTTAGGAGTATCTCAAAATATTATTTTATATTAAAGTCAAAATCGGTTTATAATGGTTCCAAAGGGTCTTATTTCGAAGATAAAGTGGGGATGGGTCGAAATCCTATCAACCAATAGTATTTAGACAAGTTTAGGGTATTATTTTAACCTTATCAGTTAGATTTAACTCTAAGTTAAATAATTTAACTTTTACCATGCGTTTTTGTTTTCTTTCACTATATGGTTAATACACTAACTATAACATGCCAAAAGAACCCCAAGTTGTTTATTATTAATATATATATCCTTATCTAATTCATTTGGCCGAACCTTATATTTTTAGGAATAAAATAACAATTAATAATATAATATTTGATTTAAAAACTATTTTGTGTCGATTTTGACACTATTTGATATATGATTTTTGTGAAAGTCATAATAGAATTATATGTTCGAACCAAGTTGATCCAATCAACACTAATATATCATAGTAACCTAAAAAATTAGTGTAATTTATAAAAAGTCTCAAATTACATTTATTTTGGTTTTTATAACATCAATTATGTCAATATTTCATAAATAAGATAATTACTGCATCATCGTTGTGTCATAATTAAATTAAATTATTTAATGTCTAAAAATTATAAATAAAATACAATTATTTAGGAAATCTTTTTAGCTTTCTAATGAATATTTATTTTCGAATTTATCTTATGTATAACCCCATATTAAAAATGATTTACTTATTAAACTTTGATTTTAACTATTTTAACCCTTCTTTAAATAAATTAATAATAAATGTCCTAATCTAACTCAAGTGGGCCTAAATGGTCATATTTTATTCATAAGGTTGTTTTTGGTCTAATTACACTTATCCAATAGAATTAGGACATGTGTTAGGGTAATAGTAATATCATATTTACCCTTAGTTACCCTATTTACTATTAACCGCGGTAAAAAAAAGTAAAAAGTTACTATTCACCAAAAAATTATTTTTATCTCATTGAACCACATTTTACTTACTAATATCAACCGTGTCTGTCGGATTTTCAAAATTCCATTCACAGAAGCGGTAAAATTAAGTTTTATGCAAAATTCAGTTTTTAACCTACCACTTAGTGGTTTCACTATTCATCAAAAATTGAAAGCTTTCAGAAAAATACAAAAAATTTCACCCTAGGATAATTTCGGTATTCCGAATCCAAAAATGAAGTCCATTTTGAAAAATAAAATTTATAAAATTTCAAAAAGTGGTTTTTACTATTCATAACGGCTAGTTTTAATAATATTTTAATAGCATATCGTTGTTTAGTGAAACTCGGTATTGCGTACGACGCAAGCTATCGAGGAAGGTCGCGATTGCGTGTAAAGTAAGCCAAGCTAGTATGTAGTGAAATATTCCTTTGATGATATATAAAAAAAAATATTACTCATAAAAATCTCGGGTGTTACATTCTACCCCCCTTAAAAAAGAATTTCGCCCTCAAAATTCGTCACTTTGTAACAAACAGATGAGGATACTTCTCCCTCATCATATCCTCAAGCTCCCATGTTGCTTCTTAAAGTTGGTGGTTCCTCCATAAAACTTTCACCAATCCAGTGGTCTTGTTTCATAGGAATTTTTCGCTACGATCCAGAATCTCTATCGGTTTTTCTTCATAAGAAAGATCTTGCTTCAGCGGTACAAATTCTGAGCTGAGTACATGTGAAGGATCAGGTATGTACATTCTCAGGAGAGATACATGGAACACATAGTGAACTTGAGACAGATTCGATGGAAGCGCCAATCAGTAAGCTACCTTTCCAACACGATCCAGTATTTCGAAAGGACCGATATATCTAGGGCTCAACTTCCCCTTCTTTCCAAATCTCATAACCCTCTTCCAGGGAGATATTCGTAAGAACACTTTATCACCCACTTCAAACTCTAGGTCTTTTCTTCGGTTGTCGGCATAACTTTTCTGTCGACTATGAGCTGCTCTTATGTGTTGTTGAATAGATCTGACCTTTTCTGCCATTTCATCAACGAGATCAGGTCCTAATACCTTTCTTTCCCCAACTTCATCCCAGCAAGTTGGAGTCCTGCATTTCTTTCCATAGAGAGCTTCATAAGGAGAAATCTGAATACTGGAGTGAAATCTATTATTATAAGAAAATTCCACCAAAGGTAGGTGTTGATCCCAACCTCCTTTGGAATCCATAGAGCAAGCTCTCAACATATCTTCTAGGGTTTGAATTGTTCTTTCATACTGACCGTCTGTCTGGGGATGATAAGCAGTGCTGAAACT
The DNA here is from genome assembly GCA_963277665.1 of Viscum album. NCBI lineage: Eukaryota > Viridiplantae > Streptophyta > Magnoliopsida > Santalales > Viscaceae > Viscum > Viscum album. The sequence continues at coordinate 19,493,400 of OY728129.1, read as the reverse complement.
CAACTCTGTATCCAGAGTATGCTGAAGACTTCGCCAGAACTTCGAGGTAAATCTTGGATCCCGATCAGATATAATAGAAAGTGGTACTCCATGAAATCTTACCACTTCCTTTACATATATCCTGGAAAGCTGATCTAGAGAGAAATCCTCTCTAATAGAAATGAAGTGTGCAGACTTTGTAAGACGATCAACTATGACCCAAATAGCATTATTGCCTTTGGATGTTTTAGGAAGTCCTGTGACAAAGTCCATACTGATTTTTTCCCATTTCCATTCGGGTATGGGTAATGGTTGTAACATCCCCTTAGACTTTTATCTCTTAGCTTTAACTTGTTGACAAACCAAGAATCGAGAGACATATTCAGTAACATCTCTTTTCATGCCATCCCACCAGAAGTACTCTTTCAGGTCCCTATACATCTTCGTGCTTCCAGGATGAATAGAGAATGAAGAACTATGAGCCTCATCCAGCAGCTCCTTCTTTAATTCGGGGATGGGAGGAACACAAACCCGATTCCTGAACTTTATTATCCCATCACAATCAAGGTTGAATTCAGGAACATTTCTCACCTTCTTTTGTAACTCGACATCTTCTTTCTGCGCCTCTTTAATCTTCACATGTATTGATGGTTGAACATTCATTTGAGAAAGATAAGATTTTTCCCCTTCCATTATAATTCCAAGATCCATCCTTTGTAAATCCATAAATATTGGATCTTTTGTGATCCTCATCATGGATAAACTAGCATGGTCTTGTCGACTTAATGCATCTGCCACCTTGTTTGCTTTCCCAGGGTGGTAATGGATTGAGCAGTCATAATCCTTAATCAGCTCCAACCATCTTCTTTGACGCATATTCAACTCCTTTTATGTGAAAATATACTTTAAACTTTTATGATCAGTATAAATATCACACCTTTCACCATAAAGGCAATGCCTCCAAATCTTTAATACAAAGATTACCGCAGCCAACTCCAAATCATGTGTTGGATAATTTTGCTCATGGATTTTCAACTGTCGTGAGGCATAAGCTTTCACCATATCATTTTGCATAAGAACACACCCCAATCCCTTGTTGGATGCATCACTGTAGATCACAAACCTTTCTCCACTACAAGGCAGTGTGAGCACAAGTGCACTGGATAACCTTCTTTTCAACTCCTTGAAATTCTCTTCACATTCCTCTGTCCAAACAAACTTAACTCCTTTCCAAGTCAACTTGGTGAGTGGATTAGATAATCGTGAAAAATATTTTACAAAACGTCGATAATATCCAGCCAAACCAAGAAAAATTCGGATCTCAGTTAATTTTGTTGGTCTTGACCATCTTTCGATAACCTCTGTTTTTGCTGGATCAACAGATATCCCCTCTTTTGAGATTATGTAACCCAAAAATGCAACTTTTTGAAGCCAAAATTCACACTTGGTAAATTTGGCATAAAGCTTCTCCTTTCTCAGGGTCTTCAATATAATTCTCAAGTGATCTTCATGCTCTTCCTTTCTCTTTGAATAGACAAGAATATCGTCTATAAAGACTACCACAAATTGATCAAGATAGTCTCTAAAGACTCTATTCATTAGATCCATGAAGATAGCAGGGGCATTAGTAAGACCAAATGGAATCACTATAAATTCATAGTGTCCATACCTTGTACGGAAAGCCGTCTTTGGTATATCCTCCCTTTTGACCCTTAATTGATGATACCCTGAACGAAGATCAATCTTGGAAAAGTATTGAGCTCCGCGTAGTTGGTCAAATAAGTCATCAATGCGTGGGAGAGGATATTTGTTCTTGATAGTGATCTTGTTAAGTTCTCGATAATCAATGCAGAGTCTCATTGATCCATCTTTCTTCTTAACAAATAGAACAGGTGCTCCCCAAGGTGACGCACTAGGGTGTATGAATCCCTTATCAAGATTCTCTTGGAGTTCCTTCTTCAATTCTTGCAACTCAATTGGGGCCATTCTATAAGGTGTCTTTGAAATAGGAAAAGCACCTGGTACGAGTTCTATTGAAAACTCAACTTCACGATTTGGTGGAAGACCCGGTAATTCCTCCGTAAAGACATCATCAAACTCCCGTACGATGGGCATATTCTTAATCGTAAGTTTCTCACCAACCATTTGAGATAAATAACCTTCATTTAGTGGAATCAAGACCCGTAAGATGGAAGGAATTTCCACTGGAAGGTTATATTCATCCTTGCATCGATAGACGATCGTAGATTGATCTGGAATATGAAATGTGACTTCACTTATTTGGCAATTGATATGAGCTCCATGTAGAGAAAGCCAATCCATGCCAATAATCACATAAAATTCTACTAAAGGAAGGATCACAAGATTTGCAGGAAGCACTTTCCCACAAACTTCGATCGGAGAAGAATTATAAACTTTTGATGTGACTGTTGTGCCATTAGGTGTTGTCATAGCTAACTCAACATCTAATTGTTGAGGTAATACGGTGATACCCTTAGAAAATTTTTCAGAAATAAAAGAGTGGGTGGATCCAGAATCAAATAAAACATTTGCTACTTTAGAGTGGATGGTAAGTGTACCTTTCACCACTTCGTTATCGTACTCCACATCGCTGATAGAAATTGCATGTGACTTTCCTTTGTCTTTAGCCTTAAGATTTTGTTGACGTCGACCATCATCATCAACCCTTGGATTTGGGCATTGACTGGCATAATGCCCCATCTCCTTGCACTTGAAACATTGAAGTATAGTAGGTTCATTCTGTGTATCCCTTCCTTTGTTTGCATCATTAGACATCTTCTTCCCATTATCGCGACATTCAAATGACTGATGACCTTCCTTTCCACATTTGAAACATTTACTTGTCCCTTTAAGACAACTCCCTCCATGTTTCTTTCCACACTTTGAGCATAAGGGAAAGCTCATCTTCTTTTCAGTGTGCTCTTTAGATTTTCCTTTGAATTCCATCTTCCTCTTCTTATCAAACCCATGTGACTGATGGGTTACTCCAATCTCCATCTTGACTTTGAGAGCACATCGAACGATTTCCCCGTAGCTATTGAAGTCCCTTATGGCTAACACCCTTCGAAGACTTGGTTTTAAGCCACTAAAGAATCGATCGATCTTACTCTCAGGTTGGATAATAATACCAGAAGTGTACCTTGCATGTCTTGTAAAATTTGCTTCATAGGTACCAACAGATTCATCATCCCTTTGCTTCAGTTCAAGAAACTCTTTCTCCATCTTTGTTCAGAGAATAAGAGGGAAGTACTTATTGAAAAATAAGTTCTTGAACTCATCCCATTCCATAGACTCAATTTCATCCCTTTGCCTCATATTCTTAATAAGATTCCACCATTGATCAGCATCTCCTTCCAAACGATACACTGCTAGGATGACTTTATCATGTTCAGAACATTGAAGAACTAAAAATATCTTTTCAGTAGTACTAATCCATTGTTCAGCAACTAATGGATCAGTAGACCCACTGAAAGAAGGTGGACGCTACCTCACGAAGGATTCAACAGAATGTTGCTCCTTCCTTTTCTCGTTTGGAAGACCTGCATGATTCATAGCTTGAGAAAGTCGTGTGAGCATGGATACAAGATTTTGCATTCCATATCCCATATCGTTTGGTTGCTCAGGGGGACAATCATTGCATTTACCATCGCATTCCGCATTAACACGGTTCCTTCAGGTTCCAGCCATTGACTAAAACGAAGAAGAATAGTGTGAGAAACACTAATTATAATAGGAAAACCACATAATCAAGGATAAAATTTCACACTTACGGTCTTATCCTAGGGTATTCATGGCCATTTCTAAAACACTAAGATTGTGTTCTATGCTTAGACTTATCCTTAGGGTTCTTACTAAGACTTTCACATCCTAGTTTCCAAAGGTTGACTATACCTTTCCTCTGATACCAACTATAACGACCCATACTTTACATACATTGTTAATACTTCAAAATTGAAGCACACTTATTACAACATATGACAAAACCACAAAGGACCGTATAGGTATAGTGTCTTTAGAAACTGTGAAACATAAACAACTGGTTCATAAATCTTCTACAGTTTCTCCCATTTATTTCATCATATCTATGGTCCCTTTTAGCATATTCTACTTAATATCCATCTTATTGACCTGGGGAAAAGAAAACATAAAAGGGTGATCTCAAATTCTCAACAAGGGAAAATAAATAAAATAAAAATCATATCATATCTTTTTGAAAATCATAACCTGCAAAAGAGATCATAATATCTTAACATGGAACAAATCATAGATGTGAAAATGAGATCCCCATAATCATAACATAAAACATGAAACTTTGTGGCATGAACACATAATCATGGAAAATCATTTCTTGTTAGTCATGACTCATTTCCAAGACTATCTTAGTGGACAAAGTCCCTTTCTGAACCGAGTTCACTCCTCGTTTCAGTCCTGTATCACTGAACCGAAATAACCTTCCGTTCCAGCCATGTCTATCTCATGAGATATAAATATTTACCCAATGCATTGGAGGGAGATATAGGTCCCACCCATCTTATAATGAATCCTTTCTTATGTGTGCCACATAATCACAAACCATACATCATAGCGTAACCCATGTAATAAAAATGGGATTCTTAAAAAACATGACATCATAAAACAATCCATATAAGATAAAGGAATTCATAAAAATATTTCCATCACAACATAATCAAATCCATGTAATAATAGGGATAAAAATAGAACCCTTTTATTATCTTATATGGAAAATAATTTTGATAAAATACTTGAACTCCATTCTTGAGGAAAATATCCTTTCTACTTCAAAATCATGTTTCCTTTCATAACATGTCATACGACTTTAAAATAAAAGAAGTTGATTAAAAATAAACTTGAAAACTTGTAAAGGAAGCTTCTTAGAAATAATGTTTTAAAAATCCATTCATGCCGTATAAGTTAAAAAAAAATTCTTCGTACTTTTGTCGAAAAGTCAAAAAGTACCTCGTATGAAAAACGGAAAAAGATTCCTTTCATATTCTTTACTAAAAACTCACCGAAGGGTAAAATTGGATTTAAACTATTGTAAGTGGATGGAAACAATATTACATATTGATGGAACATGGATGTGGATGATAAAATGAACCCCAGTAAATTCCAACGTCAAAACAATCTCGGATAAAAATGATATTGTGATATTTTCCCTTACCTTAGGTCCGATTTTCTTTGTACGTGTCCGAAGCTCCTCTTCTTTGGAACGCCTCTTTGAATCCTCCACTTAGGGAACTAAGATTGGTCTTTGAAGAAGACCAGGACCTCTAGGATTATTCTAGGGAAGTGGAGAGGAGAAAATGGCAGGGGTTGGCCGAGCTTGAGTGCTCAAATTGGTGTGAGGAGGAGGGGGAGGAGGTGCCCTTTTATAAGGGAGGAGAGGGGCACCTTAGGAATATCTCAAAATATTATTTTATATTAAAGTCAAAATCGGTTTATAATGGTTCCAAAGGGTCTTATTTTGAAGCTAAAGTGGGGATGGGTCGAAATCCTATCAACCAATAGGATTTAGAAAAGTTTAGGGTATTATTTTAACCTTATCAATTAGATTTAACTCTAAGTTAAATAATTTAACTTTTACCATATCTTTTTGTTTTCTTTCACTATATGGTTAATACACTTACTATAACATGCCAAACGAACCCCAAATTGTTTATTATTAATATATATATCCTTATATAAGTCATTTGTCCGAACCTTAGATTTTTAGGAATAAAATAACAATTAATAATATAATATTTGATTTAAAAACTATTTTGTGTCAATTTTGACACTATTTGATATATGATTTTTTTGAAAGTCATAACAGAATTATATGTTCGAACCAAGTTGATCAAACCAACACTAATATATAATAGTAACCTAGAAAATTAGTGTAATTCATAAAAAGACTCAAATTACATTTATTTTGGTGTTTATAACATCAATTATGTCAATATTTCATAAATAAGATAATTACTGCTTCATCGTTGTGTCATAATTAAATTAAATTATTTAATGTTTAAAAATTATAAATAAAATACCATTATATAGGAAATATTTTTAGCTTACTAATGAATATTTATTGTTGAATTTATCTTATGTATAACCCCATATTAAAAATTATTTACTTATTAAACTTTGATTTTAACTATTTTAACCCTTCTTTAAATAAATTAATAATAAATGTCCTAATCTAACTCATGTGGGCCTAAATGGTCATATTTTATTCATAAGGTTGTTTTTGGTCGAATTACACTTATCCAATAGAATTAGGACATGTGTTAGGGTAATAGTAATATCATATTTACCCTTAGTTACCCTATTTACTATTAACCGCGGTAAAAAAAAGTAAAAAGTTACTATTCACCAAAAAATTATTTTTATCTCATTGAACCACATTTTACTTACTGATATCAACCGTGTCTGTAGGATTTTCGAAATTCCATCCACAGAAGTGGTAAAATTAAGTTTTATGCAAAATTCAGTATTTAACCTACCACTTAGTGGTTTCACTATTCATCAAAAATTGAAAGTTTTCAGAAAAATACGAAAATTTCGCCCTAGGCTAATTTCGGTATTCCGAATCCAAAATGAAGTCCATTTTGAAAAATAAAATTTATAAAATTTCAAAAAGTGGTTATTACTATTCATAACGGCTAGTTTTAATAATATTTTAATAGCATATTGTTGTTTAGTGAAACTCGGTATTGCGTACGACGCAAGCTATCGAGGAAGGTCACGATTGCGTGTAAAGTAAGACAAGCTAGTATGTAGTGAAAGATTCCTTTGATGATATATAAAAACAAAATATTACTCATAAAAATCTCGGGTGTTACAATATAGACAATATTTCTATTAAAAATTAGATAGAATTAATTTATGTGCCTTTCCATTGGTGATTATGTTTATAATATTAAATAGACCATATTAGTTTTTTCCATCTTCACTTATTCATAATGAAGATGCATTTTCATGTGGATTTTCTTATCATGATTCACTAATTTTTTGAATCATTAAATGATTTGGATACATATTCTAGGTCATTGTTCAATCATAGGTTTTCCATATTCTCAATGGTGTAGGTGTTTTTTATAGAACTATAATGAAGAAGGATGTTCTACATTAAAGATTATTGACTGAATTCTAATGTTACATGAACCATCCAACATATAAGATTGGTGTGGATTATATTTTTGAACCATTTTTTTCAATCTTTGGACTAGTGAATATTTGGGTTCTAGAATTGATTTGGTGCGGTGAATTTTGAAACTTTGATTTTACTTTTTTTTATTTTTCCATCGGTTTAATGATAAATCATTTAAGGATTTTATTTGTATTATTCTGAGTGAAAATTCTCATATTTTGAGATTCATGGCCATGCCAAAATTTAGTGCATATTTATCCAAAACATGTGGGATTATTTAGGAAGCCCCATTGTTTTTTTGGGGTTCTAGTACTAGGAACATATTTGGTGAAGTGATACGGAAAACCTTATATCCTAGTCTAGAAACCATGATTAAATGGATAAAGAAACCTTACACATTATATTTTTAATAGCTAATATAAGTGAAAAATTAGTAATCCTCTCTAGTATCCCAGAGTAGATCTTATCACTAGTTTATGGTTTCCCAAGCAATATGTCTAAACAATGTGATGAAATTTATTATTCCATAAAATATTGTAAAAAAAATACATCCATATGGCGCCATTCATTCTCATACATCTTCATCTATAAAATTTGATCATAACCAATAGTGATTTTGATGAATATATTCCTTTAAAATATTATTTAAAATTAATATTTTCTCAAAAATTTCTTGGAATTCAATCAAAATGATTAATCTGCATCAATTTTCATATTCATTCTTGATCTTATATAACATTTATTTTAAATTAACATATGTCAGTGTTGTTGTGCATTGATCTATCTATTATTTAATGATATAATAAGAAATATAATAATATAGTGCTTAATTGAATCTTTAATCCTTTTTTTTATTAACCATAAGAGGAGACACATATCAATTTAATTTATGGCCCATTCTAGATATTCCACGTCTTAATATCTATATCGTTACATCAATTTTTGATTCACTTGATTCCTACTTTCTTATTTATTACTTATGAAAATTTCCATACATTATTTATTTATTTTAAAATATAAATTACCATTTTGGTGAAATTTTATTTTTCCATGATTGACTCCAACTAAATAATTTATCCTTTTTTGGAAATAAAATTTTAGAGTTTCTAGTTAGGATGGTTTTCCACATATTAAATATAGAGGCCCTTTTTATAAAAATAAGATAACTTTTTTGTTGCTTATATATTAATTAAATGAATATTTATATTTAAATATATTTAGTAATGATTATATAATAGCATATGATAAATTCATTAAGGTGTTTATTATATTTGTATTTCATAAAATTATTACTACTAATTGGATTTTTTTCCAGATGTCCATTTAGAACATTATTATGATATTTAATAGAGGCTTGTATGAATGATCTTTTTAATGGATGGTTAATTGTTTTGTTTTTATAATTTATAATTTTTTGGTGAATAATTTTTTATCCATAATATACTTTTTGGAAGATTGTTTTGAAAATTCTATCACTGTTTAATTCCTGATAAGCACATTATGCTTGATTTTGTACTAAATGAATAGTTCATAGTGGAGAAGATTTTGGGTGGGGAAATAGGGGTAATAATAATTAAAGGATCATGTGGGTTAGGGTGATATTTTATCCTTGTATTATATGGATTGTTGGTTTAGCTTGTTAATTCAATAAAAATCCCACCATATGATCAATTTTTCATGATATCATACTCACCTTGCTAATTTTTCCTATGAAACAATTGTGGAATGATGAGAAACGATAAATTTATACTATGATTTTGAATAATAAAACCCTAACTCAAATCACCATAGATAATGTGGGCATAGTAGGGATATTCCCTAAGGATGTTAGTGTTTCACAAGACGAAAATATTCAATACATGGTAAATTTTGATATTTTCATGTAGGTGGTCGTGGAATTATTTTTATATAAATAGTGGTCTCACAATCGTATTAAACACATGATAGTGTAATATGAAATCAATAATATAAAAATATTCATGATTTAATATTATGATTTTTAGATCATTATTTTTCACATAACTTCCATGATTTTATCAATTGATTAATATGAGGTATTTTCTTCATTAGTATATCTTCCCTAATTATATTGTGTTGTTCAGTTATATGTGGAACTAGCTCATATATTCCTTTTATATAGTTGATAATTTCTTGTTAAATAATTTTCAAGGATTTCCTAAAAAAGTTTATTCCTTAAAAAAACATAGTTCTCATGTTTTTATTGTTAGATTCATAATAAGATTTGAAGTTGGAGAAAACTGTTTATTAGAACAGGTTTTCTCATAAATGAATTTAATAATATTAGATATTAATGTTTCAAAATATGGTATTCATTACATTCATTCTTAATAACAAAAAATACATTTTTAAATAAAAACTATCATTATCATTCTATAATGACTAAATGTTTTGGTAGATAAATTTCATTCATTATATTGTAGGATCCTGTATGGACCTCTAATCTCACATGATAAATATAAACTTTGTGTTTTAATCATAAATGTTTATATTGTATGGGATAATGTTCACTTAAACATTATTATGGTGGTAAATTCTTGGATGGATGATGATAGGTGAAATAGGTAATGGTGGGTAGTCATGGACCATATAAATATTGGTTGTGTTGAATATGATTTTTTTACTTTCAATTATTGGATTTCTATGTGTTGTCTCCTTATATCAGTTTTTATGTTAATGTTTATATTTACTTATTAATTCCACCATCATGTTACGTGATTCATGTTTTATATTATTAGTATAAAATTTTCCCAACGATTATTTCTTGAATCCTTGTTTCTTATCACCAACTGGTGCACATTTGGTGTAACATTTAGGCCACTGGAACATCGATGGGGATGGTGTTATTCTAGAAGTATAGTTTAATTCATTATATAATTCTTATTTAATTGATATAATAATCAATGAAATTAACATTCCTCACATCAAATTTTTCTAATGTCTAGGAATCTATACCAAATACATAGCCATTATGCCATCTAGGTCTAATTCTAGCTCCTCAGATTTTATATTATTGTTGGGATTAGAATAACAATTTTAAACTATGATACATGGATAAAAATCTTAATTTTTATCCAAAAATGTGGAAAAGTTAACAGTTGACCATAAATTTCTCTCTGTAAATTTGTAAGTCTACAGAATCTATACCATAATGCATACAAATTAGATTAAAATTTTATTAAAATATAAAATAAAAATTTTATGATGTTAGTTGATTAAATTATTTTGAATTTTCAATTTATGTTATAAAAATAAAATATAGATAGTTTTTCAGATCTTTTAAAAATTAATGAAATTAAACTATAAATTAAAATATATAAATTTTACAAATGATTGTATATTGAAGGAATTATTAGGATACATGAATGAAATAAATTTTTATGAGATAGTATTAATATTTAAAATATATATTTTTTATATGTAACATAATTCATTTGTAAATATTATGTGTGACAATTAAAATCTATATTTAACATTTCTAAAATTGATTTATTCATTTTTTTTCAAAATTATCTATTATGGTTCTTCAACCTTAATAACATATTCAAAAGAATAAATTCTATCCTATTTTTGTCTAAAATAAAAATACTTCTTTTAGCTACATAATTCCAATTTATTACATGGGAATAAAAAATATATAAATAATTTTTATAATTTTTTTTAAAAATAGGAATTTTTTTTAAAAAAGAGTTTCATTTCATTTTTTATTTGTATTAAGAACATACTCTAAGAAATATTGGAAATGGATCATGTAAAAATGATTAAATATTTAGAAAACTAAAAAATAAAATTATTTAATGAGTTTAAAATCATTTTTTATCATAATGAATATTAACCATGGAAAAAATTATTATGTTAGTTGATGGTAAAATGAGTTTAAAAAGATAAAATAATGTAATAAGGCTTCAATATAACACCAAAAAAAACATTGATAAATATCATTTATTTTTTATATTTCAACTATAACATTCTGTTTTTATAATCTAGGAATGTTCAATCCACTTTTATAGAGTATGGTATGTCTTATATATTATTGTTTCAAATATTTACACGTTTTCCACTAACATAAATTATTAAAAGGATGATCCTTCTATCTCTTATCCAATCCTTGTTAACCCACAATTATTTAATAACTAGTACTCACCCGTGCATTCGCACGGTGTTATTGCTCAACCCCTCAACAATTATTTTCAACAAGTTTTATTTTACAATTTTAATATAGTTCATTACTATTGACTATTTAAATAAAAAATATAGAAGTACAATATATTAGAATACAAGTGGAAAAAATATGAAGCCATCATCAACATAAAAAGAAAATGATGTATATTTGAATTACATGATTGAACTAAATTTGAAATAACATTCACAGAAACATTAGTTTGTAGAGTGAAATAAAAATTAATAGAAAACTAAAGTTGAAGTATCATATTTTGCAGTACAAGTTAAAAAATTGGTTGGAGATGTAACACCCCGAGATTTTATGAGAAATATTCTTTTTAATTTTATTGATGTATTGTGTTGTACGTTACAACAAAGGAGTCTTGCACAACATTCAACCCTAACTTGGCTGCATTACACGCAATCACAACCTTCCTCGATAGCGTGTGTAGTATGCAATACCGAGTTTCACAAAACGAGATATTATTATAATATTATTATGAACTAGCCTTTATGAATAGTAATACCCACTTTTTGAAATTTTATAAATTATATCTTTCAAAATAGACTTCATTTTTGGATTCGGAATATCGAAATTATCTTAGGGTGAAATTTTGATACTTTTCGGATAACTTTCATTTTCTGATGAATTGTGGAAATTACTAAATTTTAATTTAAAAAAACTTTTTTAATAAAAATAATTAATAGTGATAAATTGTTAATTTGAGTTGTTTTAAAGTATATTTAGAATGTATTTTTGCAATTGGATGTAATTTCACATTTAAACCAGACATAAACAAGTGTCAATATTTTGATAGTTATTATCTCTTAAGAACACGCAATTTGTTTTGACGACGGGAACTAATTTTTAAATTAATTAACGCAAATGATATGTTTTTAATTTGGTAAAATATACATCATTTTTGAATTCATAATATCAAATATAGCTTAGGCCTAAATTTTGGTATTTTTCTAGAAACATTCATTTTTAAAGAATTGTGAAACCACTAAGTGGTAGTTAAAAAAACTGATTTTTTCATAATGCATAATTTTACCGCTTCTGTGAGTGGAATTTCGAAAATACAAGAGACACAGTTAATATCAAGAACTAAAATGTGGTTCAATGAGATGAAAATAATTTTTGGTGAATAGTAACTTTTTACTTTTTTTACCTCGGTTAAAAGTAAATAGGGTAATTAAGGGTAAAAATGATATTATTATTACCTTAACACATGTCCTAATTATATTGGATAAGTGTTATTTGGACAAAAAAACCTTAGGAATAAATTATGACCATTTGGGCCCACCTGGATTAGATTAGGACATTTATTATTAATTTATTTAAAGAAGGGTTAAAATAGTTAAAATCAATGTTCAATAACTAAATCATTTTTAATATTGGGTTATACAAAATATAAATTCGACTATAAATATTCATTATAAAGCTAACACGTTTTAATACATAACGGTATTTTATTTATAATTTTTAGACTTAAAATAATTTAATTTATTTATAAAACAATTATGATGCAGTAATTATCTTTTTACTGAAATATTGACATAATTGATGTTATAAATTCCCAAATAAATGTAATTTGTGACTTCTTATGAATTAAAATAATTTTATATGTTAATATGACATTTTAGTAGTGATTTAATTAACTTTTTTCGAACTAATAATTCTTTTATGATTTTCACAAAAATCAATTACCAAATAGTGTCAAAATTGACATAAAATAGTTTTTAAAACAAATATTATAATAAAAATTGTTATTATATTCCTAAAAATCTATGGTTCGGCCAATATACTTATATCATGATAGGTGTATCATTAATTAACCCCTTTGGGGTCTCTTGGATGTATATGGTAATTTTATTAACTATATAATATAAAAATACAAAGTGACACAGTAAATGTCAATCTAATTAACTAAGAGTTAAAACTAAATTTTAAGGTTAATATAATGACCTAAACTTGTCTAAATTCTATTGGATGAGAGTATTTCTACCTATCCCCACCTTATCTTCGAAATAAATCAATTTGGAGCTATTAGAAACCGAATATGACTTTATAATAAAATAATATCTTCAGTTATTCCAAAGGTGCCCCTCTCCTCCCTTATAAAAGGGAACCTCCTCCCTCTCTTCCTAACACCACTTTGAGCCTTCAACCTCGGCCAAACCCTCCCAAATTATCTTCTCCAATTCCCTAGAAACATCCTATAGGTCCTGGTCTCCTTCAAATACCAATTTTAGTGCCCTAAGAGGTGGTCTCAAAGAGGCGCTTCAAAGAAGAGGTAATGTCCGTTACCGATTCTTTCACCTTTATTTCTTCGTCCACTTATTCTTCTTAGGTTGTTTCATTATTAAGTAATAACATAAGTATAACTCATATACTGATATGTTTTTATAAGTATGAAACAACCCTATTTCACCATCTATCCATCCTACGGAAAATGAAATCACCGCGCGTGCGTACGTACGGAATACCGTCTCCACGCCGTGGTGTAATCTATTTTCCACCACCACCTTACTTGGATGAGTATAATGGTGTAAATAATAACTATATATGATTATTTTAAAGTGATATTAATTATTTAATAGTATAGGTACACACCAATAAAATTCCATGATCATGGTAATGATATCATCGCTCGTGCTTACGTACGGAATACCGTCTCCACGACGCGATGAGATTCATTCTCAATGATTAACCATTCATAAATGATTATAAAGTATATATAATAATTAATCATGAAATATATGATATAATAATGATTATGGATTTATATATATATATGTATGTCATCCAATTAATTCCATTCAATTCAATGAGGAAACGAAAACAACATTCATGCGTACGTACGACCTACCGTCTTCATGAACGGTGTATTTCTTTCATTTATAGATCTATAATATATATGTATATTATGAATATATATTATATATAAATCATTTTTTATATTCTGGAATTAAGTAGTCATGATCTAAGTAATCATATGAATAATTACAAGTCAAAACACAGACGACAAATGAAATGATTTTACCCAAAACGCTCTTTAACATTGAATTTACAAAAGAACGGGTAATATAAAGTCATAAGTAAACCATATATGATATAATAACAATGAATATGATTCTGTAATAAGTCAATGACATTATCTAAATCATTATACAGGAGGTTCGGATACGTACAAAGCATATCGGACCTAAGGTAAGGGATAATTTTGCAAATCTCATTTTTATCCAGGATTGTTTATTCGTAAGTATTTACTGGGGTTATTTATATCATCCAGGTCCATGTTTTATAAAAGAGTTTTCATGTATGTTTAAATTCCTTTTTACCCATTTTGACCTTTACTACATGGTATGTAAGGAATGTTTCTTTTTTTTACGTTAGGAGGTACTTTTTTTGACTTTTCTGGAAAAAGTACGAGAAGAATGTTTTTTTAACTTATACGGAATGAAAGGATTTTTTTTTGTTTTATAAAGCCTTATTTTCCTGAAGCTTCCTACAAAATATTTCTTGACTATTTACAACAAAATCCTTTTCTTTTAAAATTGCATGATGTTTTGTGAAATGAAATTGATTTTGAAGAAGAAAGGATATTTTCCTCAAGAATTCATTTCAAGTGTTTTATCAAAATCATTTTCCATCTAAGATGACATTATATCATATGTGTATGTTTCAAGTATAATGTCTCTATGATTTACATGGTTTCACTGTTATTAGGATGAAATGATATCCATTTTTTGTATGGATTATGTTCTAATGGGATGATGTTTATGATACCCATTTTATTCTTTGGGTTATGATGAATGATTTATGTTTATGTTGTGGAAAAGTAAGAATGATTTCATTATGAGATGGGTGGGACCTATATCTCCCTCCAATGCATTGGGTAAAGATTTATATCTCATGAGATAGACATGGCTAGAACGGCAAGTTAATCCGGTTCAGTGTTACAGTACTGAAATGAGGAGTGAACTCGATTTAAAAAGGCACTTTGTCCACTAGGAAGCAATGCATTGGCTACTATGGAAATCATTACCTGTGCTTAATGGATTCCATAATTACATGTTTTATTCCCAAGCCATGTTATCATTATTTATGCTCCATTATGATCTATGCCTTATGTACCTCCATGTTTTAAGTTGTTGCTCAATATTTTGATGTTTAAACATTATGTTCATGTTTTTAGGTTCAAATGTGTATGGTATGTTTTATTTTATCCATGCTTACCCTTACTGAGCATTTAAGCTCACCCTTCTTATGTTTTATTTTCCCCAGGATTAAAAGAAAGGTTTTAGGTAAGGAAACAAAGAGTGGAAGATCTTTATGGGAGATGTTGAAGATCTTTCACCACGATTAGAAGATTACGTTACAAGTTTCCAAAGACACTAAACTATTACGGTCCTTGTGTGTCTGTTTTTGTTATGTATTATGTATTCCTCAAAAGTAATGTAATATCTATGTATGTAAAGATTTGGGTATCTACAGTTGGTATTAGAGGAAAGGTTTAGTCAACCTTTAGAAACTAGGATGCGAAAACGTTAGTGAGATCCCTAGAGATATTTCTAAGGTATGTCTAGGGATGTCCCTAAGGATAAGTATACGTATAGGATATAGTCCTAGAACTACGGTAATGATCTTAGAATTTAACCTAAGATGTAAGATATTGAGGGAACCCCCCCTTTACTATGTTGTTTTCCCTAGCATGATTTTTTCCTCTCACACTATTCTTTTTGGGTTTTAGAAAATGGTTGGAAACATGAAGATACACGATAATGGATGATATGACAGACAATGGAATGATATTCTTCATGAGAAACCAAATGAAACGGGATCTGGAAGTCCAAACATCGTTATTATGCCTAATCAGAAATCTCATAATATGATCAATAATCTTAACTTTGGTAAGATTCCCGACTCAGATAATAAGAGAAAGATGAAGTTTCATGATGATCATAAAGGAAAGAAAGTTCAATTTCCCTCATGTAAATCATGTGGGAAGAGGCATCAGGGAGATTGTTTCAAACTGCAAGATGCTTTGGGTGTGGAAAAGAAGGACACAAAGCCAGTAAGTGTAAAGGAAAAGGTTCAGTTAACACCATGGACAAGGATAATGGTATTTCTATGACATCAACAATGATTAGATGTTTTAAATTTGGAATGTACGGGAATTATGGAATCCAATGCCCTAATGGAAAATCTCATGAAGAGAATCAGCATGGTCATATGGGTAGTATTTATGTGGATGATGATGAGGAGACTACAAATGATATATGAGCTGAAAGAAGTGTTGAAGCTCAGTCAGTTGTTTTAGAAGGTAGTGGAATGATTGTATGTTTATCGAGAGTTATGTTGGATAGTTAATGGTACTATGGAATAAAGAATCATCTACGGACTGTAATACTATTGTTTTTCCTAAAAGTATTTGAATGTATATGTTGAATGGAACCAGTAACCATGGATGATTATTCAGATATTTTTGTAAATTAGATGATATGCGCATAATGAAGTAATAAGAAGATAATGAGATGTTTGATTGTATTAATGAGCTCATGATTGATACAAGGACTAAGTGATATCATGGTTTGAGTATATATAATTTTGAGAATTTTGATATGTAGAAAGTGTTAACGTTTAACTGCATTCATGTTTTCACTAAGGTTCAATGGGTATTCATTTTTCAAGAGAATAGATGATTAAGGCTTTCAAATGTTTGGAATGTGACCAACAAGACATATCTTATGATATATAAGGATCAACGATGGTATTAAATCTCTAGTAATCGTTTCCACTATATTATGAGAGTGGACTCCTGTATTATGGATAAGCCTAAAGATTGGAATGGATTATGTTGGACATAAGTTAGTATTTTTTAAGGATAAATGTTTTTTCGATATTATTGATGGGATGTTATAGTAATATAGTTTTAGAAAAAGGAAAACCTGCAGGACGGGCGAAAACCCATCGCGTCGGACAAGGCTGTGGGAATCGAACCCACAACCAAAGTGCGACTGGCCTTTATCGCCTACCACTGGCCTATAGGAAGTCCCTAGTTAGTAGAAACTAGTTTTATTTTATTAAGCGGTATGATATATGAAGTATAAGTTCATTTTTGGAACCATATATGATTAATCTAACCATAAGATGGACTTATAACTTTTGCTAACATTTTGTTTGAAACAGATGGAATGACCCATCATTCTATCACATGATCTACTAAAACATCAAGAATAATAAATTCAACTTCATTTATTTAATGGATGAAGTGGAAATTGTTCAATTCACGAACAAAAGTGAGATTGTACCAAAATCATGTAAGTATTTATATTAATTCATCAACTTTAGGGAAATGATCTTAAAAACCAAAAATGTTGTCCAAGTTCCATTATATCCGATGAATCCGATGGTACCCTAGATCATCACAAATCTATAGCTTTGTTATTATTGGATTTTCATAGCCATGTTCTCTACCACTCTCCATCAGAACATGATGGTTAGGTTTCTCTTCCATATCCATATTTTCACCTATGTTCTCCTTTGTGGAAACCCAGGGATTAGTTATTTTGGGTAACCGTTATGTTTCATACATTAGTTTTTAAAGATTGGTTTTGTTATTCCTTTCCACGATGTGGGTTTCTATTAAAGAAACTTTCGAGTAGTAAACCATTTATAACCCCGACGAATTTCGAGGGCGAAATTCATTTTAAGGGGGGTAGAATGTAACACCCCGGGATTTTATGAGAAATATTCTTTTAAATTTTATTGATGTATTGTGTTTTATGTTACAACAAAGGAGTCTTGCACCACACGCAACCCTAACGTGGCTGCATTACACGCCATCGCGACCTTCCTCGATAGCGTGTGTAGTATGCAATACCGAGTTTCACTAAATGAGATATTATTATGAACTAGCAGTTATGAATAGTAATACCCACTTTTTGAAATTTTATAAATTATATATTGCAAAATAGACATCATTTTTGGATTCGGAATATCAAAATTATCTTAGGGTGAAATTTTGGTACTTTTCAGATAACTTTCATATTCTGATGAATAGTGAAAATTACTAAATTTTAATTAAAAACAACATTTTTAATAAAAATAATTAATAGTGATAAATTATTAATTTGAGTGGTTTTAAAGTATATTTATATTTTATTTTTACAATTTAATACAATGTTGGTCATTGGATGTAATTTCACATTTAAACCAGACATAAACTAGTGTCAATATTTTGATAGTTATTATCTCTTAAGAACACGCAATTTGTTTTGACGATGGGAACTAATTTTTAAATTAATTAACACAAATTATATGTTTTGAATTTGGTAAAATAGACACCAATTTTGAATTCATAATATCAAATATAGCTTAGGCCTAAATTTTGGTATTTTTCTGGAAACTTTCATTTTTAATGAACAGTTAAACCACTAAGTGGTAGTTAAAAAAACTGAATTTTTCATAAAACATAATTTTACCGCTTCTGTGAGTGGAATTTTGAAAATCCGAGAGAAAAGGTTAATATCAAGGACTAAAATTTGGTTCAATGAGATGAAAATAATTTTTGGTGAATAGTAACTTTTTACTTTTTTTTACCAGGATTAAAAGTAAATTGGGTAATTAAGGGTAAAAATGATATTATTATTATCCTAAAACATGTCCTAATTCTATTGGATAAGTGTAATTCGGCCAAAAATAACCTCAGGAATAAAATATGACCATTTGGGCCCACTTGTATTAGATTAGGACATTTATTATTAATTTATTTAAGGAAGGGTTAAAACAGTTAAAATCAATGGTTAATAACTAAATAATTTTTAATATTAGGTTATACATACGATAAGTTCGACTATAAATATTCATTAGAAATCTAAAACGTTTTCCTACATAATGGTATTTTATTCATAATTTTTAGACTTAAAATAATTTAATTTATTTATAAAACAATTATGATGCAGTAATTATGTTATTAATGAAATATTGACATAATTGATGTTATAAATACCCAAATAAATGTAAATTGAGACTTTTTATGAATTAAAATAATTTTATATGTTAATATGACATGTTAGTATTGATTTAATTTACTTTTTTATAACTAATCATTCTGTTGTGATTTTTAGAAAAATCAATTACCAAATAGTGTCAAAATTGACATAAAATAGTTTTTAAAACAAATATTATATAAAAAATTGTTATTATATTCCTAAAAATCTAATGTTCTGCCAATATACTTATATCATGATAGGTGTATCATTAATGGACCACTTGGGGGTCTCTTGCATGTATATGGTAATTTTATTAACTATATAATATAAAAATAAAAAGTGACATGGTAAATGTCAATCTAATTAACTAAGAGTTAAAACTAAACGTTAAGGTTAATATAACAACCTAAAATTGACTAAATTATATTGGATGAGAGGATTTAGTCCTATAATCACCTTATCTTCGAAATAAATCAATTTAGAGATATTAAAAACCGAATATGACTTTATAATAAAATAATATCTTTTTGTATTCCAAAGGTGCCCCTCTCCTCCCTTATAAAAGGGAACCTCCTCCCTCTCTTCCTCACACCACTTTGATCCTCCAATCATGGACAACCCCTGCCAAATTCTCCTCTCCACTTCCCTATAAACATCCTAGAGGTCCTGGTCTTCTTCAAAGACCAATTTTAGTGCCCTAAGAGGTGGTCTCAAAGAGGCGCTTCAAAGAAGAGGTAATGTCCGTTACCGATTCTTTCACCTTTATTTCTTTGTCCACTTCTTCTTATTAGGTTGTTTCATTATGAAGTAATAAAATCAGTATCAATAATTTACTGATATGTTATTATAAGTATGAAACAACCCTATTTCACCATCTATCCATCCTACGGAAAACGAAATCACCGTGCGTGCATACGCACCGAATACCGTCTCCACGCCATGGTGTAATCTATTTTCCACCACCACTTTACTTGGATGGGAATAATGGTGTAAATAATAACTATATATGATTATTTTAAAGTGATATTTATTATGTAATATTATACATACACTCCAATAAAATTCCATGATCATGGGAATGATATCATCGCTCGTGCGTACGTACGGAATACCGTCTCCACGACGCGACGAAATTCATTCTCAATGATTAACCATTCATAAATGATTATAAAGTATATATAATAAATAATCATGAAATATATGACATAATAATGATACTGGATTTATGTATATATATATGTATGTCTTCCAATTAATTCCATTCAATTCAATGAGGAAACGAAAACAACGTTCATGCGTACATACGAACTACCGTCTCCATGAATGGTGTATTTCTTTCCATTTATCGATCTATTATATATATGTATATTCTGAATATATATTATATATAAATCATGTTTTATATTATGGAATTAAGTAATAATGATCTAAGTAATCAAATGAATAATTACAAGTCAAAACACGGACGACAAATGAAACGATTTTACCCAAAACACTCTTTAACATTGAATTTACAAAAGAACGGGTAATATAAAGTCATAAGTGAACCATATATGATATCATAACAATGAATATGATTCTGTAATAAGTCAATTACATTATTTAAATCATTATACAGGAGGTTCGGATACGTACGAAGCATATCAGTCCTAAGGTAAGAGATAATTTTGCAAATCTCATTTTTATCCGGGATTTCTTATTCGTAAGTATTTACTGGGGTTATTTATATCATCCATGTCTATGTTTTATAAAAAAGTTTTCATGTATGTTTAAATTCCTTTTTA
This sequence comes from Viscum album, assembly GCA_963277665.1. Classification (NCBI taxonomy): domain Eukaryota; kingdom Viridiplantae; phylum Streptophyta; class Magnoliopsida; order Santalales; family Viscaceae; genus Viscum; species Viscum album. The sequence continues at coordinate 19,472,286 of OY728129.1, read as the reverse complement.
CCCATTTTTTACTTTTACTACATGGTATGTAAGGAATTTTTCTTTTGTTTAAGTTACGAGGTACTTTTTTTGACTTTTCTGGCAAAAGTACGAGAAGAATGTTTTTTTAACTTATACGGCATGAAAGGATTTTTATGGTTTTATAAAGCCTTATTTTCATGAAGCTTCCTCCAAAAGATTTCATTACTATTTTCACCAAAATCCTTTTCTTTTAAAATTGAATGATTTTTTGTGAAATGAAATTGATTTTGAAGAAGAAAGGATATTTTCCTGAAGAACTCATTTCAAGTGTTTTATCAAAATCATATTCCATCTAAGATGGAATTATTTCATATGTGTATGTTTCAAGTATAATGACTCTATGATTTACATGGTTTCACTCTTCTTATGATGAAATGATATCCATTTTTTATATGGATTATGTTATGATGGGATGATGTTTATGATACCCATTTTATTCTTTGGGTTATGATGAATGATTTATGTTTATGTTGTGGCACAAGTAAGAATGATTTCATTATGAGATGGGTGGGACCTATATATCCCTCCAATGAATTGGGTAAAGATTTATATCTCATGAGATAAACATGGATGGAATGACAAGTTAATCCGTTTCAGTGTTACAGGACTGAAACGAGGAGTGAACTCGATTCAGAAAGGTACTTTGTCCACCAAGATGGTCTTGGCAGCAATGCCTTGGCTACTATGGAAATAATTACATGTGCTTAATGGATGCCACAAGTACATGTTTTATTCCCATGCTTTGTTATCATTATTTATGCTCCATTATGATCTATGCCTTATGTACATCCATGTTTTAAGTTGTTGCTCAAGATTTTGATGTTTAAACATTATGTTCATGTTTTTTGGTTCAAATGTGTATGGTATGTTTTATTTTATCCATGATTACCCTTACTGAGCATTTTAGATCACCCTTCTCATGTTTTATTTTCCCCAGGATTAAAAGAAAGGTTTTAGGTAAGGGAAAAATAGTGGAAGATCTTTATGGGAGATGTTGAAGATCTTTCACCACGATTAGAAGATTACGTTCCAAGTTTCCAAAGACACTAAACTATTATGGTCCTTGTGTGTCTGTTTTTGTTATGTATTATGTATTCCAAAAAATAAATGTAATATCTATGTACATCAAGATTCGGGTCTCTACAGGAGATCATTATTTTAGTAGAAAACAATTAAGATAATTTATAATGAATAAAAATTAAGTTTTAGCATGAAATATAATGGTTGTAAATAATTGAGAGTTAAAACTAATCAAGGGAAAGAATAAATAATTGGGGGGGGGGAATAAGTCATTTGATTATTTAATCTAATCACTTTACATTATAAAATATCCCATAATGGAGACAAATCATGCAGAATCTCAAAATATTCTTCTGAAAATACTTCATTGACAAGGCTTAGAAAATCTACTCAAAACATAGCAGTCATTAAATTTTGACACTAGAAAAACTAAAGTTATAGTCACATAAACATGAAGAACCACTTAAAAAACACAACATCACATGAAACTCCTAATGATGATAGAAAAAAAATGTATGGTTCACACTTCAGAAAATAATTTCTCATGAAATTATCAATGAGTAAGAGAAATGGAAATAATTGTGGAGAAAACTATTCTAGGGGGAAGAAACTTCATAACAATACTGAATGTAAATAAACACACCCACCCAAACAACCCACCCAACCAAAATAAACCATAGTAAAAATATAAGTACTAACAATTTTCAGGAAATCTCCAATGATATGATTTTTTTACACTTTTAATGAAACTAAAATTATCTCAACCTACAAAATGTTTTATGATTGTTAGGTATGATGAATGTAATGTGATTTCAAGTATAGTAACCTTGAAAGGTTTGGTAAGGAAAACAATGTGTAAATTTATTGAATGTTACAAAAATGATAGGAGTATGTTCAATTTTTTGAAATGGTAATGTCATGTTTCAGAAATATCATTCAATATTAAAGGTAAATTATTATTTTTTCTATAGATAATACACCACATAACCAATTGAAAATTAGATTTTGTTTGGTAGTAAATGAGAAAGAGAAAGCGAGATAGATAGTAGATAAATATTCAAACCAAATATAAGGATCTCATTTACAACTTTTTAGTCCATTTAATTATAATTATTTTTATATAAAAAACCTATACTAATGGTAAGAAAATTCATACCATTACATTTAATTACCTATGCTCTTCCTTCTATCTCTTCTCCCAGTTTTGAGTGGAGTATGGAGACCTCATAGCTGATTACTCCACCACTTTTGCTCTGCTTTTCCTTCCATATCTTCTCCCTATTTTGAGTTGAAGATGGGGCCCTCCAAGCTGCATAAAACAAAAAAAAGGGAATTAGGTCACAATGTTGAAGGATATTTAAGTAGGTATGACTGTTTTAGGTGTAGTTTTCGCTATGCCATCTGTGACGATCAATGGGGTTAGACCAGATTCCCCCAAGAGGCCTATTTGAGTACAAAGAGAAATCCCTCGGGGAGAAAATAGATTGATTTAGAATCATTGAATGAGATTTTATTAAACTATGGTTGTTTTACATGTTGTTTTTTGGTATAAAATATGTGTTTATCATTGTGATCAGTCTAGATCCGGATCAGTGGACTGTAGGGGAACAAAGAGAAAATAATCTTGGAAAAACCCATAAAAGTAAAAATCATTGAATGAGATTTCTGTAAAATATGGATGTTTTAGGTACCATTTTTAATATGCAATATAGATACCATTATTTATAAGAAATATTTTAAAACACTATTTATGAGCAATTAGAAAAAAATATTGTACATCCAATCCAAAAAAAGATATAGTTTAGAATAAATTTAACATAACAAAAAGTTTACAGTAAATGATTTATTTCAGAAAATATGGTTTAAGTTTTTCTCAAAAAGAATTTTTTTTTAGTTTTTTGTTGTGTCTTTTAGAGAGAGTGTTTTATCCACATCCTGGTTAGTAATAGGCTGCATTTAATTGTTAGTAAAAGGCTCATAGTAGTCATTTGATTCATTGCTGTAGTGAATCCAACATATTGGATATTGGGATGACATCACTGTGGATCAATAAAGCAGTTAGTATAGGGGGGGGGGCTATGATTTTTATTGTATACAGTGGATATTCGTGTAAAAAAATTGATACTTGTTGAATCAAAATAAATAAATTAATGGAGATTCCTAAGATGTTACCTCTGGAAGTTGAACAGTATTCTGAAATTCTAATATTTTTTGTTTCATTGGTCTGGAAGTAAGATAGTCAAATCAGTTTAATCTTGCATGTCAAATCGAAATATATATAGTAGAATAACGCTGAATAATTACATGAATGGGTTTTTCTCAAAGATAATATGCGGGTTTTTATATGAGATGAAATAGAACAATAGAGATAAAGATACAATTCCTGGAATTATATAGCTATCATGTTGCTGGGGATATAGAAGATTGTGTGGAGATCTAAGGTTGAATGCTATAACTAATCTAGTAGGTTCAGTCAATCTGCTCTTACAAAATGGAATCCAATTATAAGGAATTCTAAACATTGTCAATCGAATGTAGATTAAAATGATCCTCATTACAAAATATACTCCTTAATAACACATAAATTCATGGTGAACCTTTGACTTAACAAATTGAATTCAGAAAACAACAACAATTTGATTTCATACATAAATACCCTCATCAACATCAATATTGATTCTACATTAATATACGAACAATATATATACTTATATCACAACCTAAACAATATACCCATATAAATGATCTTTACTCTATAGGCATAGTGCATGTAAATACATGAATAATTATATGCAACAGGGGTACCGGTATTTTTTCTTTAAATGAAATGCAACACCAAAGGTGAGCCAAATAAGGGGGGTTACTTACTTCATAAATTGCAGTCACATTCCCCATCAATATAAGAAGTACCTACTCCACTATTTATAAGGAATACAAACACCATCTAAAGAGTGTTTTTAGGGGTTTACTAACCCCAATATACTACAATAGCTTCCCACTCCTATAACTAACATTATACATCTAATAAAAACCATTTATCCATACACATCGGTTAAAAAATCACATGATGAAGAGATACGTAATGAAACATTCAGAATAGTAATACACTACGAATTAAATTTGAATATTATAAAATACGAAGCCCGAATTAAATGTTCTGGAAAACACCAAAGGCAGCAAAATGCCCATCTTTTACATTGATTTCCATGGTGTATAGGCCTCATCTAGCTAGAAGTCATGTACCAAAACTTTATATTCTGTATGGGGATGACCTATATAGTATGTATTGATGTGAACACGATGCAAGGGACTATTCTGGCTACTTAGTGCAAACTTTTGTTACATATTTAGGCATCTCTCTTATTGTATAATATATGTCCCTTGGGTCACATGAAAAGAGGTGACAATGACTTGAAATGGTTGGTATATGGATAAACATTGGGGAATTTAGTCCTAATATACACAAGTATTAGGCTCGTTGTCATATAACATTTGATAACCACAAATTAGTAAAACACAGTATCCATGGAATGTCTGAAGGAGATACATGTAGAGTTGATTTATGATGATTTTAAATTTTATAGAGAAACATACATAATGTGTGAACTGAAAAAATACATTCCATGAAATAATAAAAACACCTGAATTATTCGAAAGTGTACCTTGAGAAGCTAATGCATCCACAATGATGTTACCTTTCATCTCGGTGTGTTTGATGAGGATATATTGATTGATCAATATTTGGAACCTTATAAAAATATATGTTAACCACCATCGATGTTTTTTGAATACTCTCTTCTTCTTCAAGAGAAGACACAACACCAAAAGATGCGTTGAACCCCAACACCACCAAACCACAGTTGTCCTACCATCATGCATCTTCCCAGATAAGGAAAAATATTCCACATTTAAAATTACCCCATAAATGGGTGCATTCCATAAAATCCATATCACATATTATATATACCTTACCATCATCCCAATTCAAGCTCTTGTTGCAGCATTTTGAAGGACACAACCAAGTCTACCACTTACATCGTAAACCCATGTTCTAGATCCCGTACTTTCATTGGTACCTAGAAAGAAATATGTGAAATAGGGATACCATCACTTGACCAATTACATCATTCCCATAAAATCATAAAAATATTGAAAAAGATAATAGAATGAACCTTACTTTCTATGCACAACATCTGACATTATATATTTAAAGATCTCCTCCTGTAGTGAGTTTCTATCCCGATTAATGTTAATATTTGAATAAAAAATGGCTGGTCTCCATTTCCCAATCTCCAGAGAAGAATATATTATACAAGTATTCTTGATGATGTGTGAAGCAATAATGGAATCTGGAAAATGACGACACCCGACCAACTAACACAAACCACAGTAAACATATAAGTCCTAAAAATTGGTTAAAAGCTTAAGTAATATCAACAAATTTTAACATTTTCCTTTTAATGATATTCTATTAACCTACAAAATGATAAAGGGTTGTTGGGAAGGTTTCATGTAATGTTATTGAAGAGAATCATTGAATTTTATAATGGTAGTCATATGATGGAATCCAAGTCGAAACACTTCACAGATGATTGTTGTAGATCTTTGGAGACTGAGAGACTTAAAAAACACATGGGTAATGTGCTAGTTTAAAAATAATATTGGAAACTACTGGAATGTTTTTAACAAAACACATTCTCATTTCTTATTCATGTAATCATATGAACTATGAAAAAATATGAATTATATACCAACTCCATGTTTCAATATCAGGCCAATGTTAAAATACAACGACCTCATCTTAAACTGCAAGAGAATGTAGCACATCATCACACATGAAATCCATAGGAAATTGTGAAATAGTTATTTAAAAAAGAAATCTAGAAGAGATATACTGGATAAAAGGTAACATGAGAAAATGAGTAGAGCACATGTAAAAAAATGAATTATATCTGAAAATATCATTTAGTTATTCTTAAATAGGTTCTACTTTTAAATGAGAAGATCACATGTAAACAAAAAAATCTCATAAAAAACTATTAATAATGAATGGGAAAAATATATAGGTGCTATTTGAACACATGGACATTCACTTTTTATTAAAACTGAACTGTTCAGGCTCAAAAATCATGGAGGCTATAAATTGTGGATCCCTAAAGCTTATCCCTTAATAAAAGAATATACAATCAACCGAAAAGGACTATATTTTATCAGAAATGATATAATTATTTGAAAGAGTACCTTGAGAAGCTAATGCATCTGCAAAGAATTTACCTTCCCTCTCGATGTTTTTGATGAAGATATATTGATTGATCAATCATTGGACCCTTTTAACAATATAAGTTAACCACTATCAAGGTTGTTTTTACCCTATCCTCTACTTCAATTGAATACCTGACACCAAAAGACGCGTTGAACCCATCACCACCAAACCACAACCATCCAACCATCACGCATCTGCCCAGCTAAGTAACAATACTCCACATTTAAAATCTACCATTCAGTGAGAGAGTTCCATTAAAGATATATCCCTAGTTTGACATACCTTACCTTCCTCACAATTCAAGCTCTTGGTTGCAGCATTTTGAATTCCACAACTGAGTCTCCCTCTTCACCCAAAAAAACCATGTTTTAGAACCTGTTATTTCACATGTACCTGAAAAAATAGATGTGAAAAAGGGTGGCCCTCCCTTGCCAATTGTGCCCATCCCAAAAATCCTACAAACAGTGGAAAAGATAATAGCATGAAACTTCCTCTCTATATAAAGCTTAAGGCAGATAGAAAGTCCAGATTAGAATATATAGTAGATTCCACTCACCACAGAAATAAGGACCGATTCTGAGATGAATATATTGGCATGCTTGCTTCACCAACTTGAAGAATCTAAGAAAATCATATCTCCCTTAGAAATAGTACTTCATACAAAAAAAAACAGTTTAAATAAATATATATATCAAAAAGTACATGAAACACTAATTTCCTTGAAGATGCAGCAGAATAATATAGCAAACAAATATTGATGTCCAAAAAACAAAAATGAAACATCATGGAAATGGAAACAGAAATAATATGGAGAAACAACTACCTTGAATATTTGATACCATAACATCTAAAAGTTGGTGGTGTTTATAAAGATACATGATTCATAAATACATGTAAATTCATTGGACACCATTTTAATAATCATGCAATGTAGAATTAAATTAGAGATCAGGAATAATATTTCATTTGGTAGAATGTGCATCAAATAATTATTTGGTGAATAAATACCACATAACAGAATAAAATAGATGTTTTTTGTTATAACGGTCACTTGAGCAATGGTGTCTGGGTCATTCTTGTAGTCAGCCAACATTGAGTTCTGGGTGGGAAGTATTTCATCAAATTATGATCCTTTAGAAACCCCAAGAAACTTCAGAGTGCTCTCTAACGAAATCTCAAATGGTACGAAGTCATCCAATTTCGATCGAGTGAGGGTTGCAGTGGTACGACATAGACTGTGACATAGAAGGAGAGGTGACCTCTAGAAAGGCACACCTACAGCTTTAGTATGAGGAGATCGACTCCACCAAGGACAGCCAACCATGTTCTAGTAAAAGATGGTGTTGTTCGGAGGGACTGTGAGAGTCACATCCATGGATGAGAAGCTGTATTTTTAGGGAGATAACAGAAACCACCACCCTAAGGGGGACATAGAGGGTTCTAAATCATCATCATCATGATCGTCGAACACATTCAAAAATATTTTTACATAACAATTAAAAAAATTAGAAATTTAATGTATAACAATTACAATAAAATATAATACAATATGAGAATAACAATTTATGTAGGACATATGAGACATATAAATTGTTATAAAAGTGCATACCTCCAGAAAGTACACCATGTTCCATGATTTCTTCAGGAATGATAGCCTAAGGCTTTTCAAATGTTGTGATAGTTCACAAAAATCAACACATATCAAGCTCTAATGAAATCCATTTTAGGAAATTAGAAATTATGTAGACATGATTGAAGAAAGTGAGAGACAGAATGTAGGAAAAGTTGAATGCAAGCATGTACCCATCCAATACTAGTATAAATCGAAGAAAGTCCATGTAGAATCATCTTGTACCAACTTTATATAAAAAAACACCTTCCCATAAAAAATACCCATTTTTCTATGCAAACTCACACCATCCATGTTTAAAGCAAACCAAAGATAACACCATTTTTGTAAACATAAGGTCGTGTTGCGCATAAGGCTATGTTTTTTAATAGTAGTATATTTAACAATACATGTTAAAAAATCTAATAGAATAAATATTTATTTTCAAAATGATGAATTGAAATATATGAATGAAAACATAAATCAAATGGATCATTGATATTCTGATGAACAAACACTTAAAATAAAATATTACATTACAAAAAGTAATGTATTTTTGTAAAACCATAATATATATTAGTAAATTAATATATTTAGAATAGAAAATAATCTAAATAATTAAGAAAAAATATTTGGTACATGGAAAGTCAAATTACATAGAAGAAATAGAAACTAATAACTCAAATAATATAGACACAATAAATATTTAATATAAAAACCCCAACAGAACCAGTATTTCATGTAAAAATGACCAAAAAATGTTTATTACACTGATATAAAACTGGTGATTACAATAATATATGAAAATGGTTTTAACAAATTAAAAAGGGATGTTTTAATAGATAATGATAAAAAGTGTGCCAAATTTTTCAGCAGGATTATTTATGTTTGTATTTATAGAACATTATCATTCACTCACAGTGAATTGATGTTGTTGAATGTTTACCAATAATTATATCACATTTTATTGACTCTTCATCTTCAAAATCAAGTTAGAAGTTTTTCATCATAGATAGTAAAGGCACAACCGTGTTTAGAAAAATCATGTTACTTTATTCTAGTAAGACTCAAGCAGCAAGGAAAAAAAGGAAATTTGAATTCCATAGTAAAAGATAATATTTTTGTAGAAACAAAATTAGGTTGTCACCTTGTACTAATTATTCATCCTCAAAACCATCTTACATATTTTTTTTGCAGACACATTAATGTTAAAAAATAAGAATAGATATGAATGAATATTGAAATCTGAAAATTTAAATTGGTAATGACACACAAGAGATATTTCAATACCAAGAAATAATAACAAAAAGTGTGTTAACAAAAGAAACCAAACAATATAGGTGGATAAAACCACTTTTTTGCATGATGGATCTAGATCTAAAGCTAAAAAAATGCACTACCTTGTTCAAAAGAATCAATTCATTTAATTTTAGTAAAACCCGTAGGCTGAAAAGATGAAAGGTAATTTGGATGCCACGGTAAGGAGAAAGAAAAATGCAGTAGCAAGAGTAGCCCCAATTCAATTCTTCATAGGAGCACCCTCTAAAAAAATAGATGCAGATACACCATCATACCTTGAGACCAATAGGTATGAATGATGAGAGGTGGAAAAGGTCCCGAAATAGCCTCTATGGAGAGTTGGGAATACATTATCATACATAGGTAAGGGGATCGATGAGGGTAACGATGAGGACCCAAATGTGGGGGTGCTGAAGTCAAAGGCACGGAAGTCACTGGTTTATACCAGGGCTTACACGCTGCGTTATCGAGTTCGTAGGAACCCAAGGTGGTGCGAAAGACCTGAACGTGGAAGAGAAGTAGTGGGTGTCACCAATTGAAGATAAAGAATGGTAGTAAGAGATGAACATGGAGGAGTAGAAGTCGGAGGAGTGGATTTCGGAGGAGCCAATGTTGGAGGAGACGAAGCCAGATCATGCCCAAGTAGAGTCATGACTAGAGAGGGGATTCAGGGAGGGCAGGGGAGTGAGAGAGTGGATTAAAGGAGGGGGAAATTGGTAAGGGTTTTGAGAACCCTAGGCAAGGGAGAATGGAATTGATGAGGTGAATTGGGTAGTGAAGAAAATAACTATGGGAATTCTCAATCACGGTCAGGGTCACGAGAGCTGTTTTTGGGTCTGGAGGGTAGATATTTGGGGGCGTGGATGCGTGGGAGGAGAACACATAAGCAGAAAAAAGCTTTCTTTAGAAGATATATAGATACTGAGACAAATTAATTGGAAATTATATTTTTTCTGATCTATATAACTTTTAGAAATAGAAATTCCACATAAAAAAATTATTATCATTATGCTAAAGGATATTGAAAAAGAAAAATGAATATATTTTTACATAGATTTTTTATGTTAATTTCCTCATTAATGTACACAAAATATTCAATGTTTATATTATAAAAAATCTTTATTAGATATATATATATGGTTATGTTAATGTTAAATTATTTTATATATCCATTACTTACTCGATAAATGAAAACTTCACTCATACATATATACCAAATACCATCACCATGTTGAGATGTAATAAACTTTTCATCACTAGAACACATAGATTGTAATAAATATTAAATCAATAAATTTATGTAACAATTAACACATATTTATATTATTTTAATTATATAGTGTTAGATACATTATTATTGTATCAATAATTAGAAAATGATAACATCACATCATGCATATTTGTGGACCACCACCTCCACAATATGATAAGATTCAATTTTTATTAAAAAATGAATATTATTTTCTATTTTTACATAATGAAAAAATATTATAATATTTAAATTAATATAATTATATAGTTAATGAAATAAGTTCATAAAAATATGACCTTGTTCATCAAACTAATTTAGTTTAAATTAAATTCAATTAAAACCCTTATTTTGATGTTTTAAGAATGAATTAGAAAAAAAATGGATGACAAATGATTATAAAAAAAATCAAAATATGAAATAATTATGAATAATAATATTGAGAATGTATTTGATAAATTTGAAATCATTATTCATTATAATTTAACATCTTCAACCACATAAGAATCTATGGTAATAGTTTTTAATGTCAATTATACATCAACAAAACATATTTTATATTATACACCAAATACATATTAAATTGTTTCTGTACTAAAAATTATATATAAAATATATGTAATTACTATTAATTTATGGTATTTAGTGTTTTAATTCAGGTATTATCTTTTATGGTATTTTGATTAAAAATTTACTAAATCCATAATAATTTGTTTTACAATATCATTATTATTTGGGATTCCTACTATTTAAATTTATATTATTATATTAATATTTGCTTGATAATCTTATAATACAACTATTATCTTCAAAAATGGTTATTTATTTGGTTTCAAGGTTTTTTCTTCCATTTTTTCCCTCTTTTGTTCCTAATTCTAGAAGTAATATTTGTAACCAGAACTGAGAACATTTATATTTTTCAGTTAGGAACATTTTTGTTCTATATCCATATTCATCGATTTAGATTATGTAATTTATTGTATAATTTTCCATGATTGAGGAAGGATAATTAATACTAAATTGTAAATTATTTGAAAATATTTATGGGGATATTTTTAATGATTTTTAAATAAGTCATTTTAGATTTTTCAGAAAAGGGTGTGTGGAATATTGTTTTTAATATATATGTTGTGAATGGTCTTCTGGAATTCCACAACCTTTATTCAATATATATCAATCTATACATATTTATATAGAATTATAGTGTACATAAATATATATTATTTGTTGAAATTTTATTATATTATTAAATTACATTTGAATTATAATTTTAATTTTTGAAAATAATTTTGGAAACACTTACAAACTATTTTTTAGGGTAAGGATAAAAATCATTATGGACATTTATTTTTAAATTTTCAATTCAATTTTCTAATATAATTCTAAAAATAAATTTCATTAATTCAAATAATTCTTCAATGTTGAATTGATAGTCTCAAATCATTTTTTAATAGATGTTATTATTGTTTATTAATTTTTTATCTTTTACTTTTTGTGATGATGATATCTGCCATCTTTATTATTCATTAGAAATGAGTTTTATCCTTAATGTAATTGTTTTTATTATCATGGATGTATTCAATAAAATTTATATTGATTATATATTATCTTAATGTTGTACTATTTTAATATACCATGTTATTTGTATAAATATTTTTAGGAAGGTTATTTAATATTATTGCGAAACATTGAAGATTCATTTTATAGATATAATATATATATATATATTTATTTATTTTTTATATGTAATGTTGATTATGATTTTTTTTATTTTTTATATGACAAATAAAATAATTATATGTATGTTATTGTGATCGAAAAGTTGTAAAAATCCTATATATCCATCGACATGTCTCATGAGTCCAACAATTCAACAAATTTATTGTGAATTTAATTAAAAAAAACAAATTAAATGAAATGCCATTGAACAATGAGTTGATGGTAATGTTTCATGATTTCCTATAATGAGGATATAATGGTAGAATCATTATTTTCGATATCACTCATATCCTTAATTAAGATACTTGTTATTATTTTCCATGTGATTTTTATTTTCCATGTATATGTTTTTATGATAATGTTATTTATTAAATTAAATATGTATTGATTATCTTTCCTTTAAATTTTTTTATTCTGTACATAGTTAAAAAATATGTCATATTACATTTTCCCTTACCTGTAATATGATCACACCCTTTATTATAGTATCCTTTCTTATGTATTTGATGAATGGATCTTTTCATGATCACGAAATATTAAAAATGGTTTTCTCTTTATTAATTATTTTTACAATGAAATATATATATTATTTTTGTGACCAGTCTCACAAGACCAAAAAACTAATAGATAATATGGTCTAATATCCCTTGTATATTGTAGATCTGTAATTAAATTACCACATTATATATGTTAGTCATTTTTGGTTCTTATAATAATGCTATCAAGATTCAAAACATCATTGGTCAACATTCCTGAAAACTTCATATTTTGATTCATAAGTTTCATATTTTATAGTTTCATTTCTAATTTCATCAATATAAAAACACAAACTCAGTAATATAATTGTCTTTGAAAATGATCAACATATAATTTCTTGAGGACATGATCCCATCACCATAATATTTTGAATTAACATTATTTTCTCTCTTATATCTTACATATTACACATTCTCATTTGAAAATATTAAATAGTTAATGAAAACAATTATTGACCAGGAAGATAGGAAATATTAATGGTCAAAGGTATCCATATGTATTAGATATTTATAATTTATTTATATATAAAAATATTTTCTAAAATAAATGGATATCCCAAAATTCCTCAAAATACAAAACATAGGCATGAAAGATGTCTTTCATAATTTGGATTTTATTATTTATCTATCCAATAGCTTCATAATGATACAACTTATTCATCTTAAAATAATATTTCATAGACTCATAATTTTCTTTTTAATAAAATATTAACTAGATTAGGGATATCAAAATAGAATAATTACATATGTATCCCTATGAAATTCTATATGAAGATTCATGTATAACCTCTCAAGTTCCTAAAAATTTATATAATCCTTGATCAAGTTTAAATTAGATAATTTAATAATATAGCCATTAATAAAATGAATAAAATTATATTCAATGTAAATATGATGTAGTCATACATTGAATCTATTGGATATCTCATCCAATTAACATGTTGGAATAGCTAACTAATATAGAGGTCTGATAATCCTTTGATGCTTCACCATAAATTTTTGAAATTGGATAGTAAAATATATAGTTTATTCAATATCCATTCCAATTATTAGACATTAAAATAAATATATAATAGCATAGACGATTCTGAATACACAAGGACGATCTTTGCAGTGGGAATGATGATGGCCTTTAATCACTTCCTTTATCAATGAATGAAGACATAAAAAGTAATTATTGATGGAAAATACTCCATCATAAGAAAGGAAAAGTTCATTAGTGGATCCCCATAATAAAAAAATACCCTATAATATATCATTATTAGACAAATAGCTACTCATTATTGAAGGAAATCAAGAAATAATTATATTATATTCACATTATATAATGACATTATGGCTTAATCTAACATCATATGAAGATAAATTTATATAAAATTAATAATTATATATTAATCACGAATGGAATCATTCTATTTATATAATTAATAAATTAATCTACTCATGTTGGATTCCAAATTCCTTTTCCCATAAGTATAGGTTATGCAAAAAATTTATAATTGAATATATTCTACAAGTCACTCCACTTTAGATTTTTTATAATTTTATAAGAACATTTAAATATTAATATTTATTTCAATAAATATTGTAATATTCTCTCCCAATAGGCAATATCAATATAAATTAAATTAATTATATTATCTAAAAAATCATGTCAATTGGTTGTATAAATTTTTTCCCAGGGTCCATATTGTAGTGAAAAATAAACCTCACCATGATCATTGTCAATAAAAACACTATATAAAACCTTTCATGAAGAAACAAAATTATCAATATATCCATATCTCGTTTAAATTAATTAATTTTAGTGTTAATTTCATCCTTCATTTTAATTTCAATGAGTATTAATGGTATTCAAGATATTATGTAAACATCACTCCTTTTTATGTGAGATTTGTCATTGAAAAAAATGTATTTCATAAATAATTAGTTAATGTGTATTTTCTTGAAGCTTCCTCCAAAATATTTCTTGACTATTTTCAACAAAATCCTTTTCTTTTAAAATTGCATGTTTTTTTGTGAACTGAAATTGATTTTGAATAAGAAAGGATATTTTCCTCAAGAATTCATTTCAAGTGTTTTATCAAAATCATTTTCCAACTAAGATGACATTATTTCATATGTGTATGTTTCAAGTATAATGTCTCTATGATTTACATGGTTTCACTGTTCTTAGGATGAAATGATATCCATTTTTTATATGGATTATGTTCTGATGGGATGATGTCTATGATACCCATTTTATTCTTTGGGTTATGATGAATGATTTATGTTTATGTTGTGGCACAAGTAAGAATGATTTCATTATGAGATGGGTGGGACCTATATCTCCCTCCAATGCATTGGGTAAAGATTTATATCTCATGAGATAGACATGGCTAGAACGGAAAGTTAATCCGGTTCAGTGTTACAGTACTGGAATGAGGAGTGAACTCGATTCAAAAAGTCACTTTGTCCACTAAGATGGTCTTAGAAGCAATTCCTTGGCTACTATGGAAATCATTACTTGTGCTTAATGGATTCCATAATTACATGTTTTATTCCCATGCTATGTTATCATTATTTATGCTCCATTATGATCTATGCCTTATGTACCTCCATGTTTTAAGTTGTTGCTCAAGATTTTGATGTTTAAACATTATGTTCATGTTTTTAGGTTCAAATGTGTATGGTATGTTTTATTTTATCCATGCTTACCCTTACTGAGCATTTAAGCTCACCCTTCTTATGTTTTCTTTTCCCCAGGATTAAAATAAAGGTTTTAGGTAAGGAAACAAAGAGTGTAAGATATTTATGGGATATGTTGATGATCTTTCACCACGATTAGAAGATTACGTTCCAAGTTTCCAAAGACAATAAACTATTACGGTCCTTGTGTGTCTGTTTTTGTTATGTATTATGTATTCCGCAAAAGTAATGTAATATCTATGTATGTCAAGATTTGGGTATCTACAGTTTGTATCAGAGGAAAGGTTTAGTCAACCTTTGGAAACTAGGATGCGAAAACGTTAGTGAGATCCCTAGAGATATTTCTAAGGTATGTCTAGGGATGTCCCTAAGGATAAGTATACGTATAGGATATAGTCCTAGAACTACGGTAATGATCTTAGAATTTAACCTAAGATGTAAGATATTGAGGGAACTCACCATTTACTATGTTGTTTTCCCTAGCATGATTTTTTCCTCTCACACTATTCTTTTTGGGTTTTCGAAAATGGTTGGAAACATGAAGATACACAATAATGGAGGATATGACAGACAATGGAATGATATTCTTCATGAGAAACCAAATGAAACGGGATCTGGAAGTCCAAACATCGTTATTATGCCTAATCAGAAATCTCATAATATGATCAATAATCTCAACTTTGGTAAGATTCCCGACTCAGATAATAAGAGAAAGATGGAGTTTCATGATGATCATAAAGGAAAGAAAGTTCAATTTCCCTCATGTAAATCATGTGGGAAGAGGCATCAGGGAGATTGTTTCAAACTGCAAGATGCTTTGGGTGTGGAAAAGAAGGACACAAAGCCAGTAAGTGTAAAGGAAAAGGTTCAGTTAACACCATGGACAAGGATAATCGTATTTCTATGACATCAACAATGATTAGATGTTTTAAATGTGGAATGTACGGGAATTATGAAAACCAATGCCCTAATGGAAAATCTCATGATGAGAATCAGCATGGTTATATGGGTAGTATTTATGTGGATGATGATGAGGAGACTACAAATGACATATGAGCTGAAAGAAGTGTTGAAGCTCAGTCAGTTGTTTTAGAAGGTAGTGGAATGATTGTATGATTATCGAGAGTTATGTTATATAGTTAATGGTACTATGGAATAAAGAATAATCTACGGACTGTTACACTATTGTTTTTCCTAAATGTATTTGAATGTATATGTTGAATGGAACTAGTAACCATGGAAGGTTATTCAGATATTTTTGTAAATTAGATGATATGCGCATAATGAAGGAATAAGAAGATAATGAGATGTTTGATTGTATTCATGAGCTCATGATTGATATAAGGACTAAGTGATATCATGGTTTGAGTATATATAATTTTGAGAATTTTGATATGTAGAAAGTGTTAAATTTTAACTGCATTCATGTTTTCACTAAGGTTCAATGGGTATTCATTTTTCAAGAGAATAGATGATTAAGGCTTTCGAATGTTTGGAATGTGACCAAGAAGACATATCTTATGATATATGAGGATCAACAATGTTATTAAATCTCTAGTAATCATTTCCACTATATTATGAGAGTGGACTCCTGTATTATGGATAAGCCTAAATATTGGAATGGATTATGTTGGACATAAGTTAGTATTGTTTAAGGATATATGTTTTTTCTATATTATTGATGGGATGTTATAGTAATATAGTTTTAGAAAAAGGACAACCTGCAGGACGGGCGACAACCCATCGCGTCGGACAAGGCTGTGGGAATCGAACCCACAACCAAAGTGCGACTAGCCTTTATCGCCTACCACTGGCCTACAGGAAGTCCCTAGTTAGTAGAAAATAGTTTTATTTTATTAAGCAGTATGATATATGAAGTATAAGTTCATTTTGGAACCATATATGATTAATCTAACCATAAGATGGACTTATAACTTTTGCTAACATTTTTTTTGAAACAGATGGAATGACCCATCATTCTATCACATGATCTGCTAACACATCACGAATAATAAATTCAACTTCATTTCTTTAATGGATGAAGTGGAAATTGTTTAATTCACGAACAAAAGTGAGATTGTACCAAAATCATGTAAGTATTTCTATTAATTCATCAAATTTAGGGAAATGATCTTAAAAACCAAAAATGTTGTCCTAGTTCCATTATATCCGATGAATCTGATGGTACCCTAGATCATCACAAATCTATAGCTTTGTGATTGTTGGCTTTTTCATAGCCATGTTCTCTACCACTCTCCATCAGAACATGATGGTTAGGTTTCTCTTCCATATCCATATTTTCACCTATGTTCTCCTTTGTGGAAACCCAATTATTAGTTATTTTGGGTAACCGTTATGTTTCATACATTAGTTTTTAAAGATTGGTTTTGGTATTCCTTTCTACGATGTGGGTTTCTATTAAAGAAACTTTCGAGTAGTAAACCATTTATAACCCCGACGAATTTCGAGGGCAAAATTCATTTTTAGGGGGGTAGAATGTAACACCCCGGGATTTTATGAGAAATATTCTTTTTAATTTTATTGATGTATTGTGTTGTATGTTACAACAATGGAGTCTTTCACAACACGCAACCCTAACTTGGCTACATTACACGCAATCACGACCTTCCTCGATAGCGTGTGTAGTATGCAATACCGAGTTTCACTAAACGAGATATTATTATGAACTAGCCATTATGAATAGTAATACCCACTTTTTGAAATTTTATAAATTAGATCTTTCAAAAGAGACTTCATTTTTGGATTCGGAATATCGAAATTAGCTTAGGGTGAAATTTTGGTACTTTTCAGATAACTTTCATATTCTGATGAATAGTGAAAATTACTAAATTTTAATTAAAAACAACTTTTTTAATCAAAATAATTAATAGTGATAAATTATTAATTTGAGTGGTTTTAAAGTATATTTAGATTTTATTTTCACAATTTAATACAATGTTGGTCATTGGATGTAATTTCACATTTAAACCAGACATAAACTAGTGTCAATATTTTGATAGTTATTATCTCTTAAGAACACGCAATTTGTTTTGACGACGGGAACTAATTTTTAAATTAATTAACTCAAATGATATGTTTTGAATTTGGTAAAATAGGCATTAATTTTGAATTCATAATATCAAATATAGCTTAGGCCTAAATTTTGGTATTTTTCTAGAAACTTTCATTTTTTAATGAATAGTTAAACCACTAAGTGGTAGTTAAAAAAAACTGAATTTTCCATAAAACATAATTTTACCACTTCTGTGAGTGGAATTTTGAAAATCCGAGAGAAACAGTTAATATCAAGGACTAAAATGTGGTTCAATGAGATGAAAATAATTTTTGGTGAATAGTAACATTTTACTTTTTTTACCACGGTTAAAAGTAAATAGGGTAATTAAGGGTAAAAATGATATTATTATTATCCTAAAACATGTCCTAATTCTGTTGGATAAGTGTAATTCGGCCAAAAATAACCTTAGGAATAAAATATGACCATTTGGGCCCACATGGATTAGATTAGGACATTTATTATTAATTTATTTAAGGAATGGTTAAAATAGTTAAAATCCATGGTTAATAATTAAATAATTTTTAATATTAGGTTATACATACGATAAGTTCGACTATAAATATTCATTAGAAAGCTAAAAAGTTTTCCTACATAATGGTATTTTATTTATAATTTTTAGACTTAAAATAATTTAATTTATTTATAAAACAATTATGATGGAGTATTATCTTATTAATGAAATATTGACATAATTGATGTTATAAATACCCAAATAAATGTAAATTGAGACTTTTTATGAATTAAAATAATTTTATATGTTAATATGACATGTTAGTATTTATTTAATTAACTTTTTTAGAACTAATCATTCTATTATGATTTTCAGAAAAATCAATTACCAAATTGTGTCAAAATTGACATAAAATAGTTTTTAAAACAAATACTATATAAAAAATTATTATTATATTCCTAAAAATCTAATGTTCGGCCAATATACTTATATCATGATAGGTGTATCATTAATGGACCACTTGGGGGTCTCTTGGATGTATATGGTAATTTTATTAACTATATAATATAAAAATACAAAGTGACATGGTAAATGTCAATCTAATTAACTAAGAGTTAAAACTAAACGTTAAGGTTAATATAACGACCTAAAATTGTCTAAATTATATTGGATGAGAGGATTTAGTCCTATAACCACCTTAGCTTCGTAATAAATCAATTTAGAGAAATTAAAAACTGAATATGACTTTATAATAAAATAATATCTTTTGTTATTCCAAAGGTGCCCCTCTCCACCCTTATAAAAGGGAACCTCCTCCCTCTCACCCTCACACCACTTTGAGCCTCCAAGAACGGCCAACCCCTGCCAAATTATCCTCTCCACTTCCCTAGAAACATCCTAGAGGTCCTGGTCTTCTTCAAAGACCAATTTTAGTGCCCTAAGAGGTGGTCTCAAAGAGGCGCTTCAAAGAAGACGTAATGTCCGTTACCGATTCTTTCACCTTTATTTCTTCATCCACTTCTTCTTATTAGGTTGTTTCATTATGAAGTAATAAAATCAGTATCACTAATTTATTGATATGTTATTATAAGTATGAAACAACCCTATTTCACCATCTATCCATCCTACGGAAAACGAAATCACCGTGCGTGCATACGCACAGAATACCGTCTACACGCCGTGGTGTAATCTATTTTCCACCACCACTTTACTTGGATGGGAATAATGGTGTAAATAATAACTATGTATGATTATTTTAAAGTGATATTTATTATTTAATAGTATACATACACTCCAATAAAATTCCATGATCATGGGAACGATATCATCGCTCGTGCGTACGTACGGAATACCGTCTCCACGACGCGACGATATTCATTCTAAATGATTAACCATTCATAAATGATTATAAAGTATATATAATAAATAATCATGAAATATATGACATAATAATGATACTAGATTTATGTATATATATATTTATTTCTTCCAATTAATTCCATTCAATTTAATGAGGAAACGAAAACAACGTTCATGCGTACGTACAACCTACCGTCTCCATGAACGGTGTATTTCTTTCTGTTTATCGATCTATTATATATATGTATATTCTGAATATATATTATATATAAATAATGTTTTATATTCTGGAATTATTTAATAATGATCTAAGTAATCAAATGAATAATTACAAGTCAAAACACGGACGACAAATGAAACGATTTTACCCAAAACACTCTTTAACATTGAATTTACAAAAGAACGGGTAATATAAAGTCATAAGTGAACCATATATGATATCATAGCAATGAATATGATTCTGTAATAAGTAAATGACATTATTTAAATCATTATACAGGAGGTTCGGATACGTACGAAGCATATCAGTCCTAAGGTAAGAGATAATTTTGCAAATCTCATTTTTATCCGGGATTGCTTATTCATAAGTATTTACTGGGGTTATTTATATAATCCATGTCCATGTTTTAAAAAAAAGTTTTCATGTATGTTTAAATTCCTTTTTACCCATTTTTTACTTTTACTACATGTTATGTAAGGAATGTTTCTTTTGTTTAAGTTACGAGGTACGTTTTTTGACTTTTCCGGCAAAAGTACGAGAAGAATGTTTTTTTAAACTTATACGGCATGAAAGGATTTTTACAGTTTTATAAAGCCTTATTTTCATGAATCTTCCTCCAAAATATTTCATGACTATTTTCAACAAAATCCACTTCTTTTAAAATTGAAAGATGTTTTGTGAAATGAAATTGATTTTGAAGAAGAAAGGATATTTTCCTCAAGAATTCATTTCAAGTGTTTTATCAAAATCATATTCCATCTAAGATGGCATTATTTCATATGTGTATGTTTCAAGTATAATGCCTCTATGATTTACATGGTTTCACTCTTCTTATGAGGAAATGATATCCTTTTTTTATATGGATTATGTTATGATGGGATGATGTTTATGATACCCATTTTATTCTTTGGGTTATGATGAATGATTTATGTTTATGTTGTGGAACAAGTAAGAATGATTTCATTATGAGATGGGTGAGACCTATATCTTCCTCCAATGAATTGGGTAAAGATTTATATCTCATGAGATAAACATGGCTGGAATGACAAGTTAATCCAGTTCAGTGTTACAGGACTGAAACGAGGAGTGAACTCGATTCAGAAAGGTACTTTGTCCACCTAGATGGTCTTGGCAGCAATGCCTTGGATACTATGGAAATCATTACTTGTGCTTAATGGATGCCACAATTACATGTTTTATTCCCATGCTATGTTATCATTATTTATGCTCCATTATGATCTATACCTTATGTACATCCATGTTTTAAGTTGTTTCTCAAGATTTTGATGTTTAAACATTATGTTCATGTTTTTTGGTTCAAATGTATATGGTATGTTCTATTTTATCCATGCTTACCCTTACTGAGAATTTTAGATCACCCTTCTCATGTTTTATTTTTCCCAGGATTAAAAGAAAGGTTTTAGGTAAGGGAAAAATAGTGGAATATCTTTATGGGAGATGTTGAAGATCTTTCACCACGATTAGAAGATTACGTTCCAAGTTTCCAAAGACACTAAAATATTATGGTCCTTGTGTGTCTGTTTTTTATGTATTATGTATTCCAAAAAAGAAATGTAATATCTATGTACGTCAAGATTCGGGTCTCTACAGGAGATCATTATTTTAGTAGAAAACAATTAAGATAATTTATAATGAATAAGAATTAAGTTTTAGCCTGAAATATAATGGTTGTAAATAATTGAGAGTTAAAACTAATCAAGGGAAAGAATAAATAATTGGGGGGGGGGAATAATTCATTTGATTATTGAATCTAATCACTTTACATTATAAAATATCCCATAATGGAGACAAATCATGCAGAATCTCAAAATATTCTTCTGAAAATACTTCATTGACAAGGCTTAGAAAATCTACTCAAAACATAGCAGTCATTAAATTTTGACACTAGAAAAACTAAAGTTATAGTCACATAAACATGAAGAACCACGTAAAAAACACAACATCACATGATACTCCTAATGATGATAGAAAACAATGTATGGTTCACACTTTAGAAAATAATTTCTCATGAAATTATCAATGAGTAAGAGAAATGGAAATAATTGTGGAGAAAACTATTCTAGGGGGAAGAAACTTCATTACAAAACTGAATGAAAATAAACAGACCCACCCAAACAACCCACCCAACCAACATAAACCATAGTAAAAATATTAGTACTAACAATTTTCAGGAAATCTCAAATGATATGATTTTTTTACACTTTTAATGAAACTAAAATTATCTAAACCTACAAAATGTTTTATGATTGTTAGGCATGATGAATGTAATGTGATTTCAAGTATAGTAACCTTGCAAGGTTTGGTATGGAAAACAATGTGTAAATTTATTGAATGTTACAATAATGATAGGAGTATGTTCACTTTTTTGAAATGGTAATGTCATGTTTCAGAAATATCATTCAATATTAAAGGTAAATTATTATTTTTTCTATAGATAATACACCACATAACCAATTGAAAATTAGATTTTTTTAGGTAGTAAATGAGAAAGAGAAAGCGAGATAGATAGTAGAAAAAGCTTCAAACCAAATATAAGGAACTCATTTACAACTTTTTAGTCCATTTAATTATAATTATTTTTATATAACAAACCTATACTAATGGTAAGAAAATGCATACCATTACATTTAATTAACTATGCTCTTCCTTCTATCTCTTCTCCCAGTTTTGAGTGGAGTATGGAGACCTCATAGCTGATTACTCCACCACTTTTGCTCTGCTTTTCCTTCCATATCTTCTCCCTATTTTGAGTTGAAGATGGGGCCCTCCAAGCTGCATAAAACAAAAAAGGGAATTAGGTCACAAAGTTGAAGGATATTTAAGTAATTATAGCTGTTTTAGGTGTAGTTTTCGCTATGCCATCTGTGACGATCAACGGGGTTAGACCAGATTCCCCCAAGAGGCCTATTTGAGTACAAAGAGAAATCCCTCGGGGAGAAAATAGATTGATTTAGAATCATTTAATGAGATTTTATTAAACTGTGGTTGTTTTACATGTTGTTTTTTGGTATAAAATATGTGTTTATCATTGTGATCAGTCCAGATCCTGATCAGTGGACTGTAGGGGAACAAAGAAAAACTAATCTTGGAAAAACCCATAAAAGTAAAATTCATTGAATGAGATTTATATAAAATATGGATGTTTTAGGTACCATTTTTAATATGAAATATAGATACCATTATTTATAAGAAATATTTTAAAACACTATGTATGACCAATTAGAAAAAAATATTGTACATCCAATCCAAAAAAAGATATAGTTTAGAATAAATTTAACATAACAAAAAGTTTACAGTAAATGATTTATTTCAGAAAATATGGTTTAAGTTTTTCTCAAAAAGAATATTTTTTTAGTTTTTTGTTGTGACTTTTAGAGAGAGTGTTTTATCCACATCCTGGTTAGTAATAGGCTGCATTTAATTGTTAGTAAAAGGCTTATAGTAGTCATTTGATTCATTGCTGTAGTGAATCCAACATATTGGATAATGGGTTGACATCACTGTGGATCAATAAAGCAGTTAGTATGGGGGGGGGGATATGATTTTTATTGTATACAGTGGATATTCGTGTAAAAAAATTGATACTTGTTGAATCAAAATAAATAAATTAAAGGAGATTCCTAAGATGTTACCTCTGAAAGTTGAACAGTATTCTGAAATTCTAATATTTTTTGTTTCATTGGTCTGGAAGTAAGATAGTCAAATCAGTTTAATCTTGCAAGTCATATCAAAATATATATAGTAGAATAACGCTGAATAATTACATGAATGGGTTTTTCTCAAAGATAATATGTGGGTTTTTATATGAGATGAAATAGAACAATAGAGATAAAGATACAATTCCTAGAATTATCTAGCTATCATGTTGCTGGGGCTATGGAAGATTGTGTGAAGATCTAAGGTTGAATGCTATAACTAATCTAGTAGGTTCAGTCAATCTTCTCTTACAAAATGGAATCCCATTATAAGGAATTCTAAACATCGTTAATCGAAAGTAGATTAAAATGATCCCCATTACAAAATATACTCTTTAATAACACATAAATTCATGGTGCTCCTTTGACTTAACAAATTGAATTCAGAAAACAACAACAATTTTATTTCATACATAAATACCCTCATCAACATCAATATTGAGTCTACAATAATATCCGAACCATATATAGACTTATATCATAACCTAAACAATATACCCATATAAATGATCTTTACTCTATAGGCATAGTGCATGTAAATACATGAATAATTATATGCAACATGGGTACCAGTATTTTTTATTTAAATTAAATGCAACACCAAAGGTGAGCCAAATAAGGGGGGTTACTTACTTCATAAATTGCAGGCACATTCCCCATCAATATAAGAAGTACCTACTCCACTATGTATAAGGTATACAAACACCATCTAAAGAGTGTTTTTAGGGGTTTACTAACCCCAACATACTACAATAGCTTCCCAATCCTATAACTAACATTATACATCTAATAAAAACCTTTTATCCATACACATCGGTTAAATAATCACATGATGAAGAGATACGTGATGAAACATTCAGAATAGTAATACACTACGAATTAAATTTGAATATTATAAAATACGAAGCCCGAATTAAATGTTCTGGAAAACACCAAAGGCAGGAAAATGCCCATCTTGTACATTGATTTCCATGGTGTATAGGCCTCATCTAGCTAGAAGTCATGTACAAAAACTCCATATTCTGTATGGGGATGACCTATATAGTATGTATTGATGTGAACACGATGCAAGGGACTATTCTAGGTACTTAGTGAAAACTTTTGTTACATATTTAGGCATCTCGCTTATTGTATAATATATGTCCCTTGGGTCACATGAAAAGAGGTGACAATGACTTGAAATGGTTGGTATATGGATAAACATTGGGGAATTTAGTCCTAATATACACAAGTGTTAGACTCGTTGTCATATAACATTTGATAACCACAAATTAGTAAAACACAGTATCTATGGAATGTCTGAAGGAGATACATGTAGAGTTGATTTATGATGATTTTAAATTTTATAGAGAAACATACATGATGTGTGAACTGAAAAAATACATTCCATGAAATAATAAAATCACCTGAATTGTTCGAAAGTGTACCTTGAGAAGCTAATGCATCCACAATGATGTTACCTTTCATCTCGGTGTGTTTGATGAGGATATCTTGATTGATCAATATTTGGAACCTTATAAAAATATATGTTAACCACCATCGATGTTTTTTGTATACTCTCTTCTTCTTCAAGAGAAGACCCAACACCAAAAGATGCGTTGAACCCCAACACCACCAAACCACAGTTGTCCTACCATCATGCATCTTCCCAGATAAGGAAAAATATTCCACATTTAAAATTACCTCATCAATGGGTGCATTCCATAAAATCCATATCACCTATTATATATACCTTACCATCATCCCAATTCAAGCTCTTGTTGCAGCATTTTGAAGGAAACAACCAAGTCTACCACTTACATCGTAAACCCATGTTCTAGATCATGTACTTTCATAGGTACCTAGAAAAAAATATGTGAAACAGGGATACCATCACTTGACCAATTGCATCATTCCCATAAAATCATAAAAATAGTGCAAAAGATAATAGCATGAACCTTCCTTTCCATGCACAACATATGAAATTATATATTTAAATATCTCCTCCTGTAGTGAGTTTCTATCCCGATTAATGTTAATATTTGAATAAAAAATGGATGGTCTCCATTTCCCAATCTCCAGAGAAGAATATATTATAGAAGTACTCTTGATGATGTGTGAAGCAATAATGGAATCTGGAAAATGACGACACCTGACCAACTAACACAAACCACAGTAAACATATAAGTCCTAAAAATTGGTTAAAAGCTTAAGTAATATCAACAAATTTTAACATTTTCCTTGTAATGATATTATATTAACCTAGAAAATGATAAAGGGTTGTTGGGAAGGTTTCATGTAATGTTATTGAAGAGAATAATTGAATTTTATAATGGTAGTCATATGATGGAATCCAAGTCGAAACACTTCACAGATGATTGTTGTAGAACTTTGGAGACTGAGAGACTTTAAAAACACATGGGTAATGTGCTAGTTTAAAAATAATATTGGAAACTACTGGAATGTTTTTAACAAAACACATTCTCATTTCTTATTCATGTGATCATATGAACTATGAAAAAATATGAATTATATACCAACTCCATGTTTCAATATCGGGCCAATGTTAAAATACAACAACCTCATCTTAAACTGCAAGAGAATGTAGCACATCATCACACATGAAATCCATAGGAAATTGTGAAATAGTTATATAAAAAAGAAATCTAGAAGAGATATACTGGATAAAAGGTAACACGAGAATATGAGTAGAGCACATGTAAAAAAATGAATTATATCTAAAAATATAATTTAGTTATTCTTAAATAGGTTCTACTTTTAAATGAGAAGATCAAATGTAAAAAACAAATCTCATAAAAAACTATTAATAATGAATGAGAAAAATATATAGGTGATAGTTGAACACATGAACATTCTCTTTTTATTAAAACTAAACTGTGCAGGCTCAAAAATCATAGAGGCTATAAATTGTGGATCCATAAGGCTTATCCCTTAATAAAAGAATATACAATCAACCGACAAGGACTATATTTTATCAGAAATGATATAATTATTTGAAAGAGTACCTTGAGAAGCTAATGCATCTGCAAACAAGTTACCTTCCCTCTCGATGTTTTTGATGAAGATATCTTGATTGATCAATCATTGGACCCTTTTAACAATATAAGTTAACCACTATCAAGGTTTTTTTTACCCTATCCTCTACTTTAATTGAAGACCCGACACCAAAAGACGCGTTGAACCCATCACCACCAAACCACAACCGTCCAACCATCACGCATCTGCCCAGTTAAGTAACAATACTTCACATTTAAAATCAACCATTCAGTGAGAGAGTTCCATTAAAGATATATCCCCAGTTTGACATACCTTACCTTCCTCCCAATTCAAGTTCTTGGTTGCAGCATTTTGAATTCCACAACTGAGTCTCCCTCTTCACCCAAAAAACCATGTTTTAGAACCTGTTATTTCACATGTACCTGAAAAAATAGATGTCAAAAAGGGTGGCCCTCCCTTTCCAATTGTTCCCATCCCCGAAAATCCTACAGACAGTGGAAAAGATAATAGCATGAACCTTCCTCTCTATATACAGCTTAAGGCAGATAGAAAGTCCAGATTAGAATTTATAGTAGATTCCACTCACCACAGAAATAAGGACCGATTCTGAGATGAATATATTGGCATGCTTTCTTCACAAACTTGAAGAATCTAAGAAAATCATATCTCCCTTAGAAATAGTACTTCATACAAAAAAAACAGTTTAAATAAATATATATATCAAAAAGTACATGAAACACTAATTTCCTTGAAGTTGCAGCAGAATAATATAGAAAACAAATATTGATGTCCAAAAAACAAAAATGAAACATCATGCAAATGGAAATAGAAATAATATGGAGAAACAATTACCTTGAATCTTTGATACCATAACATCTAAAAGTTGTAGGTGTTTATAAAGATACATGATTCATAAATACATATAAATTCATTGGACACCATTTTAATAATCATGCAATGTAGAATCAAATTAGAGATCAGGAATAATATTTCATTTGGAAGAATGTGCATCAAATAATTATTTGGTGAATAAATACCACATAAAAGAATAAAATAGATGTTGTTTGTTATAAGGGTCACCTGAGCAATGGTGTCTGGGTCATTCTTACAGTCAGCCAACATTGAGTTCTGGGTGGGAAGTATTTCATCAAATTATGATCCATTAGAAACCCCAAGAAACTTCAGAGTGCTCTCTAACGAAATCTCAAATGGTACGAAGTCATCCGATTTCGATCGAGTGAGGGTTGCAGTGGTACGACATAGACTGTGACATATAAGGAGTGGTGAACTCTAGAAAGGAACCCCTCCAGCTTTAGTATGAGGAGATCGACTCCACCATGGACAGCCAACCATGTTCTAGTAAAAGATGGTGTTGTTCGGCGGGACTGTGAGAGTCACATCCATGGATGAGAAGCTGTATTTTTAGGGAGATAACAGAAACCACCACCCTAAGGGGGACATAGAGGGTTCTAAATCATCATCATCATGATCGTCGAACACATTCAAAAATATTTTTACATAACAATTAAAAAAATTAGAAATTTAATGTATAACAATTACAATAAAATATAATACAATATGAGAATAACAATTTATGTAGGACATCTGAGACATTTAAATTGTTATAAAAGTGCATACCTCCAGAAAGTACACCATGTTCCATGATTTCTTCAGGAATGATAGCCTAAGGCTTTTCAAATGTTGTGATAGTTCACAAAAATCAACACATATCAAGTTCTAATGAAATCCATTTTAGGAAATTAGAAATTATGTAGACATGACTGAAGAAAGTGAGAGACAGAATGTAGGAAAAGTTGAATGCAAGCATGTACCCATCCAATACTAGTATAAATCTAAGAAAGTCTATGTAGAATCATCTTGTACCAAATTTATATAAAAAACACCTTCCCATAAAAAATACCCATTTTTCTATGGAAACTCACACCATCCATGTTTAAAGCAAACCAAAGATAACACCATTTTTGTAAACATAAGGTCGTGTTGCGCCTAAGGCTATGTTTTTCAATAGTAGTATATTTAACAATACATGTTAAAAAATCTAATAGAATAAATATTTATTTTCAAAATGATGAATTGAAATATTTGAATGAAAACATAAATCAAATGGATCATTGATACTCTGATGAAAAAACATTTAAAATAAAATATTACATTGCAAAAAGTAATGTATTGTTATAAAACCATAATATATATTATTAAATTAATATATTTAGAATATAAAATAATCTAAATAATGATGAAAAAATATTTGGTACATGGAAAGTAAAATTACATAGAAGAAATAGAAACTAATAACTCAAATAATAGAGACACAATAACTATTTAATATAAAAACCCCAACAGAACCTGTATTTCATGTAAAAATGACAAAAAAATGTTTATTACACTGATATAAAACTGGTGATTACAATAATATATGAAAATGGTTTTAACAAACTATAAAATGAGATGTTTTAATAGATAATGATAAAAAGTGTGCCAAATTTTTCAGCAGGATTATTTATGTTTGTATGTATAGAACATTATCATTCACTCACAGTGAATTGATGTTGTTGAATGTTTACCAATAATTATATCACATTTTATTGACTCTTCATCTTCAAAATCAAGTTGGAAGTTTTTCATCATAGATAGTAAAGGCACAACCGTGTTTAGAAAAATCATGTTACATTATTCTAGTAAGACTCAAGCAGCAAGGAAAAAAAGGAAATTTGAATGCCATAGTAAAAGATAATCTTTTTGCAGAAACAAAATTATGTTGTCACCTTGTACTAATTATTCATCCTCAAAACCATCTTACATATTTTTTTGCAGACACATTAATGTTAAAAAATAAGAATAGATATTAATGAATATTGAAATATGAAAATTTAAATTGGTAATGACACACAAGAGATATTTCAATACCATGAAATAATAACAAAAAGTGTGTTAACAAAAGAAACCAAACAATATAAGTGGATAAAACCACTTTTCTGCATGATGGATCTAGATCTAAAGCTACAAAAATGAACTACCTTGTTCAAAAAAATCAATTCATTTAATTTTAGTAAAACCCATAGACTGAAAAGATGAAAGGTAATTTGGATGCCACGGTAAGGAGAAAGAAAAATGCAGTAGCAAGAGTAGCCCCAATTCAATTCTTTATAGGAGAACCCTCTAAAAAAATAGATGTAGATACACCATCATACCTTGAGACCAATAGGTATGAATGATGAGAGGTGGAAAAGGTCCGGAAATATCCTCTATGGAGAGTTGGGAATACATTATCATACATAGGTAAGGGGATCGATAAGGGTAACGATGAGGACCCAAATGTGGGGGTGCTGAAGTCGAAGGCACGGAAGTCGCTGGTTTATACCAGGGCTTACACGCTGCGTTATTGAGTTCGTAGGAACCCAAGGTGGTGAGAAAGACCTGAACGTGGAAGAGATGTAGTTGGTGTCACCAATTTCAGATAAGGAATGGTCGTATGAGATGAAAATGGAGGAGTGGAAGTCGGAGGAGTGGATTTCGGAGGAGCCAATGATGGAGGAGACGAAGCCAGATCATGCCCAAGTAGAGTCATGACTAGAGAGGGGATTCGGGGAGGGTAGGGGAGTGAGAGAGTGGATTCAAGGAGGGAGAAATTGGTAAGGGTTGTGAGAACCCTAGGCAAGGGAGAATGGAATTGATGAGGTGAATTGGGTAGTGAAGAAAATAACTATGGGAATTCTCAATCACAGTCGGGGTCACGAGAGGTGTTTTTGGGTTTGGAGGGTAGATATTTGGGGGCGTGGATGCGTGGGAGGAGAACACATAAGCAGAAAAAAAGCCTTCTTTAGAAGATATATAGATACTGAGACAAATTAATTGGCAATTATATTTTTTCTGATCTATATAACTTTTAGAAATAGAAATTCCACATAAAAAAATTTATTATCATTATGCTAAAGGATATTGACAAAGAAAAATGAATATATTTTTACATAGATTTTTTATGTTAATTTCCTCATTAATGTACACAAAA
The DNA here is from genome assembly GCA_963277665.1 of Viscum album. Classification (NCBI taxonomy): domain Eukaryota; kingdom Viridiplantae; phylum Streptophyta; class Magnoliopsida; order Santalales; family Viscaceae; genus Viscum; species Viscum album. The sequence continues at coordinate 19,441,033 of OY728129.1, read as the reverse complement.
TATTCAATTTTTGTATTATAAATTTTTTTTATTAGATATATATATATATATATGGTTATGTTAATGTTAAAATAATTTTATATATCCATTACTTACTCGATAAATGAAAACTTCACTCATACATATATACCAAATACCATCACCATGTTGAGATGTAATAAAATTTTCATCACTAGAACACATAGATTGTAATAAATATGAAATCAATAAATTTATGTAATAATTAACACATATTTATATTATTTTAATTATATAGTGTCAGATACATTATTATTGTATCAATAATTAGAAAATGATAACATCACATCATGCATTTTTGTGGACCACCACCTCCACAATATGATAAGATTCAATTTTTATTAAAAAATGAATATTATTTGTTATATTTACATAATGAACAAATATTATAATATTTAAATTAATATAATTATATAGTTAATGAAATAAGTTCATAAAAATATGACCTTCTTCATCAAACTAATTTAGTTTAAATTAAATTCAATTAAAACCCTTATTTTGATGTTGTAAGAAAGAATTAGAAAAAAAATGGATGACAAATGATTATAAAAAAAATAAAAATATGAAATAATTATGAATAATAATATTGAGAGTGTATTTGATAAATTTAAAATCATTATTCATTATAATTTAACATCTTCAACCACATAAGAATCTATGGTAATAGTTTTTAATGTCAATTATACATCAACAAAACATATTTTATATTATACACCAAATACATATTAAATTGTTTCTGTACTAAAAACTATATATAAAATATCAGTAATTACTATTAATTTATGGTATTTAGTGTTTTAATTCAGGTATTATCTTTTATGGTATTTTGATTAAAAATTTACTAAATCCATAATGGTTTGTTTTACAATCTCATTATTATTTGGGATTCCTACTATTTAAATTTATATTATTATATTAATATTTGCTTGATAATCTTATAACACAACTATTATCTTCAAAAAATGGTTATTTATTTGGTTTCAAGGTTTTTTCTTCCATTTTTTCTCTCTTTTGTTCCTAATTATAGAAGTAATATTTGTAACCAGAACTGAGAACATTTATATTTTTCAGTTAGGAACATTTTTGTTCTATATCAATATTCATCGATTTAGATTATGTAAGTTATTGTATAATTTTCCATGATTGAGGAATGATAATTAATACTAAATTTTAAATTATTTGAAAATATTTATGGGGATATTTTTAATGATTTTTAAATAAGTCATTTTAGATTTTTCAGAAAAGGGTGTGTAGAATATTGTTTTTAATATATATGTTGTGAATGGTCTTCTGGAATTCCACAACCTTTATTCAATATATATCACTCTATACATATTTATATAGAATTATAGTGTACATAAATATATATTATTCGTTAAAATTTTATTATATTATTAAATTACATTTGAATTATTATTTTAATTTTTGAAAATAATATTGGAAACACTTACAAACTATTTTTTAGGGTAAGGATAAAAATCATTATGGACATTTATTTTTAAATTTTCAATTCAATTTTCTAATATAATTCTAAAAATAAATTACATTAATTCAAATAAATCTTCAATGTTGAATTGATAGTCTCAAATCATTTTTTAATAGATGTTATTATTGTTTATTAATTTTTTATCTTTTACTTTTTGTGATGATGATATCTGCCATCTTTATTATTCATTAGAAATGAGTTTTATCCTTAATGTCATTGTTTTTATTATCATGGATGTATTCAATAAATTTATATTGATTATATATTATCTTAATGTTGTACTATTTTAATATACCATGTTATTTGTATAAATATTTTTAGGGAGGTTATTTAATATTATTGCGAAACATTGAAGATTCATTTTATAGATATAATATATATATATATATATATTTTTAAGTAATGTTGATTATGATTTTATTTATTTATTATATGATAAAGAAAATAAATATATGTATGTTATTGTGATCGAAAAGTTGTAAAAATCCTATATATGCATCGACATGTCTCATGAGTCCAACAATTCAAAAAATTTATTGTGAATTTAATTAATACAAACAAATTAAATGAAATGCCATTGAACAATGAGTTGATGGTAATGTTTCATGATTTCCTATAATGAGGATATAATGGTAGAATCATTATTTTCAATATCACTCATATCCTTAATTAAGATATTTGTTATTATTTTCCATGTGATTTTTATTTTCCATGTATACGTTTTTATGCTAATGTTATTTATTAAATTAAATATGTATTGATTATCCATCCTTTCAATTTTTTAATTCTGTACATAGTTAAAAAATATGTCATATTACATTTTCCCTTACCTATAATATGATCACACCCTTTATTATAGTATCCTTTCTTATGTATTTGATGAATGGATCTTTTCATGATCACGAAATATTAAAAATGGTTTTCTCTTTATTAATTATTTTTACAATGAAATATATATATTATTTTTGTGACCAGTCTCACAAGACCAAAAAACTAATAGATATTATGGTCTAATATCCCTTGTATATTGTAGATCTGTAATTAAATTACCACATTGTATATGTTAGTCATTTTTGGTTCTTATAATAATGCTATCAAGATTAAAAACATCATTGGTCAACATTCCTAAAAACTTCATATTTTGATTCATAAGTTTCATATTTTATAGTTTCATTTATAATTTCATCAATATAAAAACACACACTCAGTAATATAATTGTCTTTGAAAATGATCAACATATAATTTCTTGGGGACATGATCCCATCACCATAATATTTTGAATTAACATTATTTTCTCTCTTATATCTTACATATTACACATTCTCATTTGAAAATATTAAATAGTTAATGAAAACAATTATTGACCAGGAAGATAGGAAATATTAATGGTCAAAGGTATCCATATGTATTAAATATTTATAATTTATTTATATATAAAAATATTTTCTAAAATAAATGGATATCCCAAAATTCTTCAAAATACAAAACATAGGCATGAAAGATGTCTTTCATAATTTGGATTTTATTATTTATCTATCCAATAGCTTCAGAATGATACAACTTATTCATCTTAAAATAATATTTCATAGACTCATAATTTTCTTTTTAATAAAATATTAACTAGATTAGGGATATCAAAATAGAATAATTACATAAGTATCCCTATGAAATTCTATATGAAGATTCATGTATAACCTCTCAAGTTCCTAAAAATTTATATAATCCTTGATCAAGTTTAAATTAGATAATTTAATAATACAACCATTAATAAAATGAATAAAATTATATTCAATGTAAATATGATGTAGTCATACATTGAATCTAATGGATATCTCATCCAATTAACATGTTGGAATAGCTAACTGATATAGAGGTCTGATAATCCTTTGATGCTTCACCATAACTTTTTGAAATTGGATAGTCAAAAATATAGTTTATTAAATATCCATTCCAATTATTAGACATTAAAATAAATATATAATAGCATAGACGATTCTGAATACACAAGGATGATCTTTGCAGTGGGAATGATGATGGCCTTTAATCACTTCCTTTATCAATGAATGAAGACATAAAAAGTAATTATTGATGGAAAATACTCCATCATAAGAAAGGAAAAATTCATTAGTGGATCCCCATAATAAAAAAATACCCTATAATATATCATTATTAGACAAATAGCTACTCATTATTGAAGGAAATAAAGAAATAATTATATTATATTCACATTATATAATGACATTATGGCTTAATCTAACATCATATGAAGATAAATTTATATAAAATTAATAATTATATATTAATCATGAATGGAATCATTCTATTTATATAATTAATAAATTAATCTACTCATGTTGGATTACAAATTCCTTTTCCCATAAGTATAGGTTATGTAAAAAATTTATAATTGAATATATTCTACAAGTCACTCCACTTTAGATTTTTTATCATTTTATAAGAACATTTAAATATTAATATTTATTTCAATAAATATTGTAATATTCTCTCCCAATAGGAAATATCAATATACATTAAATTAATTATATTATCTAAAAAATCATGTCAATTGGTTGTATAAATTTTTTCCCAGGGTCCATATTGTTGTGAAAAATAAACCTCACCATGATCATTGTCAATAAAAACACTATATAAAACCATTCATGAAGAAAAAAAATTATCAATATATCCATATCTCATTTAAATTAATTAATTTTAGTGTTAATTTCAACCTTAATTTTAATTTCAATGAGTATTAATGGTATTCAAGATATTATGTAAACATCACTCCTTTTTATGTGAGATTTGTCATTGAAAATAATGTATTTCATAAATAATTAGTTAATGGATGATAATATCCATCTAAAACAAAAATTATTTATATATTGATGAAAATATTCATAGCATAAAAAGAAATAATAATTTTTAATTATTTATATTCAACTGATAAATATTATAAATAAACACAAATCCTGAGAACCTCATATATAGACCAAAAATGGAACATCAATAATATTTCTTATAAGAGTAGACGTTGAATTGTTTCAAACATGATGTTCAAGTGATATTCATGACCATATTTTGAATTTTAGTAAACAAATATATCACTTATTCTTACAAATAATGCTCTATACCCTTGTATTTGTGTTAATAAAGTTATCTTGACCTAAAATATTTTTTTCCCACGAATGAAATTATAAAATAGATATTAGGAAAAAATAGTACCTCATAGTAAATATAAATTGATAAAGAATAAAAAAATCAGACACATCAGTTTTACATTGTTCTTTATAACTAGGTTATTCAATTGAAAAATTTAGTAATGTAACATTTTAATACAACACTATAAAACAAATTTATAATCAAGAGTGGTCACGCTAGACCTTGAGGTTAAATAAAATCTAGAAGGTAAAGAGCTCATTAAACATATATATTTTTAGAACCGAATACTACCCCTATAATATGGAACTCAAAACATATATATAACATTATTATACCATTCAATATGATTTGAAAAAAGAAAAATAAAATATTGGGTTTGAATTAGCATCACATTCAACAAATTTATGGACATCAAAATGCTTCTCGATTGATCACCTCAAAGAACACCATCATGTTAATTATTCATATTTCTTTTCTAAGAATACTATATATTTCTACGATTTCTAGTATAACCAAGAAAGGCCTTATTATTCATTTTTTTATCTATAGTGTGAAATATTATCTTCTATTCTCTTCAGAATGTATAATGTATCAGTTTTATAATGTTAAAATAATCTCATTTGATCCAAAAAACAATTATATTCTATTTTTACATAAATAAATATTTAGGGTAAGTTATATTATTAATCTGTGGGATATAAATAACAACACATCAAATCTATATAATATCTTATAACAATAATAACAACATCTTTATAAGTGATGATTCATCAAAACTCATATCCACAAAATTTTCTATATGTTTAATATTTAATTAACCCTATATCATGGTATGGATCAGCCGATCCATTTTTATTATCAAACTACTCTCCAGTTAACCCTATTCATCAATGTGACAACATATACCTAGATGAATTCAATGAAATATGTACAATTATAGTCATAGATTCTTCCATATTTATAGTGAGGTGGTCACCTGTACTCTAGATAATATATAATCTACTTATTCCTTTTGTGAAATCTATAAATCCACAAACAACTTGAAAACATATCTTCATCATAATAATAAAATGTATTATTTTCCACACATTTTCAAGAACAATAAAAAATATTCAAAGGCTATTTTTTAATACCCTAATGAGTGTCATTTAATTAGGGTAAATTATATTTTTCTATTAGAACCCCATAATGACATGTGAAAAACATCCATATCGTGCCTAAAAAAATGGGAATAACCCCACATACCTTGGAAGAATATATCACAGAATTAATCTCCCCAAAATATCCTACATTAGTAAGAGGATTCTTTACTTCATCTATGTAACATGTTGTGAGAAGATACCACACCACAACATCATTGGATCTTCCTGTGATAATATATATGCCTTAAAATTTTCATGTTACCTATTAAAATTTTTGTGATAACAGATAAAAAATATTCATAGACACTTATAGAATCGTCACATATCAATTTATCCATCTTGAAACACCTTTTCCAATGGGTAAATGTAACATCCCAGGTAAATAATGAATAATCAATTTTTATATTTATTAATATTTATGAATTAAATATTAATTTTTATTTAAAGTGGATGATACATTGGATGGAATACCTGATATGTAACAATAAGTTTCTTTTAAATGTTATGTTTCACACAATGTGGATTTATATCAAAAAATAAAATAATAAAATAAATTATTTTTAATGGTAATTAACTCCTAGTTGTTGTATTGGCAGGAATGGATAGAAATAACTATAATATGAATATAAATGTTTATTAAATGTTCTTACATTTATCCAAAATTATTTAGAGGATTATAATGTGAATGAATCTAATTTGAAGCACAAATAGTATAATATTCTATAAAAGGTCGATTTTACTCCTTTTAATGGAGAACCCCCAATAAATCTAGTATTGGTCACTTTTATATATTCCATTTGACAAAAATTAAATTCTTCTTTAGAATTAGGACATCAATATGTACTTAGTATAAATGTTTTGTATTTTTCTGATAAAATTAATTTTTAATGAATAGTGAAAAATACTCTATTTTAATTCAACACTTCCTTTTAATCTAATTTATTAAAATGTTTATATTTTATTTTTAATTGGTTTTAAGGAGTAATTATATTATATTTTTACCATTTAATCCAATGTTGGTAATTAGAAGTAATTTCACTTTGAAATTCGACAAAAAAAGTCTCAATCTTTTGATAGTTATTATTTCTTAAAAACACGCATTCTGTTTTGAAAACAAGAAGTCATATTAAATTAATTAGTCAAACTTATATGTTTTTATTTTTTTAAAATATAATTTATTTTTGGAATTTAGAATATGAAATATATCTTAGGCTGAATGTTTTGTATTTTTTGAAAAAACATCAATTATTAAAGAATTTTGAAAACACTGAGTCGTAGTTAAAAAAGATGATTTTTTTCATTTAAATAAAATTTTGCTACTTCTATGTATTGAATTTAGAAAATATGACTTACATGGTTTTTATTAGTATGAAAAATATGGTTTAATAAGATGAAAATATTTTTTGGTGAATAGTATCTTTTGACATTTATTTATTAGGTTTTAACGTAAATAGGGTAATTAAAGTTAAAAATATTAAATTAAATTAACATGTGTCTTAATCCTATTGGTAGATATATTTTCGACCATGGGCATATTTTGGTCGATTTTGACACCCCATGGAGCCACTTAAGAGTGCTAATGTCACTTTATATTAATTAATTTAAAGTAAAGATGAAAATACAAAAGCATATATCTTTTAGTAAATCAATTTTGACATAGAGTTATATAAGTTATCCCTAAGACTATAAATATTCTTTTGAAATCTAAAAAGATATATGAATCATTGTATATTTTTATATTTTTTTGAAAATAGATAAATAATATTATTTATGACACAATAATGATGCAGTGTTTACCTCATTAATGAATGATATAAATAAATAAGATTATAAATATTAAAAAAATACATAATACCCATCCAATTATTATTGGATAATTTTTCATAGAACATGAGTCATCTTATCTTTGACTTTAATGAGTTTTTTACCTTTATAAAAAGAAATTTGTTTTATAATAAAATAATATTTACAATCTTTTCTAAAGAGCCCCTGTTCCCTCTTATAAAAATCTCTCACCTATATTCATTACTCACACCTCTCAAGCCCCTTGGCTCATCCAAAAACTTCCCAATTAAGCTCCCTACATCCCTATTGTTTAAATAGAAGCCTTAACTTAGGCAGAAGGTACTTGAAGAAATCCTTTTGCTTCAAGCCAAATGTAGTTACCCGATTTAATGGTAACATAATCTCTTAAGTTCTTCGGTTTTATTTTCCATCTCCAACCCTGTAAACTCTTTTAATTCCATTATTTTATAAGAAAACCATTATCCTCAACATACTAGGGTTTTTTTGAGAAGGATTCAAACTACACATACACACATCTCCATCTAATGGGTATAGAACATTCTGTTTCTGTGGACGGTGAACTACTAACTCACGAAAGAATGATTGTTCAATTATCTCCATCTACCTCTCATGGTGGATATTATGATGGAACTGTATTTTATATTTGATATATATTATATTTATATTGTTTATATGTTTTTTTATTTTTTATTTTTAGAATACCTTTATGGTTTCCATAGTAGGTAAATAAGACAATTTCATTTGAGGAAGTGCGGACTACAACCCTCCCAAAGTGATATGACACAATCATTTCATATATGGGATGTATAAATGATTATGTTAATGTAATTATAAATACGATATTATACATGAATTATAATATAACTATGTGTCATTAATTTTTCATTCTATTGTAATATGAAATAGAAATTAAAGTAGCGTTCATGCGTATGTACGACTTACCATCTCCAGGAACGGTGCATTTCATTATTCATCTCCAAATTTTATGAACTGTTATAAAAACACATATATACTGAATATATATGATATATCTGATATATAAATCATGAATATCATTCTGTATATAATATAATTTTGACCACATGGACAATTCATAATTTAAAAAAGTTCATTTTTAACTCATGTTCTGAACATTAAAAAAATGACCAATATAAACTCAAATAATTAAATAATTATTATATAAAGTTAATAAGTGATATGAAAAGAATAATTAACATGAAAAGGCTTCATAAGAAAGTAGAAATTAACTTAATTTTATCATTCAGGAAATTAAAGATCAAACGGGTCAGTTGAGACACGAGGTAAGTGACTTAGTCTCAATATCCTTTTATTGAGGCATACATTGATTTATACATGACATTATTTTATATTGTATATAATAAAACCTTCTGACTTTTAATTTCATTCAAAGGGAATATTTTTTCTACAAATCGATTTACTAAATGAAAAATGGAATTTTTTAACGTTTGCAGTGGCAATGACTTCTCTCCCACTATAATCGTTAGTTGGATTCCTCTATAAGCCTTAATGTTTTTAAAATGAAAAATAAACCCTTTATTCTGATTTTTATGTGTTTTGGTATTGAAAATGGATTTTGAAATTCCTTTATTATTTCAATCTATTGAAATTATTTATTTTGATTTCAATTGAAATGTTATTTGTTAATTATTTATATTTGAATTTTTTTTATGAGTTATGATTTTATAATTGTAAATGGATATTTGATGGGTGGTTAAATGATAAACCAAATGATTGGTGGTGTGATGATAAAATAAGATGGGTGGTGACGTAATAACCTCCAATTAATTGATTATATAATTCGACCACATGGAAAATTATTTTAATGATATGTGTGGACATCATCAGTATAATTATCCCATTAATGTATGTTTATGTCCCATGTAACCTTTATATGTTAAGTAATATTTATATGGATTTTAAGGTAATATTTTGTCTGTAAAAGCATAATAAATGATCTTTTACTCAATGAGGAGTATTTACTACTTCATAATGGTAAAAATTATTATTTATGATAAAGTATTCATGGTTTACTTGTAGTTTTGAAAAACTAACATTTTTATTACTTTGTGTATCCTTTATGGAGATTTTTATACTCATCCCAAGTTTTTGTGAAATGTTTTTCACATGAAATAAATTTGAATAGGGTTAATGATGGGATCAATGAATAATCATGCTATCTAAAATAAGGAAGTAGACATGACTCTTTTTTTCAAAGTCTTTTTATTTTATGAAATAAATGGAAATTGAGAAAAATGTGTATACTTGGTAAATTTTGAGATGTAATGTAATATTTATGCACAAATTCTCTAAAAATATTAAACAGAAATGATCTTAAATGTGAATTATTAACATAATTCAAGATTATGTAATGTTTAAGATGGGTCCTTATAGTTGGCATCATAGGTCGGTTTAGGACACTTTAGAGGTGATAATGTTGTTAACTAAATTTTTGGTAGGATTGAAATGATATAGAATTTACAAATTACTATTTTACTTCACTGAAGATATTTTTGGGATCAGATTGGTTTTTCATAGAAGAAATTGGGAAGCTATGCTGGGAAGGCATACAGAGGGAAATGACCTTCTAAATCAACATCATGAGAATGTTAGAATTAGAAATGAATAGTTTGTTCCAGTGATGGATCAGTTGGTCCAGGTGATATATCTTGGTTCTATTTATAGTTGATATTTTGTAATAATCTAAAATCAAATAAGAGTATGAAATTATTTTAAGGTTTATCTTTCAAACCATAAATGAAAAGATACTATAAGGGAAATTCAGTATGTGTTTTTTTTGGTTACAAAAAATTCCATAAATGGGTTACATTGTTTCAAAAAATTGGATATCTGTTGATCCTATTATAAAAAAAGTTGTTAAAGAATAGCCAAGACTGAAAAATATAACCAAGATTCATAGTTTTCTAGGTTTAACACATTATTACCAGAGGTATTTTAATGTTTTCTTGGTTATCTATCCCAATGACTATGTAAACATTAAAATGTGTTATGTTTATTTGGATAAGAGAATGTGATGATTGTTTTTAGGAATTTAAAAGAATATTGGTGAATGCTCCAATTTTGTAATTATCTTCTAGAAATGGTGAGTGTTTTATCTATAGTGATCCATCATTAAAAGGGATGTGTTTTGTATATATGCATAATGATCAGGTAATTTCTTATGATCCAAGTCATTTGAAACATCATGAGTTAAATTACCCTACATGTTATTTGGAATTGGCTAATGTTATTTTTTGTATTAAAAATGTGGAGGCATCATTTTATGCAGTAAAGTGTGAAATATATACTGATAAAAAAAGTTTGAAATATATATTCACTTAGAAATAATTGATCATGCGACAGAGTAGATGGTTGGAATAAACCAAGAATTATGATTACACAATCCATTACCATCTGGGAAAAGAAAATAAAGTGATTGCTGATTTGAGTCAAATATGTGTCAGTGAAATCATCTCTATCAGAAAGAATTAAGAAAGCTCAAAAGGAAGAAAATGAGATACAGAAAATGTTAGAGTTAGTTCATAAGGGTATGTTCCAAGAATTTAACATTAATTAATATTGTGTTTTGAGGTTTGGAAAGAGATTATGTCTGCCTTATAATTCAGAGTTGAAGAATGGGTTGTCATGTGAAGCTCATAGTTATCCGTTTTAAATTTATCCTAGAAGTACTAAGATGTAAAGAGATATTCGAGAGTATTACTGGTGGGAGAGAATGAATATAGATATTTTTGACTTAATTGTGTAGTGTTTGACTGGTCAACATGTTAAAGTAGAGAGGAAGTTACCGAAAGAGATGATTTAGTCTTTACTAGTGCAAGATTGGAAATGTGAAAATATATCCATGGAATTTATTATGGGATTTCCAAATAAATCTCGAGGTAATAATGAAATCTGGGTTATTTTTGATATATTGACAAAATATGCTCATTTCTTTCCTATTCGAGAAACTTTATCTCTATATAAACTTTCTCAGTTGTATGTTAAAGTGATAGTCAAGTGTTATGGAGTTCCCCTCTCCATTATATCTGATCATGATCCCAGGTTAACTTATAACTTTTAGAAAGGCCTTCAAAAGTCATTGGTTAATGAATTAAATTTTAGTAAAACTTTTCATCCTAATTATGATGGGAAATTAGAATGAACAATCAAGAACATGGAGGTTATGCTGCATGCTTGTTCAATGGATTACCAGGGATATTAGGACCAACATCATTCTTTGGATTCATTTTCTTATAATAACATAATTTATTCTAGTATATAGATGGCTCCATTTGAGGCATTATATGGGATGGGGTGTTGAACTCCTATTTTTTGTGATGAGGTAGGTGAGAGGAAGTTGATGGGACCAAATTTGGTAGAAGAGATGGTAGAAAACGTTTAGTTTATTTATAAGAACATGAGAAAAACATAGAGCAGGAAACAAAGTTATGCAGATAACTGGAGGAAGGGTCTTTTTTTTGAGGTAGGGGATCATGTATTTCTCAAAGGTTCATTATGTTAAAGTGTGATGCATTTTGGTAAGAAGGGAAATTTGAGTCTTAAGTTTATTAGACCTTATGAAATTCTGGAGAATGTTAGATTAATTGCCTACACAGTGGATTTTCCTCCATGTTAATCCCAAGTCTGTAATGTTTTTCTTATTTCAATGTTGAGAAATTATAAGAAAGATTCATGTCATGTTTTGAGCCCAGAGGATGTTTAGTTGGAAGAGAATCTCTCTAATGAGGAATAACCAGTCCAGAATCTTGATAGAAAAGAGCATTTGCTATGGAATAAGGAAATTAATCAGGTAAAGGTTTTGTGAAAAAGCCATATGGTCGAAGATGCATCATAGGAATATGAAAACACTACGAGGGATAAATACCTCTACATATATTGATAATTGAATAAAAATTGCGAGGACACAATTTCCAAAATGGGAGAGAACGTAACATTCCAGGTAAATAAAGAATATGACATTTTCATATTTATTAAATATTGTGAATTAAATATTATTTATAATTTAAAGATGTTTCTATATTCGATGGTGTCCCAAAAATGCAACTATGGGTTTCTTTGAAATCTTACATTTCACAAAACGTTGCATTATACTGAAAAATAAAAGAATAACATAATTTTATTTTAAATGGTATTTAATGCCGAACCATTTTGTTGGATAGAAAGGACAGAACTAACTATAATCGGAATATACATATTTTCTAAATATTATTACATTTATGCAATAAAAGTGAGAGGCTTAAAATGTGAATGAATTTACATTTAAGCACAAATAGTCTAATATTCTATAAAAAACCAATTTAGCGCCTTTTGATGGAGAACCCTCATTAAATTTAGTTTTGGTCACTTTTATTTATTCTTTCTTAAGAAGTAAATTTTCTCTTTCGAATTGAGGCATCAAAATTTCATTTGGGTGAATTTTTGGTAATTTTCTAATAAAATTCATTTTTTTAATGAATATTTAAAAATATTATATTTTAATTCCAAACTACCTTTTAATATAATTTTTTTATATAGATATATTATCTTTTTAATTGGTTTTATGGTTAAATTAAATTATATTTTTACCATTTAATCCAATGTTGGTCATTGTATGTAATTTCACTTTGAAATTGGACATAAAAAATTGTTAATCTTTTGATAGTTATTATTTCTTAAAAACACACTTTCTATTTTGAAAACGGGAATTAATATTAAATTAATTTTTCCAAATTATATGTTATAAGTTTTGTAAAATAGACATCAATTTTTAATTCTGAATATCAAATATATCATAGGCTGAATTTTTATTATTTTTCTGAAAAACATCAACTTTTAATGAATAGTGAAAACACTGACTAGTAGTTAAAAAGAAATTTTTTTCATTTAAATAATAATTTACTGCTTCTATCAATTCAATTTAGAAAATATTATATACATGGTTGTTATTATTAAGTAAAATTTGGGTCAATAAGATGAAAATAATTTTTGGAAAATAGTACCTTTTGAGTTTTATTTACCGCTGTTAAAGGTAAATAAGGAAATTCAATGTAAAAATACTATTATAATAATATTAAATTACATTCACATGTTTCATAATCCTATAGGATGATATATTTTCAACCATGGGCATATTTGGGACGATTTTGGGACCCCATTAAGCCACTTAAAAGTAATGATTATACTTTATACTAATTAATTTAATGTAAAGTGAAAAATGACATAAACATATATCTTTTAGTAAATAATTTTTTTCATGTAGTTATATAAGTTTTCTCCTAGACTATAAATATTATTTATAAATATAAAAATATTTCCTACATAATTTTATTTGTTATATTATTTTTAGACATCAAATTAAAAAATTATTTATGACACAATAATGATGCAGTGTTTATGTAGTTAATGGATGATTTTAATAAATAAGATTATAATGATGAAAAAAATATCCAAAACCTGTCCAATTTTTACTGATGATTTTGTTTATAACATGAGTCATATTATCTTTTATTTTAATGAGTTTTGGATCTCTAGAAACTGAAAATAATTATATAATAAAATAATAGTTTCAATCTTTCCAAAATGGAACCTCTTCCCCCTTTCAAAAAGCACTAACCACTAACTCATTACTCAAACATCTCAAGATAATTGTCTCATCCTAACTCTTCCCAATTAAGCCACCTACATTTCTTGGTTCCACCAGGAAGCCATACCATAGGCAGAAGGCACTTCAAAAATATTTTTTTGGTTAAAACCAAAGTGAGTTTTTTGATTTAAAGGTAACATCTTCTCTTAAGTTCTTTTGTTTTAATTTCCATATTCAACCCCCTAAACACTTTTTATTCCTTTATTGTAGTACAACACCATTTTTCTCAATATAATTGGTTTTTTATGTGAATTATTCGACCTTCAATTACACACACCTCCATCTAATGGGTAAAGAACATAATGTTTCTGTGGACGGTAAACTACAGCCTCATGAAACAATGATTGTCTTATTATCTCCAACCGCCTCTCATAGAGGCCATTATAGTTTAACTGTATTTATATGTGATATATATTATATTTATATTGTTTATATTCTTTAGTATTTCTCATTTATTGAATACCTTTATTGTTTCAATAGTATGTAAATTCTATAATTTCATTTACGGAAGTGCAGACTACCACCCCCTCAAAGTTATATGACTCGTTCATGCCATATGCGGGATGTATAAAGGACAGAGTTAGTGATACTATATATATATATATATTTATATGATATTATACATTATTTATAATATACCAATTTATCATTAATTTTTCATTCCATTAAAATACGAAATAGAAATGAAAGTAGCGTTCATGCATACGTACGACTTACCGTCTCCATGAACGGTGCATTTTGTTTCTTATCTCAAAATTTTATATACTATTATAAATACATATATACACTAGATATTTATGATATATATGATATCTAAATCATGAATATCATTTTGAATATAATGTAATTTCGAACACATAAGCAATTTATAATTATAATAAGGTTATTTTTAACTCAGCTTCCGAACATTGACAAAATGTCCAATATGAACTCAAATAATAAAAAAATTGTTATAGAAAGGTAATTAGTGATATAAATGGAATAATAAACATCAAAAAGGTTCTTAAGCAAGTATAAATTGACTTATGTTTATTGATCATGATATTAATGAACGAATGGGTCAAGTTGGATATGAGGTAAGAGACTTTGTCTCAATCTCCTTTTATTTAGGATTTCTTGGATTTATACATGAAATTATTTTATTTAGTATATATTGAAACCCTGTGACTATTAATTTTATACAAAGGGAATATTTTTTTTCTACGAAAAATTTTAAAAAATAAAAAAATGAATTTTTTTAACGTTTGTAGTGATAATGACCACTCCGCCACCGTAATCGTTAGTTAGCTTCCTCTATAAGCTGAAATGTTTTTAAAATGAAAAAGAAACCCCTAATTCTATTTTAAGGTTTTTTATTATTGACAATGTTTTTTTGAAATTAATTTATTATTTCAATATCTTGAAATGATTTATATTGATTGTAAATGAAATGTTATTAGTGAAATAATTATATTCGTAATATTTTATGTGTTATGATTTGATAACAGCACTTGGACATTAAACAGGTGGTTACGTGATAAACCAAATGACGAGTGGTTACATGATAAACCATGACTGGTGGTAACACAATAACCTCCAATGCATTGGGTAAGGAAGTCGGTCGTATGGCTATTCCAATAAGTGATATGTGTGGAAGTTGAACATATGATTATACCATTCACATACGATTAGGTCCCATGTTACTATATATGTTATGAATTATTTCTATGGGATTTATTGTAATCTTTTGGTTAAAAAAGGGTATGAAAAGAGATTTTATTTGGTGAGGAGTATTTACTACTTCATAAAGGTGAAAATTATTACTTATGATAATGTATTCAGGGTTTACTTGTTGTCTTAAAAAACTAATTGTTTTCTTTCTTTGTGTATCCCTTACTGAGAATTTTATACTCATCCCAATTTTATCTTTTTTTAAATGTTTTTTCATAGGAAATAAAGATGAATAGGGTCAAGGGTGGGATCAAGGAAAATTAAGGCTGTCTAAAACATAGAACTAGACATGACTCATTTTTTCAATGAGTTTTATTTTTATGAAATAAATGGAAACTGAGTAGATGTTTCTACTTTTATTTTTGGAGATGTAATGTAATCGTTATGGCCTAATTATCTAAAAATCTAAACCTGAAAATATCCTCAATGTCAATTGTTAACATAATTCAAGATTATGTAATGTTTATAGTTGAGTCCTTATAGTAAATCAAAGTGTAGATTTATGATTTATTCCTTATACATAAAAAAATTCAAATATATCCCAAACTATATATTCATTATTCCATAAATTGTATATTATATTAGGATTATTAAAATATAGTTTTAATAAAAACATATTCAGAAAACACACCATGGTTTTGTTTAAATAAAAATACTATTATGTGTTCATTGACTATTCCCATCATTATCAAAAATTGATTTTATATAACATTATTTGAAAACATTAGAACATAGTAGTTACATTTTATGAAACCCATTTAGTATAGGTAGTGGATCAATAGTTTACTAATCACTGATTAAATTTCCAAACGTACCAATACCATCATGATAAAAAAGTGTCAAATTAAAATTTCCTCACGAAAAAAATTTATTGATTTAAATTCCCTAAAACACACTTTCTTTTAGGATACAACCCCATTATAGTTATTCAAGAACTCTTACCAAATATTAAATAAAATAATACCACTGCATTAAATTTTCTAATACATATTAACAATCACATCCACCTCCATTATATGATATATAAAACATCTCCTAATTATTTTTTTATAAAAATATCCTCATTTTTAATTAAGGAAAAGCAATCTTCTCCGAATGTCTTCCTTGATGGGTTTGAAATAAAAATAAAAATTTTATGATAATCATAAAAAAATATTATAAATAGAAAATACCATTTTTAAATGGGGTTCAAAATCTCAAATATCTAATCTGATGGACACAGTTAGCCTTCATCATTCAACCAATGATTTTAGAAAATAGATCTTAGTAGTTACTTTGTTATAATGTTCACAACATTATATTTTCTCAAAATATTATCAAGCCTAAACAACCAATATTTATCATTATTATAAATAAAATAAGGATTTTTCTTCATTTAATTGTCTGTTATTAATTTATATGATTTTCCAACCAATATGTTTGATCACAATATCACTTTTCACAACAATAATAGAAATAATATAATGTCCATCACCCTAATGAGTATTTTATTCATTTTCTTTCGATATATTATTATGTGGTTGTAATGTATTCAAAAAAGGTAGTACTAAAATTAATATTTTTTTACTTATTACCTAGATATGAAAAATAAAAATCATTGAGTTAATAAAAATACCTAATTTCAATACTGATATACACTCCCTCTTCATTGAATCCATTCTGAATTTATCAGTTTATGTCTATTTGTCAAAATATTTATTTTTATTCACAAATATTTATATTTTAGTTAAATATTATTTAATCATTATATGATTGTAATGGTATTTTCAATATTAATTTAATAAAATTCGGGCATACTCATTTCACAGTCCTTATGAATTTTTATAAGTGACACTTTAATATTAATTTAGATTACTATAGAATGAAAACATTCCATTGTTAGACATTTATTTTAATTCATTGGTAAAAATACCCATTTATTATACATTAAAGTTTATCAAGATATCAATAATACCATTGACATAATTAAAATAATTTAATGAACATTTAATATATTTCTTCCATAAAAATGATAAAATAGAGATTTTTTTTTTGTTTTTCATTATATGTATTATTACTAGTGTTTTTGTGGTCACAAAATATTTTCATCTTAGTTATTTTATCCTTACAACATTTTATTTTTATAATCATTAAAACTTATTTGGTTCCCTCATCATTTGTTTCATATTATTAGTTTTTATTATCTCTATCTAGTTCAACTAGACGAATTAGTTCGTTATAAAAATACTACAATGTTTTATCACATTTTATTTTTTAAACAATAAATCACTAGTTTTTAAAATATATTTGGTCTCCACAATATTAAATTCTTTACATTAGATTATCTTCTAATGATAGGTTATTTTACAATTATTTTTTTTTTGTTTTTGTTGAATATCCAAGGAATTTTACTTCATCTTCATGTGAATAAAACTTATAGCTATTCTCATTTTGGGAATGAATAATTTACATATAAATAATCAAGATTATTTCAATGTTAAGTTCCTATAATACCACATCTCATACTATATTTTCTCTTTAATAAGACATAATAAAACCATATTAAATATGAATATTTTTTAATCTGTAATTCCATATAATTAGTATCAATTAGCATTGTTTTTCCAAGTTATTGTTGATCCGATTCCACCACTTAGAAAAACCATTTTTTGGTATAACACATCAATACTAATGAATATCACCAAAGCCTTATGTTATGTCTCATGGATCATAATGTATTATCTCACAATAGTGTTTAAAACCACCTACCATTTTCAATTCAAAACTAATGAAGTTTACACCCCAATATTTTCTCATCTATTATTTGGAGATGTTTAATGCACTTTAAATGTAAATATTTTTAAGATATTTCCATTAACCATTATATCATATTTTCATCATAAATTAATAGAATATAATAAATTGTTCAATATTTTTTTTGTTTTATAATCCCACATGCATCAGTATACACTAATTAAATACATATTAAATCTTTAATTTCATTCATCTTGTATGTCTATTAAAATATTTTACATTTATAGAAGTATCAACTATTTGAATGAGATAATTTATACGATTACAAAAATAATGAGATCATTAATTATTTTCTATTACATCCATTGAATATTGGGTCAATGGGTCAAATAATTTGTGATATAACATGATCACTTATTTGTTGGATAAAATTCACTAATTATATAACCCAAAAATGAGGAAGATATTCCATTCTATGAACTTTCAAAAAATGAAAATAAAACTATATCATCCTTTGATTATTAATGAACACCTGTTGAAATTTAACACATTTATAGAGTCATTCTATTGTAATACACTAATAAACTAATTAAAAAATACCATATCCGACCCGATGTTAATGATTCATAATTATTTTACAGTAAATTTGATTTTTTATGGAAGATAATCATCATCATGTCCCCATTTCTAATTATAATAACTATATTTATATCTTATTTGATGCAGGTGGTTATATATTTATTCCATGTCATATGGGAATAAAAACTAATTTCTTGAATCCAAACATTTGTATAATCTTTTTATATCAAATATATTTTAAATCATTTTGTCTCTCAGTAGTTAATTTATTTTTCCATTCCAATCGGATCAATTACCTGAGAGGTGACTGAGATTCAGTTTTCTATGACTCTATTGAGACATCATAATCTCATTATAGATAAATATATTTTTATTTTCTATCCTATATTATGTTTTTATAGCTTTTTCGTTTTACATTCCAATATATCAACATGTTCACTTCTTAATACACTTGATGAATAGTTATTTGATTTATACTCATTACCGTCGAATAAAAATAATAATTTAAACTGTCATGTGTTTTTTATAATTCTATTCTATTTATGTTTATCATGTGTTCTGAGATTTATATTCATAATACAACACACTTATTTTTCATGAAAAATCATTTGAAAATAGTAATACCATATTCATTATAGATTATTGGGTGTGATTTCATTATTACATGGTAATTTATTCCCTTGTGTTTTAAACAAATAAATTATATTTTTTGATTTGGGTACTTGTGTTTTTTCATCTGTAATAATTTTTTTAATCAAGAACTGTATAATATTTCCCATTAAATAAGAAATTATATATATATGGATAAAAATGTGATTTACTGGTAAGATACCCATGTTATTGTTTTGTTTCATTAAATGCACAAAAACATTAAATATACAGTTTCATACATAATGTTTTATGTATATATTGGACAATGAGTTATTATTGAATCTATATGACATAAAAATTAATATTTTTATGTATTTTTACCCTTTTTTCAGTAAATCATTCAATAAATTAGAAATTTGGTATTCTTATTCAATATTAAGATAGATATCCTTCTTTTTCTCATAGTTTCAATTTTTTTTGTTATGAACTTAATAATTTGAATGTAAATGATAATGTACATATTCTGGTTACTATATATATAGTTTGGAGTCATATAAAACTCATTTTCTAACTTTAATATTCCTTGAAAAATTAAATCATTTTAATTGAAACATTTAACTCATCATTGAGGTTAACATTTCACTTAACATGATGCTATTATTAAATATTCTACATTGAGCATGGTATGTTTGTGATTTCTGTGAGAATGGTATAGAGTAAGAGGTTTCCAACCTCTGATACCAATTGTAGGATCGAAATATAATATGAGATGCTCAATATACAAGGGGGGGGGGGTGAATTGTATACTTTAAAAATTCCTTTGGAACCTTTAAAGTTAGTTAAGAAACTATAGATTCCTTAAGAAAAGGAAAGGGATAAGTTTAACAAAGTTAAACTAAGTAAATTCACAACACCTCGAACACCGAACTAAACTTGGAAAGAAATTCCAAAAGTAGGTTCCAGAAATATGGTTCCGGAAATTGAAACTTAACAAAAGTTACAATATGAGATTCTACCTTAAAGCGTATAGAATCTAAATGAATCAGAGTAAGTAAGGAAGTATAAGAAAGTTATACTTTCCTTAAGATGCAAATTGCAGCGGAATAAAGACAAGTAGTAAAACTACTAGTAACAAGATAATAGTCTTTTAACCCAAAGAGAAGGGTATCCGACAACCTTGGATAAAGGTCCCTTGATTTATACTTTCAAGCAAGTCTGTCTTACCCACACCAGGGTAAGCCCTCGAAACGAAGATCGGAGTCTCTGTCTTGCTATCCCCGCAAGCCCTCAACTTCAAGGTAGTTGGTAACCTCTGTCTTTCTCAGCAAGAAAGCCCTCGATCTTTAAGGTAGTCGGCACCTCTGTCTTCCTATCCCCGGAAGCCCTCGAATGTAATCACCAACATTCGGAGTCGCATGAAGCTTTGAGAGTTAATAAGAGACTCTCTCTCTAGAAATCACTTCAACAGCATGTATGTACTTTTTCAGCAATCAGCTATTATCCATCAGCATCGAGCTCTTTCAAATGAGCTCCTATTTATAGGTAAGGTCGGCTCCTCTCCAACGGTCATATTTTCCTTAAATATAGGAGGGACCTGTACACGTGTCACTTAGACAACGTTTAGTTTATAACAAAATGGACGACATCGTTTTATAAAAAAGTGAGTGTAACAGAAAGTACGACATCGTTTTAAACTCTAACATAAAGGTTCGGAATAGAAACTTCGGAGTGAAGGTTCGGAATGAATAAATTCAGAGTGTATAAAACAATGATAATCAGATTCTGTTTAACAGGTGAATTCGGAATGAGAATTCGGAATAGGAATTAGTCATCAGAAATCGTAATGAGAATTCATCATCAGAATTCGTAATGAGAATTCATCATCAGAATTCGTAATGAGAATTCATCACCAGAATTTGTAATGAGAATTCATCATCAGAATTCGTAATGAGAATTCATCATCAGAATTCGTAATGAGAATTCAGAATGATATTTCTTCATTAGAATTCGTAATAAGAATTCATCATCAGAATTCGTAATGAGAATTATTTATCAGAATTCGTAATGAGATTTCGGAATGAGATTTCTTCATTAGAATTCGTAATGAGAATTCTTCATTGGAATTCGTAATGAGAAGTTTTCTTCTGAATTCGTAATGATAATTCGGAATGGGATTTCTTCATTAGAATTCGTAATGATAATTCTTCTTCAGAATTCGTATCCTGATTCTAGAATAGAACTTAGTCAGAGTTCATATCCGGAATTCGGAATGAAACATCCTTATAGTTCTTGTCCAGAATCCGAACCCCAAAACAGAATGCTTTATATCAAAGTTTCAATGATTCCGAGAAAATGAATCCGAAACTCATACTTAAGAAAAATATGAATGAAAATATGATAAGGATAATTTTTCTTATAAAAGCGATTTTCCTTAAGAAAGCAATTTTTCTTATAAAAGCAATTTTCCTTAAGAAAGCAATTTTCCTTAAAGATAAGGTGTTTGTGATTTTCAAAACAAGAAGGAATGGAAAAGTCATAAGGAAAACCTTATTGACTCAACAATCTCCCCCTTTTTGGAAAGCACAAACATCCTTACGAAAAAGCTATTCCAAGAAGAAAGAAACACATTAAAGCTTATCTCCCTCGGTTTAAGGATATAGATGAATACGACTAACTCCCCCTTAGGATTTGAAACTCTAAGGATCGTATTCATATTTCCGGAGTGATGTTTTATAAGAAGGTCTTCTTTAAGAAAAACTTCCCCTTAAACAAACTCTTATTAGAATTCTTTTTCCTTGGGTATTTTTCTTTCTCCCCCTTTGATAAACTCTTATTAGAGTTCCTCTTTTTCTTAAGGATCTTTTCCTTCTCCCCCTTTGTGATTTTCAAAAAGAATTGGAGGGAATGGAAAAACTTAACAAAGTACCTGAAAAATTAGTAATGACAACAATAGAAACAACAACTACGACTTTCATTAAAATTAGAATCTCGACAACAAAAAAAATACAACAAAAAGATCGGATTGGTTATTTCAGATTTTTCTCCTTCGACATTAGCCCCTTAAGAATCGTCTTGATATTCTTTAAGTCTTTGTGATCTTCCTCTTCTTGCTTCTCTAAGATGACTATTCTTGCTGACTGAGCTTCAATTATTTCTTCCCGAGCCTTCAACTTTTCTTCCTGAGCTTTCATCTTTTCTTCCTGAGCCTTCATCCTTTCTTCAAACTCGATCCGATAATCTCTTTCAAATTTCCAACTTTGATTAACAGAATTGAGCTTTCCATTCAGATCTCTCACTTCCTGAATCCGAAAGTTCTTTTCCTCTGTCAGTTTCTCTTCGAAGGATGCAGTCAGCTCATTAATCTTATTGTCTTCGGTCTCAAAGGCATCCTTAACATTATCTTGAAACTCATCAAGCAACCTCATCTCTTCCACATTCTTCTTCGACCAGCTTGTCATCATCTTACAAGATCTTTTATGAGCTTCGTAACCAACAAAGAAAGTTTTGAACTGAGCTTCAATCTCAACACACTTATCCATAACCATCGATACGGAGTCGGTTTTCTGATTCAACGCATGTTGGAGCATCTGGCATCGTGAATCAATGCTTGAGAAGGTCGGAATGGTTCCTACCAACTTCTTCAAAGACTGAACAACAAAATCATGCCCCAACGAAGATGACTCCGAATCTGAAATCTTGCTCGGAGAATTTTCTTCCTCAATAAGCTCCAATTTCCTCTTAGAAGAACTACCAGCTTCCTTCCTCTTTCTTTCTACTGAGCTCGGAGTCTCGGTAAGAATTTTCTTTCCCTTATCTTTTTCCGGAATAGAATCCTGTTCCGGAGTTTTCTTTTCACTTTCAGAAACTTGAACAACCAAATCTTCCTCATCAGCAACTTCTTGAACACCAACCTCTACGTTTCCCATCTGAGAAATATCTTGTAAAAGTTGTTCTTCTTCTCCATGATAGGCAACTTCTTCTTCTCCTTTCTCTTCTTCCATCGCAGGAGTGACAAGCTTCGAAGATTCAGCTTCTGAAGTCCAGAGTGATAAGTGTTCCGAAGGAGTTCCCTTGTACTCATAAACTTGTTTTAGCACATCTCCTGTCTCACCACTTCCTTCAGCAACCTCTTCAACTTGTTCCACTTGCTCTTCTTCCTCAGTATTTGTGGCAACAGCCTCTTCCGGAGCAACAAGATTTCTTCCTGGAGTCTCAGGTAGAGATTCCAGGGAGAAAGTTCTCGGAACAGGAATTGTTGCTGAAACCATTTCATTGAACTTCAACAACGCTTGGACTGCCTCAACTTCTGACATTTTCTTCTTAAGCTTATTTTCCTTAGCTTGTTTCTCAAGCTCATCAGCAGCTTTTTCCTACAATGCTTTAGCCTCCGCAGGATCCAATCCGAACTGTGGATCCCCTTCTTTCCTCTTCTCTTTGTCAGCTCTCCACTTTGTAATGACTTCATCAGGATAGGTCTTCTTCTTCTTAGGCTTTGGTGGTGCGGAGTGGACTTCCTTAGACCTAGGTTCCTCGGCTTCGACTACCACTTCTTTCAGTTTTCTCTTCCTTACCGGCTTGGATGATTCCAGATCAGCAGATTTCAGAGTCACTTCTACTTGAGCAGGTAGATCAATAAACTTCCCAGACTTCTTGTCAAAAGCTATATTCATCCTTTTAAGCGTGCTATCACTAAGCAACATGATCTTGCAATCTTTCGGTTTAGAACTGCAAGCTACCTTGAAAGATTCTAGGCACCTAACTATGATCTTTGATAATATTGCTGGGTACATGATAATCTGAGCTCTCAGATTCCCCTTCTTCAAATTCTCAATATTAAGAAGAATATGATTCATCAAGTTAAACTTTCTTAGATTTATCAAGAAATCTAAGATATATATCTCACTCTTCTTCAAGCTATCCTTATCACCTTTTCTCGGTACGATAAGCCCTTGCACCCATAACTCCAGAATCCGGAAGTTTGTAGATAGGCTTGCAATTTTCGGAGCCTTGTCATCATCCAATCCGAGAGTTTCTAAGGATTTTTCCTTGTTGAAGATACCCTTGGAGTCTGGAAATACGTGAGAAATAAACTCAGCTTCACCTTCATAAGATAACCCTACCAAGCTTGCAGCCTTGGTGTAAGAAAACTTATATGTCTTTCCATATGATTTGAACGAAATTTTTTCTCTATTATCTTCCTCGAAGAAAGAAACTGACTCATAAAACTCAACAAGAAAATCTGAGTACACTTCATCTTGGTTGCCGGTTTTTGATACCGCAACATCTTCCCAGCCATTTAACTTGATATTCTTTGAAATGACAGAATCGTAGTTGCTGAAGAAAGTCGGATGAACTAACCTTTCTCTGTATATTAACCACTGAGAAATAGGTTTTGTTGAAGACATTTCTTGAGAAGATAACTCTGCAGACATTCGGATCTGAAGTCTTCTGAGATATTCGGAACAGAGAAGACTGAAGTTCGGAGCGGAGAAAACTGTGGTTCGGAACGACCTTAAATCGGAGAGTCAGAGCTTCAGCACGCGAAAGCTTGAAACCGATGTGGGACGAGAAAATATGGTCCCCTTTATATAGGCAATGGGATGACGGTTCACCTTCCACGGTTGATCTAACGGTTGGAATGAGCTGCGATCAGATCTGATGGTTGAGAGCTTGAATCCGATCTTTTTGAGGTTTTATTAAAACAAGGATTTAAGAAAACTAAAAACCGAAAACAAAATATAAGAAACTGCCAGCAAGTAAAATATGATTACGAAAACTTCAGTAAGGAAATCATACCTTTCAGATTAGCTTAGGAAAGTTGTTCGTAATGGGTAATATAAAGATGACTACGAAAAACTCAATAATAATAAAAAAAACGAAAAACTCAATACAAAAAACTCAATACGAAAAACTCAATACGAAAAACTCAATACGAAAAACTCAATACGAAAAACTCAATACTAAAAACTCAATACGAAAAAGAGAGAAAAAAAACTTGTTATGGAATATTCAGTACGAAAGTTCCGTTATGAAAATACCAGTACGAAAGTTTTTCATTCTGGAAATTTCCAATACGAATACTTCCATTCCAGAAGTATTCTGTACGAAAATATCCATTCTGGAAAATTTTCATTCCAGAAGTTTTCATTCCGGAAATCTTTATTCCGAAAAGTTTGAAAACAAATTTTGAAAAACTTTGTTTAAACAAACAATCAAATGTACTCCCCCTATGAAAAGGAGTTTATTACTGTAAGGAGACTTTTTCAACAGAAAGTTACTTGAGAAAGATTACCTTACGGTTATCATTCCTAACTTCTGTTTAATATATTCAAATCTATCAGAAGGCAAAGACTTTGTGAATATATCAGAAAGTTGATCTTGCGTTCCGATAAACTGAAGAATAATATCTCCTTTAAGTGTGTGATCCCTAAGAAAGTGATGCCTAATATCTATGTGTTTTGCACGAGAGTGATGTGCAGGGTTTTTACTTAGGGCAATGGCACTTGTGTTATCACTCAAAATTTGAGTTTTAGTAAAACTCAAGCCATAGTCTGTGAGTGTGTGTTGCATCCACAACACTTGTGCACAACAACTTCCAGCTGCTACATATTCAGCTTCCGCAGTGGAGAGTGCTACAGAATGTTGCTTCTTGCAGGACCAAGAAACTAATGAATCTCCTAAGAAATGAAAAGTTCCGGATGTACTCTTTCTATCCATTCTACATCCACCAAAGTCAGCATTAGAAAAGCTTTTTAGAACAAAATAATTTCCAGAAGTATAAAATAATCCTAGATCCATGGTTCCCTTAAGGTAGCGAAAAATTCTTTTAACTGCCTTTAAGTGAGATTCCTTAGGATTGGATTGATATCTTGCACATAAGCATACTGAAAACATTAAGTCTGGTCGACTAGCTGTTAAGTAAAGTAGACTTCCAATCATACCTCTAAAAGATGTTTGATCTACTGGTTTCCCAGCTTCATCATGATCTAAAGAGTTTGAGGTACCAATAGGAGTACTTATACTCTTAGTGTTGTCATAACCATACTTTTTAAGAATATCTTTAATATTCTTATGTTGAGATATGTAGGTTCCTTCTGGTTTTTGAGAAATTTGAAAACCAAGGAAAAATGTTAACTCACCCATCATACTCATTTCAAACTCAGATTTCATTAGACTAGAAAAAGAGTCAGTCAAATATTGCTGAGTTGAACCAAATATAATGTCATCAACATAAATTTGAACAATCAAAACATTTTTCTTATCTTTCTTTATAAAAAGGGTTGGATCTGCATTTCCCTTAACATAGTTATTTTGAATCAAAAATCCAGTGAGTCTATCATACCATGCTCGTGGGGCTTGTTTAAGGCCATACAAAGCTTTGGTAAGTCTAAAAACATGATCAGGATGTTTTGTATCTTCAAAGCCAGGTGGTTGTTCAACATAGACTTCCTCTTGAACATAACCGTTAAGAAAAGCACATTTCACATCCATTTGATAAAGTTTGAAATTAAAGAATGCTGCAAAGGTAAGTAGAATACGGATTGATTCAAGTCTAGCTACTGGAGCATAGGTTTCTTCATAGTCTATTACTTCTTGCTGATTATAGCCTTTAGCAACAAGTCTAGCTTTATTTCTAACAATGATTCCATTTTCATCACATTAATTTCTGAAAACCCATTTTACTCCAATAACAGAAGTTTCCTTAGGTCTTTCAACCAAGGTCCAGACTTTATTCCTTTCGAATTCATTTAGTTCATCTTGCATTGCTTTGATCCAATCATCATCACCTAAAGCTTTATCAGTGATTTTAGGTTCTAATTGGGAAAGAAATGCTAGTTGTTCTACTTCATTTCTTAAGGAACTTCTAGTCCTTAAAGGTTGATTTACATCACCAATGATACTATCACTGGGATGATTCTTAAGAAACACCTGATTTGGGTTTTGTAAAACCTGTTCATCAACATAGGGTAGAAAGTCTTCTGGGGTAAATGTTTCAGAAGTATCTTCTAGAACAATTTCCTTATCAGAAGGTTCTTCTATCAAAGGTTGATAATCAGTTTTTGAAAACACATCCGAAGATGTAAGTTGAGATGGTTTAAAAACAAAAGGATCAGACTCATCAAATTTTACATGTACTGTTTCCTCAACAGTACAAGTGTTTTTATTAAAAACTCTATAAGCCTTAGAGGTTGTGGAATATCCTAAGAAAATTCCTTCATCAGACTTTTGTGCGAATTTATGTAAGTTATCTTTAGTATTCAAAATGAATACTTTGCAACCAAAAACCTTGAAGTAGGAAAGTCTAGGTTTTCTACCATTCCATAACTCATAAGGAGTTTTATTAAGAAAAGGTCTAATCAAAACTCGATTTATAGTATAACAAGCAGTACTTACAGCTTCAGCCCAGAAATGTCTAGCAATAGAATATTCACTCAACATGGTTCTAGTTACCTCTTGAAGAATTCTATTTCTTCTTCCAACTACACCATTCTGTTGAGGAGTTCTAGGTGCTGAAAAATTGTGAGTAATACCTTTCTTACTACAAAAAGTTTCAAAATCAGAATTTTGAAATTCTCCTCCATGATCACTATGAATAGTTTTCAATGGAAGGTTTTTATCATTTTTAACTTGAGCTCTAAAACTTTTAAAATAAGAAAAAGCTTCAGATTTCTTTGCTAGAAAATAGACCCAAGTAAATCTAGTGTAATCATCAACTAGAACAAAAACATAGTATTTGCCTCCAATACTTCCAGTTTGTGTTGGACCAAAAAGATCCATGTGCACCAACTGTAATGCATCAGTTGTTGAGACTTCACCGATTGACTTAAAACTAGATTTATGTTTCTTGCCATATTGACAAGGATCACAAACTTTAGAAGAATCAAATCTAAGATCTGGTAGATCCTTAACAAGTTTCTTCTTAGAGTGTTTACATAGGTTTCTAAGATTACAATGTCCTAGTCTTCTATTCCATAACCAATAATGATCTTCCATTGCACTTAGGCAAGGTAAATCTTGGCTTCTTAGGTCTTCTAGGTTCAAAGTGTAGACATTCTCTTGCCTATTGGCTGAGAGAATAAATTTTTCCTTGGAATTATGAACTAAGCATTTATCATTCCTAAAATTCACAAGGTAACCTTCATCACATAACTGACTTATGCTAATGAGGTTGTACTTAAGACCTTTAACAAAAAGAACATTTGAAATCAAAGTTTTACCAAGAAAAACTATATTACCAATACCAACAATCTCTCCCTTAGCATTGTCTCCGAAAGTTACCTTTCCTCCTTTCGTTTTGATAATCTTTTCAGAAAAGCTTTTGTTACCAGTCATGTGCCGGGAACATCCACTATCCATGTACCAAATATTGTTGCTGGAACATCCTTTATTTTCCTGAAATCAAGAACAAAGTTAGATTTTCGGAATCCAAACTTGTTTGGATCCGAGATTTCCCGACAATAAAATTTTAGGAACCCACATTTTCTTAGAAAAATAAGCTTTGTGAAAACCTAAGGATTGGGTTTTGTTTAAGGAACAATTTTTTGCCCAGTGACCACCACATTGACATTTAGTGCAAAATGGGGCACTCTGAGGAACAAAATAATTGTTACTAAAAACTGGTTTTGCATGGGTATAACCAAATCCGGATTTATTTCTTAAAGGTTGTATTTGAGAATACATCTTATCAAAATTTTCTTTACCATGGGTAAAGTTTGATAAACACTTCTTTAAGGAAAAAATTTCGGACATGAGTTTTACAACCAAGTTTTTATCCTCAAAATCATTAGTTTTAGAACTAGAGTTAGGCTCGAAAACATTTTTCTTAGAAATTACTTTTTCTAACTCTTTAGAAAGTTTATTCTTCTCAGAACTTACTTCCTCAAGATTTTTTGAAATATTTTCAAAATCAGCATTTTTCTTATCAAGATCTTTAGAAAGATCTGATATCTCTTTAGTAAGAATAAAATTCCTAGAATTTTCCTTGTCAAGTTTCTTGTTGAGTTTGGAATTCTCAATCTCAAGAAGTTCAGCAAACCTAGAGACTTCTTCATAGGTAGGTAAAGTATTTTCCTCATCAGAAGATGATTCTTCATCAGAAGAGTTATAATACTTACTATCATTAGAATTTAAATAAACATTGGTCAATGATTCAGAATTTCGTACCTTAGCCATTAGACAATGATTATTAATAGGTAATCTGGCTATAAGACCAAGATTCTTCTGTCCTGAAGATTTATATTCAGAAGATTCATCTGAAGAGTCACCACCACTGGCACTCCAGGTGTCATTAGCTTTCAGAACTTTCTTAGCTTTAGCTTTGTAATACTTCTTTCTGTTCCTGTCTGAATGTCTTTCCTTTCTTTCTTTCTTTTTGAGCATAGGGCAATCAGGTCTAATATGTCCAGCTCTTTCGCATTCATAACAAGTTACTTCTCCATCTTTCTTATCTTTCATGTCCTTCTTCTTATACTTGGATTGAAAGTTTCTCTATCCAGCTATCTTGTTCATCCTTCGAGCAAGATTGGCTAATTCATTTTCTGAAACTTCACTCTCACTAGATTCGGATTGGAAAATAACTTTCTTAGACTTGGATCTGGTTACTCTCTCAGGAGTCTTATCTTTCATCTGATTCGAAGTTGTAGTAAAAGCAACAGTACCATTTCCATTATTTTTCTTGATGTTTTCAACATCTCTCTTCATTCTAGTTTCATGTTGTAGAAGAGTTCCAAATAATTCATCAAGAGTAATTTGAGTGACCTTCCTGTTCTCATCTATAGCTGTTCTCTTGGATTCCCACTCATTGGGAATAATGTCAATTATCTTGTCCACAAGAGCTTCATCATCTAATCCTTTCTCTCCCATAGATTGTAGACTGTTGACGATAGTCATAAATCTTTGTTGAACTTTACAGATAGGTTCTCCATAAGGAAAATTGATGCCATGATATTCAGCTCTAAGCATAGCTCTTCTAGTCTCAATCACCTTAGTAGTCCCAAAGTGTGTAACCTCTAACTTCTTCCATATACAATTAGCTGCTTCACAAGAAGAAATTTTGTTATATATATTTCTAGTCATTGAACATAGTAAAGTGTTGCGTACCTTATAGTTGAGTTGATATTCTTGCTTTTCCTGGTTAGTAAGGATCTGACTTCCTTGTTAGGAATTTTATAGTCACCAGTAAGCATGACAAAGTTATCTACCCCAGTATTGATAACAAATGTCTTCATACGATCTCTCCAGTATTCATAATCATTACCATCAAATATAGGTGGTCTTGTAGGATTCACATTGTCAATCGATCCAACATTAATTCCTGTCATACTAAAAATAACTTTGCACACAAACTTGTTAGTAGCAAAGATTCGTTATAACAAAGTTCGGAATAAGAAAAGTTCGGAATGAAAAGTGAGCAAGAAAAACTTGTATGTGAGTACAAGTATTTCAGTAACCTTGGCTCTGATACCAAATGTGAGAATGGTATAGATTAAGAGGTTTCCAACCTCTGATACCAATTGTAGGATCGAAATATAATATGAGATGATCAATATACAAGAGGGGGGGGGGTGAATTGTATACTTTAAAAATTCCTTTGGAACCTTTATAGTTAGTTAAGAAACTATAGTTTCCTTAAGAAAAGGAAAGGGCTAAGTTTAACAAAGTTAAACTAAGTAAATTCACAACACCTCTAACACCGAACTAAACTTGGAAAGAAATTCCAAAAGTAGGTTCCGGAAATATGGTTCCGGAAATTGAAACATAACAAAAGTTACAATATGAGATTCTACCTTAAAGCGTATAGAATCTAAATGAATCAGAGTAAGTAAGGAAGTATAAGATAGTTATACTTTCCTTAAGATGAAAATTGCAGCGGAATAAAGACAAGTAGTGAAACTACTAGTAACAAGATAATAGTCTTTTAACCGAAAGAGAAGGGTATCCAACAACCTTGGATAAAGGTCCCTTGATTTATACTTTCAAGCAAGTCTGTCTTACCCACACCAGGGTAAGCCCTCGATACGAAGATCGGAGTCTCTGTCTTGCTATCCCCGCAAGCCCTGAACTTCAAGGTAGTTGGTAACCTCTGTCTTTCTCAGCAAGAAATCCCTCGATCTTTAAGGTAGTCGGCACCTCTGTCTTCCTATCCCCGGAAGCCCTCGAATGTAATCACCAACATTCGGAGTCGCACGAAGCTTTGAGAGTTAATAAGAGACTCTCTCTCTAGAAATCACTTCAACAACATGTATGTACTTTTTCAGCAATCAGCTATTATCCATCAGCATCGAGCTCTTTCAAATGAGCTCCTATTTATAGGTAAGGTCGGCTCCTCTCCAACGGTCATATTTTCCTTAAAGATCGGAGGGACCTGTACACATGTCACTTAGACAACGGTTAGTTTATAACAAAATGGACGACATCGTTTTATAACAAAGTGAGTGTAACAGAAAGTACGACATCGTTTTAAACTCTAACATAAAGGTTCGGAATAGAAACTTCGGAGTGAAGGTTCGGAATAAATAAATTCAGAGTGTATAAAACAATGATAATCAGATTCTGTTTAACAGGTGAATTCGGAATGAGAATTCGGAATAGGAATTCGTCATCAGAAATCGTAATGAGAATTCATCATCAGAATTCGTAATGAGAATTCATCATCAGAATTCGTAATGAGAATTCATCATCAGAATTCATAATGAGAATTCATCATCAGAATTCATAATGAGAATTCATCATCAGAATTCGTAATGAGAATTCAGAATGAGATTTCTTCATTAGAATTCGTAATGAGAATTCGTCATCAGAATTCGTAATGAGAATTCTTTATCAGAATTCGTAATGAGATTTCGGAATGAGATTTCTTCATTAGAATTCGTAATGATAACTCTTCATTGGAATTCATAATGAGAATTTTTCTTCTGAATTTGTAATGAGAATTCAGAATGGGATTTCTTCATTAGAATTCGTAATGAGAATTCTTCTTCAGAATTCGTATCCTGATTCTGGAATAGAACTTAGTCAGAGTTCATATCCAGAATTCGGAATGAAACTTCCTTATAGTTCTTGTCCAGAATCCGAACCCTAAAACAGAATGCTTTATATCAAAGTTTCAATGATTCCGAGAAAATGAATCCGAAACTCATACTTAAGAAAAATATGAATGAAAATATGATACGGATAATTTTTCTTATAAAAGCGATTTTCCTTAAGAAAGCAATTTTTCTTATAAAAGAAATTTTCCTTAAAGATAAGGTGTTTGTGATTTTCAAAACAAGAAGGAATGGAAAAGTCATAAAGAAAACCTTATTGACTCAACAATTTCAATAATATATTACACATTAATGACATTTTTCATCGATTTAGCCCAAATATTTTTATTTTAAGATAAAATCTTAGTTTTAATGACAGTTATTATTCCTAAAGAACTATTATAATGAACTGATATCCCCCCATACATAATTTTTTTTATGTTTCCATAGTCATTATGATTATCTCAATATATATTTGATAAATTTCAATGAGATTCCCATCTTTTCCACATCGAGATAAATCTAAAGGAATATTACCATTGTATTTATAATTTTCTCATTATATATTTTGTGGATAAGAATAAAATAACCCAACCAATATAAATTCCATCTATATAGTGTTAATTTTTTTTCATTTACATGATCATTGAATCGATGGGGATACCATTGATTATTGATTAATTTCTATTAATCCACATATAATATATTACTAAATTGTTATGAATAATATCTAGAGACACTTCTGTTATATAATTATCTTTGTGAACCAATAATATTTCATTGAATTTTTGTGATAATATTATTATATTCCTCTTTGTGATTTTGATATTTTTGATATATTCTTCATTTCATTATATATACTACATATTATCATGAACCCAATTACTTATTTTAATAATGGTTTCATTCAGGTGTATTGAAAAATCTTAATAAGTGATTCATTGAACATGAAATTTTACTTCACATAGGTGGAATTACCATTGAATATGATGAGGTGTGTTCTTAGTATTTCATTTATGTATTTATATGATATCAAATTTATGAAATTATTTTGGATAGTTCTCCTCAAAATAAAATGACTCCATTAGCATATAGATAATTATCTATTTGGTATTTTTATAATAAATATCCATTCTCTATCATGGGAAAAAAATCAATGTATAATATCAATGTAAAAATTAATTACTAAATATTCAAAATTCTATCCAATCTGCCTCTTATATTTCTGAATGTTGTAACTGTGGAAGATCAATATCCACGCATGGTTGACAATCAATATAATGGGTTTAAAGATAAAAAATGTCATCAAAAAGCATCTTTTGCGATACTACATGGTTTCCCCAATAAAGGTAACTATGCAAGGAGGGGGTGGATCATGGTATGTTGATATTTTATTTTCATTCTCCCCAATGGTCTTATTTTATATTTTATAGTACAATATGTACCTCATATTTAATATGATATAATAATTTTCAATAAAAATATATATAATAATTTATTATATATAACCAAATTTGGGATAGACTATGGAGAATACATTTACAATGTGTAAAGGTAAGGAGAAATGAACTTATCTTAGAATTTGGATGAAACTCACAAAAATTATATTTTTAAAACCATCATAATATAGAGATATCACTACTATAACACATTAAGGGTACTCATAACTCCCTCACGATGAAGGAAATCAGAACTCCTCAGCATTATGCTTTCCTTTATTAAATATGAATAGATCATTCAAAATTGATATTTTATTTTTTAGCTTCACTGTCATCAAAATGATAAAATTTATTAATTTATCAATTATTTGATTTCATATAAATATTTATTATATGTGATTAATAGTTTATATATTTTAAATCTCTTAATGAACCACTTCACAAGTTTGTCTCAAGAATACATACATCTCCTTTTTCTTAATTCATAAAATTCATTATCCTACATTATTGACAAGTAATTGTTTCCCAACATTTTATGGATATATTTATTTTAATGATTAACATAATAAAATCAATATTACATATTTCATAATAATCACTTTGGTTCATCATAAGGGAAACCCATCATAATTATGTTGTATAAATGAAATCCTCTATACATTGAAATATATGACTATAATTCATCATGATTAATCATTATTTGAGTCATTTAAAAAAAACCATGTCAATAAAATTATAAATATATTTCATATTTAACACCTTTATATTGTAATCTACACATTATTTAATCCAATTTAATTCCAAAATGGTTATTTTGTAATCCTAAAATTCAATGTGTGAAATAAATCTGGTATAAATCCACTTAAATCTATCCAATTCCACTATTTGAATGATCCCTCATAGCATTGGTTTGGTAAAATATAATCCAAATATATATAAATCTATCACTATCCCATTACATCAAGGCCAAATCCCCAATTGCAGGACAACATCAATTCCCCAAAATAGTGTAGGATAAAATACCACAAACGAAATAAAGAGTGTTATGAAATCCATAATGGTAATTTTTTAATATCCAAGATACTATTACGTATTAATAAACATTTCAAATTTACTCACAAAAATACTGAATGGTTTCACACATACATGCATGATT
The DNA here is from genome assembly GCA_963277665.1 of Viscum album. NCBI lineage: Eukaryota > Viridiplantae > Streptophyta > Magnoliopsida > Santalales > Viscaceae > Viscum > Viscum album. The sequence continues at coordinate 19,405,527 of OY728129.1, read as the reverse complement.
TGTCCACCTTATCTTTGCGAATAAAAAAACCTTTAAAGGCTCCCATCAGAGTGTAATTCTACATAGAAAAGAATCCATTCATTACTAGATTATTTGTATTATGTATTAAATTAAAATACTAGATATTAAAATACATGAATTATAATTATCATCTTGTGAATAAGTGTAAATTCATAAAATTTCAATATTGGATCTTATGATTTTGATTTTTACTCTAATAGAATATATAATAACCATTAAAAAATCAACCATTTTCAAATAATATTTCTTTTAAAAACAGTGATTATGATGCGAATGGGGGTGTCCATTCATGTTTATTTTTAAAATTAAACTAATGTATCTACATCCAAAAATTTACAAGTATTATTCTTGAATTTGTATTCTTTTATAGAAGAAATCACTTATATTTTCAATAATCCTAACCTTTGAACATACTAAATCTATTTTCAATAAATCATACATGGATAGTAAAAAAAGTTTGTTAATAATATCAATAGAATAAATGGTTTATGAAAAATATTATTAATACATGATCATTTTTTATACAAAAAAAAATGATATCAAAACTGACCGCATCTAAAAAATATATCAGATTATATATTCATATCTTAGCGTTACCGATAATAAATAACTGTTATGGTGAACCAATTTACTGCTGTTAATTGATGAAAATGTCATCATTATGAGAAAAAATTAATTTATTTATTAAGGTAACATGATTAATCTTTCAATTATAAATGAATATGTTAATGATTAAATCAATTTTTTTATGTTTAATAATTTCTTTCCATAATGATATGATTTTATTCATTAGTCCATAAACATAAAAACAATAAAACCATACCCTTAAAACCATTACCTAAAATTGGTATTTTTTTAAATTATTTCATGTAGGTTCTATTATTAACAATTTTTCATTTGAAAACTCCATGGTATACTCTAAAATAATACTATAGATATCATAAATGAATACTTTATGGAAATCTATAACCATTTTAGGAACTCCACTCCAAGAATTAAAAAAACATTTTTATAAGGAGATATGATTTCACACATGAAAATTAATAAATATCAAGAATATGAGGTCTATATCAACATAATATTGTATTCAAATGAACATTATATATTTATGTATTTCTATTAAAATTGATTATAACCACCCATTTATGATAAAATTCAATAAATGATTTGAATGAATGTATCTAACCAATTTTTTGTTGAATTAAATGAGAAAAATGTAATTAAATGAAAATTATATTCGAGATCTAATTATAAAATAGATATAAGAGATAATGGATAATAAAAACATCTCAAATTTTCTTAGAAAATTGTAAATATATATATCAAATTAAAAATTGGCATAATGAATGAATCAATGGATCCAAGATTCCAAAATGGAAATACGAGTATGAGGATTAAATATCAAATAATATAATATCCAGAGATGATAAAAAAAGTATAATATTTTCTAATGTTTAATTCAATGTTTTTTATTTTATATGTTCTTACTATGAATCATATAAACTCAAAATTTTTTGTTATTTATACAAAATCGTATTAGAAAAGGCCCCCTTTCTCAACTATCTTATCTTAATAGAATAATAAACACTATATATGAAATACTTGCGATGAAATTTGATATTATTATAGTGTTTAACATAAAACTGGGGGAAATTAAGTTGAAATGTACATATAAAACACTTTAATAGAGGGTTTGTTATATAAACCCTTTAAATATGGACAATATGTCCATAGAAATGAATTTTTGTAGTTTGACCAATGATTTTCTAGAAAAACCTAGATCACCAAATTCAAGACATTAAAGTGGCTTATTATCCCGTAGAACTAATGAGGTGTATTTAAATTTACTTATTTACCAACTAAAAAATTCCAATCAGAATATTTTTGGTTTCTTATTAATCGCTATTAAAACACATTCATTACCACATGACATGATTGAATTTACACTAATTTATTATAATTTGAACATCTCATTCTCTCTAATTAATGATTTATCCAACACATCATCTATACCTGTGAGTTTAAATATCAAAAATATATATTTAATATCAAATAGGGAACATAAAAAATCGTAGGGATTTTACACCATATCATGTTAAAATTTCAATAGCTAATTTTTTTGGGTATATAGTCTTTGTATGTTTAAATATATTTAAAATGAAAAATAATAAAATTCTATGGCCATAATATTTATTAATGGGGAAAATAATGATTAAAAACTCAAAAAAAACTCTTCATTAAAAATGATTTATAATAATTTTATTATAGATTATCATGCAGTTTATCCATTGATACAGAATATAGATACTTCCATTTAGGACCCCAGTCATGATTGTTGTAAATTTCATGCATTATGAATCAAAGTAATCATTTAATTTAATAATACTTTATTTAATATCCACATGATCCTTTGATTCATGGACATATTTCCCCCTCATAATGATGTCGTTTTATTATGATGTATCACATGGGATCTATGAATATCATGAATGAAGAAAATGTAATCTTATTACATGATCACTATGAGAGTATATATAATATTATCTATGATTATTTGATTAATTAAATTATTATTTTATTGATACCATACTTTTTATCACTCTATAGGATTTAATAGGAGTCTTATTGGATGATTGAATTGATATAAACATTGTTAGGAGAAAAAAATGTAAAAAACAATGATAATATCTAAAATAATTGCAATATCCCTCATTTAAATTTAAAATATCTCATAAAAACTCTAAATAGAAAAATGTATTTATAAGTGAAAATATATCCAAACAAAATATTTTTCTAGGATTTACAGTATGCGTGCATGGGTTAGGTAACTTGTGAATAATTTAAATATTTTTTTTATTGAACCCATTTAATATATATTTTTATTACTACGTATATTCTACCACCTCTTATTTTTTACAACAAATACAATTAATTACCTTTAAATTTCCTTTTAAGGGATAGAATTTCATAAAAATAATAACTAAATAAGTCTCAAAAACACAATATTTTATTGATGAATAATAAAAAATAATTTTCAAGATAACCCATTGTAACTGAAGAATTACGATGAAATGATTTTTTCCAACACATGATGATAAAATTTCCATCAAAATATAAAAATCATAAAACATGACTACCTTATTTTTATAAACACTTATTAAAAAACAGTTCTTTGGGAATAATTATTTTATGTATACAGAATAAAACATGACACTTATTTTCATCAATATACATATAAATACCTGAAATTTATTTAGTAATTATTAAATAGTAATTGTCTTGTCTAAATATATTTATTCAATATAATATAATCCCATTAGCAGTAGAAATCCATTTTCTTATGTCACACAATTATCACTATAATTGTACACTAGAATTCCCATTGGTTGTTGATGATATTATTTACTTCTATCTTAGGGAAACTTTTCAATTTTATATCCTTATGAATTTAGTTTATCACCTCATGCATATCTACCATCCAATTGATAATAAATGATGTTGGAATCCTCTTGTTTTAATCATGTTTTAATGATCAAAAATCCTATAAATCCTCTACATCTCATAAATATGGTAAATCCTATTTAATCTCTCTCAAATCATGTGTAAATATGGTTGGTTTTTTTTTGATTTATATAACGTTCTACTAAATCATGTTAATCCTAAATCAGGTTTGATTATCGTAATATATATTAAACATTGTTCTATAATGATTTCTTATATGACTGATTAAGTCTAATTAATTCTGTGAATATTACTGCTTATGTTTGAATACAGTTATTCGGATAAGTCTGAGAAAACGTGAGTGTGCCCCCAGTTCTGGTTTTCGGGAAAAGGGCCCAGACACTGTGACCCAGTCACCATGGCCCAATCCCAATGACACAAAAACCGTGATCCAAAAATTGTGACCCAGAAACCACGACCCAGACACAGTGACCCAGACACCATGAACCAGACACCGTGACCTAGACACCGTGACCCAAACACCGTGACATAGACAACTAGACCAAGATATAGTGACCGGTTTCCAATCTCATGTTGTTAGTGACACTGGTTCCTTTCAAACATCAATATGACATCATTCAATGTTTTGTAACAGAATAGAACCATTATCCTGAAACCACATTTTTGCAACTAATTGATGATCTTAATACAACTATTTCATCACGATTGTCTCACCGCTCAAAAGAAAAGAATAAGACACCATTTCACGGTGACACATTTATATGTGAAAAAGTTTCTGGACATATTTTTACAATGTTCTTTAATATGTTTTGTATTTTTCAATTTACTTTTTAATGGAAATATTTGTGTTATTTAAAAGAAATTACATAATTAATGCTTCTTTGTAGAAATATTACATAACAGTATGATGTACGAGCTATAGAATACATGCATTATGTCAGCTCTAACATGTGCACTCACAATTAGAAAAAAAAGATAAGCTGGGTTGTAGGATGAGAACCGAAATAGAAGTCGAAAGTATACAAAAAATAATTTTGAAAATTGAACTGATACATGAAATGGTAAATAACTAAAGAACACATGAAGAAATCTCAATTCAAAAGGATTCACTGCTGTAGATCATATCCATGAACATATTCACATTACAAACTCTAAGAAGAACACAAGCTAGACAATTTACATCATCAATCTAGTATGCTTGTGATATTCTATTTTTCACAAGAGGACTCGATACTTGATTCTGTATCATCCTACAAGTCCATAACTATATAGAATAACAATCAAAGCACTTATAACCTTATGTCATAATCTTTTCTTTGTTGTGTAATTTCATTATATTTCGAGCAGTGTGTACGTGTTTGTATTAAAACACACATTGTTTAATATACTAAACTGAATGATACAATATATCTTTCCTATCATACCATTTTACACTTTTTTACTTCCACTGATAAGTCTAGAAGAGGTCTTTCTCTGTCCTGGTAGTTTTTACCCACAAGGAACTGTAGAAGATATCGTGTAACTTTGAAAATCATATATACTATTGTTTACCCCGATCCAGGGTGTGGATAAAGTTTACTAATATAAACTTCTTGGTGGCATGTGATCATCAAGTGGAGTCGATTTGTTCATGGCATGAAACTAAACCACTTGTTTTATCCACTGCATCTTTTAATTTAGTTATTCTCTACTATATTGTATATTTCAAGAAACAATAGATTTTTCTTTTATAGATAGTCTTGGAGAGAATTTATAATTTTTTTCCTTATTAGAATTGCTTAAAAGTAGTATTAATAATTTATATTGTCATTATTGAGAATTAATCAATCTTCTGAGATGTCATTTTAACAGTCTATCCTTTATAACCAAATTACATTAATTAACAGGGATGTATTTATTTTTATCCAGGATCCTTGTTAAGAAAAATTTTAAGAAGTTTTTTTAATAGATACAAAAATAAACCCCCCTCTTGAGAACTATACACTAACCAACATTTGGTATCAAAAGAGTTTATTCTTATTAAGGCTCTTTTTTTAAAAGAAACAATCTTTGATTTTAGTTGTGCTTTAAAGATCTATAAATTTCTATTAATTTTAAATTTTTACCTCTTTAAAATTGTTTATTTATTTATTATGGACAATAGAATGGAAGGTGATGCAAAAAATAGAACACCATTCATTAATAGTACTAACTATGTGAAATGGAAAATTAAAATTAAAATGCATTTTGATTGTATGGGCTTTGAAATTTTGTTATCTATTATTGATGAGTTTAAAATTCCTCCTATTGGTAGAATTACTTGGGATGACCCTACTAAGACAGTTTAAAATAACAATTTAAAATACATGAATTTTTTATATCATTCTATAGGATATGAGGAAATTAATAGAATTTCTACATGTAAATATACCCATGAAATATGGGATACTTTGTCTGTTTCAAATGAATGGGAATATAGTGTGGAAGAAATGAGACATAATACATATAATGTTAAATATAATAACATTAAAATGAATCATGTTGAGAATATTTCTGTCATGTATCTCAGGTTCAATGAAATTTTCAACATAATGATCTCTCTTGAAAGAGAAGTTACTACCAAAGAAAAAATTACGAGGATCATGAAATGACTACCTAATAGATGGATAAGAACCTCAGTCTCTTTTAGAGATTCACATGACATCATAAAATTAATTTTAGAAGAACTCATTTGGAAAAAAATGATTTATGAATAGGATATAAATTTCAACAAGGAAGAAGAGGATGAACCTAAATAGAAATTTGTGGCATTCAAGATCACTACCTCTAAACACAATAAAAAGGAGAAACTGAAAGTCTCCATAGAAATTTACAGTAGTGAACAATAATCACTTGTTAGTGATTATGATAAAGTTCAATTATCCATAATATTAATGAAATTTTACAAGAGGAATAAATTTTTCAGAAATCCTGTCTTCAAAAGAAGATATGATCAAAAGGGATGCTCAAAGAGATATTGGAAAAGAAATGAAAATTCCGATGAGATAGTATGCTATGAATGTAAGAGAATGGGACATGTAAATGATGAATTTCTCATGGTCATGTGTAATAATAAATATAGGAAAAATGATAGAATATATATAATGGAAATGAAATAAACAATAAGTGATTTTGAGGATAGTTCAATTGAATCAGATACTTCACATGCTGACAAGGATAAAAAATCCAATAAGTGATTCATGACAAACACTTATTAGGTAACACTATAATCTCCTGTAAAAAATTCCTATTATAATATAGATGAAAGTGATTATGAAAATATATATAAAGATTAAATGTTTGAGTATTGGAATATTAATTATGGGGAATGTAATGAACTAAAAGAAAAATACACATCTAAATAATATTATGCTCTTACCTAAACTGTTAAATATGAAATTACTATAGAAAGAGAGAGAAATTATCAATTACTAAAAAAAACAATGAATAATAGATATCTAATGAGAAATTTAAAAAGGACTTTGAATGGTTTAAAAATGGAAATATTCCTTGGTACAAATACTAGGTAAATAGATTACACCTAAATACACTATTGGTATTTTATACCCATCTGACTGACTGACTGACTGACGGAAAATAATTTTTTTTATTATCTAATAAACCCCTTTTAGGGATAAAGGGGAACCTAATAGGACTTCAAGGAAGCAAGAAATAAAACTGTTCCTCAAAGGACCAAAATCCATAAAACCAAATCCAAAAAACAAGGGCAGCCCCTCCCAGCATAAAACAAACATTCCAGCTTCCACCTTCCCATCACTACTTGGCTAGCTCTCCCGTGCAAGATGCACATGCCTGGTACCGATGGCAAAGGCCATACCCTCTCAAACGTCTAATTACAAATAGCCATGATCAGATGAAAAATCAGCTCTAAAACTCATCTGGAACAACCCCTCAAGCAGAAAAGGAATCATAGACCCTTGGACATCTGACCGCACAGCAGAACTCATCACCCAGTCAGAAACAATAAGACTTGCACTGAAGATTCACCTCAAGAACACAACAGATTCACCTCAAGAACATGAAACCCATCATCAATGCACAAAAAACCTTCACCAGCAATCAAAGTACCAATCTCAACACCATCCGAGCATAATCCATCTTTCAACACCATTTGGCCAAATCACACACATAATCAAACAAGAAACCAGTAAAAAAATTCATGAAAGACATCCAGTACCTCCCCATCCGAGCTATGTTAGATCCGTCGCCGACCACACCAGAACCACACCGGAGACGTCACCAAGCCGCGCCGATTCGAGCCGAGAAGCAGAGAAACGCTGGGGCACGATGTTCCCGAGACCAAGATGCCAGCCACACCGAAACGAGCTAAAATGTCAGAGCCACGCTGAGAAAATCTTCAAGAAGAGAAGTCGAGCCACACCAATCCGAGCCAGTATCCAGAGCCACAATAAGCCTCATCATCTTCGAGGACCCGGAGACAACTCCGAGCCACATCACAGCCCCACGAGCCACACTGACGCCGAGCTACACCATCTCCGAAAACATTTTGTTAGTTTATATTATGATACTCTATCTACTGTCTCAATATTCTCTGAAAAAAATAGAGTTTAATTCTCATATACACGACATAATTCATATAAGAAATCTATGAGGTAGATATGGTTTCTAAGAGAACTGGTTACTAATATTACTAGAACCTAACAAAAATGGCTACCAAATAATTTTTTTATTTGACAATCTTGTAGGAACCTTATTTGAAAATATTTTGCAAAATCTTATGGTACATAGATAGTGGGTTTTCAAGACACAAGAGATAATACTATGCATGATTCATGATCTTAATAAAAATTGATGGTGGACATGTTACCTTTGATGATAATGTCGAATAAAAAATCATTGGCTGTTTTCCAAAATTGGTAACTCTAACTCAGTTTTAATTTCCAATGTACTTTTTTGATGGGCTGAAATTTAATCTTCTTAGTATGTCACAACTACATGATGATGTATTTCAAGATAAATTTGAAAATTATTCTAACAATGCTATTAATTCTAAAATTTAATTAGTATTTCTTGAATTCATAAAATAAAATGTATACACTATTAATTTATATTCTTTAGTTTCTCCAAATGCTTCATGTTTATGTGTATTTCACAAAGAGTCTGGGATTTAGAATAGAAGACTAGAACACTGCAATATTCAATCCCATAGAAATCTAACTACAAAATCTTTATTCACCAACCTACCAAAATCTGTGTTTAGATATGATACAATGTTTAATACTTTCAAAATGGAAAGAAACATAAAATTTTCATCAATCCAAAGAAAGAAGTGTCAAATTCTCAACATCTCAAGTTTTTTCACATGGATATGTTGAGAAAATCTAGAGAATATAGTTAAAATTGGAATCTCTATGTTTATATTTATGTAGATGACTTTTCAAGATATTATTAGAACTTATATTTGGCTCACAAAAGTTAAGGCTTCTCTCATTTATCACAATATGTTAAAACTGTAGAAAATCCATGTGGGCATAAAATACAATATTCAAGAAATGATTTGGGCTGTGAGTTTGAAAATCAAGAGTTTGAATCCTTTTAACCACAACATATCTATAGTTATAATTTCTTTTCTCCTAGAACACCTCAACAAAATGATGTTATAGAAAGAAGAAATGGAACCTTGCAAAAAATCACTATAACCATGCATAGTGAATATGACATACCTATTTATTTTTGGCCAAAAGCTGTAAATACATCATGAAATATTATTAATAATGTGTTCATAAGACCCATTCCTAAAAGAACTCTATATGAGTTATGGAACTATAGAAACCCCAAATTTAGTTACTTAAATGTTTTTGGATTCAAAACCTATATCCTTGATAATAAAGAAAATCATGAAAATCATTCATCCAAGAGTGATGAAGGAATGTTTTCAGATATTCTATCTATACTAAAGCCAATAAATTGTTTAAAAAAAGAAATAAATTTGTGGAAGAATCTATCCATGTCAAGTTTGATGAAACCAATCAACATGAGACTAATACCTCTCTAGAGAACCTAGAGGATGATATGTCAAGTCTGGACATTAATGATAAATCTTCTGAACAACTTGTAAAAAATTTGTGAAATCTTCCAATTATAGAAATTCTTCAGATTTGAGTCAAAACGAACCTAAACCTGTTGATGAACATGAAATCACTGGCTCCTCATTTTATATAGCTTTTAGAACCCTTATGAAACTCCATTTAGATTTGTTATATAAGATTTAAATAAAGGAACCCAAACAAAACCTTCTCTTAGAAATACAAGTGATCATAATGTATTGTAGTCACAAAATGAACCTAAAAACAGTATTGATGCTATCAATGATGAATTTTGGGTGATGGCTATGCAAGAATAATTAATAAATTTAAAAGGATCATTTTTGGAAACTTGTTGACAGACCCAAATACATATTTATCATATGCACTAAGTGGGTGTTTAGAAATAAGTTAGATGTAGATGGTAATATAGTATGAATCAAGGCTGGATTAGTTTCACAATGATATACTCAATAAGAATCAATTGACTATATAGAAAACTTTGCACCAGTAGCTAGAGTTGAAGCCATCAGAATCATTCTTTCTTATGTTGCACATATGAATTTCAAACTATATCAAATGGATGTCATAAGGGAATACCTGAATGGGTATATAACAGAGGATTTCATGGTTGAAAAACCCCATAGTTTGATAAATAATCACATTCCAAATAATGTTTTCAAAATATCAAAATCTTTATATGGTTTAAAACAAGCTCCGAGAGACTGGTATGATTGACTAAGTACTTTTCTAATTTAGAAAATTTTTACGAAAGTTATAGGTGATCTTAATCTATTTATAAAATGATTTTACATTGATGTTTTAGTAGTTCAATTTTATGTATATAATATTACTTTTGGATCTTCAAAAATATTATGTATTGAATTTTCTTAAATGAAGAAAAATGAATTTGAAATAAGTTTCATGGGTGAAGAAAAATTATTTTCTGGATTTCAAATCATTCAAAATAATGATTGTATTATTTTAAATCAAAAAAATATATTATAGATCATCTAAATTTTTTGTCTTGTATAATACTAAAATTATTGATACTCTAATAAGTTCTAGTTATATGTTGGATCTTGATGAATATGGAAAATATGTTCATTAAACTACTTACAAAGAAATGATTGGAAGATTACTCTACTTAACTGCCAGTCGGTCCGACATTAGGTTTAGTGTGTGTATGTGTGATCGTTATCCATAAAATCCAAAGGAATAACATTTAAATGCTGTTAAAAGGATTTTTGAAAACTTCAAGCATACTCCCAATAGAGAACTGTTATATCATAGAAGAAAATCATTGGAGTTGGTAATCTATTCCAATGATGATTTAGGTGGTTTAATGTAATATAGAAAAAGAACTGGTGGACCATGTCACCTTTTTATAATGTTTATAGTATCATGGTGTAGTAAGAAACAAAAAAAGTTGCATTATCTAATTTGGAAGCTGAATACATAGATGTTGGTAGCTGTTGTACCCAAATATAGTGGATTAAACACACATTACTAGATTATGGATATAAATTGAATAATTTACCTATAATTTGTTAAAATACAAGTGAAGTTAACATATAATAAAATCATGATTCACACACTAGAATAAAACATATCGATGTAAGACATCACTTTTTGAGAGACCATTATAAAAAAAAGGTTATATCAATTTGGAATTCATTATAAATGAATATCAACTTGTGGATATATTCACAAAACCATTAAATTTTTAAAGGATAGGTTACATCATACATGAAATAGGAAAGATAAATCTCAAGTAGAAAATGTATTGTTTCAAAATCTATTGTCTCGAAGATTACAGTTTCACATGTTACTGTCTTCTTTTTTTGGTCTAATAGTTGATGTGTTTTGGTTACTATCTTGCACTCACTATCTCAAATAATATGGTCTCACCGAGTGAAGACACACCATAATGATGTCACCATGAAAACATATCTGGGTCTCACTGTGATAACTTGTTCTTGTTTCACTATAATGAATCTTTTTTATTTTATTTTTATTTAATTACTTGTATCGCTATGTTGATTAAATTACTATATTCATCCTGCGCTTCTGAATTTACAACCCTTGAAATCCCTAAATAATAAAAAAGAAATATGTTAAATTCTTTTCTTAATTCAAGCTCTCTTCTCTCAAAACCAAAAACTTTATCTCTAAAATAGTAAGAACTCCTACAGATCGTTCATATCTATATCTCTCTCGAACCCCTTGTTGAATTACAAGAAGGAAGCCACCGTCTTATTCAACTCCAGAGATGTTAAGATCTATGAATAATGTGAAAATAGAACCGAAGGTAGTGCCAAAAGGTCCACTGAACCCAAACCTTGTTGATAGAATAGTGGTACCATAAAAGGAAATCTCCCCTATGCTATTACTGTAAAGTAAGTCATTATTGTTGAATGTACTGAAACATGAGGGATGGATGAACTGGTTCATGAAGGATACAAGGCCAATTTATTCAAAAAATATTTCTTAGTTCTATCAGTTTGTCTATTTCTCATTTGAAATAGAATATGGTTTTGTTGTGAGAAGCCAGATTAATGGCCAAAGATATACCTTTTTCATGAGGTTGAGGGATTCTTACATAGGGATACCTAATGAAATAATTTTTGAGGACTACCTGAGAGTTCCACCTCCTATTAGTGATACTTTTGTTTTAGAAGAGGCCTTGAGAATCTTGACTAACAATAAAAAGAATTGAAAAGGTATTTCTGCTGAGATAGATGGAAAAAGAAGATTGATGTTTATGTATATCTAGCATCTAATTATCCCAAATGAAGGATATTTTTATAAACTAAAATATTAGGAGGTATTTTTGATACATCTTATGATGAATGGACACAATATTTACCAATGAACATATGTTATACTTCATATATGTGACTTGATTAAGATAACCTTAAGGTCTACTTCCTTCTTCTACTCAAGGTTAGTCTCTTCTATGTTTTATGCTAAAGGAATGGTTGGAATGAATGAAAAAGTCATCAAAGATCATGAATTTTGAATCTCAAAGGTTTATATCAAAATCATGATATAATTTGAAATATTTAGAAAAAAGGATTTGGTGGAGGATAATGAAAGGTTTAATCTGGTTGAGCGTCCATCAAGACCTAAAATCATATCTGATCCTTGTTTGGAACAAGATGAAATTGTTGACTATCCTATTGAAGAGGAAAAAGAGGTTGATTTTTAACCTCTAGAAGATACCGTCTTGGATAAGAAAGATAGTGAAACTAATCTACAGAATATAGTTGATAAGGAAGAACCTATTACAAAAAGAAGTATGGATTCATAATAAGAACCTGATTCTAGAAGGGAATCTTTTGTTAGTGAAAAAAATACTATTTCCTGAGGAGCATATAGAAGAAGAAATTTATCTTAAGAAAGAATATGTGGTTGAGGAAATTTAGAGGAACATTTTAATCCCAAAAGTATCCTTTCAGCTGAGGAAATAATGGAAAAATAATTCCAGCTAGCTATATGTGAAATGGGTGAGAGTATTGGAGATGATATTTTAGAAAAAAATCAAATAACTGAGTTTCTTAGTCATGTTAGAGATTCACTTCTTGAGGGAGAGAATCAATGTTGTTGAAAAAGTGTTGATGTTACTAATCTAGTTGATCAAATAATTGTGGATACCATGTATATTATTTAGAGGTTATTTTATGTGGTTGATACATATGAAGCCTATATTAAAGGCATATACTTGTCTATTGTGTTTAAATTGAAACCATTCTCTACTTTGGAAGTAATATCTTCCACAGAACCTAAACCAGTTTCAGTTCCTTTTCCTGAACCTTCAAAAGAACCTTCTAATTGCATAAGTTAAAGTGATTTTATATACATTATAGATACTTTATTAGCAGTATTTGAAAGTCTCCTAAACACCCAATCAACTCCTATATCAAATCTAGGTGAAAGATATTATTCCATGCTATTAGAGATGATCATATTGACGATTCATCGAAAAATTCTTCGTAATATTCAAGAGGTTAGAATTATAAACAACAAATTGATAAATTAAGTAAAGTCACACTGATCTATGGCTGAAGATATATAAAAAGTGATCAAATAAGAACAAGCTCATGTTTCTCATCATATTGAGGATTTTAGTGGTTAGGTTTCATAGGATGTTGCCTCCCACATAAAAATGAACATAACATCATTAGCAGAAAAGGTGGCTGAGAGAAAGAAGTTGATAGTCCAGGAGATGGATGAGCCTGCTGTTGGTCTACAAAAACTAATTTTTGAGTATAAGAGGTGTTTACAAGAATGTTCTCAATCATCTCAAGTCCCTCACTTAAGCTGTTATAGCTTCCAATGCCGCTAGACAGTCATATCAGCCCTTTGACATTGATTCTCTCTGAACAGTTGTTAAGGAGGAACATCAATTAGTGCTATGTGGGTTTGAAAAGGAGGTTTTATCTATGGTTTTGAAGAATAGTGATTTAGTACTTGATTTGTTGAAAATTCATTAAATGATTGAAAACTATGCCCAGGAAGAAATTTCTCATAAATTTGACATCTACTTTAATAAGATTTTCTCTAAGCATGATATGAGAAATCACATCAAGTATCTGGTAGAGAATTTAAAAATTCAACCTGTCGCTCAAACCATCAAGACTCATGTTCAGAATAATAATGATTTCACTCCCGTATTTTAAATGTTCATAGATAACATGGATGATTTTGGAAAGGCAATGCAGTATGGTGGTGAGATTATTACTGACTTCATTCCGTTGTGGAAGCCTTATATTTCTATTCAGATCACTACTATTGTGGCTGCTTCAACTGCACCATTTCTGCTTTGTTTACCTCTTTCCTCATGCACTGTATCTTTCTCTACTTCAATGTTTTTATCTTAGGCTCTAATCCAGATCAGACCCATTATCCTTTACCATAACATGCCTCGTTCATACACAAATCCTACTTTGGAACCATATGTTTTTGAAGGACTACCTCATCCTTCTCGAACTGTTGGCTCACTTCCTTCTTCAAATTATACTCCTGCTCCTTTGTATCCCTGTGATTCTCTTACCATGGGCAAAGTGAAGACAAATAGTGGTGAAGAAAAGAGAAAATTTTATTTTGATAGGAATGTTTTTTATTTTTTCTTAATTATTGTATTTACACATTGTTTTCCCTCTAATGCAATGTGAACATCTGTTGTCTATTATATTATTTATTTTCATTATTTTTATTTCTTCTACTCTTTTCGATAATCCCAAAAGGGGGAGAATATCACGAAGGGCCTAATACCCAATGGGGAGAACATCATACTAAGAACAAATATTTAATTAATTTGATTTGTGATCATTAATAGGGGAGATTGTTGGAATCCATAAATTTTAATCATGTTTTAATGATCAAAAATCTTGAAAATCTAATAAATACTGTAAATCATGTTATTCCTATTTAATCTATGTCAAAACATTTGTATATGTGGTTGGGTTCTTTATAATTTAAATAACCTTCCAATAAATAATGTTAATTCTAAATCATGTTAATTATTATAAATTATATATGACTTTGTTTAATAATGATTTTTTATATGAATGATTAAGTATAATTCATTTTGAGCATATTACTTCTTATGTCTGTATACAGATATTTGGCTATGTCTGAGAAAACGTGTGTTTTCCACAGGTTCTGGTTTTCTAGAAAAGAACCCAGGCATTATGACCTAGACACCATGACCCAGACTCGGTGACCTAGATACCATGCCCTAGACATTGTGACCCAAATAGTATGACCAAGACACCATGACCAGTTTCAGATCTCAGGATGTTTTTGACAAAAATTCATTACTACTATCACTATAACACAGTTTGAAGTTTTTTAAAAGACCAAACATTTTGATCCTAACACTGAATTTGTGCTACCGGTTACTAATCCTAATACAACTATAGAATCATGAATGTCTCACTTCTCAAAGGAAATTAAGAAGACCTCATTTAGTGGTGACACAATTCCCAAGTTATACTGTTTCTGTACAGACTATGACACCGTTTATTAATCGATTTTTTCTATTTCAATTTAATATAGAATATTAATATTTGAGACATTTAAAATAAATGAAATAATTAATGTTTCTTTGGAGACATGTCACCTAATAGTATGAGGTACAAGGTTTAGAATACACTCATCATGTGAGATCCAATGTGTAAAAACAAAATTAAAAAATTATGATAATCCAGGCTACAAGTTGAATGCTGACATAGAAGTAGAGTAGTTAACAGTTGAGTATTTTAAAAAGTGAACTGATACATGAAATAATAAATAAAATAAGAACACATGAAGCACTCTTGATTCCAAAATCTGGCAATACCATTGATTAGAACCAAGAACTCCATCACAATACCAACTCTAAGAAGAACATGATCTAGACCATTTACATCATCAAACTGGAAGAATTTGAAAATTCTATTTTTCACAAGAGGACTTAATAATTTCATCTGATTCATCCTACAAGTCCATAATTTCATAGAATAACACTTAGAGAACTATTAACATTATCTCATCAACTATGAACTTTTGTGTACTGTTTATACCTTTTGAGTAGTGTTTGTATTTCTATATTAAAAAATACATCATCTCTTGTTCTAAATTCAAGGATACAAGATATAATTCCAGTCATATCTTTTTAAACTTGATTACTCCCACTGATTAGTGTGAAATAGGTCCTTCTTTGACATTGTATTTTTTCCCATGAAGAACTACCAAAGAGGTCGTGTGACCAGGAAAAACCTCTGTACTATTGTTTACCCTTATCCAGGGGTGGATCATGTTTATTAATGCAATCTTCTTGGTGGTATGTGATCACAAAGTGGAGTAGAATATGTCTCGGCTAGAGACTGAACCACTTGTTTTTTTTCTGATGTGTATTTTAATTTAGTTTGTCTATGATTTACTCTATACTTTAGAAAACATGAGATTTTACTTTTATAGTTTGTCTTGGATAGAAGTTATTATTGTTTTCCATTATTATAATAACATCAAAATATATATCAAAAATTCATATTGACATTATTAATAATTAATCAATATTCTGAGAGGTTATTTGAATAGTAAATAATTTAAAACTATAATACCTTGATTAACTGGGATGTATTCATTTTTATTGGGTAACCTTATTAAGAAAATAGTCAGCAAAAAGTTTTAATAGATACTCAATTCACCAAATCTTGAGTATTCCACATCGACCAACACATGAATCATATTTAATATGATTTCCCACATAGGATAGAAGAATTATTTTGTATATAGTTTTCATTTATTATGTTTTATTACAATTATATTGTATGAAATGGTATTATTCTATGCGATTTCATCTTTTTCATATTATATTATAATAGCTACTAAAATACATACATTTTATATATAAAAGTTTGGGATTACATTGACTCCATGTTGTCCAAACAGGCCTATCACATATACATCCCAATCCTATAATATTTCAACAAATAAATTTTTAAAAATATACTAACTAGTTTTTGAATTAAGATTAGAATACAAAACATTGACATAATCAAATTAAATGGTCATCTAAATACAATTAATACATTATTTATAATCCTTCATTTTTAGACCTTATATACCAAAAATAAATTCTTTTACATGATATTTAACCATTTATTACTTCTCATTTTGAGAATAAATCATTTCAACACAAATAATCAAAATTATTTGAATGTTGTAGAATTATTATAAAACTTCTTGTACAAATGTTTTACTTAACTCAGACATAATGAATTTATTTTCATGATTTTTAATTTTTTCCCTAAACCCCTATAATATCTTTCAAGTAATTTTTTTTAATTTTTTTCTTTTTAAATGATGAATCATTTCTACCTATTTACAAGTAAATTATTTTAATATACATCATCAATAAATCATGATTTTTTATATCAGGAATCACATGATGTTATTTGACATGAGTTTTAGAAAATTCAATACCATTTTTTGTTTATAACCAAGTAATTTTCATCAGTTGTATATTTAACTATAAGTTTATGTAAATTATAATGCACTTGAACACTAAACATTATTATATATTTACATTAAAAATTCATTTATATTATTTTCATCAACTAATAGATTATATTAACTTTTTAATCCATGAATTTCAATAATAATTCCCTCATGCATAAGTACACACCAAATCAATAAATCTCCATGATTTCATTCCATTCAACATGTATGTATTTTAAATGGATTTAATTTTCATAAAAACAAAATGTGTGAATGAAATCATGTATATGCTTATAGAGAACATTATTTTTTAAATTTTCTCAGTCTAATTCAACGGATTTTTGGTTAAATGGAAAAATAATTTATAACTCATCATTTTCACTTCTAATTTGGATAAAAACCAAAAATTACATTCCATGAAAATGTGGTAAAGATTCCCAATTAGGAATATTCTTTACATGAATACCAAAATGTGTCATTATATAATGATAAATGAATTTTTTTTAACATTTAAAATATAAAAATTAATAGTATTTTTATTTAACTTTTTAGTATTATTTACAAATCCATTCACCACCATTATTATTATTAAACTCAACTATTTTCCCCGAATTTTTTTTAGGTAATAATGATCATTATACTATCAATGTATCTAATGAAAATGACACTATATTTATCCTATGCAATAGATATGAAAATATATTTTTTCAAATATCATGAGGGATGAAATATCCTTATGAAAAATCCAGAATTCAAATTGATCTATTTCTCTCAATGAAAATTCTATAACATTTTTTTCTAAATAATATAATTCATGATCCATTAAACAACCTCACTATGAATATAAATAAGATTTTTCCACCTATAAATCCATTAAACCATCATCATATCATTTTTATTCAAATTGTTTCTGTGTTTTCAACCCATTTATTTTTTTACAGCATATGATTTTTAATTTTCAATTTTTTCATAGGTACACATCATCATACTCTTGATGTGAAATTCTTGGATTTTGTCCCATCACCATCACATTAGAAACTAACAATTGACAAAATATATAAAATATTAAATAAAAATAATCTATGTAGTTTTATCATGATCAATAACATGTGGTTTTGCAGTATTACACACACATTGTTTGTAACACCCCAAGCTTCCGTGGTATGCTTCTCTTTGAATAATACAATAGTGTGTGTTATACGCAACTTTGATTTATAACACACCAAAACCAATCAAACTAGCCATTATGAATAGTGATACCCAATTTTTGAAATTTTATAAATTTTATCTTTCAAAATGGACCTCATTTTTGGATTCAGAATATCAAAATTAGCTTAGGGTGAATTTTTGGTATTTTTCTGACAACTTTCAATTTTTGATGAATAGTGAAAAACACTGAGTTATAGTTTTAAACAGAATTATTATTTAAATAATATTTTATTTTATTTAAATTTATTTTACATAAAAATAGATACATAATACCTATATAATTTCAATGTAATTCATTGGAGTTAGTTTATAATAATTTTAGATATATATAAATTTTATTGAACTTTTCACTGTCTTTTACCCACCTCCTAGGAGAATTTCCAAATTCACATAAAACATAATTTTTCGTCTTTTGTGAGTAGAATTTAAAAAATCCAAGAGACATGGTTGATATTATTAAGAAAAATATGGTTCGAATAATAACTTTTTACTTTTATTAACCACGGTTAAAAGTAAATAGTGTATTTAAGGGTAAAAATGATATTATTATTACCCTAACACATGTCCTAATTCTATTGGATAAATATAATTAGACCACAAAATACCTTAGGAATAAAATATGAACCTTTTTGGTCCACTTCGATTATATTAGGACATTTATTATTATTTAATTCAAAGAAGAGTTAAATGAGTAAAAGTCAAAGTTTAATAACTAAAACATTTTTAATATAGGGTTATACATAAGATAAATTAGACTATAAATATTCATTAAAAATATAAAAATATTTCCTACATAACAGTATTTTATTTATATTTTTTAGAAATTATATAATTTAATTTATTTAAGACACAATGATGATGAAGTAATTACCTAATTAATGAAATATTAAAATAATTGATATTATAAATATCCAAATAAATGTAATTTGAGACTTTTTATGAATTTATATATTTTACTAGCTTAATATGATATTTTATTGTTGGTTGGATTAATTTTATTTAATTTAATAATGAATTTATGAATTTAGAAAAAAACAAAATACCAAATAGTGTCAAAATTGGCATAAAAAATATTTAAAAATAATATCATATTATTAATTGATATTTTATTCCTAAAAATATAAGGTTTAGAAAAAGGACTTATATAATGATAGGTGTATTATTAATGAACCACTTGGGGTTCGTATGGAAGTATATAGTATGTTTATTAACCATATAATATAAAAATAAAAAGAGACATGGTAAATGTCAAACTATTTAACTAATAGTTAAATGTAAACGATAAAGTCAATATAGTGACCCAAACCTGTCTAAAACCTATTGGTTGAGTGGTTTTAGACCCATACCCACCTTATCCTTTAAATAAATTATGTTTGAGCCATTATAAACCAAAAATTATTTTATTATAAAATAATATTTCTAGCTTCTCCTAAGGTGCCCCTCACCCCTCTTATAAAAGGGAACCCCACCTTCTCTCTAATTCACACTATCTAATCCATTTGGATCGGCCAAACTTGGCCCAAATACCCTCTCAACTATCCTCCCTTCATTCTAGAGGCCTTAATTTAGTCATAAATCCATCCTAAGGACCCCTTTTTATCAAATCAAAAGAAAGAACCCGAAGAAGATGTAAACATTTCATCACCTCTTTCAAGTACCTTTCTTCTTACACTTCCTTTTTCTTTGTTGTTTCCATTATAAAATAATGACTCCAGTATATTCTATATACTGTGATGTGATTATAAATATATTACAACCAAATTCATTATCATATCCATCCTTTGAATGACATTTCACCATACGTGCGTACGTACGGCTTATTGTCTCCATGTATTGGTGTAATTCTTATTCAATAACTATTATTTAGATGGGTATAATAATGCTGTGTAATTGATGTAAATAAAAAATATAACATGATAATGATTCGTTCTATATGATATATCATCCAATTATATATTATTTTAATATCAAAAAAATGATATTGTTTCTCGTCCGTAGGTACGGATTACCGTCTCTACAAACGCGATGAGATTAATTCCCCATCGTATCCATTGAAGACTAATTTTGATTATATGATTAAAAATAATGTTTAAAGACATGATATCATTCTTTATATGAATAATATACATCCCATCCATGAAAAATATGACTCACATAATAAATAATATAAAGTAAAACAAATCTATTAACACCCAAAACAACGATAATACTAAGATATTATTAACAATGCAATGTTAAAAGATCATATATGATATCATTTTTATGAATATGATTATTTTATAATTTAATAACAATTATTTCACCATTATATAAGAGGTTAACTAACACTTGACCAAGGAAAAGTTCAAGATAAGGGTTAATTCTACAACCTCTTCATTATTCAAGGTTGTTTATATGTAATTATCTACTAGGACCTCTTTATCATCCACATCCATGTTTCTCAAAAATGTATTTAAAAACATTTTTTCTATTTATTATACAATGGGTTAAATTAATTTATACCTTTATTTGACCTTATATGTATTTGAAAATAATTTTTCCGTCATTTTCCCAACAATGTACTTTTGGACCGTTTTGACAAAATTATGGTAAGAATGTTTTTTTATCTTATATAGAGGGTGTAGCTATTTTCCGCCATTATAACATCATCGAAGCTTTCCTTACAAGATTATTAGAATTTATTGATATATAAATTTTTTTATAATTATATTACTTTTAAATGATTTTAAAATACAAAGAGATATTTATAAAAAAATATTTTGATATCATCTATGACAACATCCTTTGATGTATTGTAATCTTATTTGACGTTGGTTTTTTATGATACAAAACATACCTATTATATTGAAAGTTTTGTGATATTTTTGACTATGGATGTGATATTTTTATAACATTCATGGTTTATGGATAAAGTATTGACATTTCGTATGCATGTTTTAATATGAATGTTTATTTTATATTTAAACCTTTTCATATGAGGAATGCATTGGACTAAGTATATAAAGGGTAGAGCCAGCTTTATCCCCTCTATGAAATGGTAGTTCTAATTAGACAAACTAGTGTCTTGGCACATGGCCTTTACAAAATCATATTGGTAGTCTTGGCACAAGACCTTGACTATGTGGTTATGAATGTCTGGAGTTATGCATTCCATCATTATGAAAGTGGATATTGATATTGCATGTGATTATTCGGATAGTTGAATATCTATCTGAGTAAGTAAATGGAATTATTTGATTTTATCTTTTCCATATAATTCTACAGTTCATGTTTAAAAGGATTTTGTTTTATTATTATATATTTCCTTAAATGTTTATTCTTATTTATGAAAGTTTCCGCTATATTGTTATCATTACTAAGAATCTGAGCTCACCCCATTCTATGTTTTATTTTTCCAAGGATGCGAAGAAGTATTTTATGACTGACCTGGAGGGATAGTATGAGGGGATATGAGTGTGTTCTTTGGAAATAATGTTGTTGTAGTTTTTCATTTTATGATGTAATGTAAACCTTATGAATGTATCTAGTACTTACAAGGATACTAAACTAATCGGTCTTTCGAGACTTGATCTTTTCAGATCATGACAATTTTATGTAATAATGCACTAACTGTAGGTAACTAGGGTTTGGGCATTATAGTTGGTATCAGAGGAAGGTTAGCACAAACCTTGGAAACTATATTTGTATGAAATCAGATTAGAGCACATAGCCCTAAAAAATAAATTGAGGATTATTACAGAAGTACTCTCTATAATTTTGGTATTGTAAAGATTTTTTTGAGTTTTCCCTGAAATACATCCTTGTATGGATACGAGTAGGTAAGTGTGGCTCTGGCACAGATATAACTAGGGGTAAAAACAGAAAACACCGCTTTGACCTAGAGTTGAACGGGAACTGGTGCATTTCAACGGGCCTTGATGCACTCATAGTTATGACACTCCCTGGGGATATGCATAGGATAAATCTAATTTTCATTACAATACATTATGAAGGGTTTATGAGTATATATACTAACTCAAATAAAACATTTTTATGATTATGGATTATATCCATAAAATATACAATTTATGTTACGTATTTTACAAGTTTGGAATTATGTATTTTGATTCATAAACAAATATAGTTTATGCCATTATTTAGAAATGGAGCCTAGTGGAAGGAATAAAAACCGTATCAATGGATGTACTCCATGTAGGGATTTACCTCCTGCTCAAGATAATTATAGTGGAGCTGGTGATGCAACTGGTGCTGATCAACTAATCACCATACTAGGAAAAATCACTCAGGATATGAATAATAACCTTACCCGTATAGAGCACACTGATCCGCAGTGTGGAGGACCAATGTTAGACCGCTTCATGAGGCAACAACCACCAACATTAAATGGGAGTAAAAATACAATAGTATCCGTTCAATGGATAAATTCCTTATAAAAAATATTCCACACCTTGGTGAGTAGAAAAAGGGTAAAAGTTGTCAAAAAAGTTTACCGCCTCACTGGAGATGCTGATCAATGGTGTTCATTGATTCAAAACACAAAGGAAGATGATGGAGTATAATATATGAAATAGAGGGAGTTTAAAAATATTTTCTTAGAAAAATACATTCCTTGTGACCATCGAGCAGATATGGAAAAGAAATTTGTAAGTCAGAGGAAAAATGAAGATGAGAATGTCCCAATGTATGAGGATAAATTTACAAGGTTAGCGAGGCATGCTACATATTATATACATAACCCAAAATATAAGATTGATCATTTCTCTGATGTGTTAAAACCATTTCTACATTGATAATTAGTCTCACAATCCTTCTCATCATACAATGATATTGTCTCATGTGCTATCAAGAAAGAAAAAACATTCTCTAAGTCTTACAACTTTAAAGAAAAGAATGAGAAGAAGAGATCTGCTGAACACTCTGGAAATAAAAATAAGGGAAGAAGGGAAAAGTTGAATATCAATCATGCACTACATGTGAGAAGAAACACCCTGGTACTTTTCTGATGGGAATGGGAGTCTTTTAAAAGTGTGTTGAAAAATGCCACCAAGCTCGTGATTACAAGGGGAAAAAGTGGCTGTCGATGTTGAATTCTACAATTGTAGATAAAGGGGGAATTATGCGAATGAATTCCATAAGCATTAGGAGAACTTACATCAGAAAAGTCCAAGGGATCAAGGCCAAGTTTATGCTATCACTACTACTGAGGTTGAATCTCTGAAAGATGCGGTGGAAGGTAAATTAATGGTTTCCTCAAGTTTCGAAAATACATTATTTGATTCTGGATCATCGCATTGTTTCATATCTTCCCAATTTTATAAGAAAATTAGATATTTCCAATTGGATTTAACAAGGGTGTTGTCGGTCAAAAATTCAAAGGGAAGTATCATCACAATAATATTTTGGGAATCAGTTCCAATTAGAGAATATAAATGATCTTTATCTGCTGATCTCATCATCATACCCAAGATTGAATTTGATATAATCCTTGGTATGTATTGGATTTCAGACCATGATGCGCTGATGTATTGTGATAATAAGGTGGTTGCTATTTTTTATGATGATGATAAAGAACACCTTATCTTTAGAGCATAATCATCACCACCTAATTCTTATCTAGATCCCCCCTCAGTAGCTCAACTAAATTCAATTATTGGGGAGGAAGAGAATGAAGCAATTGTGGGTGAGGAAAATAATGTTCAAATAGAGGATGTACCTATTGTGCAACAGTATGTTGATGTATTTCCTGAGGATTTACTAGGACATCCTCTAGAATGAGAAATTGAGTTTTCCATTAATTTAATTCATGGATCTAGGCCTATATAGAAGACCCCTTATAGAATGGACACTATGGAATTAGTGGAACTAAAGAAACAACTAGAAGAATTGAGTATTAAGGGATTTTTTCGCCCTAGTGTTTCTCCATGGGGTGACCATATCCTTTTTGTTAAAAGAATGATAGATCTATGAGGTCATGCATTTACTACAGGGAGATCAATGTTATAACAATAAAGAACAAGTATACCCGACATCGCATTGATTATTTATTCGACCAAATTCATAGAGATCAATACTTTTCAAAGATTGACCTTCAATCTGGATATCATCAGTTGTGTGTAAAGAAGGAAGATATTCCGAAAACAACCTTTCAAACTAGGTATAGGAATTACAAGTTTATATTAATGACTTTTGAATTGACTAATACACCATATGTCTTCATGGATCTAATGAATACAGTTTTCAAGGAATATCCTAATGACTTTATAGTGGTATTTATTGATGATATCTTGGTTTACTCCAAAATCTACAAAGATCATGAAAATCGCTTGCGCATTATAATGATTACTTTTAGAAGACATGAATTATATCAGATGTTTAGAAAGTGTGAATTCTGGATTGATAAGATTTTTTTTCTTGGACATATTTTCTATAAGGATGGAATCTCTGTTGATCCTTCTAAGACGAGAGAAATCAAAGAATGACCAACACCGACGATTATAACTGAGGTACGCCGTTTTATTGGTTTAGTAGGATATTATCAACGTTTCATCATGAATTTTACTCGGTTGGCTAACCCATTAACAAATATCACCTGAAAAGGGATTAAATTTGTTTGGAAAAAAGACTGTGAAGAATTTTTTGAAGAATTGAGGATAATATTAGTCAATTCTCTTATCTTGACTCTACCATTAGGGAATCATGGGTTTGTTATTTATAGTGATTCTTCAAAGAAAGAACATGGTTGTGTCCTTATGAAGAATGATTGGGTTACATCCTGTGCATCACAAAAAAAAATTAATGAGTAAAACATTTATACTCATGATCTTCTATTAGCAGCTGTAATCTTTGCTTTGAAGATTTGTTGAGACTATCTCTATGGTAAAAAATGTGAGTTATATAGCAATCACAATATTTTGAAGTATATTTTCTCACAGAAAGAACTCAACATGAGGCAAAGGAGATGGATTGAACTACTCAAGCATTATGATTACACGATACACTACCACCCGAGGAAGGAAAATAAGGTGGAAGATGCTTTGAGCAGAAATGATCATGGAGTTCTGAACAAGATAAGATTTGAAAATGATCATGTATACATGGATATCATAATGATAGATATGGGAATCACCATTGAAGGTGAAACATCAATACTTTTTCAAATGGTTTCCAAACCATCTTTACTATAATGGATAAAGTGTTCTCAGACCAGTGATGAAGAGTTTCAAAAGAAGATTAAATTTGTGAATGATGGGAGATTGAGTGACTTTGTGTATGAAGATGGAATTTTAAAATTTAGGAAGAGAATTTGTGTTCCCGATATACTTGATCTAAAAAGATAATTTTTGGATGATTCTCATAGTTCCAATTTCTTTATACACCCTGGGAGAACCAGAATATATAGAGATTCGAAGGAACATTTTTTGTGGGAAAACATGAAGAGGGATATTGGTGACTTTGTCTCAATATGTATGCTTTGTCAACAAGTAAAATCTGGAAGGTAACAGCCTGGAGGAGTCATGAAACCTCTTCCCATACTCGAGTGGAAATGGGTTAATATTACGATGGACTTTTTCATGGGACTAACAAAGACTCCTAGAAAGAATGATGAAATATGGGAAATTGTTGATTGTCTTACCCAGTTAGCATACTTTCTTGCTATAAGAGAAGATTTACCACTTGAATGTTTTGCAAGTCTATATATTAATGATGTTGTAAAACTTCATGGAATACCACTATCATTTTTTACGGATCGTGATCCACATTTTACATCACGATTCTGGAAAAGCATTCAGAAACCCCTGGATACTGAACTTTATTTGAGAACTGCCTACCACCCCAAACTGATGGAAAATCATAATGGACTATTCAAACCTTAGAAGTCATGTTGATATCATGCTCACTTTACTTTCAAGGTTTTTGGGATCAATTTTTACCTATGGTAGAATTTTCCTATAACAATAGCTTCCATTCAAGTATTCAGATGGCACCATATGAAGCATTATAAAGAAAGAGATGTTGCACCCAACCTATTGGGATGATGTTGGTGAATGAAAACTGGTAGGCCCAGAACATGTGGAGGAAACGATGGAAAAGGTGAAGGTAATCCATAACCACACTAAGGTAACTCAAAGTAGAAAAAAGAGATATGCTGATAACCAAACGAAGGATTTGGAATTTCAGGTAGAAGATGATGTTTTCAGGATGGTATCTCTATGGAAGGGTATTATACATTTTGGTAAGAAGGTTAAATTGAGTTCTAGGTTCATTAGAAATTTCAAAAATTCTCAAACAAATTGGGGTTGTAGCTTACCATTTTCCAATGCCCCCAAGACTCTCCAAAGTTCATGATGTATTCCACGTATCACTGTTGAGAAAATACATGCCTGACCCAATGCATGTAATCACTTATGAAAAATTAGAACTGGAACCTGATATGTATTATTGTGAAAAGCCAGTCAAGTTACTTGATACAAGAGAAAAATTTCTCAGAAACCGGATGACTTATCTGGTAAAAGTTCTATGGAGAAACCATACGAGGGATGAGGCAATGTGGGAACCAGAGGATCTTATGATGAAGTACCACCCGAGTCTTTTTATACGGTAATATTGTATAAATTTCGAGGATGAAATTATTTGAAGGAGGGGAGAATGTAACACCCTATGCTTCCACGATATTCTTCTCTTTGAATAATATAGTAGCATGTGTTTCACGCAACTTCAAGTTCTAACACACCACAACCAATAAAAATAGTCGTTATGAATAGTAATACCCAACTTTTGAAATTTTATAAATTTTATCTTTCAAAATGGACATCATTTTTGGATTTGGAATATCAAAATTAGTTTAGGGTGAATTTTTGGTATTTTTCTGAAAACGTTCAATTTTTGATAAATAGTTAAAACACTGAGTTATACTTTAAAACAAAATTTTTATTTAAATAATAACTTTTTATATTTAAATTAATTTTTTGCCAAATTATATACATAATATCTATATATGTTCTATGTAATTCATTGGATTCAGTTTATAATTATTTTAGATATATAAAAATTTTATTTAACTTTTCACAGTCTTTTACCCACGTCATAGAAGAATTTGGAAATTCACACAAAACATAATTATACCACTTCTGGGAGTGGAATTTCAAAAATCCAAGAGACAAGGTTGATATTCTTAAGAAAAATGTGGTTCAATAAGATGGATGTTTTTGGTGAATAGTAACTTTTTACTTTTATTTAACACGGTAAATGGTAAATAGTGTATTTAAAGTTAAAAATGATATTATAATTACCCTAACAGAAGTCCTAATTCTATTGTATAAATATAATTCGACCAAAAACAACCTTAGGAATAAATTATGAACTTCTTTGGCCCACTTGGATTAGATTAGGACATTTATTATTATTTAATTCAAAGAAGAGTTAAAAGAGTTAAAATCGACGTTTAATAACTAATACATTTTTAGTATAGGGTTATACATAAGATAAATTCGACTATTAATATTCAATAGAAAGATAAAATTATTTCCTAAATAATGGTATTTTATTTATATTTTTTAAAAATTATATAATTTAATTTATTTAAGACAGAATGATGATGCTGTAATTATCCAATTAATGAAATATTAAAATAATTGATATTATAAATATCATAATAAATATAATTTGAGAATTTTAATGAATTAAAGTAATTTCCTAGGTTTATATGACATGTTAGTGTTGGTTGGATGAATCTTGTTTAATGTAATAATGCTGTTATAAATTTAGAAAAAACAAAATACCATATAGTGCCAAAATTGACATAAAAGAATATTTAAAAACATATTATATTATTAATAGATATTTTATTCCTAAAAATATAAGGTTCGACCAAAGGAATTATATAATGATAGGTATATCATTAATAAAACACTTGGGATTCTCTTAGAAGTATATTTTATGTTTATTAACCATATAATATAAAAATACAAAGAGGCATGGTAAATGTCAAACAATTTAAATAAGAGTTAAATCTAAAAGATAACATTAAAATAGTTACCCGAACCAATATAAAACCTATTGGTTGAGTGATGTTAGACCCATAATCACCTTATACTTTAAATAAATCATTTTATAGCCATTATAAATAGAAAAGTATTTTATTATAAAATAATATTTCCATCTTTTCCTAAGGTGCCCCTCACCTCTCTTATAAAAGGTCACCCCCTTCTCTATAATTCACACCATCAAAGCCATTATGATCGGCCAAAATCTGCCCAAATACCCTCTCAAATATCATCCCTTCATCCTATAGGCCTTACATTAGTCAGAAATCCAACCTAAGGAGTCCTTTTGATCAAATCAAAAAGAATAACCTGAAGAAGAGGTAAATATTTCGTCACCTCTTCGAAGTACCTTTCTTCTTCAACATCATTTTTATTTATTGTTTCCATTATAAAATAATAAATCCGTTATCTTCAATATATTTTTATGTTATTATAAATATGGTACAACCAAATTCATTATCCTATCCATCCTTTGAATGACATGTCACCATACGTGCGTACATACGGCTTACCGTCTCCACATAGTGGTGTAATTGTTAATCAATAATAATTATTTGAATGGGTATAATAATGATGTTTAATTGATGTAAATAATCAATATAACATGATAATTATTCTTTATATATGATATAGCATCCAATTATATATTATTTTAATATCAACAGAACAATATTGTTGCTCGTGTGTACGTACGGATTACCGTTTCCACAAACACGATGAGATTCATTCCTCATCGTATCCATTCAAGACTAATTATCATTATATGATTAAAAATAATAATTAAATACTTAATATCATTCTAGATATGAATAACATACATCCCATCCATAACAAATATGACTCACATAACAAATAATATAAAGGAAAACGAATCTGTTAACACCCGAAACAACGATAATACTAAGATATTATTATCAAAGAAATTTTAAAAGATCATATATGATATCATTTTAATGTTTATGATTCGTGTATAATTTGATAACAATTATTTCAAAATTATCCAGGAGGTTAACCTACCCTCGACCAAGGAAAAGTACAAGGTAAGGGTTAATTCTACAACCTCTTCATTATTCAAGGATGTTTATATGTAATTATCTACTGGGACCTCCTTATCATCCACATCCATGTTTCTAAAAAATGTATTTCAATTTTTTTTTACTATTTAATATACAATGTGTTAAATTAATTTATACCCTTATTTGACCTTATATGTTTTTAAAGGAATCCTTCCATCGTTTTCCAAATAATGTACTTTTTGAACTTTTCAACAAAATTATGGTAAGAATGTTTTTTATCTTATACGGTGGGTGCTGCTATTTTTCTCTGTTATAACATCGTTGAAACATCCCTTACAAGATTATAAGAATATTTTGAAATATAAATGTTTTCTTTTTTAACTAGATGACTTTTAAATGATTTCAAAATAGAAATATATATTTCTCAAAAAAAGTTTTGATTTTATATATGTCAACATCTTTTGATGGATTCTAAGCTTATTAGAAGTTGATTTATTATGATACAAAACTTCCATATTGTACTGAATGTTTTGTGATATGTTTGACTATGGATGTGATATTTTTATACCATTCATGGTTTATGGATAAAGTATTGAAATTTTGTATGATAGTTTTAATACGAATGTTTATGTTCTATTTAAACCTTTTCATATGAAGAATGCATTAGACTTAGTAAGTGACAGGTGGATCCCGATATAGCTCCTCGATGAAATGGTAGTTATAATGAGAAAAAATAGTGTCCTGGCACAAGGACTTCAAAAAAATATTATTTTTATTTTTGGAACAAGGCCTTGACTATGTGGTTATGAAAGTCTAGCATTAGGCATTCCATCATTATGAAAGTGGCTATTGATATTGCATGTGATTATTTGACTTCTTGAATATCCATGTAAGTAAGTAAATTGAATTATTTGATTTTATCTTTAAAATATTATGATGAAATTAAAGTTTAAAAGGATTTTGTTTTAGTATTATACATTGCCTTAAATGTTTATGATTATTTATGAATGTTTCTGCTATATTGTTATCCTTACGAAGCATCTGAGATCTCCCCATTCTATGTTTTATTTTTCAAAGGATGTGGCAAAGTATTTTATGACTGACTTGCAGGGATAGTCTGAGAGGATATGAGTGTGGTCTATGGAAATAATGTTGTTGTAATTTTTAATTTTATGATGTAATTTAAACCTTATTAATGTATCTAGTACTTCCAAGGCTACTAAAATAATCAGTCTTTCGAGACTTGATCTTTTGTGATCATGCCAATTTTATGTAATAATACACTGACTGTAGGTAACTAGGATTTCGGTATTACAGTTTCGTTCAGAGGAATTTTAGAAAAATCCTTGGAAACTAGATTTTTATGAACTCTGATTAGAGAACATATCCCTACGAAATATATTGAGGATTAGTATAGAAGAACATACTAGAATTTGGGTATTGTGGGGATTTAGGGAGTTTTACAAGAAATAAATCCTTGTATGGATACAATTAGGTAGAGGAGGCTCTGGCACAGTTGTACTTAGGGGTAAAACCCGAAAACACTACTTTGATGTAGACTCCAACAGGAACTCGTGCATAAAAATGGGCATTGCATCACTCTTGGTTACGACACTCCTGGGGGATATGCATATGATAATTATAATTTTATTTACAAACAATTATTAATGGTTTATGAGTATATAATTCCTCAAAGAAAACATTTTTATGATTATAGATTATATCCATAAACTATTAAATTTATGTTACGTATTTTAAAAGTTTGGAATTATGTATTTCGATTCATAAACTAATCTAGTTTATTCCATTATTTAGAAATGGAACCTAGTGGAAGGAATGAAAACTGTATCAATGCACACACTCCATGTTAGGATTCCCCTCCTTCTCATTATAATTATAGTGGAGCTGGTGATGCAACTGGTGTTGATCATCTAATCACCATTCTTGGACAACTCACTCAGGTTATGAATAATAACCATACCCATATGGAGCACCCTGATCCATAGTGTGGAGGATCAATGTTAGAACGCTTCATGATGCAACAACCACCAACATTCAATTGGAGTACAAATCCACTAGTAGCCGATCAATGGGTAAATTCCTTAGAAAAAATATATCACTCCTTGGGGAGTAGCAAAAGGGTAAAAGTTGCCATGGCAGTTTACCACCTCACTGGAGATGCTGCTCAATGGTGGTCATTAAAACACAAAGTAAGATGATGAAGTATCAAATATGGAACGGAGGGAGTTTAACGATCTTTTTTTAGAAAAATATTTTCCTTGTGACCATCGAGCAGATATAGAAAGGCAATTTCTGAGTCTGAGGAAAAAAGGGGATGAGAATTTCCCAATGTATGAGGATAACATTACATGGTTAGCGAGGAATGCTATAGATTATATACATAACCCCATATGTAAGATTTATTGTTTCTTTTATGGGTTAAAACCATTTCTCCATTTAGAATTATTCTCACAATCCTTCTTATCGTACGAAGATATTGTCTCATGTGCTATCAAGACATAAAAATAATTCTCTAAGTCTTACGACCTTAAAGCAAAGAAAGAGAAGAAGAGATCTGCTAAACACTCTGGAAATGGAAATAAGGGGAAGAAGGGAAAAGTTGAATATCAATGATGCAGTAAATGTGGGAAGAAACACCCTAGTACTAGCCTGAAGGGAATGGAAGTGTGTTACAAGTGTGTTGAAAAAGGCCACTATGCTCGTGATTACAATGGGAAGAAAGAGGATGCCAATGTTGAATGCTATAATTGTAGAGAAAAGAGGAATTATGTGAATGAATTTCATAAGTTTCAGGGGAACATACCTTAGAAAATGCCAAGGGATCAAGGCCAAGCTTATGCTATAACTACTACTAAGGTTGAAGCTCCGAAATACATGGTGGCAGGTAATTTAATGGTTTCCTCAAGTTAAGAAAATAATTTATTTTATTCTAGATCATCGTATTATTTAATATCTTTCGAATTTTCTAAGTAAATTAGATATTTAAAATTTGATTTAACAAGGGATTTTTCAATAAAAACTCATAAGGGAAGTATCATCACAACAATGTTTTGTGAATCAGTTCTCATTAGAGAATATAAATGTTCTTTATCTACAAATATTATTGTCATACCCATGATTAAATTTGATATAATCCTTGGTATGAATGGGATTTAAGACCATGATGTGAATATTTATTGTATGAAGAAGTAGGTTACAATTTTTGATGATGATGATAAAGAACACCTTATCATTAGAAAAGAATCGTCACCACCAAATTCTTATCTAGATCCAACCACAATAGCTCAACTAAATTCAATTATTAGGTAGGAATAGAATGAAGCAATTGTGGGTTAGGAAAATAATTTTCAAATAGAGGATGTACCTATTGTTCAAGAGTATGTTGCTTTATTTCCATAGGATTTACCTGGACATCCTCCAGAATGAGAAATTGAGTTTTCCATTTATTTAATTCCTGGATCAAGGCCCATATCAAAGACCCCTTATAGAATGCCACTGTGGAATTAGTGTAACTAAAGAAACAATTACATGAATTGAGTAATAAGGGATTTATTCGCCCTGGTGTTTCTCCTTGGGGATCCCTTGTCCTTTTTGTTATGAAGAATGATGGATCTATGAGGTTGTGCATTGACTACATGGAGATCGATTCTATAAAAATAAAGAACAAGTATCCCCTACCTCGCATTGATGATTTATTCGACCAACATCATGGAGATCAATACTTTTCAAAGATTGAACTTCAATCTGGATATCATCAGTTGTGTGTGAAAAAGGAATATATTCCGAAAATAGTATTTCGAACCAGGTATGGGTATTACGAGTTTACAGTAATGCCTTTTTAATTGACTAATGCACCCTCTGTCTTTATGGATATGATGAATAGTGTATTCAAGGTATATCTTGATGACTTTTTAGTGGTATTTATTCATGATATCTTGGTATAATCCAAAAGCTACGAAGATCATGAAAATCACTTGCGCATTATACTGAAAACTCTTAGAAGACATGAATTATATGGGAAGTTTACCAAGTGTGAATTCTGGGTTGAGGAGATTTCTTTTCATGGATATATTGTCTCTATGGACAGAAGCTCTGTTTATCCTTCTAAGACAAGAGCAATCCAAGAATGGCCAGCACCAACGAGTATAACTGCAGTTTTCAATTTTATTGGTTTAGCAGGCTATTATCAAATTTTTTTCATGAATTTTGCAAGGTTGGCTAACCCATTAAAAAAGATCACACGAAATGGGGTTAAATTTGTTTGGAAAAAAGAGTTTGAAGAATTATTTGAAGAATTGAAGAGAATATTAGTCAATTCTATTATCTTGACTCTACCATTAGGGAACGATGAGTTTGTTATTTATAGTGATTCTTCAGAGAATGGACTTGGATGTGTTCTTATACAGAATGATAGGGTTATATATTATGCATCACAACAGCTAAAAATTCATGGGTAAAACTATCCTACTCATGATCTTGTGTTACTATCTATAATCTTTGCTTTGAAGATTTTAAGACACTATCTCTATGGTGAGAAATGTGAGATATATACCTATCATAATATTTTGAAAAATATTTTCTCACAGAATGAACTCAAAATGAGGCAAAAGAGATGGATTGAACTACTCAAGCATTATGATTTCACGATACACTACCACTCAGGGAAGGAAAATAAGGTGGAAGATCCTTTGAGCAGAAAGGATCATGGAATTTTGAACAAGATGAGAGTTGAAAAGTATCCTATATACATGGATCTCATAATGATAGATATGGGAATAACCATGGAAGTTGAAACATCAATAATTTTTCAAATTGTTGCTAAACCATCTTTACTAGAATGGGTAAAGAGTTCTCAGACCAGTGATGAAGAGTTTTAAAAGAAGATTAAAGCTATGAATGATGGGATATTGAGTGACTATGTGTATGAGGATGATATTTTGAAATTTGGGAATAGAATTTGTGTTCCCTATATACCTAATCTAAAAAGGGAATTGTTGGATGATGCTCATAGTTATAATTTATCTATACACCATGGGAGAACCAAAATGTATAGAGATTTGAAGGAACATTTTTGGTGGGACAACATGAAGAGGGAGATTGCTGATTTTGTATCAATATGTATGGTTTGTCAACAAGTGAATGATGGAAGGAAAAAACTTGGAGGAGTCATGAAACCTCTACCCATACCTGAGTTGAAATGATTTTACATTAATATGGACTTTGTCATGGGACTACCAAAGACTCCTATAAAGAATGATGAAATATGGGTCATTGTTGATCATCTTACCAAGTTAGCACACTTTCTTGCTATAATAGAAGATTTACCACTTGAACGTTTAGAATGACTATATATTAATGAAGTTGTAAAACTTCATGGAGTACCACTATTGATTTTTTCTTATCATGATCCGTGTTTTACATCAAGATTCTAGAAAATTATTCAGAAATACCTGGATACTAAACTTCTTTTGAGCACTTCCTACCACCCCCAAACTGATGGATAATCAGAAATGACTATTCACACCTTAAGATGTCCTGTTTAGATCATTATAAATTGACATTCAAGGTATGTGGGATCAATATTGACCTCTAGTATAATTTTTCTATAACAATAGCTTCCATTAAAGTATTCATATGTCACCATATGAAGCGTTATACAGAAAGAGATGTCACACACCAACTTGTTGGGATGATGTTAGAGAATGAAAACTCATAGGCCTAGAACATGTGGAGGAAACGATGGAAAAGGTGAAGGTAATACAAAACCACATCAAGGAAGCTCAATGTAGACATAAGATCTATGCTGATAACCGAAGGAAAGATTTGGAATTTCAGGCAGGAGATCATGTTTTCTTGAAGGAATCTCCATGGAAGGGTGTTATATGTTTTGGTAAGAAGCGTAAATTGAGTACCAGGTACATCATACCTTTATAAATTCTAGAAATAATTGGGGTTGAAGCTTACAGTTTGGAAATGCCGCCAAGACTCTCCAAAGTTCACGATGTATTCTACGTATCACTGTTGAGAAAATACCTGCTTGACCCAATGCATGTACTCATCTACGATGAATTAGAACTGGATCCCGATCTGTCTTATTGTGAAAATCCAGTCAAGATACATGATACAAGAGAACAAGTTCTGAGAAACTAGATGACTCATCTGGTAAATTTTCTATGGAGAAACCATAAGAGGGATGATGCAATGTGGGAACCCGAGGAACTTATGATGAAGAATCACAAGAGACTTTTTATGCAGTACTAGTCTAGAAATTATGAGGAATAGATTATTTGAAGGAGGGGTGAATGTAACACCCCAATCTTCCACGATACACTTCTCTTTGAATAATACAGTAGTGCGTGTTGTATGCAACTTCGAGTTCTAACACACAACAACCAATCAAACTAGTCGTTGTGAACAGTAATACACACTTTTTGATAATTTATAAATTTTATCATTCAAAATGGAAATCATTTTTGGATTCGGAATATCGAAATTATCTTAGGGTGAATTTTTGGTATTTTTCTGAAAACTTTCAATTTTTGATGAATAGTGAAAAACACTGAGTTATAGTTTAAAACTAAATTTTTATTTAAATAATAATTTTTTTTAAATTTAATTTATGTCAAAATAGATATATAATACTTATATAAGGTCAATTTAATTCATTTTAGTCAGTTTATAATAATTTTAGATATATAAAATTTTATTTAATTTTTCACCGTCTTTAACCCACCTCCTAGGAGAATTTACAAATTCACATAAAACATAATTTTACAACATCTGTGAGTGGAATTTAAAAAATATGATAGACACTATTGATATCAGGAAAAAAATGCGGTTCAATAATATGAAAATAATTTTTGGTGGATAGTAACTTTTTACTTTTATTTACCACCGTTAAAATTAAATAGGGTATTTAAGGATACAAATGATATTATTATTACCCTAAAACATTTCCTAATTCTATTGGATAAGTGTAATTCGACCACAAAAAACTTATGAATAAAATATTAACCTATTTGGTCTACATGGATTAGATTAGGACAATTATTATTATTTAATTCAAAGAAGAGTTAAAAAAGTTTTAATAATTGTCTAATAACTAAGACATTTTTAATATAGGGTTATAAATAAGATAAATTCGAATATTAATTTCATTATAAATATAAAAACATATCTTACATAATTTTATTTTATTTACATTTTTAGACATTATATAATTTAATTTATTTATGAAACAATGATGATGCAGTAATTAACTAATTAATGAAATATTAAAATAATTGGAATTTTAAATATCCAAATAAATGTAATTTGGGACTTTTATTGAATTAAACTAATTTATAATGTTAATATGAAATTTTATGGTTGGTTAGATGAACATTTTTTGATGTAATAATGCTGTTAGGAATTTAGAAAAAACAAGATACCAAATAGTGTCAAAATTGACATAAAAAAGTTTTTAAAACAAATATTATATTATTGAATGATTTTTTATTCCTAAAAATATAAGGTTAGGGCAAATGACTTATATAATGATTGGTGTATCATTAATTAACCACATGGGGTTCTCCTGGAAGTATATAATATGTTTATTAACTATATAATATAAAAATACAATGAGACATGGTAAATATCAAACTATTTAACTAAGAGTTAAATCTAAAGGATAAAGTTAATATAGTGACCCAAAACTCTCTAAAACATATTGGTTGAGTGGTTTTAGACCCCTCCCCACCATATCCTTTAAATAATTCATTTTGGATCCATTATAATCCGAATATTATTTTATTATAAAATAATATTTCTAGCTTTTACTAAGGTGCCCCTCACCCCTCTTATAAAAGGGAACTCCCCCTTCTCTCTAATTCACACCTTAAAATCCATTTGGATCAGCCAAACTATACCCAAATACCCTATAAAAAATCCTCCATTAATCCTAGAGGCCTTCATTTCCTCAGAAATCCAACCTAAGGATACCTTTTTATCAAATCAAAAGGAAGAACCTGAAGAAGATGTAAATATTTCATCACATCTTTCAAGTTCCTTTCTTCTTCCACTTCCTTTTTCTTTGTTGTTTACATTATAAAATAATAACTACATTATATTATATATAATTTGATGTTATAATAAATATGTTAGAACCAAATTTATTATCTGTTCCATCCATTGAATGACATGTCATCATACATGTATACGTAAGACTTTCCGTCTCTACATAGTGGTGTAATTGTTATTCAAACATTATTATGTTGATGGGTATAATAATGATGTGTAATTGATGTAAATAATAAATATAAAATGATAAAGATTCTTTATATATGATATATCATCCAATTATATATTATTTTAATATCAACAGAATGATATTTTGGCTCGTACGTACGTACGGATTACCGTCTCCACGAACATGATGAGATTCATTCCCCATCATACCCATTCAAGACTTATTCTCATTAGATGATTAAGAATAATGTTTAAAGACATGATATAATTCTTGATATGAGTATGATACATACCATCCATAACAAATATGACTCACATAACAAATAATATAAAGGAAAATGAATCCATTAACATCCGAAACAACAATAATATTAAGATATTGTTAACAAAGAAATGTTAAAAGGTCATATATGATATCATATTAATGTATATTATTATTGTATAATTTAATAACAATTATTTCACCATTATATAGGATTTTAACCTACCCTCGACAAAATAAAAGTACAAGGTAAGTGTCAATTCTAAAACCTCTTCATTATTCAAGGTTGTTTATATGTAATTATCTACTGGGACCTCTTTATCATCCACATCCATGTTTATAAAAATGTATTTCAAAACATTTTTACTATTTAATATACAATTGGTTAAATTAATTTATACCCTTATTTGACCTTATCTGTTTTTTAATGGAATCTTTCCGTCATTTTCAAAACAAGTTACTTTTTGACCTTTTTGACAAAAATATGGTAAGAATGTTTTTTTAACTTATACGGTAGGTGCAGCTATTTTCTGCCAATATAACATCATCAAATCTTCCCTTATAAGATTATAATAATATTTTCAAATATAAATGTTTTTTTATAATTATATTTCTTTTAAATTATTTCAAAATAGAAAGAGATATTTCTCAAAAAAATTTATTGATTTCATCTATGTCAACATCTTTTGATGGATTGTATGCTTATTTGAAGTGGATTTATTATGATACAAAACATCCATATTGTATTGATGGTTTTGTGATATGTTTAGATGTGGATGTGATAAATTTATACCACTCATGGTTTATGGATAATGTATTGAAATTTCGTATGCTATTTTTAATATGAAAGTTTATGTTATGTTTAAACTTTTTCATATGAGAAATGCATAGGACTTAGTAAGTGACAAGTGGAGCCTGCTATATCTCCTTGATGCATCGGTAGGTCTCATGAGAAAAACTGGTGTCTTGGCATAGGGCCTTGACAAAATATTATTTGTAGTCTTAGAAAAAGTCCTTGAATATGTGGTTATGAAAGTTTGGCATTATTCATTCCATCATTATGAATGTTGCTATTTATATTACATGTGAGTATTAGATTAGTAGAATATCCATGCGAGTAAGTAAATTGAATTTTTTGATTTTATATTTCCAATATTATGCTGAAGATCAAGTTTAAAAGACATTTTATTTATTCTTATACATTTCCTTAAATGTTTATACTCATTTATGAATGTTTTTGTTATATTGTTATCCTCACTGAGCATCTGAGCTCACCCCTTTCTATGTTTTATTTTTCCTAACATGCGAAGAAGTATTTTATGACTGACCTACACGGATTGTCTGAGGGGATATGAGTGTGGTCTATGGAAGTAATGTTGTTATAGTTTTTCATTTTATGATTTAATGTAAACCTTATGAATTTATCTAGTGATTCAATGGCTACTAAACTAATTGGTCATTCGAGACATGATCTTTTGTGATCATGCCAATGTTATGTAATAATGCACTGACTCTGGGTAACTAGGGTCGGGGCGTCACATTATTCATTCCATATCACTCCTTAAGAATAACACATGATTCCAATTGTACTATTTTATGTTATTTAAATTTGTTTATTTTTACTTTTTTAGTCATCCAGGTGTTACAAAAATAAAGCATCTTCATTGGTGTGGGAACTTGTTGTTTCTTATATGCCATCACAATTTTTTTTTATCAAGATCGAAATCATATTTTCCATCAAACATGAAATTATTTACCTATAAACAAAATTGTAATTTAATATTTATCTCTTTTTTTTCTTCCATTAAAATGACAAACACATTTAGTCAATAATTAGACACTCATAATGAATATATGTTGATAATTGAGTATTTTTCATGTTTTAAAATTATCCTTAAATATATTAATTTAAAAAGACAGGTTGATTCACAAAATCCTTCAATTAATTTGTAATTCAGACATAATATTTAATTTGGATATTGATATCATTTTTAAAATTTCAAAATTTTTAATATTTTTTCATTGGGTATATTCATCTTCATCATTAAAATTTTATTTTTCCTCTTGTATATGATTTATATATTTTATGGAGTGATATGAAACTATATTTTATAATTTTGTTGTTTTTTCTAATAAGATATCATTTTGATTGAAAATTAAAACAAAACAATGAGTTCAGTTATATTATCAACATCAATTTATTTATTATCATTATACTATAATTATGGATTATTTTTCATAATCTTGAAATACATAAGTGAGGTATCTATATTTCTCAATTTGTGAGTGACATAATAAATGAATACATGGATGTTCTCCATAATGTTTCCTGTTTTAATTACTTATTGTTAGTTTATATTAATGAAATACATATTTCATGATACTAAAACATTATCTAAACTCCAATATCTAATGGTTGATGTGAAAAAGTAGGATTTGAAAATGGAATTTTTAGGATTAATAATATTATTTCATCATCTAACATAGCACATCACCATTAGGTTTTATTTTTTTATCAAAAATAAATAAGGTTCATTGATATATTTTATTGATTATGTATCCTTGAACAACATAACTATTATGAATGTTGACCTTTGGTTAGAGGACAATCAGTTGTATGCGAATGAAGAATACATTCTGAGGACTGTGTATCAGACATGATTCAGGCACAATGAATATATAAGTAAACCATTTCAGTTATCCAATGGAACTGTTTTATTTTTGGACCTTATTAATTTATATTTTCATTAGTTCTTGTAAATTTTTTTTGGTAATGTTGATTGATGAGATTTTGGTATATTCAAAAATTAAAGAGGATAATGATATGAAACTAAGGTGTTTGTTAAAAACATTAAAAGAAAAAAATATTATGGGATG
The DNA here is from genome assembly GCA_963277665.1 of Viscum album. NCBI lineage: Eukaryota > Viridiplantae > Streptophyta > Magnoliopsida > Santalales > Viscaceae > Viscum > Viscum album. The sequence continues at coordinate 19,364,318 of OY728129.1, read as the reverse complement.
TTTAGAATTAGTGAATTTTTTACAATAAATTTCATTTACTGAACATATTATTTCAAATGTTTATATGAGTGTTGAACTTACTAAAAAAGATATTAATGAATGAACAAGACCCAAATATGTCATATAGATTTTATTTTTTCATGGATTAACAGGTTTTTTGATGTTGTTTATCGAAAAAATGCAATTGTTTTCTAGCCCTATGACTAAGTAAACATGAAAATGAGTAATGTTAATCTAAAAAATTATTTGATTATTATTTTTAGGAGTAGAAAAAAAGATGGGTGAATGATCCAGATTTTTTCTTGCCTTCTATAAATGGTGAATTTTTAATCAATAGTCATTCTTCATTGAATGGAATTGGGTTTTTCGTAATTCTGAATTATAATTTATTTTCATATTAATAATTACATTTTAATCCATATGAGTTAAATTACCATACAAAATATTTGTAATTAGCTGGTATTTTTTCATTACAAATATGGAGGGATCATTTGAATAGATTAATGTTTAAAGCATGTAATTATGAAAAAATGTTTGATGTATATATTCACAACAATTTAATTAAATGTGAAACATTTAAAATGTATTTAACAAATCAATTATTATTATTAAATGATTTATTATAATCCAAAAAAACAAAGTAATGTATCTAATGTATTTAGTCAAAAAAGTAATGGTATAATAACCATGTTATGTTTTGAATTTAACCCTTTAGGATCTGATTTGATGAGTTTTTGCATTGAGTTTTTATGTAGGTTACACATATTTCATGTTTCTATTTTCAATACAATAGAATCAATTAGAATGAACCAAATTAGATCATAAAGAGGATCAATATTTCCATGAATAGTAAAATCTGTTAAGAAGTGTAATTTCCCTGATATAAATATATTTGAAGAAGGCATATTATAATTTGAAAAAATATTATGTTTTAATTTTTAACCCCAGTTGAGTAATTGTTTTTACTAAATCTCATAGTTCTTCATTTTTAATTCATCCATATAGCACCAAGACGTACAAATTCTATTAGGAGTGTTAATAGTTGTGTAGAATGAAAAGTGATATATCAAAATTCACTAGGAATTTATTGACTTATAGAAAAGTTAAATAAGAATAGAATTTACCAAATAGAATTTTTAATCACCTTCATATATCATCTTATAAATGAGAATATATATTAATGTATTTCATGGTAGGATTGCCATAGAATTATCGGGGCAACAATATAATTTTGTTTATTATTGATCAATTAAATTTTTTTGATCATTTTAATCCCATTTGAGATATCATGACTTTTTATGAGATTTGTAGACTATTTAAAAATGATATTTCATAGTTACATGGACTACATCTATCTATTTTATTATATCATGATCCCATGTTGAAAAATAAATTTTTTATAATGATATTGGAAGTAGTTGGGTACTGGATTAAATTTCAATACATATTTTCATCCACAATTTGGTGCACATTTTAAGAGAATGATTCAGACATCAGATGATATGATTTAGCCTTGTTCACTAGATTACCTAGGATGTTGGGATATACATTTTCATTTAGTTTAGTATTCTAAAAATAAATTTTTTTATTTAGTATACATATGCAACCATTTGAGGAATTATATTAGACACAGTTTCATACACAAATATATTTGGATGTTAAAGGAGAAAAGAAATTTAAGTTCAAAATTTTGTAAGTGGAAATGGAAAATATATTTTATTTAATTCAGAAAAACCTGAGGAAACCACATAGAAGGAATACATGTAATGCATATACTTAGAGGAATGATCTTTCTTTTGAGGTATGTGACTTTTCCTACCTCAATGTTTCAACATTGAAAAGTATGAAATGTTTCTACATGAAGGAGAATAATAGTCCATAATTCATTAAACCATATGAAATATTGTTTAATGTTGGATTATTTTACTACATCTGGGATTATCTATGTGTTTATATTAGGTACATAACATAGTCTATGTTCAAAATAAAGGAAAAATGTGTCACATTCATCTCATATTTTAACACTAGATATTTTTAATTTTAATTGAATAATTATAGTGAGGAATTAACATTTTAGGTTCTTGAAAACATAGTGAAATTTTCATAGTTATGGTATTATTGAAGAATGACATGGTTAAAGAGACAACATGGGAATATGAAAATGTTATTTTGGAATGGTATGTCCACAAATTTAATAATGGATTAAAATATAAAGGACATCATTATTAAAATGGGGAAGTATATAAAAACATAGGTAATGATACCCTAAAAGTATTTTCATATTTAGAGGTACATATTATATAGTTATATTAGCTGTAATACCATTATGTATTACTCAATTTAAAAATTAAATTCTTTCACTTAAATACATTTAGTGGACACATGTTTTGAAATATTAATAACTAACATTTTACACATAAATTTTATTTAATAAAAATTACGTTTCAAATAATCATCGTAAAATATTATTTGTGTGAAATTGTATGTTTTTGAGAAAACATTAATCTTTTAGTGAATAGTGAAAATACAGATTTCATTACAAAAGACATTTCATTTAATAAATTAAGTAATTTTAAAAATTAAATAAATTTTGAATATGTTTTCAAGTAAATTATTATTTTTATTTCTATATCATTCACATAATTTCTTTATAATCAATTTTATATATTGTTTTTTGAAATAAGAATATCATTGGGTTGAAAAAGTTTTTTTTTAAAAACTATTTTAAAATGCATAATGATTCTATAATTTATTTAATTAAAACAATCCTTAAAATATATTGTTTTAAATAAAATTTATAAAATTTATAAAATTTATAATATACAATATTAATATATTTTCATACAATTATTATCATTAAACATTTAGTCAATATAGAATCATCGTTTTTTTTAAAAAAGTCTCTTATTAAAAACATGATGTCTCGTCCCATCTATTATAGAATATTAAGTTAAATATGGCCTCTTATATGAATAAAATTTGTAGAAATTAATTTAATATAATTAATCAAAATAATATTTAATTTCTAATAAGTAAAACAATTTTTTTACCAAAGTGATAATTACCGAAAATTAATATTAATTAGAGAGATTAGGGTAAAAAAAAATTTTGTGGTTAAAACATTAAACATAAGAGGCCAAACGACCTATAAAAATTTAATGAAACCAATTTATAGAAATATATCTAGATTATAACTTCTAGGATCAATTTTAATATATTATTTATTCAAAATGTTATGTAAAATTCATGGGTGTAATTATCTACATAAATAATTTACATGTTTTACACAAACCCTACATTTAAAAAGACTCCCCCTCCCCATCTATCTTCACACATATAAAGAAAATTAATTTCTCCAATACATTCACTAATAACTTCTCTAATATCTTACATAATCTTGGAATCTTTACATTTTTCATAAATCCATTTAATTAATTACTTTATATAACACTAAAATAAGTTACCAAATGTAGGGGCAATGTTCATCATCACATGTTATTTCACCCTCCAACCCAATAAATAATTCTAATTTCCTTAATATAAAATAACATATGCATAATCAAAATAATATGATCATCTTATATTCTTGTTATGACCTGAAAACACACAACTAACTGTCAAATTATTTTTGAAATTATCATTCTTGTATACAAAAGATCATTTCCTCATGAAATGAGGTCGTTCCATTTCCATTAGGAATTCTTGTTATAGGGAGGTATAATGGGAATACTATATATATATATATATATATATATATTATTTTTGATTTAATTATCATATATTTACCAGAATAATAATAATATAATGTATCCTTGATTTTTATTCCTTACTATATGGCGATATTATAACATCACCCATGTTACATCCTTGTTCCGGAAGCTACAAGAGGTAACCCGTACACGGTTGGTCACATGGACTCTAGCGCATTTCCCCAAATTCCAAAGGAAACTAACTAGTAGCGAAGGGCCTTTAGTGTGATTGTGGGGAAACTATGCCATCATTGACAGAGAAACACAATGAAAATAAACAGATAACAATATCAGAAGTAATAAAACATGTAATAAGTAAACAATGATTGTAATAAATAACAAGAGAACACATATAAAAATTATGAATGATACATATGTCTAGGAGAGCATCCAAACAAGTCACAATGACGGAATATAGTACTAAACCATGTATAAATGAAAATCAAGTAAACATCTCCACAACATCGCAATCCTCATATTGCTTCCGTTCTCCCTAACTCCAAGGTAATCATGCACCTGAATTAGAAGGGCTCTTTCACTTATCTATAATTGTAACCATATAATTAGTTTGGGCCCAAAATCATGACCCAAATAGGGTGTTAGAAGAACCAGATTAGGCATCCACCCAAAGATATGTGCCTAACAGTTAGTGAATATATATTATATGAAATAATCAAAAAGAAGTAGTAGATAAGGAAGTAATCAAAATTAAACAATCATATAGTTTTAATTTCATTCAATTTCACAAATCATGTGTGAAGCTAATCCCAAATAAGCAACCCTCTAGGAAGTAATCATAGAATAACCCCTCTGGTTTAACCAAAACAATCAAAAGCAACCCTCTGTGAAGTACACATAGTCAAACCCACTGTTTCTACTTTATCAAAGACTCTCTGAGGAAGCACTCATTGCTAATTACCTTGGTTGTCTCATATTGGTAACTATAGACACTCTGGGGAAGCACTCAATGTCCAATTCCCCATGTGGTTTCAGAATGTGGAACTACATACACTCTAAGGGATAACATACGTCCATCCCCCACTATGGTCTCACAACATAAAAGTAAACTGATACTCTAGAGAAGCCCTCAACATCCATTCTTCCTATGGTTTACTATAATAGGTTCTGACAGCCTTGTGTAAGTCAATCATGCACAAAAATATATGGCAGACAAAGTAAACCGGAAGAAATACATGGCCGAACAATATAAAACCTATCATGACATGCCAGATAATAATCACTCCACCCTAATAATACTAGGCATGGAAAACAAAGTAGCTTAACCAGAAAGCATGACCAAATGGTCAAAATAAGAAAGCATGGGATAAAAATCCATAGAATGGAAAAGTTAACCCAATTCACAATAAAAAATCCTCTACTCAAGAACACAGGGCATAACAGGCAATAACATGGATAGTAACCATAAATACAAAATACCCTGAACAAGGGTATTGTGAAATTTTGATGATATAACTCAAATACTAACTAAAAAAGGATCAAACCAACTACCTCGATGTCTTACTAACTATATACATGAACCTAAAGCCTTTAATCACTCTAGAACACCGTTGAACTATAAAAACATTAAAAAATTTCAATCGTGGATATCTTATGAAATATGAGAAAACATGAAATGTGGATCTAGAAAAAGGGAGTGATTACATTTGAAATTCCAACACAATTGATGAAAGTCAATTCATGGAAGAAGTGGCAATTCAGGGGCTTGGAGAAGATTCACGGTCGTACGGATGCTCCTGGATGCGACAACGAAGAGGAAGATGGTTCTATCCATTTGACACGACCATAATCCTTTTAATGAAATCAAAAGAGAGTACAATATTTGTACATTATAAGTTCAAGACATGTACTTGAATTAGCCAGAACCCGTATTAGGAGGTCTCCAGGTAACCACACATATCCATGTACATGACCGTTACTTGGCCAGCACCTGGCTACCTGTTTTAACATAGTACATGATGGTTACATAAAAGTACATGGTGTGTACTCCTGATATTTCAAGAAACTATTATTTTAATTAGAAAGAACTATAAATTATATACAAACTTGAAAAAAAGATTTGGGTTCTTACAAAAAACCCTCGTTAAAGAAATTATTCCCCAAATTTCACTAGTATGGCTGCATAGAAGATGAATCCTAGAACATCACTGACCACTATGATCGTACATCAGCTTCCCTCTCCCACATCTCTTCTTACACTTTCTCGTGCTGCCATAGCACCCATACCAAAGGAAGAGACCGGCCATAGAGAACCCTCACACTTCGATCAAAAATATTGATAGGATGCTTCTCGAATGAGGATTCCATATATAACTCAACCTCCTCAGGTTGGAAAACATGAGACGTGTCAAAGAAGTAACGTCAGAGATGAGAAACAAGGAAGATGTCAAGAATATCCATGTACATATGAGGTAATGGAAACCGATAGACAACCGGCCCGACTCTCTCAAACATCTTAAATGGCCTGACATACCTCGTTGATAGATTACCATGTCTCTTAATCCTCCTCTTTCCCAACCATGGTGTGACATGTAGGAAAACCCGATCTCTTTCCTCGAACTGTATAGGTCATCTCTGCCGATCAGTATAAGACTTCAGTCATGACTGTGAAATATCCATCCTCTTCTGAATCAACTCTATATGATGTTTGTTATCTTGGAAAAAACGAGGTCCCAACATAGTAGCCTCTCTTGCCTCCTACCAACATAAGGGTGATTGACATGGCCTACCGTACCATGCCTCATAAGGTTTCATCAGATTGATTGTTTGAACACAATTATTATAGGAAAAATCCACTATAGGTATGTGCATCACCCAAGAACCTCCAAAATCTAGGATGCATGCCTGATTCATACCCTTCAGCACCTTAATCGTATGCTTAGACTAGCCATCTTTCTTGGGGTGGTAAGATGTACACAGAAGTATCTTTGTACCCAAAGCCTTATGTAATTTCGGCCAAACCCAAGAAATAAAAGGAATGTCCCTATTTTAAACAATGGAGTATGGTACTCCATGTAAACGTACAATCTCTCATTTGTCAACCCCCTGGCTCATCAACACTGAAGGTATCCTTGATCTTTAAGAAGTTATAAACCTTTTTGAGTCTTGAAATGATAACCGAAAATACGTCAATCCCTTGGGGTGACCATGGTAACACTATCACATAGTCCATCGCGACATCATTCCACCTCCACAGTTGCAAATCCCATACTGGTCACTGATGATCCTCCTTCACCTACTAATAGGTGGAACACCTCATGGAAATCTCAGCAACATATCCCTTCATACCTGGCCACCAATTTTGACGGTGTAGATCTCGATTCATATGGGTGACACAAGGTTGAACTATTATAACTGATTAATGAATGTCCCACATTAGCTCCTCACATATGTCCTCTAACACCCACATGCACCCTTTAAACTGAAATAGCTCATCCTCTCCTACTGTCCATCTAGGAATGAGATCCTCTCATAACACACTCTCCCTTAGGACTAAGCCTTCATAATCTAATAACTGCCCCATTCGCTCCCAATCATGTAGAATATATGTAACATCCATGGAAGAAAGAAATGCCTATCTCTATTAGTCGTACACCTCCAAATTCATCTTCGAGAACATATCTATAAGCTACCACTCATTAATGGCCTTCTGAACTACTTGTAATTACATCCTCCTACTCAATGCATCATCCACAACATTGTCCTTTCAATGCGTGTAGCCAAGCTCAAAGTCAAAGGACTGTAGGCACTCTACCCACCTTTGCTGTCTCAAATTATGGTTATGCTAAGTAGTGATATACTTGAGACTTTTGTGGTCTATTAAAACCACAAAATTCTATCCCAAAGACAATGTCTCCAATAGTGTAAATAATGAACAAAAATATCCAACTCAAGATAGTATGTTGGGTAGTTCCTCTAATGTGGCCTCATTTGCTGAGACCCATATGAAACAACTCCTCCCCCTACATAAGCACAACACCTAGCCCGACACCTGATGCTTCTGAATATATAGTATATCTCTTTCATGGATCAGGAAATACTAGTATCAATGCTGAATTTAATCTCATTTTCATCTCCTGAAAAGATGACTCCCAAGAATACAACCATAAGAACATCAAACTATTCATAGTCAGATCCATCATTGGTGATGCTAAGCATGAATAGTTTGGTATAAAATGTCTGTAGTATCCTGCTAGCCTTAGAAAACATCATACCTCAAAGGAATTCTTTGACTTCTCCCAGAAACATATTGTTCCCACTTTCTATAGGTCTACTGATACTATTTTATTTGAGATAACATGACCTAAGAAGTGAATTCCGTCCATGAATAAGTGGGATTCTGAGAGCATAACATATGACTATTGCCATATTAGTGTACTCAAGAAGATCCCAAGATGGGTGGAATGGTCATGTCGAGTGTGATAGTACATGCAGATATCATCCACGAAGACTACCACAAAAGAATCCAAGTAAGGATAGAACACTCAGTTCATCAGTTCCCTAAAAACTACAAGTGAATTTGTGATACCGAATGACATAAACACATACTCTTATAGACCATACCTTTTTTGAAAGGCTGTAAGAGGTATATTAGATGTTAACATGCATAACTGATGGAAACTGGATCTCATGTAAATATTTGAGAATAATCAGGCTCCTCGAAGCTAATCAAAGTTACCATCAATCAATGGTAATGTATATTATTTCTAGACTGTCAACTGGTTCAATTTCTGATAATACACAAAAAGTATGAGGGTATCATCCTCTTTATTTTCAAAAAGGATAAAAAAACCCCAAGGATAAGTTCTATGTCATATGAACCCCATTGACTGAAACTCCTCCTACTACTTTTTTAGATCCTATAACTCTAGTGTAGCCATCCTATAAGGAGGAATGGACACCGGTGACACTCCTGGCAGAAGATCATAATAAAAGTCCACATCTCTCTCTTGAGGAAAGCATGAAAATTCTTCTAGAAGGACATCTATGAAATGATCCACTATAGGAGGAATGTCGATCTATGAATTCCACTGGTCATCCAAATGTAGAACATCACTCTAGGCTATAACTCTTCTCAATAAATTATTCTCGGGAGTGGCTCTACTCTCATGGACATCCCACTCACCCTTATGAAGAATCCATCCACCCTCTAGTGATGTGAAACTCACCCTACAGTGATAGAAATCGAAAAATTCTTGAAAGGGAAATAACCAGTCCATTATGTGAATGACGTCTTAACCTGTCATCCTTAAGATGTACAGGTCCTATAAGAAGTGACACCTAGTAACCTCAAGAGGGAACTCCATTCACTATTGTACACTAGTTGTTCTTGTCTTCAACGGAGTGTCTAATGTCAAGATATCAACATAGGTTACAATACAAATCCCAAGGCCCTCCAAAACCACAACAAATATAAATCTATGGGAAGCTTTGATAAAAAAAAGAATAATCTAAAACTGAGGAAATACAAAACGTACCTTGAACTATAGATGGTCTAGGATATTTCCCCTACTGGGTCTGTTACACTACAAATGTCTGCCCTATACCATAGTCGTATGACCCATCATGACCACCCAATTCTAATCCACACTATTTTAACTAAAATCATATAGACTGGATACCACAACTGTGACCTACACCAAGACCTGAAGAGTCATAAGAACACCATATCATGAACTCATAAGAAACCAGAGGTGTTTATATTGAATGAGTAGTCATAGAAGAAAACCTATCACTAGATGATAGTGAAAAAAACTGACAAAAACACTGAATATGACCCCTCTTTCCATATGATCAACTCTCTACTAGGTCTCTCGGGAAATGTGTCCTTGTATTCCCACTATTCCTGCACATGTAGCACACCACCTGGCCACCAAAAAAGTATCCCACTTATTGTGATATCCACGTGTAGATTCCGTGTGGTGCTTCCTGCTCTCAGTATGAGGGGAACCATCTACAGATGTCTAACTGCCCTCACAGCTCTATAATCCCTTATATTGCGCTCTGTGATTAGTGCCTGGTTGACTATAGAAGCAATAGAAGACAACCAGAAGATGCTCACCTGAGATCAGATGTCTTTCCCGATACCATCCTCAAACATCCTTGATATAAATAACTCATCACTTTTTGGGAATGGCATGTAGCACTGTAGCTCTATAAACTGAGAAGAATTATCCATGACTGAGAGAATACCCAACTCCAGACTCATGAAATCTAGAGCCCTATCAGCCCTCAATGTCTCGAGGTAGAAGTAATCGTAGAAGGAATGCTGGAACTCATCCCATTCCATAACCATATGGCATCCTTCATGTGAGATCACATCCCACAATCTCTTAGCAGAATCATGTATCATGTACGTAGCGAGACTCACCCCCCATGGAGGTGTCTCCAGATACTATAAGATAGAAATCATGGCATCTATCCCTGAACCTCCAGCCTAAGGTCCTCCGTCCCTTGTGAATGTAGGAGGATTATGCTGCTAAAAGACCCTTGTCTATTCTATCATTGATGGGGCAGAAGGTGGTACTCCTTGGAAGGTCTGCATCAACCATATTAAGCTCTATCAAAACTATTCATCTCCACCAATGCCAATAATGATGGCTGGAGCCAAAATTGGCACTATAGGGGGATCTTATGGTAGTCCCTAATAAGACATATCCGATTTCCGACCATTTCCTTGTATCTAGCGTACAACCGGAAGACATCATGGTGGCATGACTCTATAAGGTCAAGAGCACACCATAGGACCATGATTATCAAGGACTAAAACATATATGTTCATGAATTGAATAAGAGAGATAATTCATTCAAGATTTTATAAAGGCTGATACACTTTGTTTATGTCCCTTCATAGCATGTACCTTTTTGCATTCACATGGGTGTGTACGTCTGCCAAAAGTGGTCATGAAACACCCCATACACACGGAATGTTCTCCCATGACATGGTGTGTACTTAATTCATCTTCCCCTTCCTGAGTTCTTATTTAGGTTTATCCCAACATGGTTCTCTAAGGAAAAGACAAAACAACATGTCTATGCTAGTCACGGTGTGTACCAATTATGTTTCAACATCTCGGGTGGTTAGTCACACGACCGGTTACACGAATCATTCTACATGGCGTATGTAAATTATGTTTCATATATCTGTGTTATTAGTCACGAGGGTGGACACGTGGTCTATACAACACGACATGTACATCCGGTACACGACATGTGGTAAATTTGTTTTCCCAAACCTTGTGTCTCTTCCAATATATCTTGTGACACGGTTAGAGACTACATGAACTGTACATACAGTACAGGACGTGTAGTTAAGAAGAACAGTTACATCCCAAACGGAAGGATACCTGGCGTGTATTAATCATTACACGCCATGTATTCTGGGGTTTTTCGGACAATAATCCTTATAAAAATACTCTAGAACATAGAAAACACTGAAATGAAAATTAAACTGTCAAATTCTGAACCATGAGGGCCCATAATCCCCAAGAATAAAAGCATGGAATCTTATACATTTCATATACACACATAATAATGCAATGATCCACCAAATTCTGATCCCTGAGGGCCCATAACACCTCAAGAACCAAAATTTGGCATTCACTCAAACTAAACCTTACACAATTTAATAATATAACCTACAATATGTATCCTATCAGGGAATTTATCAAAACAACATGCATATCTAGCACGACATCTATCATAAACAACACGCAATCAGTAATGCACCCAAAATGGAATTGCAAGAATTCCAAACATGTGATCTCTAGAAAGTACATCTATAATGCATAAGATGGAATACCCTCATATGATCAGGTTTCGACACAAATAGAACCTCAATAATATCAATTATAACATCAAAAAACATGTTAATCACCCAATGGTGGAATCAAATCAACTATAATAATTGCAAAACCCAAAAAAGAAATCATAACATACAAGGTAAATTGGTTTTCCCTGTACACACGATAGATACCTCCGGGCACAACTTATTATCATGTACAAATTCCTTTCTATCCATAGATATAGGATACAAATAGTATGTCAAGAAGAAAATAAACCTCTGATACCACTTTTTAATGTCCTAGTTCTGGATGTCGTCCAGAGGTGCCTTGTACACGGTTGGTCACATGGCCTCATGTGCATTTCCGCAAACATGAGAGGATGCCAGCTAGTAGTTAGTGTCTTGGGTGTGAGAGTGGGGAAATTGCGCCCTCATTGGAAGAGTAATGTAGCTGAAATAAACACATAACAATAGAGGATGAATTAAAACATGAAAAAAGTAAACAACAAATTTAATAAACAACTAGAGCACACATATATAAATGATACATGATCTATATGTCTAGGAAATCAGCCAAAAAATTCACAATGATGGATTAAATTTCTAAACCATAGATCAAATGTAAACCAAGTAAACAGTTCCATATAATCGCAAGCCTCAGCTTGGTCCCATGCTCCACAGCTCCACAACAATCATTTACTAGAAGTAGATGAGTGATTGCCATCATCTAGACCCGCAAAAATATAATCTATTTGGGCCAAGAAGCATGAACAAAATAAGGTGTGAGGTGAATCCTAGTAGGAAACCTCCAAACGATATGTTCCTAAAAATCAGTGAATATATATGGTAGGAAATATGAAAAAATAAACATATAACAAAGACTTACTCAAAAGTAAAAAATCCTACATTTTCAATTGCATTAAATTTCAATTATCAAGTAAGAAACTAATCAAAAATAGGTACCCTTCTAGGAAGTATTCATAGCCTAAAACCTATGGTTAAACAAAAAAACACACAAGATATGCTCTAGTATGTTCACAAAGTCTAACCCCTATGGTTAAGCTTTAACAAAAACTCTTTAAGGAAGCACTCAGCCTCTATTTCCCCCTGTAGTATTGTATCAATAACTATAGACACTATGGGGAATCACTCAACATCCAATTCCCCATGTGGTATCGCAACATGGAACAACATACACATTGAGGGAACTCTTACATCCATCCCCTCTATGGTCTCACAATGTAAAAGTAAACAAACACTATAGAGAAGAATTCAACGTCCATTCTCTCTATGGTCTACTACACCAGGTTCTCATGACCCTGTGTAATTAAATCGTACAAAACAATATTTGGAAACCAAAGTAAACCTCATGAACTAGTTTTCTAAATAGTCTACAACATATCACAACATTCCAAATAATAATCACTCCAACCCAACAGTACTAGGAATGGAAAACAAAGTAACCTTACATGCATGCTAGACCAAATGGTGAAAACAAGAAAACATGTGAAAAACATCTATTACATGGCTAAGTTAACCCAATTAACAATAAAAAGTCTTCTACTCAAGCACACAAGGAATAACATGGAATAAAAGGTCTAATAACCATAAACATGCAATACCCCAAACAACGGTATTGTGAGATTTCTCACATATAACTAAATAAAAAACGACAGAAAGACATAAACCACCTACATCGACATTGAATGGATGATAAACATGAACCTCATTCCCTAAATCGGCATAAAACGCTATAGATCTATAAAAAAGATAAAAACATCCAACCAATGATATCTGAAAAAAGAGGAGAAAATATGAAGTGGACCTCTAAAAGAAGTAAGAGCTTACCGCGGTGATTCTAATTCAGTAAAATGCAGTGGATTCAGAGAACTGACGGCAATTCAGGGGATAAGGGAAGATTCATGGCTATACGAACGCTCCTGGAAGAGAAGAAGAAGAAGAAGAAGGTTCTGTCCATTAGACATGACCCTGATCCGTTTAACGAAATAAAAATTATGTATATGGTTTGAAATTTAGAAGTACACAATGAGTACATACCTTAGTTGGCCCCCACATTAGGTGGTCTCCAGGTCACCACACATGACCATGTGCTCGGCTATAACATGACCAAAACATGGCTACCCACAGTAACCTAGTACACGACCTGTAAATATAAGTACATGGTGTGTACTCCGAAAATTTACAGAAAATCATATTTTTCTGAAAAACTACCATAAATGAAATACATACATGAAAAGAAGATCATGATTCTTACAAATCTTGTTTATGGTGGAATATCACTTCACAAAGTGATGTGAAGCATTTTTCCATAATGTGTTGCATAGAAGGTAATAATGGTAAATATAATGAATATAAAATATATAAATGAAATCATTATGATATTCATGAAATAATTATATTTTATTTTATATAATATATTATTTTCATCATTCCATTTAACAAAATAGAAAAAATATGATGTTGTTCATGGATGTGTGAACTACTACCTTCTCGATCTAATGCAATTCTTATTTTTTAATGACATCACAACCTGAATGAAATATATAAGTATATACAATTAAATTATATTGAATTTATTATATATTATCTCATTATATATATATATTTACATACATTCATTCAATAATGTTCATTGATAAATTGAAATGTTATTCATATGCACATACATATTTCTATCTCAATGATCATAATGTCAATTAATTTCTCATAACCAAAATTACATAGTGTATTTAATACATTAATTGATCTATAAATAGTATAATTATTTAATTTTTATTATTTTTGATATGTTTGAATAATATCCAAAATGAATTTACTTGACCTACCAATGTTGTTTTGGAGACATAAAACATATTATTAAAAACATAACATAAAAATAACTGATTAAGTAATTCAATATAAATTCACAATAAGTAAAATAAACGGAATAATAAAATTTCGAATAATTATCATGAAACTAAATAATTATCAGTAGTTTATTACTATTAGAGATAAAGACACACAAGAAAAATAAAACTCGCATTAAGGGACTTCATCCCCATCTATTTCATTTAATGAATATTTGGATGTTATATATGTATACTCATTTAAGAGTTGTATATAGATAACCATTGAAGATTTATATCTATAATTTCTCATTTATAATGTTATTTAATGTTTGGTTTGATTTAATCCTTTCATGTGGCATATGATTGAAATGTTTCCGAACATAAAGGTGAATTATTTATTAAAAATCTCAAATATATTTTCCCTCCATCTCGTCCTTTTCCATTTCAATGTTTTGATAATGTTTTCCTTAAAATTAAATAATAATAAATTCTATTTTTTTATTTTTTTATTATACGAATAGTTTTCAAAATATATATTTTATGTGTTTTTGTGGAATTTTTTCAAAAATGATAAAAGTGATGTTCAATTAATAATGTACATGAAAATAATAAATATTCTACCATTGTGACCATTATGTGATTAATAACATATTTTAAAACATTTCTTATTTCATTCAATTTAATCTATTTTCCATGTTTTACTATTTTGGAATTGAAAATCGGTTTTTGAAATAATATGGTACTATGGTATTGAAAATGGGGTTTTATAAGATAAGGGAATTTGGTATCCAAAATTGATTTTTTATTAGTTTAAATGTGTTTTTATAATGACATAAAATAGAAATGTGCAAGATTTAAAATTATTTAATCATTATATATTACTTGTGCATTATAATTATGAAATTGATGCACCCATAGAGAAGTGGGTGATCCCATTAGTACATAAAAATGGGGTGTACTAGATTGCAACAGGTAATCCCATTACAACATGAACATATGGTGTACGAGATTACACAGTTTGAGTTTGTTCTTTCATAAACGATGGTTGTCAATAGGTAGCACTAAAATTCATTATATAAATATTATATTTTAATTCATGAATATGGTTATTCCAATTATAATTTCCTTTTAAAGGTTTTATGAATATGATTATCTATGGCACACAAAAGAGGTTTACATTCCTTATATTGATTTTAATTATTTCATTTAGAAAATCATCAGTTTGATTTCATGTTAAAACATATTACTTCACATTATAAATAAAAAATAAATATATAGATATGTTATCTATAAGTATTTAGGTTTTTATTTGACTAATGATATCAAATATTTGGTATACATGAATAATCCTTTGGTGGTCATCACATGTTTTTATATGTTTTTTACAATATGATTAAAGGGATGTAGGAAGTAATGATTAATGTATATAAGAGATTTCATGAAGGAAATAATGTTTTGATTTAGTGATTATTAAATGGTATAAAAATGGATACATATTTTTTGTTTCCACTTCATATTATATGGATTTATAATTTGTTTTTTAAGGTTAAATTCAATAAAAATGATACCCTAAAAACATCATTATTGTGATAGAATATAAATTATTGACTTCAAATCAGGATTATGGAATGATAATGTCCAAGTAATTATATATCTTCCTTAACATTTCTATTATTCCACTACATATCAACAAATGTTTTCTCCCTATCTTGAATATACTTCTCATTATGGCCCAAAATCCAAACTAGTTTCTCTGCAAAGACGCATATACACAATGTTTTATGTCCCTATATCTTTCACAAAAAAGGGTAAGGATAATATCATAAAATATGAATGTCATCAAAAATTTCATTCATGGTTTTGTTGAACTAGGGAATGGATAATCAGAATTCCATGGGACTGACCTAATCACTAATACCAAACATCTTGAAAAATATAGAGATTTCTATTTCCTTAATTTTTAATTCAACATTTTCTCAACCTAGGGAAACCACGAAAGGAAACATGATGAAAAATTGTGTACTCTATAGATCATTTCTAGTGGAAAATGTATGATTTCTACCTACTCCACAAGACCAACAACCTCCTCGTAGTGAACTAAACCTACTAAAAAATATATTAAAAAAAACTAGGTCCAATATTAAAAAACTTACCTTCCTAAAATCAATAATTATGAAACCCACATATCTTATAATAAAAATCTTCAATATGTTCCATATGGATCGATTCCATGAAGTTATAATTATATGGATTCTTCATGATTACCATGTGTTTATCCAATGATCCACTGAAATCCAAAACAAAAGTTCATTACTTAACCTCTAGAATGCAAACATTATTCTCATATTGACAATCAGTCTTTGGATGATATGATTTTATAAAATGAACCATCATTACCAATGAATTTTGAAGAATCAAAATTAACTACGATATTTAATGGGGTTCTATATCTAATATACTTCTCCACTGAATTCCATTCATCTGAACTATCCTACAGATATAAGGAATACATAGATCATCAATATTGAAGGACTAACATATAAAAATGAAGTTGGATACCTTCCTTAGTCAATTGCTCATAACCCGTACTACATTATTCTCCTTCGTTTTACTTGTTAATCCAACCAAAATATCCTTATTAATGTCATGACATCTCCATTTGAGAATGCAAAGAGAATGTAAAATCTTGACTTCCTTCTGATGCATTATTTCCATCTTTTAATATGTGAAATACACCACTATAAATACAAATAACTCAATCTTCATTCCTAACAACATATAAAATATATGGATATTATGATACATCATTGTCAAACTAGGATATACAAACCATCTAGAACCATGAAACACTCTCATAATCTCCACATGAAAGCCTATAAGAACCCATGAACATTCAAGAATAATAATAGAGTTTACACCACTAATAGACCAGACAAATGGGATGTCTTCATTTTATAAGGAATCTCTTTGAATTAATCCATCCTGATCAGATATCTTCATTTTCTTTATCTGTTACAAAATATAATGTATAATAGTTTTTGAAGATAAGTTTACTCATCCATGAGACACCTTCACATATATTTTCATTTCTTCAAAGAGTTCCATTATCAACCTCTAGTCACAACACTCTTGTTCTTCCCATCTAAACATCTTCCATTTCTATGGAATTGACAATGATGTTTCCCTTTATTTGTTTTATAACCAACACAATGTCGAAGGATTTCATATACAAAACCCACCTCCTATGCTAATTTTTCATGTCACACTATGAAAATATATACTAAATCTATTTTGGTTTGTGTACACAACAAAAATAATTACTATAATATTATTTATATAGGATCTATGGTTGTGTCTAACCACATATAACTCTATATCATGTTAGGAAAATCCCCTCATGTGGTGTCATCTATCAGCATCCATATACAACCTCTATGGCCTCTTGCATCAGAATGAATCCAATACCTTCCACATAGGCGTCAAAGTTCATAGAATAATACATAACTAAAAAAAAGTAACATGATGATTTATATTGAGTTCATATTTATATTCAACTCCATTGAAGGTTTCTTTCATGAATATAACCAAAAAAAATATCATACCTTTGTTGTTCTCCCCAACATCAATGATTTTAGATGGGTGATGTCCTAGATGAAATGCTGATAATAACCACATAAAACAATAATACCCCAAATATCAAATACATTATAGGCTTTCTCAAAATACAATATTTCTAAAACATTCTCTAGGTCCACTATCACTATTGACTCTTAGATAACCATCTCACAATGTTTAGGTTATCATTCAATCAAAAACAATTTTTTAGATTTGTGTAATGTCAATGATCCCTCGATGAACTAAAGTTGAATTAATGAGGTGGTGAATTATAATCTATGTTCAGGGAGTACACTATGATATCATTTAAAAAACACAACACATTGATCCAAAAAATTATTAAATATTTGATTCATTGTGGTCACGAATACCATTAGTGCATTCGTCAAACCAAACAACATCACAGTGATCGTACACAAGGAACTGTTGCATGTAAATTTAGTTTGAGTAATTTCTAATTTTTTTGACCTCAACTCATCATATCCTCACCATAAATCATTCATAGGGCGAAATATATAACCTCTAAACTAGTCAAAGATATCATTAATAAAAATTACAGGCTATTAGTTCTTAACCATCATTTAGATCAACATCTGATAATTGTCACATATGTGAATATTAACATCATCCTTTTTGGTTAAAAGAACTCATGTAATCAATGGATATAAACTAGGTCATATGCAACAATTAGCTTCCAGATCCTCAAACTGAACATTCACCTACAGGTTCTTTTCTAGTGTCATCCTATGTAGAATGATTGCAAATGTCTCTTCTTTGTAGTCTAACTTTGTCCTGAACATGATGTACTTCTTGGTTGGTAATATATAAAAATAGTAAGTAATTTCATGATAGAGAATTTCTAAAAAAGGAATAAACGAATCATACTACATTCACCATCTTGCTGAAAATGATATGTTATCTCAGCTATGGGAAATTCAAATATACATTAAATTAGTCATATAAAATGTGCATGAAGATCACATTAACCTTAAAGTGAATAGATGTATCAATATAAAAATATAAAGGTAAATATACTCATATAATTGTAAATCTGATCATGGTATTGTACTAAAATATATATACAAAAAATTAAATCAGATCTTATTATATATAGAAAAAATGGTTTCCTTAAAAAATTACAACCTCTAATATTTTGATAACACACCATGTGATCTTTGATATTATATAACCTCACTTCCAAGGTTGTATCAATGGTCAAAACACCATGCAATATATTCATCACTGATCCAAAATTAATTATAAAAAATATATATTAAAAAAATAATAGGTTCTTGTCTTGAAAAAAATGAAATAAGGGGTATATTATACAATAATTTTACATACATGGGTATATGTTCTTATAGAAATTATAGAAAGAGTAGACTGCATAGCATATAGTGTAATTTCCTCTCTACTCTAAGCTCTAGTATGACTCCCCTAAGATATTTCCACTTCCATGAAATATTTTTCCTACATTGGGTGACATAATTCCTTGAAAACATAAATTTTGTTAGTGGAACTATAACTACCTATATACTAAAGAGTAAACGAGTTATTCATTGAATCTAATACCTTTCATGATCCCCTTATACTTTATTAGGTTAAATTTACTAAAAAAATCTTCTAAATATGGGTAGTCCTACTATTACCATGTAAATCAAAACTATTTGTGGAAACAAGGACCCCGTTTGGGGCAACATTCTATACAACTATAACTACAATGGAAAAAGTACTAATATGGCCTCTGACTATCCATATTTCTATGCCTGATGTTTCTTTAATGGAAACTATCACAATGATTCTTTATTCTAAAAAAGAAGATTTATTAGTTTTCCTTAATGAAATAGTTAAAAAATACTTAGGGATTTTATCATTTTCAATTCCATGATGATTTCATGATTCATTACATTAGTAAAGATACACATGTTAAATATGTTCACCCCTGAAATTTCCTTGTACAGAAACCCATTTTGAAAAGATATCACCCTATTGTTCTCATCATCATCTAAGGAAGTTCCATAATAGTACAGTTCATTGAAACATCTTTCATAGTCCATCACTTAAATACCATCCTATACTAATTTTATGATCTTACAAAACTTCTCATCCATTTTTATTTGTATATATATGTGTGGATCAAGAAAACTTCATTGATGTACATCAGAGATAACTTATCATTATCTATATTTTTCTATAGAATTTTGTATCAATGCTTGTAACTTAAAAAAATATTTCTTGTAGTATAATTCATCCTTATATCAGTGTGTCTCTGAAGATGATTGAAGGTTTTTTGGACTAACTCATTATATATCATGGTTGCATCAGGTCCTACATTCCTAGTGATCATAGGTGGATGATACATCTAAAAATCTCTCTTCATGTTAATCATCGATGGATTTCAACGAAGAGTATCCCTTTCCATCACATGTCCCAACTCAAGTAATGTAGATTTTGAAAATAAATATGATCCTTAAGAGATATAAGAATATATGGATAAGATGTTCTGTTATATTTCTTATTTATACTCTCAAGATTCTTTGCATGATGATATAGAGGATGAATTTTAATTACAATACTAACAAAATCTTAGATCATTGGATTTAACAAAAATTTCAACCTCAATAGGTAAAAAAATATATAACTTAAAATCTTGGTCTCAATAATAATGTATTACAATTTTTTTATGGAATAAGAGTTCATTCGTTTAATTTGACATCATACAAGAATTTCATTTCACAATTCATATTGATAGGTATGTATCTGATGAATTAAATATTTCCTAATCATGAAAATTCATGTTAAGATATATCCCAATGTGTATCATGATGAATCAATATTCATAATTCACTATACTAAGAAATGAGTATAAATCACATGAAACAATATGATCACTCAATATAAGAACGAAAATATGTGGAATAACATCAAAAAAATTTAATGAACACAATGAACAACAATCCCTTATCAAAGAAGTAATATATTCCTAATACCTAGGTTAGATAATCCTATAGAAAAACTCATTAATATGTCCCAAAACATCATTTTATCCTTTCAACCAGTCCAAAATATTATTGAAAAATAATAGAAACACCAACCTTCTTAAGATACCAATTTTAACAACACTTGATATTAAACTCTCTCATGTTACCAAAACCAGTTGGTTAAGGGACATCAATGGTACTTCACCGCATGCTAGAGGCTACCAACTAGTATTAGGGATGTGATAAGTATAGTGGGTGTACTAGAACCCATGTTCAATGTTATAATACTATTGAAATAAAAACATTAACTAAATATAAAAAGTAATCTAAAATAGTGGGACGAATACATCATGCAAATAGTAAATAAATTGTTCATCCAACAATATAATAATAATGAATTATATATTGATAGGATGAAATGTATCTAAATTTTATCATTAATACAATAGAAATTAATTTACCAACTGACAAAAATATATCCAAGAACAGTAGTTGTAATCCCCGTGTTGATTTTGTGTTTAATATCTATCCTAAATATAAATCAATAATCAATAATAAGGTCCCTTGACCATATTTATACATGAATCAATGTAATATAATTGTGTTCTAAATAGTTCCCAATTAATGTCTATTTAATACATACCAATTTAATTGAACCATGTCTAAATGAAACATGTTCGACAAAAAGTGAATGTTGTAAATCGATAAATATATATATTAATTAATCAATCAATACAACACAAAAAAAACCCTTCATTGACACTATGACTAAGTGTATCTGATCATGTACTACCACCATGCCATCCATAACCGTAAACAATGTTATAATGACAAAACGGGGAGATACCCATGTATCAGTGTTTCTTCCTTTAGTTATATCCCCATATATATCCATTTCAGTATCAACTTGTCTAATACCGATATATAAGAAATGTAATATATTCCATTGGGTATAGTACACTATATAATAATTTCAACATCACCAGAAATAGAACATTATATTAAAATAACAACATAAAACTGAGAAAATAACATTATACAAAAATTAATATAACTACTTATCAATTCATAATAGTAATTATATAAGAATATCGAATCACATGCCACAATGGTTAGTTAAGAAAATTACATTTTATCTCTTAATTACACCTTGATTAATATTTAAATTTATCAAAATTCCTGCCATTACCCTATTAACAATTACCAAAGTCATTATATATCAATCAACCACCTATAATATCATTTATTACTACACACACATAAATCCATTAACCAATTTATTATTAACCAAGGGTTCGTTCACCCCATGGGTAGCCATAATAGATGTCAAAATAAGAATATGATGAATAATACTATATAATGGTATAAAAGTTTCATAATTCAATTGATCAATGTGTACATCATATCGGAACAATCATAATATACCATGTAAATTCCAATTGAATAAAACATTACTTTAATATTTATACCTATTAGCTTTGTATGAATATTTTACAACATTTAAAACTCAAATCAGAGACAAGATAAAAGGAGACAATGATCACAATAAAAAACTCTAATCATGTAGAAAAATGTTCAACACAATCCCATAGTTAATATAAAAAGAAAACTAGGGTTCAAAATAAAAAAACGAATCGAGAAGAAGTCCAAATAAAAAAATATAGGGTAAAAACTCCAAGCTGTGATGTTCAATGTCGTTGAAATTTCACTAAACCCATTAGGATTCACCTAGATCATGATAAGTGTTAATGAAAATATTAGTCAATGAGAATAATGTATACATGTATACATAAAATTGTTTCTCCTGATAATTACATAGTGTGTAATCCCATTACACATCATGTATTCATTTGTAATGTATTAGGACAAAAACACCTCTTTTTGGGTTACTTTTATCACTACTCCATCATTAAAAATTATGATATGGTTTCACAATGTGTATTCACTTTACTTTAGGAAACTAGTTTAAGGATTATACCTAGGAAAATTTACAGCTGATGTAACAAATACATGGAATGTAAATTCATTAGAGAATATTTCTAGACCATATTAATCAATAGAGTCTAAACAACATCTGAAGCCTTATAGAACCATAGAAAACCCACATAATTACATTTTTCATTTTGGTACAAATAATAAATAAATTTAAAAAACATAAATGCCAACATATTAGTTTATTTTCCCTAATAAATAATCTCCATCATCGATCATGATTCAACTACTATGGTTTATGTGAATGTGAATCCCAATAAAATACAATTACCAAAAAACTCAATGAGGTATTAAGCTTGAAAAAGATAGTATCATACATAAAAAAAATTTCAATTTTATGAAATATCAATTAACCTTGTATCAATAACTATTTATAAAATTATTAAACACCTTACCAACATATGTTTTTCCTTTATTTTCATCATGAATGGAAATAACAGTAGTAAAATAGAAGGAGAACACATTTTAATAATAAAAAAGATATGAATGATGTGGGAAAAGCAAAAATATGTCATTCATGGGGAAATTAATCTTAGTTAGTATAATGTTACCTCTCTGAAAACTATATATTGGTATCAACCATAACATTTCGGATTGTACAAGTAATAATAATGAAGATGGATGTAGTATTTTACATGTGCTATAAATTAGATTAAAAAACTATTGTACATCTTTATAACCTAATTATTTGAATGATTTGTGTTTATAGAACTATTTTTATGAAAATTTTAAATATGGGTATGAATGGATCAAATATTCATAGAATAATAAATTTTAGGAATCATATATAGTAAAATTCATTATATTATGATCCAAAATTAAGATGTTCTAGATTATTATGTGGATTAAAATTTGAAAATTTTGGAAATCTATTATTTTTCTCAAATAATTATTTTTTTAAATATCTAAATATATACTCTAGAGACCAAGTCAATAAAATATAATGATATTTCATATATGAAAAACATATAAATTTCACATTAAAGGGGGGGGGGACCTGATTTAGTGTAAATATTTTAATCATTTTATTGAAATGAATGATGAATGTTATATTGAAATTACTATAAAAACACTAAAATATGAGTTCTTAGTCGTTTTGACATGTTAGCATTCTTATAGAATGTCATGATGTTTTATTTTTTTAGAAATGTATTTTCTAATAGGAAATGATCTTGTAGAATTATAGTTATTTGATTTTTTGATCATTACATTATGAAATGGGAGGTCTTCCTTATCTTAATAAAATAGTATTTATATTTTTAAAATAAGATAATGGTATGAAGATGAAATATAATTATATATAAATAAATAAATATTATTTTCAAAATCCCTCATTCCTAAAATTTAAAATTTATTTTCATTAACTACGATAGTAAAACCCAAGACATACATATAGAGATAATAACTAGAAAAATTAGAGAAAAAACATGTTATATTGTTTAATAAATTTTTATATAGTATAGATATAATATAAAATGGGCCAAATTATTGAAAATAGTTGATATTAGAGACAGTTGGATTCATTTTCAAGTGATTATGATCAAAATGATAACTGATATAGAATTTAATGGATAATGATAGTTTTTAAATGGTAGTGAAATGATAATGTTTTAGATAAAAAATATGGAATATAAATGGGAGGATACGTAAATGTATTATTGATATAGAAGTTACTAATATGTTATACAAGTACTATCCAAATTGTTATAAAAAATGTAATGATAAAGTAGTATGCATTATTTAACCAGATAGTTTGATGGGTTTTCTTTCATGATATAAGAGAGTCATGAGATGATACATCCATGTTATGGTGGATATGTTATGTTCTAGTACAACTAATTTTTGGTTAGGATATAATTGTTTTTAAATATTAAATTCCTTAATTAATGTGAGTGAATTACAAAATACATTTGGATGATGTAAAATGATAAAATATATAAATATATATACATGGTAAGAGAATGTGATTCTGAATATGGATCTACAGTTTTATGAGGTTTATAGAGTCAAGTTGGCTTATAGAGTTTTTATTTATAATATTAAATGAGCATCAATAATATAAAATACTTATAAAATAAAATCACAAAGAAAATCTTTTGAAAGTAATGATGACTGTATATAAATTTCATAACGATCATTGTATTTTATAATAATTTTTTTGAAGAAGATTAGTGATGGTAAATACACATTTGGATGTTATTCATAAACATTATTAGAATAATGGTTTGGGATGTAGATACTGTGTTTCTAGAAGAATAATTACCTATGATTATTTTAAAGATCATTGTTATACCATGTTGAGTCTCCAAATGTAACATACCTTGAAACATAGAGTGTTTGAGTAGGTAAAGAATGATTGATTCATGTGATGATAAATATAATATGGGTCATGAATGAATATATACGAGGAGATGAAAATAGAAATATATAAAACACACTATTATATGTTAGAGTTATTTTATTATAGATAAATTTCATTTTTCATCATTTTGATAAATTAATATAGGGTTCAATTATAAATAGTGAATTTTTCAGTTTAGTATGTTGATGGTATAATGATCTTCTATGATAAAAAATAACCATTGCGTCTACTGAATTGAATATTTTTAATGATGTTATTTTTTAATAAATTTTTCGTGAAGTAAGATGATTGAGGGTTCGAGGAGTTATCATATTTGAGTAATCCTTAAATTATGTATTCTTTAAAATGTAAAAGGTACTAAATAAATAAAATAATTCATATATAAGAGTCATAAATTTCTAATAAAACAATTTTGAAAATAATAGAGTGTTTTAAGACTCATTTTGAGATATCCTATAATGCAAATCATGAAAACAAAATGTATAACAATGGAATTTTTTTAATAAATAGAATAAAACAAAGTAAAGTTTATGGAATTTTTAAATGTTAATTCAAAGAATAAATGTAATATTGAATAATTTAATAGTCTAAATAAA
The DNA here is from genome assembly GCA_963277665.1 of Viscum album. NCBI lineage: Eukaryota > Viridiplantae > Streptophyta > Magnoliopsida > Santalales > Viscaceae > Viscum > Viscum album. The sequence goes on along the minus strand of OY728129.1, from coordinate 19,338,373 downwards.
GTCATAGAAAAAATATGCTATGAATAATACGGGTAAATGAATGCTTTTTGGGAGACTAAACTATAGTTGATGTTGATTAACTTTCTAACCGAAGGGGGTTGGTATTTATTATTATATTAATTGTAGATTTATAGATGTTATAAAAACATGTAATGTTGATTTTATTGTGGTTGAAAATTTGTGAGGTGATTATAATCATTTCATCCAAAGAATAAGTCAATCAATTGCAATAAAGATTGTAATTTCTGGTGATCAAAATCCACAAATATGATATATTTAAATCCTTTTTAGAAACAGTTTTTTTGGATCAATTGGTTGAGAAAATAATATTTTAAGGATGAATATGTGATTGTGTATTGTTTTAAAGTTTGTAGAAAACTATAATTGATAATGAAATTGAATCTAAAGAATATTCAATCCTTTTACATTTTGTATTACGTGTATAAAAGTTAATATACTATAAGAATCCAATAGTTTCCATACATAATTTTGGTGTATTTAGGAAAATTATTATGATGGTTAATTTAATATAAATGATAAAAAATTCATCAATTTATAGTCTTCAAAATAATTGAGATTTTAGGAAACTAATAATATTAGTGATGATATAATTTTTTATGTAGTGATAATGACAAACTATGATATCAATAGATTCATTAATAGTGGTTTTTTTGAGAAATGGGGATTATATATTGAACATAGAATAAATTAATCACTGAACATATAGGTGTATAATAAGTTAGTTCCTTCAAGACTCTATGATTAATTTTTTATAATGTATACAAGTTATGGATAAGTTGACTAATAAGTTCAATAGACATGTTGATTCAAATATATGATGACCGTGAACATGAAATTTTGATAGAATAGAGGAGAAATTGGATTGTAAAAAGAAAGAAGTCATTATTTAAGGCCAATAATTAGAATCGAACACTATATGTTCAGAGTGTATATAAAATAGATAATAGGATGATCCAGAATATATGACTTATATTATAGTGATTAATAAATATTATATTCATCTAGAATACAATTTAAATGTTGGTATTCTTAGAGAAAGATAATCTAAATGAAATCACACATCAATTGAATATTTACATATTATAGGGAAGATTAAGTTGTATTTGGTTGTAAAATTCACTCATAGTTGAAGTCCCACATAGGCTAAAAATCATACAATTAATCTAACAACTTCATGGAGTTTTTAAATGATCTTATTCTAAAGTACATTTAATACGGTCCATTGATTAATAGATTATATTTGTAAAATTAACTATTCAAAAACATTAAATTCATTTCAACAGGTATAATATTTTTTTCAAATGATAAATATATTAAATAATGGTTAAGAAATTTTACACATATGATGTACTTGTAATCAATGATGGTATTAGTAGAAATTTAATGCATCAGTCGGAACTGAACACATAAAGTGTATGAACATGACACAAAATTTTCCTTTAGGGATATCCAACATGTTCTCAATATCATGTAATTAAATGTTTTGAGATTTACAAGGAATTTTAATTTTATATATAGTGTATGGGTTCTATTAAGATTAATATTTGGATAGGAATTTTGATACATGGGGCCTACCATGCAATTATTTTTGTACAGGTATTGAGGAATGATTGGTGTTTGGTGTACTAATGTAGTCACAATTCTTGTTACCTGTGTGAGACAAAGCTCATTTATATATTTAATAGTGTAAGTGAATCTCTTGGGTTATGATTGCAGTGTTTTATATTAAATTCCCCTAAAAAAGTACCTCAATATTCTATTGATTCTGGGGATGGGTGTTTAACCTTCTGTTAATCAATTGTAGAATGAGGATCATGGCAATTCCTTGAAAAGAATATCATAAAGATATTTTATAGATTTATTCAAAATGAAATATTTTTTTCTGGAATTATAATATATATATTATGAAGTGTATGATGGAATAAATGAGATTATGTTTCAGTCTAGGATGGGGTGTTTACCCTAAGAGTGGTGTATGTTCCATTTAGATTAGATTTATCTTGTATTACCTTTCATTTTTTGATTGATATTGTTATTTAAAATTTTATATTAATGGATTTTAATAATTTTAATCTATAAATGTTTTATTTAAACCTCATTATGGGTTAATCTAGGCTTTGAATTTGTTGACATAGTGAAACATAATGGGAGAGGTTGACGAAGACAATTCTAGAGGATCAGAGTGAAAAATTATTTTAGGTTTACGATTATATATAATAAAACATAGATTCTCATAAACGGTGTGTTGTTGGTTGTCTATATGGCTCATGTGGCTTCACTATTTCTCCTGAAGTAGTGATGAGAGGTGTTATTGAAGCGGTTGAGCAATTTGGTAAAAGGTTCTGGGACAAGCTGTGGGTTGAATGTGACTCCACACAAGTGGTGAATGCTATCAGGACCGGTGCTCTTCATCATTCTTGGTATTTGGAAAATAAATCGTCAAGATGGTTGGATATTATATACTCAAAGAATCACAATGTTAGACATGTTCATAGAGAAGCAAATGAGGTGGCTGATGGTTATACGTACAAAGTTGTGAATGGATCTGATTTTCATTGGGAAGATCATGTTCTGGGTGATCTCCTTTCCTTTATAAGGAAGGATCGATGTAAGGAACCTACTTCTAGACTGGTGCAAGTGCTTTGTTTCTGATCATTGAAGGCATATTTATTTTATGGGCATGATCTCAGTCTTTCAAAAAATAATATCTATAAATATAGTTCAATTTATTTATTTATTTTATTTCCATTTTATTTGGAATGAATAATAGTGTATATTTGATTCCTATTTCTGAGAAAGTACCTTATATTAAATATGATTTATGAAATATTAATAATGAATTATTGATTATGAAGATTCATTTTAATACCAAAATACATCAACATATTCATTAGATATTGATTAAACAATTTCTAATTTATAATGATATTATTGAGTTGTTTGATTTTATAGACTACACCCCCCAGTATTCATGTATATTATCCATGGCCATGATTTGGCAGGTGGTTCAACATTTATATGTTCAGTATAAATAATGATTAAACCCCTAGAATAATTTTTTAGAGTTACTAAAAAACACATCGTTCTATGGGAATGATGGAATCAAAAATAGGGGTGGGTGATTGGGAAAATTTGATAGGGCATAGTAATTTTTCTCGAGTAATAAAATGGAATGATAAAAAACCTTAGTATACATATTCGATTTGAGAAAAATTATATATATATATATATTTGTTGATGTATCTACAAAAATTATATGGGGAAATAATTGATTTATCATGATTATATTTGTAAATAAGGGCACACATTATAATATCACTATGGAATTAATTTTTTAGAAAATCACAATGACATGAAATGTAGGTCAATTTAGAACACAAAATATACCTCATGAGGTACATCAACTATTGTTTTGGTCGGAGTTAAGTTTCACATTAAATATGGAATGTACCCTATATTTTGTACACAGAGAAAACCATATCATAATGTTTATTTCTTAAAACCCCATTTTCATAGTTGGATATACATTTTATGTTTTTTAGAACACATTTCGTGTTCTTCTAGTTTTCTTTTTTAAAATATAATGGGAGTACATTCCTAGGTTCCTAGCGGGACAAAAATTCTATGAAAGATACACCCACATTCCATATATATTAATATATATAGTTAATATTGTAATATATAACATGAACATATGACCTATGAGTAGAAACATACCATTTAATACTCTATGTAATGTCATTCTATCCTTTGTTTCAATTTAGATCTATTTTCCTATAGAATGTTTTTTGAATTTTAGTTTTTCCAACCTATTTTTTTTCCACATTTAATTTGATAGTGGACTCACCTTTTTATATTTATTTTGTGATACACAGTGAAGAGATAAATTAACATTATTCAACATGGTAGAATATGAAACATAGATCATAAATGACAATAATGGCTTTCTCAAGGATGAAAACCCATAGTAATGATGTTGTGTCAGTATCTAATATCATATAAAAATAAATTTAATTTCTTCTATATTTCCCCTCAAACTTGAGATATGGGATAACCTATCTATTAAAATGTCATTACCCCATAACTAATCCTTCGTTCAAGGTGTAAGATCCATCATTAAATTTTGGATTAGCCCCTTTATAAATGGATATTGGATATCTGAGTTCCATTATGGAATGCTAACGTAGATATGATCTTATATTGATATTTATAATATTGTAATTTTTTATTAACATTAATGTTATCTATACTTAATATACATGAATGTATTTCATTTATATTATATATAATTGATATATTAATGGTGTATCTGGTTATATGCCTCAAGAAAAGTTAGTTTTTTGTAATCCCATGGTATACATTGAGGATTGACACATAGACGAAAATATACAAATAAATCTATAGATTTTTAGTGAGCTGATAATCTCTATGTGCTCATTTGGTTAATAATTTAGATGATTATAGTTGATATAATTGGTTACACACTTCCATTCATGGAAAATCAAACAGTATAAAATATTTAGACTATCCAATTTTTTTTATTTTTTGGTTAATATTTAGTTATTAAATCACAATGAAGACATAGTGTTCTGGATTTCTTTTTTTCTCTTCCTCATGGTCACCTCTACTACTACAATTTTAGAGGGATTATAATTTTCCAATTTATATTATTATTAGGTAATCTTACAATGTATATTTTTATTAACTATAACATGATATTTGTTCCCAGACATATAATATCTAATAAGATATCCTAGAAGTTAATATTTGGGTTGGATAAGCATTGAGATGGGGTGTCCTGCACAATATCACATAATTTTTATAATTTTCAACACACTATTGAGCTTGGGGAATAATGATGGTGTTTCTTATTCCTATGTATAAAATGTGATTTATGATTACTGGAATTGTTGAGGTTTATAAAAGTGTGTTTTATTTTAGAGGCATGTAAAATACCTTATATAAACATTAAACATTTTCGGTTGTTTTTTTATATTTTCTCATTCTTAAATTACATAAAATAAATTTGATTATATATATCTTGATATTATATTTAGTATTTTTATAATAGTATTATATTTTTTAAGGTATTGTTGGATAAGGCCTCCCATGTTTCGAGATATTCCAATGTGACGTTATTCCCCATCCCTTTTAATATTAATTTTTGGATTTTGTTTAAACTAATATTATTCCACTAATAATAATGATGGTTTCCTCTAGTAGAGGATATAGTACACCCAATACTTTAGGTGATGTGAATCCTTTAGTGCTAGATAAAGTGTTATATTTAGATAAATTCCACTTTGTAGAGAAATTGTGCACTGGTAATCAATTTGTTAAGGAATAGTTTCCTTATATTTGTGTTACCATGTGATAGTGTTTGGTATTTTGGTGTGGTTCATTTCAATAATAATGAGGGAGGTACCCCAGGGTGGAAATTAGCTCCAAATTTTTATTTGATAGTCATTGATGGAGCCATGCTATTACTGCATCATGGAGTGTATTTTTTGTGAATAATAATTCAATTCTTATGAGCACATATTAATGAAAAATCCTTTTAATTATTAATGAATGTTAAATCTTATCAATATTTTGACATATATGAGAGTTTTTATTGTAATGATTATGAATAAATGTTACTCAATAGATTGATGATCTCATGTAGTGTTCATAGAACAAATTATCCAAGTATTTCATGGAATATGTTCATGGAGGAGCCTCGTATGGAAGAGAGTGAGTTTCAAAATCCCAAACATGATAGTCTAAACTATTAAATGTACTCTCATCGAATGATATATTAATTCAAGGAGCCAGGTTGGCTTCCATGAGGATATGAATATTGTGGTTAGGTGATTATATTATTTCTAAAGATATTTTGTAGAATATTGTGATTATTTCATTTAGGGAGACATTGATCGATGTTAATCATCATTGAAGTCCCCATATTATTCAAAAAACACACATTGGATTTTTTTAGTATCTTAAAATAAATTAAATTTTATTCATATATAATATTATATGAAACTCCATGATATTAATGTGATATATACAATAATAAGCTAATATTTTTTACACATAACACTATGTTATCTTATTGTATACATGAAAAAAATTAACAAATCCTAGCCATATTATTAATATAAATATTAAAACAATGATTCCTTAACATAACCATGAAATATAATGATATGAATATTAATTTCTATTTTTAGTAATTATTTATACTAAAAATAAATAATTAAAAAAAGTGATAAAAAAATACATAATTTTCGGTAACACTTTATTTGTTTCGAAAATATTTTTTCCTAAAAACATTTTTTCTCTTTCACATTGTAAACATTAAGAAAGATAATTTTTAAATATTTTAGGAATTAATTTTATAATGTGAAAATAATTATTCAAATAAAACATTAAATATTATCATTGAGTGGACATTTTAATTTTGTTTGAAAAGCATTATATTTTGATGAATAGTGAAAAATGATGAATTTTATTTAAATATTGCATTTTAATTTAATTAATTAATACAACTCAATGTTGTTTTAAATTTCATTTATTAAAAAAAATTATGTATACATTAATTGAACAAATTTTGTTCATATTAATAAATTTCATATTATATTATGAAATAAAGACATTATGATATTTATAACAGTTTCAATTTTGAATCATTTTTCTCATTCAGTCGATAAGATTTATTTCAAATTACATTTTTTTAGTATGTGAATTAAATTTGGAAAAATGAATTAAATAATTGGAATAATAATTATCTATATTATATAATTATTTTAAAATATTGTTTGTACATAGAGAATAATAAAAATAGTAAAAATTAATTACCACAGTTTTAGTAATAATTTTCATACATGGGGGTTAGACTAAAAAAATAGGGAAACAATTTCAAATAAAAAAATTCTAAATTTTGTATTGATCTATTTAAATTTTATCCAATATATTCTATATAATTTCCCATTAATGTATCATATTAATATGAAACATACACGGTTTGAGTTCTTTATTTTCAAAAAATATAAGTGTGACACTAACCTCAATTATTCATTTCCATCAACTCTCATATAATATTTAAATTGAAAAAATCATTTTATTTACCTGATAGAGACCTATATATCCTATGAAATTTTCAACTCTCATTATAAATTTTTTATCATCGATATAAATCCATCCAAGGAAAAAAAATATAAAACCCTTGGTCAACACCTGAAGAAGTTGTAACATTCATCAATGATCATTTCATATTTCATCATCCACCGCCATTAAAAATTATAATAAATTGATGATATAATGACCCTATTATGTTACATATAATTATATTGTGTTATGTAATTTTAATAACCTATAACCCTCCCCACATTTATCAAATGGTTTATTAAATCATCAGTTGTGTGTATCGGTGACTACACCCTCACAAACTAATTTAATTTGTTTTTCATTTTTCCCTTCTAATGGTGGTAAATACCGATTTATTTATTATTTATATTAGATTTATATGTTATTATTATGAATATAGTATCATTCTATTAGACATATATATATATTATCTATTTTTTTCGTGAGTAATATAGCATCACTAATGTGTACTGAAGAATATCACCTCACAAATTGATGTGATTAATTCATGATTTATATAGAAGGTAATAAAGACATTTTAAATATATAAAAACAATCCATGAATTTTAATATGTTATTTTACTTCATTTAATTAAATATTAAATGAAAAAGGAAACGTTTTTCATGATTACATATGACTTATCATATTCAAAAATAGTGGATTCCATTTTATATCACTAAATGTTATGGATTAATCTACATAAATATAAAATTACAATTTATGATATTTATATAATGATAATATTATATTATTATTATTAATTCATGGTCATACTATGAAAAATAAAAATAAAAAATTAAAACATTTATATGAAACATAATGGTTATTAATGGAGACATATCATTTAAAAATAAGTGTTAATAGATAATATATAAAAGATCATAACTAAATCATTTATTGTATGTTATACATAAATATTTTATTTAATTTACTTATCATATAATTATTTTTATTTTAAATATTATTTCTAATGTGTATGTTGGAATTCATGTCTTCTTGTAATGGATTTCTCACTCACATTTATGTTTCTACAAGACAAATGCATTATTTACCTCGTCTTTCTTTTATGTCATGTAAATAAAACACATCGATATATTGTAAGATTATTTTCTTATTTTTTTTATTAACATATCGATTATATGATCTATATTTCAATATGAATATATTTAAAATTTTACTAATGTAATAAGATATTATTTTCTACTTTTTCATTCTATTAGGAGTATGTAATATTATGTAGTTATATTCAATCTAAGGGATTATATAAAACACCCAATACATGTAATGTCATGATTTTATTTTATCATTATGATATTTTATATTTCATATTATTTTATTCCTTGATATGGTTTATGATTCATTGTTACAGAATAGGTAATGATTGTTTGTGACAATCTCATGGTTTATTGAGTTTATTTTTTATTGTATTTTGATTGAATAAATTTAATGATATATATATTACGAAACATATTAATTTTAGTTACCTCTATTTATTGATGATATTTTCATGTACTAGAATGATTTTTACACTATTTATGAATTAAAATTATTGAGAAAATGTTTTTAAAAATATCATACATTATTTATTTATTCCACAAAAAATCCATTTTCATTAAAAACCATGATTTATAAAAATTTTTAAAAATATATATTGATTTAATATAATTATTCTTCTATTTTTTTATATTATAGATGAATATTTTAAATGAAAATACCTTGTATTTTTTAAAATAATATTATTTTGGATTATACATAAAAGGTAAATGATATAGTTGTTTTAAAATGTACGACATGAATGAAACATACCACCATCATAATCAACATTTTCATTGGAAAATAATTAAATTTTTATTATTGTTCTCCAATATTTTTTTTTCAAAATATCTTTTGTTAAAAAAAATTATTCAAAACTATTTTTCTTATAATAATTTATTTAAATGATACATAACATCCATTTTCCATAATATATTACACATTTTGTTGATACCAAGAAATTTCATGGAATCTGTTATAAGGGTACAATTTCTTTTAGTTATTTAAATGTGTTATATTGATTAGGTCATGATATTTATGAGTCATATTTCACATCCTAACATTATACAATGTTAACATTCATATGATTTTTTTCAAGATTTCATGGATTAAGATATTAAAAAATGATGAAATTATCATGAAACATATTTTTCATATATTTAATGACATGATAAAATGATTATGAAACCCTTTTTCATTCAAGGGGATATTATATGATAAATATTTTATTCACTTGTGTCATACATTAATATGTTTTTCTTTATGAGATGGATATGACCTATATCTCCCATAAATGTGTTGTGTAATTAATTATATTTCATTAGATATATAAAACTAGAGATATTATTACCCATGTTTTATTTATTTAATTTTTCTATTATGATGGTTTTGGGAGTAAACCATGATATCTATGACAGTTTTGGGAATAACCCAAATTTAACATCATACCATTGTAAACGATCCTTGAAAAATAGGGATATAATTCCCTGTCCTCATTTTAATACAAAAATATATTTATTTTGAAACTGATATTCTCTCATGGATATGGGTATTTGATTCCCTTGGTATTAATTTATCATGAACTACCAATATTTATTCTAGGCATCAAAATTATGAAAATTTATATACAGGTTTTGGTTTTCAAATTTTATTATCATGTTCTCATTCTTTTATGTTCTTGTATTTATATCATATCGCCCTTCCTTAAACATATTTAGGATCTTACCTCACCCATTTTATATTTCCATTCCCCATGTTATGGTGTGTTAGATTACACATGATATATCTAATAAGTGTGTTACTAATGAAAATATTTGTAAAAGATGATTTAATATACCTATGGACATGTTTTTTTTGGGATTCCATGATTCAAAATATACTAAAAAATAATGTTCCTAGAGTGTGAGTTGGTTTTATGAAATTAATTAACATTAAAAAATAGTTATTATATATTTATTATATTCAAGGTTCATTGTGGATTGTTTTAGAGAATATTTTTTATATCCCAACCACTTTTTAGAGATTTCTCGAGCTTGATTTCAGTTACTATTTTTATCTTGTTTTGAGTACTCTTTGTTTGGGTTCTACATTGAGGGGTGTTTAGTTGAATATTTAAGAATAACAGAAAGAAAATGGTAGTGCACATTTGGTGCATGGTTTGGGTAATCTGTGCAACCTATCCCATCAAACCACAAAACTCAGGACATTGGATATATTCACAGTTTGAAAATGGTTAGTCAAACCATGCACCCAAAAATTATTAACCCTATCCTCGAGAAAAGTTACATTTTTAGGGTGCATGGTTTGGGGAAAACATGCTACCTGTCTTAAAACTATGCATAAGAGATTCTAGTCCCCCAAAATATATTATATCAAATTCAAAATCCCCCATACAATAAACCAAAATTCCATAACCACAACCATAATAAATTTCTCTAAAATCAATATTCAAGATAATAGATTCTATAGCCATTAAACCTCAATCCTTGGCAATTAAAATTTGGGCTGTAAGATATGAACTACATCAGGTATGAATTTTCTTCCCAAATGGTCCCTTTTTATTATTCCATTCCATTAGTGGGTTGTTTCGTCATGTTTCTTTCTATATTTAAACCTATTTTTTTTATCGAGATCTAGGATTTTAGATATATATATATATTTATTTAAGATATGTTGATTTATTCGATCATGGAATTAGGTTTGATATCCATACTCTAAACTATAATATTATTCGGTCAAAAATGATGTTTTTTGGGCTATATTATGTTAATAATTTTAGATTGGTGGTATCTAATTCAAATCCCATGGTCATAATTTCAATATTGTTTGATTAATTTTACATTTTCTATAATATTTTTTGAAATTGAGATAAAATATTTAAATAATAAATTTGGTGATATAATTAATTAAGGAAATAATGTGAAATTAGGAGATATTGAGATTATGATCTTGATTAATTAATTATAGAATTAATTAGGTGAAATTGAGATTGGGAATATGAATAATTAATCTTGGAATTATTTATAGGATAATGAAATTATGATTCGAATAATTAATTTAATAATATATTATTGAGTTATTTGGATAGATAATTTTTATTATTTAATGAGTAAAATAATTAAAGGAATTGATGTGATAATATAATTGTTGAATTAGTAATTATATTGAGAGGATTAATTAATTGATGAGTTCATAGTATGATATTTTAGATTAATTAATTTATGAGAAAATTAATGACATTTTGATGATTAATTAATTTGTGGGACAATTAATTAGATTGAGTAAATTAATTAACTATTGAGTTAATTAATAACATTTATATGATTAACTAATTTGTGTGTTAATTAATATGATTGAAATGATAAATTCATTGTTGTGTTAACAAATTAGATTGAGATGATAAATTAATTGCCGAGTTAATTATCAAGAATGATAATATTAATTAATTATTAATTTAAATAATTTTATTGATATGATTATTTAATTTATGAATTAATTAATCAAATGATGAGTGGTAAAAATGAAATTTATATGATAAATGAAATTTAGAATCCAAATAATGGAATTATGAGATATAAAATATAATCTAAAATGGTAACAATGGAATTCCATGATATGAAATGAGATATCAAATTTTTATAGTAGCATTCTAAAAAAAGATATTGCTTGGTGATTATTAACAGTATTTTATGGAATGAAGAAGGTATTTCAGTTCAGGTGTCCTCGGTAACCCCGAGAGTTTATGTGGATTATAAATGAATAATTTGATAATGTTATAACTATTTACCTATATATTATACTACATTAATTATTCATCATCACACAATGTTATTTAAATGATTTTTTAGACACCATTGGTGGTGGTTAAGGGTACTTCTAGCACCTTGGTTTTGACTACATGGTAGGGTTTTATGAAAGAATATTTTTTGGCATTATTATCTTTTCATGTTAATGTTTTAATGTTTAGAAAATTAAATTATGGTGTGTTTTTTTCTCGTAGTTATGCCTCCAAGATGATTCTTTTTTATAAGATGATAGAAGTACATGGATTGATATGATTTACCAGTAGAGCGACCTAATTCATCTATATTTCCATGTGATGAAGAAAGATATATGTTTTAGGTGAGCTTATTTTACTCTATTTTTTTATAGAAAGAGACATATTGTGGGTTTTTAAGATCATGTCTGATTTTAGGAGGGAGTTTTAGTTGAAACATCCTCTTACATCAGCTAGAAAAGGTGCACATAAGGTAGAGAAATTATGTATTGATTCCATCAAGATTATATATGGCCATTTGAAGTCTCCTGATGAGAAGATAGTTAAGCTAGCTGCATATAATAAAAAAGTATTAGTGAATTCTTTGTGGGACATACAAGCTATGAATTTTTTGCTAGATGGTATGTTATAGAATGAAATCATAGTGATGTTCTTAGAGAAATTATATCCATAGAAGATAATGTATGAGATAATAGAAGAGTTCATCATAATTATTGAGGGGAGTATGATTTTGATGGGCTATACTAGCCGATTTGTAGATTTAAAGCTATTTTCTCCAGCATTGGAAGAGTATGAGGCTATATCATTAAAAATATTTAAGACCTAATTAAATTTTGAAATTAAGCCCTAGTTTAACATCATCACGCTGAAGAAGATTGCATAAGTGGTTAATCCGGCCCTCATAACTAAGGGAAGCAAATGGAGGATTATATTATAGATCATATGGTTGTTTTTAGTTGATAATGATGTACATATTTTGAGAACATAATGAATCATCATGAAAAATTTATCCCAATCAGTTGAAAACCAAGCATCCCATGGGAAAATTCATTTTTAATGGTACTATTTCTATTGATTTTCCACTAGTGTGGTAGGCTATGAAACTATCGTAGAAACATTCCCCAACCACATGTGGAGTTCCAATCATGTGGAATGATTGTTAATCTATATATTTTCTATAGTAACTTGAAATATAAAGGTAATGATGGGGAAGCTAGAAAAAATTAGTGTGTAGGAAATGGATCTTATACACAATACCATGTTAAAAATTGTAATTATTTTATATGTATCAATATAGGTAGTGAATGTGGTAATTATAGGAATGAGTTCCCATGTCATCATAATGGGGGATCTTAGGGGAGTCAGACTGTATTAGAGGGATGAGGCGTAGTATTTTTTTTATACTTCAACCTATAATGGTGGATAGTGAAGGTGGACTACCTATAGAGAATGTTATTATTCTATTAGCTCCCACTTTATATTATGCCTTATTTTCACGAGTGAATCGAATTTATTTATTTCATCACAACATGTAATTTTTTTCCCAGAAGAGGAGTTTGTGATTGTGGTGATGATGATAGAGACACCATAGGGTGTATAGTCATGGGAAATTTTCTTTTGCAAGGGATGTTCTCTCAAGGTTAGCGAGTATCATTTTCTTATGGATCTCTAAATCATAGACATGTCAGTATTTGACTTAATTATTGGTATAGACTACCTAGTTTCATTATGATCCAACATTCATTGTTACCAGAGGAGAGAGACTGTTACATCTCATAAGGGTGACCTATATATTCACCATGTGGAGTGGGATATCAAAGAAGGCTGAGCTTGTGGAATTATAAAACAACATGAAGAGATCACATCCTGGTTCTATGATAATAGCTAGATGATGCTGTTGTGAAACATGATGCATGTCCATTTATAATCGACCGATTAAAGGATTAATTTTTTGAATACTTATTAGATTTTCCACTAGAAGTAATTATGAATATTTTCATTGAGCAAATGTCAGGGGATATGCAAAATCATATTCCATCATATAGAGTGGAACTAAAATATCTTCAAGTGATCAAGAATTAGTTTGAGATGTTGGAGGATAAGGGGTTAATCCATTCGACTATGTTTCCACGTTTCTATCTAGTGATAATTTTAATGAAGGCTACTGGAATTTTTCACTAATGTGTCAATTACTGATTTTTTAACTAGTTGACTATAAATAAATTGTATCCTCTTAAAAAAATCTATGATCTTTTAGATTAGTTGAGTGAATCATGTTTATTTTATAATTTTTACTTGAGATCAACATATCATCAGTTGATATTTCATTCTTTTTATATTCAAATGACTTACTTTAGAAGTAGGTATGTACTATATGTATTTTTTGTAATATTATTTGGGTTTATGAATGCAATGGTTTTGTATATGACAATGTTGAAAAAAATCATATATACATACCTGTATCTGTTTTTGTATTATTTTGGATGACTTCTTAGTTTACTCATAAACTCAGGAAGATAATGCCCAACACCTATATATTTTCTTGAGAAAACTGAATTAGGATCATCTTTAAGCCATTATATTTGATTTTCAATTTTGTTTTTTCTCTTGTACTCTTCTTGGGAAACATCATATCAGATGAAGGAGACTTATTACACCATGAGATGTTTTATGTGGTTGTGTCTTGGGAGTATCCCAAAGATATTTTTGATATCAGTAGATTTTTAAGTATATCAAGATATTGTCTGAGAATTATCCAAGTCTTTACCCTATTTGATCTACCTATTCCGTGTTAAAAAATGTGATAATGGTTAAATGCTCAAATGCATGTATTTACCATATTTGAACTACTTCTTTTTGGTTAAACATGTGGTAATGGTTGAATGGTCAGATGCATGCACAAATTATTTCGATTAGTTTAAGAATGTGTCAAAAATGGAAATGATCCTGATCCTACCCCATCAAGGATAGTATTACACTGTGTTATGTTATAGTTTTGGGATTGGCCTTGTAATAGTGTTGATATAGGGAGATAGTGTTTTGGAATTTTTTTCTCAATAGTTGAGGTGAAATTAATGGAATTTCTATATCCATGACCTTGAGTTGCATGTGGTCATTTATGATTTAAAGTGTTCGTATTAATATCTATTTGGTGAGAATTTTACTATGTTTACCGATCACAAGAGAATAAGGTATATCATTTTGAAAAAATATTTTAATCATCGGTAGAGGAGATGGGTTGAGTATTTTTTGTCTTTGTATTTTTAATTAAAGTATATAAATTTATACAAAACAATGTTATTGATAAATTAACCCTAAAGACTCAAAAAAAGGATGTTTTGGAGATTATAGTTGAGTGGAAGATGATGAATTTACTACCTAAGATGCATGAGGTGGATATGGAGAATTAATATTAGATGAATATAGTATTAGTTTAATTGGAGTAAACACTTTTGAGATGAATTAAGGACATATAGAATAAAAATTCATAATTTTTATCTTTGAGGTAATTCCTTGAAGGTGGGGAGATATCATTAGACTAGTTGATATATGAGGCTGAGATAATCAACATTAATAATCTGGCTGTAGTGCCTTCATTTATGTGGGTAGAGTTGATGAAAAAAATTCACTCCTATTAGTTGGAGGTACATCCAACTGGGAAAAATTTACCATGAAATATGATGATATTTTGAGTGTCTAATCAAGATAATGGAGATAAGAGGGTTCACGACTTGATGTTAATATTGTCAATAGGTGAAGGAAGAGAATCCATGACTTGAGAGGATTTCTGAAGAAATTTCCCATTATGGAATGTTAGTGGGACAATGTTAGCATGGTCTTTCGATGGGTCTCTTGAGGACACCTAGGAAGAATGACTCTATTTATGTTGTTGTAAATAGACTAATAAAAGTATCACATTTCATGTATATAAAGGATTATTTATTAGTTGATCGTGTGAGAGATTTATATTCTGAAGAGATAGTCTATCTGCAATAATTTCCATGGAATGTAGTTTTAGATTGCGACTCATGTTTTAATACACTATTAAGGATTGGTCTATAGAAGGAGATTGAAATTTAGGTTTTGTTCCGTATGGATTTTCACTAATAGACATATCAGAAGTAGTAATGTACAATACAAGTGATTGATTATATGTTGTGATCTTGTGTTCAAGATATTGATGTGTCTTGTAACAAGACCCTAACTCTAATGTATTTAACATATAAAATTATTTATATGATGACTATTCAGAAGGCACAAAATGAGGCCCATTTTGGCTGGCCACACATATCACATCAATGATGGAAAGAGAAAGGTGATTCAGAGTTGTTGAGATTGAGTCTAATATAGTTGATTCAAAAAAAAGTTAATTTGATTCATAATTATATATATATATATATATATGATTCAGTGTATAAAAAAAGTCTTATGATGATAGAAGATGAAGGCCTATAGAGTTTAGATAGGGTGACAATGTATTCCATCAGTTTTCTCCTAGGTTGCGTCATTGTAGGGTACAAATTTAGGGAAAGATAGTGTCGATGTGTGTTGGACTGTTTGAGTTTTTGGAATGAATCGACCTTGTGGTGTACTAACAAGTTCATACAAAGAAATATAGTTTTGTGCATGATGATTTATAGGTGTCTCAAATTTTGCGGTATCAATCTAAACATTCTTATGTTATCGATGTGGATGATGTTTAGCTTGAGATAGATACATCATTTGAGGTGAATTTGATGCGTGTGTTAGATGAGATCAAGAAATTGGTGTGGGGAAAGAAAATTATGATAGTTAAAAAAATTTTCAAACATGGAAATATATAGAAAGAATCAGGGGAAAGATAATTATATATTAGTGCTCAGTGACGTGATATTTTTGGATCAAAATCATAGGTACTCTTGGGTGAAAATCTCGAGGAAGAGCTTTTATAAGATGTGGAGATTTTATTATCATGAACTTTTATAGAGATGTATTAGGATTGGTTTTAGGTAGTCTTTTACCTTGTGTTGAGTAGTCTAAATTTTCTTATATTGGGAATGTTTATGTAAAATTTTGAAAATATATTAAAAGGGTTAATGGATGGTTTGCACATGGTTATGGAAAACTGCTATCCCCTTCCCAGAAATCCACGAAAACCTAGACAATGGGGATTTTCACAGTAGGTACATGGTTTTTCAAATTGTACAAAATAAAATTAAAAACCATGAACACATAGAAGAGGTTAATGGATAGGTTTTGTACATTGGGGAACCAGTGTTCCAAGAGCAGCAAACCATTAATACGATATTTCAATGCCCCATAAATTATTTAAAAATTATTTGAACACCCATCCAATACAACCTATCTACATAGTTAAAATATAATAAAATTTTATCAATTTATAGAGCTTCTTAAAGATATTTCAAATCCTTTAGAACTCATTCCTTGGATATTTGATGTCCATTTAGAATATTTTTACCTTTATGGGTATGTGGGTTCTTCATGGAAGATCTCTATTTATTCTACAATTCTTTGGGTCAGTTTTTCATTATTTTTTGGTAATATCTAATCATAGTTTTCGAATATAGATATACTATTTTATATGTAGATTTATATTTATTATATCATTATTTATATTATCTTGGATTTAGTTTTTTGGACATCATGATATATATTCATCATCATCATTCTTTATTTATTAAAAACTAGAAGAGTTCAAATATAATCACAATAGAAGAGAAAGACAGAGGGGGCTTGAAAAGAATAATTCCAATGGAATCCCCTATAACAAGGTTAAATCCTTCAAGAATTAACTGATTTAGGTTGTAGAGAGATTATGTACCAAAACCCTGAACCAAAGTCGCCTCTAAATGATCCACAAATTTATTACCTTATTTCCATGTCTGTCTCATCCAGATGTTGTGGGAGATAATAACTTGGAACATCCTGATGGGGTAAGAGAGAGGCCATGGCATATTTTTGGATCTACATAGTTTGTTTAAAAGAATAAATATATTTGTTTCATCTTTGAAAATACTGATGCACCCGTTCCTACAATGTATGATGATTCATAGAAATGAAAGTGATTCCCTCTAAAGGGGTGAACCATAACACCACAAGACCATGAATGAAAACAAAAAGTTTACCCTGATGTTTGGAGCCACCCCATCTACCCTCATGACCCACACAATATAATACAATATCTATTAAATTTCAAACATGAGGGAGGAGGATTCCATAATACCCAATGGACGCATGAAATAATAGCAGTAGGACTAAACATGAAAGCTGAATGAAGGAGTTGGAGGGAGGGAGTGTCCCACTATTTATCAGTTCACCTGATTAGATGAAGTAGTAGGATATGGGTACAAGTAGTGATGGATTTCCTAGTAGAACCAATACCCTCAAATTTAACTCTATTTCTATCTTTCCAGAAACCCCATGAACCAACATTCTGGTTTATAGATATGGTGGTTCACTTCACACCACTGTCACTCGATCCATGAAAACATTGGATGATAATGATGGAAACACTCTAAGGATTATCCTAAAAATAGTGAAACCACCAATGAAAGACCATCCCACCTTGAACTATTCTTATTCAAATAAATAGAGTTCAGTGCAATATTCTTTGTGGTCATTGAAACATGTGAAAAAAGAAGTCATGAAGATACCACATTTTATGATTTTTTCATTAGTGGAAACTGTATCATGTCGGATCCTCCATGTGAGGAATTTGTATTTTTTTTAATCATCTTTGTTAAAATGAGTTCATTCCATTTATTATTCTGTTTTTGGGGTACCAGGATGTGCTAGATGTCCTTAGATGCGAAGGAGACTAATATTGAGGGGGAAAACACATCTATCGGGATCTGTAGTGATATCAATGGGATGGAATGGTTCCAATTGATCCTTTTAATCATTTCCATGATAAAGGCTGAGAACCTTCTAGGCTTTTCATAAGTGATTTTATATAGTGGGAATATGGGAAATCCAAGGATGTCACCAACCTAGTTGACATTTCAGAAAGAGACATTCTCTTCCCCAATGATCCACCAAACATGGGGGTGTAAGGCTATTAAATGGGGAAGTGACATCACTATAAATGGTGAAACATGTCATTCATCTACCAAAACACTATCTTCAAAAGTTCTACCCATGGTCTTACACCATAATTTTTGATGTTCATGTTGTTCCCAAGACATTTTATTATAAAAACTATTGAGAGTATCATAAAGACTACATACATTGATCCCACCTTCTTGAACGAGACTCTCAATTTTCCACCATGTCAACAATATACATTTCCCCTTAGTGCATGGATCCTTGATAAAGCAGGCAAGGAACATGTTGATATTTGAGATAACCCCTTTATGAACATTATCATAAGAAATAGAATGGATAGGGTTGGAAAGGATGAATCTATTCACAAGGGTGATCTGATTCCCAAACATCATGTACATATATTTCTAGTTGAGGACTCGCTTTGTGATTCAAGAGACTATGTGATCAATGTGTTGAATTATGATCTGACCTAATGAGACAGGTTCACCCTAATAATTTGTCGGTTGTCTTCAACATTACATGTAGAGAAGGTTACACATAGATGAAACTCAAGAGGGTAGCATTTTCTTGCAACTAATAAGTTACTTTTACTTTTGTTCATAGCTTTACTACTCCAACGACAATACTCCTCCCCTACATGACTAAGCCCATGTCTAGATCTCTTGGTAGCATTTATGGAAATTAGAGTATGGTCAGAAAGCATGGTTTGTGAGACGTTGGAAGCTTTCCCCTTTATTCTATAAGGAAGGATAATTCTACTATTCATGATATAATTTAAATTTTGGTCATTTAATTGTATAATTTATATTATAGTTTATTTAATTGTGTTTTTAAATTTAATTAATTAACATGGTTAATTAATCAGTAAAAAAATTGAAATTAGGTTATATTGAGATTGTGACATTGAGTAATTAATTTTGGAATTAATTATAGGATATTGATATTTTGAATTTGAGTAATTAATTTTGGAATTAATTATAGAAAAATGAGATTATCAATGGAATAATTTGTTGAGATATTAATTATGGGATTATTATGAGTGTAAATTTTGATTAATTAATTGGGAGATTAAATAATGGAATTTATGTGATATCTAGTTGATAAAATAGTAATATGGATTAAAAGATTAATTAACAGTCAAGTAAATTAATAAGTTTGAGTAGATTAATTGAATATTGAGTTAATTATTGATAATGAGATGAATAATTAATTATTGAGTTAATTAATAAGAATATGTAAACTAATTATGTACTGAGTTAATTAATGTGATTGAGATGGTTAGTTAATTGTTGATAATTAATATGACTAGCAATAGTAATTAATTATTGATTTCATTAATAAAATTGATATGACTAATTAAATGTTTATTTAGTTAATGGAATAGTGAAGATTAATTAATTTCTGATTGAATTGACGGTATGGAGAAGGTTAATTAATTAATAAATTAAATAATAAAATGATGAATGGTTTCAATAAAATTAATATGATAAATTTAATATATAATGGTAAAAATGGAATTCTGATATATTACATATTATCTATAATGGTAAAAATGTAATTTTGATATAATAATTGAGATATAGAATGGTAATAGTGGAATTCATATAAATGATATTCCTTAATGATTTTGTAGACTCCATGGTGTGATAATTTAGGTATTTAGGTTCAGGTGCCCTTAGTTAATTTTGGAATATATTTGGTTAAATAATAAATATTTTGATAATTTGATAACTATAAATTTCTAAAATGTAATTATTTCATTATACATCTGTATATACTATTATTAACTGGGTGTTGTTTTAGTCACTAAGTGTGGTTGCCTACTATGTTGTTCTCACACCCTACCCAGACATCCTAATAAGTACCCAGATAGATTTTATGGCTTCATGACATATTAAGGGAAAATGGTCTTATGTTGGATGGATGATTTGATTATGAATAATGGATGAGAGAACTAGACATGATTTGAGACATGTTTGGGTGTCATCAGTGGAATTACATTTGAGTTTCTTCTTTACACTTTTCATATAGTTGTTATTGAATATCTACTATCTGTTTTTAATATTGTATTTAATGTTTTAGTTATCTTGTTTACTTTTTTTTATTCTTATGATTTCATTTTTTTATAAATTTTTATTGCTCATTTATTTCTGATTTTGTATTATATTTATAAAAGAATTTATAGTAACCCCATTCTAGATATTGGACCCTTGATTCCAGTCGGCAGCCTATGACATGTGGGGATGTGTGTCTTAGGTCATGTGGTAGTCCGATTCGGGGTATTAGCTTGTGGAACATATTTCAGGAAGTTATAATAAGATTAGATAACATTTGGAAACTAGGATGAGAAAATCATAGCGACATCCCTAAAGTCCTATCTAATGGAATGTCTATAGATAATTCAAATTATAGGTTAGTTCCATGAAATTTTAGCAACATATAGTAACATTTCTTTCATAGAAATTACATCTATATATTATTAGAGCATATTGATGAGGATCTCAAATAGAGTTACCTATGGGTAATAAATCTAAAAGTAGTTCATCAACAATGACTATGTATTCCTATGGTGCACGAAAATGGGTCTTTCTGTACACATGATTTGACATTAAAAGGTCAAACATGTTTGGAATTAGCCAAACCTTAATAAATAATCATGAAGAATTTAAATAGAAGAATACTATGAATAACTATGGAAAAAACTAATGTATCCTAGATTAATGAATATGGTTTCGTAATATACATATTATATAAGTGATCTTTCATTATTTTATGGTTCCCCATAAGGATTATTATTACTTAAAAAATTATTTATAATTTTAGACATTGTATAAAACCCAAATGAACCATGTTAATAATGAGTGGAATAGATAATAGACTAATTTTCCTCCAGGTTAGCCACATGTAATGTCAGATTTAATATATATTTCTATTTCTATTCTCATAGTTTTTTCTTAAACTAAAAATAATGTTGGGATTCTAAACTAATAGATAATATAACCTCATTCATTTGATTCCTTCATGACACAACATTCACCTTTGTTCACTGGAAATTTTGACCTACTAGTTTTAGAGAAGTTGATCCATACCAATGAAAATATATTTTCCATTATCTAGTGTTTATAATATTAAATATTAATTTCAATTGTCTCCATTGCTATGGTGAAATGGATCAATTATTGAATATTATCATGAATACAAGCGAACAAGATGAAATTGAATCCTTTCAATGGGAAATTATCACAATCATATTATTCAATAAGTAATTTAATCATATTAAATATATGAAAATGGAGATGAAATCCCATGAGTTAAATAAAAAATGGTGAATATTTTGGTACATTTAATGAATGTTATTTGACACATTCAAGCTATGATTATGTAATATTCATCCAACATGAATGTAAGGTAGTTTGATTATTCAATAGTTTAAATCAAAGTATATGAAGAGAAGTATCAATAATAAACTGCAATACATATGAATAGAATTTTTGATGTGTGATCATGGTGTAAATATATGATGAAGTTACATATTAATTCCATAGTTTAGACAAGGAAATGAGGGTTGAGTTTGAAGGATAATAAAAAAACAATGACTAAAGATGATGAGCTTCCCTTTATTCTCATTTTGTGGGAATAAACATGAATGAAAATGAATTAACGGGACTAGTATATTTTATAATTGTGTAATCGAATGACATCAATAAATTGATAATTGAAGTGAACATAAGGAATTAAATAATTTTATTCCTAGAGAGAAATATTAACATAATGAACCTCCCACACTTGAATAACTAAAATGAAAGGAGTATAGGAAGCATGATTACAATATCCCAATGTTTATGGTTAATTATGATGATCGATTTTGGAAACCTCTTTAGAAGATGGAAACAGGTAAATCTAATGTGATCACTATTTTTATTGAGGGTTGTGAAAATGATACCATGAATGGTAAAAATACCACCAACTCAAGAACTATTAATGTATTATTTTTCTCTATATTTAAACATTAATTCATTTATTAATATTTTTATAATGGTGTCAAGATTCCAAACAAAATATTAGACATGTGATTTTTTCTGAAATTCCCTAATGTTATGATGATTTCTTCCCATGTTTACAATTCCTCTATAGATGACTTTTATTGGAATGTTTTTCCTGAATACATTTTCATTAGTCCCTGAGTTCAATTAGATGTTTCACTAGATGGGGGTTGTATTTACCTAAATAAATAAAACATTAATTTTCATGGAAGGAAATTTAAATTTTATATTCAATGTTATCCCATGATCTTCTAGAAATGTGACGATATGTAAAAAATTCTTGCGGATATATAATACATTACATGGGACTTAATTTCACTTTATAAGGTTTTTTATCTCAAATGGGTGGTGGTGAATGATGAAATTGATGGTATTATTATTATATGGGAGTTTATGGATGTCATTCAAGAATATTTTCCTATAATTTCAGTAAATAATGATGATGAGCCTCTATAATGGTTCAATATAAATTTAATAACACCATATAGAATGGTCTGTATTGATTTGATGGAATTTTAGAAGAAAGGCCATGAAAATCATAAAAAGAATTTTATTATGCCCAATGTTTCACTTTTCAGGGAACCTATTCATTTTTTAAAAAGAAATATTGATCAAAGAGACACTGAATTTATTCTCAAGATATAATTTATATCAAAATAAACAATACACACCATCCTCCATGTATTAATGGATTCTTTGATCAAACGTATGGATTCAATTTCTATTCCACCATTGAAATTTGTTTTTGGATATTATCAATTGATGGTCAGTAAGGAATAAGAACATAATAGGGAATTTAGTATAGGTTATAGAAACTATAAATATATGTTTATAATATTATTTCATCATTATATATCAATATCTTAATCTATTTAATGAATAATGTCTTTAGGTATTACCATCATCAATATGTGGTACTCTTTATAGATGACATTCTTATATATTCAAAGAGAAAGGTTAATCCTTAATATCAAATTAAAATTGTACAAAAGAACCTAAAGAAGAATAAACTATATTAAATATTTAACTTATCTAAATTTAGGATATAAAATATTACATTTTTGGTTCATAAATATAAATAGAGTGTTTATTGATTGATCTATTAGAGAAGGAGATTATTGAATCTTGGCGCTGACCATACTTGGTGATTGAGATCCATATTATTTTTTAGTTTATCTAGATATCATGATTGTTTTTGGATTATAAATTATTACTATATAGTCTTATGACTTTGAGAACATGTTTGGAATCCAACTTCATTATAACATATGGAATTTAGAAAAAAACAATGAAATTGAAGATAAGATTAGTCAATGAAATAATGTTTACATTTCTGGATTGTGTAGAAGTGATTGTAATCTGTACTTATCAATCGATGAATGGATTTATATGTGTTATTATGAACATTTCCATGTTCTGATATAAAGCTTCCAAAAAATGTAGGTTCATTAGAATGATTATATAACTTAGGATATAGAGTTTTTTGCGTTATTTTTCACTGTAATGATGTGGAGGGATTTTCATTGGGGAGAAAAATGTTTCATAGATAATGAAAATAAAAGAATAAAGTATTTATTCACAATGAAGGAGTTGAATATGTTCCAAAAAAGATTTATAGATCATATTTATGATTATGAAATCTCAATAGTTTACATCTATGGGAAAGAAACCAAGGCTGCCAATTCATAGAGTTGAATAGATCATACAATATTATACATTATGAGTATTACATATGGGTTATGAAAACAACATTTATGTTTATGATGGAAAATCACCTCACAAAACATAGTGTTTTTAACATTCCCAATGGTAAAATATGGAAACAATTGTGGATTAAATTTTTAGGTTTTATATTTCTAAAATTACCATTAATATGGAACCATAACATAACACATACTGTTAAAATCTTAATTTTGAGGGAATATGGTAGTGTTTCTTGTGTGTATGGAAGACTACTACCTTGATAATAGATATGATACATCCAAAATTGGCGTGGAATTTAATAATGATGGGGTTAATACATAATAAATTTTATATAATTTTAATATATTATTTATCATTATTTCTTCAAATATAAAAATAAAATATAAATAGTGTTATTATTGACATACGACCTACCTTATATAAGAATGGTGTATTAAATTTTCTAACACTAAATATTACATATTTATCTAGAAACAAATATATTCGAAATAAATGATATTTATATCAAGGGTATGTTTTTCAATTTTATGTGAACAAGATAATTTTAAGCTAATCAATAATCAACAATCAAAACATATATGACAAAAATATTATAAGCCAAAATACAACATTGAAATGGAATTTTAATTAACTATAAAATATTATTTCTTAATTAAAAAATATATTTTATAATATATAAAAATTTTCCTTTAATATTTATAATAAATTTTTATTTATTGTAAATGAGGTTTCAATATGTATGATAAATTTCATATATTATAGTAATGGATTCCCTTATCCGTTTTATTTTAATTGTGATAATAATTCTATATTCATCACTTTTTCCTTTATATGGTGTATATACTATATATGATTGTATTTTATTACTTATGCCCATATTGTATTTGTATTAATATGTCCCTTTGATGATCCCTCAATCTGGGGGTTTTTAGTTCAAATGTTACTAAAGAAGTAAGTCATTTTTGTCTCAATATTCCATAATTGAGTTGTATGTTGTGTTATTAACCAATATACATTTATGAGGTGAATATAAAACACTTTCGGGTTATAAAATCATGAATTCTATATTGTCATGGTATTTCATGTTCCATTTTATGTTTTAAGTTCTTGAGGATTATGATATAATGTTCCAAAGTGGTAATGATTTAATGTTATAATCTTTTCATTTATCAAAATTGTTTAAGATTATAATTATAATGATAAAATAGTGTGATCTTTATCCCCAAAAACTCATGAATTTTTATATCTTATAGCCATTAAAAATATTTTCTAGTAAATATATAATTTTTTCACTCATTTTTAATTAATGTATTTCAGACTTTTATTAGAAAATCTAACATTATTTACTACCTCATTGAGATGTCTATTTCTTTTTAAACCATGATTCAAAAAAATGTATAAAAAATGTTTTATTATTATTCTATGATTATAAAAGACATATTTACCCCAGACTAGTTATTTCTAAAAATGTTTCTTAAATCAATCATCATGATGTCTTCTGAGCAATGTAGTATTGGTAATTACCAAAAATATAAATGCAATATTTATTTTAAAGTACACGATTTGAACAAAAATTCCCATCATCATGAACATTATTTTTATTGAATAATTATTTATATGTTTTCTATATTATTATTAAATTAAATTTTTTTTCTAAAATACATTTTTTAACAAAAGTTTTGTGATAATAATAAATAATATTTTTTCAATATAATATTTACATATAGATAAAAATAATTTTCTATATAAGATAACACAAAGTGATGTTATATTATACTTAATTTGGATATAATAAAATTATTCAATTATTAATCATTCTCTAAATGGTAAATGATAGAGATTTAATAATTATTATTAAAATTGTTTCTCTTTCATAGGTTATGCAATGTTAAAATTTATATGATTTATACTACATTTTCCAAGGGATATTATATGATGAAATGATTAAATTTATATAAAACCAACATATTTTTTATATATTATGATATAAATAAATGATTATGAAACCAATTTTTGACAATGCCTTATTATAAGATGAATTTTTTATGATCTTTTAGGAAACAAAATATATGGTTTTCATTATGATATAGGTGGGACCGATATCTACATCAATTTCATTGGGTAATTTTTTACATCTCGTGAGATTCACAGGGTTTGAATGGGTATTCAACATGATTTACTAAATGTATTCTTATACTATGATGGTACTAAGAGTGAACATTATTTGTTATTATGGTTTTCATAATGAACCCATTTCCTTATAAATTTCATTATAATGAGACTTGACTAACATAGAAATAACTTTTTGTGCTTATGTGTGTGCCAAAAATCTCTATCTTATGCCACTTTTATTATCTAAAGGATCTTATTGTTTGATTCCATTATTACTCATGTCTTATGAGTGGAATATATTTATTTCATGACTAAATATTATGATCTTATATATATAGGGTATAGTTTTAAAATACAATAGTCATTTTCTAATTACAATATATATTCCTATTTTTCTTAATTATATTCATTTTTACAAATATCGCATATCTGAACTCAACTATTATTATATATCCATTACCTAATTTATGAAGAAATGTGTTTCATATGATGTTTACAAAGAATGTATCTAGTTATAAAAATCTTTGTTTTAGATGATGTAATTTACAAGGGGACAAGTTATTTGTTCCACCATGTTCCCAAAGACAATACATTTTTTCAGTTATTAGGAATGTGTTTTTTAGGTAATGAATATCCATTAATATGATTTATTATCTATTTAAGATAATCCATGATAACAATACATCAATTTATAGTTGTGGTGTTACCCAAATGGATATGTCAACTTTATTATCTGATCTGATTGAGTGTTCACTAGTGATAAATCCAATTGGTACAATATATAGAGGATTTCAGGTTAGTATTTGTTCAAGGTTTATTAAGGAATGTATGTGGTGGGGAATACCCTCAATAAGAGTGTCACTAAAATAATATCATCCAATGGATTATTAGGTGTAACCAACCCATATCAACTAATGTTGTATGCTGAGGAATAGGTTGTGAACTAGTGTCCGTTGAGAATGTGTGATTTTAGGGTTTAAAAATGATGTAGTGGGGTTATATGAATTGAAATGATTTTTTATATGTATTTTGTGGGACTGGGATACCAAAAATCTAGTGGAGTGTTTTGAGCGGTCGATTATCATTAGTGTTAGGATAATAGTTCTCATTTTTATAATTCATGAAAGAGTGTAGAAAACAAACAAGAATAACATAAAGGATGATTATAAAATCTTATTTGGGTTGGTATGAAGTTGGAGGAATATTGTGAATTTATTTTCTTTAATATAATTATTATGATTCCATTCATTCACATAATATATAAATTGATAATTATTTACTATAGGAGGTAGACAATATGGGAGAAAATGTGGGACTGAATGATTATTATACATAATTATTCTTCTAATGTATGTTTAATTTTGTTGATGTTATTACTTTATAAATTCCATGTATTTTTCCCATATGATGAACATCTTGAAATGTATTTAATTGTGGGTATAGGAGTTGTTTCACCTATAATGACCCTATCTACAGGCCCTTCTAGGATGGGTACTGGTAGTTCAAGAATTTGATTCATTCTAATGGGATGACCATCCAAATGGGGAAGAGATTTCTAGGGGTGGAAGGTTAATTATATACTCACATATAGTGTATGTAAATATATTCATAGATCATGTTTCATTTAAATCTGGAGACTATATCTTAATTTGTAAAACCAAGAAGACTATATTAAAATAAAGTTTGTGTCTGGATCACCTAAAAGAATAGTGATAATTTTTTATATATAGTAATTTCTTACTACGTAGTTATGATATGTTAAGGATTAATATTTTTTAGAAGAATATTTGGATGATAATATGTTTGCGTTAAAAATTTGATATCATTTTTTAATAGTTTATTTTTATTAATTTTTTATGTTATAATGTCGAATATTATCATTATATGACATCCAATTGGATGATGTACAATATTCCATATAATTAGAAATATATAAAAAAAATTATTATATGGATTTCCTCAAATAGAATAAATATTAGGCAAAATACTTTTTGTTTTTACATATATGGTTTTTGAGAAAGAAATCAGATGTATGTTTTTTTTATAAATTTCATTAGAAAGTGTTTATTTCTAAAATTAAATGAAGGATGAGCATATATGGATTTCATTAGATGATAGAAGTGTCAGATGTATTTGAACTAAAATATTCCTACATAGTTATATAGAACCATTGTATAGTAATTCTTAGGATTGGAAATTTTCTACAATTTTGTACTAAATTATTGTGTATTGTAGATCGGTACATGTTTACTGTATTTAATTTATAATTTTCAATAATATCAAATGTGACAATGAAAATATGATCATTTAATGTTCCAAATTTTATAATAGGAAGACTTGTGTTTCTCGTTGTGGTAGAAGGATGGTTTTTGATGGTTGTATTTGTTTACAATTTTATGATTCTTCATGAATCATCAAGAATCAAGGAGAAGATTACCTAATTCTTTTTATGTGATATTGTTTTTAATTTTCTGTTTTCATTGACCATGACTCTTAATTAGGGTTCACATGTTTTCACAAGGAGATATATATAGAAATATGATTCATTTTAGTATAATTGTGTGTTCTAATCATGTGTAAAATCTAATGTTCTGTAAAATTATTTTTGATAGAGATACTAGATATGATTCTAATCTCTAAAATTCTTCAATATTACTTTTATGACTAATTAAATTCTTTGTTGAAGAAGAAGAAATTATCTGACTGGTGAATTGAAATTAAATGATGTAGACAGAAGACAATAGTCAATAATTTATATGAATTGATATATAAAAAATTGATTATATTGGTGAATTTATAGAAATATTCTATTAATAATGTATTATTTTTCATAAGTAAATAGTTTTATTTTACTATATAGTTGAGAAAATAAAAAAAATGGAAAAATTGTGGACCAAATGAATGTTTAAATAGATAATTAAGATGGATGTCGTTCCCACCTTCTAGATATGAATGTGGAGGACATGTTATTCCATAAAGATATTTTTTAAATATTTTCATGTATTATAGTTAAAATATACATACCTTGTTAGTTATGGTATTATAACATTTTTTTCAAAATTATAATTAAAATTTTTAACTATATTTATTGTACATTCACTATTGGTGGATTATTACACAATACATGTGTAAAGATATACCATTATTTCTATAACGAATAAGAAACTTTGTTTTATTGTGGATTTAAAGGTAATTTATTTTTTAAAACAATTACATATATTATTTTGTCTTTTTTAGTAGTAAAAATTATAAATAATTGTGTTCTATTGGATTATTCAAATGTTAACATTATCATGAAAGTTATATCTCATTAACATAGGGTGAAAATAGTTTCATAAGATATAAAATTTCTGTTGAAAACATGTTTAATAAAACAAATCCCTTATTAGGGATCATATAGATCCTGATTGGTTCTTTTAATTTTATGTTCTATCATTGGTATTCTAGAATCAGTAAAAACATAAATGTTACATAGTTTTATTATTTAGGATGTTTTACCTATCACCAAAATCTAATTTCCTTACATTTAACATTAATCTATATATTCTTTCCAAATAATTAAAAAGCTATTATATACTTATTATCATCTCATTAAAAAAATTATACACATTTATGATGGTGATGCAGATAACACTATTGTTTTTGAATGAGTCAGTGAGCCAAGAATATTAGAAACCAATTTTTTTAATCTAAATAAGTAATATTATAATATTTATATTCCAAAAAAATAAAGAAATATGTAGAATGTTTATTTTAATTCTTCTATATGTTGGGAGAATATAATGTGGTTGTAGAACAAAATGAAAATTATAAGGGGTTTATTATGAATTTTAAAACTTTGATTGGTTGTCTCCTCTAAAGCTACCCCCTATTTATCCTTAAAATGTAATTATTTGTGATATATTTAACACTATGATGTATGATAGATTATTGGGTATTTAATTAGTTGGAAATTAGGAAAAATCAAGCATGGATGATTTTAGGAGAGTGGGTAGTGTAGGGTTTTATTTATAAGTTGATGAGATGGGTGTTTTTGAATAATATTATCAATAATTTATTAATTTGTAACAATACTTCCTAGAGTGATGGATTTTGATTCCATACATAGTAAAGGGTTAATTATATTTAGATTTAATGGGTTATTACATCATTAAATACACAAAAATTAATGATTTTAACTTTTGATTTTATATATAATATTTTTTTGAATTTGAGTATTGCGAAAAATTCAGATATAATAGAAAAACTAAAAATTTAACTTTGTATTATTTTAACATATAGATTCCCAAAATAATATAAATTATGTGAAATAAATATTAATATGATAAAATTATTTTCTTCTTAAATCATTATTTATTTTTTAATTTTTTTTAAATATGATTATATATATTTGGACCCAATGAAAAATTATGTATAGACACATATGGTTATATTATCATTATAATAAAATTCACTATTATTTTATATTAAAATTTTATGAAAAGTAATATTCATTAATATCATTAATTTCGTTATAAAAATGAAAGTAGGATTTTTATAGATATTATATTCAATTATTTTTTCATTTAAAACATTAAATTAATTCATTAATGATATAAATATGGAATGCAATAAGTTTTTAAGATGATTATATATTATTAAACATATCCATTGCTGAGGTAACTATTTATATACTCACGTTAATATTCCTAAATGTTATATTACTATTCCATGTGTAAGGTTTTCTCTTATAACTATCAAATTAATATTACCATTTTCATATTTTTTATGATCACATGGTTCCCTAAAAACATAAATACCACATATTCAATTCATTTTACCTTTAAATCTATTTTTAGTCTAGGTTATTTTTATTTTACATTCAAAAATTCATATTAGATTAAAAAAATTCTATATCAATTAAAAATTGTTTTATTTTAGTGTGACTATATAAAACTATAGTTTATATACACTTATATTACATAAATATTGTGGAACATTATACAATAATTCAACTGAAGTCTACATTAGTATAGATCATTCTGAAACATGGAAAAATAAACATGGGTAAATATTTGAGCAAGATTATCTCCCTATAGGTTCTTTATGAATATCATTATTATTAGAGACATCACACATAATTCATATCTTCATTATCTTGGGAAGGAAATATAAAAATGGGTGATCTCTAATGCTTCGTAAGGGTAAATAAGGGAGACATGTATTGTCACACATAGTTTTTTAATGTATTGGTTTCGATATGGTATGATAAAAATAATTTTTTTGGTTTTTTGATGAGTATAATGTTGAATTTTTAACTAACATATATGTCAATTCATCTTATTATTGTTTCCCCATTTTTTGTTGGGATGTTTTTTGAGAATAGGGTGGTTACCTCAATATTTGGGATAACTGTGAGAAAATTTCCAAATTTTTTTAAAAAAATTATTTCATTTATAAATCATTTAATTTTTAACATTTTAACTCATTATACATCCAAAAATTAATTCCCTAACCTATTAAAACCATCATATAACTTTTGCCTATAGGAATTCATTATCATGATGTATTTTGGTTATTTATTCTGGTATTGGGCCAACCCATCAATCCATTTCGAGTCTTAAGAAATATTTTGTTTCTTTTATATATTATTAATTTTTGTATATTTATTTTTGACTCCACCTCTTAATCGATCCTATGAAAAATTAGAGAACCCCCCCAAGATCCATTTTATCGTTATGGATATCATCATAGTCACGGATTAGGGAGACATTGTTCAACGATTCTCATATTGTCCATATTTGGTAAAGTAATTTGTTTCCTTCGTGAATCAATAATTTTTTCACTTCAACCACTCAAATCATATTTATCTAGTTCATAATTCCTAATGAGGTTCTCCAATAGTTTACAATCCATTCCCTTTCCTCTATGGGTGTGTGTCTAAGGGAAAATTATGAGTTCTCTAGTTTCAAATGTGTGATTCCTTCTCCTTTGTCCCGCCTCATCCTTCTACTACTACATTTTTTCCTTTAAATCATCCACCCTGGTCATACAAGATATAGGTATATGTTATCCCATTCCTTTAATGTGGTTTTGGTTTTTTTATGTGTGGTTTTCATAGATCTAGAGTGTTGGGTATCGCGACAGGTGATATTAGGTGTGTGGTTCCGTTCCGCGATGGTTTTTTGGTAAGACGTCCCTTGAGCATGGCTTTGTCATTTTTATTTCATCATTTCATTTTTAACCATATATATAATATTCATAATGTTTTTTAGACTTTGGAATACTTTCTTAATGTGCAAAGGGGTTGTTGGAATCTTGATTTGTCAAAATGGTGTTGTTTTTTTATAAAGACATACACCACCTAGTTACTTAAAGGTTCTATTATCTTACGCACATGAATTTCTATATTGTTAACTTGGTTCAATAGATTCAATAAATTTATTTAATGGAAATTTTAATTTATCACTTTTCAGGTTCATAAAATAAGTTTTTTTTTAAAGTGCATGCCATGTTTTTGGTAAACTTTCTAGCTGGATTTTATTTTCATAATGTGATTCAAAATGATTTATATGGATTTATAAATAATTTTTAATCATGGAAAATGTAATAATTGGGTCTTTTATTTCATTATAAAGTATAATTGGTTTTTAAAAAATGATTTTGGGTTGTAAAAATCTTTTGGACCATATTGTGGGAAAATGGTCCGTTTGACATCCTTATAAAAATGGTCGTGGTTTGGAAGTGTATCTAGAATGTTGTAATGGATTTATTAACATGATTATATACTATAAATGGTGTGTACACACCTATTTATTAAAAGATAAATTTTTTACCTTTGAAAAATGATTGTTTTGAGAAATTCATTAATTCTTGTTTGGAAATTTTCTTGTAAAAAATGGTTTTCATCTATACCTCATGTTGTATCATTTGGGGTGATTTTATTTTCCATGAAATTGATTTATTAAATGGATTTGGGGATTCCAAATAGGGTTATATATGTTATTTTTGTGTTTTAGGTGTTAAAATATAATTTTTAATGGGTTTTAGGTGAAAGGGCTTGTTACACTACACGAAATTGTTTTATGAAAATTTAGATGGTATATTGATCCGTGAATGAAAATTGTGACATGTGTGATGTCTATTTGATGGGTTTATGATGTTTGAATGAAATATTACTGAAAATATTTTATTTTATAGATGTGTAACTTTCTTTAGCACAAAAATGTAAAACCTGAGTATCTTGGTTAGGGGACGTGTAATAGTATTCTAGTGATCCAAATGGGGTTTTTCTCTATTTCACATGACAAGTTTGATGATGAAAAAAGTAACTGAACTATGAACATGATGTTTTTGGGACCACTATGTTATGGATTATTCTCTTACTAGTATATTTTGTGAACAAGAATGGGTATATGTTTTGGTTACTTTTACACAATGAACTGAGTTACATGGGGCTAACAAAAAACTAGTTCTTCCGGGTGTTCATATGAATTGTGCTCATTTTCTATTTTTTACTCACTCTCATCAAACGTTGTGATTGGATGGTAATTTTAGTAGTGTGTATGTTTCTTGTAAAATTTTAAATTCTTCAATTAATACCTGTTGAAAAATATTTTCCTATTGAAGTTGCACCACATTAAAAAACTGTTACAAACACTCTTGTTTATAAAACTTGTATTATTTTTTCTGATAAATTTTTCAGTATGGAATCACATATGGAAAAGATATTTTTATATATTATATCTTAAAATTTAAATTTATGTTTATTTTATTTTAATAGATGTGAATAGGGAATATAATACAGAGATAAACGAAGGATTAAAATTATCATTCATATAGTTTTCTTCTATTTTTATCCTTTTTGCATGTTTCAGTTAGATTATGGTCAGTTGTAGCAATTAGTATTTGTTATGTTGGTGAGTGACCAATGAGGTCATATAGTGGTAGTTAGGTTGTCATGTGGTTCATTTGGGTGTATTTGTTTTGTTTTACATTTGTTTTCTTGTATAAATAATGTTCAGTTCAACTTTATATAAATGTCAGTTTGGATGTCTGTTTCATCCTGCCGCTTAGTTATTGATTATATTTTGGAGAAATAGTTCCCATGAGTACTATTTTTAATCCCAACACTAGATTCCAGCCAATGGGACCATTCATTATTTTTGAGGCATTCCATATGTCGGTTCGGGTTCCTAGTTTGGGGTCGACCCATGCTGGTTTGAGAAAAAATGGTATCAAAAGAGGTTGGCTCCTAGAAGACCATTCATTTTATAGATCTATTTTTTATTGGGGAATGTCGAGGTAGATAAATTTGGATTATCGTGAATTGAGAGATAGTTTTAGGAAGAGTTTCACATAATCATTCTCATTCTGACCCTCACGTGTTTGTGGGATGTCTAGTTTTATTAATGTCTGGTTCTTATTGATTTCTTGGTGCTGGGATACAACATGGGGAGTTGGAATTATGGTTTCTGAGAGCTCGTAGGCCCTGGGAATCAATGTGGAGCCAAGGAATGGTCCAACAAAGTCTCTATATCTTAGTGGTCTATGTAAAATATGGATGCCAACCATATGGTTATGTTACCCACCGACACAAGTTCTCATTTGTGGGTATCAAGGAATATTGTTGAAATAAAATTTTCATTTTGAAAATACTTTTGGTTGAATTTTGAAAATGGGTTTTAATGTAATGGTTGGTTTTTTAAAATTTAAAAATGGGTTTTCATAATTTAATATGAAAATGGTTTGGTAATGTTGAGTTTTGTGAAAAAAATCATGCGGATAAAGGAAATTATTTAATTGGATTGAATTTCCTTAATATAAACTTATAGTTTCTTTAAATGAAATGTTTGTAAATCATTGATTATTTTAATGGGATTCTAAACATTATTTTAAATGGAGGTGTTATGGGATGTTGAAAAGCGTTTGAATCTAATGAATTGGTTTTCAAAATTTAGTTTTGAGTGGATGGTGTATTTATGGATAAGAGTTATTACTATTGAGGATATATGATTATGAATAGATTCAAATTCTAGTTCATGTTGAATTATAATTTGGTCAATTATCATTGGTTTTTAATGGTGGTGAGAACCACCACGAGTCTCATAGAGTTGCATCCTATGAATTTTTCTTGTGATAGTTGTTTATTAATGGTATGGATTTTATTATATAATCCTCTAGAATCATTGGTTTTCTTCAGTTCTCATTGGTTTGGTTGATCTTTGGTTTCATTGGGAGAAGGCCCCTCAATCTGGTTCTTGGTTTGGATTAAGTGGCAGTGACTCGATCTTTCGGTTGATTCTGAGGAAGTGGTTGGGAGTTGGTATATTGTTTTAGGTAAGAGGCCTACATTCAGTTAATTTTGAATGAGGTGTCATTGGATTCAATGGATCAACTACATTGATAAAGAATACATAGGAGTGGATCAATCGGCTAGAATGTGATGTGGCTTTTTAGGGGTGGAAATAGTTAATGACGGGGAGAATTGTCACCCCCTATTTTTTCCATGTCTTGGTTCTGATCTGGTTAATTAGAAATCCCGATCCATTTCACTGGTTTTGGGTGTGATTAATATTTAATTTTTATCTACACTATATGTTTAATCATCCTACCATGGGTTCCCCATAGCTTGTTTGGGTGTTTTTGGAGAAAACTCTTATTACCTCATGATTTGGACCAACCGTGATCCCATTTACAGATAAAAAAAATATAGTTTATAAAACCCTCATTTTCAACAATTTTATCACTTTAAACTTTCCAAATTTATGACCATGAATTTTTAAAAACACCATAACATTTTAGACCCCCATAAGAATTCACCATCATTTTGTATTTGTGTTTTTATTCAAGTATTCGGCCAGCCCATGATCCCATTTATAATTTTGAAAAAACAATTTTTTTCTTTTATATAAAAGTAATTTTAATATTTTTCTGTGATTTAACCTTTCACTAGACCCATGAACCATAGGAACACCCCCATGATCCATTTTACCAATTTGGAGCTAATTTTAGTCACGGATTAGGGCGATATTTCTCAAGGCTTCTTTAATCGTCAATATTTGGTAAGGTAATTTGTTTCATTCATCAATCCTTAATTTTTTCTTTATTCTGAAAAAATCATCATAACTGGGTTCTTCTAGACTTATGGATCCTTTCCAAGAAGTTCCAAGCCACTCTCATTATTCTAGGGTATTATGTATAAGGGAACAAGAAGAGTTCTCTAGTTTCCCAATGAAATTCTTTTTTGTTCTCCTCCCTCTTCCTTCTCGTTCGATATTCATTTGGTTTCTTCTTACCCAGTGGTTATGAATGGCATAGGGTTATTTAATACCATGATATTTTATGGGTTTTGGTTTGTTTATGACTAGTTTTTCAATATTAAGAGTGTTACACAAGACAGTGATTGATATTGGGTGTATGGTTCTGTTCCACCATGGTTCTTGTAACACCCCGAGATTTTATGAAAAATATTATTTTTAATTTTATTGATGTCTTGTGTTATACGCTAAACCAAAAAGGAGCTTTCACTACACAGATCCCTGACTTGTATTTCATTACACGCAATCTCGACCTTCCACGATAGCGTGTGTTGTACGCAATACCGAGTTTCACTAAGCAACAATATGTTATATAAACTAGCTATTATGAGTAGTAATACCCACTTTTTAAAATTTTATAAATTTTTTCTTTCTAAATGGACTTCATTTTTGGATTCGGAATATCGAAATTAGCTTAGGGTGAATTTTTGGTATTTTTTTGAAAACATTCAATTTTTTATTAATAGTGAAAACACTAGGTTACTATTTAAAAACCGACTTTTTATTTAAATAATTACTTATTTTATTTAAATTTATTTTAGGTCAAAATTGATACATAATACATATATAAGGTCAATGTAATTAATTGGATTCATTTTATACTAATTTTAGATATATAAAAAATTTTATTGAACTTTTCACCGTCTTTTACCCACCTCCTATGAGAATTTGGAAATTCACATAAAACATAATTTGACCACTTCTATGAGTGGAATTTCAAAAAAACCAAGAGACACGGTTAATATCAAGCACTAAAATGTGGTTCAATGAGATGAAAATAATTTTTGGTGAATAGTAACTTTTTTACTTTCATTTACCACGGTTAAAAGTAAATAGGGTAATTAAGGGTAAAAATGATATTATTATTACCCTAACACATGTACTAATTCTATTGGATAAGTTTAATTCGACCAAAAACAACCTTAGGAATAAAATATGACCATTTAGGTCCGCATGGATTAGATTAGGACATTTATTATTAAATTATTTAAAGAAGGGTTAAAATAGTTAAAATCACTTTTTAATAAATAATTAATTTTTAATATAGGGTTATGAATAAGATAAATTCTACTATAAATATTCATTATACAGATAAAAATATTTCTTACCTAATGGTATTTTATTTACAATTTTTAGACATTAAATAAATTATGTTATTTATGACACAATGTTGATGTAGTAATTATCTAAATAATGAAATATTAAAATAATTGATATTATAAATAACCAAATAAATGTAATTTGAGACTTTTTATGAATTCAACTAATTTTATAGGTTAATATGACATGATATTATTGATTTAGTGAACTTTTTTTAACTAATCATGATGTTATGAATTTCACAAAAATCAATTACCAAATAGTGTCAAAATTTGACCTAAAATAGTTTTTAAAACAAATATTATATTATTAATTGTTATTTTATTCCTAAAAATCTAAGGTTCGTCCAAATGACTTAGATAAGGATATATATATTACTAATGAACCAATTGGGGTTCTTTTGACTTGTTATAGTATTTTTACTAACCATATAGTGTAAGAAAATAAGAAGACAAGGTAAAAGATAAATTATTTAACTTAGTGATAAATCTAAATGATAAGGTTATAATTGTAACCTAAACATGTCTAAAATCAATTGGTTGAGAGTATTTTGACCCCTCCCCACTTTAGATTCTAAATAAATCAATTTTTAGCTATTATAAAACGAATATGACTTTATTATAAAATAATAGTTTATGTTTTTTCTAAAGGTGCGCCTCTCCTCCCTTATAAAAAGGGCACCCCTTCCCTCTTCTCTTCACACCCTTTTGAGCCTTTAAGCCCGGCCATCCCATGCCCATTTCTCTTCTACAATTCCCTAGATACATTATGGAGGTTTTTTTCTTCTCAAAAGACAGACTCTACTTCCATAAGCAGAAGCTTAAAGTAGGTGCGTCGAAGAAGAGGTAATCTCTTCTTCCGATTCTCTCGAGTTTCTTTCTTCTTCAACTTCTTCTTATTTAGTTGTCTCATTATATAGTAATAACATCAGTATTAATTATATAATAATAAGTTATTATAAATATTAAACAACCCTATTTCAACTTCTATCATTCCTACGGAAAATGAAATCACCGCGCGTGCGTACGTATGGAATACCGTCTCCACGCCGTGGTGTAATCTGTTTTCAACCACCACCTTACTTGGATGGGTATAATGGTGTAAATAAATAACTATATATGATTATTTTAAAGTGATATTGATTCTGAAATATTATACATATGCTTCAATACAATTCCATGATCATGGGAATGATATCATCGCTCGTGCGTACGTACGGACTACCGTCTCCACGACGAGATGAGATTCATTCTCCATGTTAACCATTCATTAATAATTATAAAGTATATATAATGAATAATAATGAAATATATGACATAATAATGATACTGGATTTATGTATATATATATTTATTTCATCTACTTAATTCCATTCAATTCAATAAGGAAACGAAAACAGAGTTCATGCGTACGTACAACCTACCGTCTCCATGAATGGTGTATTTCATTCCATTTATCGATATGTCATATATATAAGTATATGACAAATATATATTATATATAAATCATGTTTTACATTCTGGAATTAAGTAAATCAGGATATATGTAATAATATCAAGAACAACAAGTCGAAACACGTATAATAAATGAAACGATTTTACCCAAATCGCTGCTTTTACATCGAATTTACAAAAGAACGGGTAATATGATGTCATAAGTAAACTATATATGATATAATAACAATGAATATGATTCTGTAATAAGTCAATAACATTATGTATATCATTATACAAAGCGGTTCAGATACATATGAGGCATATCATACATAAAGTAAAGGATAACTTTTCCAATCTCATTTTTATACGAGATTGTTTATTCGTAAGTATTTACTGCAGTTATATTTATCATCCATGTCCCTATTTTCTAAAAATTATTTCTTGTATGTTTAAAGTCCTTTTTACACATTTTTTACTTTTACTACATGGTATGTATGGAATCTTTCTTTAACAATGTACTTTTTTCTTTTCCTGCAAAAGTACGAGGAGAATGTTTTTTAACTTATACGGCATGAAGGGATTTTTACGGTTTTATAAAGCCTTTTTTTCATGAATCATCCTCCAAAATATTTCATGACTATTTTCAAAAAAATCATTTTTTATTAAAATTGCATGACATTTTGTGAAAAGAAAATGATTTTGAAGAAGAAAGGATATTTTTCTCAAGAATTCATTTCAAGTGTTTTATCAAAACCATTTTCCATCTAAGATGACATTATTTCATATGTGTATGTTTCAAGTATAATATCTCTATGATTTACATGGATTTACTTCTCTTATGATGAAATTATATCAATTTATTTTATATGGATTATGTTATAATGGGATGATGTTTATGAAACCCATTTTATTCTTTGGGTTATGATGAATGTTTTAAGTTTATTTTGTGGCACAAGTAAGAATGATTTCATTATGAGATGGGTGGGACCTATATCTCCCTCCAATGAGTTGGGTAAAAATTTATATCTCATTAGATAGACATGGCTGTAATGGTAAGTTAATCTGGTTCAGTGTCACAGGACTGAAACGAGGAGTGAACTTGATTCAGAAACAGACTTTGTCCACTAAGATGGTCATGGAAGAAATGCCTTGGCTACTATGGAAATCATATCATGTTCTTAATGGTTTCCAAAATCACATGTTTTATTCCCATGCTATTTTATCATGATTAATGTTTCATTATGAGCTATTTTTTGTGTACTTCCATGATTTATGTCGTTGCTCATGATTTGATGTTTAGATTTTATGTTCAAGTTTTTTGCATTCAATTGTTTATTGATTGTTTTATGTTCTCTATGCTTACCCTTACTGAGCATTTGAGATCACCATTTATATTTTTTCTTTTCCCCAGGATTTAAAGAAAGTTTTTAGGTAAGAAAACAAAAGGAGAAGATCTTTATGGGAGATGTTGAATATTTTTCACCACAATTAGACGATTATTTTCCGAGTTACCAAAGACACTAAACTATTATAGTCCGTGTGTGTCTATTTTAGTTATGTATCATGTATTACACAAAAGAAATGTAATGTCTATGTACGTCAAGATTTGGGTCTCTATAGTTGGTATCAGAGAAAAGGTTTAGTTAACCATTGGAAACTAGGATGCAAAAACTTTAATGAGATCCGTAGATATATTTCTAAGGTATTTCTAGGGATATGCCTAAGGTTAAGTATAAGTATAGGTTATAGTCCTATAATTATGGTAACAATATTAGAATTAAACATAAGATGTTAGATATTGAAGTTAGTCCCCCTTTATTATGTTGTTTTCCAAGCATGATTTTTTCCTCTCACACAGATCTTTTTGGGTTTTAGATGATGGCTAGGACCCGAAGGAACCATGTTGATCAATGTGAGGGACAATGCAATGATTTTCCTCACGAGCAAACAAATGTGATTGGAGATGGAGTGAAAAATATTATTTCTATACTTACACAAGCTATGAATCCTTTTGGATTTGAAAATGATAGGAGAAGGGAACAATATTCTATTGAGTCCTTCATGATGCAATGTCCAACGTCTTTTAATGGGTCTTCTGATCCACTTGTTGCAGAACAATGAATCAGTACCATTGAAATGATATTTTCCATAATTCTCTATTCAGAACATGAAAAAGTAATTTTAGATGTTTTCTGTTTAGAAGGGGAAGAAGACCCGTGGTGGACTCTAATTAAGAATACAAGGCCCCAAGATGAAATTGAATCCATCGAATGAGATGAGTTCAAGAACATGTTTTTCAGTAAGTACTTCCATTGTATTCTTTGAACAAAGATGGAAAAGGAGTTTCTTGAGCTTATTCAGAAGGATCATGAATCTGTTGGTATATACAAAGAAAATTTTACAAGACTTGCAAGGTATGCATCTGGCTTTATCATCCAACTTGAAAGTAAAGTTGATCGATTTTTCAGTGGCCTAAAACCAAGTCTTCGAAGGGAATTCACTATAAGAGACTTCAGAAGATATAAAGAAATTGTTTCTTGTGATATCAAGGTAGAACTTTAAGTTGGTGTAACATATCCATCTCTTTGTTTTGACATGAAATGAAAGATGGAGTTTAAGGAGAAATCTCAGAATAATGGTGAAAAGAAGATGAATGCTTCTTTATGATCAAAGTGTGGAAAGATGCATGGTGGAGATTGTCTTAAAGGGACTAGAAAATGTTTTTAGTGTGAAAAATAAGGTCATCAAGCAGCTGAGTGTCGATGTAATGGAAAAAGGGTTTCTAATGATTTTAATAAAGAAAAGACTGTAGAGAACGCCCCACCATCACTTCAATGATTCAAGTGCAACTAAATGGGGCATTTTGCTAATCAATGCCCTAATCCAAGGGTTAATGATGA
Source organism: Viscum album (assembly GCA_963277665.1). NCBI lineage: Eukaryota > Viridiplantae > Streptophyta > Magnoliopsida > Santalales > Viscaceae > Viscum > Viscum album. Next base: position 19,295,775 of record OY728129.1, on the reverse strand, counting down.
TATACATGAGAAACCACTTAAGGAAAATGAAAAAGGGAAGTCACATGCAATCACTATTGGCAATGTTGAATATGAAAACAATGTGGTGGAATGATTAAGTGTTTATGTAATGGGATTCCAAAATAATTTTGTATATAGTATCCTGGAATATTGGAATATTTATGTATTGGTCTATTGTGGTTTTCAATAATTTTATTGTACCGGTAACCATGGAAAGTGATTGATATATTTTTGGAATGAAGATGATATGCGCATAATTAAGGGATAAAGATAAAATGAAATATTTGACAGTATTCATGAGGTCATGACTGGTATAAGGAATTAGTTATATCATGGTTTGAGTATATAGAATTTTTGGATTTTTTTATGTGGAAAGAGTTAACTTTTGACAGAATTCATGTTTTCACTAAGATTCAATGGGTATTCATTTTTCAAGAGAATACATGATTATGGTATTAACATGTTTGGAATGTGACCAACAAGATATATCTTATATGGGGGATAAATGATGGTATTCACGTACTTTTTATGTGACCTCTCATGTAATCATTTTCATTACAATATGAGATTGGAAAGAAGTATTTTTGATAAGCTTAAAGGTTGGAATGGATTAAGTTGGACATCAGATATAATTGTCTAAGGCTATAATTTCTTTTGATATTATTTATGGAATGTTAAAATAACGTAGTTTTAGAAAAAAGACAACCTGCAGGACGGGAGACAACCCGTCGCGTCGGACAAGGCTGTGGGAATCGAACCCACAACTGAAGTGCGACAAGCATTTATCACCTACCACATGCCTACATGAAGTACCTATTTAGTAGAAACCAGTTTTATAATATTAATTAGTATGATATATGAAGTATAAGTCTATTTTAAGAACCATATATGATTAATCTCACTATAGATAGACTTATGTATTTTTGATAACTTTTTCTAACCTTTTGTTTGAGACAGATGGAATGACCCATCATTTTATCACATGATCTGCTAACACTTCATGAATGACAAATTCAACTTCATTTCTTTAAGAGATGAAGTGGAAATTGTCCAAGGAATGACCAACGGTGAGACTGTACCAAAATCAAGAAAGTATTTCTTCTAATTCCAATTTCTTCAACATTAGGGAAATGATCTTGAAAACCAATAACGTTTTCCTAGTGCCCTTATATCTGATGAATCAGATTGTACCTTATATCATCACAAATCTATGGCATTGTTATTGTTGGATTTTTCATAGCCACGTTCTCTACAACTCTCCATCAGAACATGATGGTTAGATTTCTCTTTCATATCCATATTTTCACATATGTTCTTCTAGGTGGAAACCCATTGATTAGTTAATTTGGGTAACCATTACATTTCATACTTCAGTTTTTGAAGATTGGTTTTTGTATTCCTTTTTGTGATGTGGGTTTCTATTAAATAAACTTTCATGTAGTAAACCATTTATAACACCGACGAATTTCATGGGCGAAATTAATTTTAAGGGGGGTAGAATGTAGCACCCCGAGATTTTATGAAAAGTAGTCATTTTAATTTTTTTGATGTATTGTGTTGTACGCTAAAGAAAAAACAAGCTTGCACTACACACATCCTTGACTTGGCTTGCATTACACGCAATCACGACCTTCCACGATAGCGTGTGTTGTATGCAATACTGAGTTTCACTAAACAATGATATGTTATATAAACTAGCCGCTATGAATAGTAATACCCACTTTTAAAATTTTATAATTTTTTTCGTTCGAATTGGACTTCATTTTTGGATTCAGAATATCGAAATTAGCCTAGGGTGAATTTTTGGTATTTTTCTGAAAACATTCAATTTTTGATGAATAGTTAAAACACTGGGATACTATTTAAAACCCGAATTTTTATTTATATAATTATTTATTTTATTTAAATTTATTTTAGGTCAAAATTTATAAATAATACCTATATAAGTTGAATGTAATTAATTGGAGTCATTTTATAATAATTTTAGATATATAAAAATTTTTATTGAACTTTTCACCGTCTTTTATGCACCTCCTAGGAGAATATGTAAATTCACATAAAACATAATTTTACCGCTTTAGTGAGTGGAATTTCTAAAATCCGATAAACATGGTTAATATCAAAGAAAAAAATGTGGTTCAATGAGATTAAAATAATTTTTGGTGAATAGTAACTTTTCACTTTTATTTACCACGGTTAAAAGTAAATAGGGAAATTAAGGGTAAAAATTATATTATTATTACCCTAACACATGTCCTAATTCTATTGGATAAGTTTAATTTGACCAAAACAACCTTAGGAATAACATATTACCATTTAGGTCCACTTGGATTAGATTAGGACATTTATTATTAAATTATTTAAAGAAGGGTTAAAATAATTAAAATCAAAGTTTAATAAATAATTAATTTTTAATATAGGGTTATACATAAGATAAATACGACTATAAATATTCATTAAAAAGCTAAAAAGATTTCCTACCTAATGGTATTTTATTTATAATTTTTAGACATTAGATAATATATGATATTTACGACACAATGGTGATGCAGTAATTACCTAAATAATGAAATATTAAAATAATTGATCTTATAAATACCCAAATAATTGTAATTTGAGACTTTTTATGAATTAAACTAATTTTATAGGTTACTATGACATGTCAGTATTTATTTAATTAACTTGTTTCTAAATAATCATGATGTTATGATTTTAACAAAAATCAATTACCAAATAGTGTCAAAATTGACATAAAATAGTTTTTAAAACAAATATTATATTATTAATTTTTATTTTATTCCTAAAAATATAAGGTTCAGAAAAATGACTTATATAAAGATATATATATTAATAATGAACCACTGGGGGTTCTTTTGACTTCTTATAGTATGTTTATTAACCATATAGTGTAAGAAAACAAGAAGACACAGTAAAAGTTAAATTATTTAACTTAGAGTTAAATCTAAATGATAAGGTTAAAATTGTAACCTAATCTTGTTTAAAATCTATTTGTTGATGGTATTTCGACCCATACCCAATTTATATTTGAAATAAATCAATTTTTATCTATTATAAACCGAATATGACATTATTATAAAATAATATTTTATGTTTTTTCCAAAGGTGCCCCTCTCCTCACTTATAAAAAGGGAACCCCTTCCCGCTTCTCTTCACACCCTTTTGAGCCTTGAAGCTCAGCCAAAACCTGCCCATTTCTCTTATCCACTTCCATAGCAACATTCTTGAGGGTTTGGTATTCTCAAAAGACCAACTCTACTTCCATTAGAGGAAGCTTAAAGGAGGTGCGTCGAAGAAGAGGTAATATTTTCTTCCGATTCTCTCAAGTTTCTTTCATCTTCTACGTCTTCTTAATTATTTGTATCATTATAAATTAATAACATAAGTATTAATTATATATTGATATGTTATTATAAATATGAAACAACCCTATTTCACCTTCTATCTATCCTACGGAAAACAAAATCACCTCGCGTGCATACGTACAGAATACAGTTTCCACGTCGTGGTGTAATCTGTTTTCGACCACCACCTTACTTGGATGGGTATAATGTTGTAAATAAATAAATAAATATGATTTTTAAAGTGATTTAGATTCTTAAATATTATAAATACACATCAATTAAATTCCATGATCATGGGAATGATATCATCGCTCGTGCGTACGTACAAACTACCGCCTCCACGACGCAATGAGATTCATTCTCCATGTTAACCATTCATGAATGATTATAAAGTATATATAATGAATAATAATGAAATATATGAAATAATAATCATTATGGATTTATGTATATATATTTATATGTATTTCATCTACTTAATTACATTCAATTCAATAAGGAAACGAAAACAGCGTTCATGCGTACGTATGGCCTACCGTCTCCATGAAAGTTGTATTTCATTCCATTTACCGATCTATCATATATATATATATATATGTATATTATGAATATATATTATATATAAATTATGTTTTAAATTCTGGAATTAATTAAATCAGGATATAAGTAATAATATCATGAACAAAAAGCCGAAACACGTACAATAAATGAAACGATTTTACCCAAATCGCTGCTTTTACATCGAATTTACAAAAGAACGGGTAATATAAAGTCATAAGTAAACTATATATGATATAATAACAATTAATATGATTCTTTAATAATTCAATAACATTATTTAAATCATTATACAGGGGGTTTGGATATATACGAGGCATATCAAACATAAGGTAAGGGATAACTTTTCCAATCTTGTTTTTATCTAGGATTGTTTATTCGTAAGTATTTACTGGGGTTATATTTATCATCCATGTCCCTATTTTCTAAAAATTATTTAATGGATGTTTAAAGTCCTGTTTACCCATTTTGACTTTTAATACATGGTATGTAAGGAATATTTCTTTTACGAGGTATTTTTTGACTTTTTTTTGGAAAAAGTACTAGGAGAATGTTTTTTTAACTTATACGGAATGAAGGGATTTTTACAATTTTATAAAGCCTTCCTCCAAAAGAATTCATGAATATTTTCAACAAAATCCTTTTCTTTTAAAATTTCATGACATTTTTTGAAAATAAAATGATTTTTAAGAAGAAAGGATACATTCCTCAAGAATTCATTTCAAGTTTTTTATCAAAACCATTTTCCATCTAAGATGACATTATTTCATATGTGTATGTTTCAAGTATAATGTCTTGATGATTTACATCGTTTTAATTCACTTATGATGAAATTATATCAATTACGTTTATATGGATTATGTTATGATGGGATGATGTTTATGAAACCCATTTTATTCTTTTGGTTATGATGAAAGTTTTAAGTTTATTTTGGGGCACAAGTAAGAATGATTTAATTATGAGATGGGTGGGACCTATATCTCCCTCCAATGCATTGGGTAAAGATTTTTATCTCATGATATAGACATGGCTAGAAAGGTAAGTTAATCCGGTTCAGTGTTGCAGGACTGAAACGAGTAGTGAACTCGATTCAGAAATGGACTTTGTCCTTTAAGATGGTCATGGCAGAAATGCCTTGGATACTATTGAAATCATATCATGTGCTTAATGGTTTCCACAATCACATGTTTTATTCCCATGCTATTTTATCATGATTAATGCATCATTATGATATATTCCTTGTGTACTTCCATGATTTATGTCATTTCTCATGATTTTATGTTTAGATTTGATGTTTATGTTTTTTCATTCAATTGTTTATGGATTGTTTTATGTTCTCTATACTTACCCTTACCGAGCATTTGAGCTCACCCTTTATATGTTTTCTTTTCCCCAGGATTTAAAGAATGGTTTTAAGTAAGAAAACAAAAGGGGAAGATCTTTGTGGGAGATGTTGAATATCTTTCTCCACGATTAGAAGATAATTTTCTGAGTTTCCAAAGACACTAAACTATCATGGTCCTTGCGTGTATATTTTCGTTATTTATCAAGTATTCTGCAAAACAAATGTAATATCCATGTACGTCAAGCTTTGGGTCTCTACAGTTCTAGGGGTGGATATCCCATGGGCATGCCTTTTTCATTAAAATTTCATCGATTTCATTCTATTACAACTTGATATATATTTTTTTATTCTTTTAAGTCTTTGGATAATTTTGTTTCAATTGAAAAATGATTGTTTAATCACTGTTTTATGAAAAGTTGTGTTGTTTTGTTATAAATGGGTACACCGCTTGCTTAAGTAAATGTTACATTAACATACACACCAATGTTTTGGTATTTGGAACATTTTTAAGTAGCTGGAATAATTTTATGACTATAAAGTGGTATTTTATCCCTTTTTAAGTGCTTAATATATGTTTTTTGTTTAAAAGTGCATGCCATGTGTTCAATTAAATGCATGGTTGACTTTTATGTGGTTAATAAAATTTAAATTTATTTTCTGATTTATAAATACATTTTCACCATGAAAAATTTATGTTTGGGGTCTTTTTTTGGATTTAAAATATAGTTTTTGTTTTATAAACAAATGTGTTTATGGTGGTAAACATGTTTTAGCCCATGTTACCGGAAAATGACCTTTCATGCATCCTTATGAAAATGGCTGTGCATTGGATGTGTAACCTGAATGTGTTAATGGATTTATAAATATGGTATTGTTATTTAAATGGTGTTTATACACCTATTTTTTAAAATTGAAATTTATACCATTGGAAAATGTATGTTTAGAGAAATGGCTAATGCCTCGTTTGGATTTTTTCTTATAAAAATGGTTTCCAAGTGTATTTCATGTTGTATCATTTAGGGCCATTTTATGGTTCATGATATTTATTTAATAATTGTTTATGGGTATTAAAAATATGTTTTGTTATGTTATTGGATGTTTTTGGGATTAAAATGTCAGTTTTGAATAGATTTTTTGTGCAAGGCCTCATCATACTTCTTGAAATTGTTTTCTGAAAATTAAAATTTTTTGTTGACCAATGAAAGTTATGCGAGACATGTTTGTGGGATGTTTGATGTGTGTATGATTTTTAAATATAATCTTCATTATAAAATGGTATTTTATATATGTGTAACTTGTGTTATCATGAAAAGGGGAAACATGAGTATCTAGGTTGGAAGATATGTACTAGTATGCTAGTTATCCAGAGGGGGATTTTACCAGTTTTCCAAAGAAAATTTGACCTTGAGAACACTATAAAAACCATGATTACTATGGTGTTGTGGACCACTAGGTTATTTATATTTATCTTACTATTGTATAGTTTGAATGAGAATGAATATTTTTATGGTTACATTTACACCGAGATATGATGTACCATGGGCGCACAACAAAATTGTGCTTAGGGGTGTTCTTATGAATTCTGCTCATAGGATATTTTGTACTCACTACCATCACACACTATGTTTAGTTGGTAAATTCATAAGTGTGTTTTTTATTTGTAAGAATTTATTCTATAATGAATCACCCTTTTAAACTATTATCCTTTCGAACGTACACCTCATTGAAAAATTATTACTAGAATTAATGTTTATAAAAATGAATGTTTTCATCTTGTAATTTTTATATCCTGAAACCACATTTGGAAAACATACTTTTTATTTTTTATGTCTAACATACAATTGATGTATATTTTCTTTTAAAGTATATTTATTGTGAATAAAATATCCTACTATGCCACATAGTTTTAATACTCACACCTATAGTTTTATTCAATTTTGTTGCCCATGGGCTTGTTTTAGCTTGAGTTTGGTTACATTAGGAGAAGATTATTCATTCTGTTGGAGAGTGAAAAGCAGGGTCACATTGTGTTATTTTGATCATCAGGTTTCGTTGTCTAGTTTTATTTTTTGGATATATATTATGTTTCTTTTATAAATTATGTTCAGTTCAATTTTATATAAATGTATGTTGGGATTTCCATTTCAATCTGCTGTATAGTTTTTTATTATATTTGGATGAAATTGTTCACTTGAGTACTCTATTGATTCCTGAAACTAGTTTCTAGCCCAGTGGGATTGAGAACTCCATTCAGGCAATGACACAGATCAGTTCAGGTGCCCAGTTCAAGGACGACCTGAGATGGGTTGTGACATGTACACATAGACACGAGAATAGGGGTATGAGAACATGATCTAAACATTAGAAGATCAAACCATTCATATAAAAGAACATAAACAAGTATAATGGAATAATGTTTGGTAGTTAATTAGTCATTAATCATAATAAAAAAAATAACATAAACCGTGAAAGAATAATGTAGGAATATATCAGGGAATTATGGAAAAAAATTGAAATAATATTATTTCTATAATAGCACATGCATCACAACCAAGGCCATATTAATGGAAAATGCCATTTACTAAACTCAGTTCACACCCTTTTCTAGTCCTAAAACACTGAACATATTTCACTCCAAAATCCAGCCATGTATTATTGAACTGAGTTCACTCCTCATTCTAGCCCAGTATTGCTAAACTGGTTTTATTTTCCATTTCATAAATCTATTACTAAAACAAGTTCATTTCTTTTTCCAACACAAAAATACTGAATTATGATCATTTTTCTTTCAAAACCTGTAATACAAATCTCTTTTTAGTTCCAATTTCATCAAATTATATCTCATGATATATAAATATTTACCAAATTCATTAGAGGGAGATATAGGTCCCATCCATGTCATAGAGAAATATTATTTACATGTGCCACATAATTCTAAATAATCATTTCATAACCCATGAAATGGAATTCGATATTGTAAACATGTAATAATATCATATCCTATAGAAATAGATATAGGTTTTACATTCATTTCACCAGTAGGATAAACCCTTAAAGAGAAATAGATATTATAAGCATATAACGTGTGAAAGAGGAACGTATTTAATTAATAACCCCACAGTATGCATAACCCATTCATAGAAATTATATGAATGGAAACATTAGATCATTTTATTTAAGGGAATGAGTTATATAAAAAAGTCATATTATATTGGAAATAATTTTTAAATAACATTAAAAAAAGGCCATGAAGAAAATACACATTATTCATTTAAAAAGTATATTTAACACATCAAACCATTTGAAAATAATTTTCTTATAATATACATTCATAACATATAAATAATAATTGACATCATTTTTACAAAAAATTTCCTGAAAAAATATAAAATAAAAATCATGACATTTAAAAAAACTCATTGAAAACACATTGGATGATTATAAAGAATTATTTAACATGTATTGAATACCATTTCATATTAAAACCGATTAAATAATATTTAATTTTTTATAAAATTATTACTTTTAAAATTATTTGAGAAAATAAAAATTTGAATTTTTTTCTTAAAACATATATTAAAATATTGAATAAATTTTAAAATAAAAAATCCATGAAAATTACATTGAAACAATTATTCTTAGAAACATTCTTTTTAAAAATGAAAATGAATATTCCATACAATTATGGTGAGTACATCCTTATATGTCGTATGAGTTAAAAATAAAATTCCTTTTACACGATAAAAATTATAGAAAAATGAATTTTTTAGAAAGTTATAAGAAGATTTATTGGAATATAATTTCAAAATAAAATGTGTAAAAACATTTTTCAAATATTATATGATAATGGTAAAATATTCTTATAAACCCGTTTCATAATTAATGGTTATGAAGGAAAATAGATTCTTGATAGAGAGGTGGTAAAATTCATGCTTTTTTAAAAATTAATTCATAACTATATTATGTAAAAAAAATAAAATAATGGTACCAATACATGAATATATCATAGAATAATATATTATATGGAAACTCATGAGTGTTTTTGAGAGATGGATCACAATATTTCACAAATGGAAGCATAATCAATAACAATCCTATGAAATTATGAGATTGTTTCAATAAAATCATACTACTCTGTAACATGGGATAAAAATATCCATGCAATAAAAATATACTACATTAAGGAAAAAATATCATGAAAATAAGTATATTTCTAATATAAAATGTAAAATTGAATTATATCAACCTCAAAAAAGAATTTAGGTGCATAATAAAACCAGAGTCTCCAAGAAGGAAAATCCAGACAAAACTATCATACCCATTTGTTATATATTCATAGTTGAAACCCATAAAAAAAATTTAATAAAATTTATATGTAAATACACATAAATTAATGTATAAGATACATATAATGAATTCATGGTCAGTACATACAACAAAAAAGAAGTGGGTGGTGAATAAGTCTGGTATCTCATGAAAATAAAAGTGAGATAAAATTTCTCTTTTCCTTGTGTCTAGATTCTCTTAGTACTCATACAGACAACTTGTATAGAAAATTTAAATTTATTATATATATGTAGTACAACCATATTTTTTCATATAATATCATATAATATTTGATAATTACTTTATATTACATGTTGGTTAATAAATCTTTTTAAAGGCTTCACATCAGGTAATATTGGATATGTGCATCCCATGTGTTTTAATTATTAATATATTAAGATCATATAAAAATATAATTACTAAAGAATTTTAAAGTGATTTAAATATAATTTATATTCAGTATATGTGTATTATAATAATATTTATAATATATAAGTATGAAATGGAATACTCTTTTTAAGGAGATGATAAGCATTAAATACTCATTCACGATGATTCATTTTTTATTTCAATTTTGAATGAATGAATGAAAATGATATATATATATATAACATCATTTAATTTGAATTATATTGTTATAAATATCATATAATATCAATAAATTAACCTTACTACCTTTTATTTAGTGTATGAATGAATCACATCGTTTTGAGGGGGCTGTAGTCCACATTTTCTACAACAAAAGTATCACATTTACACCAAATGGAATATAAAATTATATGTGTTTAAAATTAATAATTAATATTAAATACGTAAAAAATAATATATGATGTATATAAATATATTTTACTTCATAATTTCCACCTTGGGAGGTGGTAAAGTAATAAAAATGAACAACCATTGTTTAATGAGGTGTTGGTTCCCCATACACGTAAATAGTATGTTCATTACCCATTGGATGTAGGTGGGTGTTTGTTCAGGTAAAACAATTATCATAAAATTATCATAATATATGTATTATAATTTTATTTACAAGAATGGAATATATGTAGTGGGTGGTGTATAGATTGAAAATAAAATAAAGGATCTGTAGAGAACGTGTTACCACTTAATAGGGTAACTCATTTGATTTTTGGAGAAAAGGATTCCTTGGTTATATTTCACCAGAAGGGAAAAATTCTAGGAGTATGATAGGTGTTTTTTGAAGTGTATTGGTCAGAGATTTTCAGAACCTATGTGGTTTTATATGTTTGAGGAAGGAGTATAGTGCTTTAATTTTTATTGTGGAAGGGGAGTGGGACTATTGTAAATACAAAAAGGTATTCAACAATCAGTGGTCATATTTACATAATGTGTCATTACCCATACCTTAGGGCTTGAGACGTGCCTAACCTAAGACCACATTTTATAGGCTAGGGGCTGGTGACAAGCATTGGAAAGGTGTATTCCTATAATAGGAATGAATTTCCTTTAAACCTGTACAAACACACAATCCATGGACATAACAAGAAGAAAAGAAAATGTAAACTGCTATTGTGAAAAGTGTACTAAATGTAAAGTGGATGGAATACTAGACCAATTTGAATGTACAAGTACAACTTAAAGTAGAAAAAACTCATAGATTATCCACCAAGGATCCTACTATAAGGGTATATATAACTCACGCTAGGTAGTCACTATGACACGTCAAATCAAATGGTCAACCTCTATGAATCATCATGTCCTAGATCCCTCTGCCTCGATCAATGTTGTATGTCATCTTCAAAAGAGACATCAAGGTGTGGGCATAGCCTATGAAAGGTTGAGTAAAGAAATACTTAGTAGGGACACTAAGACCCTTGAAGGTCTCCCGAAGTTCCATAAAGGTAAAAATACAAATCAAGAATTCAATCACAAATCATGAAGTAGTCATCAACTCTACTTAGTTATATGCCCATTTATAAACCCCAGTTATCAAAATATACTCATCTCATTTATGTGGAAACTAAAGGCTCCAACTTTTAAGCCATTTTTACAATTGATCCATGAAGGAAGTATACACAAAAGTAACACCCCGATGATAACACCACGAAGGTAAATGTACCACAAACGTAACACCCTGAAGGTAAAACCATGAAGATAAAATTACCATAGTTGTAACACCAAGAACGAATCACCATGAAGGTAAAAGTACCACAAAGGTAAAGACTAATATCACACCATGTATATGTATTTTGTAAAGATTATTAGATGATTAGTTTTAAATCAAGATAATATTTTTTTGTCAAGAGACTTTGCTACTAACCCTCATAGGATGGATAAATGCCAGCCCACACAGGATCATTATGCATGAACCCACATAGGATCATCGAGCATGGACCCACACCAGATCTAACCTAAAAAGGATCAGTAGATGCTGACTCACGCATGATCACTAGGTGCTCACCCACACATGATCAATGTTTTTTATTCATGTTACAGTCAACAATGAGATTCTCATACTATGAAGGCTTTATTATGGAAGGATCCTTTCCTCATTCCATTAGTTGTACCTCAACCACCATGAAGATCCATGAATATGTATTCCAAAGGACTGCCATTTCGTAAGTGTTCCAATTCGATAGACGACGCATGAATCAGAATCCCGGTCTGTGACTTATAAGCGTTTTAGTTCTTATGGCCCGGTTGGATTCTAGTTCTATCCAACCCAGCCGTACTCCAACATTATAAAAAACAAAAGAGGTGTATACCATAAGGACCGTCTAACATTAAGGGTCTCTCCTTCGTAGACAGTTCGTCAAACGGATGCCCGAATATCTTGTTATGGAACTTTTAATGAAATTGGGGCTAGTAGGTGTCTGTGTCCGGTCCGACCTGGCCCGATCGGGTCTGGGCTGACCCGAACTAGTTTAGATCTACCCAACCCCATTTGGGTCTACCCCAGTTATGTTGGGTCACGACAGTATTAAAAAATTGTGTCGCGAATTGGCATAGTCTGCATGGGTGGTGCGGCCCACTAGGCTGGCGCTGCCCGACCCACGGATGGTCGTGACCCGTTTGGCCCGCATGGTCCATCCCATGAAGACATAGGAACTCTGGGCTTGCGTAGCTTGGTCTGACAAGAGGATCTACCCGTTAAAGGCAGGTCCCGATGTGGATTGCATGGACCGGACCACAGAGGGGCGCATCCTACTGGAGGCGCGTCCCACTGGGGCTCGCGTTAGCTGTCCCAAGGGGAGGGTTACGTTCTGCACCACATTTTCTCCCAAATGGTTATTCCATTCAGGTAATGGAGAAACGTCGCAATGCGGTGCCACCTAATTTCCACATGTAATTACCCTACCCTACCGGTCTTGAGCCGCAACTACCCCAGGCCCGCCTCTATACTCCAATGGCTAGCGACAAGCACCGAAGGAGTAAAGATCTCGGGGATGCCTTTGCCTATGTACGTGTACACACACACACCCACAACCCACTTTATGCAAAAGTGAAGACTAAAAAGAAGAATCAAAGAACAAACAACTATAACCCATCAATAGATATTCATAAACTACCAAATGATCAATAAAGTGCTGAAAAGTACCAACAAGATAACTGAACACGAAAAGGGAAAAACACATGCCCAACCCAAAATGTGCCACAACCCAGCAACAGGTAAACAAAAGTAAACAGCTGGTGCATCTCACACCTGAGATTCCTACTACGACCACTGAATGCGGCCCACGCCCCTATGTTTAATATGCTCTTATGTAGTCTCGATCGACCTATACGTCGTCTGCAAGGGTACACCAAGTGCGGGAAAATCCCAAGCATGGGTGATTATAAAGATACTCAGTAAGATTCCCCTAAAGCTCGAGGAAGTAAAAAAGGAGATAATAAAATGGTGAGTAGTAGCCAGAACTAGAATAGTGTAAGAGTACAAAGAAGGGAGTGCATCTCAACCCGACAAGAGAAAGGAATCAGGCTTGTCCAACCAAGAGAATCTCGACACGGAAGGCACGTGGCATACTCCGCGCGTCTTCGCCCCTCCAAGAAGGAGAGTAACTGAACCCAAGGAGTGGGAACAAGAGTAGGGTGTATATATATGCTCAACATGAAACCCAAACGAGTGTGTTAAGGGATTCATGTCTCCAAGATTAACCCATGAATGGTCACCAATAGTTCAAAGGATATCCATCATTGATTCTCAACAGTCCCACACACCAAAGATGCTTCATCGTTGTTCCATACAACCAAGGGTCCAGATCCGGTAATCATGGAGAAAATTCACAGACTAGCCTCATAGAAAGGGCTGAGTCTGGAAGAATTCATTGGGTAACCCACTGCCCAGCCCCACTGGAGGGTAAACCCTAAGGTCAACGAGTAACCCACTACTCAACCATGATAGAAGGTGAACCCTAAGAGATCAAAGGGTAACCCATAACCCAACGTCACTAGAGGGTAAAACCTAAGATCCATGGGTAACCCATTACCTAGCCACGATGGAGGGTGAACCTTACGAGGTCAACGGGTAACCCACCATCCAGCCTCACTGGAGGGGAAACCCTAAGGCCAATGGGTAACCCACTACCCAGACCCGCTGGAGGGTAAACTCGGAACTGGTACGATAACTTTACTCTGCCCATGCCATCACTGGGTGTCACTAACGCTGCTATCGTGTGTAGGATCGAGTGCATCAAATGAACATATGACCAATTCCCTTTTATGTTTCCATATTTAATGAGATCTCAAAAGATTCTCTACACACCCAAACAGATTACACCATTGTAATCCTCATGGAAACACATGCGAGATAGACTGTTTACTCACCGTAAATGGGCTCCCGTTGGAAAAGAAATTCAACATCGCTTTATGCTCACAGGGCGTTTCATGGGGTCCACAACTCAGTCCTGAAAGAGGTCGGGTGAACTGCTCCATTGCGATGATCTCGGAAAAACATGCCAAATCGACTATTCATATGCCCACAATGGGCATCTGATTAAAAAGTCACAGTACGCTGCACACAACTTAAAAGACGGCCCATGGGGACCACATCTCAACTACGACTTCAATGGATCAAACCACACCTGTCAACTATTCCTTGATGTTAGGGTCACAATGCCGTTGACGGTGCCTAAAAAAGGACTCCAGATGTAGAAGCTGCAACTCCCTTTGTAATGTGAACGGGGCCCTATGGGCCCCACACCTCGACCCCAAAACACGTCACGTAGATCGTACCATTACATTCCTTGCAGATAACAATGCGGCGTAGACAATTCATTTTCCCTGAACGGACTTATGAAGTAGAAGTCGTAAAAATGTAGCATACGTCCGAATTCCGCCACGTGGGGCCCATTCCTTGGGCTCGAATTTAAGCGGGCGGATTGCGTCATCGCAATCCCTTTGAAAAAACACTCAGAAAAGAGTACTCGAACACCCCAAACGGATGTCGGGTGGAAAAATGGCATTTCAGCGTAAAACATGTGAACAAGGCCCTATGGGGCCCACACCTTGCCTCCAACCCGAATGCTTCAGAAAGCGATCAAAAAGTACATATGATGACGGGGGTCATGCTGCCGCTGATGGCGTGTCAATCGGATGTCCCAAACAAGATTTAGGTCTGATAAAAAATTGATTAATTAATTAATTAATTATTCTCTTTAAGCGTGTCATGCCACCGAGCAAATAATCAAAACTGAAAAGGTTCCGAACCACCTTTTGAAGGACCATCTCAACTCAAGGGCCATAGCGCCTCTGACGACGCGTCAAACGGACGTCCGAATCATGAAGTACATCTGTCGTGAGCATTAATAATAATTAGATATCATTAAATTAATGTGTTCCGGGTTAGCTGCCTTCGGGAACAGAACCCAAAATATCCAAAAGCCACTTCAAATAGTCCGCCTCGCAGACACAAAATGGCATCTGCAGACAGCGCATCCAACAGACGCGTCGTTTAGAAGTTACGGCTCTCGAACGCAAGGGGCCCAACCGAGCCCGTTCACCCCAGCCAGCCCAGTCCGAACCGCCAACCCACAGCCGAACCGCGGGTTCGGCCCAACTCACCGTGGCCCACCAGCCACAACCCGCTTTAGCAACACCAGACCCCCCTCAGGTCCTGTTCTTCAAGAAGACCGGCCCTTTGGACGATCTTCGTCACCCAGTAGGACCCATAATTCCTAGGTCCATGTATTCTCCGCACACCTGAGGTCAGCGCCTCGGGTGCCCCCCTGCTGAGCGGGACGGGCCGCCCACGCTGGACGCCGGTGCCTCCACCTCCCTCAGTGCACTGCCGCGCTGCCCCCACTACACACCGCGCCGCTCCTCCAGCTGTGCCCCCCCACTCAATGCCGCCCGCACCGCCTAGTCCTCCGAGCTCCGCCCCGACGACACCCAACGCCATCACCTCCGAAGAGCAGGCCACGCCTCCTCGGCTCCACCCAGAGCTACCCCAATCACGCCAGTGACACCCGACGCTGGTAACTCCGAAGCCCCAGCCACGCCGCCTCAGCTCCTCCCGGAGATACCCCAACCGCATCGGCGACACTCGATGCCGGAAACTCTGAATCCCTAGACGTGCCGCCTCGGCTCCTCCCAGAGCTACCTCAGCCACCGCACACCATCCAAACACAATTTACCCCGTTGCACCACCCTGACCTCCGACCACCACCCTTCCTGGATCTGAGGCTTCCTACCGCCACCGCCACCACTCCGGTAGAACGATTCCAAATCCGAAGGGGGATTTGGAATCGTTAGGGTGAGGAATTCATATCAGCTACCCCCGATCATTGATCTGACAAGATTTGGTGCGTCCGAAAATTGGGAAGAAGAATGCCCAAGAACGAGAAATAAAAATGGGGTTCAGGCAATGGCCGTGTTCATTCGACCGTCACCCCAATTCTAAAATCATTGAATTTTAAAGATGAAATTAGAAAAAACTCATGAAATTGACGATGGTGCAAAAAAATATTCAGAATTCCTACCTCGAATCAGTCACGCGTTGTTGGAAATGCGTCCATGACGCTCCTGCTTTGATCCGCCAAAGTTCCAGTGGAGATCGCTCCTCGATCTGATGAAGAATGCTGAAGAATGGATAGGTAGATAAGGAGGGAGAGAGCTTCGGTGCTAGAGAGAGTGAGAGTGAACTAGGGTTTTTACTTAATCCTAAACACTTAAATCCTATTTATAGGGATCCCACTTAGAGCATAATCTGAATTCACCGCACCCTCTCATTTTATATCGCGCCTAGGAAAATCCCCCAATATCAAACTGAACAGAAGTCTCAGATTTCTATTCTGATCCTTTTTCTGAATGTTATTTGAAAGGTACGTTAGTGATTAAAATCACTAAGTCATTATTTCAAAATGACTATTTCCCCCTAGGTGACATCTCTCACAGCAGGCCTGCACCAACAACTTTTACACCCTTCCTAGGGAAAATGGAATGGTCCGGATGCAACTGTGCCATAGGATTTCCGATCCAAGATATCATTTAAGAGAAAACACAACCCCACCACTTGCATATTATGAAAAACTTAATATTTTATAGAATTTATTCTGGGAACACTGGGCCTTGGAATCACATGCTCTCTCAGCTCCTAGCTCTGGAAATATATGTAGAAGTATTCCAATGTCTTTTAGGGTAAAAAAATACTGGGTCTTTACATCATTCCATACTTCACGAATTTCTTCCTCGAAAAGCAAATCTAAGAAAAAATAACTCGATATACAGAGCTCCCACCTAGCTCTCCCACTCCCAAGAAAACATGTACAACACCATGTTGTCATATCACAAAAACCAAATGGATGGTTCACACTCATAAGGCCTGATACTTTTGATGACGTGCGTAGGAACACGCACACACCTCATCAGCTGCGACACGTAGAAGACGTCGTGTGCCCACTCCTACTATTAGGAGGGTAGGGCAAGATGGTAGGAAAATTCTCCATATCTTGCATGATTCCCGAACGGCCCTAAGAAACTCGTGGGACTTCCCCGACCGGACCTCTACTTTACACGTCATGACAAAAATCACGATTTGTTCCTAGAAGATGTATCGTTATTCCCTCTTTCAGAATACCCATCTGGTGAAACAACAAAGGATATATAGTCACACACGTTTTCATAGTCAGTGCATCACAACTGAGACTCTCTTACCTGCTCAAAAAGTGGATGTGTCAATACCATCAACTGAATAAAAGTCACACCCTCCTACTCCACGAAGATCAGCTATAGAGAAGCAAACTACTACAAAACATCCTGCACCTAATGAGTCTGAGACTTTCCGCTGTGGGAACCTGATACTACTTACTGAACTTTTATTTTTTTTATTACAAAGATAGGAAAAACACATTACAAGATCACGGAGGTCTAAAATGATGAAGCCCCAAAGTGTCCCTACCACAAAGCTTATACACTCATGAGGTAGAGAACCCAGAGTATAGAAGATCCCCAAAGGGTTGTCAAGACTACATCCACGATAAAGAGTGTCTGCGACAAAGTTGGCCTCTCTAGGGATATGACGGACATCACAATCAATAGAAATATCTATTCCACATGCATGAACCAAGTAATTCCAACACAAAAGGACATCACCTCCCCCTTGGAGAGCCCTAATTAACACCTCTGAGTCCAACTCTACTTCCATTATAATCAAAGAGAACCTTTTTCATAGCATAACACCAGTATGTAACGCCCATACCTCTACTCCCATCGAGTTCCCCAGACCGTGGAAGCTGCTAAATGCCATTAAAACCGATCAACTGTTGTCCCGAACTAGACCCAATCTGCACATAGATCCATTCGTGAACAACCCGTCGAAATTCAGTTTGAGGCTGATGATAGGGGGCTGTCATCTTACCCAACCCCCCTGCATCTTCGGATGACCCACATAAACCTGCATAGGAACAGATCCCGCAGAACATTTTGTGCCCCTCTTCAATAGAGACATTAAGTCATGTAGCACCCCCTTCGAACGCATTATCAGAAGAGAAGACGTGGGGCTTACCTCCCATCTGGTTTTGTTCCACGCCTCCCAAATTGTCCAGCAAATTGAGGTAAAAATGTAACACCGGAACTTGGACTCTATTCCATTAGGCTCGGCTCCCATGAACCACCTTTCCAAAAATTCCTGTACATAATTACTGCAAGACCTTAAATATATCCTTCTATCTGAGCTTCTCTATAGAAGACCTGCCCATTCGCTTCTAAAAAAAATGAAAAACTGATTCCCTCTTGGGGCTGCTGCAACATACACACCTGGAGGCTAAATAAATGCCTTTTTTCTGGATGTTGTCATCAGTGGGCAAGGCCTGGTATCTAGCTCTCCAAACCAGAGAGTTCAGATTTGAGGGAAGTACATTTCACCACAGACACTCATTCGATTCATCCTGGCTTCCCTTTTGGCGAATCATACTTCTATAATCATGGCTGTTAAATACCCTAGAGTTCGCCTCGGTGAAGCATAACATGTCTTTATCATCCGAGTGAACGATATCTTGAACTATCTTCTTCTGGTCAGGGATGGTAATGGACTCTAATAACCTGGGATGCTGCCACACCTCTCTCACTGACAACTCCAGACCAAGACAACCTGGGAAAAAAAACTTCTCTCCAAGCCAGTTATCCCTCCAAAGGTTCACCTCTCCACGGCCAACCACCCAGTGGGACGAATCCTGAAAAATATCCAAATTAAACACAACTGTTCTCCCTAACCTAGATAATTTCCTCCTGTTCCAATACTCCTAATGATTTCCATATTTAATTCTCAGAGTGTTGGCCCACAATGACTTCCCCAATAGAAAATCCCAGGATAATCGGGCCTACATCGACTATATGGCAATATTTAAATCTCTCAGCCCTACACCTCCTTCCTCAATGAGTTTCTCTAACCGAGCCAATGAGGACCAATGAGCCTTTCTAGAGTCATTGGCATACCACATGAATCTCTTCATAATATTTTCCATGGTAGAAATGGTCCCCTTAGGAGGGTTAGTGGTAGTTAACGCATGCATTGACATCGACGAGATCACGCTATTTATCAAAGTCACCCATCCCCCAAAATAGAGAAACTGTTTTTTCCTGTTGAAGATCCTCCCAATCATCCTATTGATCAGATCCTCAAAGAAGGCCTTCTTCACCCAGCTAGTAGAGATAGGGGCCCCCAGATATAAAATTGGTAGTTGCTTATGTTGTAACCCCATAATTTCCTGTATACTCCAGATCCTCCTCCTTGGACATTTTGTGGATATAAAAACATTTATTTTTCTGCTATTAATATTCTATCCAGTCAGAGTGCCTTATTCTCCCATGATCCGCAAAAGATTATTCTAGGATGATATCCTGCCATTATGAAAATTCAGAATATCATCAACAAACATCAGGTGAGAAAGGGTTCCGTCCGAGGCCTGTGAGCTATAAGGCAGAATCCTCCGTTCCAGAATCCCTCTATATAGGATTTGAGATTAAGCTTTATGGAAAATAAAGAACATGGGAGGAGATAGAGGGTCCCCTTGCCTCACACCTCTCACATTCTTGAAAAAACCATATCCTTTTCCAAGGAGAGAAATTGAAATCCATAGAGAGGAAAAACAACAAAAGCATAAATCCAAAACCCATTCATGGAAACAGAGCTCCCTCATTACTCGAATTATAAAACTCTATTCTAGATTTTCATATGCCTTCCCCATATCAAGCTGTAGAATAACATTGGAACCCACAACTTTTTTGTTCAAGTACTCAAGCATCTCTTGGGCTACACCCACCTCTCCCTGGATGCCTCTACCTTGAACAAATTTATGTTATTCAGGAGAGATGATACTGGGGATTAACTTATTAAGCCTCCTTTCCAATAGACTCACTAGGATCTTGTATGAGACGTTGCAAAGACAAATTGGTATATACTGGGAAATAAAAGAAGGGTATTTTACTTTAAGAAAAATCACCATTCTGGAAGCACACGTACCCCTGTTGAGGTCACCACCCCTAAAAAAATCCTGAATCGCCTCAGTGACATCCTGCCCCATAAAGCCCCAAGATTCCACATAAAAAGCCCCAGAGAACCCATCCAGATCGAGAGCACTCTCCTGGGGCAAGCTAAAAACCACATCCCAAACCTCCTCCCCAGACGGTATAGCCTTCAGAAACTCATTATTCTCTCTGAAATCCCTCTTCGAGATATTCTGAAAGAACTCCTCCTACTCAACATTGTCATCACCCTCTCCGGACAGCCCTCCCCGACCACCTGCTAAAAGAAGATTGAAATGTTCTAGAGTGATCTTCCCAACAACATCCAAATCAGAGGAGAATGATCCGTCCTCCAATATTATATTAACCTTCTAATTAATACGTTCCTTCAATCAATCATGGAAGAAGCAGTTATTCCAATCTCCTTCCTCAAGCCATTTGACCCTGGCCCTCTTCCTAAGGACAGTTTCCACCTCCAGAAGTCTTTGAAATTGAAATACTCTCTTATCACAAATTCGGAGAAATATTACATCATCCTAGTTTTGAAGCAGCAACCCTTCTAAACAGTCGACCTCCTCTTGCAAGGACTCCACTGGACTATCAGAAGCAGAAGTGTCTCTGGACCACTTGATAATATCATTTTTGAGTCTCCTCAAACGTCTAAAGAGATCCACCCAGGCTCTACCCTCAATTTTCAGCTTCCAAGAATCATCTAACATTTTAAAGAACCCCTCCTTACTATTCCATTTTACAGAATAAAAAAAGCCCCTTATTAAAAATGAAGTTGTCGAAGTCCAACATCCCATGATTATAAGTCAATGTACCACCCTTCTTTTCTGATAAGTCCACTAATGAATTGATGTCACCACCTATAAACCATGGTAAACCAACTGTATCTAAGAAATCTAGAGAACCCCATAGCCTATGCATTTCCAAACAATTAGAGCTAGCATAAAAAAAGGAAAAAAGAATTTCCCGACCTCTGAACCTGATTTTGACTGAAATACATTGATCCTCCACCTTCACAGGGTCCACTTGCAGAAATCTCTTCTAGAAAATCCAAATGTGATTATTCATCGGATGACCATGAATGAAACACCCATACCAGACTCTCCTAGAAAATAGATCGATCTTATTCGAATCCGGTTTGGGTTCCAGGATCACCACTATCGAAGAATTGTATTTCCTTTCTTCCACCGACAAAAACAGGCATTTCGCACGGCCCCCCAGCCCCCGAGCATTCCAAATTATCACCTAAGACATTTCTGGATAACACTACCCCCACAAGGAGTATTAAGCCCTGACCTCGGCACAAACAATTCCCCACTACAACCTTCTTTAGACATCTACTTCGTTATTGGACGAAACAGCCCCACCAAGGTGCAACCCCTCTTTGGAACGAGGACATTTTTATTCATCGGGATATCCTCTTCCTCCAGAATCGAGAAACAGTTCTCCAGCTTTTCTAATGGCGATAGAGTCAGATCCCTATCCTGAGCCAAAGATACTAGGAACACTCTATGAGGAGACTTACGGGACTCCATAATTTCGTTCTCTAACCCCTTTGGAAGGATCTTCAAATAGCGAAATCCATGATGACCATGCCCAAAATCAACCGACGCCAACATTGTTAAATTCAGTGAATTTTGGGATAACATCGATGAAAACTGGACCTCTGGAAGAGAAGGGGATAACCATCTCAGAATGTAGGAGAAGGATTCTTCAAATAACTTATCTTTCCCTTTGATAGAGATTGTAGACACCTCCAAGGAATTCCTACCTATCTCCCCCATCATTGGTCCCAAGGGAGATCCCCCCTCCACTTCCAAAACCCCCCCACCAGGGATCGTAATAGCCACTGAACACTCACTTACCTTCTTCCCTAATCCAGCAACCAAGCTAGCCGATCTAGAACCTTCAACCATTGACCCTCCTCCCGAGTTCACCACCTCGATGTCCCCAAAATCCTTCACTGCCAATGATTGTGGAATAACCGACACCACCCTCGGGATCTCCTGTAAGACCTGCCGACCACTCCGTCCACCAACTCGGTCTCCAAGTTCCTCTACTAAACTCGATGGACAATGCTTGGGAGAAGAGGCCCCTCGAGACTAAAAATTCCCTTTCCCCTTCCTGCAAAACTCCATACCACCATGGAACCCGCAAGACGAGAAGAATCTCCGGGGAGACTGAATCACTAAGCACTTCCACCATGCAATCCCCTATGGAGACCGAATCAAAATACATGTAGGGAATTTCCGAGAAAGGATCATCTCAACACCCAACCATGGGTTACTCAAGTCCAAAAGATGCTCCGTCTTCTCGCCCATGCACAAGAAATTCCCCAATGAATTCTCCACCGCCCTGAGAATGTAAGGATTATGATGCGGTAAAGGTATCCCAGGTAACTTAATCTATATAGTCCCCATAGAGGGTTCTTTCCCGTAGTGACATTCCCAAGACCAACGGGATAGATAGAATATGTGACGACCACAATGCCTTCCCTCTCTTGCCTATGCCCACATAAAATCATCTCTAGAGGCGAAATGGATACAGAACACAAACCTTGAATGATCTGAGATCGCCACTCTACGTCAGAGGCCCCAAGAAACCACCAACTCCATAAACATCTCCAGAGATAGTTTGGTTGGACCAAACCCAGTCACCAATGTTAACCAGTGAAAATCCACCACACAATCCAATTCTTTCTCCGAAACCATGACCATTAGGTTTCCATTCAGACATTCCGCCCTACGCTGCTCCATCTAGATCAGGGGAATAAAAAAAATCCATCCTTCTCCTCCATCGTGCCCCCGCATACCACCTCTTTAAAGGATTTAGTCTTTGGGGATCCCTCCACAACCCCTTCGCCCCTCTCAAGAACCCTCAAAGCCAGACCCTCTGCCGCAGTCGTAGCCCCCTTTGACAATCCCCCAAAGGCTCCGCCAGAAATCACCACATGTCCCTCCGAAGAATCCATCTTCTAGCCTTGTTCAAGTTCCCAAGGTGGGTATATCCTGAAATTTCCACAACACTGCCATTTTCCAGAACATAGAATACCTCAAAGTCATAGTGCTGCAAAAATTTCAACCAGAACCATCGCCTCAGGTTCAAGTTTCTCTGGGTGAGGGACCACCTGAGACACTGGTTGTCTTAGGAAACCACAAAGCGCTCTCCCAGAAGATAGTTTCTCCACATTCTCAGGGTAAATAATATCACTACCAGCACTATATTGTGAATCCCATAGTTCTTTTTATGGGGTTTCCATCACCTCGACCTATACTTGATAATAGTATCAAGATTGATGCTGAGCGCGCAAGGTACCAACGAATAGGGCAAGTGAGAAAACTCATCCAAACCCTAGAGAATAGACACAGAAAGCACGTGGCATACCCCACATGTCTATGCCCCTCTTAGAAGAAGAGTAATCCACAAAACAGGCACTCTTCCACACCCACTAGAGGCAACTTATGAAAAAGGGGTTAAGCAGAAAAGCCCCACTGGCAAAACCAGAACGTGCTCTGACACTCCACCACACAACATCTCCATGAATGCACATGTCAGAGGGACTCATCCACCACACCTCAATACAATCTGCTTTGGGTGGTACTGACTATCCCTCAAGGTTTTGATCGCATCACCAAAATGTGTTTTAGTGGGGGAAACGAACCCATCTTTCCTATGCATTCAAAGCTATGTCAGACAACACTAACACAGGGTTACACCGATGCCCTACGTTACCCTCCGTAACTCCTCGAACAAGGCTTTAGATGAAAAGAGTACCTCATGCATTCTCTAACAAGTTCTTCTGATAATAGTAGAAAAATACATAGATTGTACCGCTCATCATCTCATGCAACGCAGGATTGTAGACATCCATAGAACACAACCACCTGCAGCCCCATCTGTCAGCTCCCTGAGTCTGACAAGGGCCACCTAGTGGTGGTGGAAGGACCTCGAAACCTCATTCAACAACAACAGTTATTACTGCTTTCCTACCAACACCACCTCCCTAGGGACCACCCTGTCCTCACATGGGAGTTCTGTGATCGCGACATTACCTCTGTCGTGGTGGTGCATCTACCAACTATCAGAAAAACTCAACACATTTGGTCGGGTAATATCATGCCACGTGACCCTGCACATCAGAAATAGAACACTAGTCCTCCCTGGACTGTCTCAGTGCTCTATGATGTCCCCAACCATGTGCCTGAGTCCAATCAAGGGGAGACCTTAGGCATCGAGGCCCTGCCAATCGACATCCCTCTGTCACCAGTGCCTGCCCCAACACTATGAGGTGGGTGAGAATGCCTACGCTGGCACGAATCTCCTCTATAGAGACCTCTCTCAAACTTCTGTGCTCAAATGTTGTCATCATAGACCACATCCAAAGAGTACCAAGTAAGGTCTGCAAACCTAGTCGTGTACTCATCCACTACTATCACTCCCTACTGAATCACAAACAGCTCCCGAAACTGTAAAAAGTGTATGTAGGAGAGGTAATACTCCTCATGAAACAGCTACAAGAAGTCATCCCATGAGAGTACCAACTCATCATGCATCTGAGTAACCCTGGCTCTACTAACTCTAAACTACTTGGTGGAAAAAATAACTGTCTGTAAAAGCCACCATCTAACCTGTCAGTGTCCGAGAAAGTCTGGAGATGTGAACCACCGTCTCTAGAAAACCCTTCACTATCTGAGGGTATGTCTCATCTTGGAACCTCAATGGTCTATGATGCTGTAACTCACATAGCGCACCCAGATTGTGCTCATCATCAACCCTTGTTGCCGGTACTATCTGCTACTCCACAGGTGTATGTGCTGCTGCATGTCCTCCTAGAGAAATGGTAATTGTATGATGGATCATGAACTAAGGACTCGTTGCTCACAAAGTCTTTGTCATGAAACAGATCTAGTATCCTGGTGGGCAATCATCCCGGAGACATCCTAAATCTGATCATGGAGTACCACGTTCAAATGAGAAAATATATACTAATAAATATGGGGAGCTGACTCAAGAAGGACAGTCAAGGACTCAATCCTATAAGATGAACGAACCAAATTCCATGAAATAAGTTTCTTAGTGTGCTGAGTCGACAAGTGGGTTATCAGCGTTTTGGTGAATGGATACGTCGGCCGCCGCACCATCACTAGACACCCTGGCATGAGATCCCCTCTCGAGACACATTGAAAATATTACCCCAAAACTCAACCAATTACTTTTTACGGACATTCGAACAATGCCCCAAAGAATGAACCACCACTGATACCACATTTCCATGACCCAACCCTCCCGGTATTGAGCTGCAACTACCCCAGGCATGCCTCCATAGGCCAGAGGTTGGCGACAAGCGACGAAGGAGTAACAATCTCGAGGAGGCCTTTGCCTAAGTACCTGTACACTCACACAACCCACTGGATGAAGAAGTGCAGATTAAAAAGAAAAACCAAAGGACAAACAAATATAACCCAACCATAGTTATTCATCAACTTCCATATTGGATCAATAAAGTTCTGAAAAGTAATAACATGATAACTGAATAGGAAAAGGGAAAAACACGCACTCAACATGAAAGTTTACAAAACCCGGTAACATGTAAAAAAAGTAAACAGCTGGTGCGTCTCACACCTAAGAGTCCTACTGCGTCCCCTGAACGTGGCCCAAGCTCTTGTGTCCTCTAAAATCTTCCATAGTCCCGATAGACCTATCTGTCATCTGCAAGGGCACACCAAGTGTGGGAAAAGCCCAAGTAGGGGTGTGTATCAAGATACTCACTAGGATTCCCCAGAAGCTAGTGGGAGAAAAAAATGAGATACTAAAATGGTGAGTGGTAGATAGAACACAATCATTTAAGAGTACAAATGAGAGAGTGCAGCACAACCTGAAAAGAGAAAGGAAGTAGGCTCGTTCAACCAAGTGGCACTAGACACGGAAATCACATGGCTTAACCTGTGCGTCTTCACCCCTCCAAGAAGAAGAGTAATTGAACCCAAGGAGTGGGAACAAGAGTATGGTGTATATATATGCTCAACAAGAAACCCAAAAGGGTGTGTAAGTGGATCTCTATCTCCAAGATCAACACATGAAAAGATGCCAATAGTCAAAGGATATCCATCTCTGATTCCCAAAAGTCTCGCATGAAAAAGCTGCTTCATCGATGTACCGTACAACCAAGAGTCCTGCTCGGGTAATAACGGAGAAAAGTGACTGACTAGCTTCATAGAAAGGGATGACTCTAAAATAAGTCATCGGGCAACCCACTGCCCAGCGCAGCTGTATGGTAAACTCCAAAGGGTCATCAGGTAACCCACTTCCCAGCCTCACTGGAGTGTAAACCCTAAGGTGAATGAGTAACCCACTACCCAGCCTCGTTGGAGGGTGAACCCTAAGAGGTCAACGGGTAACCCACTGCCTAGGCTCAATGGAGGGTAAACCTTAAGGTCAATGGGTAACCCACTACCCACCCTCAATGGAGGGTGAACACTAAGAGGTCAACGGGTAACCCACTGCCCAACCTCACTAGAGGGTAAACCCAAAGATCAATGGGTAACCTTCTGCCTAGCTTTTCTTGAGGATGAACCCTAAGAGGTCTATAGGTAACCCACTTCCCATCCCCATAGGAAGGTAAACCCTAAGGCCAAACGGTCACCCACTGACCAGCCATGCATGAGGGTAAACCCAGAATTTGTCCGATCTCCACACTACTCGTTCCATCACTAGGTGTCACTAACACCGCTACCATGCATATGTTCAGAGTGCGTCAATGGAATATCCGTCCTATGCCATTTCATGTTTCCACATTTAATGAGATCTCTAAAGAGTCTATTCATGCCCAAACAGATAACACCATTGTATTCCTCATGAAAAAACAAGGGAGATAGACTATTTACTCAATGAAAACATTCTTCCGATGGAAAAGTCATTCAACATCGCTTTGTACTAACACGACATTTTGTGAGGCCCACACCTCAGTCCGGAAAGAGGTCAGGCAAACTGCCCCATCGCGATGCTCTCGGAAAAACACACCAAATCGACTATTCATACGCCCCCAATGGGTGTCTGATGAAAAAGTTTTAGTCGGTTGCACGTATCTTAAAAGACGACCTGTGGGGACCAAGCCTCGACTCCGGATTCAACGCCTGAATACACCCCGGTCAACTTTTCCTCGATGCTAGGGTCACACCACCGCTGACGGTGCCTAAAACAGACTCTTGATGCAGAAGCTATAACTCCTCGCGTTATGAAACGGGGCCCTCTGGGGCCCACACCTCAACCCCGAAACACGTCACGCATATCTTACCATTGATTTCTTTGCAGATAACCACGCGGTGTAGGCTATTCATTTTACAGGAATGGAATTAGGAAGTATAAGTCGTAAAAACACATCATACATTCGAAATCCACCTCGTGGGGCCAATGCCTCAGGCCCGAAATTAGGTGGGAGGATTGTTCTATCACAATCCCCTCGGAAAAACACTCAGAAATGAGAACTCATACACCCCGAATGGATGTAGGGTGAAAAAGCGGCGTTTCACCGTAAAACATGTGAACTAGGCCCTGTAGAGCCCATAGCTCGCCTCCAACCCAAACACTTCAGAAAGGGTCTCAAAAGGTCAGTACGAGGTCTAGGGTCACACTGCCGCTGACGGCGCATCAATAAGACGTCACAAACAAGAGTTAGGTTCGACGCAAGATTAATTAATTAATATATTGATTGATTAATTATTCGCTTTAAGCGTGTCATGCCACCAAGAAACGAAACCAAACTATGAGGGTTTTGAACCAAATTTGGAAGGACTGTCTTAACTCCAGGGCTACAATGCCTCAGATGGTGCATCAAATGGACGTCTGTCTCGTGAAGTAAGTCTGTCACGAGATTTAATAATAATTTGATATCATTAAATTAAAGTAATCAGGGTAACCCTCCTTCGGGAACAGAACCCAAAATCCCTGAAATCCACTTCAAATAGTTTGTCTCACCGACACGAACCCGCAGCCCGATATGGTGCTTCAAACAGAAGTGTCGTTGAGATGTTACGGCCATCGAACGCAAGGGGCCCAACCGGGCCGGTTCACCCCAGCCGGACCCATCTGAACTACCATCCTGCGACCCAGCCGTGGGTCCGGCCCACTGGCCGTGGCCTGCTCTAGAAACACCGGACACCCTCGAGTCCGGTTCGTCAAGAAGACTGGCCCTTTGGCCATTCTTCGTCACCCATCAGGACCCACAAAGAGCAGGTCCTTGTCTTCTCCACACACCCGAGTTCAACACCTCGGGTGCCCCCTGCCGAGCCTAACAGGCCACCCGCACCGGACGTCGGTGCATCCGCCTCCCGTAGTGCACCACCACGTTGCCCTGAATACACACTATTCCATTCCTCTGGCCGCGCACCTCCCACTCGATGCCACCCACACCGCCTAGTCCTCTGCACTCCGCCCCAGAGTCACCCGACGCTGGCACCTCCAAATCCCTGGCCGATCCACCTCGGCTCCTCTCGGAGCTACCCCAGATGCACTAGCGACACCCTACACCGAAAATTCCGAATCCCTGGCCGTGCTACCTTGGCTCCCCCCAGAGAAACCCTGGCCGCACCGGCGACACCCGACGCTGGAAACTCTGAAGACCCGGTCACACCTCCTCAGCTCCTCCTGGAGCTACCCCAGCCACAAAAGACCAGTCGAACACCATATACCCTGCTGTGACACCCCATCCTCCGAACACCGCCCTAGGCGGATCCATGGCTTCCGATGGCCGCTACGACCACTCTGGTAGACCGATTCGAAATCCGAAGGAGAATTCCGAATCCTCGGGGCAAGGCATTCGCAACGCCTGCCCCTGATCATCGATACGACAAGATTTAGAGCGTCCAAAAATTGGGACGAAAAACACCCAAGAACGAGAATTAAAAACGGGGCTCGGGCATTGTCCGTGTTCGTTCATCCATCGCCCCAATTCCTAAATTATAGAATTTTAACGATGAAATTGGAAAAAACTCATGAAATTGATGAAGGTGAGAACATTAATCCGAAATCATACCTCGAATCGGTCGTGCGTCGTAGGCGACGTGTCCAAAATGCTCCCACTTCAATCCACCAATGTTCCGGCGGATATCACTCCTTGATCAGATGAAGAACGGTGAAGAACAGTTAGAGAGATAAAGAGAGACAGTTCTTGGGTGTTAGAGAGATAGAGAGAGTGAGTGAATTTTGGTTTTTCATTAATAATAAACACTTAAATCATATTTATAGGGATCCCACTCAGCACAGAATCTGAATTCACTGCGCCCTCTCATTTTATATCATGCCTAGGAAAAACACCTATTTCAAACTAAATGGAAGTCTCAGATATTCATTTCTATCCTCCTTTTGAATGTTATTTGAAATGTACGTCAGTGATTAAAACAACTAAGTCATTAATTCATAATGAAGATTTTCCCCGGGGTAACGTCTCTCACAGAAGGCCCACGCCCGCAACTCTTACTCCCCACCTAGGGTAAAAAACATGCTTCAGACGCAACCATGCCCTCAGATTCCAATCCGAGCTACCGTTTAGGAGAAAACACAACCCCTCCATGTGCATAGTATAAAAACACTTAATATTTTATAAAAGTTATTCCGGGCCCACCGGGTCTCAGAATCACATGCTGTATAAGGACCTAGCCTTAAACCATACATAATATTGAATTAAATGAATAATTTACATTGAGGATCTTTTCAGGTTTAGAGTTTTAGAGAATTAGGAAATAACTATTACATCTCAAAAGATTACAAAGTAGACACCTCTACTAAGTTTCCATAAAAATAAAAACTCTTAAAAAGAAACATGTCTAGTTCAATGTTTTTGATAGAATGACTTTTCCTTGATCCCATCCTTGACCCTATTCCACATTATGTTCGGTGAAAAACATTTCAAAAAAACATGGGGTGAGCATAAAAATCTCAGTAAGGGGTACACAATGAATGAAAACTGTTAGTTTTTCAAAACAACAAGTAAACCATGTATACTTTATCAAAGTAATACTTTTAACCTTTATGAAGTTGTAAAAACTCTTCACTGAATAAAAGATCATTACTTACCCTTTTGTAACCAAAAGGTTTCCATAAAACCCATATAAAGATCACATAACATATAAAGGTAACTTGGGACATAAACATACTTAAATGGAATAACCATACGATCGACTTCCACACATATAAATTAATGAAATAGCCATATGGCTGACTTCCATACCCAATGCATTGGAGGTTATAACGTAACCACCCATCCTGGTATTCACGACACCACCCGTCATATGGTTTATCATGTAACCACCCGTCAAATGTCCAAGTACCATTATAAAATCATAAGACATTAAACAAATATAATGGGCAGAAAACATTTCCACACTTTGATCAAAATATATCACATAAATATATTGACATAACAAATCCATTATAAAAAAACATTTTCAAAACTAAAATACATAAAATAGTATATGGTATTTATTTCATTTTAAAAACAGTACGGCTTGTTGAGGAAGCCAAATACCAAATAATACTTGCGGCGGCGGAAAAAGTCATTGTCACCGCGTATGTTAAAAGAAACATTCCTTTTTTTTTGTTTAGTAAAACGCTTCATAGAAAAAGATTCCTTTTATATAAAAGTAAAATTCAAAGGGGTTTATACACCATATAAAAGAAAGTTGTGTATAAAAAAAACATGCCTTAATGAAAAGAGATTGAGATGAAGTCCCCTACCTCGTGTCCGACGTGACTCAATTTCTCTTTAATCTCCTGAATAATAAACTAGTGTTAATTTATATTTTCTTAAGAACCTTTTTCAAGCTTACTATTCCTTTTATATCAATTATTTCTATGTTATAATAATTATGTAATCATTTAAGTTAATAATGTTTGTTTTGTCGATATTTGGTTCTTAAGTTGAAAGTGGACTTCTTACAATTACATGTTGTTCGTGTGGTAAAAGGTTCATTATATCCCGAATGATATTCATGATTTGGATATCATATATATCAAATATATCCAGAATATACATGTATTTATAATATTACATAATCATTTAGAGTTAAGAAATTAAATGCACCATTCATGGAGACGCTAAGCCGTACGTACACATGGATGCTACATACATTTCTATGTCATATTAATGGAATTAAAACTAAATGAGAGATATGTATATTTTAATTCCAGAATAATATTAATCATTTAGATGTAACATACATCATATATATCCATTATATATATGTACTTATAATAGTACCTTACATTTAGAGATAAGAAATGAAATTCACCGTTCATAGAGACGATAAGCCGTACGTACGCATGAATGCTACTTTCATTTCTATCTCATAATTTAATGGGAAGAAATAATATGCTATAAAGGTATATTTTAATTCCAGTATAACATCATATATTATAACTTTAAATCCATCCTTTATACATCCCACATATGGCATTAACGAATCAAATCACTTTGAGGGGGCGGTAGTCCGCACTTTCTAAAATGAAGATATCGCGTATACCCATAATGGAAGCCATAAAGGTATTCCATAAATGAAAAATACAGAAGCTTAAGGAAAACATAAAAATATTATATATCATATATAAATATTGTGACATCTTAATGGCCACTTTTGAAGGTGTTATAAAAATATTGAACAATCATCGTTTCGTGAGGCAGAAATTCGCCATCCACAGAAACAATATGTTCTTTAACCATTATATGTAGGTGTGTGTAAGTATAGCTCGAATAATTCTTATAAAAACAACCTAGTATACTGTATATACTGGAGTTGTTACAAAAGAAATCAATAAAAAGAGTTTATGGGGTTGTAGAAGCAAAATGAAACAAAATAACAGAAGTGAAGACATTACCTTAAAATCGGGTAACTCTCTTTGATTTGAGCTCAGAGGCTTCCTTGGGAAGCCTTCTGCCCAAAGTGAGGCTTCTAGGAGTAAGAGAGTGATGTGTAGAGACAAAAATATCAGATCATGGCCGAACCAAAGGCTTGATAGGTGTGGGTAAGGAGGTATAGGTGGAGCCCTTTTATAAGAGGAGAGGAGGGGTACTCTTGGAATGTTAAGAAAAGATATTTTATTATAAAATTATTTTCGGATAAAAAGGGTCCCAAAATTATTTATTTAGAGGATAAGGTGATAAGGGTTCTAATTCCACCCATCCAATAGGTTTTTGACATGTGTAGGTCTTAGATTTTACAATATCATTTCATTTTATTTAAATTGTTAAATAATGTGGTAATTGATGCATCATCATGGTGTCATAAATAATTTAATTTATTTAATGTCTAAAAATTATAAAAAAACTATCATGATGTAGGAAATCATTTTATCTTTATAACGAATATTTATAGTCAAAAATCTGACTTGTATAACCCCAATTAAAATTTTTTTTAGTAAACCAACTCATGTTTGTGACATTTTTATTTTAACTTTAAATAAACAGATATTAATGTCATTTTCCTACCAAAGTGGCTCCATGGGGTCCCCAAGTTGACCCATGGATTTTCGTGGTCGTCCATGACACATCCAATAAGGGTAGGACATGTGTCTAGGTCATTTCATATTATTAAAACATTACTTTTACCTTAAACTACACTAATTACCTCTAATTGCGATTAATAAACATAAAAGTT
Organism: Viscum album; assembly: GCA_963277665.1. Lineage (NCBI taxonomy): Eukaryota > Viridiplantae > Streptophyta > Magnoliopsida > Santalales > Viscaceae > Viscum > Viscum album. The sequence goes on along the minus strand of OY728129.1, from coordinate 19,262,605 downwards.
ACTATTCACCAAAAAATTATTTTAATCCCATTGAACAAAATTTTAATTATTAATGACAACCATGTATGATAGATTTTTGAAATTCAAAACACAAAAGTGGTAATGTTTCATTTAAATGAAAAATCAATTTTTTAAGTACCACTTAGTGGTATCACTATTCAGCAAAAATTGACGTTTTTCATAAAAATACCAAAACATCACCCTAAGATATATTTGATATTACCAATTCAAAATTGATGTCTATTTTAAAAAATTCAAAACATATAAGTTTCATTAATTAATTTAAATATTAATTCCCGTTGTCAAAACAAATAGCGTGTTTTTATGAAACAAAAAGTATCCAAAGATTGACACTAGTTTAAGTCCGATTTCAAAGTGAAATTAATTCCAATGACAAAAATTGGATTAAATGGTAAAAATATATTCTAATTTCACTTTAAAACCAATTCAAAAGAAAATATAATCATATAAATAAATTATATTAAAAAGAGGTTTTGAATTAAAATACAACATTTTTCACTATTCATTAAAAAATGATCTTTATCGGAAAAATACCAAAAATTTACACAAAGTAAATTTTGATGTCCCGATTATAAATAAGAATTTTATTTGGTCCAATAGAATTTATAAGAGTGAAAAAAACTATATTTAATGATGGTTCACCATTAAAAGGTGATTAGTGGACCTTTAGTGAAAATTAGAGTATATTTGCCTAAAATTGAATTCTTTTCATATTTTAATCCTTTATCCTTTATTGGATAAATGAAAAAACATTTGAAAAACATGTATAATCATATTTTAGTTTTTCTATTCATTTCCACCAACCCAACAACTACATGTTAACTATCATTTAAAATAATATTGTTTTATTACTAGTGTGCAATGTAAGATTTCAAAGAAACTCTTTGTTGCGTATCAGGTACACTATAAAACATAGCAACCCCTTTGAAGTAAAATTAATATTCAATTCTCAAATATAAATAAATATGAAAATGTATTATTCTTTATTTACCTGGGATGTTACATCCTTCCCCCCTTCTGGGAATTGCATCCTAACAATTTTATTCACTTATCAAAATAAGTAGGGGTATTTACCCCTCATAGTATTTTTAGATTCCCATGTTGCCTCTTAAACCAAATGATTTTTCCACAAAACCATTACCTAGTGAATTAACTTATTTCACAACACTTTCTCTCTTCGGTCAAGTATATGGACTAGTTTTTCTTCATAAGAGAGATTCTCTTCCAGCTGAACTACCTCTGGGCTCAAAACATGACATGGATCTGGCATATACTTTCTCAACATCGAAACAAGAAAAACCTTGTGTACCTGAGATAAAATCAGAGGTAATTCTACTCTGTATGCAACTTATCCAACTATCTCCAAAATTTCATATGGTCTAATGAACCTTGGACTCATCTTTCCTTTCTTACCAAATCACATCACACTTTTCCACGGTGAACCTTTGAAGAAACATGATCACCTACCTCGAAAGATAGATCCTTCCTCCAGTTATCCTCATAAAATTTCTATCTACTCTGAGATGTTCTCATGTGTTTCTGAATCAACTGAACTTTTTCTGCCATATCTTCTACCAATTCTGGTCCCATTAGCTTCCTTTCACCCACTTCATCCCAAAAAGTTGGAGTTTGACACTGCTTCCCATATAATTTCTCAAATGGTGCCATCTGTATAGTGGAATGAAAACTGTTATTATAAAAAAATTCAACCAAAGAATGATGTTGGTCCCAACTCCCCTGATAATCCATCGAACAAGAACGTAGCATATCCTCCAAGGTCTGGATTCTTCGTTCTGACTACCCATCTGATTGAGGATGAAAAGATGTACTAAAATTTAGTTCAGTACCCAACGACTTCTAAAGGATTTTCCAAAAGTTAGAAGTAAACCTGGGATCTTGATCAGATACAATGGATAGGGGAACTCTATGCAACCTGACTATCTCTTTAAGATACAATCGAGAAATTTGATCTAGAGAAGAAAGTATCTCTAATAGGAAGGAAATGAGAAGATTTAGTCTAGCGATCAACAATAACCCAGATTGTATTATTACCTCGAGATGTCCTCGGTAATCCCACAACAAATTCCATGGATACATTTTCCCATTTCCACTCTGGCGCCAGTAAAGTATGAAGCATCCCTTTCGGTAACTGCCCCTCCTCTTTAACCTGTTGACAAGTCAAACACTTTACATTAAAATCAGCAATATCTCTTTTCATTCCATCCCACCAGTAATACTCCCGCAGATCTCTATACATCTTAGTACTGCCAGGATGAACTGAAAACGGGGAACTATGAGCCTCACATAACAACTCAACCTTCAACTGTGAATCACAAGGCTCACATAATCTCTTCCAAAACCTCAAAACAAAATCATTATCAATGTTTAATTCAGGTAACTTACCCTTCTGAACCAGCTCTACCTTTTTCTGCAACTCACTGTCTTGCTTATGTGCTTGCTTGATTCTGTCTGATAGAGAAGATTTCACTGATACCTGAAACAAAACAGAAGAACTTCATGCTCCAACAACTTCTATTCCAAATTTCATCAAATCAAAAACCAAAGGATCTCATTCGAAACGTAGCATGGTTAATGAAGCATTACTTTTTCGACTCAAAGCATCAACCACTTTATTTGCTTTTCCCAGATGGTAATGAATTGTACAATCATAATCTTTGATTAATTCCAGCAATCTCATATGTCTCATGTTCAATTATTTCTGAGTGAATATATACTTTAAACTTTTGTCATCAATATATATTTTACACTTTACTCCATACAAATGATGCCTCCAAATTTTTAGAGCAAAAACAACAGCAACTAATTCCAGGTCATGTGTAGGGTAAATTACCTCATGTGTTTTCAATTGACATGATGCATATGAAATTAACTGATAATTTTGAATAAGGACACAACCAAGTCCCTTTAATGAATAATCACTGTATATAACAAACTCACCATTCCTGGAAGGAAGTGCCAAAACTGGATCATTCACCAATCTTCTTTTCAACTCCTGAAAACAATCATCACATTCTTTTGTCCAGATAAACTTAACACCCTTTTGAGTTAGCATAGTCATTGGACTAGATAACAATGAAAAATTTTCAACTAACCTTCGGTAGTAACCTTCCAAACCATAGAAACTACGAATCTCGGTTACATTTGTGGGTCTCGGCCATTCTTTAATAACTTTTGTTTTAGCAGGATCAACAGTTATGCCATTTTCTTGAAACAGTGTGACCAAGGAAAGAAATTTGTTATAATCGAAACTCACACTTTCTGAATTTTCCATATAGTTTATTTTCATTTAAGGTTTGTAAAATAACCCTTAAATGTCTTTCATTCTCCTATTTACTTTTATAAAACACCAAAATATCATCAATCTCATCACTATCCCTGATATTTTTCACCATCGACCACCATTGATCTGATTCACCTTCAAAACGGTAAACAGAAACACTAACCTTTTGATGTTATGAACACCCCATGACATCAAAAATCTTCTCCAGTTCTTTAATCCACCCTTCAGCTAGCACAGGGTCAGATCATCCTCCGAATGATGGGGGATGTTGCCTTATGAAATGTTCCACCACTGATATGTTTCTCTATGGTTGATCTGGCTGATATCGTGCATGGATCCCACCACCATTTATAGCCTGAGTCAACTATTCCATCATTGAACCAAACTGTTCAATTTCAATTCTGACCATCTCAGGTTGCTGATTTGGAAGGTTGTCTTCCTCCTGATGTCGTCCCAATATAGCTCCCTTCTTTGCTCTACGGAAAACCATTCTGAACGCAAAAATATCTTAGGCGAAGCAACATGGTAATATGTAAATGCTATATCATTTCAATAATACCATAAATTAACTTATAATTTAACACTATTCAAACTCCTAAAGTTATCTAAACTGACCTCTAATACCAACTATACGGCCCCGACCTTAAACCTTACTAAATATAAAATTAAATGAATAATTCAAATTGAGGATCTTTTCAGGTTTAGAGTTTCAGAGAATTAGGACATAACTATTACATCTCAAAAGATTACAATGTAGAAACCTCTACTAAGTTTCCATAAAAATATAAACTCTTAAAAAGAAACAATTCTAGTTCCATGTTTTAGATAGAATGGATTTTCCTTTATCACATAACATATAAAGGTAATTTGGGACATTAACATACTTAAATGGAATAACCATACGATTGACTTCCACACATATCACTTAATGGAATAGCCATACGGCCGACTTCTATACCCAATGCATTGGAGGTTATAATGTAACCACCCATCCTGGTATTCATAGCACCACCCATCATATGGTTTATCACGTAACCACCTATCCAATGTCCAAGTACCATTATAAAATCACAATACATAAAACAAATATAATGTAAAGAAAAAATTTCCACAATTTGATCACAATATATCACTTAAATATACTGACATAACAAATCCATTATAAAAACCATTTTCAATACCAAAATACATAAAAGTCTATATTGTATTTATTTCATTTTAAAAACATTACGGCTTGTTGAGGAAGCCAAAGACCAAATAATACTTGCGGCGGTAGAAAAGGTCGTTGTCACCACGTACGTTAAAAGAAACATCCCTTTTTGTCGTTTAGTAAAACGCTTCATAGAAAAATATTCCTTTTGTATAAAAGTAAAAGTCAAAGGGGTTTATACACCGTATAAAAGAATGTTGTGTATAAAATGAAACATTCCTTAATGAAAAGAGATTGAGACGAAGTCCCTTACCTCGTGTCGGACGTGACTTGATTGCTCTTTAATCTCCTGAATAATTAACTAGTGTTAATTTATACTTGCTTAAGAACCTTTTTCAAGCTTAATATTCCTTTTATATCAATTATTTTAATGTTATAAGCATTATGTAATCATTTATTTTAATAATGTTTGTTTTGTCGATATTTGGTTCTTATGTCGAAAGTGGACTTCTTACAATTACAGGTTGTTCGTGTGGTCAAAGGTTCATTATATCAAGAATGATATTCATGATTTAGATATCATATATATCAAATATATCCAGCATATACATGTATTTATAATATTACATAATCATTTAGAGGTAATAAATGAGATGCACCGTTCATGGAGATGGTAAGCCGTACGTATGCATGAACGCTACTTTCATTTCTATGTCATATTAATGGAATTAAAAATAAATGAGAGATATGTATATTTTAATTCCGGAATTATATTAATCATTTATATTTAACATACATCATATATATCCATTATATATATGTACTTATAATAGTACAATATATTTGGGGATAAGAAATGCAATGCACCGTTCATGGAGACGGTAAGCCGTACGTACGCATGAACGCTACTTTCATTTCTATCTCATACTTTAATGGAAAGAAATAATAATTATATAAAGGTATATTATAATTCCAGTATAAAATCATATATAATAACATTAAATACATCCTTTATATGTCCCACATATGGCATTAACGAATCAAATCAATTTGAGGGGGCGGTAGTCCGCACTTCCTAAAATAAAGATATCGCGTATACCCATAATGGAAGCCATAAAGGTATTCCAAAAATTAGAAACACATAAGCTTAAAGAAAACATAAACATATTATATATCATATATAAATATAGTGACATCTTAATGGCCACCTTTGAAGGTGTTAGAAAAATATTGAACAATCATCGTTTCGTGAGGTAGAAATTCGCCATCCACAGAAATAGTATGTTATTTTACTATTAGATGTAGGTGTGTGTAAGTGTAGCTCGAATAATTAATATAAAAACATTCTAGTATATTTAATATAATTTAGGTTTTACAAAAGAAATGAATAAAAAGAGTTTAGGGGGTTGGAGAAGCAAAATAAAACAAAAGAATACGATTGAAGACATTACCTTAAAATCGGGTAACTCTCTTTGATTTGAGCTCAAATGCATCCTTGGGAAGAATTCGGCCAAAAGTGAGGCTTCTACGAGTAATAGATGGATGTGGAGAGAAAAAAATATCAGATCATGTCCAATCCAAAGGGCTGAGAGGTGTGGGTAAGGAGGTAGAGTTGGGGGCCTTTTATAAGAGGAGAGGAGGGGCACTCTTGGAAAGTTAAGAAAAGATACTTTATAATAAAAAGAATTTCGGATAAAATGGGTCCCAAAATTATATATTTAGAGGATAAGGTGATAAGGGTTATAAATACACTCATCCAATAGGTTTTTTACATGTGTAGGTCTTAGATTTTACAATATATTTTCATTTTATTTAAATCATTAAATAATGAGGTAATCACTGCATCATCATGGTGTCATAAATAATTTAATTTATTTAATGTATAAATATTATAATAAAACTATCATGATTTAGGAAATATTTATATATTTCTAATGAATAATTATAGTAAAAAATATGACTTGTATAACCCCATTTAAAATTTGTATTATTAAAACAACTCATGTTTGTGACATTTTTATTTTAACTTTAAATAAAAAGATATTAATGTCATTTTCCTACCAAAGTGGCTACATGGGGTCCCCAAGTTGACCCATGGATTTTCTTGGTCGGCCATGAAACATCCAATAAGGGTAGGACATGTGTCTAGGTCATTTCATATTATTAAAACATTACTTTTACCTTAAACTGCACTAATTACCTCTAATCGCGATTAATGAACATAAAAGTTACAATTCACAAAAAAAATTATTTTAATCCAATTGTACCAAATTTTACTTATTAATTACAACCATGTATGTTGTAATTTTTAAATTCAAAACACAAAAGTTGTAAAGTTTCATTTAAACGAAAAATCAGTTTTTTAAGTACCACTTAGTGGTTTCACTATTCATCAAAAATTGAAGTTTTTCAGATAAATACCAAAACATCACCCTAAGCTATATTTGATATTCCGAATTCAAAAATGATGTCTATTTTAAAAAATTCAAAACATATAAGTTGAATTAATTAATTTAATAATTAATTCTCGCTGCCAAAACAAATAGCGTGTTTTTATGAAACAAAAAGTATCAAAACATTGCTACTAGTTTAAGTCCGATTTCAAAGTGAAATTAATTCCAAAGAAAAAAATTGGATTAAATGGTAAAAATATATTATAATTTCACTTTAAAACCAATTCAAAAGATAATCTAATCATATAAATAAATTAGATTAAAAAGAGGTTTTGAATTAAAATACAACATTTTTCACTATTCATTAAAAAATGATCTTTATCGGAAAAATACCAAAAATTTATACAACGTCAATTTTGATGTCTTGATTCTAAAGAAGAATTTTATTTGGTCCAATAGAATGTATAAGAGTGACCAAAACTATATTTAATGAAGGTTCTCCATTAAAAGGCGATAAGTGGACCTTTAGTGAAAATTAGAATATATATGCCTAAAATTGAATTCTTTTCATATTTTAAGCCTTTATCATTTATTGGATAAATTTAAAAACATTTGACAAAAATATATAATCATATTTTAGTTATTTCTATTCATTAACGCCAATACAACGGCTACGTGTTAACTATCATTTTAAATAGTATTGTTTTATTACTAGTGTGCAACGTAAGATTTCAAAGAAACTCTTTGTTGCGTATCGGGTATGCTATCGAACATAGCAACCCATTTAAAGTAAAATTAATATTCAATTCTAAAATATTAGTAAATATGAAAATGAATTATTCTTTATTTAGCTGGGATGTTACAGACTGTCTCTTCTCCTAGATCTGGAAATATATGTAGAAATATTACAAAGTCTTTTAGGGTAAAAAATCGGGTCTCTACACCGCAGGACCAATGGGGACGTGTCCCTCTTCCATCAACGCGACTTCGTGAGGCAACTATCTCTAGTGGCGCACGACAACGTACCACTCTACCTCTGCCTTCCACAGTTGTCCCAAGATTGCCTTCATCTTAACCCACCTCGGCTACGGACGTAGACTTCTCTAACGACGACATGCGACTGTGCGCCGCCTTCCCTTCCAAAGTATTCCATTGATGGTCGTCGCCGGTAACCGATGCTTCCATGCCGGTGTCACGCCGACTATCTTCCATAGACCATCGGGTGAGCTCTGGTGGACTGTTCATCCTTCCTTAAGTAGCTACGACCAAGCAGGGACGCCCACTTCGTTGTTGGACCCTCTATCCCGTTTTCTGTCCAATCCGAATAAAAAGGACCTTTAAGAACACATATATTAAAAACTAGTGGAGGGTTCGAGACTTGTTTTTTTGGCCCACACCCTCTGCGTTAGTGTATTAACATGGGGGAAAGGTTACATGATTCAATAATCACATGAAATAGATAAATCCTTACCTCAAGATCATTGGAGAATGTCTATGTTTCAGGAAGATCCCACATTCGCCATTCCTATAATAAGCCTCCAACTACATCGCTCGATTGTCGTTCTTCAGTTTGTGATTCGGTGGTGCATATCACCACTCGCCAAAAATGGACACTTACTCTAATTTTTTGGCATCACAATACATAATGATAACATCATTGCTTGGTGAAGCGGTATAAATACTCCTCCCTAAGATCTATATAAATAAGGGAGGGGGATAGGTGAGAAACACATTTTGAATTAATGGGATTCATTTAATTAAAGAATATTTTTAATTCCAATGATGTTGTTTCGAAAAATTAAAGAATCAAGATATTTAAGGGCTTGACATGTCATTTGCCCCGCAAATGCCTCTTGTCCATTAGAGGAAAAGAAAAGGGAGAATAAAATAATTTTTTATTTAATTATTATCTTAAAAGTTCCAAAATATTACTTTTTCTCCCAACCATTCACGTTCTAAGTGAAGCCTCCCTTAAAAAAATCTCAGTTCTGAGGACTCAATGGTGCTCTCATATTTTTAATCTGAGAACTTGTGAAAAAGTTATAAAATGTCTCTTGTGCATTTACTGAATGTACCTAAAGAAATATCATAATGTAATTCGGGGATCACCATGCCATGGAATCACATGCCATAAATTTTTTCATAATTGTAATAATTCAATATAATTAATAAAATTACATGGAAAATATAGGTCTTTATATTCTCCCCACCATAGGACTTTTCATCCCTGAAAGCTATAACATATAATATGGAAACATATGGGGGAACTGGGCACGAATCTGAGCCTCCCACTACCCAGTTCTCTTCTTGAGTATCCTATGCTACTAGAGAACATGCACCTGAGGTATTGATCATGCACAATGGAACCACTAATGTTGATCATCAATCTGTATTGGATCCTTCATAATGGTCACCCCATCATCAAAGTCCAGATCTCTATGGACGCTGACATGAGATGGTTCATGCACGTATCTCCTCATCTTGGATATGTGGAAGACGTTGTTCACCCTCTATAACTGTTGCGGTAGTTCCATGTGGTATTCCACCTCTCAAATCCTTTGAGGTGTTAGAAATTTTCTGATAAACCTCGGTGATAAGTTTCTTCCCCATCCAAACCTCCACAAACCTCATCGATGTGAGACCCATATAAATACATGGTCTCTTTCCCTGAACTCCAAAGGTATATTTATCCTTCCAGTATAAAACTTATTCCTACTATGTGTAGTATTAATCCACTCCTATATGATATTTACATTCTTAGTGGTAGCCCATACTAACTCTGGACCCATAAGTGCTTACTATGCTGGGTTTTTCTAGCATAGAGGTGATCTGTATGGTCGACAGTACATGGCCTCGAATGGTGACATACCATTGGTGGAGTGATAGCAATTGTTGGTTGCGAACTCATCAAGGTAAAGTGATCCTCCCAACTCCTGCCAAAATCTTGGACACAAGCCCAAAGCATGTCCTCTAGTATCTGAATGGTCCACTCCGTCTGACCATTTGTCTAAGGATGAAAGTCGGTGTTCAAACATAGTTGTGTCCCGAATACCAATTACAAACCCTTCCACAACCATGATGAAAAACATGATTCATGTTCCGATACAATCGTTGATGTCCCCCCATGAATTTTTTTCAACCTCATGTATATGTAGGCGTCATATTCCCTCTACTAATCCATACTCTGGATGGGTAGGAAGTGGGTTGACTTGGTGAGTCAGTCAAGTTCAACCAGATGGAATCATGGACCTTGGACTTGTATGGTAGTCCTATCACAAAATCCATGGATATTCCATCCCACATACACTCTTTAACCTCTAGTGTCTAAACTAAGGCTTCTGGTACCTGATTATCGACCATCACTTGCGGACAAGTGAGGAATCATGAATCAAACTCTGCCACTATTTTCATCATCGTTGACCACCAATGTTGATGTTTTTTGGTCTGAGTACATATTATCCCCACCATGAAGTACCACCAGAGGGGACATATGGAATTCCGAAAACACCTCTTCTTGTAACTCCACTGGTTCCAAGGTACGTCCTTTAAAGAGGATGATTTTATCCTCACCATCAAGAAATAAATAAGGTGTTTTTTCTAAGGGTATCCGATAATTTCAAGCCTTGTAGTAAATTTCCCCAAGTTGTGCCTTGTGAACTCACGAACGATGTGTGGGAGTGATTGTCCTGGACTGGAGGTAAGATACTCCATCTCTATATAAAAAGGATATATACAATGTGGCTAGTTTTTCTATCACATCAAATTTCAACTATAATCCAGCCCTCCTTCTGAGGGAGTGTGATAATAAATTTCTCTTCTCATGAGTGTATAATATCTCAAAGTCAAATTCCTTGAAGAACTCAAGACTACACTGATGTCTCAGGTTTAGGTCCTTTTGAAAAAAGATATACCTGAGACTCTAGTGATCAGGGTAGATTGCAAAACAGTCACGCATCAAGTAATGTTACCACATCTTCAAGGTGAAGTACAATACTGCTAACTCTAGGTCAGGGGTACCATAGTTATTCGCATGTTGTCTCAGATATTGAGAAACATGTGTAATCAAGGTTCTCTCTTGCATCAGAACACATACATGTCTGGTCCCTGATGCTTCCCAATATACTACATACCTAACACCCTCTTCTGGTAGCCTTCATATGGGGGAACATATTAGTCTCAGCCTGAGCTCTTGAAACCTATGTTGGTATCTCTATGTCCATAGAAAGGGTTTTCCCATATTTTTAAACATTGAAAAGGGTGCCGAAACTCTGGAACAGCCTAGTAATAATCTCTATTAGAACCCATCCAACCCCAGTAAGCTCCACACCTCCGTCACACTCATGGGGTTTTCCCTAGCATGTTCAACCTCTATCTTCACCAGATCCCCTGTAACTCTAGCCTCTGAGATGATGTGTCCTACAAAGTGGACATCCTGTATCCAGAACTAGATATTTGATAGCATACCATAATGTTGTTTCTCCTAGAGTGTATCTAGAACTAACTACAAATGATATGAATGGTTCTCCTCCATCGATGAGTACAAGAAGATGTCGTTGATGAAGACAACCACAAAGCGATCAAGGTATGTCAAGAAGATTCTATTCATGAGTCCCATGAACACTGTTTGGGTGTTGGTCATCCCGACTGGCATGAACAAGAGAACCTAGTGTCCTTACTGACATCTTAATGTCATCTTCTACACATACTGATCTTGTACCCGGAGATGATGATAGAATTATATGATATTTATCTTCGAAAACCATAGAGCCCCATTCAACTGATCAAAGGGACCATAAATCCTCAAATTTGGATACTTGTTCTTCATGGTCACCTAGTTCAGACACTGATAGTCTACACATTGTCTCAAACATTCATCTGCTTTCATGGAAAACAAAAGTGGGGCTGCCCATGGAGAAGCATTGGGATTTATGACCCCTTCCACTACAAGTCCTCGAACTGTACTGGAAACTCATGAAGCTCCATGAAATCATTCCTATTTTTTAGGGTATATATTGGTGACGTATCAGGGTACAAATCAATATAAAAGTATACCTATCTGTGATAAGGAAGTCCTGAAACATCATCAATGAAGACATTGACATACTGGTCTGCCACTGGAGGATAACTCAGACTCTCAACATCAAATACTCCAAGAGTAAGGCTAGCTAAATGATGTGTGATCATCTACAACCTTCTCTACCTAATTCCATCCTATGATATAAATGTTTCTTTATCACTAGGGAAGGAAAATATAGTCCAATTTTTAAATACTCGATGCACTTTTCACCAAATACAGTCATTTTGTCATGGAATGTGGATAAGAAGTCCATACCTATGATGAAGTCATAATTCATCGATGCTGCAACTAGAAGATCCCTGTTGAATCTCTATCCTCCTATAGGAATCTCAAATTGCATGCACTAGTGTATAATCATATAATCTTTTCTCGTCTGATTCCTTAATCGTAAGGATCAAGCCAAATGATCCATTTGAATATCTGAGCTCCGAATGAGGGCTGTGGAAATAAAAGAGTGACTCACACCTATGTCTATAAGCACTGTAGCTAAGGTGGATAAAACAAATATTGTACCTCTAAATAGATCTGATGTGTCATGGTCATAGGCACCAACTTCCTAGAGCTAAACTTGTCCCTTTCCACCTACTCCATTGGGCTAGGGTAGACCAACTGGATGTGGTGGAAGTAGAACCTCGAATCTCCACCCACAATACGCTGCACGAACAACTCCTCTTCCTGGTCCATTTCCCCACATACATCATCACTCAAACTGCTTGCTCTTCCTCACCAGTCCCTTGACCATCAACTGGTCATCCATATGGTGGGTTGGAAAGTCACGAGCTATGTGGCTGTACCAACCACACGAGTAGCACTGCCTTCTCCTCAACTTTCCTCCTAAGTCATGTGAGACCTGCAATACTGACTATGTATAATGAGGTCATCTACTAGAAGGTCTGGTCGACTTGGTCCCCTACAACATTTGTCCACTTATTACTAAAGATGACTTTTCTACCTGACATTTGGTGGTGGATCTCACTACTGGCACATTCTCAAATAGGATGCTCTCCACCAAAATCACTCTCTCTAGCACCCCAGCCTTTGTCTGAATTCTGAGCGATTTCATCGATGCTCTGATATACCATCATAGATCCTGATCAATAGTCTAGTCCCTGAAGAAATGGTCTCATACAATGTCGGTGGAGTAGTGGGAGAGATCAGCGAACCTCACCGAGTACTGGACCACGATCATGATTCCCTATTGTATGTGCAAAAACTCTTGTATACGCACTCAGCATAGAGTCACTAGGATGAACACTACCTGAATATGACCTCAATATCAACCCAAGTGAGGGTTGAATCATTGTGTAAGTGTTTTGTTTTACTTCACCATATCCCATCTTCTCCCTAGAATATATTTATATCTAGGATCACCATCAGATCAGCTGTTGTCTCAACTAAGTAAATAATTCTGTCCACAACCTCCAGCCAGTCCTCATCCACCTATAGATCTATCTTTCCTCAGAACAACAGAGGACTCTACAGCTGAAACACATGAAACACACTCAGTTGGCATGCACCCTCTAATGGTGGGGCTTGTGGAAGTGGTTTTCCAACAGGTAGTGGTGCTGTTGGTACACCACCTAAAGGTGTTAACACCATAAGATGACCATGCACCGAGGCATCGTCACTCGGTGGACCATCATCATGTACTCTCTCGGGATTACATGATGGCTCTCTACGTGGTGGAATATTGAAAAAAAAAACAGGTGCACCACGGTCAAAAGAATTAACCAGTGTGCTGAGTCAATGAGATCAAAAGGAAAACTTTTTATAAACACATAAAACCAGTGCTTTCGTGCACTATGTCAGAAATCAGAATTCAGGGTGCAGGTGTATGGATACATCGACTATTGCACAACCCTGGAATCCCTAAACTGAAAACCACACTCATAACACTTATCAATATCTCAAAATGTAAATTATCAGAGTCCTAGTTATTCGGTAGAATCAACTCCTATGATATCGCTTTTTCATGACCCGTCCCTCGGGGCCCATGTCGTTACTACCCCAAGCCCACCTCCCATAGGCCAGGGGTAGTCGAATAGCACCAGAAAGTCATATCCCTGTAACAGGAAGGCATTTCCTTAAAACCTGTACAAGAACACAATCCAATAACATAAAAGAAGAAACCACCAAGTAAACTACTATAGTAAAAAGTGTATAGAAAGTAAAGGGGCAAACATTCAAGCCCAAATGGATTGTACAAGTACAACTGAAAAGAGAAAAAAACTCCTTGATTATACACTAAAGATCCTATCTGAAGATTACGTACAGATCATGATCAGTAATCACTATGTCAAGTCACTTTAAAGGGCCCACCTCTGAGAACAGTCTAGTCTTTTCTCCCTTTTCCTAGATCAATGTTGTCCGTCTTCTGCACAAGACACAACAAGGTGTGGGTCTATCCCATGCCAGGGTGAGTGTAATAATACTCAGTAGGGACCATGAGACCCCCGATGATCTAAAAAAGTTCCTCAAAGGAAAAACCACAAAGCAAGATTTTATCACAATGCAGGAAGCAATAATAAAATCTACTTAGGTATATTCTCATACATATACCTATGTTACCAAAAGAAACTCGTCTCATTCAGGAGGGAACTTAAGGCTCCCACTTTTATGAAATTTTCACAATTGATCTACATAAGAAGAATAAAACAAACGTAACACCATGAATATAACACTACGATTGTAAATGTACAACAATGGTTACACCATGAAGGTAACACAATTATAGTAACACCATGAAGGTTAAAGTACCACAAAGGTAAAACCACGAAGGTAACACCACAAAGGTAAAAATAGCACAAAGGTAAAGACATAGTTTACACCCAGTATATAACATATGTATAAATGTAGAGATGATTAGTCATAAATCAAGTTCATCTTATTATTTCAAGAGGATCTACTGTTGACCCACACATGATCGATATATGGTGACCCACAAAGGATCACTAGGAACTTACCCACAAAAGATCGATAAATGAGCTAACCCACACATGATCGTTGAGCGATGAACCACACAAGATCTAACCCACATAAAATCAGCAGATGTTGACCCACACATAATATCTAGGTGCTAACCCACAAAGGATTATTGTTCATTATTCACGTTAGAGTCACCCGAGAGATTCCCGCACTAAGAATGCTTGATTCTGGGAGGATCCTCCCATTAATCCATTGGTCATACCTCAATCCCCTAAAAGTCCCACAATGATGTATCCAAATGGACCTCCATGTTGTAAGGGTTTCAACGTGATAGACGGCGCATCAATCAGACACCCAGTCTATGACTTATAAGCGTTTTAGTTCAAAGGGTCCGATTGGATTCAAATTAAATCCAACCTAGCCATACTCCAAAATTCTCCAAAACTCAAGTGGAGGAATCCCAAAGAACCTCCGAGCTCAAGGGTCCTAGATCCGTATACGGTTCGTCAAACAGACATCTAGATTTCATGTTATGGTTCTTTTAATTAAACTGGTCCTAGAAGGTGCCCGTGTCCGATCCAGTTGGGTTGGGTCACGACAGGCTCGACCCGCAGGGCTGGTGTGGCCCAGCCCACGAAGGGGAGTGACCTGATGGGCCCACGTGGCCATTCTTGTGAAGGGTGTGGATTTACAGGAACGTGAAGCCCGGTTCGTACAGGGTCTCGGCCCGCTGGATGTGCAGCGCGCTGGGGCTTGCACTGCGTGACCTGGGGAGTGGCACAACCTGCTAGTGGCACATCCCACTGGAGAATGGCGCTAGCTGACATGGGAGATGGTTACTCTCCCCCAGATCCGGAACTACTTTGTTGTTCTGGTAATGGAGTGGCAAGGACATGTGGCGCAGCCAGTTCACTGCATGAACCACAGTGGCAGGTCCCACCTACACCACTGCGGCTTCGTGCCACAACCCTCTCCAGCAGTGCATGGCGACACACTGCTCCACATATTCCATCCACAACCGACTTGAGCCGGCTACTATCATCACCCACCGTGACTATAGCCTAAACCTTTTTCACACAGCGACAACGGGACACCATCACTTTCGCAGTCGGTCGTTGTTGGTCACAGACATCACCAGCCAGCGATGGTCGCTAGTGTGGCCATGCCAATGTTACACAGACGGTCTTCTGCGGGTCCTAGGGGGAGCTCTGGTGGCCTGTTTTTCCGTCCTTAAGTACCGACGGCCTCACTGGGATTACCTATTCACTTCTCGACCCACATTCCTAGGTTCCGTCCAATCTGAATAAACAGGATCACAAGGAATGAAGAGATTTGCAAGTAGTAGAGGGTGCATGCCTTGTTCATTAGGCATGCACCCTCCACGTTAGTGTCATAACATGGGGGAATGGATACATGAATCATAAATCTATCTAGATATTAAAACAAGATAAATCCATACCTCATGATCGATAGATAATGCCCACATTTAAGGAGGAGTCAGTGTTCGTTGTTCCCGCAACAAACCTCCAATGACGCCACTTGATCATTATTCTTTAGTTCATGATTAACTGGTGCAAATCACCCCTCACAGGAACTGGTCTCATCCACCATGTAGTTGGCACCATGGTACATAACCAGAACATTGTCTCATGGTTAATCCATGTCAATACTCCTCCCCAAGATCTATATAAATAAAAGAGAGGGAGGGTGAGTAACAGATGTGGAATTAATGGGGTTCAACTAATTAAAGAACCTTCCAAATTCCAACGACTCTTTTACAAAGAATTGTGGAGTCAATTAATTTAATATCTTGAAATATCGTTGTTCACCCACTATGTCTTTTCCATTGGTTGAAATTAAAAGTGAGAATAAATTTTTTTTGTAATTTTATTATTCTCTTAAATGTCTGAAAATCAATCTATTTCTCCCACCCTTCTACAGTAAAAGTCAAACCTCCCTTATGAAAATCCCAGCACTACTAATTCAAAGGTGCTCTTGGAATTTTAATCTTAGAATAGGTTCAAATGTTAAAAAATGCTGCTCACCCATTTACAGAAAGAACATAAAAAAATGTCCATAAATTCATTCCGGGCACGTCAGGCCTCAGAATCATGCGCCGTCAAATTTATCAAACTCATAATAATAACATATAATTAAATACATTACCTGGAAAATTTGGTTCATTACATAATGAGCCTCAAAAATAGACAAATAATGGATAAATGATAATTTATGGTCGCAAAAAATGTATGATACACAAAATTATGTTAATTTTAATGACTTAGTTTCGTTAACATCTATGATTCCCCAATTTTATTATTTTGGTTTTAATTAAAACATCAACTTTTAAAAAAAGTAAGTTAATCACTATGAAAAAAATAAATTGATATTTGTTAAAAAATATTGATCCGCTTAATGATTAATGTTATATATATGTTATAAAATATAAATATCATTTTCTGTAAATTAATTCTAAAAAAAGTTCTTGTGATTTGGAGAAAGACATCATAAACATGGACCACACTTAAAATTTTTTTTTACAAAATATATTTCGATATGTAAAATAAAAAATATCAATTGGTCCATTAATAGATAAAATTTAATATTTATTAACACTTACAAGTCACGTTGAAAAATATATTATTTTTTTGAATTTCAAATCATTTAATAACATATCATAAATTTTAAAATAAAAATAATATACAATTTGAAACTATTTATTTAATTTTAATTTTAAAATATAAAATATATTTGGAAATTAAAATAAATTAAGATTAATGATGTGTAAAATGATATATTTTTCATTTAAAATAATTAATTTCATTAATTCAGTTAATTCACTACACTTTTAAAATTTATAGTTTCATTTATTTAATATAATTGTTAAATAATCACTACGTTGGAATATTTTAAGATTTTTATCTTACCAAATCATATCTAAAAAATATTGATATTTTATTATGATAATAATTATAGATTTATATTTCAAAATGGTATGTACAATCTATAATATTATTTTTTACATAACTCCATGTTTAATAAAAGATAAACGTAATGAATGTTCCCTTTTATATTATTCCTTAACATATTTTATTCAGAACTTCTATTTTATAATATTACAATATAACATTAAATTCAAACAAATGGGATATAAAGTAGAATTTTTGGAATAAAATTTCATTTGGACATGTTTATAGGTCATTTGGCCCTTAATGTTATTCTTTATTCCCTTAATTAGATTAATTTATCCTTAATTGATGTAATTATTTATAATCACATTCACTAATATTTTTGGTCAAAAATTAATATGAAATTATTAGTAATTATAAATTATTATGATTCAAAATATGGAATAAAACATTCCAAATTGTAATCACATATATGGTAGAAATTAATTTAAAAATAATCTCTTAGTGGGGTCAACAAAATGATGTTTTAAAGTATAAAAAATCCAATGATTAAAAAGTTTTTATATTTGATTTCAATGTGATGTTGATATCAATTTCCCTCATTGTATTAATTGATAAAAAAATTCTCTAACAAGACATTGAAACTAATTTAAAATATTAGTTATCCTTATATATAAATTAGAAAGAAGTTTTTTTTAAAATTTGATATTTTCACTATTCATCCAGAAATGATGTTTTCGCATAAATATCCCCAAAAATCACCCTAATATTTTTTCAACAATATTTATTAAAAAATAATGTTAATTTTATGAAGTTAAACATTTAAATGGGTGTAAAATTATTTTTATTATTTACCAAAAATGTAATTACAATTAGTTTATTTTAAAAAAATAATATTTTGAAAACATATAATAACATAATGAAAAATTATATAATTAAATATAAAAATGTTTTATCTGTATAAACCAATATAAAAATTATTTTAAATTGTGTTTTTTATATTAATATTACAAATATTAACCACTAGGTTATAATTATCTTATTTTAATAATTATTACAATAAAAAAATGTTTCGTAGAAACATCTGTGTTACTGGTAACATATTCCCAATTGATGATTCATTTTATATCTTAAAAGTCGGTGATGTATGTAATTTAATCCAAATATCATGATAAAATTGGTGTTTATTGTAGATTATTCTAAAGTTTATGCCATGTGAAGTGCTTTATTGACTTGGTGTTTCGTATAATGCTAGACAACACATAGATCATTATTATAAAATAATCTATTTTATTTTGTTATGTGAGATTGAAAATATCACAATGGTTATATTATTTAAAAAAATAAATAATTCACAAAATATCTATGTGTAATATTCAGCCCCCGTAATATTAAATTCTCACAAATATTATTTTGGGTTATTAATGTTCCAATATTTGATATTTTCATTCATTGAAACCCATGCTGTTAAAATGGATAATAAAACATCCCTTAAAAGGGATTTTTGGAACTATAATGGTTACCCATAGTAACACATTGTAGGGTTTCCAATAGGATAACATAGGTCGAATGTGAAAACATGGACATGTAAGAAAAATATTCCTATTGTAATTTGGAGAAGAGTGATCATGAACATAATTAAGTGGATGTTAAAAGACATAAATGTGATAATATATATAACAATGTTTGATTCATTAGAAATGATGTTTCTTGGAAATTGTTTTTGAATTGATGATCTATTTTCCAAATGTATAATAATTTTTATAAAAATATATACCTATTATATTTTCAGACTCCATCACCCTTTGTTTTCTGTTAACCCAGTTCACCTCTTTCTCTAAAAAAGGAAGGTGATGTTTTCATTCTTCAAGTACTAATAGATCATGGGATCCATGATATGATGTCACATTTTTCATCAATTATCATCAACACATAGTAGTTTCAGTCAGATATCACATATGAATACACCCTTGTATGGATAGAAAAAAATTTAATCATACAGACATCATCTTATGTTTAACATAAATATTCTATAAATATTTATCCGTATAAATCATTCGAAATATGAAAATTCAATGATTTAAAAATAACGTTATGAAATTATTTTCGCCTTGATTCCCATGTATATCACAATGTAAATATTGGTTGTCACATTCCAAATCGTTGAATACCCTCATCAAATATTCTCTTAAAACATGTAAATAACATAAATTACAATAAATAATTTTTGAAAACATGAATCATTAATTATTCCATATATTACTGGATATATTTAATATATCCCAGAAGTTGTAAACATCATTGATGATATAAAAAACAAATTTTAAATCGGTCCATAATTTTTTCCAATTTAATCATTTTTATTCAATTAACTTATTCATATCCCACATAATATTATACAACAACACTATCATAAAATAATGAACTTATTAATGGTTATCTTTTTATTAATCATATTTTTCTCATCACATTACCATATTATTTTATCACTATTCAATTCTATCTACACCATTCAATGTGTTCGTGTATATCAATATAGAAAAACATTAACAGAACAATACATATATATTTCACCATTCATTTAAAACAATTTTTAAATAAAAACACTTACAAAATTGATTACTACATCTTAAATCCATAAACATGGCTTGCTCATTCTTTTAATTAATAAAATTTTCCTTTAAAATTTCACTTAAGTCACTTCATCATTTGCAATATAACAAATACTCTGGACACCATGTGATTCTCCTAAATATATTTCTTCTTAAGACTTTGATTTTCATAATGAAAATTTATTCCACACATAAAAAACAAATCATTTTAAGGAGACATAGAGAGGCCAATATAGT
The DNA here is from genome assembly GCA_963277665.1 of Viscum album. Classification (NCBI taxonomy): domain Eukaryota; kingdom Viridiplantae; phylum Streptophyta; class Magnoliopsida; order Santalales; family Viscaceae; genus Viscum; species Viscum album. The sequence goes on along the minus strand of OY728129.1, from coordinate 19,241,980 downwards.
CTTCCATTTCATTAACAAATGTCTTCATCTTTCACATGAAGTCAATTTCATTGTGTATTTATTTACCACAGTCAAAACATCATCTTGTTACTCTAATAAGTCATCTAATATTATTCATTATATGATCCTTAGATTAATAAACCAGATTATTCATTCATCCATGGTCTACATCACCTATCTTCTAAACGTATTTTTTCATTATCTTCCTTGGTGAGTCCGAGAGTATATTATTACCCATGTTGCTAATCACAAACCATGAAAACTTATTTGTAATTATCATAATATCATTCAAACCATTGTTCATCGACATTATTTATCTTAATCATTTCATCCATCATAGTCAACATTAGTTTAGTTCCTTCTGGTCATCTTTATGGAATAAAACCCCAAACAATTCAGTTAGAAGCAATTATCATACTGAGGAATCACTTAGTCATGAAGAAATCATATATGATTCCTAAACTATAAATACATTATCAAAATATTACTCCTTAGGTTTATCCTTTTTTATTCAAAAACAACTCCTATTTATGTCCTACATGATGGTTTGGTAGAGTTTTATGAAATCTCAATGTATGTCCCCCAGGAGTGTCAAACCAGGTGTGCATTAAGGCCCGTTTTGTGTACAATATTACCTCGAGTCATATGTGAGGAATATTTTCATATTTATTATCCCTGGGTTCATATTTTATATATTTAATTGCACTTATATTATATTTAAAATGTTTTATTTTCCTGAAAACACTTACTATATCCATTACCAAAATTCTATGACATTTTTGTAATCCTTAACTCATCCTTATAGATATACCTACACAAATTCATAAAGATATACCTAGGGATATCATTAAATTTTTCTCATCATATAACTAAAAGGTTATCTAATACATCTCTAGTATACAAATAATACAAACCCTCATATTACATGTGTATATATTACAAATCATTTTTGGGACATTATTCAATTAGAGATCTAAATATCGTATTAGTCTTGTATCTAGAAATAGGGAAACATAAACACTAATACTTAAGTGAGATAAATTATCCTGCAATAGGTTAATAATGACTACAAACAATCATAGACACATAATTATAAATACATATATTTATATATTGGGTAAGGAAACATTATAATGGACAAGGTATGAAGATTGGTAAGGGTATATTAGAGAGACAAGTAATAATAAATATGAACATATGCCTATAAAAACATGATAAAAAATTTATATGGTAATACCCTGGTTATTAATGATCATAAAAATAAATCATGGATTAACTCATAGTTGTTGATAAGACATTAATTTAATGAAAATAATGATCATAAACCATGAAATCATAACATAGGAATAAAACTGGAAATTTTGGAAAACACATAAGCATATAACATGATTTACATAATTCTCAATGCATTATTACAAAGGCCATATTGATAGAAAAAGAACTTTACTAAACCAGGTTCACAACAAGTTCCATCCACATATTACTAATCCATGTTCACTCCTCGGTCCTTCCCTATATTATAAATCAATGATCACACCCCATTCCACCCCTGTAAAACTGAACTAATTTTATTTCTCATTCAAACTATGTATTACCAAACTGTGTTTATTTTTTTATTCATGAACATTATTACATAACACAGTTTATTTATTGTTTTATCCTTGTAATAATAAACTGCGTTCTTTTATCATTCCATCTATGCATATCCCCTGAGATATAAATCATTATCTAATGCATTGGAGGGATATCTAGGTCCCACACATATTATAGTGAAATAATACGCACATGTTTAAAAAAATAAGAAACAATAATATCACATACCATGAAATTTAATGGGTATAATAAACACAAAATCAGGTCATATCTTTTAGAGAATGATTAAAGTGTTAGTAATCATTTAATCAGAAGCATAACCAGTGAATGGGAAATAAATTTCATATACACATAACTTGTGAAGGGAAAATGATTTAATAAATACCATTAAATAAATAATAACCAATTCAAAGGTAGAAATTTAAAAGAATCACTTGATCAGTTTTTATAAGTTCATGACTAACATCAATAAAAGTCATCTTATATAGAAAATAATTTTGATATATCTTGAAAAAAATTTCTTGAGTAAAATATATTATCTTCATTGAAAATTTATTTTTAGTACATAAAAACACTTGAAAATATTTTTAATATGAAATAAATTGAATAAATATTAATAAAACATGAAATAATTTCTATTAAGTTGTTCATTTAAAACATATAAAATAATTTCAAAATCATTTTAAATAATTATTTTCATTGAATCCACATTTAAATCTTATAAATAAATATTGAAAATGTATCAAGATCATTTTTTCGTGAAAACATATTAAAGAATTGGGATTATTTTGGAAAAAATATTATTTGAAAATACAATGATAACTTATAAATAAATATTTAAAACAATTTAAAAAAAAATTTCATTGAAAACATATAAAAGAAAGAATAGAAAAATATGAAATAATTTTCCTTAAAAATTAATTAAATAATATAAGATCAATTTTCAAAATAATTTTCATTCAAAATTACATTTGAAAACATTTTCTGATAAATTATTCATTTTAATATTAAAATTTATATTCAATTAAATGATAAATGTAAAATCCATACATACCATACAAGGTAAAAATAAAATTTATTTTTCCCTACTATAATGATAGAATAATGTCTTCTTTAGAAACATACAAGAAAATTCCATTGAAAGGATTTGTAAAAGGGAAAAATAGTATAAAATTCTATTAAATATTATATGATAATTATATTATATTCTTCGAAAACCTTTTCAGAAATAATTTTTTTAGAAATATAGGTTTCAGACGGAAGATATGGTAATGTAATCATCTAGATAAAAAATTGTATTAACTATCTTATTCTAAAAAGTGTGGAATAATGGAACCAATGAAAAATATATTTTGAATTAATAATGCATATTAAAAATCATAAATGTTCTTTAGATAAGGATAAAATTATTTAATCAATAAAATAATCATTAACAATCATGAAAAATGATGAGATTGTTTTATTATACTATTATTAACCGGTAACATGGGATCACACTCTCCATGTATAAATTGGAAATGAAATTAAGCAAAAAATATCATTAATATTATTATATTCATGATATAAAATGTGAAATATAATTATATGCAACTAGAAAATTAATTTAGGTTAATAATAAAACATGTGTCCCAAAGAAGAAAATTTGAGACAAAACTATCTTATCAAATTGGTTACTTTTCAAACATAAAACCCTAAGAAAAAAAAGTAAAATGGATATTTAAATAACCCTAAACTAATTTATATGTTACATATAATATATTAATGTATATTAAATTCATCACAAAAAGATTGAGTGGTCAATACGAGAGGAATCTCATGGAAATAAAAGTGTATTGAAATTTCCACTACCTTCTATCCTTAATCAATATGTAATCATAAAAACTCATTTATATTAAATATACATTTATTATAACTCTATAAAATGACTATATTACTACTTATAATATCTTATATGGTTTTATTCTTACATTATATTACCCTCTTGTTAATAATTACATGTAATTGTTTCACTTCAGGTAATATTTGCTTTGTTTACTCGATGAGACTTAATTTGTTATATCTTCAGTCCTAATACATTTATCATGATTCGAGATTGTATACTATGATATAAATATCTAGTCTATTCATTATAAATTTAATTTAATAATCTATAGAATACATATTTATGAAATGGAATACATCATTCACGGAGATGATAAACAGTACCTACGCAAGAACGTTGTTTCCTTTTTTATTGTCGTATTGAAAGAAAAAAAATTAATTATTTTTGTTTATGTTTATATTTTAAGTATATAAAAATTATAATTTTATATATATAATATAATTTCACTAAACACATCTATAATAAATTAAAGGTTTTTTGTGAACGAATCAAATCACTTTGAGGGTCAGTAGTCCACACTTCCTCAAATGATATTATCGTATTTAAACCAAATAAAATTTTAAAATAAATTTGTTGTAAAATGAATAAAGATACCAAAATATATAATAAATAAAATACATGATTTATATAATCATAGTTTCCATCATAATTTCCACCAAGATAAACGGTAAAATAAAAATGAACCATCATGGGTTAGTGAGGCGATCGTTCACCGAACACGTAAACAATATGTTAATTAACCATTATATTGAGGAGTGTGTGAGTGTAGGTAAAACTATTTTCATAAATATATCCTTTTATATAGAGGATAATATTTTTCTAATAGAATTATGGAATACATATATTGGAGTTGTGGAGAAGGAAAATAAAAGAAAACATCATGAGATAAGTTTTTACCACTTAATCAAGTAACTCACTTTGGTTTATTCAAAAAGGAATACATGGATATATTTATATCATGAACCAATCATAGTCAACCCTATACCAGTCACCCAATCTAGCCTAAAACAATCCTTGAAGAGAATTCATGATCCCCAGGAGCTGGTAAGTAGTTTTGGGTATCAAAATAAGATATTTTTTATTGATTTAGCACTAAAACAATATAAAAATAAATAATTATAAACTGGAAAAACCCAATAAAACAATTGGGGAAGAAAATTAAATAGAAACTAGGTGGATAAACATAACTTCAAGTGACCTTATGGCCCCCTACCAAAAAAAACACTAGCTATAAAATTGAAGGAAAATTAGAACCTGATACTTACAAGATAGAGTAGGCATGAGCACCAAGATACTTATTATGAAAGAAAAGGTTGACAAACTCTATATACTATTAACTATCAAATGAAACCGAAATCACTATTTTCTGAAAATAATACATTTTATAATAATTTTTTTTATTATTTTAAAATTCAAGTAATAAGTTTTATTTTTCAAAAAATAATTTCACTTCCTCTACATATTTAAAATAGATTCCATGCATGATATAGAAATTTAAAATAAAAGAATTAATTTTAGATTAAATTATAGTTTTCCAAAAAATTGATCATGCTCGAAACAAATGTAATTAATATCATATCATAATAACCATGGTAAATCCTTAAGAATATTCATTTAGTTAGGGACGTATGATCCTTATATATTAGTGAAGCATGGTATAACAACCACAACAAACATCTTTCTCGTGCATGAGAAACTAGGATGGGAAACAACATGGGCCTAGTAGTATTTGATAATCATAAATGATTAGTTACTTTTTTAGAATCAATTTTTATAGATTGAATTGTGGTGAACCCTTTTGAGTCATCTAGAATAATAGTTACAGTCTTACCACCTAGGTACCTAGGGATACCCATCTTTTATATTCCAAATGATGGTGCGATTTTATCAAAAAATGGGTATATATACATATCAATTTCTTTATCAAAAACCCCATTAAACATCTCACCACTAATCGCCCTCCTTATACACACTCTATTTTTTATGTCACAAAATATTTCTCAATACACTACATAAGGTACAAATCACAAATCACACATTAAAACTTTTATCACATTTATCGTACTAGGGGGAATGAATAAAGAGTAGTTCTACACTTTCAAAAACAATTCCCAATGTGCCATATGTGCATCTTTACATTAAATATAATATAATAATTTGAATAAATCACTGTTTCTGAATACATTTATGATCCATAGTTCATTTAAATGCAAAATTTTGCAACCAAGGAACCAACCCAATGAAAGTAGTCTAGAAAACATGAGGAAACCAAAAGAACCCATTGGATATACACATTACAAACAATATCTATTAGGAAAAAAACTTTTAAATAATTTATATTAAATTTCAATATAGAATTAAATATAACATCACTATTTAAAAAAATTTATTGACATGTTTCAATATGAAAAACACGGGATAGAATCTTATATAAATATATAAACCAACTTAATTAATGTTTCTAATAACCTCAGCTAGACCACAGAACATGTAAATACAATATAAATATAAAACATATTTTTAAAACAAGAACACAATCATATATTAAAAATTAAAGTGTTAGATAAAGGGATGTTATCATAGGAAATAGAAGACCAAGCTGAAAAACCTAGGCACTAGAAGACTCTGATGATGATAACTCGACTCCCTACATTACACTAATGTGTGTATACATTTATTCATTTATATATGTGTGTGTGTATATATATTTTTTATAAATACCCCTAGCAGTATTGCATATATTCACCTCACTGTTTGGTAATATATAAAAAAGGTATAAATATATATATCTTACCCTATGCATATACATGTAGGAAATCTCGACAACAAAAACCAAAAACCACCACAACGATGTCTAAAACACTATTTTTAAATTATTGAAAAATAAAAAAAAAATTCAGAAAAATTAAAATTAATCCAAATTGAATAATATAAAAATAACTTAACTAAAAAACATGGTGAACTGAAATCATTTTCCAACCACATCTAGAATGATCCCCAATGGTACTAGAAAGCCTTAAATAATAATATTCTACAAAAAAAGAAAACTCTTAAATGTGTTACGGTATTTTCCAATCCCTATTCCCCCCATGGAAAAAAGGAAAATCCCAAAATAGAGAGATAATATGCGAGAGAAGCCTCATTAGAGGGATTCACACCCAAAATCCAGAGACAGAGCTATCTTTGGAAGGAGGGACATTCTCAAAAGATCTCTAACAATTAGCCAAGTCACGCGGTCAGCACAGAGTTCAGATGTCCAAGAGTGGAAATGAGTGATCTGAATGATATGAGGGAGGAGATGTGGGGTCCATAGGGGAGGTGGAACAACGAATGGTTTCTTTATATGGGTGTCTTTCATGAGTAGGGAGGGGGTTGCGCCACATATGGGGTACAAGGTGGAATAGGGAGACTCAATCTGCAGTTGTCAACAAAATGAAAAAAATAAAAACCTAATAATAATAATAATAATAAATATAATAAATATAATAAAAATATTAATAATAATATTATCAGTATTATTATAATCAAAAAAATATTTTAATTATATTTCATTTTTTTAGAAAACAGGAAGGCCACATTGTTTGGCTACATGATCTACCAGACAGTGTAAAAACCTTTCACACCCTACTATAGAGATGGGGCACACACATGAACTGACCATATAGTTACAAATATCATCCACCAACTCTGCTTAAATTCTCTATCCAGTTCAAGAACCGATCCACAGAATTTCAAAAACTATGTTTTTTTTCACCTCCCTACTTAACCCCCTACATAATCCAAAAAGTTACGTTGGTAATGCCACATAGTTTATCCAAAAAATCCTTACTTGTTCCCTAGATATTTCCCAGCGTTATAAATCTATTCCCCAATAGAAACACAAAAATTCAAATGAGGAGTCAGCCAAAACCTCAAAAATAATTTCCAAATCAATGAAAAGAATAATTTAAAATAAATTAAATTGTACAGGATGGTGAACTGTTCAAATGAAAAAAAACATTCTACCCCCATAATGACACTATACAGAAATATGAAAAAAAAATCAATTTTATGTCTGATCAAAATGATAAGAAACCATGACCCTCGAGGTGATTTTTTACTTTTTAAATCACAACCAGCCAACTCTATGTGATTTTTCAATGATTAGAGAAAAACTGATATGAGGATGTTTATCCACACCATAAGAACCTAGGTAGAATAATCAACATTAAGAATCTCATTATGGGTTAACTGTAGAACAAGTAACTTGAATAGAAGAAGAAACCACCAACACAGAGCAAAAACTCCCACACAAACCACCCCCTGTAGAAACCAAAAAATTATCCGTGATCTATCTCCGAAGAATTTAGGAATCTACCATCTTAGTCAAACCAGTATAAACATACACGAGAATATCCAACCCATACCAACAATGCCCGACTCATAGGAAAAACCATGGATAGAGATCAAATCAAATAGAGATATGAACCATGATTCATCATTTATTTAGAAAAAGAGTATATCCAATATGTGAATGGTGTAATAAAAACTAACCAAAAAAATTATAATTACAAAAAGGGATAATCATTCATAAAATAATATTTGAGGAAGCACAACAATTAGAATTAAAAGAAATTGTGATCCCCATTACCTGTTATAACCAAAGAGTATTATTCAATGAAAAAAGAAAAAAACTAGGAAATGAGACCTCTATGCACCTCTAAAAAGGCCATCAAAGATATGGAAGATACTATAGATATATTTACACCTCTACATTCCATCAATAGATAAAAAATCCAGACCAAGGTCCTACACACCATATGATTTTCTTAATGCATGAAAACATTCACTCTGAAACTTATGGATGAAAATCTACTATCATGAAGCAACAACTAACATGCTTTTCAGAGATGGTGATCTCATTAAAAACATCTCCTTCAGTATTTAGACTCAAAAAACACCATCAATTAACCCATGTGACCATATTGAATAAAATATATTTTCATATGCAAATAAGACAATATTTTTCCCGAAAATAAAGTTAGGAGAAAACCCAATGGAGCCTTGGGTGTGGTCTATAGTAAGGGGAGGTACTAGCTCCACCATTAAATTAATATTATGGGTTGAGTGGTCAATGATAATATGCCTATAAACATTCATTCATATTTTTCCAAAACTCCAACAACTTTAGTTATGACAAAATCAAACAACTAAAGAATTCACAAAACTGATTCCCAAAACTGGCGTTTACGTAAACATGAATGAAGGATCCAAGATTCTGACTATTCACTCTATTATAGGGAATTTATAGGGAATAAATATAGAAAAGAAGCATTTTGTCGATTAGAAAACAATCATAAATCAAAATTAAACACTTCAAAAAAATAATAATACCCAAAAAATCACCATTCTGACAACATTCTATGCATATCAAAAACATGATCCAACAAATGTGAATTACAAACAAGAGAATAAAAACCTAAACAATATCTCAATCACATTTCAATATATTTAAATTCTTATATTTGAATTAATTATTAAAAAAAACAAACCATTTAAAAACCCACTATTTTTATTCCATGAAATCTCACAAATATACATCTTTGAGTTAGCTTAAGATCGCATACATAAATACCATTGACCATCCACTCTACACATACATACATTATTAATATATGCGATCATTTATAGAAATATGATGGGTCAATTAAAAACACTATTCACTTATAAAATTACTCATTTACCTTAATGCCCCAATTACTAAGAAACATTCAAATCACCTCTTAAAAACTATTTCCAAAATCCCAAAAAAGTTTCAAAAACACATTCCATTTTTTTTCACATTGAGTACACACATTCCATTAATATAAAAACACTTCTATGACTCTTTTTTTAAAACATTTTCCACTCCAAAATACATCCTTCCATTAAAAAAAATTCTAAAAAACTTCTTCATTTTTTAAAATCAACTCAAGGCAATGAAAAATTATACCAAACATAACTCATAATAAAACCTCCAAGTATAAAATACTAGTGGAAATATCTTACCCAGTAACATAGTTTACAAGACCATGCTCTAAGTGAGAATCAACCAAAAGAAGTATATTGAATCATTCACCCAGGCTGTACATGGGTTACTAGTACATGAAATTTAGTCATTTAACACCATATTAATCAAATTGTCATTCCTTATACACAAATGCCATAAAATATAGAAATTCAATTCTCTAACAACCCTACAAACATGAGTCTCAAAATGAGTAGGGATTCATGAAATCTTTACTCTGCCTACCTCTTGATTCAATAAATCCTAAATCTCTATGATACATGAAAACCAAATAAAAATATCCTCCTTTGATACTATTTTATTATGAACAAACCCAATTTAACCCTAAACATGTCAGCTGAGTCGGCCTATGATAAGGCCTGAAGGGAATTCTCGATCCCATTTGGTTGGAAACTAGAGTCATCCATACCAAAAAAATGTTGGGAGATGTTTTCCCAATGTAAAAGAAAAATAAAAAATGTTAAACTAAAGAAAATAAATACAATAGTAGTGAAACAAAATATATAGAACTGGGGGATATTAACAAATTCAAGTTACCTCGTGGTCAACAAAAAACACATAGACATAATCAATATAAGAGAGATCTAAAATTAAAACCCAAAACTAAAAATATATAATAGTCATAATCAATGAGATTCTTAGTAGTAAATCCATGAATTATTAACAACATATTCTATTTCCTTTAAAATTATACCCATGTAATGATAGTTTGAAAAAAAGTAACAATTAAATAATTATTATCATTGGTTTCAAATTCAAATAACAAGTTTTCATTTTCATGAAAATGATTTATCTTCCAATTCATTTTCAAAAAATTTTCCAATAATGAATTAACTTTTCAAAATGATATAAAATCAACTTATATGGAAGATTGGTTTCCAAAAAAGAGAGATCAAATATTAAACAACCTAAATTAAAATAACATCCGAAACACCATATGAAATCCCAATATATATAATGTTAGTTGATGACCTATAATTCTTGTATCCTAGTGAAACATGGTATATAAAACAAAAATAAATGTGTTATATTGTTTGAGACACTAGGAGGGGAAACCCCATAGGATAGATGGACTCTAATCATAAAAAATCTTAAGTTAGTGATGATGAATCAATTATTCTAGATGAATCATTGAAAACCCACCTCAGGATTATCTATCATAATAGTCTTGGTCACCCCACATTGGTACCAAGGGTTTCCCATGTTCTCTATTTAAAATTGTTATGATATTTTATCATGGATTGATATATGAAAAAATTCCTTTCATTATAATAAATCCCATTCAACATACAAAAACTTCTCTCCCTCCTTAAAAACATACCCCTTTTTATGTCACATAACAACGCAAAAGACCATATAATAGCAACATAACACAAGTCAAACATTAACACTTAAATCTCATTTCTTAAACTAGTTGGAATTCCTCAAGGTGGTGTTTCCACTTTATAAAACCATTATTAAAGAGCCAAATAAGGATCATTACATTACAAGTAATAATATAATTTTATAAAATCATTGTTTCTTAATACCTTTAGCTTCGAAAAAAATTTAAATGAACAATTTCACAACCAATGAACCACACTTTTAGAAGAAATATAGAAAAAATTTGTAAACTAAAAAAACTGATTGTAAACACACATTTATCTCTAAAACCAACATGGAACCCACATTTAAATATTTTACATTAAATATCAATTAGGAATAAAAATTAAATAATATTTTTAATAAATTTAAACGAAATGTTTCCATTTTATGGACTTGCACTAGATGATTTGATAAATTATGTACAAAAAATGAATAACTATTCTTAACTCCCATATCCAATCCACATATCAGGTAAATACTATATAAATATAAAAAATATTTTTAAAAGAATAATGATATCACAGATTTCAAATTAATGGGATATGGATAGGGATCCAAACTCAAAGAAAAAAGAAAATGTTGGAACACCTCATCACTTGATGACTCAGACAATGTGAATTTATATCCAGAATTTATTATAAGTCATACATGTTTATATATATATATATATATAAATAACCCATGATATATTTAACATATTCCCCTCATGATGAGGTAATATATAAATAGAGGTTATATATATATATACACATTACCATATTCTTTTCTCTATAGGCAGTCTCGACACAGACATCCCAAAACAACAACAACGTGGTCTAACAAACTATATAAAAATAAATAAAACTCAAATGTCAAAAAATCCATAAATTCAAATTAATCCCAAATGAAGAAAATTAAAATCCCTTACCCAAATTCCCTGGTGAAATGACTATATTTTCATACTAGGGCTATAATGATACTCAATGTGGCCAATTAACCCGAAATAATAAGAATCATCCAACCCCCACCACCATGTAAATATTTATTGAGAACCCTAAAAAATACACGGGAAAAATTATAACAACAAAATATAGGAATAATATGGGAGAGAAGACTCATCCGATGTATTCAAACTCAAAATCGAGAAGTGATGTGGTTTTAGAGGGAGGCTATGGTACATCAGAGCTCTCCTAGTCAATCGGGTCTTCCGAGAAAGAGGGAGGTCAACCATGTGATACCAAAGAAGAGGGAGACATGCTATGTGAGGCGAGGTGTGATAAACGATGGAGGGGAGGTGGTGTATCAGAGTGTTCTGAACAAAAGGGTCGTGCATGAGTATGGAGGAGAGGGGGGAGGGTGTGTCACATATGGAGAAATGTGCTGGAAGAGAGAGACCCAATATAATATTTCTAATAAAATAATAAAAATAATAACAGAATATTAAAAATAATATTCATAATAGTAAAAATAATAAGAATAATCTTAATAATAGTATTATCAATATTATTATAATTAAAATACTATTTCAAAATTATTTATTTTTCTAATTTAAAATTATTTTAATTATTTTTTTTAATTTTAGAACACTCGAAGGTCGCACTATTTTTCCTAAAGAACTACCCGACAATGAACCATCTTTGACATCATACTCCCAAGTGGGGGAATTCACATGGGTTGTACATACAATTACCATAATGTGCACCAACCCTATTGAACGCCTCTACGTAATTCTAGAACTAATTCTCATAGTTTCCCAAACCAAGTGCAACCCATTCGCCTCACCACTGGAGACCCACCATAAGACACGCAGTTACTAAGGCGAAACCATACATCTTCCCAAAACCATAGTCTTCCAATGCACTACAGGAAACTAAGTTGAAAAAATCTGTTCCCCAATAAAAACAAAAAAAACTAGGACTCAACCCAAATCTCGTCACAAATATCCAAATTAAGGTTAAATATAAAATAAAATAATAACAATGGTCAGGGTGTGCATGTTTTTTTTCCAAGGTGAGAATTCCTGGAGGAAGGTAGTTTTTTTGGTATGGGTATTTGGTAGATCTTGGTAGAGATTTAGTGGTTTGAGTGGTGGGAGGAAGGGGAATAGTGCATTTCTTTTTATAGTGGAGGAGAGTTCCAATCTTGTGAATACAAAAAATATATTCAACAATGGGAGTTCTCATTTTTCTAAAGAGCCATAAAAATGAAAAATTAATGGATTAATGGGAATCTATAATCAAACTAAATATATAACACACAAAAATACAATCATTTTAAGTTATTGTTTGGTTAAATTATATAATTCTTTAATTTTATTGTATTTGTTTTCATTATAGCTTCTAGTTTTCAAACATTTGTAAATTAATAAATAAGGATAAACTATAGTGGGATTTATTAGATAATATAAAGCCACTAAATTATTAATATTTTTCCTAATTTACAAAAAAAATGCGTGTATTTTTTAAATTAATTTTAAATGAAGCCCATGGGATGTGAGTTTTTTTTTGGTAACTCGGAATATGCTAAGAAATATTTTTACAATATATGGGTACATATGTTAAGTATAAATGATAAATTGATACATTAATAGACCATATTTAATAACTATAAAAACTAAGTTAGTAACCTGGATGAATACTTTATTTTTATTAATTTTGAATTATTTAATAAAAGATCATTTATTTTAACCTAAAAATAATGTCAATTTTGACATTATTTTATTAATTATAATTTCAATTATAAATGAAATATTTGATTTAAAATAAATTACATCTACATATGTTTAAAATTTAATATTTTCTCAAAAAATAATTAATTTCAAAAATTGAATCTGTTCACTTATAAAATGTATATTATCAATTATTATATTTAGTTATTAACTAAATAAAAATTATATTGGAATTTAGTAATCATTTTATGAAAAAAATAATCTCTAATATTTAACGATAAATTATTTTTGTTAAAAATAACCCATTTATATTCGAAAAGGATTTTTAGAATAAGAAATACGATATTTTATACATAAGTCAATGTTTATATGAAGTTAAAGGTAAGGAAATTTCACTTTTTTATCTATTTCTTAAATTAAAATTTTTTATCGGGAAATAACTTTAACAATGTCACAATTTATTATAAAATTTGAAAGGATAAGATTTATGGATGAATTATTAATAGAAAACGACCTTTAGAAAAGTGTATATGTCATTTTTTGGAAATAAAGTTATGTTTCAGTCCTTTGTTATGCTTAATTTAACATTAATTGATGTAATTAATATTAATCACTTTAATTAATGTCCTTGGTAAAAAACTATGTTGAACTTATTAGAAATTATAAATTATTCTGATACAAAATATAGAAGATATTTTTTTAAATTCTAATCACATTAGTGGAAAAAATTAATTTAAAAATAATCCCACAGTCTGGTCGACAATGTTAGTTTTTTAAGTAAGAACATTCTAATAATTACTGTGTTTTTATTTCCAATTTCAATGTGAAATTGATATAATTTAACTAAATTATTTTAATTTATAAAGATATAATATAATTAAACATTAAACCAAATTAAAATTTAGTATAACCTTATTAATAAATTATATGAAAAGGAGTTTTGGATAAAAATCATATATTTTTCTCTATTCATCTAGAAATGAAGTTTCATAGAAAAATCCCAAAAATTACACATATTCAAATTTTGACATTATAAATAAAAAAATGATTTTTGTTATCATATTCAAATTATATATGTGTATAAAATTAATTCTATTTTTTTTCACAAAATGACAAGGAATGTATTTTGTCATAGAAAATATTTTTGGTAAAAAAATTTCACCTTAAAAAAATTATATCTTTTGTTATAAAAATATTTTATTTATATAATAACTTTACAAACAATATTTGAGAACTCATTATTATTATTCATGGTACTATTTATAACTTCTATGTAATAATTAACTCGTTTAAATAATTGTTACAAAAAAATGATGCATTATAGAAACATCCATGTTCTATGTAACATATTCCAAGTCAATGTTGTTTGTTTCATACATAATGTCAGTATTGTATGTAATGTACACCATTTCTCAAGAAAACCCCATTATTCCATGAAAACATGGGTAAATTGTTTGTCATGTGTAGTGCATGATTAACATGGTGATGCATATAATGAAATCCAATCATAGTGGTTTAGTATAAAATAATCTATTTTTAGTGTTACATGAATTGGAAAATATTTCAAAGGATAAATTAATTCAGAAAAAAAATAATCTCAAAATATTAGGGTGTTATATTTTACACCACGTAAAATTAAATTTTCAACCAATATTCATCCATTTTATCAACTATTTTATACATAAATTATTAATTCATAAAATCCCACAATGTAAAATTGGATACAAAAAACATCCCTTAAAAAGCTAAAGTTGGAACCATAATGGTTACCTAGAGTAACATATTGTTTGGTTTCCTCATAGTAGAAAATATTTGGAAAGTGAAAACATAGACACTGAAGATTAATCTATAAATCATGTTTTGGAGTAGAGTGATAGATAAAATTTTTAGGGGAAAGGAGACAATTAAAACCATAAATTTTGATTACCTAATTTCCCATTTAATTAATTGGAATTTAACATACTAGGATGATATTTTGGGCATGAAGATCATTTCTCAAAAAGTTGAATAATTTTCTTGAAAATATATACTTGCATGATTTTAGGAATCCGTAACCCATTGTTGTTTTTGGTCTTCTTCACCTATTTTCCTAGAAAATATGGTGACTTTTTCATTGAAGATGTACTAACATATATTTAGATCCATGATATTCCATCCCATTTGTCATTATTTAGCATCAGTGAAGGTATTTCAAATATTCTATCCAATATGCATAAATCCTAATATGGAGATATACAAATTTAATATTAATGATTTTTTCTAAATAATATATTAATATTTACATTAATGATTAACCTTATAACAATTATGAAATATTAAAATTTTATTATTTATAAGGAAACTCATGAAATCATCTTAACATTGATTACCCTGTATATCACAACATAGAAATTGGTTTTCGCATTCCAATTATGTGAATACCCTAATCAAGAAATTCTCTTGAAACATGGTTATAAAATCTAATACCATTAATCATTTTTGGAACATTATCATTCTTAATTATTTAATACATTACATGTTATATTATATTAATCAATGAAGTTGTAATATTCATCTATGATAGCATTGTGTACTTGTCAAAAACCCATAATTACTTCCACTATAATTTGTTATATAAAATTTACATATTCATGCCCCAAATATTTTTATCAAAACAAAATTATCATATAATAGTGAACATATTAATTGTTATATTTACATTGATCATTTTTTACAACGCCGTAACATGGTCATCATATCCATTTTCTGTTCCATCAGAACTATTATATGTGTTCTTGTAAATCTATAGTGAAAATTATAAACTGAACCATCATATTATATTTCACCTTTCCGATGACATAATTCTTGAATCCAACTACAAAATATCATATATTATGTAATTATTAACCCATTAACAAGAAATCCACCACTTATTACATAATAACAACTTCATTTCACATTTCATATATTATATCTTCATCATCCTCAATATAATCATTAATCATATCACTTTTCTGATTCCATTTATTATATTTCTTCTAGGGTCATTGAGATTCATAATGACCATTTTTTACAAAAATAAAACACTTAGCCCTTAAATAATTCTTGAGGATGTAAATATTCTCATTCATTTTGTTATCCAAAGTCTAATGTTATCCCTTTTAGTTACATACTTTGTGTCCTTATTTATCATAGTCAAAAAAACTTTTTATTCCTCTAAGACATTCGCATAAGTTATTCTTTCCAAATTAATGAATGAAAAGAATAAAATTTGCATCCATTTATGGTCTCTAATATCAACCTTTTTATCGTAAACTTTCATTATCATCCTTGGTGAGTCATAGATTTGGTTAAGGTACCTATTGTTAATGATGTTATTTGAAAAATGATTAGGCATGAACAAAACATCTTTCACTTCATTGATCATCCCATAGGAACTCTCATCCAAAAATCCAACATCGCATTCAATGTTAACCCAATTCCTTTTCGTTCCCTTCATTGACTAAACCAGGAAGAATTGAGTAAGAAAAAATTATCATTGTGGGGAATCCCATAAACATGAAAACGACATATATTATGTCCCTATTATGAATTTAGTATTTAAATATAACTTCTCAGGTTTACCCTTCATTTATAACCAAATACTATTTAAATCCATCATGATGGTTCATGAATATTTTTTAATTTCCCTTAGCCTAAACCTCATGAGTGTTAAACATGTTGTGACACAATTACCATTGACATGTACTAGAATACACCATGTCTAGTATGATACATCTTCATAGAGTTGATACCCCTCATAAAATCAATGTTAGATCCACATCGACAAGTAGTATATAGGTAGGTATGTATTTCTAATATACCTCTAACATTATCCATTACCAAAATTTTATGAAAGTTTCCCTAAAAATTAACTCATCCATATACTTTCGATATATACTTACATACAAAAATCTTTAGAAATATACCAAAGGATCTCATTATGGTTTTCACGTCATAACATTCATATTTAATTTAACCATTTACATGATACCAACTATAGAAACTCTTAATTCAGCTATATAGAAATTAAATAAATTTTTTGTTACAATATATTAATAGACACCCAAATACCATATTATTCGAGTCCCTCTTGAAACATAGAAACATTAAAACTGGTACACAAGTGAGCTAAATTATCTCCCACTAGGTTCTTCAACACTACCAACCTTCACAGACATATCATAATTAATACATATCTTTATAACCTGGGGGATGATACATAAAAATGGGTGAGATCAGATGCTCAATAATGGTAAATAAATAATACATGTATACATTAACAGGAGAACATGGGTGTGAGAAAATTATAAAAATATTAGAATATCATACCCGACATATCAATGATCCTAAACATGAATCATGGAGTAAAACCATGAAGTAAATATTAAATAATGTAGAAGAAAAAAAATTATCAATTAAATAATAATGTATTTTTTAAATATGTCATTATAGAAAATAAATAATCATATAAAACGATTTCAGTAGTAGTCGATGAATCCCTGACAATGCCATCTTAATGGAAAATATTCTTTACTAAACTATGTCCACACACCATTCTAGTGAAATATTACTAAGACTATATCACCCATCTTTAATGACCAATATTACTCACTCCTAATTCATGTCCCATATTACTGAACCAATTTAATTTCTCTTTTTATCCATGTATTACTGAATTGAGATAATTAATCATTAATTATCTATAATAAAAATCTTAGTTAGTATCTCATTCAATCCCTATAATACTAAATAGATTTTATTAATAATTAAATCCATGTCTATCTCATTATATATAAATCATCACCCATCTATAATAAAGATATATAGGTATTACTCACATCGTAGTGAAATTAAACATTCATCTATTAAAAAAATCATAAACCATCATATCAAAATACATGAAATGAAATTTGAATCATAAAAAATTAATCATATCATAACATGGAGAAAATGATATTTTTTTTATAATCATATCACCATAATTATATCCTATAAAGGAGAAACAAATTTTGTAAACATATAACCCATGAAAGTTAAATTTATTTCATAATAATGATCAAATTAAGAATAACCCATTCATAAGAATAATATGAATTGATACTTTACATAATTTCAAAAAAAGGGAATGAGTAACATAAATATAAATTATCATGGATGGATACTAATTTTGATATATTTTTAAAAAATGTTTGAGGAGGAAAAATTCCTTTATTTTTTGAAAATAAAATGTTAATAAATAAAAAATTTAAAGATAATTGACTTATAAATTACCTTGAAAACTTCTAAAGAATACTACTAATATATTTTAAAACCATTTCCCCAAAAAATGATTAAATAAATTGTATATAAATTTTATTAATTTTTTCTAAAACACTTTGATACCATATAAATAATTCTTGAAAAACATTTTCAATGATAAAATATAAAATAATCTTCAATTTTTCTGAATAAAATTATTTTTATAATAATTTCAAAACATTTAAATAAGTCTTGAAAAAATTATAAATACAATATTACTTGAAAAAAATATTAATGAAGCTTGAAAAATATTAAATACTATTTTTCTTAAAAAAATATAACAAATATTGAAAATAATTTGAAAAACAATTTCCCTTAAAAATACCTTAAATAAATTCATAGAAAATAGCAATTTGAAAATTTAACATAAAATAAATGATGGTGGGTAAATCCATCCATGTCATATAAGGTAAAAAATAACATTCATTTTTCACAATAAAACGGTTAAAATTTTCCTTGTTATGAAGGAGAAAATAATATTATTTAGGGACACTATTAAATTAATAAGAGTAAAAATTTATTTTAAATATTATTGGGTTTTTTTATTATATTAGTATATTCTCTGTTTAGAAAACATGGTTTCACAAATAATAACTTCTCAAAGGAATAGGCAGTAAATCCAGGCATTCATAAAAAAAATTCTTATATATAATATATACCAAAAAGGGGAATATTGGAATCAATACATGAATATATCATGAAATTATAGTTTAAAAGGAAACTGATGACTTTTTTTTATATATGGATCATAATATTTATTCAATGGAATCATAACTGTTTACAATTTCGAAAAATGATGAGATTGTTTCAGTAAACTCTTATTGCACGGTAACATTGGATCACACACCCCAAGTATTAATATAAAATAAAATTAATCTTAAAATATCATGAAGTAAATTAGATTTATTATATAACTAAAAAATGTAATTATATACACATTAAAAAAAATTGGTTTAAAATAAAACATGAGTCACAAAGAAAGAAAATTGAAAGAAAACTATCTTACCCATTTAGAAACTTTTCAAAAACACACCCCATGAAATAGTATTCATAAAATGGATATGTAAATACCCATAAATTAAAATATAAGAGATATATAATTGAATAATGTGATGTACATACACGATACAAAATAAATGTGTGGTGAACAACACATAAATTTCACAGAAATAAATGTGAGATGAAATTTTCCTTACTTTTTCTCTTGAATATCTCTGTAATCAATCACAAATAATATATATTAAATATAAATTTATTCTATATCTATCAAAATACCTTATTTATACTTCTAATATCATATATGATTTTATTAGGAAAATATATTACCCCTTTTTTTCAATTCTACGTAATGGTTTCACTTTGGGTAGATTTTATTTCATCTTCATGTGAGTATTAATTTTTTATATCATCCATACATGTAATTATAAAATTATTATGTATTATTTTCCATGATATTATTATCAATTATATTCAGTATATGTTTATTATAATATTTTATAATATATAGTAGTAAAAAATAGAAAACATCATTCATGGATATAGTAAGTTGTACATATGCATGCATGTTGTTTCTTTTTTAATTGTCAAATCAGAAGATGAAAATAAAATTATATACATATATATATATATATATAGAATCATTAAATAATATTTGTAATTATATATAGAATATAAAATAACTATACCCATTATAAATACATTCTAAGTGTTGTTAGAACGACTCACATCACATTGAGGGAATCGTAGTCCACACTTCCTGAAATGAAATTATTTTATTTAAAACAAATGTAATGTAAAAAGATATGTGGTCTAAAATGAATAATGGAAATAAAATAAATAATAAATATAATATATTAAATATATAAATATATATTATATCAAAATTTCTACCATCATATGTTTTTTATAAAAATTAAAATATCATTGATTACTGGGAAATTATTTTTCGTACTTGTAAACAATATGTTCATTAACCCATAGATATAGGTGTGTGTATGTGTCGGTAAAACAATATCATGAAAATTTCATTTTATATTGATTATAATTATTTTCTAATACATGAATTAAATAATGTGGGTGAGGGTGTGGAGAAGAAAAATAAAATTATGGTGTTTGAGAAAAATTGTTGCCTCTCAATTGTGAAACTCTTTTTAGTTCATTCCAAAATGATTAAATCGATAACTTTATGAACAATTTGATTCCTCTGTTAGTAAGGGAGGTATTTTTGGAAGATTATTTGGAATATATTTTTTGATCCTATGTGTTTTGAGAGTTGTTTGGATGAGGTGGAGTACTTTCATGTTTATTACAGAAGGGGAGTTACACTCTTGAAAATACAAAATCGTATTCAATAATTGGAGTTATAATTTGAATATTGTTCCTTCAAAATGAAAAATGTTTATTAATTTGAATTTATTGTGGACAAAAATATACACAACAAAAATATCTATATTATAAATATTTGGTACATTCAAATCAATGATTCAACAATTTTATTATTTGGTTTTTATTAATGAATGTAGTTTTCTAAACTATGTAATTTATCCATTAATAATAATAAAATAATTTTGTAATGCCCCGGACCCTAGTTACCCAGAATCGGTGCAATATTACATTACATTCTCATGATCAGAAAAGATCAAGTCTCAAATTATCTAATAGTTTAATAGCCTTGGAAATACTTTATACATTCATAAGTTTTACATTAAATTATAAAATGAAAAACTACATCAACATTGTCTCCATAGGACACAAACATATCCCGTAGACTATCCTTGCAAGCCAGTCATTATAGACTTCTTTGCATCCTGGAAAAAATGAAACGTAGAAAGGTGAGAGCTCAGATGCTTAGTAAAGATATAAATATTTCATATACATTAATAAATAATCATAAACATTTAAAGCAATGTATAAGTCTAAAACAAAAGACTTTAAAACTTGAACTCTAGAATAATATGGTAAGATACACTAAAATAATTCCATTTACTTATTTACATGGATATTCTAGTAGTATAATAATCACATTCAATATCAATAGCCACTTTCATAATGATGAAATTCATAATGTCAGACTTTAATTTCTGTGTCAAGGCCTCGTGCTGGGACCTAGTGGATAACTGTAACCGGACCCCAACCCAGAGAGCCTCTGTAACCGGACTCCAACCCAGATATCATCTATAACCAGACTACAACTTGCAGAGCCTCTCTAACCGTACTCCATCATGGAGAAACTCTGTAACTGGACCCCATCCTGAAGGCTATGCTGTAACCGGACCCGAACCCTAAGGGCATACTTTTTCTGATCCTCAACCGAGAACATACTAGTTCTACACATTCATCTTAAGAAGTGGTTGAAATATAAAAAAAACATAGATTTTAAAAATAGAATACGAAATGTCAATACATTAACCAAAAACCACGAATGACATAAAAATAACTCATCCACAGTCAAACATATCACAAAACTTTAAATAAAAATTGATGATTTTTATCATAATAAATCAACATCAAATAAGTCTAAAATTTATGAGAGGATGTTCAAATAGATGATATAAAAAAATATTTGAGAGAAATATCTCTTTCTATTTTGAAATCATTTAAGAGTCACATAATTATAAATAAAACATTTATTTTTGAAAATATTCTTATAAGATTATATGGGATGTTTTGACGATGTCATAACAGAAGAATATAGTTGCACCCGCCATATAAGATAAAAAAACATTCATACCTTGATTATTTCGAAAAATTCATAAAGTACATTATTTGGAATTCAATAAAAATATTCCATTAAAAAACATATAAGGTCAAATAAGGGTATAAATAAATTTAACCCATTTTATTTTAAATTGTAAAAATTATTTGAAAGAAATTTTTAATAATACACATATGTAGATGATAATGAGGTCCCAGTAGATAATTACGTATAAACAACCTCTGATAATGAAGAGATTGTAGAATTAACTCTTACCTTGTACTTTTCCTTGGTCGAGGGTACATTAGCCTCCTGTATAAGTGATAATTCATTGTTATTAAATCAAACAATAACTATATACATAATTATGATATCATATATGATCTTCTAATATTTCATTGTTAATGATATTTCAGTAGTATCATCGTTTCGAGTTTTAACTGCTTCATTTTACTTTCTATCATTTGTTACATAAGTAATTTTTTTAATGGATAAGATGCATCATATTCAACTTCTGAATTAGATTAAGTCATTAAATATTATTTTTAATCATCAAATAAAAATTAGTATTGAATGTATACGATGGGAAATGAATCTCATGGCGTTCGTGGAGATGGTAATTCGTACATACGCACGAGCGACAATATCATTTTTTTTGATATTAAAGTCAAATTTAATTGCATGATATATCATATATATAGAATCATTATCATTTTATATTTTTTATTTACATCATTTATACTAATTGTTATACCCATCTAAATGATGAATTATTTGAATAACAAACTACACCACGAGGTGGAGGCGGTAATCCGTACGTACGCATGTGTGGTGAATTTATCATTTATAAGATGGATAGAATAATGAATATGGTTGTACCATTTTCATAATAATATCTCAGTATATATTAATTATTGGAGTTATTATTTTAGGATGTAAACAATAAATAAATAGTAATTGGATGAAGAAATGAACTTGAAATAGGTGATGAAATTGATTTATTATTTAGTGGGTTAAAACCACAACTTCAAAATGAACTTTCCATTCGAGACTCTAGATGTTATGATGAAGTTGTTTGGTGTGGCCTCAATGTAGAGATGGATTTCGATTAATGGTATCATAACTATGGTGATAAGAAATGAAATATGGAGTATCAAGCCGAATGATGTAATGATATCGGTGGGAAGGAAAATTCAATGACCCGCATTCCAAAAATATGGGAAGTTGCTCCAAGGGAACTGACTCAATGGTATGGGGAAATTATTGATGTGTGGGAACAAAGGACACAATTATCACGAGTGTAAAAAATAAATAATCAAGAAGGATAATGTAATAGAGGAAAGGGGAGAACCACCCATGGTCCAATGCTAAAACTGTTGGGATAAAGGGATCTATGAAATCCAGTGCACAAAACATCAAGTCCTCAAGGGAAATATGCATCAGCAACTACCAACTTCCAAGGAATAAGGGAAGTATTATAACACCACTACTGCAAAAGTGGAGCGATATAATGATGTCGTAAAATGTACACATCCTATTTAGTCAAAAAATATATGAATTCATATTTGATTATGGTTCTACTCATTCCTTTATATCTTTCTAGTTTTATAGAACTATATAATCCAAACCTCAAAACTATGAGGTAGAGATATCTTTAAAAACACCAAGTGGTGCAATCATTTAACCCACGTGCTTAAATCTTCTCATATTGGGGAATGTAGGAATATATTTCCTGCTAATCTCATAATACTTCACATGGGGGAATTCAATGCTATAATGTTAAAGGATTGACTCTTGTTATATAGATCACATATCAACAACCATTAAAAGGAAATATCTGTTCATTTTACAAACCATTCTATACTCGTATAAACATTAAAGTAAGACTGTAAATCTCCTTTTAAAAATCCTTCAACATCGTGGGTGTTGATACCCTATGAAGAATTATACCTCTCCCAAATGGTTAAGTTGAAGGAAAGTTATAACCTTGTGGAAATGATTATTTTGATATATTACTGTGATATATTTCCCAAAGAGTTACTTAGACATCCCATGGATTTTGAGGTAGAGTTATCGAAGAAACTCATATATGGAGCCAATCCTATATCAATGTGTCTGTATATTATGGATAATATCAAACTAGAGGAGTTAACGAAGGAACTGCACAATCATTTGAGAAAATGGTTCATACTCCACTATCTATAACCTTGGCATGCACCAGTACTCATTCTGAATAAGAAGGATTAACTGATGTGGTGATGTATCGATAATCGGGAACTCAACAAGATCAACGTAGAGAACAAAGATCTTCATATTAGGATTAAAAACTTGTTCAATCAGTTAATATGAGCTCAATAATTCTCAATGGTGTATCTTCATTTTGAATATTATCAACATAAGGTGAAGAAAGAAAATATTTTGAAGATTTTCATCCATTCCAGGTATGGGAACTATGTGTTTCCGGTTATTCCCTTTGGACATAATAATACCCAATTAATATTCATATACTTAATGAATGGAGTCTTTATATATTAACATAAAAATTATGTGGTTATGTTTATCGATGATATTCTCATCTACACCAAGAGAAATATGGAATATAAAGAACATCTAATACATGTGTGGTGACATTGAGAATGGAGAATATGAATGCCTAGTTCATAAAGTGTGTATTTTTGATGAACCATGTCATCTTCTTAGGAAATTTGATCACAATTTTGGGAATTTTTGTCGACCCTTAAAAAACAAAGGCATTTGAGGAATTTCATAGACCCTGTAGTATCATGGAAATATGTAGTTATCTTGGATTATCTGGGTAATACAAATGTATTGTGAGAGATTTCTCTTGACATTCATGCCCGCTAACTAAGTTTACAAGGAAAGGGGTAATGCACGTTTAGAAATAAGAATGCGAGGGATTATTAAATAAGCTAAAGAGAAGTATTATCATAGAATCCTTACTAGAATTACCGAAATTGGAGAAGTTTTTGTGATATAAAGTGATTCTTCAAAGAAAGTATTTGGTTTAGTACTCATTCAAAATGATAATGTGATAGTAAAAAACATACAGAAATTGATGATCAATGAGAAGAACTACCCGATGCATGATCTAGAGTTGGTAGTCGTTATTTTTTCCTTGAAAATATGGTGGAAGAACATTTATAGTGAGGAGGGTGACATATAAACCAACCAATATAGGTTAAATTATATATTCACACAAAATGATCTCAATACAAGTCAAATGATTTTGTTAGAGAAAATAAAATATTATGATTTCTCTATTCATTATTATCCTAGAAAGGTTACCAAGGTAGATGATGATTTAAGAAGAAATGAACCTCCTTTTTTATCCGTGTTACAGATTGAGAAAGATGCAATCATCTTGGATATACAAATGATATATTTGGAGATAATCATGGAATTTGATAAGTCCTACCTTCACCAAATTATTATGCAAGATTATATCTAAGAGATGATTAAGGGGGACAAAGGGATTATTTTCAGTTACCAAAGAAGTTGAATGATGTAATGTAAGGGATGTTGCATGAGATACAAATCGACGATGATGGTGTGATTTGGTTTGGAATGTGGCTTTGTGTCCCTTAATTACTGAGGATGGAAGAGTTATTTGAATGTACATTTTTATCGTCATTCTATATCCATCATCGTTGCACCAAGATGTATCATGATCCCTGAGAACACATCAGGTGGAACATAAAGAAGGGGATTGCTAAATACATCTCATGAATAGTACCCTGAGATATAACAAATATGAACACTGCTAAATTACAGGCACCTTAAGATGTTTAATGTTCACATTGTATATAGTATTATATATATGGTTGATAGCTATTAGATTCTTTGATTTTGATAGCCCAAACATAATGTTTTTGAATAGTAACCTACCCTAATGAATAGTAACATACCCTTATGAATAGTAATATATCATTTATGAATAGTAAATCATCCCAAATAATAATAACCTTACCCATTAATGCTGAAATAATATTTAGGCATCTTATAAGTGATAATTTGAGCATAGTGAAAGTATTGGTATTTTTGTAATTCATAAATAAATAATTTCAATTAATTAATTAATTTAAAATAAAAATTATTTTCCAAAATTATTTTCATAAATTAATAATTCTATGTATTATGGTTTTATGTCAATTTTATATTACCTTGTGTAATTTTTTAAAGCATTATAAAATATCTTTTAATTTTAAAACTGTATTTTTCAAATAAATTATTTGTTCAAATAAAAATTAATTTATTCTTATTTATAATTTTTTTTAAAAAGGACTTCATTTTTTGATTATACATGTTGAAAAAATGGTTGGGGGAATATTAGGGATTTTCTGAAATAATTTCATTTTTGGTGAGTAGTAAAATACATTAATTTACCATATAAATACATTATAATTTAAATCCATTATTCCTGACATCAAATGTGACTTAAGAACACAAATTTAATAATCACCTGCGCTATTAACTATCCCTGATCATGTAATCATCCCTTTTTCCTATATTGGTTGAAATGAATAAACTAATGATTAAAATATTAAGAAAACCCCTCTCCCATCGACAATAAATACCACATATCACATCCTTATTTCCTCACACCACTCATGATTCAAGGATTTTGTAAACCTTACCTAAACATATTCCTTATCTACTTCGCCACTCCCACATTATTGTGGTCACATAAAAATACCAATCCGAGGTTCCTTAAAAAGGATCTCAAGAGTATGATTCAAGAGGTAATTTCCCCTTCTCTCTTTTCCTTTAATTTTATTTTGATTTCATTTTATCTTCATAATAATTCCCCACATATATTCATACAAAAGGTATGATAACTCCCATATCTCACATATACTATATTATTATGATACTCATGGGATAATATGTCATCCAACCCCCTCTCCACTTCTCTTTTTTTAAAATAAAACATTGTTCATTATGTGTTAATTTATCACCTTGAAGAACGTCATGTTTTATTTTTTCCATTACAACCTTCAGATATGGCCATGAGAATATTTAATTGCTGAACCCTAGTATATTTTATGTATTATATCTTAGTTAATGTTCTAAAACTGACTTCTATTTATATTAACGAATTATTAAACAAAACAAATTCATTGTGGTCGAAAAGATTCCTGAATTAACCCAAACAATAATCATTAAATTCTTATCAAATGATTCATTGTCATGGTATATAAACAAATTTATTTATAAGACCATGTCAAGTTATATATAATCAGAAATAAAATATAATTATAATTCAGGATGTTTATCCATGTTTTAAATGACCTTCCATTCATGAATATATGTGAGCTGTTCATGAAAAGTATGAAAAAGAAACTTTCTAAACAATGGATTTAAACTCAATAACACATCCAAAAGACCGTAAATGAATGTAATAAAAAAGAATAGAAATTTATGAATATATATTTGTGTATGGAATTGTTAATAAATGAATTTAATGTCATTATATAGGACATTAATGCGAATAAAGCATTTAGATACAATGAAAGTTGAAATTCAATAACCCAACATTCTATCTTTAGGTTCTCTTTCTTTACCTCTATGTTCAGTATGGGTTATCATTAAAAATAATTTATTCATCCTCATCATAAAATTTATGGGATATACATCATCTTTAATAAATTTTATAAAAAACCTATTGTTTCCTAAAAGAACTCTTCTTTAAAATAAACACACCATTTTCACATTTTGAATATTGTTTCACTCTACACTTATGTTAAATGGTTCTTTTTCAAGAATGATATTCCCTAATTATTTTGGGGAAAATGTTTATGAATGTATTCATTATTATATTGAACTAATTTCTTTTCATGGTTAATGTTGTGTTCAGGTTTTAAATATTTTCAATGTTCCATGCATGTTAATGTAAATATTATGATTTCATGAGTGTGCCTAGAATAATATAGCACAATATGAATGTTTTAATGTGATTTGTGGGTCCTAAATTGTACAGAACTAAAATTCATTAGATAAATTAATGAATCTCATGAGTGAAATCTAAATTATGCTTGAATATGATGATATCAATGTTAATAACTCTGTGTGGTAGTTAACTACTAGGAGATGATGTTTCATTTTTATTTATAGCCACATTTCAAATCATTTATTTATTCTTATTCTCATGTTCATGATACTTGGAATATGTTGTGATTGTTCTCAACCATTTTTATAAATATCATATCTATCTTATTACCGAGGTTTTAGTTAACCACTTTTTTATGTATATCGTCTGGTGACTACATGTACCAATGAGAGGTCAAGATCTAATAAGAAGCTAGAGAAGAAGGAATTAAATCAATGTATGTGTTTTATTTTTTAAATTTTATTCGTGGTTTTAGTTTTCCCAAGACAGTAATCCTTCAAATCATAGATGTGTAATATTATTATGTTGTTTACTGTCAAATTGAAGTAACAATTATGTAAAAATGGAATGTTTGTTTTAAAATAATTTCATAACCTATGGATAACGATATATGTTTTTTAATAATTTCATCAAATTCATTACACATGAAAGAGAAATAGATGTCCAAAACATATAAACCATGAAAAGGAAACAAATTTAATAAATAAAATCACATTAATTATAACCCATTCATAGATATAATATTAATGGAAAATTTATTTCATTTCATTTAAGGTATTGTGTAATATCAATATAAATCATCTTAGATGGAATATAATATTGATATATCTGTAAAAGGGGTTTATGTTGGAAGATATAATTTGTTTTTTGAAAAAGTATTTTTAATACATAAAACCAATTGAAAATAATTATCTTAAAAAACACCTTGAAGACTTGATATCATTTTAGAAACATTTTTTCATTTAAAACATATGAAATAATATTCAATAAATTAAAAAAACGTTTTCCTAGAAAAAAATATTGAAAACATAAAAAGAAGGATTCAAATTGTTTTGAAAATTTTTTTAACATAAAAGCATATAAATTATTATTGAATTTATTTTGAAAAAATTTTCATTGAAAATACATTGAAAACATATAAAAAAAGTATTACAAACATTTTGAACAAAATTTTCCATGAAATCATATAAATGAATCTTGAAACCATTTTGTAAGGATTTTTTATAGGAAACATTTAAATAAAGCTTGAAGACGTTTTGAAAACAATATTATTAGAAAATAAATTTTAAAAACATGTTCTGAAAAATATTCTATAAAAAGGAAAAAGGAAAAAAGAAATAAATGATGATGGTTAAATTCATACATGTCGTATGGGGTAAAAAGAACATTCTTTTATCATGGTAAAAAGGTTAGAGAAATGAAAAGATTGGAAAGATAAAAAAACATTCTTTTTATCAAATTAGTAATATGAAAAATGGTAACCATTTATTATAAATATTATATTATAATGTTATAATATTCTCCTAAAGCCTTTTTATTAAACGTTCTTTGGAAAGAACATAGATTTCCATCCAAAGATAGGGTAATGTATGTTTTTCATAAACAACTTCTTAATTATATGGTGTATCAAAGAGTGGAATAAAGGAACCAAAACATGAATATATCATGTAATAGAAGTGTTTAAGGAGAAACATTCATGTTAATGAGAGATGAATTATAATATTTCATGAAAGGAATTATAATCATTGATAATCATGTAAATTGATGACAATGCTTCAGTAAACTCTTACTACTTGATGGCTTGGGATCACACAATACATGTACGAAAAATAAATTATAGGAATCCTAAAAAATTATTATGATATTTTGATTCATGATATAAAATTTAAAATTGAATTATGTACAACTTGAAAAATAAATTATATGCATAACAAAACATGTGTCTCAATGGACAAAATTGTGTCAAAAATATCATACTAACAAGGTAAATTTTCAAACATAAACCCCATGAAATAATGATCTCAAAATGGATATATAAAAACCCATAAATTAAATTATTAGAGATAGATAATAAATTCACGGGACGTATAAACACCACACAAATGATGTGAGTGGTGAATAAGTGATGTATCCCACAAAATTAAAACTGAGATGAAATTTCCCTTACCTTGAGTCCTTACTCTCTTCGTACTCAAAATTTTTTCTATATAATAAATATAAATATAATATAAATCCATAAAAAATCATATTATTACATATAATATAATATATACTTTGATTATAATGTAATATAATCCACTTTTTAGAAATTAAATTTTATTATTTCACTTTATGTAATATTGGCTTTGTTATTCATGTGAGTCAAATTTTATTATATCATTGGGCCTTATACATATATCATGATTCCAGAATTTAGACCATGATATATATATCATATATATTAATTATATTTTTAATAAAATAATTTATATAATATATTATTAAGAAATTTAATACACCATTAATGGAGTTGGTAAATTGTGCACACACAAGAACGATGTTTCTATTTTTATTATCATATTGAATGATAGAAAAAAAATTAAATATTTGTATGTATGAATATAAAATTATAATAATATCATTATAATTATATATATATATATATATAATTTCACTAAAACCATCCTTAATACATTCAATGTAGTTTATGAACGAATTACATCTCTTTGAGGGGGCGATAGTACACACTTCCTCAAATGAAATTATCACATTTTCAACAAATTTTATATAATATGATATGATTTGTAAAAGGAATAAAAAATATTAAATAAATAATAAATTTAATATAGAACATATATAAATAATGTTTCCATCATAATTTTTTCCAAGAGATGTGGTAAAGGAAAAATGAAAAATCATTGTTTAGTGAGGTGGTAGTTTTCCATACACGTAAAAAATAAGTTTGTTACCAATTAGATGCTGGTGTATCAATGTTTAGTTAAAAAAATTATCTAGAGAAAATCATATATTATTTGGGATAGTTTTGTTTTTATAATATCATATAATAAATTGATAGTATGTGGTGGAGAATGAAAATAAATGAATGTATCTTAAGAGAATAATTTCCCACTTAATTGGGAAACTGCTTCTAGTTTGTGATGAAAGGATTTAATGGATATATTAATCCAAATTATTTAATTCAAGTAGTAATTAAGTTATTTTGTTAAGTGTATTGGTAATTTTATAGATGTGCCTAAGTGGTTTGATATGTGTGAGGATGGCATTGAGTGCTTTCATTTTTTTAGTGAAAGGGGAGTGGCACAATTGTAAATACCAAAATATATTCAATAATGAGATATCTCCTTCTTCTAATGGTATAAAAAATATATAAATAAATGATTTATTTGAATATATTTTCTTAAAATGTATAAAAAACCCAAAAATATGTTCGTTTTAAAAATTTTGTTAATTAACATCTATGATTCCCCAATTTTATTATTTTGGGTTTTTATAAAAGCATCTTGTTTTTAATACTAATTTAATTAACAACAATGAATAATATAAAATTATATTTATTATGAAATTTAGATCCAATTAATTATTAATATTATTTGTTATTTTTTAAATAATTATATCTTGTGATTTGGAAATTAATTTTAAAACTAGTGCATGTGACGCGTAGAAATACTACTTAAAACCGCACCATACTAATGATGTTTTTAAATAATATGGGTCAATAAATTAATTATAAAAGATAAATGGGACTATTATGATTCAATAGTTAATATTTATTAACACTTACATTTCACTTAGAAAAATATTCTATTTTTATTAATTTTAAATCATTTAATGAAATATCAATTATTGTAAAACAATAATAATGTCAATTTTGACATTATTTATTTTATTTTAATTTCAAAATTCCAACATAGTATTTGAATTAAAAGAAATTATGTTTAAATTTGTGTAAAATTATATTTAAATCTTTAAAATAATTAATTTCCTTAATTCGATCAGTTAACATAACTTTTAATTTTTATTGTATCATTTATTATAGTTAATTATTTATGAAATAATCCATATATTGGAGTTTCAGACGAATTTTACGTAACTGAATAATATCTAAAACTTATTGATAACCTTTTATGATAGAAATAAAAATTTTATATTTAAAAATGAAATATATAACAAAAAATATGATGGTTTTTATATATCAGAATGTTTATTAACTATAAAATGTAAGGATGGTTGCCTTTTGTCCTTTTTCCTTACAAAATATTTTATATAAGGAAATTATATTTAATAATATCAAAATAAGACATAAAATTTAATCCAATAGGGGATAATAAATAATTATAAGAATCAAATTTTATTTTGATAAATATATAGGTCATTTTGGGCCTTAAAGTTATGGTTTTGTATCTTATTAATCTACAATTAACCTAAATCCATGTACTTAATATTTATGAGATTTACTAATATTTTTTTGTGAAAAAATAAGCTGAATATATTAGATAATATAAATTAATCATATTCTAAATATGTAATAACTTTTTATAAATTTTATTATACTATGTGGGAGAAATTAATTTTAAATTAATAATGTAGTCACGGAAAAAATACAGAATTTTAATATAAGAAAATTCAAAATTGTCATTAGTTTTTGTGACCAATTTCAATGATAAATTGATCAAAATGATCTAAAATGAATTAAATGCTATATAAAATTATTTAATATATCTATTAAACTAATTTAACATATAATTTAACCTTATAACTAAATTATATGAAAAAGTAATATTTATTTAAAATATCATATTTTTATCTATTCAACCAAAAAGGACGTTTCTCAAAAAAATTAAAAAAATTCCCCCATACAAAATTTAAAAATTATAAATTATAAATTTTAATTTTTTCCATAAAATCCAATTTCAATTTTGTTCTACAATTATTTTTTTTGGATAATGATATGAAAAGTAGTTTTTTGAAAAAATGGTATTTTTTGAACATATAAATACATTAAAAAAATTATATCATTCATTATAAATATTATATATTTATATAAAATCATATTAAGAATTATTTTAAAATTAATTATTACTATTTATATTAGTTTTTTAATTGTTAGGTTATAATTTTAGAATTTAAATAATTATAACAATGTAATAGTGATTCATAGAAATATATGCATTGCGTTTAATTAATGTGATGTCATTATTTCATGTTATATATAATGATTTGGTTTTGAATGTAATATATTATGTGTCAAGTTCTAGCCTTGGGTTTCCATGTAGTTAATCCTAAAATTTATGTCATGTGTAGTGCACGATTAACTTGTTGTTGTGTGTTACAAAAGATAAACATGATGATTTATTATAAAAGTAACGATTTTTTATGTAACATGGAATATAAAATATCACAATGGTAAGATCAAATAAAAAAATAATAATCCAAAAAATGTTGAGGTGTTAGAGTGATTATTTTGGTGGATTGATGAGTTCCCAATTTCCCTTTTATTGTTATCTAATTTTCTTTTCTTCCAGATATAATATATTCAATTTTTATTCACATGTTAATTCAATAAATGTAATAAGTAAATATAAAATTTTTTATATCGTTTTATTCCCGAGTCCTGGACTCCAGTAGCACAGATTCCATAGATACTTTTTTACATTGGAATACTATAAAACAGATTTCATCACAATGGTAAAAATAGGTAACTAGTTAAGGAAAAAAACATATATTATTTAGTCCTGTATTATATTTAGAAACATAAATAATGACATAGTGAATGTAAATATCCTATAGGCGTGAACTAATTTAAACATTTAAATTTCATATATTAGGGAAAATTAATAAAATAACGAGGGAAATTAGATTTTGAGTAATGGTTTTTAACAATAGATGATATCAATACTAAAAAAAGGAATAATCAAAATTAAAATTAAATTATTTGAACACTCATTCCATTTAATTTATAACATGAGCACTGGATGCATTCACAGATAAAATAAATTTATTAATATTATAGTAAACAATAACAAAATTCCCATTGAATGAAATTCATACTATTATCCATAATGATCATCAATATCATGATATCTATCCAATTAAAAACATTCTCCTTAGTAGATTAATCAATTACCATGTATACAAAATAGACACAATTAATGTTATATTAGTAATTTGTATCTATATACATATTGATGTATAAATGGGATATATTAGTATAGGTATCATCCATAATTTTACTTTAATGCATTCTGTAAATATCAAATGCTCAATTCAATTCATTAACTATTTTACTTACTAAAAATATCTATATTCATTATGGAACAAAAATTTCAATAATTACCTAGTATATCAAATAAAACTACCTGAAAAACACCATATAACATTTTTTTATATTATTTAGTAAATAATCATATATTTGATATGAATAATATGGATACATTAGAGGAATGTATTGTTTAATGATAAAAAAATGAATGTGTAAATAGAAAGATAATGAATACAAAATTATCCAGGAATGTGAATTTTCATACATTCCCTATTTTAAATGATCATATGATGTATAGAGAAATAATATGTATGGTATCATTACAAAATGTCCCCATATTATTATAGGTAAAATAAATTGTATTTTTGTTCATAAAACATACATTAAAAATATAGTAAAATATTTAAGAAAAATACACTTTTAATTATTAAAATCAATATTAAAAACCAAAAATTATAATAATATTTGGAAAAACATTTCAATGGAAATATCAATGTAAAATTATAAATAATTTTTTATAATAATTTTTTTAATTATGGATGGAAATCCTTTTTATTTCTGAAATTTTAAAACTAAGATTCCACACATATTTTTGGGAAAAAAAAAAATAAAATACATTGAATGGAAAAATGATTTGAAGAATATTTTAAATTAATTTATTATAAGTCAAACATGAGTAAAAGTTTCTATAATCAATAATTTCTATAATAAAATGTAATTATACAATAATATTTAAAAAAATAAGTATATTGAAGAAACATATAACGAAACATAATGTTTAATAAGATAATATTTTTTTATTTAATACAAAAGATGAATGAGTAACATAAATTTAATATTTAGTCATCATGAATATTATTATATTCATGTTAAATAACTCAATGAGTTATTATACTCCCCACAAAAAAATTAATTGGTTCATAATAAAAAATATGTCATAATTGAGGAAATCTAGGTGAAATCACTTACAATGGTCACTCCAATTTAGTCAGAATTTATCAACGATTTGATGATGTGTATAGAATGTAATTCCACATAGAACATGTCGAACTAAAAAATATGATAATAAATACAAATTAAATATATAATAATATAATTTCAAAGATAATTAATAAAATAATAATAACTCATGAATAGAATCTGGGTTATGAAACCCCTTTCCACATGCTCACAGTCAAGTGAAATCATCTTTAGTGAAATGATTTGATTTAAAGCTGTAAATTTCATGTAGTGTGATGGATTAATTATGTAACATATAAAATAATATATATATATATATATATATTAAATATAATATAAATTGGTTCATAATATTAAATTATGTTTTAATGAAAGTAAATTTAGAATATGTCAGTTACGTCATGCTTCCCTCAAGTAAAACGTGCATCGAACATAAATATAATGGGAATAAACAAGTAATTAATTTAAAAAAATAGAATATTAATATTTATAATATTATTTATGATATTTATATAAAATATTACCATTGATTCATTAAAAAAATTTGTTAAAATTATTTTGGGTGTTTGCTGCCTTTTTTTCTCATGCATGTTTTTTCAAAGATGATTTGCATCTTGTACGTATGATATAACTCTATAATATTCAGATTTATATTACTATTAAAAATATTATATTTATTAATTATAAAAAAAGAATCATTCGTGAAATTTAATCATGGAAAATTTATAACAATTTCATCGTGGAGACGGTATGTTGTACACACACACAAGTGGCATTATTAATTCAATAGTGGATTAAAGGGTAAGAAAGATGAAAAAATATTAATACTTCTAAATAAATATTTTTTAATTATTATCGTATATATATAGATATATATATTCTTTATATTACAATCATTATGACTAGACACGAATTTTAGTTATAGAAATAAATATAATTTGTCATTGAGGTGGTAGTATATCGTACACAAAATCGATGTTTTTGTTTCCCAAATGATGTAGAATGATATGAATAAATATTATTCCATAAAAAATTAATAGATGAATATATACACGATACTAATAATATAATATTGGAATTGTTTATATATAATTTTCATGATTTTTTTAAAAGAGGTATATTAGTTTGGATTATTACCATCGCTTAGAAAAACCTATTTTTGATGTCTTCTTAATGACCCAAGGGATGGTTTTTCATGAGAACCTTAAACTATAGAATGTGGATAATTGTTTTATAGAGATATTTCTATTGGTCTTAAAGAAGATATATTTATTGAATGGTGTGAATAATTTAATGAAATGTGTTATCTTTTATAATTGATTATGAGTGACATTTTTGTAAGTACCAAAATCTAGTAATTAATAAAAATCCACTATAAAACCAAGATCCTATAAAGTTATAAATAATGGGAAATAAGAAAAAATTTGTCCATACACACCTCAAAATCAATAAAATCTATTTCTAAGCATGTAAATCTATTTACCTTAATGGTTACTGACTTTTACCATTAGTTTTCAGCATGTTATCTTTTTTTAACATGTGTAATTTATTAATTATTATATCATTAAAATGATTCAAATTTTTAAAATATTATCCAATATCTATAAATATTAAATTATAATTTCATAAATTATATTTATTTTTATGTATTACATGCTTTAAAACAAAGACAAGTAACTCACAAACCCCCTTTTAACCATGATCATTATAATTAATTGTTACTCTATTTAATATTCAATATAACTAAAGAAATTATCTTATTACAAAATATTATCTATTATTATTAAAAATATGTAATCAATTTTAGTAAATTCAATTAATATAATTGTATGAATTTAATTTAAAACTGATCATGAAATCATCTTGAAAAAAAGTTATTCCAAAAATTAAATTTTCAAGATTACGATGATTGGACATGAACTCAAAGAATTGTAATTACTTTAATATGAATCTATGTTCATATATTTAGATATATTATATATATAATTTATTTAGATCATTCAACAATTGGGGTTATTTTAATTATTTAATATAGAGAAACATTATTCATTTAAGAAGCATTTTTAGAAAAATGTTCATTTCACCTTAAAAATAAACATATAAACAATTATAATATAAATTTCATTGAATTTTAATTATTAAAAATAAAAATAATTTAAGAATAAACATGATAATTAAACTTAAATTTCAACCATAATGTTTTTGTAGATCAATTAATTTTTTAAAATTAAATGATAATATTAAAAAACTAATATTTTCAAATATTCACAGAAAATTGATTCTTTGCTAATTTTACTATCACTATGTTAATTTTGAAATGATTATTTAAAATATTATTATATTTTTTAAAAATTATATAAATAAAATTGAATGTAATTATTCATATTTTTTCAATCATATTGTAATAAAAACCTTTTTAATGAATAATATATTTCTAAAGCATGTCAATACAATGCATAAAATTGAATCCTTATGTACAAATAATCTTTTCAAAATCATAAAAAAGTATACAAAAATTCACAAAGTGGTAATTACTATACATACAGGAACAATTAATTGAAAATTCATACCAATAATGTTTATATAGTATATCTTTTTTCATGTTGGCTCAGTGTTCTATGCCGTATATGCTACCAAACATAGTCATTGTTTTAAAAATAAAGGTGTTAAATTTATTCAATATAAATATAACTAGATCAATGTAATATGAGAAAGTAGTAAAAATGGGAATTAAATTTGAATATTTCATTAATGAAATATAATATCATGATAGGGTAAATAAAAATTGATTCGAATGAGAGGGGAAAAATAAATATTAACGTCATCAGAACACTAGGATGCAAAATATGTGAACATTAGCGGGAAGAAAAATATATATAAATATAAAGGAATCATAATTCCCAAGGACTAATAGACTTTTATAGAGAATATGGTCATATGAAATTTAACAACCATATATCTTTAAAAATGTGATTTGTTAAAAGACTATTTATTCATCCAATATAAAGATAGCAAGATTTCATATTTGTTTCAAGACCATTTTCTTATAATTGAGTAATTATTTTAAAATATATACTATGGAAATAAATAATTATCTTCTTTTGAAATATATAATTTTATCCTTTAAATAATTTCAAATATAATGAAATATTCTTTTGAAAATGATATTTATATAGGATGTATGTTTTACGCTTGAAGTATAGAAATCAAATTCTATGAGAACATATGATTCTAAAAAACAAAAAGATGATATTAATATAATCTATAGAAATTTTAAAAAAATGGTTAACAGAAGTTAATATAATTCCAAAAATGAATACAACATCATATAAATATAAAAATACAATGTTCACCATTAATCATTCCCTTAAAAATTAAAACTATATACTAAATAACCACAAAATTCATTAAAATAATTGTGTTTTCAGAAATAATATTTCATGTTAAATCTCATGTTAGGCCTAAGCGTGACTTATTTGACGTCCTAGAGGAATATTTCTCAAAATTACATCAATCACCAACTATTCCTAATTTTTGATCCTATAATATGTTTCCCAAAATGAACAATGTATATATATGTAAAATCTTTTCATTGATGTAATTTTAATTAAGAAATCATATAGGTTTGTGGTAGGATAAGTATCCTTGGATACATTCATGTGTGGGTTAATGAATTGTGGTGTTTTTTGATGGGTTGGTGGTCACATGGAATATTGGTTTTCATTTTTTTATTTTATTTTGATATATTTATATTAATTTCTGATAATAAATGACTCACATCCACAAAATAATATTAATCATAAAATAAATTTTTAACCACTATGATTCTCTCTGTATAATTATTTTCCAAAAAAGTTAAATAATATTAGTTGTTATTATTAATGATCACATTTACCATAAATTATATAAATAAATATTAACATATGTCCAAAAAATATTAAATCTAAATTCCTAATACTAAAAACCATACTAAACACAATGGTTTTTTTCCTTGACACTCTCCCAAAAAATTAATCATCATTTAAATCCCCCATCACATAATACCTTAAAAGGATTATTTCTGATCATTAAAAAATTATTATGCTCAAATATATCATAAAAATATCATTAGGTATATCCCATATCAATATAGAAATATATTAGCTTTTATAGGTTTTATTTTTTGATTTAACATAATTGTTCCTAGAAAATATCTAAATTAACCTAACAATTTCCTTCAGGAGTTTAAAACTTGGAATATAGTAAGGGAATAATTAATATTACCCATAATGAAATATAATATATTCTCAAAAAAGTATATTCATTGGAATTAAACATAGATTAATTTGTAATAAAAAAATTATCCCCTATAGTATCCAAATAGTGATGTGTTTTTAAAACACCTCATTATCTCTAATATTGAAAAAATTATGTTGTAATCATATAAAGATATTTTTTCCAAAATTCATTCAGTGTTTCCTATTCTGAAATTTAAGCATTCTTAAATATAGTTCCAAACATTTCTACAAAACTATCCATGATAAAAACACTCAAGACACCAACTTTAGTATCCTAGAGTCGATGGGTAATTTAGTACATTATAAAAATAATCAAAGTGATTTAATCAAAAAGACCTAATATTTTAGTATATTTAATTATGGAATGTTTAAAATTCAATCTCACATTTCTTTTTGAAACATAAATTGAAATATTTTCATAGTACATGTTCAACATCCTATTACTCATATAATGATAATTTATCCACATCTATATTTTATGAATGCCAATAAAGGGTGAATTTAGGTACTAATTAGGGGTTATATATAATTGAATATATCCTAAGTAAATAAGGGGTAATTAATATGATAACGTAAATGAATGAAAACACATTCCATGTAGATAATAAAATAAAATTTAAACAAATCATGTGATTATATGGATGTAGTAATCTCTTAGAAAATAAAAAATTATTTTATATTGAAGGAAATACATACATTTTTTAGTCCTAATCATAGACATCACGATATCAATTCCACCGATAACTTCAGACAAGATACATTATTTAATTGGCTCGAATATACTATAAATCTATTTAATTATAATTTAGGAATTTTTATATCGAGACCTATAGATTCATCAAAGAGATATGTAATTCGGATCCCCACCCTTTACTGCATTAACGATATCTTCCTCATATATTGAATGATAAATTTAAATAATTAACAACATAACATTTTGACAAATACTCAGTGATATAGTTATAGTCCTTTCAATGTTCTATATAAACCATGTAATATAACTTCATTACAAGTGTTAAAAAACTATTAGGTCCCAATTTTTGGATTTATTCTTAGTTTATTCTAATACAATGGACATGTGTACATGCAGGGCAATGAAGGTCTTGAGGGACAAGGGAAGAAGATAGAGATGACTAAATTTGTGGAAATTTGGACATTATTGGTGATTGGAGTTTTTTATTGGAGACTATGTTGGTGGGGATGTGATCATGATAGAAAAAAGAAGCAGAGCAGCGGTGATGATAGTGGTTGTGGGTTCTTAAAGGCCAGCCATAGTCTAAATTGATGACTATAGTGGATTGTTTGATTAAGGGATTGTGGATGTCATGAAATGATGTGATTTTTTTTATGGCTGTGGGTGTTTGGTCAGCATGTGTGATAATGGTTTCATGTCATTGTTTAATAGAAATACCATTATATATTCATTTGAATAATACTTGAGGAAAATCATTTTTTAACATGTAAAATTAAATTTAGAAAATTAAATGTTACATAGCAATAAAAAAAGTTATATATAAAAGTATTATTTTATACATTTAGTTGAATTGTTAAATAATTTAGTGGAAGTGAGAGTTGAAATATTATATTATTGTTGATTATATTAAGACAAAGATTATTTCACATTTTATGTAAAATATCATAGTGCACATTATTTGTAAAGCTTCAAAATGATTATTTTTAAATAATTTTTTATAATTTAAAAATTGGTAAAATTTACTTAATAAACTATCAGACAAATAAATAGTAAAATTGTAATTTTTTAATATGGATATGAGGGAACAAAAAACCCGATCAAAAATGAAAACAAAATGTTCTTTTCTTTTAAAAAGTAACCATTAAAGTGTGACATAAATTTTTTCATCAATTGTAAAGAATAAATTTAAATCTTTCTTCAACTAATCAATGTGGTGGTACATGAAGTATATAAAAATAAATTACTTCATAATAAAGAATTTATCTATAAAAGTGGATATTTAGATGATTTATCTGTAAAAGATCAAACCGTAAATGTAATAATTAATTAATGAATTACATATGGCTGTCAAATTTAAATAAACGTAGATAAATTTTAAATATAACATTTTTAATGTAAAATTATTAAAATTATTATATTATAATATCAAAGTCAATTAAGAAGAAACAAACAAAAATGAAATGAAATTATCTTATAAAACCACTTATCATGTGGTTGTGTTCAGGTCAAATCCATATGGATGAAATAATTAAAATTTAGACAAATAATATATTATATAATTATGGATTAATGATATAAAATATTGGATGGTAATTATATACAACATATAAAATAAATTACCCTATAATATTAAAATTCTCCCCTGTGAAAGGAAATTGCAATGATGATGCTTTCTTCAAATTTCACGATAAGATGAAAATCAATTTTACTGAATAGAATGGGATTAGACATGAATTTATACCATAAATATAACCATATTTATAATACCATATAGATATTTTTATAATATGTCATTAAGAATTCAATAAAAAATTTAATTTTTACCATTTTCTCATTGTTAACTGCTTTATTTTCCAATTCCGGTTTTATCAGGGATGGTCAGGTTTATGTTATTATTAGTTAGTTCAATAATATTAATTTTAGAGATATTATATATATTAATTAGATACATTTTTAGAGTAATCATTAAAATCTAAAAATAGAGTTTTATTCATGTTTCTTTATATAGATGGTAAGTCATAATTATGCACGAGTATCATTATAAAATCCATAATTAGAGAAATAGAAAATAATAGAATGATTTTATAATTTTCTTGGATAATTTTATGTTATAATTATTATTTTATTCATTTTCTCTATCATTATGACTATCAGTATGAGTTAAAGATAAAAAAAATTTCATCATTTCATGTCGTTGTAGCCTATCATATAGATGTGTGATGTATTTGATTACCATTTGAATTTTAAGGACATTGATAATTATTATTCCATCGATATAATAAAATTTTATTCTATATTATATTATAATGTTAGTATATTTTAATTCTATAGACATACATTTATATGCGAGAATAATAATTAAAAAGATTTATCTTAGGGAGGATTATTACCTGGCTATAGAAAGACATCCTTCTTATACCTAATTAAGGATCCTAGGGTTAGTATTTAGGGAATAATGACACCTCTATAATTTAGAAATTTTTGTTTATGATAAATTTTTTCATGTTTTTGTTAATCCAAATTGTAATAGTGGCATAAAATAGTGATAAAAGTTTGTTATCTTTCATAATTGAGATGATGTGCAATTTTTGGAAAACCCAAAATTATTTTATTTTTTAAAGTCACCCTCAAACCAAGATCCTCCCAAATTGATAAATAATATGTTGGATATAACATAATATGGATCCTCACCTCCAAAACCAATAATAATCCCATTTTAAATATGTTGTCCCATTTTCTTAAAAGTTTACTCTATTATATAAATTCAGTTGTCACCACAGTTACACTTTTTTTAACATTGGAAATATTTTATTTACCCCTAAAATAAAAAAGATTATATTTTTCATTCCCACATAATATTAATAGGACATAAATTGTTTAAAATTAAAATTTTATCTGGGTTGAAAATTAAGATTCCCTTAACATCAGGTTACATTTAAGGACCCAGTTTACCCACTACCATATAAATTGGTTTTAGATTCATTATACTATTCATTATGAAAAAAATTTCATTATCCATGTAAAATACACCAATCTATTTTTATTCAAAATATGAAATATATTTTTTCAAATTTATGTAATAGATGATTCGTAGTTTCGTTTAAAAGAGACCCCACAAAATGTGTCGATAATCAGTTTTTCATGAAATACATTTTCAGGATTAAGATAATCATAAATTAATTGAATGACAATTAACCCAAAATATATGAATTTTTATTGATATTGATATATATATATACTTATATCATAAAATTTTAATTTCAATATTTAATTAATATGGTTTAATTAAATTAATTTAAATATAGTTAAATTATGCAGTTAAAAAAAGATTTAATATAAAAACCATTTTAGAATAAAAATAAACATATAAAAAATACAAAATAAATAAGATTGTGATGTAATTAATTAGATTAAATGTTAAAATTAATAATTTTCTTACATTCCAATTTTAATATGATCATAATGATAGTTTTATATTATAAAATTTATTATAATGACATGCCAGTTTCACAAAAGGTGTTATTTTTCTCTTTTCACAAGAAAATTTCCCTTAAAAACACAAAATTTGTACATTAATCAATTTTTAAATTATTAGGTAAATAATTAATATTAATTTAGTTAAATAAAACATCTAATATTATAATAAATAAATTATATTATTTTATCATAGAATGAAATGCCAAATTTTTTATAAAGAGTATATTTTTAATTTATAGAAATATGTAACTAAAAATTTTCTCATTGTTTAAAATATATTTTCTTCATATGAAATATTTAACTGTATTTTTAAAAAAAAAATAATTTTATTTCATACCTCTGATTTTTACATTTTTTTAATAGTATATGGTCATTTGTTTGGACTATGTGATACATGTTATATAAACTAATAACAATTGTATATGTTTAGAAATATCAATGTTCAACATTTACCATGGAGTTTGTTTGATGTTTGTCACATTTTATTTATAAACATGAAAATATTATATATTATTT
Source organism: Viscum album (assembly GCA_963277665.1). Classification (NCBI taxonomy): domain Eukaryota; kingdom Viridiplantae; phylum Streptophyta; class Magnoliopsida; order Santalales; family Viscaceae; genus Viscum; species Viscum album. Next base: position 19,197,343 of record OY728129.1, on the reverse strand, counting down.
AGTGAAATGTTTATTTTAAAATAATGGATTTCTCTATTCTCCCCCCATAAAAAAATTCCACCACAAAAATATTACTTTACATAATAATGTAAAATTAGGTGATGGTTATTTTTATACTTGGATTCTTCTTATTCCCATGTTACATCATCATAAATATAGTTTCTATATATTAAATTAAATAGTATAATTTTTTCCCCTAAAAATTTATCTATATGGTCCAAAAGTTTTTTTATTTCCCCTCATAAAAGAGTTCATTTTCCAGGTATAAAATTTATAAATTCTTTAAATGTGAGGGATCTATTATGTATATCCTTAATTGGGGTATTTGTAAATTATTTTGTACTGGATAATTTAATTATCAGTGTTCGTGTTGATATTCCATTACTCTGATTCGATCGGTTATCTAAACGGTGAGAATGTAACATCAAAATATCTTTCCTTTAATTCAAAATATCATCACTCCATTTCACAAATATATGTATTAGATCATATTTTCATAGTAATGAAAATATATATCTCATCATTTATCCTTGAAATAAATCTTTTTTTGACTCTATGTATCCGAAATGTGATGTGGAATTTTCTTTTTCATTTCCACCATTTAATTTACCATTCCATATCCATGTTTCTAATATTTAGAAAAAAAATTAATGAACATTGATATTCTAAATATCATTGAAAAATGATCTTTATATTGATCTATTTGTATGATTTATTTAATGATTTAATAATATATTAACTTTAGCATATGTATATTCTAATCCAACAATACAACAAATTCCGTCAAGTAGTCCTTGAACATATTTTCTAGTGTTTCAGTAATCTATTTTTATATTCCATCATTTGGTAGTGATAAGATAAACTAATATACAACTAATTTTTTCTATAATGATAGTGGATATTCTAAAAACGGTGTTAAATTTTAATATTTATCCATTATGTTCGATATTAGGTTTTCATGCATCTTCACCACATCGCTATTCTATATTATCACATGATTATCATCTAATATGTCATATCTAATTCTAATATCATTTTCATTATTTTTACCATAAACCACATAAGCCCATATATAATAATATTATTTATAATTATTTTTTACCTCTAAAAAAATCCACATTTATATATTCCTCATTTAATGTGGGAATGTTTAATAGTTATACCATCCTATTGAATATTTTCATTTTACACATCACATGAAGATATATAATACATTCTGATTAATAATCTCGGATCTCTTTTATCTTATTTCCCCACCAATTGTTTACATAGTGATCTCAATACATCTTCATTCTCACTTGGATGGTATAGAAGGTTGATTTATGCTAATAATTAAATAACTTCTTATTTATATTAGGATTTGATGAAACTAATAATATTGATCACAAAATTGCCACTCAATATTCTTCAGTTTTGAACACTATGTAATTTTTTATTTATTATGCCTTCCATATTCATATGTGTTTCCAAGTCATCACATTTAGCATCCCTAATATTCATTCAATGGGATGGTTGAGAAATAATTTTACAAATGAACGATTATGTTCCACTATTTTTGATCACCATGTCAATCATTTTCCTGTCTATAAAGATTGGATCCACATAAATTGTCATTATTAATCATTCTTCATTATGATTTCAATGTAGAGAATCAACCTAATTATTTGAATTCCCTACCATTCTCTATCCATGTTTTTTATTTTAGGTTATACTATTCTTCATGTTATATCTTCTGTTTGATGTTCATCTCTTGTAATCTATGGCCAATCAAAAAATTTGGAGGCTTTATTTGGATTTTGGAAATTTTCATGGTTAGTGTTCACAATATTAGGATAAACCATATGGATTCATAAGAATGAGGATGTTTTTTGTTTAGTTTGTTCTAGCTCAGCTTGACATCCATGTTCTAAGAACGTTTTGGCTCAAATGATATAAGGATTGATAGAAACCATGTGGCTTATTTTGGTGTCTTATCTCTATGGCATAGTTCAAATAGGATTAGTGGAATCGCTGGTGAAATCATATGGGGTGACTTTTAAAAAATAGTATATCTGATTTACATAGATGGCACACGATATCCCAAACTGTATGGCCATCCTTTGTGATTATCATCTTCTCTCAAGTATGGTGTACATAGTGGGGGATGTATTTCTCAAATTTTTCTGCCAAACCATGCGACCTATCCAAATATTTGAAAACATTACATTACAGGGTTTCCTCCCTTAATTGAACTACATTTGGGGTCTTTCCTCCCAATTTAAAATTCTGAGAACATAAGAGGGAATCCAAAATCACCACCCTTAGTTCAACCAACTCCTTTAGTTACCCACTATCTATTATAAGGTGTGTTCTTTCAATTTTTATAGACATTATCTTCTCATATCTTTTATCTATCTTGGTTATTTGTTTTATCTAAAAAATGATTAATCATGGCCTAGCTCGAGGGATTTGGTTGAAATGTGTAGTAAGTTTCATTGAAGTTTTGGTGTGTCAATTTTCTGTTATGCCTTTTCATTCCTTCTCTATTTTTTCAATTTCATATTTGAATCATTTAGGTAAGTGTATTTTTATATTTCTTTTCATGAAAGATCAATTTTATGAATGTGTTTTTTTAAATTAATTATAAATGTTTTTTTCGTGCTAGTGATGAGTTACTATGCATTGTTGTCATAGACTTATATATGTAAAATGGTGATAATTTGTTTTCAATTGATTTCAAAAATTAAGAATATATATATATGTGTGTATTTATGTATGTATAGAAAGTCTTTTATTAGATTACACATACACTTTAAGTATTAAATAGTGTGTTTTGGATTTACTTTTAACATGGTCGGATCATTTTATTTGGTTTATTTTAATGTTGAGCTTATTGTGTGTGTTTTTATGCCATTGCATGGATTTATTCTTCTGGGATGCCTTTTTGTTATTAGAGGCAGTGAACGTTGTGATTATCTTAATTGGATTTTAGGTATTTTTTATATTTTATGTTATATTTTATGTATAATTATACATATATGTACTATGTTGACATATTGATAAGAACACAAATTATAATGGATTCCAAATGAAATATTCATTTTCAAACATGGATTTCCAATTTTTTATTTTGATTAATTATTACCTTTATTAAAAATGGTTATTTGGTTTCCAAAAAAATTTGATGTTTTTTTCCTATTTGGATCTTTGGGATATGATTTGAAAAAAAAATATAATGTACCATTTGGCACATTTTACGCATGTTCGTTATTTTCGTCATGGTTTTTAAAATGTTTTAGAAATATTTATAGATTTCTAAATTCCAAGGTCTGGTTAGTCTATTTTGATACATTGGAAAGTGTTTTTGAAACTCATTTGATATACTAGATCGGTCTAAAAATTGGATAATTTTATTTTTAATGGGAACCAGTATGGCCATCCCACCAATGAGAGGCTGATCTATTTGTTATTGTCAGTGTTTTGGGCTGAGCAGAAATGAATGTATCTTGGGGCTGTGATTTTCATACACTCATGTGACAACATCCTCATTCTTTTTTTTCCTACTATGATGTTGTTATTTCATGTAATCTATAGGGATGAGTGATGATTTATTTTGTAAACTCTTAGTCACGTGGGTAACCATGGATTTGTAGAGAATCCAACTAGGATGGTTCCCTGGTGAGGCATTTTTAGAGAAGCTAGTTGGATATTGACTATAGAGCTATACTATGCATCAACATGTGAGTCAAATCAGATTACATTTTGGGATTTCTTATATAATTTTTTAGGAATTCACTTTATTTCTATCTATGTGATCATGTTTGTTTATATTTTCATTTTCCTATTAGTTACCATTCACTAAGCGATAATATTCTATTTTTCATTATTGTTTTTATAATCGTAATTTATCTCCATGTTTGGATTATAATTTTTATTTTTGTTTTTAAACTAGGAGAGGAGTTTTTAAAATGAAATGTTTTTTATATATCCCCTAAAATGGTTTAATATTAGAAAAAAAATGTTTTGTTTGATAACATTATGTAAACTAATATAATAAAAGTATTTCAAACTAGGAATTATGGATTGTTTTGTTAATGGAAATGTATGGATTCTACAGTGGTCATCTACTAAGATATTTTATCGCAATACACTTGTTCCACTAAAAGTTGGTAAAACCAAAATGATTATAATTATTAATATTGATCTGGTTTTTATATGGATTGGGATATTCATTTGCTTAGGGTGGCTAATAGGTAACATGTAGATCATTTCATTTATGGTTTTCTTTTTTTCACTTTTTAGTTCATATTTTTTTTATCTGTTGTTTTACCTGGTTAACATTTTATTTTTTGATGTTCAATATTTGTGGTTATGGTATGTACTATGTTTTTTTAATTTTTTCCATGTTTTCATGGGTAAAATTCATTACCATATAGTAATAAATGATGATCGATGCTTGTATCTATGTTGAGAGGAGTGGGAAAACCTCTCAAGCCCAGTTTAAGGATAGTACATGTGTCAAGTCGTATCATAGCCCGACCTGGTTCCTAGATATATGGTATTAGAAAAACCTTATTTATTTAGTGAGTTAGGTATATTGGATATTATGATTATCATATTGGGGGATGTATTTTTTGTAAGTGTGTCATGCAATTTTAATCATTTTTAAAACTGGGTTACATATGATAGTCTGTGACATGAGACATATGGGTTTATGCTATTTTTTATTTGTTTGGTATGTGGGTCTAGGGGAATAGAAATGGAAGTGAATGTGTTGTACATAGTGGTATTTCATAGAGTGGTGACACATATTGATCCTGATTTCACTATTCTAGATTCTTCTATTTGTTGGCTCTTTCTTGGGGTATGGCCTGGATAACCATGTGGTCGGGAAATGCATGTCCACTAGTTCAAAGTTTTAGGATATTTGGAATGAGCTATGTTTTGGATTGATTATGTATTATGTGATGGGATTTCAAAAAAAAACTATATTATAAAAAATTATTTCAAAATGAAAATTATTTTAAGGAATAGGTATTAATTTGAAGTGTTATTTATTGTTTAAAATTTTATTGGAAGAAGAATTTGGGTTTTGTGTTTTATTTGAATCATTATTGCATATTTTCAAAAATGGACTTGGTTGAATTTTATTTTGTAATTTGAAATAGCAGAATATTCTTTTTATATAAATTCATAGTAATTTGTTGTGATGTTTTTTTTGAAATTCATGTATTGGTTTGGAAATTATCTTTTTGGATGAGTATTGAGTTTTGGATTAATGATGATTTTCTTTATGTTATTTTGTGTATGATAACTAGAATTGTCCCATATACTTATAAGAATAATAATATACTTTTGTCCCTACCATGAATCCTAGTCGAGTCGTGGGATATGGTTTTTTATAGTTGATCCATGTCTCCTATGGGGTTTATGGATTGTTAATAGCTATGCAATAGATATAGGAAGTAGGATGAGTATTTATCCCTTTGATAACTTTTTATGTCATGATCATGTCATATGTTCATGGTTTGTTTTATAGTCCTGGTATGGATCAGTTAAATGTTATCATTATGTTATCTCTACCATTTGGGATGTATTGCAATGTGTTAAAGGATAAATTTCTCTGATGGTTAACGCCAACAGTGGTAAAGTTATTGATGTTTGATGATCTCTGGGGAATTCAACATGGATGGTGGACAAAAATGTAAAATATTGACCAATTTAGAGAGTTTTTCCCCTTCCCCAGTGTTATAATCATTGAATTAGATATAGATCCACTCATCATCATAGACATTAATCGATAAATCAAGTATATAATTCTCCCACCATGGGTTATTATGTTTGAAAATATGATGGATAAGGAGTTGTACTCAATGTTGGTTTATGGATTATAGGCTTGGGATCTTTGTAGAATAGAATCTCTCATAACACATAAATCCTCCACATCTAGTGAGAAGTGCTTACCAGTAGAAACACATTGTTGGGAGCATCAGTTATTTCTTCTATCATCTCATGATTCCAACAATTCCTTCATCGGATTAAAGTGTGTTTTGTTTGACCATTTGATTTTGGGTCATCGTATTCTTTTAAAGTATTTTTAACTGAGTTATTTTTTTGGTCACCTAGAGATGTTTTTAATGTGTCTATTCTAGAAGAGATTTTACTAATTAGATACTTTCAATTCATGACTATGGGTCGGTAGATTACTCAAACAACTAGTGCTCCATCCATATACCTCATAGTGAATCGCTTCACACTATATGGATTTTTATGGTGTGGGGGTGTTCTTGGAACACCATTCCATCCCAGTGTTGGAATCGGTATGGTTCAAGTCCTTCTTATTGTTTTTATCTATTTTTTAATGTTCATATTGTTGTAAATTTTTTTTTCTCATCTATTTTCAGTCCTTTGCTTTGGTATTTTTCAATAATGCAGGTTTGCATATTATTTTATGGATCAATATTGTTTTTGGGTTGTAATTTCTTTTATATTTTCATGTCTTGTAGAGATGATGAATTTTGGTTTGTTTTAGTTATTTGTTAGAGATATTTCTATTGGTCTATCTACTGTTGATATCATTGTGTAGGGTTGATCTTGTAGAGAGGGAAAATTATATATATTTATTTTTTAGTGGTTTTAACTGTTGTTTTATTTCTATTGATAATTTCAGGTGTGACTTGTAGAGTTAAAAGATCACAAAAAATGGTCAGGGTTTCCAGTAACATCATTTAGTTATTGGTTTTGATTTGGTCGTCATTTATCTTGGTGACTTTTTTAGGAAGTGTAAATATGTGGTGGGAGTATTTTAAAACATTTAACTTTGTTTTAATTTTATTTTTTTCTTTTCATGATGTGAGTATCTTTTTTGAAAATTGGATTAGGTTCCTTATGGGAAATTATGTGTTTTGGTGTTTTCTAGTGGTGTTTGGCACTATTAATGTTTAGTGAGCAAATTTTGAGAAGAAATAATATAGGTTATTATAGAAGATCTTTTTTAGTTATTTTTTGTATAAAAAGTTTTTATTGATTATATATGAAACATTTTTTATCAAACCATTCGCTTCCCAATTGATAATGAGAGGTTTGTTTTTTTGCGCCTAGGCTTATGTAAATGGTTAGTGAACAATTATAGGAAATTGTGTCGTAATCTTGCATAGTGGATCTATAAAAAGGATAGAGATAAGATTCCCAGTTGAAACACAGTTTCCCAAACCATTTGACCATCCCATGTCAGTTTCTTCTACACTCTAGTATGGTGCACATGGTTAGCACACAATTTTGTAAACCATGTGGCTAACCGATGCATCGTTCCCACATTTCATAAAACTAGAAATTCAAACATTGTAATCTCAGAATATAAAAACATTAATGTTTATAATCCCCATGGTTGTTTTTTTTTCATGTTATTGGTACTTCAAAATCCTTCCCTTTGGATTTCTATTTTATAATGTAAGGATTTTGGTTTTAGGTTTCATGTTCAATTTCTTCTCTTTTAATCACCATATCTTGGTTCATTGTGTTTTTGGTTCTATTTCACTCTAGGAAAAACTCTAAGGGTTAAAGGGGATATGTGACATGTTATTATTTTATGTTAAGGTCCATGTATTGTCTCAAGAGACATTTTCGTCCACTTTTGAGGTTTCTTCCAAATATCACATATTGTGGTAGGTGATTCTAACTATTTCCCTTCAAGTAAAATCCATTTGTTGAATTTGTGTTTGAAAATAATTTATAAATTTATTTATGATGATAATTATGTGTTAGTATGATTTTTAATGTTAGATTAATGATTTTAATTGGTTTATAAATGGGTTTTCATTTGATATCCAAAATTTAGCCTATTTGTATATGCATAAAATGTATTTTTTTAATTCCACATGGATTTTAAGGATAAAATGAAGAATTTTCTATTATCTTTGGGCTTGGTTATATCATCTTATTTATTTCATTATTTAGTTGATCATATTCTAACAGATTTAATTCCACTCCTTGGTTTAATTCTTATATGATGACTTGTAATGAATGGATGTAATGGAAATGGTGATTCTCTATTTTTAGTTATATTTATCTTTTATCTTTGATGATATATTAGATCTGGGAATATCCTTATGTCTAATAAGAGAACATATTAAAATGAAAAAATATTATGATGGAGTTATAATGACATTTTCATGGTAATACATGAATTTTATAACCCATATATCTCTTCCTTCAACTATCCTTTAGAAATTGTTCTTTGGATTATAAATAGGCACGATGTGACTAAATGGACCATTTGGAGCTTTGGAAGTTGATTTATAAACAAAATGATATAATGGACCACCTGGAACCATTCGATCATGTTGTGTGATATCATAAAGGGTTTGAAAATGGTGTTATAAATGACATGTATTTGAAAATTAGAATGCATTTTTTGTAATTTGTAGAAATTAAGAATGTGCTTTTTAAATTCATGGGATGTGTAGATATGGGTCAATCCATTGATAATTTTATGTGTATGGGTAATATCTATTGTAGTATATCTGAGGAGAGGGTCATAAGACAGTTGGGGTCAGATTTTTCACTTGGAAAGCTTTGTGATGTCTATGGGTTTTGTGGTAATTCAACACATTTAACAAACTTATCATTCTTTATGTACTAATATCATGTTGTTCATGGACCATGCCAAAAGGGTCAAGTGACATTTTCTTATTGCCCCTATTTTTTCGGGTTTGTACACCCTAGATTTATTCATAGGTCACGTGGCTTGTGCCACTGGTGAGGTTTGTTTTTATTACCGAGTTTTTTATTGACTATGGAAATGAACAATACATTGTTATGTGAGTCAAATCAGAGTATGTAAAGATATTTCATTAAGAGTTGTTTATAAAAACCTGATGAGTACTATATATATTCGTGTTTGTTTCAATTTTTATTTTTTATTAGCCTTTATATTTTTATTTTCATTATTTTTTTCATTTTCTACTTGGATATCCATGTTTATATTTATATTTCTAATATGGTTTTTAAATATTCAAATTTGTTTTTAAAATGGAATATTATGTTTTTTGTCTGTAAGATGGGTTTTATAGAAAATTCTATGTTTAGTTAATAAAAATTATAAACCAAATTTTATAAATGAATTTAAAATATATATTAATGGTATATATCGAGAAATGAAATTTGTGGATTATATGGTTAATACCTACAAGGTAATTTCTCTCAAACCCTTTTTCCACACTTGATGTCAGTAGACACGATATTTTTTATAGGTTTATATTTTTTATATTTTCCCTATTGAGAGGGTTGGTATTTTGGTTTGTGGTGATGAAGAGGACACATTTCGATCAATTACTTTATATTCTTATTTTATATTAACTTTTTAGTTCTATTTTTTTCAGCTATTGTTATATCTATATCTTGTTGTTTTTACTGTTGTTTTGTATTAGTGGTATAAATTTCGTACTCTATTTGGTTATTTGGTCGATGTTTTTATTGGCATAAATCTTCCCCACTGTTATATGTTTGATTCTATGAAAATCACTAAAAATTCTCTCTAGATAATGTTAATATCATTCTATGTGAATAAATTTTGGAGCCCTTATGATCTTAATATATTTAACAATTCTATCCATATTGATAATGTCTCCAAATATTCATTATCATGATTACTATATGAAAACTCGAAATGTCTAAAACAATACTTCTCAAAAAAAATAAACTACCATTTGATGCAAACTACCGGTTTATCATTTTTCATCAATACATATTCCATGACCTTCTTTAGGGAGTTACTGTATACTATGTGAAGTTACCCAATAGAAGGAAGTGTATTCACCATTGCAATGATAATCATATTTTAAAATTACTTGATTCTCTCTTCACATTATTTTTTACAAACTATTTGTACTCTCCTATGAGACATCACAGTTAGTGTGTTTGATAATTTTGAGTTGTTTCTCTCGAATCATATGTATTACAAATATAGTATTTGCCAACAATATATCTATAATATAGATGTTTGTTTGATCCCCTCATCAAATTCTTTTATCATTGAAGAAAAAACATATATCTCTATACGAATGGTAAAATTCCCCAAACATGACAATTAAATCATTTAATAATGTAATTTATTATAAATTATATATATATACCTTTATCGACATCTTTATAACAATATTAAAATTTTTATCTTTATCCTCCTTTTTTGAGAATATTAGAATATCGTTAGTAATGGCTATAATTTTTGGGGTAATCTATAAAGAATCTGTTAGTTAATTCCATAAATACATAAAGTGATTAGTGAGTGTTAAGGTTATGACTATGAAGTCATATTTTCCAATCATTGATAAATACGTGGAAATCATAATAGTTTCAATTTTCACTTTTAATTATTGGTATCATTGTTAATGGTCCACCGTAATGTTACACATGGACTGATATAGATGATTGAATAATTAATCTATTTATAGTGGGGGTTACTTATTCATTATTGTAATTTTTTGTATTTCATTATAATATATACTAAGGTGAATTATACCAGCATTCTTTCTAAAAAATAGGATCAACATTGCTCATAATGAAGTACTCATGCATACTAAACCCATTCCAAGAATCTCTTTATGTTTTATATTATGTTCATCCATCATAGTTGTAGCTATTAAGTAGGGAGTCTTTTGTATGGGTAGATATCCAGTTAAAATTTTAATTGAGAACTCAATAAAATGGTCATAATTATGTCATGGAAAATTAGTAAGGAAAAAAATTGTATAGTGACTCAAAATAGTAATTTAATCAAAATTATTCTCTCCATCACTTCAATCATTTGAGAAATATATAATTTTTTGAAATGAAATAATATCCATAATTGAGAAATGTATTTAAATGTATATTTATTCCCATGATTACATTTGTACATTATAAATAGTCAAAATAGGATGTGGAGGGTGATCACTATATTCAATCAAATTATGTTGTCCTTACAAAAAGGAAAAAAATTTGTCCCCAATATAGAATTAAATTGTACTAAAGAATGTATGAAAATAGTTTTTATGATTCTTAGTCCTCACACACTAAAATGGTAATAGAAATCTACATTGGATGAAAAAATTTATTCCTTAATTATTCCCATAGATATATTGGCTCCCATATTTTGATGTAAAGATTGAATTTATCTACTAATAAATAATGATAAAAAATATTTTCTCAATCCAAAAATCAAATGTCTTGTTTCTGTTATGGGATGAATAAATAACATAACATTCACAAGATATTTTTGGTATCCACATTAGAAATAGTGATATCATAAGAATTTCATTTCACTTTAGAAATCTGTTGTTGTTAACATTGATTTCATATAACGACCCCTGGATTGAGGAATTAATTTTTATAATTATTTTTCCACTTATTAATGATACACTGTAACATATTATGAGTATTTATTTGACGATTCTATACTTCTAACTAATTATTTAGTTTCATCATCTTAATAAAAAATCTATTATCTTAATGATCCACTTTTAAACATTTATAACATCTTTTGATACCCTTGATACTTTTTTTTCCAGATGATTTAGGACACATTATTAACAAATGCAATATTGGGTATTCATTGATCCATGGGATTTATATATTATTACTCTTGAAGTAAAATCTATTTTTTTCTCTTAATCTCTAGCCCTATAATACCAATATGGGTCACTAATCTCCATCTCGAACATAATGTAACATTAACAGATCAATTCAATGTTTTCAAATTATTTAATCATTAATAATTTCTCATAGACACCACTTTAATATTCTAATGATGTAGTCCATCATATTTCATTGTTTATGAAGAAACATAGAAATAAAATTAAATCAATGGGAATTCTGTATCATATGACCCATTAGAGTCTTATTAATTTTGATTTATTCAATGGACATCCGTTTCCATTCTCTGAACGAGATTTCTGGGAAAATATATTTTGAAACATATTTTTTCGATTCCCCTACATTCTATGGAACAATTTTTTATTTGGACATTATGCTCTGAAATAGTGTCAACCATTGATCTTCTCCCCTCCATGCGATAAATTACTTGTATAACATTATCTTTTTCTGAACTTTAGAGGAAATATAATATCTTATAAATGAATTTAATCTATTATTTTAATATTTGGGGATCATATGATCCCTTAATGGTTGGATTCATTTGTTATATAATAGACTCAACAATAAATTTATCATTCATAGAAGGAATGTGTTCTAAAAAATTCATATTATTATTCATAACATGAATAATTTAATATAGTAACTATATGAATTTCTCATCAATAAATCATTTAATTCGTAGTGTATCACTATGGAAATCGATACATTTCTTATCACATTGGATTTTGGAAATATTCAAACATTTTCCAACTGTTATCAATAATAATCCATAGGAAAAAATGGATTTACGTACTAAATAAAATGGTTATATAAAAAGGAAAAATATGAAAATTGAATAAATAACTACGAAATGGGAATTATATACTAACTAATTATTTTATATGTTTCAATATATATCATCTGTCGTAATTTCAATATAATGTTTTCTAACCTAATAATATACACAAGTATGTCATAATGGTTTATAAAGTGTTTTTGATTTTTCCAAATCATATACCGTAAGAGTATCAAATTTTGTGTGTAAAAAGGATTCATTTTCATCACATTGTTGTGGTTGTGTTAATAATATTCCCACACATACACAGATCTATATTTTTATTTTGTAATGACACTTTTAAAGGGTGTGTGTGTACCAAAAAACTACAAATCATTATAAATTCAAGCACATCAAGATCCCACCACCACTAATTAAAAATTCAAATACAAAATTGAAATAACCTTGGACTTCTCAGAAATCTAAAATTACAAAATTAAATATATCAAACCTATAATTATCAGTTGGTGAGCTAGCCTATATTAAATTATCACCATTTGTTGTTTTAATACCAATCATCATCTATCTCACCAGTGCCGAACTCGTCATTGACATTGAGCATCAAGCCATCATATCCTCCTTCTTCCTGATGTTGCTTAGATAAAGTCATATCCTAATGAGAATTGAAGCCACTACATAGATCCACTTTAGATATATTGGGGGATACATAGTTCCAGAGAAGAGAAAGAAACAACTCATTGCAGGTTGAAACAATGATAGAAAAATCCTAGAACAATTGATTCCTAAGAAGGACAAAACCGTCGCTATTCTCACATTCATCCAGGAAACATCTGCGCTATAGTGGTCCCCGAACCACCACACCAAAGCCTTTACATCGATAAAAACACCAGAAGAGACCAACTAGTAGAAAAAATCACAACATTCCAAACCCATCATCAATATAGAAAAACATCAAAAAATTTAATCAACTCTACATCGAAGAAGGAATCAAATTTGGAACCATAAAAAAGGATAAATCCGTAGAGAAAATAATAATAAAACATTAGTGATGAGTAAAAGTGGAGATCAATAACTTAATATAATGAATAGGTTATTGGTAATCCACAACCGACACACTACGAAGCCCAAAAAATCATTGAGTATAATGATCCCATTCCAACCTGGAAAAGAGAATCTCAACAAGTGTTAAAAGTGCAAGAGAGGAAGCCCGGGAGAAAACATTGCGCCATCACTAGAGAAAAAAAACAGGGACCTAATAGAAAACTAGAGTATTCCATCCACAAGAGAGAACTGGGGGAAACGCCTTAGAAGAACCATGACAAGGATGAATAGAACTCTAGGGGAAATCCAAGTGGGGAGTAGGAACCCTGGCATATTGATCATGCAGGAGAGAGATGAGAGCCAAATGATTACGGAGTCATTATATCTTTTTAGATGTAATTGCCTGATTTAAAATGATTCTAGTGCCACATCATTATATAGTATCCAGACATTGATGTAATTTCTTGGAAACCACTCTTCATATAAATTCCAAGGAGTTAAAGATAAAATCATATAAATAGACATATCTAGTAAAGGATGATCTATAAACATTACACATTAAGATGACTTTATATTAGAATCAACAATATATCATTCTAAAGTAAATTTTATTTTTTAAATTTTAGAATTTAGGTCCATAATCTTACATAACAACTCATATTTAAACTATATGGACCCTTATAATATTAATAAAATTTTTCTAGTATATAAAACATTTAAAAATTGAAAAAATTATTCTTATTAAAAATCATCATAAATTTATAATTTAATTATTTCTTTCCCTTACCCATCAATAATAATTTTTTTAAAAAAATATTATTTTGGTTTTTAAATAATTTTCAATACTTGACATAAAAAGAATGATTGATACCATTTTTATGGGAATAGTAATAAAAATATTCATTTTTAAATATTATCATTTTTCTCTAAATAAAAATATTATCACTCATTAAATAATATTCTCAACCCAATTATTTATAAAAAAAATTTAATAAGAAAAGTTAAATGAAAATTTAAAAAAATCTGATGGATTCATTCAAATTCCTAAAAATCTCGAAGGATATTCTCAAAAAATAATACATTAAAAATGTATAAAATATATTATATTGTAATTTTACAAAAATAAATCATATTGTTTTAACCAAACTCAACTGAAAAAATGATAAATCATGTATGTTACCTAGGTAATCATTTTCATATAATCTATAGAGTATACCTAATTGTTAAACATGTAATAACTATGAAAATTATACTTGAAATGAGACCATCGATTGTACTTATATTAACCCTAAAAATTACACATGGAATAACCATCATGACCAACATATCACAAAATAATACTCAATGAATTAGAGCCATAACACAGACCCACACATATTTTTTACAACATAACAACACATTTTCATATAAATTTCCCAATGTCCATTAAAATTAATAAAAAATTAAAATATAAAAATATAAAAACATTTTTAACAACCATAGAAAATAAATTGTAGATATTGATATATCCCATTGAATTAAAAAAAATTCAAAACAAAAATTCCAAAATAAAATTGTTGAAGGTATTTTATTTGAATAAAACATAAAATACTATAATGGAATTCAAATATGAAATAATGTTTATGGTAGTAGGAAATGCATTTTCTCCATATTCATTAAAATAAACGAATAATAGTTTTTATTAAAAAATAAAAAAATTCTACAGAAAAGTTCATTTTGAGATAATTTAACAAATAGTAGAAAAAGAAACATATTATTTTCCTTACAATTGATTTATATCCAGAAACAACACATATAATAAATCAGTTTTGAAAATCTAAAAACATGGAACATATTAAGGATACCATTTTCCTTGAAAATAACCTTGGAATAATTTATAAGATACATCAAATAATTGAGTAATAATAATGGTGGTGAATGTTATTCAAGGAATATTTGTTAAAAAATACATTCATTTTTACTTTTTAGAAGAGTTTAAAGTGGGTGTTTAAAAGATTATTTTTATAGAATATCTATTTTCCTATGTTTTACTCATCAGATAGATTATTTATATTAATTATTAATAAATCTAGGATAATTATATAATTGATTAATAAACCACTTAATGTTTATTATTACAATTATATCACATATAACTTTGTTATATAAATTACATATTCAATTAATTTCACATAAGATGATTTAACACTATTCAATATATATGCACAAAAATATAATAGGTATATTGAAATTGGTCAAAGGGTTAATAATTTCATCATATAGAAAACAATATTAACTAAATAATTATATGTTTTAAAAATAAAGTATATATTTAAAAATAATTATAGATGACGTTGACAAAAATTTTACAATAGTCTAATCATTGAGATAGTAAGAAATCCATAGGCATGAGAAACATTTCGAATCTCCAATGATCAATATAGAGAGAGGTTATGTAACATTTCATAAATAAAAATATAATAAATAATAAATATCTATATATAATTATATATACCTTCCATTTAATGTGATATTTTAAAAAGTATCACATTAATTAATTGATGTGGTAGTAAACACATATACACAAATGTCATAATCATATTTAATTTATACGAATGGTAATAATTTAAATGATATACTATCTAATAATAGTAAAAATTATTTAATGGATATAATATATAATGATCAATTCCATCATTGTAACCAGTTATAAGAGGTTTTGATGGAAAACTGACCAAATCAGTTTGTGAGGATTTAGTCTGCTGTAGGAATGAATGACAAGTTCATTTCCTAATTTTATGGTATATTATACGTATATAGGTATTGAACTTAACATAAAAACACCTTAGTATAAAAAAGATACATGTTTTAAATTATTATCACTATTATAGAATAATTTAAAGTGGGGAAATATGATATAAGACTAAAACATACAGTTAATATTTTACCACTTAATTGGAATGTGTCATTAGATTAAACCATTAATAACTATAAAGAAGGTATTTGGCCTAATAAATGTACTATAGTAAGTGTTTGGGGGTAATATGGTGGTATATTTTAGTTAATTTATGATCTTAATAGAATTAAAATTTTGATCAATTATGAAAAATATTTTCACTTTAAAACAGAAGAGATGAACAATCTTAGAATTAATCAATATATTAAATTTTTATTAATTATTTTATACTTTAAAATTTATTAAAAATAATATTTTTATAATATAGTATATTTATAGGAGTAAATATACATTTCAAATAACATTTATTCATGTTTATCTGACCATTTTACTATTTTTAATTTCTTTTAACTACTTAGTTACCATTTTTTAACAGACCGTGAGAAGAAAAAAAATTAGGCATTATATATTTTCTATAAATAAATAATTAAAAATAAAAGTATCATTTACAAAATTATTATAAATATCATAATAAAAAAACATAATATTTTTGTTGAATTTTAATTAATTTAATTTAATAATTTTTATTATAAAAAATCATATATGTCAAGTTGTTGAACTATTCGTTACAATCATTTTAATAACATCATGACAACATGTAAAATAATAAAATAAAAATTTACTATTTCACTACAAATAAATATTTTCTATAATATTATTTTATTGTATTAATTATATACATTTATAATTCTATTAATATTTATAATATCTTCTGTTCGATTTTCCCATTAATTGAATAGTTATGGAATCTGTGTTACGAATGAATATACGGTAATAATTTAATCAATTAAAATTGATAGTAAATAACCACGATCATGATTAGGAATCTATATTTCCAAATTATTTTTATAATGAATCTTTCCCTCTAATTATCCATGGTTAAATATTTTATATTTATTTAAAATTAAAATTGAAAAGGTTTTACTTTTCTTTTTAAAATATGTAATTAAATTCAGAATCACAGTGTAATGGAATAATCATACCATATAAACAAATTTGGGATGTCTTTGGAAAAAATGGACTGAGCCTATATAATTTAGTCATGTTATGGGTCCATATTATTCTCTATATAGTTTTGTTTGTAAACCATAATTAATTTATTTAACCATTAACAAGAATAATAAAAATCTAAAAATTTAATTAAATTTACTAAAAATAAATGGTCCTATTTGCCAAACCAGGAACCACTAATTAAAAATATATAATACATTAAAAAATCAAAACACATAATTGGAAGAATATAATTTGAAATTGAAAATGAATATCCAGATGAATAATTGTTTATTTAGTAAAATATCATTTCTGATTATATAATGTGTTTATAATATATTCATATATAGTATTCAATTTGAAAAATAATTATTAGATTATTTAAAATAAAAAGTTTCTAATAAATTTTAAAACTACATAATAATATTTTGATTATTTTTAAATAGAATGAGTGGAAATATTGTTTCAATTAAAATTATTATGGTTCACCGCCTAATGAAAAACCAAGATTTTCAAGGAATTCTAAATATATATGTTAATATAATTTTAAAATGATGAATTTCATAAATTATTTACATTATTTGATATTAATATTAAATAATTAAAAATTTTAAGTAAAAAATATTATTACATAAGAATCCAATACTTTATAAACAACATTTTAAACATTTGACCTTAAAATTGTATAATATTTTAAAAATTAATATAAGTCTATAAAATGTTACTACTAAAAATTCAAAAAACAATTATTTAAAAAATTAACTTGGATACTAAATCCTTCCCCTCTTTTGTAAATTGAATCCTCGTAAATTTATACACTTATTAAACAAAAGGGGATACCTTTCAATCAATAAATTTTCAGACTCCCATGTTAAATCTTAAACCGTATGGTTTTTCAACAAAACCATAACTCAGTGAAACCTATTGTTCCAGAATATTATCTCTTTAATGTTATGAAACTGTATAAAATATTCCCCAAAAGATTTATTCTAGTCAAAAATACACCAAATTAGGGATCAAAACATGATATGAATCTCCCACATACATTATTTACCTCAAAACATGATAAAAAAATTTCCTCATGTGAAATACTCAAAGTAAATCCACTCCCTAATAAAATTATCCTATATTTTATAAGATTTAATATTGTATAAGAATACCTTGAATAAGTATCACATTTTTAATCAAAGATGACACAATTTTGTATGGATACAAATAATAAAATATAGGATCACCTATATTTAATGATAAATCCTTCCATCAATTATCCATATACATTCCCCACATTATATGGTCTATCCATATATGATGTTCAATTAATTCCACCATCTATACCCTTTACTCTACAAATTATGGTCCCATCAACTTCTTCTCAAATACTTCATTAAAAAAAGATAGAGTTCCACATAATATTAAATATAATTCCTCAAATTTTCAATTTCTATAATATAATAAAAAATATTATTATAAGAAAACTAGAATAAATAAATACATCAATCCGAACATCCCTGATATCCCATTTATTAAACATAAAGCATATCTTATATTTTATGAATTATTCTTATGGATTTTCAATCTGAATAAGGATTAATAATACATACTATACATAAGGTTATTTTAATACATAATTTCATCTAATGTACTCTCTAAAAATTTAATTTCAACATAAGATATTGTTAAAATACTGTAGAGGGAAGATCTCTAGGCCATCTGATTATCCCTTTATGATATAGTCAAGAATGTTTATCTATTGGAATATAATATCAAACATTGAATAAATGTGATGATTTAGTTAATTTTAATTTTAATCCAAAATTTCTATATTATATGAATATTTAATTGTAATTCCCACTACAATATCCAATAATCTATTTTCTCATTTTCATTCTGGTATAGGAAAATGCTGAAGCATTCCTTTCAAATAATTTAATTCTTATTTAAACTATGGAAAATTCATAAATTTCATCGTTAAATATGAAATATTTATTTTAATTCCATCTTACTAGTAATTATAAAAACAACCGCAATTAATCATAGTCCTTCATGGATGAATAAAAATGGGGAACAATGAGTTTTACTCAATAATTGTATAATCAACTAGGAATCAAAAAGAAAAATTAGCATCATTGAAAATCTAAAAACATAATCTTTATTATTGTTTATTATTGTTATTTTATACTTATTTACTAGTCATACCTTTCCTTTTACCTTATGTTCTTCCTTTTGAGATTTTATAATTATCTATTAGAGAGAATATTTTAATAAAACATGAATCAAGTTAGAGGATCTTTCTACAAGAAAAAATTATAATTCAAATTTCATAAATTCATTATCCAAAGTATTTTGTTCCAAATGGAACTTATATAATGATGTATTATGTATTTACATAAATATATCACCTACGTTGAATTTATATCATAGAAGGTATGGAATTTTATAATTGTATCCTCTATAAATTTTTGGTATCTCATTTGTATCAAGTTTACCACAATCTATGAGAATATATCCTTCAATCATTTATGATCAATATATTTTAAATAATATGATTAATATAAATTATGTCTCCATATTTTTAAAGAAAAAACCAAAATTTCTAATTAAATATTATGTGTAGGATAATTTAAATCATAATGGATTTATCGAAATAAAAAATAAGAACTTACCCAATCATCCTTAAATAGAAAACAACCATGGTCCTTCAATGATTCACAGTTCAAGATTATAAAATTATCATTCCTCAATGGATGGGAAAAAATATGAAGTATTTTACAATCATATTTTACGTTCTAAAAAATATTCATCAATTTATTTTTTCAAATGAATTTAACTTCTTTATCACTTAACATACTCAATGTTCTAGATAACCACAAAATGATTTCAAAATTTTTTCGATAATACTATAATATCTGAATAAAAATAAGATTCTTAGAAACATTAGAAGGTATAGTGTATTTATAAAATAATATGCTTTTTTCGGATCAACTATTATTCCATATTAATTTACAATATTTTCATGGAAATAAATCTATTGTAACCAAACTAGTAGTTACCAATTCTCATTTCAACATTTAAAAAAATATAATCTCCATGAATCTAGTCAAACAAGTCATGGATATGAGGAAACATATCCATATTATTTACTTAATTTATATTCAAATATAAATAAATAATGTAAATCCACATGGAACCATCATTTTTTATCATATATAATAAAATAACCCCTTGGTGAAGTGTTAGGTTAAGTTATCAATTTTATATTATATCATGTAAATGGTTTTTAAATCATGGGGGTTTTACTATAGATACCCTATATGTGTGTTTTTGAATTTTTTTATCATCAGGGACTATGGAATTTTTTAATTCCACATCATGATTAGATATCACATTATGAAACTCATCATGGAAAAAATCATAGTATTCTTTCACTATAAGTCCGTTAATAATATATACATTTACAAAATTTAAAAAAATATGTGATAAATAAAAAAAATTTAAATATTTTAATAATTAAATGACTTTTTAATATATTATCAAATGTTTGGGATCATTATTAAATAAAAAAATAACATCATCCAGAATGAAAAATTCATTAGAACTACAATATTTCTTATACTCATAAATATAAATCAAATCTATACCCAGTATAAAATCAATCTCTACATGGGGAAATGAATTTGTTTTATTTTTCATTTCGTACCATGATTAAAGACAATAAAATTCATCAAAATGTTTTCATATTAATACATCCCCTACATATTTTAACTATATGTTTTAAATCAATTTCATGATATTGAATGTTCATGTATGATGAAAATTTATCAAATAAGTAAGAATGTGTACACCCCAAATGAAAAAACAAATTATCGTAATCTAAATAAACCATTAATATACTTTATACAAATTCATTTAATGGAACAATAATTTCTACAGTATTTACAAAGGATTTCACCTTACCATTCTACTTATAGTATGGATTCTTCACATTAGTGTAATATATCATCAAGGATGTACATTCCTAATTCCTCAACTCACAATATATAAAATAGATTACTCTCTACATAAAAAAATTTTCCTAACCAATACCAATATCATTTTCATTTCAATAATGGGACATATATCCAGACATACATCATTAGAAGAACATCAAATATTTGATAGGGAATTTTTTATGACCTGTCCTCGAGACCCATTCCATGACTACCCCAAACCTGGCTTCCATAGGCCAGGGGCTGGGGACTAGCACCAAAGGCGTAAATCCCCAAAACTATGAATGAATTACCTTTATTAAGTGTAAGTACACTCAAACAAAGTACAAGATGGATGCAAAACACTAAGTAAAATTGTGTACAAAAGAGTAATGAAACGTAAAAGGGGCCGGGAATACAAGCCCAACTGTAAAGTAAGAGGTCAACTAAAAAGGAAGTACAATAGAAGAAAAGCAAGGCAGCTATTGGGTCATTCTCTAGAGTTCCTACATGAAGGGTAGGTACAGATTGCATCCATATCACTCCACGTCCATCTGTATCTTCCGTGCACCGACTCGTCGTATGGTCCACCTCCAGGTACCGTCCAGTCCTTCTACTCTGATCCTCAGTTAGCATTGTCCGTTGTCTGCAACCTACACAATGAGGTGCGGGCATATCCCATGCAAGGGTGAGTATAACAATAATAAGTAGGGTCCCCGAGACTCTCGAGGTCTCTCAAATCAAACAAGGATAAATCACAAATTATGAAATCAACAGATAACCCTACTTAAGTATACACCCATTCATATACCTAAGTTATCAAGTAATCCATCTCAATCCATAGGTAAACACAAAAGTTACTGACTCATCTCAAACATGATTTTTATTCACATTATCGAAACCATGGCTGCAAGAGAACTCTACCTCTATCGAGTACAGTGGGCATGCCGCCAACAATCAGGCGCTTCCCACTAACCTTGGACTGCTGAGGTAATCCTCCTATCGAGTACTGTGGGTCTGCTACTCTCACATAGATGCGCTCCCCACTGTGGGTATGCCACCAACTAGTAGGTGCTTCCCCTAATAGCCCACAGAGGTACTCCTCCTATTGAGTACCGTGGGTCTGCCACCAACTACAAGGTGATCCTCCCATGTGGGTCTGTCGCCACCTACCTGGAGCTCCCAATTGGGCTAGTTGAATCGGTCATGTAGTCATCAGGTCTCATCCAGCTACTAGGTCTCCGTACTCCACTCACTCGTCTCTAGGATGGTCCGCTCCATGAGCTACAAGTCGATAGTCCAAATGTCACGATGTCCAATGTAGAAGTATCTACAATGTACACCTTATCGTAGGGGTCTCAACGCAATAGACGACACGTTAATTGGATGCCCGATCTATGAGCTATAAGCTTTTTAGTCCTGGGCCCCGGTTGGATTCATGTTTGATCCAACCTGAATATATCTCAACATTACCCCAAACTGTATTGTTGTATACTCAAATAGACTGTCACATTCCAAGAATACTAGTGCCTCCGACAGTTCTTCCAATGGTCGTCGAGTGCCAAAGATATGGCCAAAGAACGTAAATAAATCGGTAATGGGCTCATGTCTGGTTCGACCCTGTCGGACGACTCGACCCATCCCAATATAGGCCAACCCTGTCTGGGTCGACCAAGTTTGACCCACTGGGTCTAACCCGACCCGTTAGGAGGGTTATCCCGCTAGGTTCAGCCCGGTCCACTGGGACCGGCCCCGCAGACTGCAACGCGATTCGGCCTGGAGGTCGCCGCACAGGTGGCCCAGCTCGGAGGATGGGTCCGGTTCAGCCAGTGTCGTGAGGGACGCAGCTCGGCGGCTCGGCCAAAAAGGTTGGCAGGGTGCCGGGAGGCCACGCAGGGTGCAGGCAGGCCGCGCATGGAAACATGAGGCCATGCGGGGCACGTGCATGCCAGTGGGGCACCGAGCAGGGTGCCGGTAGGCTGCGCGGGGCCCAGGCAAGCCGATGGGGCACCGAAAGACTGGAAGAGTGCGGGAAGCCCGCGTGGGGCGCGGGCATACCGGTAGGGTGCCAGGCATGGTGCGTTGGGGTTTGTGCAGGAGGGTACAGAGGAGGGTGTGCGAGAGGGCGCCGGGAAGGTCCGCGTGGGAGGTCATCGTACAGGCCTCCTGGAGGCAGCACAGGGGGAGGGTAGGAAGGTTGGGTGCTAGTCAGGGCACCGGGAGGCCGCGCAGGGTGCGGGCACGCCGACCAGGCATCGGGCAAACCGGTAGGGCACAGGGAAGGGTGGGGATAGGCCAGGTGGGGCATAGGGCATGCTGGCAGGGCGCATGGCAGGCCAGCTGAGCACCAGGTAGGGCGCTTGGGAGGCCACGCGGGGCAAGGTAAGGGTGCCGGGAGGCCGCACGGGGCACGAGCAGGGTGCGAACAGGCCATCTGGGCACCATGATGGGAGCACATGGTGACGGGCAGGGCGCGGGCAGGCCGACGCGGCGCGCGAGGGCCGTGGTAAGGCCGGGATGGCCTGTTCAGTGTGGCGTAGGCTGGCACGGGCCGGGCAGGCCGGTGGGTATGGCTCGGGCTGACACGGGCCCACGCTGATCGGTGATGGGAGTCGGGCCATGTTAGTTTTGCCTGCACCTTCAGCATTTAGAGGTGATAATAATTGGTTCATCAAAGGAGAATGATGAAAAACAATTTCTTACAAACCTTCGCATTGATTCATTTTAAATGAAGATGTGGAAAATAAAGGTATATTACTCAATGTAAACCCACTACCTTTTTTGGTCGTTTTTTGTTCGTTGATGGAGTTTCTGGAATAATTCAAAGAGGATGGTCATTTTTCGCATCCGCTAAGCACTTCCAAACCAGTGTTGTGTCGGCTAGTAAAAGATGCTCCATGTCGGTAGGTGTCTGTGGAAGAAGTCAAAGAGGATCAGCGTTCTTTATCAGTGGAGCATTCTTCGTTCTTCGTTGGGAGATTTTCTCCCAAGCTCTTCTCTAACAATGTTCCACCAAATGATAGATTCCAACCCAAAAGAAATAATTGATTGTCTATTATTTTAGTTGTTGGAACGAATTCAACTAGAGAATTAATTAATTAGATAGGATCCACCTAATTAATTGATGAGAGTTGTGAAAAATTTAATAAAGGGGAGTTGAAGAGGCTCCCCCATATTAATTAGAGCTTGTGGGTTTCTATACATTAATGGGGATTTTAAGGGGTTTAGAGCCTAGGTGGTCCCCACTACATTAATCCTCTCATGGGAGGTTGAGTTCGGGTGTCCCCCACCATTATAACCTCTCATTGGAAGTTAATGTGCGGTGGTCCCACCATTAACCTCCATGAGGAGGTTTTAAACACCACCCCCCAAATGACGGCTTAAATAAAATAAAGTGTAGGGCACATGAATTTATTATTTTCTTTAGAAAACCCAAAAACTAACTTCTGTCCTTGACTCACTACCATCAAAGTGAAAGTCTTCTTATGCGAATATCAGTGCTGCGAGTTCAACGGTGCCCTCAGATTTCAGTTTCGAGCACCAGTTCAAAATTTATAAAAACCCACGGGTACGTTTACTGAATGTACCCCAACAAAAAACATTAGAAATCGATTCCCAGCACACCATGCCTCAGAATCATGCACCGTTAATTTTATCGAACACGTAAAATTTCCATTTATTAAAAAAACTCCATGGGATTTCCAGGTCTTTACATTTTCCCCATCTCAAGGCATTACGTCCCTATAAGCTACATCTCGAACTAAGGGAACAAGTGGGGGTACTGAGCACGAATCTGAGCCTCCCACTCCCATTTCTCTCCTGGAGGTTCCCATGATGATAGTGAATGCACACAAGAGGTATCAACCATCCATGTAGGACCCGCTCATGTCGATCCTCAATCTCTACTGGGATCTTTGTAAAAGTCACCCCATCATCGATGTCCATCTCTCCATCGTCGATCATGTGGGAAGGGTCATGCACGTATCTCTTCATCTAAGATACGTGGAAGACGTCATGCACCCGGTGCAACTGAGGTGGAAGAGCCAAGTGATAAGCCACCTCGCCAACTATGCTGAGGAACTAAAAAGATCCGATGAAACTCAGAGATAACTTTCATCCTCTTCCAAATCTCTATAGACCTGGTCTAGGTGAGACCTGTAGAAAGATGTGGTCACCATCCTTGAACTCCAGAGGTCTCGGTCTCCTATCCGCATATGACATATGCCTACTTTGTGCAGTGTTCATCCATTACTGGATGATCTTCACCATTTCTGTGGTAGCCTATACCATATATGGTCTCACCAGTGCTGACTCCCCTAGGTCTATCCAGCAGAAGGGTGATCTACATGGTCGACCATACATGGCCTAAAAAGGTGCCATCCCGATGGTGGAGTGATTGATGTCGTTGTAGGAAAACTCCACTAATGGTATGTGATACATCCATATGCGAAGTAAGTCGAGGAATCAAGAACGTAGCATGTCCTTGAGGGTGTGAATGGTCCTCTCAGTTTGTACATCTATCTGAGGATGGAAGGTGGTGCTCAGATGAAGCTGCATCCCAGAAGCTTCCTGAAACCCTATACATATCCCGGAAGTAAAGCATGTGTCACAATCGGAGAAAAGCATAGAAGGTATACTATGAAGACTCACAATCTTCTGCACATAAAGGTGTCCCATGCTCTCTATTTAACCCTTCTCTCTCATCAGTAAGAAGTGGGCCGACTTGGTGAGTCGGTCAACGATCACGCAAATCGAGTAATGTCCCCTGGATGTACATGGAAGACCCATCACTAAGTCTATGGATATCCCATACCACTTCCACTCTGGTACCTCAGAAAGGATTATCCAAGCCCACTGGTACCTGGTTCTCTACGTTCACATGCTGACAAGTGAGTCATCAAGAGACAAACTATGCTACACCTTTCTTCAAACATTTCCGCCAGTGTTGTCATCTGATAGTGTCACCACATCTTCATGGAGAAGACCACTACTACTAACTCCAAGTCATGGGTAGCGTAGTTAGGCTAATTATGTCTCAGATGATGAGAACCACAAGCGATCATTTCTTACTCCTGCATCAAGAAACACTCGAGTCTAGTCCCTGATGCATCTCAGTAGACTACATACCCTACGCCTTCCTCTGGAAGCCTCAAGATGGGGGCAATAGTCAGCCTCTGCCTCAGCTTATGAAATATCTGCTGGCATCTCTCAATCCATACAAAGGGTTTCCCCTTCTTCATCAAGGCTAATAGTGGGGTTGAAACTCTAGAGAAGTCTGGTACGAACCTCCGGTAGTAACCATCCAAAACCAAGAAACTCCATACCTCTGTCACACTTCTGGGTGGCTCCCAAGAATGTACCGCCTCAATCATCACCAGATCCACTGCAAATCTAGCCTCCGAGATGACATGTCCCAAGAAGATAACCTCTCGTATTAAAAACTGAAAATTTGAGATCTTACCATAAATCCGATGCTCTCAATGTGTGTCTAGTACTACCCGAAAATGATAGGCATGATCCTTTTCAATAGTTGAGTAGATCATAATGTTGTCGATGAAGACTATGACAAAGCGATCAGTGTATGGCTGGAAAATCCTGTTCATGAGTCCCATGAACACTGCTGGAGCATTGGTTTTTCCAAAAGGCATATCCAAGAACTCAATGTGGTATTACAGGCATCTGAATATCGTCTTCTACAAATCCTCATCTCGAACACTAAGCTAGTTATAGCCTAACTTGTGGTCTATCTTCAAGAACCACAATGCTCCTTTCAGCTGATCAAAGAGGACTCCAATCATTGAGAGTGGGTACTTGTTCTTCTTAGTCACCTGTTTTAGGAGACGATAGTCGAAAAAAATCCTCAAGCTCCTATCTTCCTTCTTGGCGAACAAAATCGGGGCTGCCCAGGGAGAAACACTGGGACAGATGAATCCATTTCCTTGCAAGTCCTCTAGCTATACCCTCTTCTCACGATGCTCAACCGGAGACATCTAATATGCTGGTGTAGATATCAGGGTCGTACCAGAGTACAGGTCAATGTAGAAGTCCACCTCTCTTAGAGAAGGTAGTCCTAGATCATCATTCGGGAAAACACCCGTGTACCGTTCCACCACTATTGGATATCTCAGACTCTCCACATTAACTACTCAGAGGGTAAGGCAAGCCAAATGATGAGTGATCATATGAACCTCCTTTGAGTAAGTCTGTCTTGTGATGCATAGGCTCCCTTATCACTAGTGAAGGTGAACCTTGTCCCATCCTTGTGGACACATCACACTTTGCACCTAATATATTCGATCTAAGCATGGACTGTAGATAACCAGTAAATAACCAAGATGACATCATAAGGCATTGATTCCACTACAAGGAGATCCCAGTCAATGCTCTCACCTCCTAGAGTAAGCTTACACTGTTAGCACCAGTGCGTGATCATCGAGTCTGCTCCCGTAGGAGTCTCTAACCGTAAGGATCGAGCCAACGACTCTGTCAGAATCTCCGAGCTCTAAATGAGGGCAGTGGAAATGAAAGAGTGACTAGAACCTATGTGTATAAGAACTAAAACTATACTGGATTAGACCCAAATCGTATCTTGAATCATCTTCAGAGCACCATGGTCGTAATTATCCAGTACCTGGAGCTGAGCTCTCGCCTGTCCACCTACTCCCTGCAATTGGGGTGGATATCCTGGTGGTGCTTGTGGTAACACCTCGAATCGTCTCCCACTAACTGATACACGACCAACTCCACTTCCACGCCCAACTAATTCATACAGACCTCCTTGATCGAATCTCTGTCTCTGCCTGGGCGGTTCTTTCGACTACCTTCTGATTATCTGAACGACGTGTCAGACAGTAATGAGCCCTGTGACCATTCCTGCCGCACAAGTAACACTATATGCTCCTGGAATGTCTCACTTTATCTCCACTATGGGTGCCCCGCACAACTGATTCTGAGTTGTGCAATCGTCTACCTCTAGTTCTGGTCATCTTGGACATCTATGACATCTGTCTACTGCCAGCTTCAGAAGACTTCGTTGCATGTTGACTAGTGGTGGGTCTCTCTACTGAAGACTGCTCAGTAAAGAATATATTCACTAAGAGGGCTTTCTCCAACACCCATGCCTACATTGAGATGCTGAGGGAGATAATCAGAGCCCTGATCTCTCACCTGAGTCCCTACGTGAAGGTCTTGGACCTGATGAATGAGTATTGTACCATATCAGTGGTGTAGCGCGAGAGGTCTGTGAACCTTGCTGAGTACTGAGCTACAGTCATGCTACCCTACTATTGATGTAGTAGATCTTGTATCTGCACCACTTGTAGGGTGGATGGGACAATCTCTGCCCGAAATAGGCTCTCAAAGTCTGTCCATAGTAGCATCATCTGTTCATGCACCTAGGGCATTAGGCTCCACCATCTACTTTCTTCCACCTGACACAGACTCACAACAAGGATCACCATGATGTCAGATGGTGTCCCTACTAGTCTGAAGACTCTCACCATAGCCTCTATCCAATCCTCAACCACCATTGGGTCCATCTCTCCCTTGAACCCGGGTGGACCCTAGCGTTGGAACTTTTTCAATGAGCTCATGCGGCATGCATCATCTACTACTGGGGCTGGTGGTATCGATGGCCCAATGGGTAGTGGTACTGCTGGTTCCTCCACTGGAAAAGGGCCCTGCACTGAGGTCTCATCGCTCGTTGGGTTGCCTGAGTGTTTGACTCTTGGGGATCTAACAGGTCATCCGTGAGGAGGCATCCTGAAAGAAACAGATGCGACACAGTCAAAATATTATACTCGGTGAGATGACCTATTTGATCTCACATAAAGAAAACTTTTGAAAACACAGACACAATCAGTGTCTTTATGCATTGAGTCAGAAATCAGAATTCAGGGTTCTAGTGTTTGGATACATCAGCCGCCACACCAATACTAGACTCCCTGTACTAACAACCACACTTAGTACCCTTAAAAATATTGATTCACAGAAAAGAATGATCAATGTATTAAGTTATGTTATAGAACCTACTCCTATGATACCAATATTTCATGGCCCATCATCAGGACATGTGCCATGACTACCCCATGCCCGACTTCTATAGGCCAGGGGCAGGAAACTAGCTCAGAATGCGTAAATCCCCAAAACTGGGAAGGCATTGCCTTTATAAAGGGCAAGTACGCACCAACAGAGTAAAAGATGGAAGAAAAAAACTATGTAAAATAGTGTACAAATGAGTGATGATAAGTAATAGGGGCCAGAAATACAAGCCCAACTGTAAAGTACAAGGACAACTGAAAATCAAGTACAAATAAATAAAAGTAAAGTGGATACTGGGTCATCCTCCAAGCTTCTTACATGAAGCGTAGGTACATATGACCTCCACATCACTCCACGTCCGTCAGTCTCCTCCATGTATGGACTCGTCATAAGGACCACCTACGAGTACTCTCTAGTCCTGCTACTTTGATCCTCAGTCAGCGTTGTCCGTATAATGCAACCAACACAACGAGGTGTGGGCATAGCCTATGTAGGGGTGAGAATAACGATACTTAGTGGGGACCCTGATACCCTCATGGTCTCTCAAATCCAACAAGGATAAATCACAAAGTATGAAATCAACAGATAACCCTACTTAAGTATATTACCATACATATACCAAAGATATCAAGTATTTCATCTCAATCATGAGTTAAACACAAATGTTACTGACTCAGCTCAACAAAGTTTTTTATTCACATTGTTAAAACCATGGCTGCTGGAAAAATCCTCCCCTATCGAGTACAGTGGGCTTGCGGCCAACTACCAGGCGCTTTCCAGAAACCTTGGACTGTTGAGGTACTCCTCCTATCTAGTATCGTGGGTTTGTTATGCTCACACAGAGGGACTCCCCATTGTGGGTCTACCACCAACTACTAGGCACTCCTTCTAATAGCCTATAGAGGTAATCCTCCTATCGAGTACCACGGGTCTTCCGCCAACTATCAGGCGCTCCTCCGCCGTGGGTCTGCCGCTATCTACGAGGCGCTCCCCATTGGGATAGTCGAATCAATCCGAGTTGAATCGGTCATGAAGTCGTCAGGTCTCTTCCAACTACTAGGTCTCTGTAGTCTGTTCTCTTGTCTCTAGGAGGGTCCGCACCATGAGCGATAGGTCGATACTCCAAATTTCATGATGTCCCATGTAAAATGTATCTCAATGGTCCGCCTCATCATAGGGGCTCAATGCAACAGAAGACGCATTAACCAGACTCCCAGTTTGTGAGTTATAAGCTTTTTAGTCCCGAGGGCCCGGTTGGATTCATGTATGATCCAACCTGACCGTATCTCAACATTACTCTGAACTCAAGTGGGGTATACTAAAGCGGAACACCACTTTCCATGAATACCAGTGCCATCGAGGGTTCATCAAATGAACATCTCGTGCCAATGATATGGAAAAAGAACGTAAAAAGGTCAGTAATAGGCCCAGGTCTGGACCGACCCGGTCGAACCGACTCGGCCCATCCCAGTCTGGGCCCACCCAGTCTGGGTGGACCCATTTTGACCCACTGGGTCTACCCCGACCTGTTGTGCAGGTCAGCCAGCTAGGTTCATCCCGATCCGCAGGGCACGACACATCAGACCACGTGGGTGTTTTGGCATGGAGGTCACTGCGTAGGTGGCTCAGCCTAGTGGTCAGGGCCGGTTAGGCCAGTTCCGTGAGGGATGCGACACGGCAGCTCAGCCTGGGAGGTTGGCAGGGCACCAGTAGGGTGCTGGGAAGACATGTAGTGGTCCGGGTAGGGCGCAAGCCGGCCACGCGGGGCATGGAGAGGGCGCAGGCAGGCCGCGCAGGGGGCCAAGCTGGGCACAGGCAAGCCGCGAGTAGGTTAGCGGGGCGCGAAGGGGGCCGCGGCAAGCCAGGCAGGCCGGTTCAACATGACTTGGGCCAGCGCGGGCAGACGGTGTTCAGTCAGAAGCATCAATGCACCGTTGGGGCGGCACAATTTGAGGAGGCTACAGGTAGTTCAACATTTGTCGTTGCTGCCTTTATCGTCACCGCCTGATTTTCTTGCCAAAGAAGCATTACAAAAGATTGGCAGAGGGAGTCGGGTCATGTTAGTTTGGCCTGCACCCTCCACGTTTAGAGGTTATAGCAATTGGTTCATCAATGGATAATAATGAACAAAAATTTCTTACAAACCTTCGCATCGATTCATTTCAAAAGAAGATGAGGAAAAGAAAGGTATATTATTCAATGTAAACCCCCTACCTTTGTTTGTCGTTCATCATTCGTTGACGGAGTTGCGGGAAAAAGACGAAGAGGATGGTCGTTCGTCGAATCTGCCAAGCACTTCCAAACCCAATTTGCATCGGCTCTTGGAAGACGCTCCACATAGGTAGGTGTCCAGGTAAGAAGTTGAAGAGGATCAACGTTCCTCATCGGTGGGGATTTTTTCTTTCTTCGTTGGGAGCTTTTCTCCCTAGCTCTCCTCTTCCAAAGATCCACCAAATTAAAGATCCCAACCCAAATGAAATAATAGATTGTCTATTATTTTTGTTTTTGGAATGAATTAAAATGTATATTTAATTAAATAGATAGGCTCCACCTAATTAATTGATGAGAGTTGTCACAAATTTAATATAGAGGATTTGAAGAGGCTCCCCCATATTAATTATAGATTATGGGTTTCTCCACTTTATTGGGGAGTTTAAGGGGTTAAGATCCCAGGTGGGCCCCACCACCATATCCTCTCAGGGGAGGTTAAGGTGCAGTGGTCCCACCATCAACCTCTATGAGGAGGTTTTATGAACCACACAAGAAATGACGGCTTAAATAAAATAAAGTGTAGGTCACTTTAATTTTTTTTTAGAAAACCCAAAAAATAACTTCTATCCTCGTCTCACTATCGTCGAAGTGAAATGTTTTATTATGTGAATATCGGCACTGTGAGTTCAACAGATCCCTCAGATTTCAGTTCCGAGCACCAGTTCAAAAGATATAAAAAGTTTCTCATACGTTTACCGAACTAACCTTAATAAAAACTTCAGAAATTGATTCCGGGCACACCGGGCCTCGGAATCCTGCGCTTTAAATTTTAGCAGACTTGCAAAATTCCCATGTATTAGAAAAAATCCATGGGATTTCTGGGCCTTTACATTCTTTCCACCTCAGTTATTTACATCCCCGTATGCTACAAATCGAACTAAGGGAACAATTGGGGGTACTAAGTACACATCTGAGCCTCCCGCTCCCATGTGCTCTTCTGGAGTTTCCCATGGTGCCGGTGAATGCACAAAAGAGGTATCGAAAATCCACATAGGAAAATCTCTTGTTGATCATCAATCTCCACTAGGACCTCCGTAAAAGTCACACCATTGTCGATGTCAATCTCTCCATGGTCGATGATGTGGGAAGGGTCGTGCACATATCTCCTCAGCCAAGATACGTGGAAGACGTCGTGCACCCGTTGAAACTGAGGTGGAAGAGATTTGTGGTAATCCACCTTGCCAACTTTGTTGAGGACCTGAAAAGGTCCGATGAACCTCTGAGATAACATGCCGCCTCATCCAAATCTTTGTAGACCCCATCAGGGTGAGACCCATAAAAATAAGTGGTCACCATCCTTGAACTCCAAAGGTCTCCATCTTCTGTTAGAATACAACTTATGCCTGCTCTGTGTAGTCTTCATCCTTTCCTGGATCATATGCACCTTCTCTGTGGTAGCCTATACCATCTATGGTCCCACTACTACTGACTCCCCTTAGTCTGTCTAGCACAAAGGTGATCTGCAAGTTTGACCATACAAGGCCTCAAAAGGTGTCATCCCAATGGTTGAATGATAGCTGTTGTTGTAGGAAAACTACTATAAAGGTAAGTGATCCTCCTAGCTACGAACGTAGTCGAGGAAACAAGAATGTAGCATGTCCTTGGGGGTCTGATTGGTCCTCTCAGTTTTTCCATCCATATATGGATGGAAGGAGGTGCTCATACGAAGCTGCGTCCCGAAAGCTTCCAGCAACCCCTTCCATAGTTGGGAAGTAAAGCGTGCATCATGATCAGAGACAATCGTCGAACGTATACCATGAAAACACAAAATCTCTTGAACATATAAGAATCCCAAGATCTCTACTAAACCCTGCTCTCTGATGGGTATGAAGTGGGCCGACTTGGTGAGTCGGTCAACGATCACCCAAATCAAGTTGTGTCCCCTGAATGTATGTGGAAGACCCGTCACTATGTCTATGGATATCCCATCCCACTTCTACTCTAGGAACTCTAAAGGCTAAACCAAGCCTGTTGGTACCTGGTGCTCTACCTTCACTTGCTGACATGTGAGGCATCGAGAGACAAACTCTACTACCGCCTTCTTCATACCTTTCCACAAATGCTATCTTCTGAGGTCCTAATACATCTTCCCGACTACTTGACGTACCGCTAAAGGGGATGTATGGACTGCCTCAACACTTTCTCTTGAAGTGACACTAGTACCATGGTTCATCCTCTAAAAGGGATGACGTTCTCTCCACCTTAAAAAATTCCATTAGGTGCCTGCCCTGTGGATATATCTGCACGTCGCGTCTCGTAGTCTGTGTCTCTACGCTGTGCCTCCCTGACTCACTGAAGAAGTGGGGGAGTGACTGTAAGAGACTGCAGAAAGGCTCATCCATCTCTACCCACATAGGATATCAGTAAAGAATATAGTTTCTCCATCACCTCACCTAGCAGCTGTATACCAGTTCGCCCACTAAGTGCATCTACAAAAAATGTTCCCCTTCCCATGAGTATATACTATCTCTAAGTCATATTCCTAGAGGAACTCAAGAAAATGTTGCTATCTCAGGTTCTGGTCCTTCTAAGATAATATATACCTAAGACTCTTGTGATAAGATTATACGATAAAATTATTTCCCATTAGATAGTGTTTCCACATCTTCAAGGCGATGACCACTGTTGCTAACTGCAGGGAATGGGTTTCATAGTTCAGCTCAAGTTTTCTCAGATGATGAGAACCATAAGTGATTTCTTCTTACTCAGGAATCAGGACACACCTGAGTCTGGTCCCTGATGCATTACAATAGACTACATACCCTACAGATTCCTCTAGAATCCTCAAGTTGGGGGCACTGGTCAGCCTCTGCTTCAATTCCTGAAAGCTCTGCTGGCATCTCTCTATCCATATGAAGGGTTTCCCCTTCTACATCAAGGCTGATAGTGGTGCTAAAACTCTGGGGATGTCTGTATGAACCTCTATTAGTAACCAGCCAAACCCAAAAAACTCTGTACCTTCATCACGCTCTTAGTTGGCTCCCAAAAAAGTATAGCCTCATTCTTCTCTAGATCCACTGCAACTCGATCCTCTGTGATGACATGTCCCAAAAATTGAACCTCTTGTATCAAGAACTAAAACTTCGAGAGCCTACCATAAAGATGGTGCTTTTAGAGTGTGTCTAGTACTACCCGAAAATGGTAGTCATGCTCCTTCTCAGTAGTCGAGTAGATCAGAATGTCGTCGATGAAGACTACGACAAAGCGATCGAGGTACAACTAGATGATCATATTCCTGAGTCCCATAAACATATTAAGAGCATTGGGTATGCCGAAAGGCATAAAAATGTTAGTGGTCATAATGACATATGAAGGCCATATTCTGCGAAATCTGAGCTAGTGATATCCTAATAAGAGTTCTATCTGCGAAAACCACCGTGCTCCCTTTAGCTGATCAAAGAGGTTGTCAGTCCTCAAGAGTTGGTACTTGTTTTTCACGGTCACCTGTTTTAGGTGACGATAGTCGACAAAAATCCTCAAGATCCCATCCGCCTTATTGGAGAATCGAATCGGGGCTACCCAAGGAGAAACACTTGGCCAGATGAATCCCTTCCCCTACATGTGCTCCAGCTGTACCCATATCTCACGATGCTCAGCAGGAGCCATCCAATATGCTGGTGTATAAATCAGTGCCATATTGGGGTACAATTCAATGTATAAGTCCACCTCTTTGAGAGGAGGTAGTCCAGGAAAATTGTAAGTGAAAAAATCCAGATATTGGTCCACCACTACAGGATAGCTCGGACTCTCCACATTAACTATTCTGAGGGTAAGGCAAACCAACTGATGAGTGATCGGCTGCACCCTCTTCTGAGTAAGTCCGTACTATGGTGAAAAGGCTCCCTTATCACCGATAAAGGTGAACCTTGTCCCAACCATGTGAACAGACTGCACATTTCACATAACAGAGTAGATCTGAGAATGGATTGTAGATAACTAGTCCATAGCAATGATGATGTCGTACGACCTCGACACCGCTACGAGGATATCCCAACCGAAGCTCTCACCTCCTAGAGTAAGCTCACACTGATGAAACCAGTGTTTGATCATAGATTCTGCTCTCGTAGGAGTCCCTAACCGTAAAGATTGAGCCAACGGCTCCATCAAAATCTCCTAGCTAAAAATGAGGGCAGTGGCAATGAAAGTGTGATTGGCACCTGTGTCTATAAGAACAATAGCTATGGTGGAGAAGACACAGATGGTCACTCAAATCATCTTTGGATATCCATGCTCATAATCCTCTGCTACCCATAGTTGAGCTCTCCCCTGTCCACCTACTCCCTGCAGTCAGGGTGGAACTCATGGTGGTGGTGATGGTAACACCTCGAATCATCACACACTGCCAGTTGCACAACCAGCTCCTTGTGTTGGCATCATTCATTTGGAGAAACATCACAAAAATCAGCAGAGGGAGTTGGGCCATGTTAGTTTGGCCCGTACCATCCGCGTTTAGAGGTGATAGAAATTGGTTCATCAAAGGAGAACGATGAACATCAATTTCTTACAATCCTTCGCATCAATTTGTTTCAATCAAATATGAGGAAAAGAAAGGTATATTGCTCAATGTAAACCCCCTAACATTGTTGGTCGTTCATCATTCGTTGATGGAGTTGCGGGGAGAAGACGAAGAGGATGGTCTTTCATTGCATCCGCAAATAAATTCCAAACCCTTGTTGTGTTGGCAAGTGGAAGACGCTCCATGTCAGTAGGTGTTTGGGGAAGAAGTAAAAGGGGATCAGCGTTCATCATTGGTGGAGCATTCATCGTTCTTCATTTGGAGTTTTTCTCCCAAGTTCTCCTCTTCCAATGTTCCACCCAATGAATGATGCCAACACAAAATAAATAATAGATTGTCTATTATTTTAGTTGTTGGAAGGAATTCAAATGGAGAATTAATTAATTTGATTAGTTCCAGCTAAATAATTGATGAGAGTTGTCACAAGTTTTAAAAAGGGTAGTTTAAGAGGCTCCCCTATATTAATTGGAGGTTGTGGGTTTCTCCACTTTAATGGTGAGTTTAAGGGGTTAAGAGCCCGGGTGGTCTCCAACACATTAATCCTCTAATGGAATGTTGAGTTCGGGTGGGCCCCACCACCATAACCTCTCATGGGAGGTTATGGTGCGGTGGTCCTACAACTAACCTCAATGAGGAGGTTTTAACCCCCACACACCAAAACGGAGGCTTAAATAAAATAAAGTGTAGGGAACTTTATTTTATTATTTTTTAAGAAAACCCAAAAACTAACTTCTATCCTTGACACAATTCCATCAAAGTGAAAGTCTTCTTAAGAGAATACCGACGCTGCGAGTTCAACAGTGCCCTCAGATTTTAGTTTCGAGAACCCTTTCTAAAGTTATAATAACCAGCTAGTACGTTTACTGAATGTACCCGAACAAAAACATCAGAAATTGATTCTGGGCACACCGGGCCTCAGAATCGTGCGCTGTAAATTTTCCCAGACTCATAAAGTTCCCATGTATTAACAAAAAATTCCACTGGATTTATGGGTCTTTACAGAATTCTCTAGTGTGATGTCTTCTAATAATTAAAAAAATGTGATATATTATTTTTAAACATTCCGAATTCATTGATTGTTTATTAATCATATAAATTATTTGAATCATTTATTATTCAGGTTATCATGAAATAAATCATCACCTTAAAACTCTATTTCTGCATTCTCAACGCATCAAAAAAATTTAGCGTCCAATTTGAATTCATAAGAAGAAAATTTCTAATTATATCATGGGAACTATATAGAATATACATACTTTATTTTAGAAAAAATATACTAGATAAGACCTAGATTATACAAAATTAATTTGGTATAGTTTTCTTAATATGTAGCCAGTAATATTTTTTTTATGTATCAATTCATTTAATTACTTTTCCACATTATGTTAAATTTTTATAAGAATGTATTTCCAAATGAATATATTTTTAAACTCCCCACAATTCATGATATTTTTTTTCATTTCAAACATTATTCATTTCCATTTTTATCCCTTGATCTATATCACAATTAAAATAGTAAATAGTAAGAGTTATTATTTGATGTTCAAAACAACCCATGACACAAAATAACATTTCAATGGATTTAATACATCCTTCACGTACAACTGGGAGAGAAGGAATAATAAATTCATGAATATGTCAGCTCTTAAAATGGTCCACTATTGTCATCTTACTATATGGTATATAATGGTGATCTATTGAACGGATACCAACTCCAGATGTAGCCTGTGGAAACTAATCCAATACATCCAGAACAATTCAGTGCTAATTCTAACCATTAACGATTGTCAATGTGGAAGGATATCATCACCATGGTTCTTTCAAAGATAAAATTCCCATTTCCCTATATGGAAAACAATTATAAAAACACATATTTTAGGTGAACCAATAAGGTAATCTCTAAATTCAATATCATATCAAATAAAACATTTTGAAAAATATTTAAATGGTAGTCTATCAAAATTATCGATACCCTTAAATTTATTTATACATTTTTATGATACAAACTATAAATACCCATTTATAATAATTAAATTTTCTATTCAAATTACATTATAATACATATTCCAACATTTTAAAAATACTGTTTGGTTTTTACATTTATATTTTCCATTCATAAATCTTATATATCAGTCTGATATTAATACTATGTCAAAAACTATAATCAGATTCTATCTTTCCAATATTATAAAAATTTAAGATGAATGAAATTATATATTCCAGAAAAATATTCTTGTATCTCATGGTTAGTTCTTATATAAAATTAACTATCCTTATTAACTATAAATAAAATTCAATACATGGAATGAGAAAAAAATCACCATTAAGGAAAATAAAATGTAAAAGGAATCCATTATTCCATTAATAGATATAAATTTATCCTTTTCAGAATAAAATTTAACCTCAATATAATCATATTCGTACAATGAAAATAATATTATATTACCAATTTTTTGATAAATCA
This sequence comes from Viscum album, assembly GCA_963277665.1. NCBI lineage: Eukaryota > Viridiplantae > Streptophyta > Magnoliopsida > Santalales > Viscaceae > Viscum > Viscum album. The sequence goes on along the minus strand of OY728129.1, from coordinate 19,158,736 downwards.
ATTCATAATAAAAAATAATGGAAAAATAAAACTCCGAAAAATTATATGAAATCATTTGAATGTCAAATAACATTTTAAAAAATTTATTAATTTCATCAATACTAAGAGGAATATACATTAAATTAGATTTTAAAATAACAATATTTCAATAAAAGCACATAAAAAAATAAATCATATAGGTATATTGAGGCATTATTTTTTAAAACATACACTTATTGAGTAAACCATCTAGTTACACGTAAAATAACACTTAATGTTATTTTTTAAATAATATTATCCATTATACGAGACATAACAGTAAAAGTTATACATCAAAAAAAAATCATGGTATAGTTCCAATATAAACATACCCAATACAGTTGGATGGTTATAATGGACCCCAAAAGTATTTGGTTTATAATGGAACCACCCATCATAATAGACAAATTTGATGAATCTTAACGTTTCTATAAAACATGAATGTTTGAATCTCAAAAATTTGATTGACACCCATTGGTAATCATTTCTTGATATTGTCATATTACAATACATTAAGGAAATCAAAATTAATATTTTATAATAAATTGAAATAATATGTTTTCATTGAATAAAACATGATTTATTGTAATTGATTCCATATACATAATAATAGTTACATTTTTATGAAATTTCATTGTTGAAAAATTAATTTAAATATAATTTTTTTTATTTAAAAATTAAAATAATTTTTTTTGTAAAAAAACTAATTTAAAAAAAAAATAAAATAAATTTAATATCAACATAATATTCTCATTATAATACATTTATGTCTAAAAACTAAATTTATAAGAAATCAACCATGAAAATCAAAAAACTTCAAAAAAACAAATGATGAATTTTCTTTTAAAATAACCATTGAAATATAGATATGATTAATAATTAAATTAGTGAATCATTATTGGAAGAAATTATATTAATTTTTGAGAAGTTATAAATTAAAAATATATTTGAATTTTTATAATGATTTTAAAGGGAGTATTACAAAAGATTATTTTTAAATGATTGTCCTTTTCCTTATGTCTAACTAGTATTGTTTGTAATAAAACATCCTAAATTATAAATATATATTAATATGATATTCTTACAATAAACATTATAATTTTAATTGTTCCATTCATATAATTTAGTACCATATAATATAAAATTACATTATCATTTAAGATAACATCGGTTGTTATATAAATATTTGATATATAAGTCCAAAATGACATATGTAGGATAAATTTGAAAAAATATTATGTCATTTAATCTTCTGTATAATAATATTCATGAAATAATAATTGTTTTTACTATCCATTATAGTCTTAATCCAGACATGAAATATTGTTATTGAAAAAGGAATAATGTTACAATCATTGAGATGTGGGATTGTACATATGCAGGGGTAACATTTTCATTTTCAATTGTCATAATTGACCAAAGGTAACTATAATTTAATATTTATATAATTATAATTATATCATATATATAATTTTTATTCTTTAAATATACTTTTATATAAAATCCATAATTTATGTTGATGATTAAACGTATCACATTTCTTCATGAAGGTGGAAGTCTGCTCATAATCACAAACAACGTTTTCATTTCTTCTATGAATCAATAGGTAAGAAACTCCATGGTATATTACATTATAATAATTATAATAATATTATAAATATAATATAAATATATTAGTCCCATAATTATATCAATTCATAAGATTTGGTGATGAAAAAAAATTGCATTGGTTCATGAGGTGATTGTCTTCCGTATACATGAACAATGTATTTGTTTCTTATTTTATAAAGGATATGGATATAGTTAGTGAAATTTACATAAAAAATTTATTTATAATAATATTATATTATATTATATTTTCATAATTATATAATATTTTAAAGGGGTTTACGAAGAATAAAAACAAAAACATGTGGTTAACAACTATACCACTTATTTGGAAACACTCATTTAATTTATACTTTACACAGTCTAAAGATGGTATTAAAACTATAAATGACCAATAAAATTTGAGTTTGGAATATATTAAGGTATTTTTTGACAATTGGATGATGAAAATAGGGTTTCAACATTGAAATAATGACCATAATAATTTCGCTTTAATAAAAGAGGGGAAGGATCTCTCATAATTTAATCAAATATTAAATTTATATAAGTTATTTCAATATTTTAAAGGGCTCAAAAATTGTTTTCTTTGAAATATTGGATTTTTAATGGTCTATATAGTCTCATAAATTATATTTTGACAATTTTAGTTCTTGTTTGTGACATTATGATTTTTTAATCTCTTCTTAACCGTTATTAAAAATAGAATTAAAACGAGGATTTTGACACATTGGGGGAAAATATATTTACAATAAATTAAAAATATTACCATAAATGTATAATTGATGGTATTAAAAACCATATAATAATAGATTTTATTAACGAATTTTTTTTTGACTTGCATTATAAATTATTTAAATTATAATTATTATACAATATCATCAATGTCGAATTTTGAAACTATTTTCTACATTTATTTTAAAAACATCCAGAAAACACATAAAATCATAAAAGTTATTTTATTATATCTATAAAATCTATATTCACCTATAAAATTATTGGATATTTTAAATAATATCAAACTATGAATTTTTTTATGTATCAATTTTTTAATTTGCATTGATTTAATTTTTACTGTTCTGGCATTTTGAATGAATGTATTGTAATTAGTTCTTACATAAAAATTAAAACTAAATAACCATGATGAAAAAAATATATTAATAACAGTATTTATAAACAAATATATCTTTTGTATCTCTACTTTTATACATATTATATTTCAAAAAACCAGTAGTATGTAATTATTGATATTTCATTACATAAAATATTACAAAGGGAATCATCACACCGTAAAAAACAATAGGAAATGTAATAATTTTTTCGATTACAAAGTAATAAAAAAAATATATAATAAATTTTAGGTAAATATTAAGAACTTCTAGTAGTCCTAGTATTTTTAACCAATTATAACGAAATTTACCCTCTGTATAGGTAACAAAAATTACCATGGTTACTATTATTTTAAATAAAAACAAGATGTTTTATGTTCAAATATTTGTAACAACTATTATAAAATATAGAACAATTTTTCAATATTATAAATATAGAAGTGTGATAATTTAATTTCATATTAAACTATAGAAACACAATGAAAAACTATTTTTTAGAAATATAATCTTTTAAAGGATATAATTGTTTATTAATATAGTCTTGTATATACTTCATTTTCAGCCATAATTAATGGTTTATTTCCCACAAAAATGGAAATAATAAAATGTAAAAACTGAATAAAAAATTAATTAACTATCTCAAATAACTTCAAAACAAAGAAAATATTCTATAAAAATTAGTTTTTTTTCTAGTCATAGAAAAATAAATATCCAGTAAATAAAATACATATATTGAAATGAAAACTGTATTTGAAAGACTATGTACATAAAACATTAACATGGAAGAAAAATAAATAGTATTTATTTTATTATCCCTTATAAGCTCTCAAATTACATCACACTCTTAAACTATATAGGATGAACACAAGAATATAAAAAATAAAAGTGGTTATATAAATAGCCTATTAAGGGAATAAACAAGAGAATATGTCATTTCATAAGAGTTTGAAGTCATACCATGATAATATAAATGTCAAGGATCATGAATAATATTTTCGGATACTAACATTATTAATATGTAATCATATGGTCATGGAATTATATGAGATTTGAATAAAAATATAACATTAAACAATCATAAGTAAAGTATTAGTTCCTCAAAAATTTCTTATGGTGGAAAAAGTCCCATAATGGATGGGGTTTATACCTTGACCACATATATATCATCTCATGATTCATAAAAATTACCCAATGCATTGGAGAACTATTTTTAAATAACCATTGAAAAATCTAAATGATTATGTGGGACAGAAGATAAATTAAAATGTAATACATAATCCATAAAATTACCTTTGTAAAAAACATATTTTAATAATATGATCTCATATAAAAAATAAAATGATATTTAATAATGTTTAATTTTATAAAATGAACTATATATAATATATTTTCATAAAATAATTTTTAAAAATTTTAATCGAAATATTCTGGCCATTTTAAAAAACATCACGACAAATAATTGTTAATTTTTTATAGAAATGAACTTTCAAAGCGGAGATTTCTTGAATTGTTTAGATATAAAAGAATGAAAAAATATTTATTTTTTATTAAAAAATAATGATTTCCAAAAATTTAGTTCCCAAAAATATTTTTTTAGTTATTAAAATAATTAGTGGTTATAGTGTATTTAATCAATTTTACATAAAATGGTGATGATATAGAAGAGTTCCCCATAATTGGGTTCTATTTTAAAGATAAATTTTGAGAAATTAAATTAATGTTTGTATAATCAATGAAAATAATGGTCGAATAAATTAGTTATATGTGTAAGAGATAGAATTAAATATATTAGAATAATTCAATAACTAAATATGGTGATGTAATGTGAGTTAAATAGACAAAGGAAAAAACCAAAAGAACACTATGTGGTTCTGGGAGATCCCTAAAATTATGTCTAGATTCATTGGGAACATAATACTATGATCCTAAATAATCGAATTAACATCATTAATTATATAAATTAGAACCTTTTTACATGATTATTTAATTTATAATTATTTTATTATGCACATTCATTTTGATTTCAATGTGATATAATAACCAATTTAGAGATCCACATCACTAATATATGGGGGAAAATAAAGGGAATTAAATACGGTATAAATTTTGAGTGATCTAATGATGGGAATATATGAGCAGAGGAAATGGTTATGAGTAGTATTTATAATTGGAGGACATGGTTGTTTTGAGTGTTAATATTATTTTTTTTAATTTTTGATCAAAAATATCAGCAATAATGAATATCTATAACATATATAGTAAATATATCATGTGATTTATATTTAATAGAATACTACATCAACCATTAATAAAAAATTATTTTATTTAACTTATATTGTTAAATATAAGATTTTTTCATATTTCACTATTCCCTATATTTCAAAATTTTTTGAAAAATATAAAAAATTATCCCTTAACACTTTTGAATGTGTAAATTCCAAAATTGATATCGAATTTATAAAATTAATTCTATCATAATAAAAAATTTAATTGTGAAATAATATCATTATTTAGTAGAGATATGAATATTTTTTATATTAGTATTAATTTTTACACCTTTTAAAAGTTTATTATTTTCAATTTAAATTATATTATCCTCATTATAAAAATAATTTTAAGTTACAAATTAATTTTTGGACAATAAATTTTTTTATAAATCATTCACTTTTATAAAAAAATACAGATAAAACATTTTTCATTGAAAAAATATAAACTATTATTATTTAATTTAAAACACTTATTGAATTTGATAATGATATATATGTCACATAACCATTTAATAAGAAAAAAATTATTTTATAATTCCCTTGGTGAGGATTATATTATAATAGTTTGTTCACTATTCTTACATAGTCTTATAAATATTTGTATGTCCAAGATCCCATTCCAATTGTAATATTACTATTCCAAATGTTAGATATGTAATTTCCATATATTAATGAATTATATATAATCATCAAATTTCAATTAATTATTCTTTCAAATAAATTTTCCCTCAATTATTTATATATTTTCCCTTTTAAAAACCATATTTCAATACCAACATTATCCTTCATATCTATTATATTAATTATGAGTGTAATTATTATATAGGGTCGAGAATATCATGTTTTTTATAATATTGATATCGTATATCAATTTGTAGTACCATTAAAATAATTTAAACTAATATTGACATATTTTATATCTAAATGTATTCAATAAATATAATTAAATGTTGTTGGGTTTATCATGTGGTGTATATGCATTATACAATAGTGTATTACTAAATATAACAAAATTATAATTTTAAAACCAAAATTCCACTAATAATATTATGTTTCATAACGTAAGATCCTCTACTACTGTTTTTATTATCATAATCATCTTTTCTAAATGGATCATCTATTACTATTTTTGAAAGTATGTGTAGGGTTTCTTATATCTTAGGGGTTATTATTCCCTAGGTTGGTACCTGTAATTAATTTATGGCCCTATATAGGTTTCATTAATATAGATACATTAATTGATGTTAATATTAGGTGCTACATCACATGTGATACTTCCAATATTTTTCGGATTCCAGTATGGTGTCACATATAGGTGGCTATCATCCTTAGAAAAATATGGCTTCTCACTGCTTTCAATATCACTTAACGGTATTAAAGTGCTTCCTTTTGAGAATTTGAGTTGATATTATTTGGTATAATAATGTATCCATTAGAAATTATTATGTAAATAATATCCTTGTTATCATTTATTTATTTCCCAATGGTTTTCAAATTAGTTCTTAAAATCTTGGAACTAATTTAGTGTTTTGGTCATTATTTCAATCATTATCTGAAGTACCTAATATAAAGATGTTAAATTAAATTATCTTTTTCTATTTCTTTATAGTTTTTTAGAGAATATACCTAGGATAATTAATCTAACACATAAATTGGATGTATTCCCACTTTTTGGATCTGTTCAAAGGAATAAAGTGTTTAGAGATGGGTTAGATAGTGATGGAGAATATATCACATGTTTGTATTTTTTTTCCTGATAATGTTTTGATATGCATTACGGATAATAGTGATATTTAATAGTTTTTATAAACACTATAAATGATGTGTGACCAAGGAGTATAAACCATATAGGTTGGCTACTCAGCACATTGTGCATTATAGAATTTTTGGTTATTGTATGTCTCATATTTTATACAATTTTGGTATATATAAATACACATTTTGAATCAATTATATATATAATTTAATTGATTTTATGTATGTCATTATTATATTTAGATATCTTATATATTTGATATATATTTTGCAGGTTATTAGATGTTATAGAAGGACACATCATTTGATATGCTGTCAAAACACATTCAATAGTTCAAATCATAGTATATATAGGAAATGAAAATGTTAAGATGGATTTCTCTCGACCAAAATGGGGCTCTAATATTTAATTTCATTTTATCTTGGGTAATAATCGTGATGATCATGTTGATTTTTGAAAATTGATTTTTATATATATATATATATATCAATTAGAATAATTGAATCACTTCTAGGTAGGTATATTTATGTGAACCCTTAAGGGTAGTTTTTTCTTGTAGGATGGTTCATGGTTTGAGTGTGGTAACATGAAACCCATGAATGAATTGTAATTTGAGTTTAAGATGGATGGGCATAGTAGTACATGGTTTTGAAATGAAAAATAAAAAAAAATTATAATGGGGTTTCTTGAGTTCATAATGAGATATAGAATTGGTGTGTTTTTTCTTGAATAATTGAGCCCAACCATACATGGGAGTGTTCATAAATTAATTTTATACAACATGGTAAGTATATAGTTAAATAAAATATGTGTTGAGATATTATAATTTCATAGTTCTCCAAAAAAGTTGGATTATTTCAATTTTCACCCCATTATTTCCTATTCCGTTCAATTATTTTTATCTCTCCCATATTTTTCATAACAAAGGATACATTGCCCATTATTCTGATTTTAAACCCAATTAATATGGGTATTTTTATATTGTTTTAATGAAATATCAAGTTCTATATTATACACCATCTCTTAATTTTCATACTATTCCATCATGGGGGACAATAATACAGACTTGGTACATGTTTTCTTTAAGGATTACCCAAAATCATGGCGGATTCATTCCATAATAATGGTAATTATTTTCATTTTGGTTACATGAAATATCAAAAGAAGGAATTCATGACATTGCATTTTGTTGTTTAATGAAAAATCAACTAGATAATATTCATATTATTTGTGACATAATTAGAGTGAATATGTTTTTGAATTAGGCATTTAAATATGGTATTTTTTATGGTTTATGTTTAGTTATTAGTCAAGATTGATCCAAATCTTATTAGAAAAGTTTTCCACATAAATATGATTCATATCTATTTTAATGAAACTATTCATATAAAATTCAAATTTTAAAATTAACTAAAAAATTAAATATTAAAAAATTATTTGATTTTAATTTTATAGAATGTGATAGGAACTCAGTTTATAAGATATGATTTGATGATTTTGGGAGAGATTGGGGGAGACTTATTAGATAAAATGACATCATATGAGTCAAGTGGTCCTTGAACATTTCATATAGATTATTTTTGTTTCAATTGCCTCAGAAACGTTGTGTCACAAAAATATAGTTAAACAACTTCTTGTTAAAATGATATTATTTATTATAGTGTATATAACTATTTAAATTGAAAACTTTTAAAAGGAAAATGTTTTCCCTTAAACAATAGTTGTATTATTTTCCATTTAAATCTATGGGGATAAATTAGAATATGTGATACTAGATACATCAACACCACAGGGGCTATAAATTCTGTTAAAATTGTTTACATTCTGTAACGTGAGATTGTTTTGGTACTACTGAGTAAGTAGAATTAATAAAACCATTGATATACCTTATAGACTCATGAAAATAAAATTTGTGTTTGGGGAAATTTTTTCTTCCCTCTAGTAAATGATTACCTGATATGGTATTCCATGGGTAGAATTATAATAAGTTGAGTTAGAGGAACTGCATTGGTTGTATTTGGATGTAATATGGGATTTATTAAAAATTACAACAATTCTTATAATTGATATTTATTATAATCCTACTAAGGCTATGATACAATTACAATGGTATTGAGGGAAACTCCTCCCTCCTAGTGATAACCATAAATGAGATCTTATTATGGGATGTATTATCCAATGTAGGGTGTATAGATATAGATGAGCCCTTTGATACCCCTACTGGTGGTCTAGTTTAATTTTGATCCTTGAGTGGCTTGTTATAAAGAAGATTGTATGATCGATTTGGGGAGACAAAATGAAATCCAAATTAAATGGAATGAGAATGAAAATTTTAAATTATAGAGATATTTAGTATAACTGATATGAATACCAAAGATGCATGTTTAGGGATTGAGTTGATGTAAAAAAAACTATCTTATTATTTCTATATGATACAATACTAAGTGTTTGATTTCCAACTCGTATAATACATAAGACACATAGTATGTGCCTATGTTTTTTAGTTAAACCATATATTTTATGAGATACCTAGGTGCCTATAATAAATGAGTGGTAAGAAAATACATATGGTAGTCTAACTTAGTTTCCTGTAATATTACATTTTAAATAATACAATATGATATTAAAATGGAGTTTCCTATGATAAAATGGTGTACTTAATATCATATGAGATTCATAGGTTGTTTCTAAGGATCGTATGATATACACAAACAAATATGGTATTCGTTGGTCATTTCCTAGGATATAGACTTAAACATGATACAAAATTAGATACCAAAGTTACTCTATACAATCAATATTTTTACCAAATACTATATGGGATTACAATGAATCTCATTAGGATACGGTATGATACAATTTTCAACATTGTCTCCCAATGATTGTAATGACCTGTTTCTTCACATAAATATGTATACTTTAATGTTTAGTCTAATTATTGAAAAGGTGTTGGGTATTTTCGAGTATTTTTCGAATCTTAGAACCCATATTTTGGGGATATTGGACATGACACATAGTTGGAGAATGGTTTTTCTACAAGTATATATTGTCTCTTTTCAACAAGAACCATATCAAATGGTTAGCAGACGATCATGTGGTATGACTATGCACACAAAACTTCCTCATATGAACCTTTACATGTTTTGGGAACAATATTTTGATAATACATTCAAACTGTGAATATGTTAAATATTGGGTAATTTTACTAATTTTTACTTATTGATCAAATTAATCCACCCCTTCTTCCCCAACACATGATCCAGTCAAAGAATTTTTTTCTCTCAATTTGGATATTTTTGAAGACCCAAAATAGGGATCATGATATCTACTTTATCCTGGATCCGATCAAGCTTCTATTAAACATGTTAGATATGATTTGGTAAGTACTCAAGTACTTTTTATTCATTATACCCCCTATATTTCTATCAACATAGTTACTGAAGTGTGAATGATTTTACCTTTTTCTCATATCTACTCCATTCAAATCCAAATTAGATGATAATATCAGAGTTAAAGGATAGTATAACAAAATGGTGGTTTCTCTAGAAGTCATCTATTGAGTTCATTGATTTTTATTTTATCATGTGGGGCCCACTTATTTCATTAGTTGTGGTTTATTAAAGTTTGATTCCATGCTTATAAAAATTAGAATCAAATGGTTATACTCTTTACATGTATGTGATTAATTTTTTGTGGTTACTTCCTCAACTCCATCCATCCCATGTTTGATGTTATTCCTTAATTTGGTCTTTAGGATTTGACACATTTGATCCATTATTGTGGTTTGATGTGGCATGACACTTTAATGGGTAATCTTTTCATTATTAAATGGGTTGATTTATATGATTAATTTTAAAATAGCAAGTTTCATGTATGCAAAAAATTGACCCTCTTCTGATATGTTATTCAATTTATAATTAAATTTGAAATTGAAATTGGAAATTATACTATGTATGTGACTTGAACAAATTAAATGTAAATTAAATATAGGATGCATATCCATATCACCCATTACCACATTAATGGAAGGTATCAAAATGAATCGTAATTTTTAAATATTAATTAAATTTAATTAATAATTATTTTATTCTACATGACCATATCACACTATTAAAACACAAGGCCTGAAAAAAATAAAATATTACAAGACATCATAATTAAAAATGAGTTGCATAACTGAAGCACTACTTGGATTATTATCGACAAATTTTCTTTAGAACATGGAAACCCCATTCCAAATAAGGATATAAAATTCATAGGTTAAGACCCACCTAGATCCAAATCCTTGTCTATTCTTGGATGACTTTTATGACACTGTAGGGTACCTAACATATTATTAAAGGAATCATTCGATACAGACCAAGGATCCATCAATGAAAAGTTGATTTTAGGGTTACAATCCATAGGAAACTATCTATACGAATCCCCAATTTAAAACGGAAGATCGGGTTGGATTCTTTAGGCATATTATTATTGAATTCCAGGGAATATTCTCTTGGGAATACTATCTTACTCTTAGCCGGGAAACATTTATTACCTAGTTTGGGACCATTGAGGTATACATTTCCTAGACTATTACCATTCTACTTCATTGTTAAATGTCATTATAGGTTTTTTTGTCCAAAAACATGCCACCATCACTATTTTTACTATATTACTCCTTTATAAATGGTTAATAATAAATTAATGGACTAGTTATGCTTAGAAACTGAATTAGTGATCATGTAGGTATACGAGTATTCAGTTACATTGTGTTGATTTACCTTATATATGTATTCATTCACATTGTTTCATTTCCATTACACAGGCCTTGTGTTAGAGTACCTATTGGGGGTGGCCCACTACGATTTATCTCACACCCTCCCTAGTTTCCATTTGGTAGCCATATAGATTACATGAATATTGTTGTTGACAAACGAAAGTAGACAACCCCAAAGACTTGTTTGCTTGCTTTTATGACGGAGGTTGATAGAAGATGACCGAGCAATTGCACAATGTTCTTTGGATATTAATTTATTTCCTTTATAACTTTTAGAACATGTTATTCCTGATATAGTGTATCCATGTTTCCTAGTTTTTTTGTGACATGTCTTATCATCAACTACATTTTTATGCTTGTTTTTTATTCTTGTTATTTTAGTTATTGTTTTTGTTGTATCTATTTTTCGATATGACTTTTTCTTATTATTTTTATTTATATATTTACCACATTTCATATTTTAAATGTATTATTTACATTTATAATTAGGTTATATCCTCCCCACAGAAACACTGTAGTCCCTCACAACTATTTAAAATCCTCTCGCATTTTCAGATATGCGCTTGACACCATGTCTCCCACTGGGCTCGGGGAACCTACTATGTAGATTCCAAGTCCAAGAAGTAAAAACATTGTATTATATGGGTGGGGGTTCTTTGTGTTCATTAATATTTTGAGACATCAGATTAATGATTAGGAACTATGTGATTCTTTTCATAACCCATGACTGGGTATCACAAACCAATGTTTTTTATAAAATCCATGTTGACTAAATTATATTTATTTGTCAGTTTTTCCTATTATTGTTCATGTTATCTCACCATTTTGTGATACACATGATGTGTGGTGATTTTTATTTTTATTCAGATATATATTTTATCTTATCCTTCGAATGATGAGATGAGAGCATGGTGAACTTTTACATGCATCATATAGGCACCTAGAATTCATATATCATACATATTACCATGCCATATATGTACATTTCATTAATTTTAATTTCTTGATATGCTTGTGATTATTGAGTGATGTTGTAATAGTTAGATTTTGATTGATGTACTTATGTTTATGACTGAATGATTTCTTATCTCAATGCATTAGGTGTATGGTCCCTCAGGTGTTGGGATGAGTAATTTACCGAGTCAAGCAATTATGTTATAACTAAATGGGTATTGTTTCCAATGATATGTTTTATTAGGCCTAATTCACTAGTAATGGATAACCATTATAAAATGAATCCTAAAATCTAATATAAATTCTATTTACATCATTTTCACGCCTTTTCATGTTTTTGAAACATAATGGAGTTATCATAGAAATTAAATGTAAATGAAATGAAACTTATAATGTAGCACACAATGATGCATGTTTGTCTAAGAATTTAGTTGCGGTAGTAATCAGGTTGTATGGATGTATCATAAATTCATATTCTTCTAGTGACTATATCTTTCTTCTTATGTTAGTTCTAAGGTACATTCTTGGATTTTGTAGACCAATGAGGGCACGATGTCCTCGTATCGTACGCAAGGAGGGCGGCCACGAACATGCTACCAACATTTTGGTCATTGAGCTACCACACTTACATATGAGAATGAATATTGAGGAACCAACTTCTATAACTGATCATGGAATAGATTCCCACGTTTGTGATATATTATTTTGTCTGATGCAGTATATGCATTTTACTTTATGGCTTGAACAAAAAATGGATGATCGGACACCGAAGTTCCAAGTGCATAATCCTCCTACCATTTTATTCGATGGAGGTATGTAATCTCTTTTGTGTTGTATAGAATCCAACCAATATACCTTTGATAATTTAATGATTCCTCCATAGTAGTGGTTCGATCCTGCCAAAACAGGCTTTGAGATTTAGCCACATGCTAGTGGGATGTGATTAACAAGGCTGGTCATCCTCATGGAATGTTATTGGTTGATTTCTATAATACCTTGTATGATATGTTTATTCCTCAAACATTGAATTAAGATAGATCTAGATAGTTCATGGATCTTGGAAGGAGTTATATTTCAGTTGTGGAGTATTAAGAACATTTCACAGTGTTGTAGTGTCTTGTGTCGCTTCTAATCGGTGTTGAGATTTGGCGTGTATGTAATTTTTATGATGAGCTCTAGAATGTAATCCATATGTAGGACAATGTGTTTCACCTGAATACCTTTTCTTCAATATTCAATAAAGATCTTAAAACTATGTGTAACCTAATTTTCAACAATTTTACTAGGCATAGAAGACTAGTGTTGTGTCATTCTAGTATTTCTTCTAGTAGAAGGATGTATTCTCTCATGATTTATCATCAGGGAAGTGATGAACAGAGTGCTCACTTTAAAATAAATATGTTGTTGCATCAGTATTGCAGAAATGGGTTCCGGAATCCTCATTATGATTGATACCTAATAGAATGTCAGTCTTGCAGCTGTATAGGGAATCTAAAACATTTATGCAGCACATTTCCAATAGATTTTATTGGAAAAGGAATTGTATCAAATCCACCATATTGAGTGGTTTATTTTACGTGATGTTAAGAGGGGATTTGTAATATCACAAGTATGAATGTCCAAGGAGGAGGTCATGATCATGGACACCAGATCCCTGATCACCAATAACACCAACATAGCTGTTATGATCATGGTAGTACATCTATTGCACATGGCCATGGACCGAGTCAGTTTTAGTAACTACATCCCAATCCTAAGGATCTGTCTACATGACCATCTATTTTATGATATATTATTATTGTTGGAATATAATATAGTATATTACTTATTTAATATGGGATCCTAAAACTCCATTATCCCTATATATATTGTTTAATTTATTGGATTAATGGTACAATATAACTATTGTTTAATGACCCTAGTTATGCCATTATAGGTACGAATAGACAACTTGCACCCTTATATGGACATCCCTTAGAGGTATGCAGTTACCCCTTCTTAATAATCCTCTTTCTTCTCAATATGATAAGCTTTGATGTCATTTTTAGGATGGGTTAGTTGGTTAAGTATCAATATTTCCTATACTACTGTCATCGTATGGTATGGTTTACATCATTAGAGTATAACAATTATATCCATAAAGGTTAGGGAGATTTCTAGGATGGTAGAGCGATAACGGATAATCATAATCAAGGTTGATTGACTTTTTAGAAGAAATATATCATCACAGAGTATCACTATTTTTTAAAATATTATTTCTCCATAGTATTGGATCATTTTAGGGATGCTTCTCATAGTGATTTATCTAGAATACATCATTATAGAGAGGTAATGATTAAAAATAGAGGTTATCCTAGAAGCAGCTCTAGTTTCAATTCCCCCATACAGGATAGCACTTATAGATCATCAGTAGATCAATTTGTAGTTAGAGGATTTAGGGGGGAAAGGTTTTATATTTCCCAGTACATCCTATTGGGATTCTCCAATTCTTTTATCCGAGAAGCCAGATAAAACCTTACATCAATATGTGGATTACAAAAGGTTAAACTCTCTTATGGTCAAGAATCAATATCTACTACCATGAATAGACGACATCTTTTAATTGATCTATACCGATACTGTCTTCTCTAAGATAGACATTTGATTGGGTCATCATCAGCTATGGGTCATGCCATCATAAATACCATCAACAACTTTTCATAGAAGGTATAATCTTTGTGAGTACCTTGTTATGTCGTTATATATTACGAATGAAACCACAATTTTAATGTATCTAATGAATAGATTTCATAATCCATATTTGGATTATTTTTATGTTGTATTTTTGGAAAATATTTTGGTGTATTTTGACACTCGTAGCAACCATGAAAGTTGACATGTGTTCCTTCTATGCACACTATGAGAGCATCATCATTATGAAAAAACATGCTAAGTCCAACTTCTAGATTGGAAAAGGTAACTTCATGGGTCATATTATCTCAGAATAATAGTTATATATTGACACAGAAAAGGATAGGGCTATTGATTAATATGATAAACCCAAGAACATGTTTGATAAATGGAGTTTTTTGGGGCTGTCTAGATAATATAGGTGTTTCACACAAGATTTATCACATATTTATTCATTTTTCATGGGAAATACTAATAATGGTTCCATGTTAATTTTGTAAGAATTATGCTAGAAATCCATTCACGAGTTGATGGGGAGGCTTGTCCCATCACATGTTCTAATTCATCTCAATCCAAGTATAGGTTAAAAAATCTTATGTGGTGCAGTATGAATCAATGTAGAAGTAGTGATGTTGTTAGATGATAGAGTCATGTATGAATCTCAGTATTTGAGGCCTCATGAGATAAATTACCCAATGCATGACCATGATCTAGATGTAGTTTTCTATTTCTTACATTTCTCGAGTTACTACATATTAGGTGCGCACATTGTGTTGTACATGGACCAAAAATGGGTAAAATATATATTTAATTTGTATTAATTGATCCTTAGAAAAGTGATATGGGTGAAATATCATCAATCATCTGATTTTAATTATACTTATATGCATGGGAAGGGAAATGTGGTTGCAAATGCACTGAGTTAGAAAACAAAGGCACATGATGTATGAGAATCCAGTGATGAATGGGAGCTAATGGCCCTCTTTTATGAGCTTCCCATATAGTTTCATGAGTTTCACAAGGTGTTTTATCTTCTATATTTAAAATTTACTTATTCTATCATTGAGAAGGTGATGGGTAGAGAATTTTAAAATCCATAAGCCTTGGTTGTCTTTGAGTGTATATCAAAATATAACCCGCCTCTATTTTGGTTTGTCAATAAAGAAGACATAATGACCCTTCATGGATGTATCTGGGTCCCGATAAATATGAGAGAGGATTTGATGAATGTGTCCCTTGCATCCCAGTAGGTCGTTATTCAATGAATCATGAATATGTATTGACACATGTGACACTATTATTGGTTCCCTATGATAATTGGTTAGATAGAAGGCTGTAACACTTTCTGGGACATGTGTTAGTAGGTGAAGGAGGAGCACTAGAGACAAGTATTCTTGTCACCGTCACTACCAATACCAGAATCGAAATGGGAAGATGCTTCTATGGAATTCTTAGTCTGTTTACCATGACCTCCAATAGGTAGTGACAGTGTATGGGTTGTCATTTGTAGACTGATGAAAGTAGCATACTTTATTTCTATTTGGGAGGCTTTCTCAGTTGATGACCTGGGAACACTATATGTTGATGAGATCATTTGATACCATGGGGTCCCTCATAATATCGTTTTAGAGGGGGATGGTCATGTCACATCACAATTCTAGGAGGGATAGTAAATGGATATGGGAAAAATGATCTTTTAATAAAATACTTTCACTATCAACCTAATGAACAATCATAATGGACAATACATGTTCTAGAGGATATTTTTAGAGCATGATCCCATGATTCTGTAGATCATGGTAAATAATATCCCTCACACTATTTTTGCTTATAAAAAAATTCTCGTTTAGAATTCAGATGGATACTTTTGATGGATTATATGGGAAGCCATTTTGTTCACACTTTTGCTATTTAGAGGCTTGTGAGGCAGCCCCACTAGGTCTCCATCTCATTCAAGATACATTAGACAAGATAATCATATAAAAATTCATAGGAATACTTCCTAGACTAGACAAAAAACATATGCCAGTTTTCGTCGATGTCCTCTAGGGTTTGACGTTAGGGATCCTTTTTTCTTTGGGGAATCACCGAAACTAGGGAATAGTCTATTAATGATGTAAGGACTGTTGTCACCACATTATGTACGAATTTTTTCAATAATAAGGAGAGTTGTTCAAGTATACTATAAGTTATTACTACCTCATTTTTATCATACCACATATGGTGTTTTCCATGTATTTCACATTCCTCAGTATCACACCGACCCCTCGCATAACTTTGATCCTAAGGATGTTGATTTAGACGATGTTGCTACATTTTAAGAGTATTTAGTATTCATTGTCGAATGAAGAATGAATGTTTTATATGGTCAATTTTTCCCTATAGTACAGGTTCTAGGGAATCATGGTCTTGTGTAAGATGATACTTCAATGTGCGAGGCAGATATACATGCTTAATGGAAATATTTTTTCCCATAAAGTGTTTATATACTCTTGGAAGGTGAACTTAGCAATGTTTCCTTATAAGGGCGAAGATTTTACGAACCCTATTTATCACTATTGTATAGATACATTAAATTTTTCTCTAACACGTTATTTTGGAACTAATATTGATTTATAATGAGTTATCAATGGTCATAGGGGTGTCCAAGGACGGTTCTGATCCTAAAACAAATCTTTTTGGGAAATTGGAAATGTCTCACATTTGGTGCAATGTTTTCTTAACCTTGTGAATGGTATATTCTGATGTATAACCATATCACACTGTTGGTTCACTATCGTGTAGTCTAACCATGCACATTCATATTATTCCTAGGTACCAGTTCAAAGTTTGCACATTTTTCTTCAAAAAATGTTGTCAAATAGTGAAAGTGGTAAAGATTCGGTTATTATATTATTTTCCCCTTAATAATCTCATTATGCCACCCCATCATCCCCAACGTGGGATCATGCGGGAGAATCACCATTTTGTCAAAATTAGGTGCTTTTTGGAGACCTAATGTAGGGATAAAGAGATATCCTTAACTTAGGACCGAATCGATGTTTAATTCTTCACATTTGATGCACAATGGTATGGAATCAAGTGTTATTTAAATGTTCTTCTCCTCTCTTTCTCTCGACCTAGTTACAATGGTGTGAGAATTTCCCCAATTTCATATATATACTTCATTATGTACTGAATTAGAAGAAAATATCAGAGGACAATGATCATAAAAACCTATGGTGGTTGGTTTATAATTCATCCCTCAAGTTCATTGATTTAGTTATTGTCGTTTGGGGCCCACCCATTTCCTCAGGTTCTATTTATTGAATTTAATTTCTATGATTATAATAATTAGAACCAAATGGTTATTCACTTTTTGTATAGGTAATTAATTATTGGTCATTACTTCCAAAACTCCATGATTCCCATGTAGAATGTTATAACTAGGTCTTTCGTAATTGTCACATTTGAGCCACGTTTTTGGGACGAATTGCCTTGTACATTCTAAGGTTAATCAATTCAATATTAAATTGATGGATTCATATTGTGAATTGCATAATTTAATGTACAATGTATACTCACCAATTGAACAACCTAAAGTATATGATTCAATTGATAATGTAATGTAAAATAGATGTTGTATTTTATAATAAGTATAGGTCTTTCAAGATTATATGTAAATGATATAGAGGTATCAGGTTTGTAGAACCCTTACCATATTAATGGAAGGTAGATAAATGATAATTAATTTTTGAATATTCCATAAATGCAATTAATAAATTATTTATTATGATTGAACTTATCACAGTAATGAGTGGAAAGTCATGACCCCCCTTAAGTATTACATAAATTTATTATTAAATAGGAGTCTCCTCACTCGAGATCATCTTTGATTGTTTTCAGGTAATGCCATGAGCACAAAAGAACCCCACCATGATTCAAGGATATGACTTGTGTATGGTTAATCCCCGCAAGATCCTGATCCTTTTTTATTTTTGTATTCCCACTATGACACCATGGGAACTCTCACATAGTGTTTTTGTATTCCTTGGATACACTCCATTGATATAGAATTGACATGTAGAATCCATGGTTTCAATCCATAGGGCCTTATATCTGGTTATCCCCCTTTAACCATGGATGATCACCAAGTATTAGGAAGGAATAATATTGTAGAATCCCTTGGAATATTCTCCTTGGACTATATTCTTACCCTTAGCCAAGCTATAGTTATTAATGAGTTGGTGAACCTTGAGATCTACGTTACCTTGTTCATTTTCTGGGAACACCATTATTAAATTTCATTACAGATTTCCTTGTCACGACATGGAACCATAATTATTTTTAACATTTTATATATTTATAATATGGTTTAATTAATTGATTTTTTTTTTCAGATGCTAGTTAAGGGTTGAAGAAGGTACTTGGGTATTTAGATACATTGTGTTGATTTACCTTATATATTCATGCTTTCACACTATTACATTTCCATTACATCTTACATATGTTATAGACACTATGTGTGGTGTCCCACTGATATTTATCTCACACTCTCTCTAGGATGAATTTGGTACCCATGGTAAATTATATGAATGATGTTGTTGAAAAAGGGTATAATATGACTACAAACACTTGATTTCATGCTAATAGGATAGAGATTGATAGTAGATTACTGGGAAATAGCTCGAGATTCTTTGGATAGTTTTTGACTTCTATTATAGTTTTTTGGAAAAAGTAATTCTAGCAAACTTGTACACATGATATCTTGTTTTCTATTGAAATGACATATCATTATAAATATTTCTATTATTGTGTTATATTCAATTTATTTTATTAATTGTTATTATTATCTCAAATATAAATTTTGAATTTTGTTTACTTGTATTTCTTCTACTATTTACCTTAGTTTATATTAAATTTATGTGCTACACTTTACTTATGAGGTCATAGAATCCTCATGGACTCACCCTAAGCCTTCTAATCAAGTTGGAAGCCTCTAGAATTCTCGGATATGAGGATGATTCCAAGTGGACCACTAGGATTGGGGAACCGACTATATGGATTCTGTGTCACAGACATCACAATGATATTTCATAGGTGTTGATGTTTTTACTTAATACTAAATGAAATACATGGGATTCTCCATTATATAGTATTAATGACATTAAATTAATAATATTCATTAGATTTCCCATGGATGTAATTATTACACAATATGATATCAGTGGTGGGAATTCCTTCATCCATTATAAATGTATATCATATGTTTAGAGGAACTCCAGTACTATTCGAGGTAGTTTAAGTAAGTCATTCCTCCCACCATAGTACACAATGATAGATGTTGATTATTTTATTTTTCTTTCCAAAATTTATTCTATATTTTTGTAATATATCATGATAGTAAACATAATTATTATTTTTTTGATATCCCATTGGTGGGGAAAATTTTATTTTTAATCACAACCTATCATGGAAACCTTTACAATTTTTTTCTAGAGAACACATCATTGATTGGAGGATTATGTATGGAAGAGTCCCATGATTACATTGTTCATTAGGATATATTAGTAAGAACTAGTATGCAGTTTTCATGTGGGTATGGGATGTTTTAATAATATATATATATATATATATATTATTCTATATGTGACCATCCAGATGGGTGATTAGTCCTTCTATTTCAATATATTATTGATAATAACAATTTATTAATGTATTTATATTGTTTATTGGATACCTATATAATTTTTATAATATCATATTATATTCTGGTCTATTTTACATATATTTTTACTTTAATATTATGGTATAGTCATTCATTGTATCACATAGAAAACAACTTCCATTTAAAAACATAAGGTATATGGGGAGGAATTTTTGAATCCAGGGTGCACCAATTTTTTATACATTAGTATATGGGATAAAGAGGAGAGTCGTTATTAGGTAATATTAAGGTGTTTTTTATTTTGTACAACATTTTTTATATTTTAAAAAGTTATAGATATATGTCACTCCTTATGATGGACTTTATACTACTTTTTATTAATATAATTTCTTTTGGTCATTCCATATTACAAGAGATATCTAATTTCTATTCTCTGCTATCACTAAAATAATTGAGATATTTATTAACTATGATGTGAATATTGGGAATTTTTATGGTCATTATTATTGGTACATTATAAATATGTATGGAAAAACATTTCATTCCATTCACATATGATTCACATGGAATACACCATCATGTATATAGTTGATATCACTATCACCATTAAGATCATCTATTCAAAATTATAACAATAACATGTGCAGATATCTCCAATATAACAAAGCGATTTCATTTTACATAGTTACTCCTATGTATATTTCCTATGATGAAAGTTCATGTGAATAAAAAATCATGATTCTTCTTAATGATGACTATTTATCCCACTGACGTAATAAACATATAGTGACACTTAGAAGCTGGTTTTAAGAAATTAATGTCTTCAGGATGAACCAATTGATGGTGATCGTAATGTGGGTGATGATATTAAATGATTAAAAAAATCATACTTGTTGTTTTCATGTAATATTTTTCAGTCCATTTTTACATTAATGAATTATATGATTATTTTTTTTACTTGATACATGTTTTATCACATCAGAGTCATTATATATGCAGGGATCACATTGTGATCCTAAAAGATGTTCCCCTCTATATGGAATAATTAAGCGGATTAGTTCCACATATAGGGTGGAGTATTTTCGATGTGTTTCATGATATGAAAATATATGTGAGAACAGTATAATTTATTTTTTTGGAATGTCAGTATCTTATAGAAATTTTACTCTAGAAAAATATTGTTTCACTGTGACTTGTCGCCTATGTGAGAAATGATTTAATAAATACAAGAGAGAGTCTATATTCATTGGAATTATAAATGATAAAAATAGTAACAAATATGATGGTTTATAACAAGAATGTCTTGGAACACATATTTAAGATTAATATGAATGTGATTTAAATTAATTTCGGGGAATGATAAGGGTTATCAATGATTATGTAGGTATCCGTATTCTATGAAGTTTTTATCTATATAATATAAATTTTATTTTTATAGAAATTTAGATTTAGAAGTTTGTATATGAATTATTCTTAAAACTATGAATTTGGGTTTAATTATAGATAGGGTACTATATCATGACTTGAAACTATAAGATATTGGATCCACTGAGAATGTGTAGATACTTATTTTCGCGGAAAGATTCCCATGTTAGTAGTGCAACAGAATATTCCTCAACTGTGCGATATGCCAAAATTCATTTTAAAAAATAAATAAACAAATTTTTTATATATTATATTGAAATATTTTGTATCATGGTTAATAGTTTAGGAACCTTTGATTATGTTCAATTACGTTCGACTGATGGGAGAAAGTGTTGGGTTCTATAATATTCTGTTATTAGAGCATAAAGATATAGAATGCAGATAGGATTTCATTCTCATTGGGTTATATAAAATGAAATTAGAAATCTATATTTTTTTTTATAATATTCGAATGAGATAAGGACAAATGTATTTTATAAGTCACATGTATTAATTGAAGATCATTATGTATGATGTAATGGATATATGCTACCCATATATTGGATGGTGACTTAATGGATTTAAGTTGTTAATGGTTAATTTCATGGATGAAAATATATTGAGAGGCGAAATAGAATTACAATGATGAATCCCATTTTGGTTAGTGATCAAGGAGGGTTTTCTGGGAATACAAATTGTGGGAAAAAAATTGTTTTTAATGTATATGACATTCAGAAATGATAGGATTTTTATGGATGTTGAGGATGACTGTTTTGGTGATTTTAGTATAGGTACTAATAAATATTATGTGTTTGATATATAGTATGAGTGGGATGGTCACAAAAAATAATTACGTGATATAACTGATATGGAATGGTTAATGGAGATTAGTGTTTTATTTTAGCGGAGAAATGTTATAGAAAATTTCATGGCGTGGATAGTATGATCAATCCCTGATGTATGACCTCGATATTGGTTGGGTTGTTGGAGTGATAAAATTAGTCGATGGATGATAGATGTGGAATTTGATTCTAATTTGAGGATATATCTAAAATTTTATGTTTCCTTATTGAATAACATTTTTTAGGATTAGATGTGATATAAAATGATTTTTTGAGAAGGGATTTGACATAAGAATTTTTTTTCAAGATCCATATTTTAGTATAATCAAAGACATGCTACTACTCACTAGTGGAGTGTGATTGATGGATTTTATTATTCATGGAATCAAAATTGAATATAAAATAACATTTATATACTAGATGATGTGTAATGATTTTGTATGATCCCATTATGCAACATAGGTTTTTGGAAATTCAATCCTGTAATGCGATTTAACATGTGTAGTTATGTTGAATAGATTGTAGAAACATTCAACCCAAGGGAGATAGACTGATGGTATATTGTGACAGTATGTGTTGTAATTTTGAGACTAAAAAAAGTATATAATTAGATACTTATGTGTGTAATTTAATGGGAAATTTCAATGGTGTGGAGAACCGTTGAATGTAAATGACCATATGAGGTGTAAGATAATTTAGGGAGAACTATATTAGTAGAAGTGAATTGGATGATGTCATTAAGGTGTCATAGGAAATACAGTTTTGGGAGAACTTCTTACCAATATTGTTTATGATATTAAATTTGTATAATAATATTGATGAATAGAGTGCCTTCTATCTGCAATTTCAGAGTAGTTAATCCTTCAAAATTCATGGGTTGAATAGAAAAAAATATCATGAATTTATGATCTCCATAGATCAGAATTGAACGCTGAAAGTTATATGAGGCCTATTCGGGCTGAAAAGATATTATATTGGAGATATTTTAATGAATTATATAATTATTGGATAATAAATTCAGGAGGAATTATAATTTTGGATCTGAGGATTGGAGAATTTTTATAATTGGGATTCAAATTAGAATTTTGAGTTTTTGGGAATATTGATGTTACATTTTAACATATGGGTAATGGTATGAGATGTTTTTCATGTTCTAAGTTATATGTCTATAAAAATTAATATTATAAAAATTTATTTAACCTATTTAATAGTTACAAAATTGGTGGGGAAAACAATGTAATGTTGTTTTCCATTGTGGTATGTGACATGGTTTCAGAACATTTGTAGACAAGCCATAAAAAGATGAAATTTTTTATTTAAAATTTATTATATAATTTGTTCCAATATTTGGTAAATTATATATATATGATATGATATTGTTTTTGATGACAATATATTGAGCCCAAAATTTATTTCATGGTTTGGAATATTTCTAACCTAACCATGTGAGGTGGTATAGTTGGATACAGTTCCCACCACATGGTTGGACATAATATTTGTAAAAGTATTTTATAACTATATAAATTTCTATATTTCATTGAAATTTTATATTTTATATTTTATATAGTACCTTATTAATTACGTACACATAATTTGGATACTATTGTGTATTTCTATACAAGGGGGTCTAATATTCCATCACCACTTTATAAACCCTCATATCATGGAATTATTTTATTAAATTTGATTTTAAATGATAAATGTGAGTGTTATTTTATATCCTCCTTCATTTATATCATTTCTACAAGGTGGATAATAACATTTTTTATAATGGATTCATTAAAATTCAACAATATCACTGTGAAATTATTGCATTATCATGGTTTTGTTGATCATAATGGATATAAGTTTTCATGATGTGATGGACAAATATTTTTCCAATATGTTTCAATTATGGTAAATTTCCAAATGATTTTAATCTTTATTTCCATTATTTGGATTAAATTCGATATTAATACAAGAATATATATTTTTAATTTTCTAAATTTTAAATTCGAGTGCTTTTCAATAGTGGGATTCAACCCAATGATATGGTATCAATAGGAAAAAATTACTTGGAAAGAATTTATAAAATTATCCCTATTTAAATTAATTCATAAAATTAAATATTTTTTTAATTAATAGGTTTTATTTTTTTGTAATTTTATATGATATATTTTTAATTCATTAGATATAATAACCCATTGCTAAGATTAGGTGAGAGTATGAGGCCTTTCCTTAAAATATAAATTCAATCATATTTTGAAATACTTTAGTATCTCTTTATGATTTATGATTTCCATCATTTCCATATGATATTTTGACATCGCACATGGATGTGAATAACCTTGCAGATAAAATTTGTTAAATTAGTATATTAAATTTATTATATAAAATTTTTATATGTTTATTGAGCCATGATTGGCACTTTAGTAATGGTTAGATTCAATGTATTCCAATGTTTGGGGGATTGAAAATTAAGGTGTCTTTCCAAATACATGAACATAAAAATGTGAATATATAAAATAAAATGTATATACATAGTGGACTGTGATTTAGGTTCCTTGAGTTACTCTTAATAAACAAATATAATGAAAACATTTTTATACCATTTATAATTTTGGTTAGTTTTTTAATAATAGGTAACGTGTTCCTCCCCCACTACTCAGTGAGAACCATAGTAGGTATACTATTGTTAGATTTTTGATATGTTGTTGATGTGAAATAGAAACAGATTTCTTGGGAATGGTATAGACATTATTTCATCCATTTAGGGTGATGATAATTGGAATTATCATATGTGGACAAAGGGGGAATGGTATGATTATAGTAATGATGAGGGATGTTAGTCAATCATTTTTATGGGCAAGGACAAATAGATGAGAATAGTATAGATTATCCTTGTAGTTTTTTTTTGGAAATTAGATTTTACTATAGAGCCTTCAGTATTATCAGGTTTTTATAATGACCCTAGATAGTCTATGAGTGGGGTTTTTGGTATCATTGAATTTTATTGAACTTGGACCACAAAATAAATTTTCGAATACTGAAATAGCTATAATTAAATAGATAAGTCAACCACCTAACACTTTTATGGTGGATGGGTGTGATAGGTTTTGGGGGAAATCAAACAAAAAAGTTTATTATAATATGATATGTTCCTGATATGATAATCACCCCAATGTTTTTTGTATAATTTGCAAAGGGTATTTATAGTTTTTGTAATATATTCCTATTATATTATGAGATTCTTATGATTCATAGGATCTAGTTGTTCATCCTCATACAATAGGTTATGGTTATTTATTTTACAAGGATCTGATGTTTTAATTTATAATAAAAGGGATTCCTAGTGTGTTTCCTAGGTCCTGAATTGTACCTGATACTATATATAATTCTTATGGTTTTTTATGATCTGACATTGATCCTAAACTATGAGGGTTACTTGGTTACTTCATAGTATATAAAATTGTACATAATAATATATGGGATTCTTAGGAAAATTTCATGAATCATTAATTTTCCCTAATATAATATCAGTTCCCTAGGATACTACATGTGATCCATCATTGTTCATATATCCAAATTTGATCACATAGATGATTCCTAGTATTCACATTTATACTAAATACCATATGTGATTCTAAAGGAATTCCACAGGATAATGGGATTTCAGCCATAATTTTTAGGATTCCTTGGATTTTTCCTTGAATATAGTGACAAAAAATGATATTATGTATTTTTTCTCACTCAACACTTGAAACGACATTCCTTATGCTCACAGTCTTATTGATGTCAGTTAAGGCTAGTATGGTAGATCATAGGTTTCAATATAAGACTAGAATTTCAAATTTTTAATTTTATTTATGTTTTCACAGTATATGTTTTACCATTTGTATATCATAATCACATGAACTAATTTTGTTTGTAATATTTGGGGACACCATTTGGGGTTCCCTAATTAGTTGTACTGAAACCCATTCTTAGATGGGTGTGGAAATTTGGGTGTAATGAATATTTTACAGACCATCTGTCCATGTTGGGGAGGGTCCTAAGATTTTTTTGGCACATTACATGGATTGATTTAAAAGATCGATGTGATGTATATTACAAATATAAGTATGGCTTTTTTTTATTATGTTTATTTTAATATGAACTTATTCCTTTTGAAAATTAGTCATGATGATTGAGTTTGGACTCCTATAGTTTTTCTATTTTTTATAATTTTTTATTAGAATCATGCTCACTCTAAATGACATTATTGGTAATTCCTAGATATCCTATACAATTTTAAATATAAAACGAAGGTGTATTATCTTAATGTCAATACCTTAATAACACCAATATTTTTTGGGAACCTCTAAAATTTTGGGAGGCATTTTTGTTGTCATGTAACACCCTTAGTCTGAACACTGAATTTTCATTAATCATAGAATGGCATATTGTACCAACATATGGGCCGAAACATATAAAAGAATAATTTTTTTCACATCATTTACATTATATCATTGCATCAGGTTAGAAAGTGTTTACTGTAGGAATAAAAACATCTAAAAATCCAAATTTTGATATATCTTAGAATTCTGAATATTTTTTCAAATTTTTATCATATAATTTTTTTAAAAACGTTCTTCACAATGATTTACCTCTAAGAAATACGACATTATCCACTATGTGATAAATAATAGGATAATATCCCACATTTTAATCAACATTTTTTAAATAAACCATTAAAATATTAGTCTTCTGATACTTTATGGTACTTACATCAATATAATACAGTTTATTTATTGGAATCTAAATATTTTTTTGATATTTTATTCACTATATTCTCCAATTTTTCATAATTAATTTTAATTTTCAAAAAAATTGTATACTTTTATTTTTTAGTTCTTATAGTAGAATTTTTTTTAATACAATAATTTAAATCAATATAATCATGATATGATTCAGAAAATTGTATACTTTTATTTTAATGGATCTTTTTCAAGGATACTATCATTATGGAAATAAATAATATTCTTTATGTTTCTGTTATAGAATTTATTCCCTCTATCATTTAATAAAATAACCAACGTAATTTATTTTCTTACTATCCAATTTAATATTCCATGATTAAAATTTGCTAATTTTATAAACCATTACCTTTATAATAGATTGATTTATTTCAAGGTTGGTTTCTTAATATGTATCATATGATTAATATTCATACATTATTTAGTAAAAATTATTCAAATATTGTAAAAGTTTATATCAATATAAATATTATCTTTCAAAAATATTCAATCAATATATTTCATGAAATACTAAAAAGGATTAAGTTATGTCTCTATGAACTATATTTAACTACGTTCTATGAAGAGTAATATTCCAATTCACAATTAATTTTTTTGATATATGTGATACATATTTACATCAGGTATACCCCCATGCATATATTATCCATAATTTATTTAGTAATAATCATTATTTTCTTATTATATGTTTCATATTTGTTCAAATTATCCACATCCTAATATTCATAATGAATAAACATCACATTAATATCACATGTTAAAATATATATATATAATACAATTATAATTAAATTATATTAAATAATGTGTCATTGTCCAATATATGTGTAAGAGAATTCAAAGTCATGGGGCCATATGGATTTAATATATTAACTATTGATTATTTATTTCCCCTACTTCCCATTATGAAATGTCCCATAATAATGGACTATTTATCATTTTATTTTCATATGATCACACATATTTTCTTTGCTATAATTTCATTGATTTGTCCCTAGTTAAAAACACTATAAATACATTTATATATCTTATTATTGTCTTTTTCAATAAAATCACAATAACATTATATGTTATCTATATAAAATGATTTACTTTTTTGATATTTATAAATTATTGGTAAATCAATCGTCATATAATTATTTAAAAATGAGTGTATTTTTTATAAAAAATGTCATTTCAATGTTTTTTATTTTTGATTTCTCAACTCTAATGGCATTAAATAATTTTCATTTATGTCAAGTCATAAATTACTCATAATCCTAAATTACATCCTAATATTTTTCAGCCACTACTTCATTGGAGTTAAATATTTTTCATTTATGTAGATATTATTTTCTTTTATTCCAACAATACGTGTAAAATGTAATGTGATTATAATCTATGAATGAATATACATTTTTTTACATTCATGGGAATTTAATTTTATACTATAATTCAAAATCATTATTTTTTATTTTTTCACAATGCAAAAAATTATGTAATGTAATAAATATTTTATATTGATATGAAATCTATTTAGGATTAAATGAATGTAATCTGGATTTAATTTAAAAATCATCAAAATATTATAAAATAGATATACTTATGTTTTTGTAAAAATAAATATGTATTTATATTAGAATAATATTTTCTTTATTTTAATTTACACATGTATTCCTAATGTTTAATTTATAAGAAACACTTTTAGATTTTTTTTACATTTCCTTAGCCTAAATTACATTTTATCCATATCAGTAATCTATGAAATTATTTATTATTGAAATGATTTATATTTAATATAAATGAAAATTTAATAGACATCAGTTATCCCTATATTGTTTTTTTATCTATACACATTCTTTTTAATTAAATATTTTTTTTATTTTTAGTACATTTTTATCAAAAGATTTAGGTATTTTACAGTTACTTATAATTTTGGAACTATTTATTTCACATACATGACATATTATAATGGTATTTATTATTTATTTTCCATTCAATATTTTTTTTGGGTGGTACCTAAGATTTTATGGAGGAATGGGAGAGTTTTCATGAATTGGGCCAAATCATGAGACCAATTCTAGATAAAAAATAAATATTATTTCTTTTATAACATTTTCATTTTTTATATATTTTCACCCATTATAATTCCTAAATGGTATCCCTTTAACTATTAACACCACCAATGTAATTTTTATCCTTTAGTAATCCATAAAAATTATGTATTTGGTGTTTTATTTAATGAATTGGCCCAGCCCGAATACCTATTTTCTATTTTAAAAAAAAATTTGTTCAATTAATAGGTTATTCTATATTAAATATTTTTTGATGATTTTCAGTCTCACCCAAGTCCATGGAACCCTTCTATGCTTCAAGCCTATTTTCCTTCTCTTTGGAGCTCTTTTTCATCATGAAAGAGTGCATAATATTATAGGGATTCTCAACTCGGCCAGATTTGAAGAGGTAACTTCATTCCTTCTTAACTCTATCGATGATTTCTATTTTTACTCCATTACAATTCCAAAATAACCTCCTAATAATTCTTCTAATCTCCCTTTATGTTTTTAATGTTTTAAAATTTTGCTACTAGTGGATTTGGGTTGATTCTTCAAGATCACTCAGGTAAGTGAGTCTCTATCACTCTTCATTTGATTTTTCATAGAGTCTCATTCACTGTTATTAGGGTTTCTACCCTTATCCAGGAGGTTACTAATGCCCATATACTATGATATATAAACAAGGGTTTAGACATGGGTTTTCAACGACATTTATTTTGGTTTTATGTTTGATCTAGGTCTCTATTGGTGTGGCGGTGGTGCAATTTGTTTTTTCTTAAAGATTGAAGTTTTTTCATTAAATTTGGAGGTGATTACTTTTGGTATTGCAATATTTGTGACCAATATTCTAGGTTATGGTATTATTATGTATATTTAATATTAATGTTTCTTAAAAAATTGGTTTTAGTGGAAATTATAAATCAAATGAATTTTAAGTGATAATTATTGGTGAAATTGGGGGTATTTCATATAAATCATTTATTTCATCATTAAGGGATTATCTATAAATACTTAGTTCGTTATATTATACTTTAATTGGTTTCAAAAAACCGTTTAATGTTTATATTATTTTGTGATAGCTGAAAAACAGGGGTTTAATGGAGTTTGTAAATAAATTGGAGTTTTGGTGCCACCTTTGTGTGAAAATAGAGGTTTTAAAACGTTATCATTTCTAGTTTAACATGGGGATACCATAAAATTGATTTTATGTTCTAATTTAAATTTATTGGTTTTAAATTACTATTTTGGTAAGTTACATGTGTGCGCATAGTGTACATGTGGTGTTCTTAAGGGGTTTTGTTTGAAAAACAATATAAGATTTTGAGAAAATGTATCAATGTAAATAAAAGGGTTGTTATGTGTTTTAAGTGATATAAAATGTGATAGATACTATACTAGGATTATGTTACCATTAGTGTTTTTTTTCATAAAAATGGATAGTTGTTGATTTCATAAATTGTTTGAGCACAAAGGGGGAAGCTGGGTACCTAGCTGTGGCGGATGTGTACTAGTACGGCTAGTGGACCAGATGTGTTTTGTCCCTGTTCCACCTAGAATTTGGATAAAACAACTCTAACTAAACAATTTCGATGATGATTGGGGACCACTAGGTTATGGTTATGTTCCCTACTGGTGTCCTGTTCATGAGAATGGATTTTACTATGGTAACATTACACCGAGGTATGAGGTACCTGGGGCCCGAGACTATCTATTGACTAAGGGTGTTACCTATTTTATCTCCTATTGTATTCATGGTTTTTTGAAATTAAAATGGTGTGTTATTGGTAGTAAATTACAGAAGCTAACAAGTATATATAAATCTTTGAGCATTTTGAAAATTTTAGATTTAAAACTATTATCAATTGAATGTTGCATTTCATTGAATTTATCACAGATTTTCTATGCATATTAAAACTGCTTTCTTTTTCACATTGTATTTCATGCTATTTAGATTCATTGGGTGGTGTTATATTGGGATTTTTCTAACAACCTACATACACCCCTTAGGTGTTAGTAGACATTGTTATACTGACTCAAGTAATGGGAATGCTTTGGGTGATGGCAGTTCAGGGTGTAAGTTCGCAACCTTGGTACATAGTTGTGGAGACAGATTGCGGGTGATGACCCCTTGCCATGTGGGGTCCTTTGGGATTGTTTTTAGTTGCCTTTATTTATATTTAGACCACTTGTATTTTCTTTAAACCAATGTATTCCATTCTGATTTTTTCTTAAGTCTTGTTTGGCACAAAAATTTCAGATTTTTATTCTAGATTATTTTTAAAGTTTTATGCCTTCATACTCAGGTAAATCATTCCTAAACCTAAATTAATGAAACATCAGAACTTGTGCTAGCCCATGGAGATATGGAATTTTCTTCGAGTATTTCCATGGGTCGGTTTTGGTGCTGGTAATAGTGGCGACCAGATTTGGTTCGTGACAAAATGGTATCAAAGGAGGATAATATTTTGGATTATGTTACTATTTTGGGATAGATTGGGAGAGACAAGAGAAAGGAATGTCAAGGATTGGGGTTTTGGTCACGATTAGGGTGCATGGCCTACACCACTCTTGTAAGACCTTGGGTCACCATGGGATGTTGGAATTGTATGATTAACTTCACTTCCATGTGAGACATGTGGGCTGTAGACCACACATGGACATCAAGTTAGGGTGAAGTAGTTGTTTCTTTTATTATTGAAATGTGTTTATTTTATTTATAATTAATGTATTTGATTAAAATTTTCAGAATTGTTCTATTTACTATTTCTTTGTGACTGTTGCATATTTGTAGCAACATGCCTCCCCGGAAATCTCCCATTCACCCACATGAGGAAGCTGGAGAGAGTTCTTCTATACTGATGGATCAGAGGATAGTTGGGGATGTGGTCCATGCTATCCATGCTTGGGACTGGGACCAAATCCAGCTCCTATTCTGTCTAGGGAACAAGATATGTATCCTAGAAAAGATAAAGCACATGTGTTTCAGAAAAACATGTCTCCTACAATCTGAGGTAGCTCAGAACCCAAGGAAGTAGAGGAATGGATCGAGAATATCGAGCGTATGTTTGAGTTCCTTAAAATACCCAAGGATATCAGGGTAATGTGTGACTCCTTTATGTTTGTGTGTCCTAGCCATAGGTGGTGAGATTCAATGCTTCAGACTTGGAATTATGAGCATATGTGCTAGGTAGATTTCAAGGTCATCTCAAAAGAAAAGTATTGTCTTAAGGTGTTGGCTTATGCTAGGTCCAGAGAGTTCATGTACCTTGTTAGGGGAATCTATTTGTGATGGATTACACTAACCATTTCACTGTGTTGGTTTATTATTCTCCAAAAATCGTCACCAATGAGAATGAGAATTCCTAGAGGTTTGAGAAAGGATTGCGACCCGAGATATACTCCCATGTGTTCTAGTTTAAGATGAGGACCTATACTGAGGTATTTGATCGGGATTGCATTGTGGATATTGATACAAATAGCAGGTATGTTTTATCTAGTTTTGTATCAGTTGTGGGTAGTGACAACTCCTCGGAGAATGGAAAGATGCGGGAGGAACATGTGAAGAAAGAAGGTGGAAGTTCATGACACTCATCTATGCAGTTTTCATCTGTGATTTCTGATGTGAGATCAGACATTTTACACCATTGTGCGATGTTAGGGAATATACAACCAACATAACAACTTCCTTAGAATCCTTTTTAATAGTGTAGAGGCATGGGTCATTTATAGAACTTCTGTGGTGTGGCACATCAACTTCCAAGTGGGGTATGGTCAGTGGATTCAAGATGAGTGCCAGCATAAGTCTGAGCCATCGAGGACTGGGGGATCTTGATTTGGTGGCCATGTTGGTAGGGCTAGGTAATCTTATATTTAGAGCCAGTTCAGATAATATCCATAGACTAGCATTTGTACTAAGGTTGGGACCAAACATCTCCATTTGGAGGATCAAGCACTAGTAGGATCAGATGCGAGACCGTCGACAGTTCAAGGTACTATTATGATCACATCTTCTATATCTACTACTCTTTTTAATACTCGAGCCTGTATTTATTTTATTTCAGCCTTTTTTGTGGAAATTATGAATTTTCTAACTAAGTTGAGGTCTTTCGAGATGGAGTTTGTTACGCCACTGGGAAAGAATAAGGGGCAGGGTCTCAGGTTCCCATCGTGTGCGCATCCCATGTCAGGGGTCAAGATGGAGTGGGGGCCCTTGGTCTTAGAAATGGATCATTTTGACATCAAACATGGCATGGATTGGCTAGTATAGTTCCTGGAGCACATCAATTGCTACAGGAGGCATGTGAGTTTCACGGCACCTGATGGGGGTTGTCAGGTTTTTCGTAGAGAATGGGAACCTTAGTAAAGATGTGTACAAACTCCACTCCCAGAGTTGGGAAGTATTATCTTATAATTTTCATTTCTCGTGATAGAGGGCACTGGTCATTCCCTTGAGGGTTCACTAAATCATGTAGTTAATGAGTTTCTGGAGGTATTACCGGATGATTTCTTAGGTTATACCCTAGAGCGGGATGTTGAGTTTTTAATTGATCTAGTTCCAGGAACACAACTGATATCTCTTCCCTCTTATCGCATGTCCTTCACTGAGCTGAGTGAATTAATGATACAACTAGAAAAATTATAATCCAAAGTATTCATTCACCCTAGAGTCTCTCCTTGGGCCGCTCTTGTGTTTTTTATGAAAAAATCCCGACGGATCCCTCTGGTTGTGCATTGACTACCAGAAGCAAAATAAGGTAACAATTAAGAACAAATACCCCTTTACCAGAACAGATGATTGTTCGATCAACTGAAGGATAAAATTTTGTTCTCTAAAATAGACTTGCGTTCAGGCTATCATCTAGTTAGGGTGAAGGTGTCAGATATCCCTAAGATAGCCTTTTGAAGAAGGCATGACCAGATTATGTATTTGGTCATTCCCTTTGGATTGAACAATGCTCCAGTGCACATTATGGAACTCATGAATAAGGTGTTCAATAAGTATCTCGATTTATTTTTTGTGATTTCATGGATGACATTCTAGTATACTCTGGCTCTAATTAGGAGCACAAACATCACTTGGGGATCACTATGGGAACTTTACGACATCTTTCCCTCTATGAAAAGTTGTAAAAGTGCACTTTTTTATCAGGGACGTAAGATTTCTGGGGTATGTGATATTTGAGCAGGGGGTTTCAGTGGCCCTCGAGAAGATTAGTGTGGTTACGTCATAGGATCTGCCAAATAATGTGTTTGAGATCAGGAGTTTCCTTGGCATGGATGGTTATTACAGGTGATTCGTTCGAAATTTCTGTCGGTTGGCTTCACCGATGCCCACACTCACCCGGAAAGGGGTGAATTTTGTATGGGGCCCGGAATCTCTGTCATCATTCGAGGATCTGAAGTGAAGGTTGACTACTGTTCCCATGCTGATTTCTCCATAGGAAAGAAAGGGATATGTGGTCTATTGTGATCCTTCAGGTATGGGTCATCGGTGCGTGTTTAGACTGGATGATCATGTGGTGTCATACTACTCTCACCAACTATGACCACATGAGAAGAACAATCTGAAACATGAAATGGAGTTGGTAGAAGTGATGCATTATATGAAGAAATGGTGTCACTACCTCTTTAGGGAGAAGTTTGTGGTCTACTATGATCACAAAAGCTTGGCCAATATCTTCATAAATAAGGACCTCAACTTGAGGCAGCATCATCGGATCAAGTACTTGATGGGGTAAAAATTTGATATCATCTATAGCCCATGAAAGGGTAATGTGGTGGAGAATTTTTTGAGTAGAAGAGTTCCAATGCAGGCTTTTCAGTATGTCCAATAATGAGTGGACTTTTATTCAGATCATTTCTCAAATGCATGTGGAGACCAGGGAACATAGTGAAGGTGCATTCTTGGAAAGATTCCAGTTGAATCTTTCTCTATTAGAGTTGATTCAGCTGGAACAACATAGTGATGAGCTTTTTCAGTGGTTGAATAAATTTCTTTATGGTGAGGATACATCCTCTGATTTGTCGTCGTGTTCTGATGGAATCTTGTGCTTAATGGCCCATTCAATAGTGTAATTATCTCTGTAGAAAGTGTTGATGGAGGATAGACACTAGTCTCAGTGGATTTTCCATCAGTGTGGCACCAAGATGTATTATGATCTCTGTAGGTAGTTCTGGTGGCCTGGTATGAGGCATGAAATATAGGAATTTGTGCCGAGATGATACACATGCTAGCATGTGAAAGAAGAGCATCAATAGCCCTTGGTTTTCTCCATCCATTACGCATTCATACCTGGAAGTGGTACGAGGTCTCCATGGACTTCATTATTGGTTTACCTTGTACACCTCTGGGTAAGAATTCCATTTGTGTGGTGATTGATCATCTGACCCAATCATCCCACTTCATTCCGATAAGAGATACATCTAAAGTGGATGAGTTGGTCCGTTTGTATCTTCAAGAGGTGGTGATACTCCATGGCATGACATCATCAGTTGTATTAGATAGAGACCGCCGTTTCACTTCTATGTTCTGGGAAGGACAAAACAAGGACTTGGGGTCCTAGATTAAGATGAGCATGGCATACCATCCTCAGATGGATGGTCAGACAGAGCGATCAAATCAGATTTTGGAGGACATGCTCAGTGCATGTGTCCTAGAATTTAGAGGTTTCTGGGATTTACATTTGGGGTAGGTTTAGTTTGTTTATAATAATAGTTACCAATATTCAATTGGAATGGCTCCTTTTGAGGCACTCTTTGGTGGGCTTTGTCAGTCCCCCCTGTGTTGGACTGAGGTCTTTGAGACCTCACCTATGGGGCCGAGTCTGGTGTAGGAGACATCAGAGAAGGTCAAATAGATCAGGAAGATCTTGTTAATACTTCAGAGTCATCATAAATATTTTGCTAACCAAATGCATCGAGACCAATATTTTTCTATGGTTGATAGGGTATTCTTGAAAGTGGCCCTTTATCTAGGGCTTCCTTGATTGGGGAAGTAAGGGAAGATGACACTGAGATATGTTGGCTCTTTCGAGATCACTGAGCGTATTGGCTTAGTGGCATACATGTTGGCATTATCTTCTTAGTTGAAATCCATCTGTGATGTCTTCCATGTCTCCCAGTTGATGAAATATAACTCAGACCCCTCCCATCTGTAGAGTTAGAATGAACTGAAGATAGATCCTGACATGTCAGTTTTGCGCAGCCAGTGCAAATAGAGGACTCCCAAGAGAAGGATCTTCAAGGGAAGTATATTTTTTTGGTCTGGGTTCATTTTCATCATGGTAATGATACCCCTGATACATTGTAGTGGATGTTATTGTTTGAGGATGATTATTCATTCCTATTTTTCGATCAAGCTTTAGGTTGACATTCCAGGATTGATAGTTTTCACGTTGAAAAGATTTGTCACATACATGACATATTTTAAAGGTATTTTTCATTTATTTCCCATTAAATCTACATTTTGGGTGTTTTCAAAGCTTTTAAGGTGGAATGGGTAAGTTTTCAGGAATTAGGCCTAACCGCGAGCCCAATTCATGATTTCAAAATAAATATGGATTCTTTTATAACCTTTTCATTTTTTAATATTTTGCATTCATTCCAATTCAAAAATGGCCACACTTGACATATTAACACCACCAATATAATTTGGAACCTCTATTAATCCATAAAAATGGTTAATTTCGTGTTTTATATAAGGAATTAGGGAAACCCAAAAGGCCATTTATAGTTTTAAAAAATTGTTTCATTAATAATCTATTCAATTTTAAAACTTTTTTGGTGATTCTAAGCCTCATCAAATCCCATTGAACCCATCTGTGTGCCCAGACTCTTTCTACCCGCATTGGATATCATTTTTATCACGAATTATTGCCGAACATTATAGGTTTTATCAAATCGGACATAATTTATGAGGTAACATCATTTCTTCTAAACTCTCTCAATTCTTACTCTTTTTACTCCATTATAGTTCTTGTATAACCTCCTCATCCTTCATCGAACATCCCTTGATGTTTTTTGTTTTAAAATTTATTTATTGGATTATTTAGGAAAATTATTCATGATCCCTCAAGTAAGTGAGTCTCTTTCAAACATAGGGTTTATCCTACGGTTTTCTTGGACAATTATTGTGGTTCTGGGTTTGATCTAGGCCTCTTTAGTGCGGTGGTGGTGCGATTTGATTTTTTCACAAGATTCAAGGGTTTTCATTAAATCAGTATGTGATTACTTTTGGTATGAAATATTTGTGACAGAGATGATATTATTATGGTATTTTAATTTCAATTTCATTTGAATGTTTCTGAGTGAATTTTTTTAGTGGCAATTATAATGAAATTGAATTTTATGTCTGAATTTTTGGTGAAATTATGGATTTTTCATATAATTATTTTGTTGGTTCATTAAGAGCTTATGTATAAATACATATTTGTTTTAATTGAAGTGTAATAGGGATAAAAATAATATTTTCAATGTTTATATCTTTTGGCTGTAGCTGAAAAAATGGGTGTTAATGGTGTTTGTAAAGAAAGTGGAGTTTTGGTGGCAACATTGTGTGAAAATGGAGGTTTTAAAACGTTTTCAATTCTTGTTTAACTTGGGGATACCCTAAAATTGATTTTATGTTTTCATTGAAATTTATTGGGCTGCATTTACTATTTTGGTAACTTAAAAGTGTGTACAAAGTGTATAAGAGGGGTTCTTATGGGGGTTTTTTTGTGAAAAACAAGACTTGATTTTGAGAAAATGTTTCGTTAAAAATCAAAGTGTTGTTCTGTGTTTTACATTTTATATTATGTGATATCTACATTACTTGGTGTATGTGACATGTATATGTGTTTTAAATAAAAATAGATATGTGTGGAATGATTAAATTGTTTGATCACAAAGGGGGACCTTGAGTACCTTGGTGGGGTAGATGTGTACTAGTACGACTATTGGACCAGATGTGTTTTGTCCCTGTTCCACCTAGAATTTTGATAAAGACACCACTAACTAAACTAAGTGGATTATTATTGGGGACCAATAGGATATGGGTATGTTCCCTACTAGTGGATCGTGCTCATTAATGGATTTTACTATGGTTACATTACACTGAGGTATGTGGTACATGGGGCCCGATACTATATTGTGCCTAGGGGTGTTCTCGATTTTGATCCTCATTTGATTAGTGGTATTTTCCCTAGTCATGGTGTGTTTTTGGTAGTAAATTATAGTATTTAAAATTTATATTTAAATTTTCAAACATTTGAAAATTTTATCTTGAAAACTATTTTCAATTGAAAGTTGCATTTCTTAGAATTTATCACTGCTTTTCATTCCGTATTAAAAATGCATGCTTTTTCACATTATATTGAATGCTCTTTGGAATAATTGGGTTTTTTTCCTAATTTAATTAGTATCAAAACATACGTACACCATTTTTATGTAATTATACATTATTATGCTTGAATCAGGTAAAGGGAAGGCTTTGGGTGATGGTGGTTCATGGTGTTTGTTCCCATCCTTGGTGCGGAGTTGTGGAGACTGCTTGTGGGTGATGACCCCTAGTTGTGTGGAGTACTTGGGGATGTCGTTTTGTTATTTTTATTTTTATTTGTACCACTTTTATTTTCATCAAACCAATGTAAACATTTTTGTTTTTTGCTAAATACTTTTTTTGCTCGAAAACATCAGATTTATGTTCTGGATTGTTGTTAATGTTTTCTTCTTTCATACTCGAGTAAATCATTCACAAAACTAAATTAATGATACCTAGGCACTTGTTGCAGACCATGGGGACAAGGAACGCCACTGGGGCCTTGCCATGGGTCAGGTTTGTTTCTAGTAATAGTAGTGACCAGATTTAGTTCATGAAAATTTGCTTGATTTATTCAATGAATTCCCATTTATTATTGAGTAAGACTTATTTTATATTTCCTTATATTCCCATATTCAATTTTCATTATTTCGATATTTATTTTGTGATTCAATATCATATTAACTACTATTTTCAGATAAATTTATTGAATTATGTCGGTATAATATTCATCGTATTTTTTATCATTTTTAATGATTATTATTATTTTAACATGTATTGATAAAATTTATACATTTAAAATTAATACTATTTTTTATGATTGAGTTTTATGGGATGAATGTTTTTTCATTCATTACAGAATAGTTATATTACTCATATTCATGAAAATAATTGTTTAATCATCAATTGTTTTATTTTAAATCTCCAAACTACTTTTTTTGGTGTGGTTTTTTATTCAGACTCATTATATCTTCTATCCCTATCCATATTATTTTTCAAAATGGTCTATTAAATTTAAAATTTCCTAATAGATATATTTTTTTATTTTTCAATTTATCTTTTTATTTTTCACGATTTTTATATTATATTTTACAATATTGACATGGTTTTCCCTTATTACATATCATAAACTTAATAATAATCTTATTTCATTAGTATACCATCAAAATCATTCATTATATTAATCATCCTAAATATTTTTCTATAATAACACAAACATTCTATTTTTCCGCATGAAACAATGTTATGTCCTTATAATATATTGAAAAATTGTACAATATATCGGCTCAGATGATAATAAAAAATATAACTTTAAAAGAGGAAATGTTCACATTAAAATTTTCTATAAAAATACATAAAAACTTATTAATAATTGAGGAATCCTTAGATGTGTCTCAAAACTATATGACATTTTTCATTATTTTATTTGGAATTTTTTAGAGATTATAAATAACAAAATTATTTTCTATCATTATATGTTCCAATATTTATATAGAATTTTTTTAATTATTTGACTTATCATTTCACATATATATATATTTGATTTTTTTAAATATTTTCATGACTGCTTTATGTCCCCAAATCAAGGTCCAAAACATTTCATATAATGGTATTAATGAAAACAATCCTTTCCTTATAATCATTCTCAATAGGTTTATTATAAAAATATTTATTACCAATTTATTATATAATTGTGTTTAATAAAACATTTAAAATTTATAAAAATATAATAAAATGTATAAGACATGTGAAATAAAACAATTCTCCAATACTCAACTATAAATTTCAATGATCCTAATTTTCCATTCAATGTTTATAAAATTTTGATTGATTAACTAATCAACAAATAATTTTTATAGAAATAATATAGCTAACTTGTTTTAAAATAATCATTTCAACTGGATTCATGATTTTTATAATACCACATATCTTTATATAAGAATCATATTATGTAATATCATGTATTGGATGATAAATTAATTTCACCCACATTCAAATTATATTACAAAATAAACATGTGTAATTTATTTCCTATTGGATTCATTTAAAAAATTGTTTCATTCTCACCCATATGCACACATAAAACATTAACACAAATTCACACTAGTATTATATTGGATTTCACTTTAATGTGGGTGAATATATTCTTATTATGTACATTGAAATTTATGGAATAAGATGTTTCTATATTTCATAAATTGTATATAATTAGAGAATTCTTTATAATTAACCTAGCTATTGTTTCCGAAATAACTATGTCTCTAAATAAATTTGAGGGTCCCTTTTAATTAAAATTATTAAATATAAGATAAAGACAAAAATGTTCAAAACATTCTTGAATTTTTTATATCAACAAATAGACCCCAATTTCACACTAATAGTTTGATCATGATAGTATATTAAAATAAGTATTATATAAGATAATATCTCACGTGCCTTATTTGTAATCGAAAAATTTATTTTCAGATTCTTCGAAAAAATATTGTTCTACAAATTTAAGATATTTTTTATCATTCTACAGTCTTCTATATTTTATGATCACTATGTCTACAGTCTATTAAAATTATTGACCATTATAATATAAAAATATTATATATTTGAATGTTTTTCACTAAAAAAATATAATCTTTGGAATTAATTTTCAAGGAATATTGATCAATTATAATATCATATAAATCTCAATATTCATTCATTATAATAAGAACGTCATCCAATTTTTGTTTCTATAAAATCTATCATAAAATCAATGAATTATTACAATATAATCATGAAAATGTCATATATATATATATCATCTATTTAAAAATAAATATATTTTTTAACACAAACTCACGCTCTAGAAAATGTAATCTAAAATAAATTATATTTGTCATATTTTTCTCAATTTGATGAGAGGAAAAAAATAAACTTTTGTAGAATTTGAAAATCTAGATTAAATAATATATCTCAAGATAACATTACAATTAAATATAAATATGTATAAAAATTAACATTATTTATTGGTAAGGACTCATTTTAATCATTATAAAATATAAAACCATTGAAAACACCAAAATATTCTTTTATATATAGTGAAATATTTTTGTCTCATAAATAAACCAACAATTACATTCTCAAATCTACATAAAACACTTCAAATGATCTCAATTTTTTTTTTAAAATTACTGAAAAAAATTTAAATGGTTTTCCTAAAAAAGTAATACATATACTTCACGAATTTCTTATGTACTTAAATTAGTTTCACTTTCAAAATCATATCACAGATGTAGGGTTTTTTATCCATGTACAAGTACTTCATTAGTGAATTATTATTTATAAAAATATTCTAATTTACTAATAATTATGGGTTATATTAAAAAGAGGATGATATATTTATTTTGTAATCAATGATAATTCACAAACATATGGATACTATTATGTTATGAATATTTATAACTCTTATGAACAATATAGTAAATTAATTTCTGGAATTTAATATCTCAAGGACCAACCTATATTCAGTCACTTCATCATCATCATAGCGATAAGAAACATATTAGCTATAAATAAAATAATGGGGAGGATGTGCATTGTGAGAATATTAATTTCCATGGGGGGAATCAAATTATCTATTAGAACTTCGGTGAAGAGGTACACTATAAGAAATGGTGCAAATACTATGGTGTGTAAGTTAATGATGTATTTTATCATTATAACGGGGAAGATTGCATTATAATTTATTTTTACATCTATGGGATGCCATCTAAAAGGACTAGTAACTTTTTCAATGGGGGGAAAATTATGATTATCATATATACTTTACGAGGAATATAAAAGATGTGGGGTCATCTGTGTATTAATTATTATTATTTAAATCCTTATACAAATATTTTATTCAAATATATAAAAACACTATTTATAGTTGGATGTTGACATTGAAACCTTAATTGTAGTGAAAGGTTCAACATACATTATTATGAGGGGGTTTGACCCCACATTTGGAGCCTTATATGTGGATATAATTGATTTAACCACCATATAAGAAAATATTTTAAACCCTCTATGTAATTTAGGTTTTCATTTTTTTATCAATTACTTATGGATGGAATACCTCTTGAGTAAAATTAATTACATAATAAATATATATAAAATGTTATAATATTACATATCCAGACATGACACATGTGTATTTTCACATTTGTGATAATGGATAATAAAAAATTTCCACATGGAAATTATGGAATAAATAAACTTGTTTCCATATTTTCTGTTACCCCATTTGGTGTGTTTGGATCAAATAAACCTATATAGACATATACATTAGTCTACTAAATATATTTTGGTTTATCTACAATTTTGAGGAGAAAGGAAAGCTGATTTTTCTGCTTAAAAATAAATTTCACACTGAGAGGTGGTTTCATTAGAGTGAAATTTTTTTACTGATTTATTAAAAATTAAAATCATAACAACATTTTTATTCAATAATATATATTGTTTATTATATAAATAATGTATTACATGTTCTAAACATAGAGCACCAAATTTATTAAAAAATAATAAAAACAAAAAAAATCATAGAATTGTTATGAGATTTGATATACATTTTAGAAATCTACAACTTGTTATATTCATTTATTATATAAAGGGTTATATTATTTCACAATAATCATAAGTTATAGTAATGTGTATGGAATCCCCTAGAACCCATGTTTCACATACCATAAAAGGGTTGAATGAATCATTATTAAAACTTCGTATGCTTCCAACACAACATAATTATTCAATGTATTTTCTGAGTGAAGGGACATATCAATCTATTTTTCTTATATGGACTTCTAATAGTATTATTCATCCCAAATAGATTTTAGGAGTTGTTTATACTAGTGAAAAAATTATTTATTGGTAATTTCAGATGATCTATAAGACCTGATATTCATTCATATCCGTCTTGACAATAAATACACTTTATGCACTTCTTCCTCAACAAAGGTATGCAATTTCCACTAAATAATATTCTCCAACTCCAGGCACATATTTCATGTACAATAAATTTCTGATTATCTCCATTGATAATCCAATTAAAATTTCCTATATTTTGGAATCCTCATAATTAAAATAAGGAAAATACTTTCATTTCTCCTCATAAATTCTACCATCATGAACATTAAAATTTACTTATTGTCTTTTCAAACACTTATAATTTATCTTTATTTTACTTAAAATAAAATATCATTAAAATTATCATTCTATGATTTATATCCAATATCTTATAAGTACATAGCTCTTGGAGATCCCATTATATCCATATTACCACACAACTCTTTAAGATCCATATAAATCGAACATCTCCTATTCAAAAACATAAGTACCACCACCGTAGATATATATGTAATCAATAATTTGTTATTAAATTAAATATATCCATATTATCAATGAAATCATTGAATGTAAGTCATTAGTCAACCATCATTATTTATTTCTCATTTCTGGAATTGAATTAGTACAATCAACTCATGATATTTTAATATTCGAATACCTTATTCAATATAATC
This sequence comes from Viscum album, assembly GCA_963277665.1. Lineage (NCBI taxonomy): Eukaryota > Viridiplantae > Streptophyta > Magnoliopsida > Santalales > Viscaceae > Viscum > Viscum album. The sequence goes on along the minus strand of OY728129.1, from coordinate 19,114,065 downwards.
ACTTTGACTCTTACATCAAATATAAGAAATGTGAAATCCATTATGAATCATTGGGTTACTTATATCTTGAATACATTACTATTATTAACAATACAAACAATCCACAACCTTTTCATAATTCAATCTCCCATAACCTTTAAATATTTCAAAATCGTATACCATAACTACCAAGCTACTTGAGTAACATTAAATTTCTAAATTTCATTGTTCAAACTCAAGATTACAATATTTAATGTTTTTATCCTACATTAATCCCATCAATTAATTGACTAGAACTTTTGATCATCAGAAGTTGATCAACTCAACACCACCATATCTGATATTATTAAGAATAGTTACATCATAACATATAATATACTCTACCTATAAAAATAAACAACATGAAACAAGTTCCATAGGTAAAATATATAACTTAAAATTCAACCTCATATCCTACATGAAAATTCATCTATTTTTATGAATTGAAAATATATTCAACAAAAAATATGTATTTTTATCTTCAATTTTATTAGTATCAATAAGTTGGTCATCAATCATTTCTCATCATAATCATTCTTAATTTTCACACCTACAATAATCATCTATTCATATTATGATTCTCTATGATAATCATTAATCAATATTTCATAATCAATTGATATCCCCCTAGAAATTCTCACCAAATAAATATTCAACCTAATTTCATATTATTAATACCCATTTAGATTTATTAATTTAATGTATTTAGAATCACCTTAAATAAAATCAATTTCCATAATATTTTATTCAGTAAAATATCATCTTATTCTTGTTCTTTTTTACATTATAACAATATATATGGTAGGGTCTTTGTAGTTCTAATAGATAGTTCATATTTATATTATATGGAATATCATATTTCAAAAATAATATTTGTGTATAACATATTTTATATTCTGTTTCTCGTCATATTTTTTCTAAATTAAACACATATAACAATAAATTTTCACCCATTTAATAAGATTTTGATAATCATTAATCATATTAAAAGTCATCATCTATTAGCCAATTTTCTTAGTGATGAAAATAATTATTTATGATTGAATGAATATTATAGTAATGAAAATAAATCATACTGGTTTCACATTTAACCCTTTCAAACTCTGATACTACCCTTCTAAAATCTCATAAAAGTCATATTCATAATCACTTCTATTATTATATATTCAAATATATGAGTACCGTTAAACTCAAGTAAAAATATATTAAATTTTATTAATATAAATCTACTATTAATTGAAAATTCAAATTAAATCAAATATTTATATACATTATTTAACATACACTCAAAAACACTACTTTTTTACTCAATATTATCTAGTCATTAAAACACATTAACTTAATATAATTCATTATAATTTCATCCCAATGTTCCATAACATTATTATTTTTAGGAGAGTCCTAATTTATATTTAATGTCATTTATGAATGTGTTATCTATATTGATTACAAATTATCATCCACCGCTCATCAAAAATATTAAAAATATTAAATTTTTTCAATCATAGATTAATTAAATTGTGTTTAGTATCGGACCAATTTAACATATTGATGTTAATTTCATCACATCAGATTAGTCATCGTTATATATTGATAGATTCTAATATAATTTTTTTTATAGTTGATAGTGACTTAGTCAACCTTCATCACTTTCCACTAATTCACATAAATTTTCAACTAAAGAAAAGATAGATGTCATTTCTCAAAAACCATAAATTTGGAATGACTTTAGAAAATACAACTAATCTCAAACCAGTAAATTATTCAGACACCTTTTATGTTTACAATATTTATGTATGTATTGACTCTTCATATCATCAGATATATAAACATAAAAACTATTACATTCCAAAATACAATAGTAATCCACATATATTTGTTTTCCTAAAATACATATTGATATTATTTCCCTTCAATAAAAATAATACACTCATTACAAAAAAAAAATTTAAGACCATTGATTTTTCAATTTTATTATTTATTACTAATAATAATTTGAATTAAAAAAAATTATCCTTATACTCCTTGTTCATTTAAAAAAATTTATTTTTCATTCACCTAGTTATTCAAAGATTAAATATTATAGGATGATTTTACTCATCATGTTCTATAGTCACAAATTTAATTGAACTTCTTTGCTATAACATATATTGAAAAAAATGAATATTTATTTTTGAAGAGAAGGAAATCATTGTCTATATTAAAATAATTATGAAAACATTAACCAAATGAATGTATATATGAATTTTCATCATGAATGAACTAATAATTTATTAAATGAGACATAAAATCAACCCATAAATGATTCATCAATTTATTCCACATCATTGGACTACATCCTGGGGTTATTCCGAATATTTTCATTAATGTTTTTTCATACATATATCTCCGAAAGTATACTAAAATATTAAAAACATCATATTTTATTCTTTCACTATACCTTTTATCACTATAATAATATAATAAATATGTTCTATATGGATTAAGAATTTAATTATCTCGGAATAATTTTATAGAAAATTCATTAAAAATTATTAATTATAGAAACATTTATGTTTAAATTCACATACAATGAACAACATCATAATCTGGAACCTCATCATTTGATATCACCAATATCTAAAGAATGTAATATCTTGGTTTATCAATTATTATAATTCATTAATTTTTTTATAATATATAAAATTTTTATAGCTATGTAATTTCACTCCCCCTATAAGGGAAAACTCCATCAGACTTCATATTAATAAATGATATCAATGCTAATGTTTTGGTTGAATGATTGTGATGTTTTACATGGAATGAGAATGAATCCAATTAAAAAATAGTCCATCACGATGGATATCAACTTAATGTTATAGATATTTGAAACATATTTTTTCTATACTTTAATGATCTTTCATAATTCCATAACCATTACATCACATTTAATATAAAATAGAAAGAAATATACTTTTCAAATATAAGGATTAATTTATAACAAATATTTATAGAAATAATGAAAAATATATTTTATCAAACCTGAAATTGGAGGAACTCATCATGAAAAACTAAATATTGGTTATGGGGGAGGTGAATTAGTGTTGAGAGGGTTTTTATAAATTATAAAATTTATAAATATACCTATTAGATCAGTTAGTTTCAAAATTCTATAACTCTCTTGTCCATAACATAAAAATGTTTATAAAAAATGATAAGGATGGAACCCAATATGTTACCACTGATACTACAAAATTAATGTATATAGACCATGTCATGGATAGTATATTATCAAAAAAACCATGACTTGTAAGAAAAAATTCCTTTATACATTGTTACAAAAAGCATGAAATATTCTTTCAATTCTGTAACATTGTTGTAATCCCATGATATTTCTTATCATTTCATGTTCTTTATAATATTAGTTAATATTGTATTTACATTTTTAATGTTATTTGGTAATAAAAATAATTACTAAAAATTTTTATGACTACTAATGGATTTCATAGTGGTACTTTTTTCATAAAGCGTTTCTTTGACCACTTTTTGAAAGAAACATTAATTATACAAATATGTTAGCTAAAATAGGATATAAATATTCTTAATATTTTTTTATTATATGTGGTCATTTAGCTCCATTATTCAATTTATTTTTATAATGCAATGTACAACACTTCATCTCAATCTTCATGACATTTTTCATCAAATAAAATTTATAATAAAATATCTATCATGTATGAAGATGAATATTTATTATTTATTATCCTTTAAAACATATATTTCAAATACTACTACTCCTCCAAACAATAAATACCCATTTTGGTATCTTTACATATTATATTTTTGGAATCCAAATAACCTCTTGTAATAATTGAATATATTATAGAAATTTTTTCCATTTAAAATTTATTTTATTTATTTTTTGAACCAACTGTATGTATTTATTCCCTCTAATATTTCATTCCATGAACTCGAAATGTTTTCATGTGAATGATATCACACATGTAGTATTCATCATGTTTTTGTTATCATTCATAACATGCACTGTTAATCGAGAAATCTATGTTTAGATCAGGCATATACACATGGGTTCTCACATACAATACATATTTTTAACATAAAATACTTCTTCTATGAACAAGTGATGGTTAATTCTATATAGTTAGATATTAATATTGAATCAATATTACTCAATGATGATACCATATATAGTATTCATATTTAAATACAACAATTAATGTATATATAATTTATTATTCATGTAGAAATAAATAGTTTCACAAATCATATTCATCATTTAAGGTAATATATACAAAAAACATCATGCAACACAATGAGTGAATAACTGAATTACTTATTTATAAAGAAATATATTTTCCCAAATTTAACTATGTTGTGTTTCAATTATGAGTGATTCAAAACAACCAATGTATACAATGAATTAGTTATTAATTTATTTTCATTTCCAAAGGTGTTTTAGACTACATAGTAAGATATTCAGAAAATAATATTCATATATTATATATCCAATTATTTATCATTACCTAATATTCTAATGGTTGTTCTTAATGAAATAATTAATTGTTATTAATCATTAAAAAATGAATTTTTATAACTCTCCTATTTTTAATGTTTAGTTGAATCATGGAAATGAATACTTCTTCGTGTAAATTAATTTGTATAGATACTCTATTTTCTCAAAACAATATCCTATAGATAAATATGTGAATGAAAAAAATCTTCTCTCGACTATGGATGATATACTTCTGTAAGAGTTTCCACAAAATTAACATTATCCCTTTAGTGTAAAAGAATTATAGGAAATATGAAATTTCATACAAATTTTTTGAATACATGAGTATAACGAATTATTTATTACCCAAGGATGGTAACACAGTGCCAAAAACCATTAAAACATTGGGTATGTGACTACTTCACCCATTGAAATTTCAAACTCATTTTCAATCCATAAAATTATCCAACCACATTTCAAACTCCCTCATGAATATGAATACATGAATATTACTATATATTATATTGTTCATCTCTGCCGAAGATCAATTTTTTGAAAAAAAAATTAATGACATAATTATATTTCATAACTATTTAACTCTATTTTATTCTCTATAATATATACATTCTATCATATGTGTTAGTCAAATAATATCATGATATGAAAGATTTCATAGCCTTAAAATACCTCACACAAATGACATAGTTCTAGTGCTAGGTTAAAGACATATAATTTTTTGATCTTATGACATAGATAATTTCATTGTATCGAAATTATTATATATTTATATTTTATGTGTGAGGTGAAGTTTATCCTTGTTATCCATCAAAAGTAATACATTCAAACATTCAAATGATTTTTAATAACATATTTATTTATTAATATTTCTTTTAGTTGACACTAGGCTCTATCACCAAAGATAACTCATTCTTTCCCTTCATGTGTCATGATTCACCGAGGATATCCTTCTGGGAACCCTCATGTAGACTACACATTTGTATATTTGGGTAATATTTATAAAAAATATTGCAAAACCTCATTGTGATTTCGGTGAAAGATAATGTAGTCACCCCACACCAATTTCCTGAAGATAGTGTTTTCTTTATAACATTTTCAAATTATACAAGAAATCATATCCTGAACAACTGAATAGATTTATAATCATAATAAACTAAATACATAATTAATTTCCATATTACAGTTGAATTCACAAATTATAAGATACTTTTTTGGAGTAACTATTATCCCGCCTAGTATATCGATGAATATAAAACATTATATACATCATTGGTTCCTAATAAGGGACTCAAAATAATGATATGATGAAATTATCATTATGGTACAATTACACTGAAATATGTTAGTTATCAATATGCATAATAAATATCAGTAGGTAAATTACTGAACACAGATACCTTCAAATATGTGTACTGAGAAAGAAATACATCAACAGATAATATCAATGTTAAAATATCCTAAAAAAAATTTAATAAAGAAATTTAAATAACATAAAATCCATTCCATTGAATCTATAATTTGACTATCAAAATTGGACAAGCCATAATCAATATATAAAGGTAAATATCTAAAAAATATCAATTAATTAGTATGATAAAATGAAATGCGTCAATAAATTAAAAAAATATGAACAAATCATGGATAATAATACATGAATTCTAAATTAATGAAATCAATAATTATTATATACCATTTCATAGGATCATGATACCTCTACTATAAATATGTATCCCCATGAGAGAATAAATATGACGAGTAGAGACACATTTAACTATGTCGAGCCAATTGTTTCAGTATATGAAACTACCGATGAATGTATCATATATCTCTAACTAGTTTCCACCAATTTATTTCTTCTCCTATGAATTCATTCTATATATAACAATATATTCATTTCATGAAAAGTATTACTTGTCAAAAAATATCTTTATTGATTATGTAATAATGATTTATCAAAATTTACCATGATGACAAAATAATATTCATTTTATAACACCATATGTCAAAATTATATATATTTTAAATAATAATAATATCTATTATATATAATATAAGTATTTAATAGAAATATAAATTCTAATTTTCATAGGAAATTAAACATTCAAGAGATATATATTGGCTACAAAATAAATCACGTAAGTGAATATTAATTCTATCCTAAGTAATAATAATCATAAACAATCATGAGGAGTTATTATTATAGCATCAATTAAATATTTTCCAAATATATATAATATTATAAAATAAAAAGTTGGTGTCACTGAAAATATAATCACCTAAATATATTATTAAATATTCATTCTAAAAATATCATGTTCATTTTGAAAATATATTTTTAAAAAATAAAACATTTGGAAAATTAATTTTTTGGAAAATAAAATTTGAATATTGCAATAGATGATTTAAAACATTTAAATAGTCATTCTAGATAGAAAATATATTAATGTCACACTTGTTAAAATAAATATAAATTTTTTATTCTTGGTAAAATTTAAACATCAATTAATTTTTTTAAAAAGTAATATTCCCTTCGTAAAATATTAAAAAACAGTAAAAATGGTTAAAAACAACATTAATAAATCATTTATAAAAGGCTAAAAGAATTTTTTAAAACACTTTTGTAAAAACATGGTTTTAGATGAAAGTTTATTTTTAACAGAATAGAAAAATGAAGTGTGATTTCCTTAAAAACGTTTTCACTCTTATATTAAGTATCAATGAGTGGAAGAAATTTGTAATATTAAATAGAATTATCCTAAATAACCAGTGTTTTAGAATATTATATGATATTATTTAGTAAATATCCAACAATTTCCATTAACTAAATTATAAGAATAAACAATATCGATGACAATGATATCGCAAAACAATCCATTTAATTATCATAAAGTTGAAGGAGAATTTTTAATGAATAAAATATGTGTATGAACTACAAATAAACATAAAAAGTGTATTTAAAAAAAATATGATAATCCAAATTAGTAATAAAAAATATAGAATAATATCAAGGATAGAATAGAAGTAATATAACCCCATAAAAATAAATTGAGGTATGCCATTCTATATATGTTGGTAATTTTCATGTCTAATCCCCTAATATGAAATAATTTCTAATAAAACATAAAATATTAATAGTAATTATTTATTCATGATATATCAGGTCAAAGGGACAACATATACACCATGTTAATGAAATTAGTGTCAAAATATTACTATATACATCAATTATGTTAATGTAGGATAAAATCATTTAAAAATATCATATAATTGTATTGTCGAATTATCGATGAATTCATTTTGAATAAAAAATTTAAATACACATAAAAATGGGAAATAAAATAAAATATTATTTAATTTTATTAGACACATAATATTATCATGACATAATTTATAAATTATATATTTTACCCAATGAATTAAATATTGAGGTAAAAATACAATACCAAATTCTTGACTTTGGTTGAATATGATTTAAACATATTTATAGTTGTTTTAAAAAATTTATCACGATAATTCCTTATCCACTCTCCTGATACATGATGTCCATAATCCTTCCTCCAATAGAATTCTTGTAAAACAATTCTACCGTTGGTTCGTGTTTCCCAGGAGAGTCTCTTATTGTATGTAAGACCTATTTTTGATGGAAAAAGGATATTGATATCATCTTAATTATTGGTAGTATTTTCTACAACATAGCTATTTTTTGATCTTGTGCTGTAGGATTATAAATGGTATCAATTTCGATCTATGTGGTTTCTGATTATTAACAATAATAGAATTGGTTTAAAAATCATTATACAAGTTGTTAGAGTAGTTAATAAGTGATCTAGTTGTATTAATGATATTATGGTTTGAATGGACAAAAAACCAACTAAATTTCTTATTTAATGGTGGTCTTTAATTGTGCACTATATATATTGTAGAATGATCACTGTTTGGTTTCTATTGAATGCCTATAAAAATTGGATAATAACGAATATCTAACCAATAATTGGATACCCTATGAGCATACAGTTCATGTTATACCATCTAAAATAACAAGTGGAATTCGAATTATTGATGCCTATTAAAACTAAAATATTTAATACATAGGGTATGTGGTGTGATGTAATTGTGTTCATGGATGTGTATAGTGGGTTAGTCCCGTTGATATGATGATCTGGCTAGATGAAATTGTTGAATGTAATTTTTTGGGGTTTTTTCATAGTCTTTATAATTTCAAAAATGAAAAAAAAATATTAACCTCATTACTACTGGTCTATATATGTAATATGTTGAATAGGTGTTAAATGTAGAGGTAATGTGAAGTCATTTCAATTTATCAGGAATGTCCCCCTCAAAAATGATTATCATTGAGATTCTTGATATGTGTTTCTCTTCATATTTTATAGGTTAATGTGTATATATAATTGAATAAATTTTAATAGTTTTGGTTTAATAGGTAAAATGTTAGAAATAGTTATGTCAGAATTATATACTAAAAATGATAACCTGTTTGTGTTATACCTTTGTAAGGTTTTTCATTTTGTCTTGGATGCTAATTTAATGGGATATTGTAAGATTCATGATGGAATGTTGTAAACCCATAGGTTTTTCTTGAGTTGTTTATATTGTATATATATAAAAAATTTTATTTTCATTATATTTTATATACATACCACACTCATTTCAAGAACTATGTTTTGGACACCATCATTATCACATGGGGGTTTCTTTCACAAATATCGAAGTGGGATGATGGATTGTTGGAGATCTGCTATTTTTTTATCACTCTTATAAGAATGGTTTGTATTTAATATAATGGGGTGGATATATGTTTTTTAGTAAATTATATAGTTGATTTAGTACCCCATTTGTCATCGATATGGGTTTTTATATAATATTCTATTTGTCATCGGGATGAAAAGAGATGTAGAGTCCCATGGGTTTTTGGGATTTATGATGCGCTATCCCAGATGTCGTATGGATGGGATGTTATGATATGTGATGAGATGGGATGTGATGTGATGTGATTTTTTGTGAGTCCTAGGTGTGTGCATGCTATTTGTTTTGTGAGGCCCATGTGTGAATGGGTGGGAGTGGATTTTATATTTTCAGAATAGGTGGGAACATTGGGATGTTTGTTATTGGGGTGAGATTGCCTAACAAATAAAGAAGTGGTGAAAGGTACCATATCATCAATGTAATTTGATTTATGTTATATAACCTACCTTGTATTATTTTCTAAGTGTTCCCTTTTAGGGTTGTTATGTTCTATATTCCTCAAAATTTGTTGTTTGGTTTTTCTATTTGTACAATGGTGCATTAGTATAATTCTTTTACTTGAGAATAAGAGAGTTTGGTTCTCTGACATAGTATGCACATATGATCTCCATGTATATATATATATATAATATTTTTTCTATATTGTATGGGTATATTGTGGACCATGGAGGAAATTTTGTGTTTGGGAATTTGGAGTTGTTTAGTGTTACTGCACTAGTTTCTACACTTTTTGGGATTTTATTTGGATAGTTTTACATGTATCATTTTTGATTTGTTCAAGAATTCCGAGATGGTTTGGATATATTTTATATTATCTCTTATAGATTTTTGTGATTGTTTCATACTATATCTGGATCATGTTATATTATAAATGGAATTTCCTCCCATATTGTGAGATTTGTACACCATAGGTGCTAGCTGCCAACATTGGGACTATATGTGATGAGACTCATGGATCATTTTCTCCCTTAATTAATTGATAGGCCACCAGGTTTATCTTTTTAGAAAGAGGGTCAAGACACATTATATATAATTATATACTTAAAAATGTAAATTTAACCAAAAAATTATTTTCTCATTAATTATGGCCATTACATTATTATGTTACTAGTCAAATTAAAATGAAAAACAAAACAAGTAAAAAAATATAAAAAAAATTATTAAATTGGAAAATATGGATCGTTGAAATTTTTATTAATCATCCCATCCATGTCTATCAATATTGAAATAAAATAGATTATTATTATATAGTTCAACATCTTAAAAAATGAAAATATATCCATAGGGAAGAATTGTAGGAAATTTTGAGTGAATAAATTAACATTTGTTTCTAGGGTATTAAGGGGAATATGGATTTTGGGATTCAATCATTATATAATAATTGGTCAATATTTCCTTCAGAAAAATTTTATTGTTAGTCAATAGGACTATCAGTCAATATGAAAATTAGAAATATACCCCTGGATTATAATTTTACAAATATAATTACTATTTAAAAGTTAAAATGAAAGTGGATAATTGATACCAAAATGAGAATTAATGGCGTTAATTAGTATAGTCATGCACTTTCAGTCCCATCTTCTAGATTATAGGATGGTGGTGGTGTCAATAGGGTTCACCATGGACCAAGCATAATAAAAGGTTAAACATGTGATTATAAAATGAAATCTCTTATAAGAGAAGTTAATGATAGGGTAAATTACCACTCGATCGATGTTAGCCTATCCTCCCCATAAAATTATCACCATCAAACACACTATCATTAAGAAATTTGTTGGTGTAAAAAGGGGTTGTGTGTCAGGGATTTAGTTACCAAATTTTAAATTACTGTTTAATAATTTATTTTTTATCCCATCAATTCCATTTAAGAAAAAATTCTCTCAATAATTACATGATTACATGAAAAACAATTGAACTAAATTTATTTGAGGATAAAAATAAATAAATATATGTTTAGAAAGGGTATTTTTCTAGAATAAACAACGTTATTTTCAATAATATTTTTTTAAACTTAAATTTTCTTTTAAAACTATTTTATTTTATTAATAATTTGAATGTTATTTAATATTATCCTTGATGATTTTTATAATTGTAAAAAATTAAAATATGACATAAAATATTCAATTAATTCAATAATTAATTAATTTTACATTTTGAAGTTAAAATTATCATATATAGATTATTACTATGAAAAATTAATTGATATATATTAAATCATAATTGTGAAATTAGTTAACAGTGAATTTATTGGAATTATCTATAATACATTATTTTACTATGCATAGTGAAAAAAATTCTTCTGTGTTATCGATGTATTTTATGACATAATAATTAATCCATAAAAATATAATAATTAATTAAACAGAATCAATGAACTAATTTTTATTATTATTATTATTATTTTAATATATTTCAATCAATGTTCAATAAAAAAATGACTTTCTAAACTCTAAAATGTTGTTTTTTAGTTAAATTATTCTATTAAATATTTAACATTCCTATAAAAATGGGTATTGAAAAACTGTTTTCTTATTTTAATGGATTATAATATCATTATGATGGAATAAAAATTTTAAAACCATGATAAATATTAAGGTTAAGACAATGATTATGAATTTTTCCCATCCTAAATTTCAAAGACTTATATTTAGAAATTATTAAGTTATTATATCAATTCTTCTATAAATACCCTCCCATTCCAACACCACCCTTCACTCCCAATCCATCCTCTATTATGATATGATGATTTTTTCTCCACATGATTCCCCCATGGTGCCTTCAGGCACCCATGGTTTCACCCGCATTTTTTATGAACAACTCTTAATGTTAAGCGATATATCAACGTATATTTTCATTCAAATCTCCCTTTTTTAGGTCATATGTAATATAACTTTAAAAAAAGTTCTTTTTTTATTTTATTGTTATAAATATACTACAATAATTTTCATTTATCAGTTTGTGACCATTTTAATCCATTTTACCATTTTTAAAACTATGTTTTATACCGTCCTTGCTGTTAAATTTACTTCAATTTTTTTTTGTAATTCAGAAGATCAATTGTCTTTTACATTTAATTTGAAAAACTAAACCTATTATATTTTCAATTCTTATTTTAATTGATATAAAATATTGAATGTTGAATCATGTATATACAAATATGAATCCCACATTTCCTTATGTGGGTTGAAATGGCATAATTATCATTTTCCTAATGATCTTTTTTACAATATGTAATTCAATAGAAATATATTATTTATTATACATTACTTATTGATAATTTTTTACTATGATCTATGTGGATGTATTGAATTAATACATATCAATTGGTCAAACTGATTTCACTCCAAGGAATTAGAAAGAAAAATTATTATTTATAAATGAAATGGTTTATGATACATTAGTGAATAACATTTTAAATTTTCATTTATCACACACCGTTGATTAACCATATATATAAGCTTAAATGTGTATCATTTCAGTTATATTGGAACATTTTCATGTTATGATTCATGTTCATATTTATAGTTTACACCACTTTTATAATCCTTATGGTAATGCCTCGTGTTCTAATTGATATTTCTCATGATCACCTGCTTTAGGTCTTCATATAATAATGCCTTACCAAGCTTCATAGTAAACCAATTTTTTAATTTTTGTGATCATGATATTAGATGTAGTAAAAGTAATATAATTTGAACCCACGAATATGTATTTCAAGTGTATTAACAAGAATATTTTATTTTATTTATTTATACTATATATCAATTCCTAGAAAATAACCGTTTAAATATCATAAATTTTTACTAAAAATTGAATAGTTATGATAAAAATGGTGGGAATCCATAGTTTGCAATTAAATGATTTTATAGTTATTTATTAAGATTAGTCTATTAAATCATTATTATAAACTATGTGGAACATAAAAAATATAGGAAAACATAGTATTATTTTGGTGAGTATTAATTATGTTGTTTCCATGAAAATAATATCTTTATACATATTACATGTGGATGTGGTTCTTGGAATTATATACATAGGGGTAACATCATAAACCGCCTCATTGATATAGATTAAATTGAGAACTATAACCTTACAATGGTCCTTGTTTCAAACCTTATTTGATAGTCATACAATATATTTTTTTAATCACATTACTTTTATAAACCACTATTTTGGATATATATGGATAAGAATTATTGGATATTAATAACATATTTAATAAGTATATTTTAAGATATAAAATACCTTTAGAATTTAAATATTCCTAAAACAAACATGTATTTCAATATGGTTATATACTTTTCAAAAACCGGTGAGAAATGAGAGAAACCATGGAAATCATGAGGGAAATGAATGATGTACCAACCTTGTTTCTATATTGTATGGAATAAAAAACATCATGCAGATGATAACTAAGATAAATAGTTTTATGGAAAATAACCTGAATCAACAGAATAGTACAGATTAACCTCGATGGGAACAAATTTATGATGACCCATTATTGTTTCAATTATCACCTTTTTTAGTTTATTTAAGGACCCATTGATTCTTGAACAGTATATTTGCTTTATATGAATGATATTTTATGCCATCCAAAGTTTAGAGATAGAGATATTCACCATGGATGTGTACCATTTATAAGTGGGAACTTATCAATTATTCATAATGATTAAAAAAATGATAACAAATAATGGATACTGATGATATGTAGTGTTAAGAGTTTGGGGGAATCTTTTTCAATAAATATAGAACTTGTTCACTATGAGAAATAATAGTGAGATAATTGATATACCTGAAGAATAATGAAAATGAGTTTTTTAAATGTTAAAATATGAAATTTTCAAGACATTCATCATACAATTATAGCAATTTTAATGGATCATAAGGGAACATTTAAAATAATATTTAGTACAGAAAGGAAGAATCTATAGATGAATCATGTAAATTGAGACTATTGAAGATATGATGATATAGTGAAGAGTTCTATAATGGTATAATTTTATTTGGGATAGAGATAGTGGTCACATATATTGGATTAAAAGAAGATATTAGTATAGCCAAACTCAAGGAATAAATTTGATTATAGAATATGAGGAATAAAAATGAAACATCCCATGTTCAGTTAAATTTGGATAAAGCTTTTGGGAACTATTTTGGTGGGCGTGGGATGTTAAAATATTGTATTTCAGATGTTCAAAAGGCATGTAACTATCATAGTGAGGTGAAGCCTAATATTATCAACACTATTAATGATGGGAGGATAGTATAGGCCCAACCAGATGTTTAATTATTCATGTATAGTCATCATGAGAACATTTCCAATTAATTTTTAAATTAGTAGATTATGGAATAAAACCACCATATTTGTCAACAAAGGCCATGGGAGAATGTTCGGGTATGTTCTATCAGGATAGATAAAGTAGAGTCTATAAATATTGTGGTGTATAGTAAACTCATTATTCTATCGATGATTGAATGTACATATTTTGAATCATAATTTTACGCACTACAATATTTCATCCTATTTTACAATGAATATTTAATCAATCCCAATACATCTTGATGTAATTTTTTAATTAAATTATACTATATAGATTATGCTTATATTATAATCTTATAGATTATATATAATTATAGTGTGTGAGTGAAATATAATCATAGATATAGTAGTCCTTCACATTGTATAAGTCAATATAATACTATTGAAAAACATATTCTCAAGGTATATTTTTATGATAAAATATATAAGAAAATTTTATTTTTATTAATTGAACACCCTAAACATATTTTTAATGGAAATATATCCCAACCTGATCATTGTCTATAATCTCCTAACATAGTAATTGTTATAGTGATGATTGATGAAGATGGGGAGGGATGCGAAAGTATAATAATATGGAAAGTCGCAATTATTTAATAATATAATGAAAAATTTCCTAAACTGTTACATGATCCTCCCCCAAAAATAAGGGTCATGTTATCCTTTGAAATCATACTTGGATCTAAGATGATATCAATGAACCCGTATATAATGAACTAAGTGGGGATATAAGAACTAAATAAAATAGTTCAAGATATATTAGAGATGGTATTTATCTAAAAATGTGCATATGCAGGGGGAGACCCTATTCCATTTGTAAATAATGATTATGGATCAATTGGGATTTTAATTGATTATATATTAACTAATGATATCAAATTAGAGAACAAGTACCCCACCTTATGATTTACTATTTATTTGAGCATATTTATGGGATAAATTATTCTCTAAGATTGACCTCTAATCTAGATATCATCAATTGATGGGGAAGAAATAATATATGTCAAAAAATAACATCTAAATTATAAATTTAATTGTTTAGTTTTGTTATTATTCACTTAATCAGGAAAATGGGTCCGATTATATTTATGTATTTGAAGAATAGATTCTCTAAAAAATACCACGATAAATTCATAGTGTTTTCTACTAATGATATTCTGATATATTCCAATAGATGTGATGTACATGTGGATTATCTAAGGGTTATCTAGAAAACACTATGATATGAAAAGGTATTGCGTAAATATTGAAATTATTATTTCTAGTAAAAACAATTTTCATTCCTAGTGAACTTTGTTTCCAATAAAGGTTGTGCAGTTGACCCTTCCAACATAAAGGTTATGGAATAGTGGAAAAAAATTAAATAGTAAATGTGATTTATAGTTTTTGTTTAATTGATGGATATTATATGAGTATTTGAATTTTTTAAAAATACAATCCACTAATATTGTTAACTCGAGTTGGGGAAAATGTCATCAAGAAAATGGAGTGTGAAGAAAGATTCCAATAACAAAATAAGAGAGTAGTTACTACACATTTGTTAACTCAATCCAATGTTAGAGAAGGATTTGTTATTTTTAGTAATGAATCAAAGAATGTGATTGGGTACATCCTCACTCAAAATAAAAATGTTATTTCGTATGAATATCAGTAGTTATATCCTAATAAGAAGGAATACCCTACTCATGTATTAGTTTTATCTATAGTTATTTTTATCTAAAAATATTGAGACACTATATTTATGGGGATAAATGTGATATATACATAGACCAACAATTATTAATTTATATATTCACACAAAAGGAATTAATCACGAGACAAATGTGGTGATATGAAATTAATATGGACTATGACTATTTAATTCATTATCACACTAGTTGAGAAAACAATTTCTTTGGTGCATTATGTTAGAAAGACCCTATTTACCTATCAGTTATGTGGATTCAAGTAGATCCATTGATAAATGATATAGTAATGTTGGAAATGGGTAACATACATTAAAAGATATGAAAAATACCTATCCAAAATGATGGCACAAAAATCATCACAATAGAAGATCAAGATAACAAAAATAGAAGATCCTTTGAAAAAATATGATAGAGGTTGTGAAGAAAGCGATGTTTCCTATATTCATAATTGATTTAAAGGTCAATTGAAATTTTGTACTAGGATTTGTATCCCATCTATATATGAGATAAATAACGACCCAATGGATAAAAATCATATCTGTAAATTATCTATAAACGATGGATGAAATAAAATTTACTAGGAAATTAAAGGTCTTTATTGTTGTAATAATATAAAAATGGATATTTCCAACTATACTCCATGGTTGTTGGAGTGCCAAAATGTGATGGTGGAGTGACTAATTTGTAACTGGGTATTGTAACTACTATGCGTACCAATATGGAAGTAGGAAAATATCACTATGAACCTTTTCACTAATCTCCCATGAAAAAACAATGAAAATAATGAAATATAGTTCATAGTGTATCTACTCAATAATACATCTCATTTCATCTCTATTTTTGAATATTTCACCCTTAAAAAACAAGAAATGATATAATTTAAGGATTTGGTATGCTACTTTGTGGGTCACATAATATCATTTGTGATCATGATCCATGGTTAACCACAATCATTTTGAGAATTCTGCACTATTATTTGAATATAGAATTGAATTTTGGAAAAATCTATCATCCTCAAACGTTGTAAAATATGAATAACTATTCGAACAATTGATTACATGATGATAAATTTACAAATTTAATTTAATTGTGGATGTGATAAACACCTTCCATTAGTTGATTTTTCATAAAAACTCTTCAACTAAAAAATTAAAATATAAATATATGAAACACAATATGAGAAGTGAATGATAACTCCCACTGGTCAGGATGATGTTGTTTAAAAGAAGATACTTAGGCCTGATCTTATACAAGAGATGATAGAAATGGTTCATTTCTTCCTAAAATATAAAAAAATATGCATAGTGTTGGAAAATGATTTGTTATATCATCTATCAAAGGGACATGGAGTATGATGTTGGAGACAATGTTTTACTTCAGATAATATTTTTGAGAAATTTGATAATTATTAAGACTATAACAACACAATTTTGTTTAATGATGATGTCTTCTAGAATAAATATTTAATACACAATATATAATTCTTTATATGTAAAAAATAATTACAAAACATAAAAAATCAATAATGTAACACCCGAGATTTTTATGAGAAATATTTTGTTTTTATAAATCATCAAAGGAATCTTTCACTACACACAACACTAGCTTGTCTTGCTTTACACGCAATCACGACCTTCCTCGATAGCTTGCGTTGTACGCAATATTGAGTTTCACTAAACAAAGATATTCTATTAAAATATTATTGAAACAAACCGTTATGAATAGTAATAACCACTTTTTGAAATTTTATAAATTTTATTTTTCAAAATGGACTTCATTTTTGGATTCGAAATATCGAAATTAGCCTAGGGTGAAATTTTGGTATTTTACTGAAATCTTTCAATTTTTGATGAATAGTGAAAACACTAGGTTACTATTTAAAAACCATCTTTTTATTTAAATAATTATTTTTTATACTTAAATTTATTTTAGGTCAAAAATTATACATAACACCTATATAAGTTCAATGGAATTCATTGAAGTCATTTTATAATAATTTTAGATATATAAAAATTTTATTGAACTTTTGACTGTCTTTTACGCACCTCCTAGGAGAATTTTCAAATTTACATAAAACATAATTTTACAACTTTTGTGAATGGAATTTCTAAAATCCAAGAGACACAGTTGATTTCAGTAAGTAAAATGTGGTTCAATGAGATGAAAATAATTTTTGGTGAATAGTAACTTTTTACTTTTATTTACCACGGTTAAAAGTAAATAGGGTAATTAAGGGTAAAAATGATATTATTATTACCCTAACACATGTCCAAATTCTATTGGATAAGTGTAATTCAACAAAAAACGACATTAGGGATAAAATATTACCCTTTAGGTCGACTTGGATTAGATTAAGGCATTTAAAATTATTTTATTTTAAGAAGAGTTAAAATATTTAAATTCAATGTTTAATAACTAGAACATTTTTAATATCGAGTTATGCATAAGATAAATTCGACTATAAATATTCATTTAAAAGCTAAAACGATTTCCTACATAATGGTATTTTATTTATAATTTTTAGATATTATATTGTTTAATTTATATATGACACAATAGTGATGCAGTAATTATCTTATTAATGAAATATTAACATAATTGATGTTATAAGTACTCCAATAAATGTAATTTGAAACTTTTTATGAATTACACTAATCATATAAGTTAATATGACATGTTATTATGGATTCAATTAACTTTTTTTGAACTAATAATGTTTTTTTAAGTTTCACAAAAATCAATTACCAGATAGTGTCAAAATTGAAATAAAATTGTTTTTAAAACAAATATTATATTATTAATTGTTATTTTATTCCTAAAAATATACAGTTTGGAAAAATGAATTATATAATGTTATATATATTAATAATAAAAAACATTGGGTTCTTTTGGCTTGTTATAGTAAGGTAATTAACCTTATAGCGTAAGAAAACAAGAAGACACGGTAAAAGTAAAATTATTGAACATAATGTAAAATCAAAATGATAAGGTTAAAATAGTAACCTACACTTGTCCAAATTATATTTTGTGAGATTATTTCGACCCATCCCCACCATATATTCGAAATAAATCAATTTAGAGCTATTGAAAAACGAATATTACTTTATAATAAATTAATATGTTTAGATTTTCCAAAGGTGCCCCTCTCCTCCCTTATAAAAGGGCACGTCCTCCATCTCCACCTCACACAACATTGTGCCATCATGCTCGGCTAAACCCTGCCAAATTTTGTTCTACACTTCCCTAGAAACATCATAGAGGTTCTGGTCATCTAAAAAGACCATCCCTAGTGCCCTAAGAGGAGGTTAAGAAGAGCTGCGTCAAAGAAGAGGTAATATACATTACCTATCCTTTCCAATTTCATTCTTCTTCAACTTCTTCTTCCTTAGTTGTTTAATTATGAAGTAATAACATCAGTATCACTCATATAATGATATGTTATTATAAATAAGAAACAACCCTGTTTCACCTTCTATCCATCCTACGGAAAATGAAATCACCACGCGTGCGTACATACAGAATGTTGTGTCCACACCGTGGTGTAAATTGTTTTCCATCACCACCATACATGGATGGGTATAATGGTGTACAGAATAAAAATATATGATTATTTTAAAGTGATATTGATTATGAAATATTATACATACACTCCAATAAAATTCCACGATCATGGGAACGATATCATGGCTCGTGCGTACGTACGGAATACCGTCTCAACGATGTGATGCGACTCGTTCTACATGATCTTCATTGAATAATGATTATATAAATGAATTGAATGAATATATATGATATATATTATAATAATACCATTATGGAAATGTGGTATCTATAATCTAAAAATAAGAAAAAGAATTTATTTGACAAAACACGCATAAGGACAAAAAAGCATTAAACACCCGAATAACAAGTAGCAATGAAATATTACTAATATGAAGATAAGAATATGACCATATATGATATCATAACAATTATTAAAATTCTCTAATAAGTCAATAACATTATTTAAATCATTATACAGGAGGTTCAGACATGTATGATGCAAATCAGACCTAAGGTAAGGGAAAATCTCGCAATCTCAATTTTTATCCGAGATTGTTTATACTTCAGAATTTACTGGGGAATATTTATCATCCACATACATGTTTCCTCAATATGTAATATTATTTATATCCTCTTAAAATTTTTTAAATCCAATTTTACCCTTCATTGAGTTTTTAGTAAATGATATGAAAGTAATCTTTTGTCAATTTTCATACGAGGTACTTTTTGACTTTTTCGGCCAATGTAGGAGAAGAATGTTTTTTTAAATTATACGGCATGAATGGATTTTATGATTTCATAAAAAATTATTTCCATGAGGCATCCTTTACAAGTTTTCATGTTTATTTGTAATCAACTTCTTTTTGTTTAAAATTGAATGATATTTTAATAAAGGAAAAATGTTTTTGAAGTAGAAAAGATATTTTCTCAAGAATGGAGTTCAAGCATTTTATCAAAATTATTTTCCATCTAGGATAATATAGGGTTATATTTCTATCCCTTTTTTTACATTGTTTGGATTATGTTATGATGAAATTATTTTTATGATGTCCTTATATCTTATATGGATTGTTTTATGATGGTATGATGTTTAAGAATCCTATTTTTATTACATGGGTTATGTTATGATGTATGATTTATGATCTTGTGGCACACATAATAATGGTATCATTATGAGATGGGTGGGACTTATATATCCCTTAAATTCATTGGGTAAAGATTTATATCTCATGAGATAGACATGACTGGAACGGCAGGTTAAACCGGTTCAGTGATACAGGACTGAAATGAGGAGTGAACTCGGTTCAGAAATGGACTTTGTCCGCTAAGATAGTCTTGGAAACGAGTCTTGAATAACAAGAAATGATTCTCTATGATTATGTGTGTATTCCACAAAGTTTCATGTTTTAAGTTAGGATTATTTGGGATTACATTTCACCACTATTATTTATCCCATGTTATGATATTATGATATCTTTTGGAGGTTATGTTTTGAAAAATGTTATGTTCTTATGAATATGATGTGATTGATATTTCTTTTGTTTACCCTTACTGAGAATTTGAGCTCACCCTTATATATGTTTTCGTTCCCCAGGTCATGAAGAAGGGTACTAAGTAGAATATTACAAAAGGGACTCTAGATATGATGAAATAGATG
This sequence comes from Viscum album, assembly GCA_963277665.1. NCBI lineage: Eukaryota > Viridiplantae > Streptophyta > Magnoliopsida > Santalales > Viscaceae > Viscum > Viscum album. Next base: position 19,092,565 of record OY728129.1, on the reverse strand, counting down.
GGAGACAACATAGATGATTTATGAACCAGTTGTTTGTGTTTCCCAGTTTCTAAAGACACTATACTGAAACGGTCCATTCATGGTTTTGTAATATGTTGTAATAAGTGTTCTTAAATTATGATGTAATAACAATGTATGTAATGTATGGGTCGTTATAGTTGGTATCATAGGAATGGTATAGTCATCCATTGGAAACTATGATGTAAAATCCTTAGTAAGAACCCTAAGGATAAGTCTAATCATAGAACACAATCTTAGTGTTTTATACATGGCCATGAATAACCTATGATAAGACCTTAATTGTGAAATTTATTCTTGATTATGTGGTTTTCTTATTATAATTAGTGTTTCTCACACTATTCTTTTTGGTTTTAGTCAATGGATGGAACGCAAAGGAACCGTGTTAATGTGGAATGTGACGGGCAATGCAATGATTGTCCCCCTGAGGAACCAAACGTTATGGGAGTTGGAATGAAAAATCTTATAGCCATTATCACACAACTTTCTCAAGCTATGAATCATGCAGGACTTCCAAACGAGAAAAGGAAGGAGCAACATTCTGTGGAATCCTACATGAGGCAGCATCCACCTTTTTTCAATGGGTCTACTGATCCATTAGTTTCTGAGTAATGGATCTGTACTAATGAAAAGATATTTACATTTCTTCAATGTTATTAGCATTATAATTTCATCTTAGTAGTATATCGTTTGGAAGGTGAAGCTGATCAATGGTGGAATCATATCAAGAATATGAGGCAAAGGGATGAAATTGAATCCATGGAATGTGACGAGTTCAAGAACTTATTTTTCAATAAGTACTTCCCACGTATTCTTCGAACAAATATGGAGGAGGAGTTTCTTGAAATGAAGCAAAAGGATGATGAATCTGTTGGTACCTACGATGCAAATTTTACGAGACTTGCATGGTACACTTCTGGGATTATTATCCAACCTGAGAGTAAGATCGATCGATTCTTTAGTGGTTTAAAACCATGTCTTCGAATGTTATTAGCCATAAGGGACTTCAATATCTATGAGGAAATTGATCGATGTTCTCTCAAAGTTGAGATGGAGATTGGAGTAACCCATCAGTCATATGAGTTTGATAAGAAGAGGAAAATGGAATTCAAAGGAAAATCTAAAGGGCACACTGAAAAGAAGATGAGTTTTCCCTTATGCTCAAAGTGTAGAAAGAAACATGGAGGTAGTTTTCTTATAGTGATACGTAAATGTTTCAAATGTTGAAAGGAAGTTCATCGAGCATTTGAATGCTGCAATGATGGGAAGAAGATGTCTAGTGATGTGAACAAAGAAAAGGCTACACTGAGTGCACATCCTAGACTTCAATGTTACAAGTGCAAGGAAATGGGGCATTAAACTAATCAATGGCCTAATATAAGGGTTGATGATGATGATTGACTTCAACAAACTCTTATGGATAAAGACAAAGGAATGTCAAATGCAATTTCTATCAGCGATGTGGAGTATGATAGCGAAGTGGTGAAAGGTACAGTTATTATCCACTCTGAAGTAGTAAATGTTTTATTTGATTCTGGATCCACCCACTATTTTATTTCTGAAGAATTTTCTAAAGGTATCACCGTATTAACTCAACAATTAGATATTGAGTTAGTTGTGACAACCCCTAATTGAAAAAATAGGCGCATCAAATGTTTATAATTCTTCCCCGATTGATGTTTGTGGGAAAGTGCTTCCTGCAAATCTTGTGATCCTTCCAATAGTGGAATTTGATGGGATTCATGGCATGTATTGTCTTTCTTTATATGGAGATCATATTAATTGCCAAATAAGGGAAGTCACATTTCATATTATAGATCAATCTATGACGTTTTATCGATGAAAGGGCGAACATAGCCTTATAGTGGAAATTTCTTCCATCTTATGGGTCTTGATTCCACTAAATGAAGGTTATTTATCTCAAATCATTGGAGATAAAATCATGATTAAGAATATGCCCATTCTATGAGAGTTTGATAATGTCTTTCTGGAGGAATTTCTGGGTCTTCCACCAAATCTTTAAGTTGAGTTTTCAAAAGAACTCATACCGAGTGCTTTGCCTATTTCAAAGACACCTTATAGAATGGCCCCAATTGATTTGTAGGAATTGAAGAAGAAACTCTAAGAGAAGCTTGATAAGGGATTCATATGCCCTAGTGCGTCACCATGGGGAGCACCAATTCTGTTTGTTAAGAAGAAAGATGGATCAATGTGACTCTGCATTCATTATCGAGAACATAACAAGATCACTATCAAGAACACATATTCCCTCCCACGCATTGATGACTTATTTGATCAACTACGTGGAGCTCAAAACTTTTCCACGATTGATCTTTGTTTAGGGTATCATCAATTAAGGGTCAAAAGGGAGGATATACCAAAAACAACTTTCCGTACAAGGTATAGACTCTATGAATTTATAGTGATTCCATTTGGTATTACTAATTCCCCTGCTATCTTCATGGATATGATGAATATAGTCTTTAGAGACTATCTTGATCAGTTTTTGGTAGTCTTTATGTACGATATTCTTATATATTCATAGAGTAAAGAATAACATTAAGATCACTTGATAATTGTATTGAAGACCCTGAGAAAGGATAAGATTTATGACAAATTTACCAAGTGTGAATTTTGGCTTCAGAAAGTTGTATTTTTTGGTCACATAATCTCAAAAGAGGGGATGTATGTGGATCTAGCAAAAAAAGAGGTCATAGAAAGATGGTCAAGACTAACAACAGTAACAGAGATCCAAAGTTCTATTGGTTTGGCTGGATATTATCGATGTTTTTTGAATGATTTTTCATGATTATCTAATCCACTCACCAGGTTTTCTAGAAAAGGAGTTATGTTCATGTGGACAATGGAATGTGAAGAGAATTTCATGGAGTTGAAAATAAGGTTATCCCGTGCACCTATACTCACACTTCCTTGTAGTGGAGAAAGGTTTGTGATCTACAGTGATACATCCAAGAAGGGGCAGGGGTGTGTTCTTATACAAAAAGATTTTTTGATAGCTTATGCCTCACGACGGTTGAAAATCCATGAGAAAAATTACCCAACTCATGATTTGGAGTTATCTACGGTAATCTTTGCATTAATTATTGGGAGACATTATCTTTATGGTGAATGGTGTGATATTTACACTGATCATAAAATTTTAAAGTATATTTTCACACAAGAGGAGATGAATATGTTTCAAAGAAGATGGTTGGAGCTGATTAAGGATTACAACTGCTCAATTCATTACCACCCTGGGAAAGAAAACAAGGTGGAAGACGCATTAAGTCGACAAGACCATGCCAGCTTATCCCTGATGAGGATCACAAAAGATCCAATATTTATGTATTTACAAAGAATGGATCTTGGAATTATAATGGAAGGGAAAAATATTATCTTTATCAAATGAATGTTATACCATCTATACATGTGAAGATTAAAGAGGCACATAAAGAAGATATAGAGTTACAAAAGAAGGTGAGGAATGTTCTTGAATTAAACCATGACTATGACAGGATAATATGGTTCAAGAATCAGTTTTGTGTACCTCCCATCCTAGAATTAAAGAAGGAGCTGCTGGATGAGGCTCATAGTTCTTCATTATCTATTCGTCCTGGAAGCAAGAAGCTGTAGAGAGACCTGAAAGTGTACTTCTGGTGGGATGGCATGAAAATAGATGTAGCTGAATATGTATCCCGATGCATGGTTTGTCAGCAAGTTAAAGCTGAGAGACAAAACTCTAAGGGGATGTTACAACCATTACCCATACCTGAATGGAAATGGGAAAACATCACTATGGATTTTGTCACTGGACTTCCTAGAACATCCAAAGGAAATAATTCTATCTGGGTTATAGTTGATCGTCTTACGAAGTTGGCACACTTCATTGCTATTAGGGAGGATTTATCTCTTGATCGGCTTTATAAGAGATATGTAAATGAAGTGGTATGATTTCATGGAGTACCACATTCCATTATATATGACCCGGATCCGAGGTTTACCTTGAGGTTTTGGTGAAGTCTTCAGCATACTCTGGATACAGAGTTGAGCTTCTTCACTGCTTATCATCCTCAGAGAGACAGTCAGTCTGAGAGAACAATTCAATGTCTAGAAGACATATTAAGATCTTGCTCTATGGACTTCAAAGGTGGTTGGGATCAGCACCTAACTTTGGTGGAATTTCCTTATAATAATAGTTTTCACTCCAGTATTCAGATGGATCCTTATGAAGCTCTCTATGGAAAGAAATGCCGAAATCCAACTTGCTGGGATGAAGTTGGGGAAAGAAAGATATTAGGACCTGATCTTGTTGATGATATGGCAGAAAAGGTCCAATCTATTCAACAACACATAAGAGAAGCTCAGAGTCAATAAAAAAGTTATGCCGATAACCGAAGAAAAGACCTAGAGTTCGAAGTGGGTGATAAAGTGTTCTTACAAATATCTCTTTGGAAGAGAGTAATGAGATTTGGAAAGAAGGGAATGCTAAGCCCTAGGTATATTGGTCCTTTCAAAATACTAGATCATGTTGGGAAGGCAGCTTACCGATTGGTGCTTCCATAGAATCTCTCTCAATTTCATGATGTGTTCCATGTATCTCTCCTGAGAAAGTACATACCTGATCCTTCACATGTACTCAACTCAGAAGTTGTACCGCTGGGGCGAGATCTTTCTTCTAAAGAACAGCCGATAGAGATTTTAGATCGTAGTGAAAAAGTTCTACGAAACAATACCACTCGCTTGGAAAATGTTTTATGGAGGAACCACCAATTAGAAGAAGCTACATGGGAGCTTGAGGATATGATGAGGGAGAGGTATCCTCATCTGTTTGTTACGACGTGAAAATTTCAAGGGTGAAATTCATTTTAAGGGGGGTAGAATGTAACACCCGATATTTTTATGAGAAATAATTTGTTTTTATACATCATCAAAGGAACAATTCACTACAAAAAACACTATCTCGGCTTTCTTTACATGCAATCGCAGCCTTCCTTGATAGCTTGCATTGTTGGCAATACCGAGTTTCACTAAACAACGATATGCAATTTAAATATTATTAATACTAGCTATTATGAATAGTAATAACCACTTTTTGAAATTTTATAAATTTTATTTTTCAAAATGGACTTCATTTTTGGATTCGGAATATCGAAATTAGCCTTGGGTGAAATTTTGGTATTTTTCTGAAAACTTACAATTTTTGATGAATAGTGAAAACACTGTGTTACTATTTAGAAACTGACATTTTATTTAATTATTTGTTTATTTTATTTAAATTTATTTTAGATCAAATTTTATACATAATACCTATATAAGTTCAATGTAATTCATTGGAGTCATTTTATAATAATTTTAGTTATATAAAAATTTTATTGAACTTTTGACCGCCTTTTACCCACCTCCTAGGAAAATTTGAAAATTTACATAAAACATAATTTCACCGCTTATGTGAATGAAATTTCAAAAATTCAAGAGACGCAGTTGATGTCAGTAAGTAAAATGTGGTTCAATGTGATGAAAATATTTTTTGGTGAATAGTAACTTTTTACTTTTATTTACCACGGTTAAAATTAAATAGGGTAATTATGGGTAAAAATGATATTATTATTACCCTAACACATGTACTAATTCTATTGGATAACTATAATTCAACCAAAAACAACATTAGGGATACAATATTACCCTTTAGGTCCAATTGGATTAGATTAAGACATTTAATATTATTTTATTTAAAGAAGAGTTAAAATAGTTAAAATCAAAGTTTAATAACTAAAACATTTTTAATATAGAGTTATACAAAAGATAAATTCGACGATAAATATTCAATAGGTAGATAAATAGATTTCCTACATAATGGTATTTTATTTATAATTTTTAGACATTAAATAATTTAATTCATTACACAATGTTGATGCAGTAATTATCTTATTAATGAAATATTAACATAATTGATATTATATATACTGAAATAAATTTAATTTGAGACTTTTTATGAATTAAAATAATTCTATAGGGTACTATGACATGTTTTTATGTATTTAATTAACTTTTTTTAACTAGTAATTATATTTTTATTTTCACAAAATTCAATTTCAAAATAGTGTCAAAATTGACATAAAATAGTTTTTAAAACAAATATTATATTATTAATTGTTTTTTTATTCTTAAAAATCTAAAGTTGAGAAAAATGACTTAGATAAGGTTATATATATTAATAATAAAAAACTTGGGGTTCTTTTGGCCTGTTATAGTATGTTTATTAACCTTATAGCGTATGAAAACAAGAAGACACAGAAAAAGTAAAATTATTGAACTTAAAGTAAAATCTAAATGATAAGGTTAAAATAGTATCCAAAATTTTTCCAAATTCTATTGGATGAAGGGATTTCAACCCATCCCCACCTTAGCTTCTAAATAAATCTATTTGTATCTATTGATAACCGAAAATAACTTTATAATAAAATAATATTTTTAGTTTTTCCAAAGGTGCCTCTCTTCTCCGTTATAAAAGGGCACCATCTCCCTCTCTTCCTCACACCACTTTGAGCCATAAACTCAGACAAACCCTACCAAATTATATTCTACACTTCCCTAGAAACATCCTATAGGTCCTGGTATGCTTTAAAGTCCATCCCTAGTGCCCTAAGAGGAGGTTAAGAAGAGGCGCGTCAAAGAAGAGATAATATCCATTACCGATCCTTTCCAATTTCTTTCTTATTAAACTTCTTCTACCTTAGTTGTTTAATTATGAAGTAAAAACATCAGTATCACTCATATACTTGTATTTTATTATAAATATGAAACAACCCTATTTCACCTTCTATCCATCCTACGGAAAATGAAATCACCGCACGTGCGTACGTATGGAATACCGTCTCCACGCCATGGTGTAATCTATTTTCCACCACCACCTTACTTGGATGGGTATAATGGTGTTGAGAATAACTATATATGATTATTTTAATGTGATATTGATTCTGAAATATTATACATACACTCCTATACAATTCCACGATCATGGGAATGATATCAACGCTCATGCATACGTACGGAATACCGTCTCCATGATGTGATTGGACTCGTTCTACATGATCTTCATTGCATAATGATTATATAAATGAATTTAATGAATAAATATGATATATATTATAGTAATACCATAATGTAAATGAGGTATCTATAATCTAAAAAGAATAATATGAATTTATTCGACAAAACACACATAAGAATAAAAAAGCAATAAACACCCGAATAACAAGTAGCAATGAAATATTACTAATACGAAGCTAAGAATATGACCATATATGATATCATAAAAATGAGTACAATTCTGTAATAAGTCAGTACCATTATTTATATCATTATACAGGAGTTTCAGACACGTACGAAGCAAATCAGACCTAAGGTAAGGGAACATCTCGCAATCTCAATTTTTAGCCGATATTGTTTATACTTCAGAATTTACTGGGGAATATTTATCATGCCCATCAATGTTTCCTCAATATGTAATATTATTTATATCCTCATTAATTTTTTAAATCCAATTTTACACTTAGATGAGTTTTTAGTAAAAGATATGAAAGGAATTGTTGGTCGTTTTTCGTACGAGGTACTTTTTGACTTTTCCAGCCAAAGTACTAGAAGAATGTTTTTTAACTTATACGACATTAATGGATTTTATGATTTCATAAAAAATTATTTCCGTGAAGCTTCCTTTACAAGTTTTCAAGTTTATTTTTAATCAACTTTTTTTAGTTTAAAATTGTATGATATTTTAATAAAGGAAAAATGTTTTCAATGTTGAAAGGATATTTTCCTTAAGAATGGAGTTCAAGAATTTTATCAAAATTATTTTCCATCTTAGATAATATAGGGTTTTGTTTCTATCCCTATTTTCACATTGTTGTGATTATGTTATGATGAAATTATTTTTATGATGTCCTTCTATCTTATATGGATTTTGTTATGATGGAATGATGTTTAAGAATCCCATTTTTATTACATGGGTTATGTTATGATGTATGATTTAAGATCTTATGGCACACATAAGAATGGTAACATTATGAGAAGGGTGGGACCTATATCACCCTCCAATGCATTAGTTAAAGATTTATATCTCATGAGATAGACATGGCTAGAACGGTAGGTTAAACCAGTTCAGTGATACAAGACTGAAACGAGGAGTGAACTCGGTCCAGAAATGGACTTTGTCCGCTAAGATAGTCCTGGAAATGAGTCTTGATTAATAATAAATGATTCTCTATGATTATGTGTGTATGACAGAAAGTTTCATGTTTTATGTTATGATTATTTGGGATTACATTTCACCACTATGATTTATACCATGTTATGATATTATGATCTCTTTTGCAGGTTATGTTTTCCAAAATGTTATGTTCTTATGAATATGATGTGATTGATATTCCTTTTGTTTACACTTACTGAGCATTTGAGATCACTCTTTTGTGTGTTTTCTTTCCCCTGGTCAGGAAGGAGGGTACTAAGTATAATATGACAAAAGGGACTCTTGATATGATGAAATAAATGGGAGACAATGTAGATGATTTATGAACCAGTTGTTTATGTTTCCCATTTTCTAAGGAAACAATACCTATAGAGTCCTTTCATAGTTTTGTTATACGTTATAATAAGTGTGCTTCAATTATGAAGTAATAACAATGTATGTAAAGTATGGCTTATTATAAGTAACATTAACAATTATCATTTCATTAGTTAGTTTTGAAACAAATTGAAATACCAAATATTACAACTAGAAAAGTATTATGTTGTATAGGTAAAGTTGAAAAATATGGATCACACAAATATTCAAGAATAATTTCCCACATGGAAAACACTATAGAAATAAAAAAATTTATTGCACAAATAAAAATTTTAACAAATTAAAATATTATTTTAAATAGGATTTTTTGTAAAATGTTGGTGAAAATATAAAGTTGTATTTATATAGTGTATTTGTAAATGTAATCATTGGGATTTAACTATCATATGAATATTGGTCAAACATAATCATTCATCAATTAGACCATTTAAACAAAAACCTTGATTGAAAATTATTACTCTATAATTAGTTTTTGTAAGTAGTAATGATAAAGGATAACTATTGCTAAAAGGATAATTGATGGAATGAACTGGTATAGTCATTCCATTTGACACACATTTTTCAGATCATTGGAGGGAGGTTTCCTCCCAAGGGGTCCTCCTTGATGAAGGTCTATATGATCATCAAACAATGTTTTTTAATGAAATATATGAATTAATTTTCTCATGTTAGGGTAATTACCTCTCGATTGATGTTAGTTGACCCACTGAATGAATCTATGATCATTGCACACATTACAAGATTTCCCTTTCTGTGAGATGAACCAAACCATTTACCCTATAGGAGTCAGTCGGTCATGCTGCTTCTTATTATTTTATGCTTCCCATGTGATTTTCCTGCTACTTCTGCTCCCATGTATTGGTTTAACATGGATGTTCTAATCACATTATATTCCAAGTATGTTTTCCATAAGCTATATAATTTTTTGTATCATGCAGGGTGGGCGTATGAATGCTTAATTTATATAGGTATTTGAATTCATATTAAAAAAGATAAGTGGCTCCGTTTAAGACCAATATACATGGTCTTGGGAATAGTGAACAATAATATACTTGTTATTTGTTTCTCGTAATGTGTTGTATTTTTATGTGCAAACATCCCACTAAAAGTTTGATTATTATGAGTCATTATTTAAAAAAATGATTTTTTAATAGAATGCATGATTATTGTTTTCATTGGATGATTATATATCATAGTATTTAAGAATGTATATTAGGATATAAAATGAATTACATAGGATTGTACTTTTTTTAATCCCTGAATTAAAATGTTTAATTAATGAATGATTTAATTGTTAAATCTTATTATTCATTTCCTTATTTAGTGTAGTGTTGTTGTTCTGGGTACAGGTTTACACTAGGGGTTTGTTCTGCGAATGTACTGATTTGGGAACGGTATGTTCGAGAAACATGGCCATAGATCTAGTTTTGTTTAGTGTCCTATTGTATGTGTTTATGATTTGGTATTCATATGTAGGAATAACATATTTGGAAAGATTATATTGAAAAATGATTGTTTTATTTTTATATGTGTTTCTCTATTAATAAAATGTAATATTCTTTACCCCGTAGGTGAGGGTCATGTTATGATGTGTCTTTATTGTGAAGTGGGTTAATTAATCATATATGTGGTAGTGTTGTGCTCACTAGCTACCCATAAAATGATGTAATGTATGAAAGAATATTTTAACAATGAATGGAAATGAGTAATTATATAGGTTAGGAATATGAATTGTGTTTGTGGCTTGATGTGCGGTGTTGTCCATTTAGATATTGCATCTAAGGCGGTAGTGTTGGGTGCTGGAAGGTTGGCTGAGAACCCATTTGATGAGAATAATTTTTTTTATGATAAATGTATATACATGTATTCCCGTGTTATCTATATTCACCCTAGCCCACATTGAGCACTATGTACAAAACAACTGCATTTTCAGATAGGGGTGTCATTCCCTCCTTCTTAATATAAGGATGGATGGCTGGATACCATCTCTTCAATGCTCCCCCCTCTATGCGGTGACTACCCAAGATTGTTTTTAGGTAGGATTTAGGGATATGTGGTTTATTTCCTAGTAGTCATCTTGATGAGTTGTGGTGTGTTTTCCTATGTGTATTCATGATTTGTTGTATTGTAATTTTCCTAGGGATCTTCGGTTAGAGATTTATTGTGTTGTGAGGATAATTTGTGTGTTGGCAAGATGTGTTTCGAGGCACTCGTGTGTGAAGGAAGGATATGGTTGAGAGGCCAAGGATGTTGTGGGTGGCAGTGATGTGGTATATTTTTAAGAGGTGAAAGGTCAAGGAATTTTTCCATTATGGTGTGAGAGTGGCTAATTTGTGGGAAGGTGGTGCATGGTACTCTATCAATGATTTTATTTGTATTATATTAATTTAATTGAGTTATTTTTTGAGAATTCCTTAGTGATGTTTTTATGGTTATCATATTTTCATAAATGCAATTTAGTTCTTTTGTTTTCTCACTAGTGCATTAGTATGCCTCCTTCACATGTTCATTAGAGACATTGGTTTTCTTTTTAAGTATTCTTGTATGATCAGCCTAAATATATAAAATATGTTTTCATGATTATAGTATGATTATATAGACTGTGATAATAATTATGAGATCAGGCCTTGGAAATGATTCTTAGTCATTTCTTTAGCTTTCCTATTGGTTATATTACTTTGTAATCTTTTATATTTGTACAAGTTATATTTTATTCACACAGGATAGATCGTTTGTAGTTTACTTTTGAATATGTCTTGGACTTATTTAGTGTATATATTTTTTATCAACTCATTCTCTTGTTTAATATTAAGGGTAATGCCTACAATTTTGAGATATTTAAATACCCTTGGTTCCAGTCACCAAGCCAAGGCCAGTAAGAGGGGGTACATTGGGGTATATTATCCCCCTTACCTCATTAATATTGTAGGAGGGTTATCCATTGTGGGAGGGGATTATGACATGTTTATATTATAGGTTGATGGTGGAGTTATATGATAGAGATTGGAGTTTTCCACAATGAGGATGTCATGGGATTTAATGGAAACATTTCTAGTAAACAGTGGTTCTTTACAAAGCCTTAAGAAACTGACTCAGACAAGGGATTTTAGGGCCCCCTTGTAATTCAATTCATTGAATATGAGCCTATTGAACGAAAAAGTGAGAAAAAGTTGTTCGTAGGGTAGATACATAATAATGGGACTTGTATAATAATTAAATTTGGTCTTTTATTAATTTGGACATTTTTGGATGGTCAAAATGAAAAATTAATAAAGCATGAGCACAAACATTAATAAAATTTTATACTAATCAGGCTTGAAGAAATCATTTATTATTTTTTATATTGGTATCCCAGATGTCATCTTCTTGTGGCTCAGGTAATAGTGGTTCACTAGGCCGATCTGAATGATCATTGTAGGGTTGATCCAGGTGAGGAGGAGGATCAATGATAGATGACATTTTTTTCTTTCCTTTATCATTATATAGGAACCTACGAGAGAATCTTTCAATAGGTGGAGACAGAAAAATTTCTCTATGTGCTTGATATCAAAATCAGTTTGATTCCATGACTAAAAGAATAGTTGGTACTTTTAGAGATAAATCGGATGTTTGGAACTATGTGTTAGTGGTAGATTTTATTTCTAGGGGAAATGAATGAGGAAGACATGTTGTGGGTTTAATTTCAGGTGGAATTCTGTGTAGGGTTCTTTTCATCAGCAATTATGTATTAGAAGAGCTATAAGAAAATCTACCATAAACAGAGGAGTATATCAGTGAGGGAATGTTGGATTAAGATCAATGATATTCTTTACTTTACCTATATTCATATGATGGATTAGGAGTTCCTTGTGATATGTCTTTAAGAGTTACTACGCCCTTATTATTCTTTGTTGTGTTACTCCTTTAACATATCAAAAATATTTATAGGTTCAGATGGAGGCCTAGGGGAATGATATGTTGCACTCACGATGAGGTTCACCATGAGAGGGGATTCAATAGTGTTATTTGATGGGCAGAGCTATCAATATAAAGTCATAGGATCTAGGACCATCATGGTTTTGACTAGTAGATAGAGATACTCACTAGATTCTTTACTAGTCATCTGGTGTTAGTAGCGTCTATAGCTTTCACACGGGCTTGGGGCTGATTTTTTTCATCAATGGGGTTCAATCGGACGCTCGGTCTGAGAGTTATTGGCTTTTTCGTCTTAGGGGCGCAGTTGGTTTTTAAGGAAAAACCAACCAGACCGTACTCCACCTGCATCCAAGCCTTGGGAGGAGTGAGCCAAAAGATCCGTCTCATTAAGAGGAACTCAACAAAGTTGACGGCACGTCATTCGGACGCCCGTAGCTCAAGATATGAGCGTTACTGCTCCGAGGGCCCGGTTGGTTTCGTGTACGAACCAACCCGGCCGATCTCAAAGTATTCCGAAACCTTGAGTGCGATATGTCGAAACGACCGTCTCGTTCAAAGGATCATGTCTCCTCTGACGACGCATCGATAGGAGGTCCGTATCCCGAGTTATGGTCATTTGAACCCGAATGGTCTGAAAAGGGGGGTTTCGGGCTCGAACCGACCTGGCACGAGACCCCCCAGTTGGCCCGAACCGGGCGCGGCCCGGCCTGGCAGACCGGCCGGGCGCCGGTCCGGCTGGACGCAGCGCGCCCAGCGCGCTGCCAGCTGGGCCTTCGGCCGAGCTGTTGAAAAAAAAACAGGGGGCGCCTTCCCCCCTTTGTGAAATTGCGGCCGCCCCTCATTTATGGGGGGTCGTTGATGCTGGCCGGGGGAATTTAATTCCCCCGGCTTCCTCCTTTCCGGCCGGCTCCTTCTCAACGGGACCGGCGGTGGCCGATCCGCTTCCGGCTCCGACACCAGCGACCCAGCTTGCCGCCGGTCACCATGCTCCGCCGCGGCTCGGAACCGGCCGCGGACCATTGTCGTCCGGCGCGGTGCGACGACACCGCGCCCCTCCGCCGTGGCTCCGCTCCGGCTGCGGCGCCTTCGAATTCCTTCGACGCGGCGCGACAGTGTCGCGTTCCTGTTCGACTTCTCGGCGTGGCGCGACGGCGTCTTGTAATACTTGCCGAGCGATTCTCGTGTGGTGCGACGGCACCACACCATCCCGTTTCATTCACAAAGAAAAAAGCATGAACATAGGAGGGGGTTAGGCCGTGTTTGTGCGGTCCGGCCCCCTCTCGTTAAACGATAACAATTTAGTCGATTAACCACAAAGTTCGACAAGCTATAATCCAGAACGGAAATAATTTAAATAAATAACAATAATCCCCTACCTCGGTTTAGGAACAGTGTTCGTCAACGACCCGCGAAAGACGAGCTTCGCGGAGGTCGGGCGTCGAGGGAAAAGAACGTTGACGTCATGAAGCGAGGATTCGAAGTTTTTGACGCCGATTTTGTCGCGGAAAATTGCCGCGGAAGAGATGTCGCGGAAGAAGAACGTCGCGTCGCGGATACGGCGTTGCGAAAGAACAGTGTTCTTCAGTGGAGAAGTTCTTCTTTGAAGAACGATGTTCTTCGCTTTCTTCGTCGAGGTTGAAGAAGATGAAGAATGCTTCCCAATCCTCTCAAGGTGGAAAAAGAAACTAACCAAAAATAAAATAAGTCCAAGCCTTATTTTATTTACACATCCTAACCTCTTTGAATTTCAAAAGTTTAAAAAAAAGTAACTCATCTTAATTAATAATGCATGTTGTCAAATTAATTAGAGTGGAGTTATTGTGGAGTTTAAGGGGAGTTGAAGAGGTAGGGCTCATGTGGGCCCCACCACACATTATCCTCTCAAGGGAGGTTATGTGGATGTGGGCCCCACCTATAACTCCCTTTGGGAGGAAATAACCAACAATGTTAAAAATAAATTGTGCTCCACAATTTATTTAACTTCTTCTAATTCCCCCAAAATCTAACTCTCAACCCGCATAAAACGCAACCTAGGAAAAGGTCTCCATATGCGAATATCAGCGCTACGAGTTCATCGGTGTCCTCAGATTTCAATTCTGATCACCGGTTCAAAAGTTAGAAAAACCCGCTCGTTCGTTCATTGAATGTACCCGCGCCAAACTTCAGAAATTGATTCCGGGCACAACGGGCCTCGAAATTAGGTGCCTTCAGAAACTGCGTTCTTGTAAAATCCCAAAGAAAATTAAGAAAATATTTCCATTTAATTTTACAGGACTTTACATTACTCCCACCACAGGGCTTTACGTCCCCGTAAAGCTTCAACACAAACTAGGGATAGAAAGGCGGTAGAGCTAGGTGGTAAGCCACCTTTCCAATCCTGCTGAGGACCTGGAAGGGCTCGATGAATCATGGAGACAACATGCCACCTTGTCCAAATCTCCATAATCCACGTCGAGGTGAGACCCGCATGAAGACGTGGTCGCCATGCTCAAACTCTAGTGGCCTCCGCCTCCTATCAGTGAAAGACTTCTGTCGGCTCTGAGCTGTCTTCATCCGCTCCTAGATGACCTGGACCTTCTCTATCATGGCCTGGACCACCTCTGGTCCCACAAGAGCTGCTATGATTTATTCTTTGCTGAGAAGAGAAATCCGGTCTCATCCCTTGGATGAACAACATTCTTTGCCTAATACAGTCAATCCTGACATGGATGATACTAATCCATACTAAGGATGACATCGTAAGGCCTCGATGCTACTACCAAGTGATCCAACCATTACTCTAGCCTCCAAGGGTTGAGTCACACTGTCGGCATCAGTGTGTGGTAACTGAGTCTCCTCCAGTAGATGTCTCACAAGTGAGGGTCAAGTCAACAGTCTAAATTGGAACCTCTTAGTAACAACACAAAAGAGAACTGGAATGAAAACATCACAAAGGTATGCGTCTTTTATTATTGAATCTCATAATACAAAGATGCTACCCAATAGAAACAAGGAACTAGAAGTACAAAAGATGTATCCACTAGTTCCGCTCCTGTCCATTTGCTCCAAGAGCTCCATGATCGAAGGCCTCAGCTGCCTGAAGCTGAGCTCTCCCATGTCCACCAACTCCCTGCGGTCGGGGCAGACCTCCCGGTGGTGGTGGTGGCAACACCTCAATGTGCCGCCCACCATCTACTACTCGGCTAGCACCTCTTCCTCGTACGCCTGCACCCTGCGGACCTCCATGGCCGAACCTCTGTCTGGGAGGTCCCTCTACCACCTGCTGCTCATCTGTAAGATGAGTCGGGCAGTCTCGAGCCATGTGAGCCTGCCCGCCGCATGCGTAGCATTGTCTGCCCCTCGTGTAGCTGGCTCTCCTTCGTGTGCCCCGCACAACCGAATCTTCATCCAGTGACTGCCCATCTGATGGTCTGGCCCGTTTGGACCTCTGCGTCACCTTTCTACTACCAACTGCAGAAGACCCTGCTACGGGCCGTCCTGTGGAGGGACCTATCACTGGATCCTGCTCATCGAGAAAACTCTCCACTAGAAGGGCTCTATCCAACACCTCTTCCTATGTCGGAATGTTGAGGGAGATCATCAAAGATGTGATCTCATCCCTTCATCCCTGCTCGAAGGTCCGGGCCCGGAAGAACGGGTCCCGTACCATATCTGTGGAGTAGCGCACGAGATCAGTAAATCTCGCCGAGTACTGAGCCACTGTCAAGCTTCCCTGTCGCAGCTAAAGAAACTCCTGAATGCGCACCGCTCCGAGGGTGGCTGGAACGAACTCTGAGCGGAAGAGGCTCTCAAAGTCTATCCAGAGTAGAGATGCCTCATCATGCACCTGGAGCATCAAGCTCCGCCATCAGCCCGCTGCTGCGTGTAGTAGGCTCGCAGCGAGGATCACCATGAGGTCTGCTGGTGTCCTCACTAGTCTGAAAACTCGTACGACCGCCTCCAGCCTGTCCTCGGCTTCCTGGGGGTCCATCTCCCCACGGAACCTAGGTGGTCGCTGGCGCTGGAACTCGTGCAGCGCGCTAAGGTGACGTGCATCGTCAGTGGCTGGGGCTGGTAGCATCGGTGGCTCGGTAGGTAAATGTACCGCCAGTGCCTCTACTGACAAGGATCCATGTACCGAGGCCTCATCGCTCGGTGGCATGTCGTCAAGCTCGACTCTCAGAACCCTAGCTGACTGCCGTCATGGGGCCATCCTGAAAAAGAAACAGGTGTTCCATGGTCAAACAGTATACCTGGTGAGCTGACACAAGTAATCACAAAGAAAACTTGAAACACACATGCAATCAATGTTTTCGTGCATTAAGTCGGAAATCAGAGGTCAGGATCCTGGTGTACGGATACGTCGGCCGCCGCACTAACCCTGGACTCCCTGGAATGATAACCACACTCAATATGCTAAACACTATTGCTTCACATAGAAAATATCAAAGTTCGCGGTAGAACTGAACTCCTCTGATACCAATTTGTCACGACCTGTCCTCAGGGCCCGTGCCATGACTACCCCAAGCCCGCCTTCCATAGGCCAGGGGCTGGCGACTATCACCAAGGCGTAAATCCCGATAAAAAGGGAAGGCATTGCCTTTGTAAAGTAAACAACCATCACAGAGTAAGCAAGCTGAAAGAGTAAACACAAAGTAAAAACTGTAACAAGATATGATGAAAGTAAAAGGGGCCGGAAATACAGGCTCAACTGTAAAGTACAACTCGAAAGGGAAAACAACAACTATATAGTAAAGCCACTATGACGAGATGTCCACTGGAAATCCCACCTGAAGGGTGGGTACATATAGCTCCACTGCTCCTCGGGTCCCGTCGTCTGCTCTGAGTACGTCCCGCCCAGTGGTCCACCTCCAGGTACTTTTCTGCACTGCAAGCCTCAACCACGATCAACGCTGTCCGTCGTTTGCAACCAACACAACGTAGTGCGGGCATAGCCCGTGCAGGGGTGAGTATAAGCTACTCAGTAGGGACCCCGAGACCCCCGAAGGTCTCCCAAAATCCACAAAGTATAACCACAAGGAAGGATACAATCATGAAGTAACAACCAACACTGCTTAGGTATATGCCCACACATATACCTAAGTCAACAATTCCAATACGCTCCAACCTCCAAGCCCAAGTACAACTCAGTCCACACAGGAAAGTATACGTATTCCACACAGGAAAGAAAAACGTAATCCACACAGGATAACACAACACAATCCACATAGCAAAGCAAACAGGATTCAGCTCACACAACATAACATCATCGAAAAGGTGAAAGAGATGATCAGACATAGATACTGGATCATCTATGCTGGGACCCACATACGATACAAGACCATTTGCCTTCATTGATTCATCTATACTGGGACCCAGATAGGATACAAGACCAGTATTGAATCATCTAAGCTGGGACCCACATAGGATACAAGACCAGCACAGCTAGGACCCACATAGGATACAAGACCATCTGTCTTCATTGATTCATCTATACTGGGACCCACATAGGATACAAAACCAGTATTGAATCATCTAGGCTGGGACCCACATAGGATACAAGACCAGCACAGCTAGGACCCACATAGGATACAAGACCATCTGTCTTCATCGTCGTAGTCGCAGCCAGCACTAGGGATTCCGCACACAGCAAGCTCGTTCGGGAGGATCTGCTCCACGAGCCGAGAGGCTGATACATCAACTGTCATATAGTCCGAATTTGATGTATCCAAAAGCTCCATATCGTCAACAGGAACTCAACGCAACAGACGACGCGTCAATCGGACGCCCGGTCTGAGAGTTATTGAACTTTTTGTCCCAGGGGCCCGGCTGGTTTTTAAGGAAAAACCAACCCGACCATACTCCACATGCATCCAAACCTCGAGCGTAGTGAGACAAAAGATCCTTCTCATTAAGAGGAACTCAACAAAGTTGACGGCACATCATTCGGACGCCCGTAGCTCAAGATATGAGTGTTTCCGCTCCGAGGGCCTAGTTGGTTTCGTGTACGAACCAACCCAGCCGATCTCAAAGTATTCTAAAACCTTGATTGAAATATGTTGAAACGACCGTCTCATTCTAAGGATCGTGTCACCGCTGACGGCGCGTCGATCGGAGATCTGTAGCCAGAGTTATGGCCATTTGAACCCAAACGGTCCGAAAATGGGGGTTTCGGGCCCGAACCGACCCGGCCCGAGACCCCCCGGTTGGCCCGAACCGGGTCGACCCGCCCCGGCCCGGCGCTGCCCGGCCCGGCGCGGCGCGGCCTGGCAGACCGGCCGGGCGCCGGTCCGGCTGGACGCAGCGCGTCCAGCGCGCTGCCAGCTCGTCCTTCGGCCCAGCTGTTGGAAAAAAACAGGGGGTGCCTGCCCCCCCATTGTGAAACCGCGCCCCCCCCCCCCCTCATTTATGCGGGGGCCGTTGATGCTGGCCGGGGGAATTTAATTCCACCAGCTTCCTCCTTTCTGGCCGGCCCGACCTGGCCGGCCAGCTCCTTCTCAACGGGACCGGCGGTGGCCGGTCCCCTTCCGGCTCCGACACCGGCGGCCCGGCTGGCCGCCAGTCACCATGCTTCGCCGCGGCCTAGAACTGGCCGCGTCCCTTTGTCATCCGGAGCGGTGCGACGGCACCGCGCCCCTACGCCGCGGCTCTGCTCCGGCCATGGCGCCTTCGACTTCCTTCGACGCGGCGTGACGGCGTCGCGTTCTTGTTCGACTTCTCGGCGTGGCGGGACAGCGTCGCGTAATACTTGCCGAGTGATTCTCGCGTGGTGCGACGACACCACGCCATCCCGTTTCATTCACAAAGAATCAATCATGAACATAGGAGGGGGTTAGCCCGTGTTTGTGCGGTCCGGCCCCTCTTTTTAAACGATAACATTTTAGTCGATTAACCATGAAGTTCGACAAGCTAGATTCAAGAACGGAAATAATTTAAATAAATAACAATAATCCCCTACCTCGGTTCAGGAACGGTGTTCGTCAACGACCCACGGAAGACGAGCGTCACAGAGGTCGGGCGTCGCGGGAAAAGAACGTCGACGTCGCGAAGCGAGGATTCGAAGTCGTTGACGGTGATTTTGTCGCGGAAAACCTCCACGGAATAGATGTCTCAAAAGAAGAACGTCACGTCGCGGATACGGCGTCGCAGAAGAACCGTGTTCTTCGGTGGAGAAGTTCTTCATTGAAGAACGGTGTTCTTCGCGTTCTTCCTCAAGGTTGAAGAAGATGAAGAATTCTTCCCAATCCTCTCAAGGTGGCAAAAAAACTAACCAAAATAAAATAAGTCGAAGCCTTATTTTATTTACACATCCTAACCTCTTTGAATTTCAAAAGTCTGAAAAAAAAGTAACTCATCTTAATTAATAACACAAGTTGTCAAATTAATTAGAGTGGAGTTATTGGGGAGTTTAAGGGGAGTTGAAGAGTTAGGTCTCGTGTGGGACCCACCACACTTTATCCTATCAAGGGAGGTTTTTTGGATGTGGGCCCCACCTCTAACTCCCTTTGGGAGGAAATAACCAACAAAGTTAAAAATAAATTGTGCTCCACAATTTATTTAACTTCTTCTAATTCCCCCAAAAACAAACTCTCAACCCGCATAAAATGCAACTTAGGAAAAGACTCCTTATGCGAATATCGGTGCTGCGAGTTCATCGGTGTCCTCAGATTTCAATTCCGAGCACCAGTTCAAAAGTCAAAAAAACCCGCTCGTTCGTTCACTGAACGTACCCGAGCCAATCTTCGGAAATTGATTCCGGGCACACCGGGCCTCGGAATCAGGTTCCTTCAGAAACTGCGTTCTTTTAAAATAGCAAAGAAAATTAAGAAAAAATTTACCTTGAATTTTACGGGTCTTTACAGAGCCTCACCATCTCCTTCCCGATGATGAACCATAGTTGATGACCGATGTAGGATTTCCACCATCCCCCCTCCGGGTGGTGGGAGGGGGGAGGACGTTTTAGATCCACCACCCCCAGCGTCGCATGCATCGTTCATATGATTTTTGATCCTTAGATATCTCTCGGACTTCCCATTGATTCCTTTAAGCCCAAGAGGTTTAGATCGCCATCCTAGGGTCCCTCAGCTTTTGATTTCTTTAGCGTAATTCTCTGCGGCCTCGGGCTTCCTGGATTTGACCGTGGTTGATCGCTTTCCTCATCGAAGGCCTTCAGTTGATGAGTTCGATCACTTTTTGTTTAGTGACTAGGATCTGATAGAACGTGAAATGGTCAGGATTATTGATAATTATCATCAGATGATTCATTTGGGATTAGAGGAAGACTTAATTCACGCATGGTCCGAAGCTCCCCGTACATGCAATAGATGCAAATTTTTCCTTCTCTGATGGTCGTTTGATCACTGTATGAATCGGGATCCTCCTTCAGTAATGACCTCGGTAAGCCTGCATCATCTTCCTTTACCTTTTAAAAATACTTTAATAATTTGTATGTTAGGGAACCTAGTCGCCCATTTCCTCTACTTGGATGCTCACACATCCTCTATGAGTCATCCAGTTAATCCTCATCTTTGTGTTGAGATGGATGCCTCAAAGCCACCAGTTGACTGGATTTGGATTACTGTTGGTGAGGATTTATGATGGAGGCATGTAGTTGTGTTTGAAAATTGGGTTGATTACTACTCTACTTGTTGTCGTTTGGGTCATACGACTGGTCACTATCTTCATGGATCCAGATGAAAATGGTCGGCAACTTCAATGAAGTGGCCTGGAAGGGTATATAGTTAAGGAAAAACGGGTTCTGATGTAGCTAAGCATGGAACTGGTGATTGTTTGGGTGATTCATCTCTGGAAAGGTAGGATCGGGCATCCCCTAATCCATTTGTTACTGCGGTGTTTGATAGATGGAAGAAGGACCTTATACTGACTACTAGCATTAATCCTTTTGGTATGGATTAAGAAGGTCCTAGAAATGACATTAGAGGCATGTTGGGACAACCAACTTTTTCAGGGGATGTAGAGCCGCATGGGGAAGATCAAGTTGCTCAGTATGATGCAAGAAGGGATGAGAGTGGGATGATCAAATCTGGTGATGCTGAGTAGAAGGAGGGAGAGCTGTCATTGAGCTCAGCTGATGGGAAAGTCCATGATTCACTCCATGTTCATCTAGCTGATAAGGATTCTCACATGCATCTGGTTTCTGATTGTGGTTTGCAGATCACAATTGATACTTCCAACCGATTTCAAGAATTGGGTCATGATGAGATGAATGGGTGTCCTTAAATGATGAAAGGCCACATCATGCTGATTTTTAAAGAGGATTTTTTGAAGAAGGAGGTGGATGATGGTCATGTTTTTGTAGACCCTCTACATTTTTTGGAGTTGATTGATCCTAATGGGAAATATGAGCAAAGCCAGACCATGATTGATGCTTTCCAAGCTATGGTCATCAACGGACAATGGGGTGACGTCTCAGACTGTGACAAAGAAAATAATTGTGATTTGGTCAATCCTTCCTTTGGTGAGGATGTCAAGGATGGGAAGACGAAATTTGGAAATGAGGAACCTCCTCTAGTTAAACGAAGAATGAGTAAGGTTTATTATGACTTACCAAAGACGGTGTCAACCAAGTCGTGTGTTAGGAAATCCTATATGGAGTTGATATATTTAGGGAAACTAAATCTCAGATGGAATTAATCTAAGGCCGTGAAGCACTATGAAAGCTCTGAATGGGAATCAGGTAATGTGGAGGAAGTCTTATATCTTTGATGTGGTGAGGGGTACGACTCATATGATATGTAACTAGTTTTTCATGTTTGTTGCGCTTGTTCACTGTACTTTTACTTTCTTAATATGTGGTCAGAGGTTTTACCTCTGATTGATCTTTTCTGGTATGTCCATATAACTTCTTATGGTCCCTCTTACATTCTTTTAAGACTCTTTAATTTGGCATGAATCCTTCCATTGAATCCTTTTGGTTCAATCCAAATGTAGACACCTGATTAAAAGTAAATTAATTATCTTAAGTTTTTAAATTTCATTTCAATTATCCAACCCCTCTAACAATCAGATTATATTATTTTATAAAACACTATTAACAAAAATATACTATGATTTTTTCAAGATATAGGGGTTTATTACACAAACACATAATTCCATCTAATCGGTAACAAAAATATTATATTTGTGTACATTGAACTACTTCCCCATGAAACACTGATTGTTTATTTTTTCCATAAAACTACTAGTGCTTGAAATTATGAGGGAAAATCTATTTATATATGATATATATGAGATTTATAATATTCAAATACTTCTTTGAGCCTTTTATTAAACATAAATTTAATACATTCCATTTTGTGTTAATATTATAAATTCATTTGAGGAAATGTGGACTACCACCACTAGAAAGTGATGTAATACACACACATTATCCATGTAATGATTAATGGATGATTATATATAAACATATGAGATATAAAAAAATATTTTATAATAATTATATAATTACCTTTCTTGAAATGTGCAATATATATATAATTTTCATTATTACCCATTAACACAGAAAGTGATAACATCGTTCATTGACGTGTGGATATCAACCTCCTCGATATGACGTGATTACATTAACAACAAAGTAATTATATTTACAATTATCTATGGTTAAATAATTTTGTATGTATGATATTATTATCATTCTGTAAATTATTTACCTTCATTCCATAATGATCATAGAAAAAAATTACTCATGCGTACATACAACAAACCTTCTCCATGATTTTATTTTTGATTTATAATTCATAAACATATTCAATAAATGATATTAAATGCATAATTTCTATTTAAATATGATAATTATTTCACTATTAATAGTTTTGGGATGATATATAATGACCCCTTTTGACCATATATTACCTATCGAAGTTGATTTTGACAAAAAATCCAAATTTTGTCAATACACCAGATGTAAATGTAATTGATTAAGTAGTGGTATTTTACACATTAATAAGTGAAATAAATGTAATTATAAAAATTAAAGTAGTTTAAAATAAATTAAATAATTATCATACATTTATTATACATGATGTTTAAGGACATTCACCCAAAAAAAACACAATTTCTAGGATTCTCATCACAGTTTATACATCTGTGGGATAAATATCATGTTCACAATTTAAATATTTTTTGTGGTATATATATATCCCACATTGTTATATTATATAAAGAATGATTTTATCACAATGGTATTTAAATCATTCATTCAATATTATTACCTTTATGACTCATATTACATATAATGTTTCAACGTGGTACATGTCACTTTGGTATGTTCAAATATTATTTTCCTCAAGACAAATAATTATTATCTTTCAACGGAATTTCCATTTGATGATATTATATAACCATTATTCATTAATTTTTTTATCAAAATAATCATTACTATTTTCAAGTATTTGTATCATTTTCCCACTCAATAGAACATAAACCGTTTTTCAAATTGTTTTTTAGAAAACATGAAAATCTACCTTCCTTTAGTCGAAGAATCAATTTAGATATAAATACTGTGTTTTTTTAAAATATTTTAAAAAATGCTCAAAAATGTCTTTTATTAATGATTCCATTCACAAATGGGAAAACATTTTTATTTTTCCCAAATTGGGATATGTAGTTACTATTCGATCATTAGTCTTCATATTGATGGATTAGGATTTATTTTTCCAACGGTAGTATTCACATTGAATTCCTTGATAAATTTTATTCCCCTTGAAATATTACATTACCTATAATCATTTGACATTGATTTTACAATAAATATCTGTATCATTTTTCATGAAATGATTATTTCATAAATCATATTCCATTTTTATACGATGTTTACATTTAAAATTATTTTTTTATTTGTGATAATATTGATAAATCTATATAATTTATTCAATTTGAATATTTGATAAGGAATATTTTTTATTCGATATGAAAAATTTCTAAAACATGATGTACATAGGATTGGGACTATTTATGAAAATGACTATGGGTTAAGGACTTGTCAATGAAATCCCCTTGATGCATCAGAAGTATCATGGGAAGAATTTGCGATGAAAATTGGAAAGGTTTAAACTCTATATTTATAGTAATGTTATTAGGTGATTGGGACACATTAAATCCAACAATTAAGAATTTCTGTCACTTAGTTTCTATTTTTCTTCATCCATGAAATTTTTCTTCAACATATATTGGGAAAAATTTTATTTTCAGTTCATTGATTAAATGGATTTTTTCATACCTTTCAATATTTATTTTTTATTATCAATTTATTTTAATGGAATTTATAATTACCAGGATATATTGATTACACACTTTTAATCAGTGGATTTATTTCTTTTCAAGTGTGTTCAATTATTTACCACTATATATCAATTTATTAATATTTATTCTTTATTACTTTTTCGATACTTTTGTCTTAATGAACATTTTAGCTCACCTATATAATTTTTCATTCCCTAGGAATTTAAGAAGGGTACTGTAAGATATATATATATATATATGGATTTACTTGATATATTATAGTTATCATCATTATTAATATTTTATAAAGAAGAAAAGAATTATTTTGTAATTAGTGTATTCTTTTAAAATACAAGACTCATTTATGTATTTGTTTTACCGAAAATATTAAACTCTTCTGTAATTTATGATTTTATTCTTTATTATCATGATAATTTAATTTATAAAATACACAGTCTGTGTGATATCTGGTGTTGGTTCCCTAAAAATGAAACCATAGAATGTCATCCTTGACACTAATTGGTTGTATTTTGTGTGTGCTTTTATCGAATCTATCTATAGGAGAGTAATACTTTCTTATATGAAAGGAAAACAAGTGTATTTAATTGGTGAGTAGTGTTTTTAAAGGGGTTGTTAGTGTGTTGTTCCCCTTCATTCCATCATGGATGTGATGTCAGGGGAATCAAATTATATGGTGATGGTGGATGTTCCCAAGGTCAGTAGGGAGTTCCTTTATGTTTTATCTGGAGATTTTGTGACTATACCCCTTTAACATGACATTTTTTTATGATTTTATTGCACACTGGTGATTCTACAAATTTTATAGATCCCTTATCGATCAATTATTATGTGTTTTTGGTGTTTTGTATTTTGATATATGCTTTGATGAAGAAATAATTTATCATGCCAAGTGTGTCTTCGTGAATTGATCCAGTGTTGTTCGTTAAGTATGATGATGGTACTGTGAGGTTTTGAATAGAACACTAGATGTTGAATCAGGTGGAAGTCACAAAATGATACCATGTTCCATCTATATATGATCATTACCACCAACATAGTGGGATGGATTTGTTTTCAATGATTAATATGAAGTCTGGATATCCCCAATTCAATGTGAAAGAGGGAAATATCTCGAATATTGCCTTCAGATAAAGGTATTGGAACATTGATTTCATGTTCATGCCCTTTATTTTTATGATATTAGTATCTGTTTTCATGGGGTATATAAGATCCATCATCAATGAGTTCCTGAACGGTTTTTGTTGTTGTTTTCATCGATGATATTTTTTTACTGATGGTCAGAGGAGGAACAAAATGAGCATATAAAAACTATCATACAAGTACTTCAACTCCACAAACTATTTGTATATATATCAAACTATATAATCTTAACATGATAATTTCATTTAATAGGGATCATGGTTTCTTATTAGGGTGTGAATGTTCAACTGTCGAAGGATAAATTCTTTTTTTTCTTGGGTAGCACCTATAAACATTATGGAAGTTCATAGTTTACATTTTCTTATAGGATATAATTGGATTTTTATAAAAACATTCTCTCAATATGTATCCTTGTTTATAGTTTTGACCATGAAACATCTATGTTTTTGGTATAGAGATCAGTGTTAGGAAGTATACCTCTATCTAAAAAGAAGTGGTTTAATTCTTTAATGATCAAGATTCCCTAGGAAGGGTTTATGTTTGATGTGTTTTGTGAACAATCCAATATATTATTGGGATTTAATTTAAATTAAATTATATTAGTGAACTATTATGGGTCTAGAGAGAAACATACTTACAATCATTGAGACACTAACCTTCATCTAGAGTTACTATTAGTTGTCGTTGTGTAGATGTTGTGGAAGTATTAGCTCATTCAGGAGCACATTATGGTCTTCACAAATCACAATATATTGAGGTATAAATTTTCAAGGGATGTTCTAAATATGTGATTGTGGAGGTGTATGGAGTTTTTTTAAGACAATTATTTTTAGATCTCCAACATCATATGAATGTTAAATATCAATTTTGATGCCTTGAGAAGAATGCCCGAGAAGGAGTCTGATCTTGAATCTGTAGATTCATGGAATGCGATTGAGGATTTTGAATCCTTTCCAATAAGATGAAAGAGTCAATGATGGAGACTGATGTTCTTTCAGTATGATAATGAAATATTCCTCAATGTATAATGAGGTGGATTCTTAGTGGGGAGACTCAGAAGAATAGGTGATGCACCATTTTTTTCCACGGGGGTGTGCTAGTGGGTTGGCCAGAGGATGGATGAAACTAGATGATGTTTTATGGAATGTTTGTTTGTTCCAGTGTAGATGCATGGTGGATTTCGTTTTTTGTATCATATAACAAACTTAAAGGATCATCTAGGAGTTTATATGATGGACCATGACATGATGATGATTTATTTTGGGATGATGCCAGTTGTGGTAGATTTCGTGGTGAACTGCTTGGTTTTCTAGTAGGTTAATGTAGAACACATTATTATTGGCTGTTTTTGTATCTAATTGATGTTCCCATATGGAAGTGGGATAACATAAGAATAGAAATTTTCATTGTTTTACCAAAATATAAAAGAGTTTGGGATGTAATAATTGTTTTGTGAATCAGTTGGTTAAATTTTCCTACTTCATAGAAATCAAGGTGTCGGGTCCAGTTGATGCCTTCTCAAAGAAGTATGTAGATGAAGTGGTGCGGTTGTATGTATTTTTGAGTTCCATCACCTTGAGTCAATATTCCATGATCACCTCTCTATTCTAGAGAGGGTTTCTGTATTCTTTTGGAACCCATATACGGCAAACCCCATCATTTCGCCCTTAGATAGAGGGGTAGACATATGGACTATCTTGATGTTGTAGGATAGGTTATAAGCATGAATCCTAGACATTGGTAGAACTTGGGTATGACACCTACCCATGGTGGTGTTCACATATAATAATAAATATAAATCTTCTATAGGAATGGATCTTTTTGAATATTTGGATATATGACTGTGTTTTCGTTATTCTATTGGGGGAAGGGTGGTGAGACAACTATTATTGGCGTTGATGTGGTTCAGAGTAGGATGAAGAGAGTTCATCATGTTTTTGAGAGGATGAAGGTAGATTAAAACTGGAAAATGTAATATGTCTATTGAAAGAGGTGGTCGATAGAGGTCAAGGTTGTGATCCATTTTTTATTGATGTTATCCCCTCAACACGGCAAGTGGAGGATTGGAAGAGAGAGTGTGTTTTATCCTATTATTTTGTGCCTTTTGAAGAGTTGGGACAATTGATTGAAGTGGAATACTATATTTCATTTTTACAATTTTTAGAGAGGATCCACAACATCTTAAAATTATCTCATATAAATCAGAATCCTCATCATTAATCTCATGTTATTGATGGGGGAATGTTGGATTTTGAGGATGAAACAACATTTTTTGAAATGACCAGTGGGGATCTAGGATCATTAGGAGATGGTTCAGTGAGGTTAAACCCATCCTTTTGTTCGTGTTTTCTAGAGGCATGATGGGAAGGAGGAGAGTACTTAGGAGAGAGATATAATGATCTGTGCCCAATACCCAGAGTTGGTTTTAATCATACGTGGAGTTTTTTCCATTAAAATGACTTTTATTAACATTCTAATTTTTAATATGGTGATCTACTCTCATTTCATTGTGACGATGTCTTTCCATATGAAAATGGGAGGAAATGATACATAATCATGACATCTTAAATTTTATTTGAGTATGCCCATGCTGGTGAGTCAGTGTTGCCCAGATTTAATAATATATTGACATGGATGATTGGATTTCACTGATTCGTGTGTTCTGGAAAGAAAGGTTTTTATTCTTGTATAGTGTGGATTTTTCCATTCACATTTCAACATCGAAACAAATGTTTACCAAATATTATTTTATAGATGGAAGAAGAAGTGTTTTTTGAAGTAAAGGTTTACTCACTTTTTTTCTAACTAAATAGGGTTTATTTTCGTTGAATTTCATTATGTTTAATAGAGTTTCATGTGTTGAACGATCCTTGAAAGGTATATCAATGGATAGTTCTTCAAACCCTTATTCTATTTTTCATCTTCTCGCATGGATTTTATTTATCGAGGGAGATAATAGTTTTAGAGGTACATAAAGTAATGTACCAGGACTCTCTAGTACATTACATAGTGGTAATGTGATGTATCATGTGTTCCTGGAGGTAAATGTTTCTTTTTTCGAATATTTTGCAAAATTCAATTATTATCAAGGTTTACAATGGTGGATCACATTTTTGGTCACCCGCTAGTGGTGGATTTTTTTATAGTGACTCATTGGTTTTCATTCACTAGTGATCGCTCATTAGTGGTGACTCACTGAAATTCTCTCATCCATTGTTCCCTTATCTATTAGTGTCTATCCTCTAGGTGACTCACTGATGGTGAGAGATTTTTTATCTATCAGTGTCTTTATAGTGATACATTTCCGAATGGTGTCAAAACAAATGGTGATTCGATTAATGGTGACTCACTTAATAGAGACTCAAAAAAGAGTGAATCCCTGAATGGTTCCACACAAAATAGTGACTCGCCAAGAGGCACCTCATCTAATGTTGGGTAATTAACAATATTTCCAACATATTACAGTTCTTACATTTTGACATTCACCTTGATGTAAAACACTATCCATACAATTAATGATTCAAAGAATATTAATTTCCCTATGTGTTTGGGGGGATTCTACTTTGTCAAAATACTTTATGTCATCCAAATCCACCATTAATGGAAAGCTGAAAATTCAACCAAACAGCTACATTTGTTAGATCAAATAAAGGATGACATAAAATTCCCTTTGTTCTTCCCTTTTTATTTCCATTAGTGTGATACATTGTGAACCCTTCAACTCGTGGGAGTTTTGTGGTCATGCTGCAAAGAGTGGTTTGTAATTCCTTACTGCTTTTTACCTTCATGTGAAGCAATATCATACCGGAGTTAGGATGGGTCGATCACCTATTCTTGGATGTAGGTTTTCCTTCATTTATCTCATATAGTGTACCATGCATGGTGGGTGAATGAATGTTTCTATTGTATAGATATCATTATTCCAATTAAATAATGATAATTGAATCAGTTTAAGACCAATATACAAGGGTTGGGGAAAAGTGATGTATCATCTTCTTATTATCTCTTTCTAGTGGATTTTTTGATTTTATGGGCAAACTAACCACTGAAAATTAGTAATTTTGGGGTCTTTATTTGTGTATAGAATGGTAAATGAGATTCATGATATTTTTCTCATTGATGGTCATATCTGATTATTTTTAACCACATATTTATTAACTAATAAATGAATTCCATAGGATCATAATGTTTATGTGATAACCCCAAAATAATAAAAACTAATTAATGATTTAATTCATTGTCCACTATTTATATTCCATACCTTCAATGGTATAGTGTTGTGGTCATGGGTATGGTTGTGCACTTGTCAATGTCTCTGTGAATGTTTTGATCTAGGAATAGATTGTTTGACCAGTAGGCATACAAATATGGTTGCGGTTACTATGTTACTATATGTGATTATGAGTGTTTTTTTGGATGTAATAATGGATTAGTAGGGATTTTAGGGTGGATGTTAGTGTTTGGTATGAGTTATTTAAAATTAATAAATTCTTGGAACCTTTTCCCAGTAACTGAGGGTCATGGAATGATGCGTTTTTAATGACTAGTTGGTAAATTTACTATTGGTGTGGCTCTGTTGTTCTTAGTATTTTCATCAGTAGTGATGGAATATACAATTTAATTATTTAATAAATAATTTAAACGGTCAATTAAATTGGCTGGGAAAAATAATTGTGTTTGTGTATTGACGTTTGATAAAGTTCAATCAGACGTTTTAGCAAATGTTGTAGTGTTGTCACCTACATTATTATTTTAGAATACATAGGATGGGTATGAGTGTCAGGTACCATATATTTTTATACTGGTATTACAATGGGAATTATATTCTCACCCACCCATATTTGTCCATATTTTCCTATAATATACATAGTCATGTTGGGGTTGTATTTCATGACATCCCAATTAGATGATTGATGGATGACCACCTTCTTTTCCATTATCCCACATCTAGGTGGTGTTTTCCTCTGTTTCATTGGGAAGGATTTGGTGAGATACGGTAGCCTGGGTTTGTTTAGGAGAGGTGGTTTATTTCCATGTGTATTAGGGATGAGTTGTGATGTGGTGTCCTAAGTGTCACCAAGGTGAGTTGTGATGTGTTTTTACCATGTGTTTTCTGGATAAGATGTGATGTGTTCCGAGTCTTATGAGTTTTCATATGATATGTGTTGTTAGGACCAGATGATTGTGTGAGGGATATGGTTGAGAGTCACATATGTGTGTGGTTGGGTTGTGATTTCCTTTATCTGGAAGAGGTTAGAATGACAGAGAGTTTTACATTAGGGTTTAACAGTTTCATATCAGTGGGAAATTAGTCTACGGTACCCTATCATCAATGTCCTCAATATTACATTAAATGATATGTGTTATTTTGTGAGAATGACTTGGTGAGGATTGGATGGTTATTATACCTTCTTAGGTGATGATTGGTTCTATTGTTTTCTCCTGGGTAAATTAGTATACCGCGTTCACATGTCCACATGAGACATTGGTTTTCCTAAAGGGAATTTCAGTATACTCCCCCTTCATATAAAAAAATAATTTTCTGGTTTTCAGGAGGATTACATGGACCATGATGTGAATTACTATCTTAGGAATTGGAATAATTTTTGAGTTTCTTAATCATCTTTTCTTTGGGGTACTTTACTTTGAGGAGTTTTTTATTTGTACCCGTTTAATTTGACGCATAAATTTTGGATGTTTTTTGATTTTTAATAAATATGTATTAGAGTTTTTTGGATTATTCAGATTATCTCCTGATCATATTTCCTATTAAATATAATTCCACTAATTTTTAGTGATTTTGATATCGTTGGTGCTAGTCTCCATCCCGGGTCCTTTTGGATGTGGGTCTCGGTGGGTCATTATCTCTATTTCTTCATTGTCAGCCTATAAGGGGTATCCTTGGTTGGAGGGGTCAGGACATCCAATACATTAAAATATTAAATAATTTAAATCACATAATAGTATATGTATCTTAAATATATTAAAATTTCATAAATATTAACACACAATAATTTTTTTTCTCCTTTATCAACCTATGTGAAAGGAAAACGTCACTCATTCATGTGTGTGGATCCCATATACACAAAGATATGTGTTTTGTTTTTTATTACTTCAACAAAATGCTAAAAATTATGATTTATTTTATTAATATATATGGAATTTATGACTTAGTTGAAATTTTATAATCATAAGATACCACTAACCTTTGTACCATTCAATCTGTTGGATAATGTTAATAACATTCTTATTTTTCGGAAACTACCACCTCAATGCAGCTATGTTATTTTTATATCATGAATTCCAATCATGGATAGATCGAATTATTTATCAATTTTTTAAAATATAAAATTATATCATGATTTATATTATTTATATGATGAATCCATAACAACTTTTTTAATATTAAAACTACTAAATTTCACTTTTTTGTTATGAACTGAACATCCTTTAAAAATCAAACCAAATCTTAACAGAATAAATTATTATATAAGGCATGGTATTAAATAATATATTTGGGATAATAATAAGTGAATACACATGTATATGCTTTTTTATGAAAAAAATAATATATATAATTTTATTATAGATGATTTAATGTATGTACATGGGGTGTCATACTCAAGGAGATCAATTTTACTTTATTACCGAATTTCAAAAAAATAAAATTTTTTCCTTTTTTTCTTCTTATACATGTTCATTAATATATTATAGATATGTCATTAATTTATAAGAGTATGTTTAAAATTTAATTTCAAGATATGTTTATATTTATTAATAAATTTTTTAAATCACTAATTTTTTATATTTTTTAAATTGGATATTTTGAAAGGATTTTAAAAATTGATATATAAATAATTCTCATAAAATTTATGAAATTGGCCTATTTTCTATATATAATAAATTTTATTATTTTTTATGCCTCTACTAAAAGTATTCTTGTTCATTCAATATAATATATAGTTTCTTATTGTTATTTTTAATGAGTTTTTAGTTAATACATATTTTTATTCTTAATAAATATATAAATCCTGAAGGCGCATCATTGTATTTGTTAAAAAATAACATATGAAATGTTATTGAATTAAATGCATCATTTTGTGTGTTTTGGTTGATTTATGGTCCATGATCATTTTTTTGATGACATGTGATCATGATATAGCTCATCAGTACATTGATTATTAGTTTCTATTATCTATGTAATAATTTTGTAATTAACTAAGTGTATTAATTTTTTTGTAAGTGTTATTAAAAGTGTAGTTGTAATAATGAAATGAATATGATGTCTCTGGGTATGCACATTTCTTCTCAATTCACTAAAATCAGTTTAAATTTATTTTTATTATTACTAATAGACATGTTAATGATATAATATATAACAGAAATTGTATTCCCCTTAATATGTTGTAAATTATGTTTTCCCAAAATGTATTTCATGAATAACCATGTTATACATGAAACCGAAATTATTAGAATTTTTTACATTATGATTTAATAAAAAACATTTTAAAAAAAGAATTTGTTTTTAAATTAATTTCATTAATTATTAAATTAATAATTTTGCTTAATATTTATGATGTATTGACGTAGAAATTTATTATGGGATTTTATATTTTGAAAAATAAACTAATTGGATTCCTTTTTTTGTGAGCCTTGATGATATTTTTTTTACCAATAGTATGTTTTCAAATCATCATCAATAGAGATAAGGATTATTATTCACTATATAATGTCTATCATTCCACTATATTGATTCTTATTAAATGAAACAAACATTTATTGAATATTACATTGTTTTAAATAAGAAATCAATGTTTTTATGAAAAAATGGATATTCGGTGGATGTTTCCAAATAGTATCGTATGGGTTTGATATTATTTATTTTTCCATAATTCTCTGAAAAATATGATAAAAAATGGCCCATGAAATGTATACTTGTGGAACCCTTTTAATAAATTAGGAAATTATGTGTTGATTAAGGAATAATAAATTATAATTAGTATCAAAGGAAAGGTTTTTATATGTTTATAGGATATTTTTTTAGATGAGGATATTTTCAGCGTCTTTTATATGATATTCGTTTAATATGTCTACGTTTGATCATACAATTAATGGAATAATTACTGTTTACCGGTATTGTGTGATGGGAGTTTACGATGATTAATGATATATTATATTAATATAGAAGAAATATATTATTATGGAATAGTATATGACTTTGAGAAAAGGATATCTAAGGTAGAATGTTTTCGTATTTTCTGTAATAAAATTTAATAAAATTTATAACCATTATTATTATGATTTTCTGGGATTTTTATTTAATTACACTTACCTGGTATGAACAGGTATTAAATCTATAGAATATATTATTTATCATATATATAATTGTGTTAGTGGGAAAATGTTTTTATGACTATTTTATAAAATTTATTTTTGAAGATGTTATATTTTGTTAAAACCTAACATTATTAATTTCGATTTTAATCTCAATTTTTTTGAATAATGATTCAGTTATAATTTTAAATAATATATAATGATATTGTATCTTTATAGTGATTTTAGGATATTTATAGAAGATGGTATAATATTTGGGTGAACATATTTTTAGGGAATTTCATTCCCCATATATGATATTTTGAGAAATTATTTCTCTTTTGATGTTAATGACATGGTTATCTCATTAGAATACAAGATATAATATTAATGATTTTTTAGTTTCAGAATTGTTTTAGTATATTTTCTGGGAGATATTCGGTTAGTTATTTATATAATGATAAATGTAATAATTTTAGTGTTGTTTTTACGAATGTATAAATTGATGTACTATTTATTCATATTGAATATTATGTTACGATGTGATAAAAATTTCGTTTTTGGTTAATTTAAAATTCTAGAAGGAATGACCTATCATACATTTGTGTATATTATAATATTTTTGGGAATTATTTTTATTCTTTAAGAATGATAAATTCATCTTAAATATTTAATCTATGATGTTTGAGAGGAGTTGATGTTGATATTTATTAAAGAAGACACCAAAGGATGACATTATTTCTATGAAATTAAAATCAATAATGTAGGTATATTTTATCATATTGTCTTTCATGATGATAAAAATATTCTGAATCTCAATTGCAATAATGAAAAATATATCATGTTTTATTAGTCATCAATAACAAAACATCTTTTATAACACTTCACAAGTATGTGTGTCATAAAAGTAAATACATAGTTTGATTGATATTTTGGAAATGATATGTTTTATAGAACATAAATCAACATTAACTCTAAAAGACAAAAAATTTCATCAATGTTTATTAAAATATTATTCATCACAAATATTTATATTGTATTCCAAAAATGTGAATTGATCCAAAATATGTACTAAATCTTTTTTATTTCACATGACATAAAATTGTAATGTGTTTAATTCATTATAGAGTTAAATGTAATACCCTATGATTTTAAAACATATTTTATATAAATAATAATACATTAAATATTTTTTGGAATAAAAAAACTGAGATTAAATCAATAGTGATATAATATGGAAAAATTATTATAATATAACACCATTATAAAAAATAATTTATTTGATGTTATGGTAATGAGTTACCACATTACACAATCCCTATTATTTTTTAATGGAATTTTAATGTATCATTCACCTATTATATGTTACAATATCAACCAAATCAAGTGAACAATAATCATTAAATCTGATTTATCATGAAAATAACAAAATTATTATGAAGGAACAATAAGATTAATTAAATAATGATATTTATTTCGAAAAATTTTCACTATTAAATACACAATTATCAATTCATAGGAAATAATAACTCGATTCAAAATTAAATTATTTCAGATCATTAGATAGATTCATATTATATATGATTTAGGTTTGATGTTTATTTTCATCCATTTAAATTAAATTTAGTCACAATATAAAAACAAATTTATGAAAATTTTAAAGCATATTCAAATTTTTTACAGTAATAGTTATCTACTAAAGGACACAAGAAATTTTTTTTTTGAAAAATAAGTTTATATATTATGAATACCCATTCATAAAAGTTTATTATTTTATTTTTTGTGTTAGTATAAAAATTAATTAATGAAACATTTATATATTCATTTTTCATAAAACCATCATATGTTCTATATCCTCATTCCATATATTCATATGGTAAATTGTGGATAATTTTTGGAAAATGGTGATTCTTGTTGAATAGTAAAAAACTATGATTTTGCATAAGATGTCGTTTATTTATATTTAATAATTGTAATTTTATTATTATAATTTTTACTTTTAAAGTAATTTATGTTTTATTTCTTAAAAAATAGTAAAACAAGTTCCTTCAAATTTGAAATTATACATTAATGTGGTAAAAACCCATATATATTCTAAAATGGGTACTTTTGCGGGAAAATGTTATCATTTTCATTCCCTACCTTATATTAAATTTTATATATAATTAATATGAAAATATAGTTTTTAATTTTTTTTTCATATTTTTAATAATGAGTTTGAAATTTTTTAATATGTTTTGTTAATTTTTTAGAAGAAATGAATAGTAACCACATTAACATTTTAACATCACAGTAAAGGGTAAAATGTTTCAAAAGAGGATTAACTAATGGAAAGATACGTACAAAATAATTCAACTATTATAACTATTTTATTTTATAATTTTATCATACCTATTACCTCTATATTAAAACATATTTCATTTTTATCACACATTTTTTCATTTAAACAATCAGATTATTTTATGTTAAATATAATTACAAAATTAATGTCTCTATAATTTACTATTTTATCATATTTTTGATATTAATAAAAATAATATATTAATTATTATATATTATAAAATTTAAGATTAATAAATTATATTTATTAATGTAATTTATTTTTAATTTTTATTAGATAAATGATAACACTAAACACTTATGGAAGGATGACGTAGCAGGTTTTAAAAAGTAAAATAAAAAAAGAAATTATTTTAAAATCATTAATTATGTTGTTTTTTCGGGATGAATTCTAGTGTTCCATTTATATAATGTATAATTATATTTTATAATTTAATGAGAAACTCATTATATTTAACATATATTATTCTATGGTTATTTTTACACTAAATGTTATGAATAGTCTTAATAATTACCTAAAATGATATAAAATGTTTAAAATTTATATTTATTATTTAAATAATTTTATATTAAACTTTTTTTGGGAAATTAATAAACCATATCAACAATGGTTCATTTTTATTCCACTTTCAAATTTAAATATTACATTAATTTCCATTCATTAATTTAAAATGTGTTAACATTGTTAAAGAAAATCGAGAAACGAGGGGGGGGGGGGTTAAATACAATGAAAAGAATAAAAATAATATGTTCAAATACATTATTTTTTTGTTGAAGTTCTTTAGATATTATCCACATCATATTAGTTTTTATAGTACATTGGAGACATTTGCCTAATGTAAGAATAATATAATATATAAATATTTCATAAATTTAGGGAATTTCATCCTATCTTACACACCAACAAGAACCACATCATCTCTCTTACATACCCTCCCAAATACATTTATGAAAAACATTCAATTATAATGTTTCTCTAACACCTTCTTCCCCTTGTCAAATATGTTACATTTTCAATAAAAGAACCCCCTAAGATTCTGAATGTTCAAGACAAAGGGGGTATCTCAATGTTGATGTATAACTATTAAAAAACTATTTTGATAATTTTTTCTTCTTTCATATCGATTAAATAATATATAACCATGCCCATATAATTACAAAATATTGATACATTTATTTAAATTTGGAAATTTTTATTACAAAAATCAGTTCATTTACACTTTTAATGTATGAGAAATTTAAATTTTCATCTTATGTATGTGTTGACTACCACATCCATGAGTAAATGTGTTTTATTATTCATCTCCCAATATGTTCAGTTTGAATTTTATAATGATTTTTAATGTATAACAAGAATAATTATTATTGTTTTATGATATGATATTACATACCTTATTACATTTCTATCTACTAAAAAATTATAATGTTATTCATGTGTAAGTTTAAATTACCATCTATCTGAAGAGATGTGATTAATTTTTCATGGTCACAATTAATGGATTGATAGAATATATTTTTCAACATAGTATAATAGAAATTACATAATGACTAATATTATAGATATTACTGTACCATGACCCTTTTGAAAATGATCAACACAATGATATTGTTTTAGGATTATGAATCAAATGTCCTCAACAAATCCATCATGAGTTTAAAAGTCTCAATAACTATATACTACATTGTGATAAATTAAATAAAATTGAAAATAAATATGGAATACACCAAAACGTTCATAAGAATGTATATAATTAATATATATTTATATATATATGTTTACATTTATTATAGTGTTATTCAATCATGAGGTAAGGTGATTTTCTTTAAACCATATTTCAAATGATTTAATGTTTTTTCTTATTTCAATGTCTTAACAATAATGAAATATTTTAAAATATGAAATTAATATAATGAAATGTGTGTAAAAAATAATTTTATCCCAAGTTTTAATTTCACTAATATTTTTTAAAATCAAGAAATTAAATTAGAAAATAATTGGTTCATTTTCTAATTTCATACTATAGTGTGAATGTAATATTTTTAATGTATATAAAAACACCATCACATTAGACCATAAGGAAAAATATTCTAAAAGAAGTTTCCACAAAATATTTCTTGGTATTTTTAAAATAATATAGTATTTATCATTCTTATAAGAGTTATTGTATAAATAGTTTCAAAAAAAATTAATGTTTATTCTTGTTTTCACCTAAATCCCAAAATTACTTTTGCTTATGTGTTAAATTTAATAATTTTTTATATTGATGGTTGGAGTGAAGGATTTTAGTTTTTTATGTATGCTATGGTCCAAAGAAAATTGCATTATAACAATTGAACCTAAAATATCTCTTTGATGAATTGGTTAATGATTCTGTTATTTAGGGGATATATTTTTGAAATCGCCAAGTATGTTATTCAATTTTTACATGTTATTATACAAGTGATTATATGTGTGACATGAATATGAATTCCTAAGTAATAAATATAAACATTCAATTAATGAAAATTAAATAATAGGGATGTTTAGTGATTTCACACATTAATATAATGTGAAAGTGATAAATGGAATTTGAATACCAATTTTAAGGTTAAATGTGGGGTTTTCATGAAATATATATAATGGAGTGCCCTTTAATTAAACAAAATATTATTATTATTATTTATATTTTATTATTTATTAATATATATTTATAATTGCAATAATTAGTAAGTTAAATTTGTTTATTGTGTTTTTAAATAATTGTTTGCGATCAAATATTATTATGTAAAAAAATTATGTTATCACAGTTCATTCAATTCAAAATTCACTAAATTGTATATGTCTTTCCTTTTATATAATTTTAGTGTTCATCCATAGATTAATTTATTATTAAATGTATTATGGATGAGTATGAACTATAAAAATTTCAATATTACTTTTAACCATAATATAATAAAACACGCTATCAAATATAACAAGGGTTTGAATTTTTGACAAACTATTTTATGGAAATAAAGGATATTAAGTGGAAGTGTCCACTTTGTATTATTTGGGGGTGATTTATTACAGTTTAAAAACTAATATAATACACTAAACAAAAAATATCAATGAAATATTTTTATGAAACCCCCTTATTATAAACAATTTACTTATGTGATGATTAAGTTGTGGGTAAATTTAATATATCACAATGTTATTATAGTCATTGATGAAAAAATAGGTACATGATGGAAATTTTTTTTATCTAAACATTCCATTATATCATAATCCACTATCTTAGAATAATGATATTAATGTTCCTTATTTATTATATAATATTTTTAAAAAGTATTCAAATTGCAATTTAACTATAGTCTAATTATTTTGAAAATGTTGTTGATCATATCAATATCATTCATCTGATCACCATGTACACAACTGAGTCCCACATGATACATTTATAAATTGAATAAAGAATCAATATTACCATTAACGATAATGACAAAATAATCAAAAAATTTATTTATTATGTAAATTTAATCAAGATTATGTAACACCCCAAGATGTCATAGTGTGTTATTTTTCAAAATAATTCAATAACTTGCACTACATGCAACACCGATTTCAAGCGCACCATGACTTACCAAACTAGCCGTTCAAAAGAGGTTATGAATAATATTAACTGAATTTTGAAATTTATATAATCCTTATAATTTTGGAATCCATATTTTGAGGTTCTTAGACATAATTTAAGAACAAATTCATTTTTTTCAGATAAAAGAAGTATTTTTCAAAAATGCACTGTTACCGTCTTTTAATGGTGAACCCTTTTTAAATCCAATATTTTAAAACATTTATATATTCAATTTTACTAAATTAGTTTATTTTTTAGAATTGGGGCATAAAAAATTTACAATGTAACACCACAAGATTCCTTAGTACGCTTCTCTCTGAATAATACATGTGCGTGTGTTGTACGCAACTTCGAGTTCTAATACACACCTCAACCAATCAAACTGGTCGTTATGTATAGTAATACCTAATTTGTGAAATTTTATAAATTTTATCTCTCAAAATGGAATTTATTTTTGGATTTGAAATATCAAATTTTTTCTAGGGTGAAATTTTTGTACTTTTCGGATAACTTTTATATTTTGATGAATAGTGAAAATTAATAAATTTTTATTAAAAACAACTTTTTTAATCAAAATAATAAATAGTGAAAAATTATTAATTTGAGTGGTTTTAAAGTATATTTAGAATAAATTTTTACCATTTAATACAATGTTGATCATTGTACATAATTTCACAATTAAACTAGACATAAACCAGTGTCAATCCTTTGATAGTTATTATCTCTTAAAAACACGCTTTTTGTTTTGACAACGATAATTAATTTTAAATTAATTTCCACCACTTATGTGTTTTGAATTTGGAAAAATGGAATGTATATTTAGAATCAGGATTTCCAAATTGGGTAAATAGGTAACTTTTATTTTTAGACATTTTCAATAATTACTTTGGAAAATATTTTATTTACCATGGTTAAAGGGTAAATCCAGTAAATAAGGGTAAACAAAATAATAATATAATAATAATTAATTACCCTAAAACGTGTCATAAACTTATTTTTTGATACATTTCCGACCATGGGAATAATTGGGTTGATTTTGGGACCCCATGGAGCCACTTGTAAGTGTTAATGACACTTTATATTAATTAAGTTAAAATATATACAAAAATGACATAAGCATATATCTTTTAGCAAGAAATTTTTTTAAATTGGGTTATATATGTTGGCTTTTTGACTATAAATATTCATTAAAAAGATAAAACTATTTCCTAGATAATGGTATTTTATTTATAATTTTTAAACATTTAATACTTAATATTATTAATGACACAATAATGATACAGTATTTCTCTTATTAAGGAACGAATCAAATAATTGGTATTATAAATGTTAAAATTAATATATTTTGAAAGTTTTGATGAAATACATGAATTTTATTTCTTAATATGAAATTATAGGATTTCTTAAATGAATTTGGTTCAAAATAATAAAGTTGTTATGACTTTAAATAAAATAATTGAATAGTGTCAAAATTGACATAACAGAGTTTTTAAAACAATGATTATATTATTAATTGATATTAAATTCCTAAAAATCTATTTTTTGTCCAAGAGACTTATATGATGATAGTTTTATCATTAATGGACCACTTGGGGGTCTCTTGGATTTATATAGTATGTTTATTAACTATATAATATAAAAATTCAAAGTGACATGGTAAATGTTAAACTAATTAATTAAGGGTTAAAACTAAAGGATAAGGTTAATATAGTGACCCAAACATATCTAAAACATATTGGTTGAGTGGTGTTTGACCTATAACCACCTTAAAAATTAAATAATCCACTTTGGAGCCATGAAAAACCGAATTTGAATTTATTATAAAATAATACTTCTAGCTTTTCCAAAGGTGCCTCTCACCCCTCTTATAAAATGGAACATCCCCTTATCACTAATTCACAAATTCAAATCCTTTTTTCTCGGCCAATACCTTCCCAAATACTCTCTCAACTTCACTCACCTCAACCTAGAGGCATTATTGTGATCAGAAAGCCAACCTATGGAGCCCTTTTGATCAAATCAAAAGGAAGAACCCGAAGAAGAGGTAATGTTTTCACCACCATCTTTCAAGTTATTTTCTTCTTCCACTTTTTTTATTTGTTATTACCATTATAATATAATAACTATAGGATTTTATATATAATTTGATGTTATTATAAACATGGTACAACCATATTCAGTATTCTATCTATCATTTGAATTACATGTCACCATACGTGCGTACGTACGGCTTACCGTCTCCACATCGTGGTGTAATTGTTAATCAAAACATTATTATTTGGATGGATATAATAATGATGTATAATTCACGTAAATAATAAATATAACATGATAATGATTCTGTATATATGATATACCATCCAATTAAATATTATTTTAATATCAAAATAATGATATTGTCGCTCGTGCGTACGTACGGACTACCGTCTCCACGAACGCGATAAGATTCAGTCTCCATCGTATCCATTCAAGTATAATTCTCATTTGATGATTAAAAATAGTGTATAAGGACTTGATATCATTCTGGATATGAATATGATACAAACTATAGATAACAAACATGACTTTTGTAACAAAACATATAAAATAAAATTAGTAAGTTAACACCCGAAACAACGATAATACTAATATATTATTAACAAATCAATGTTAAAAGATCATATATGATATGATATTAATTTAAATTATTCATTTATATTTAATAAAAATTATTTTACCATTATACAGAAGCTTATCCTACCCCAACCAAGGAAAAGTACAAGGTAAAGGGTTTTCAACTCACTCCTTATTCCCGTGAGATTCATGCCATATTTCCACTATTACCTTTTGTGTGGTGTATGTACTGCCCATAATAGTATTATTTGTGTAATACAACTTAATTTATGTGTATTTACAAATTCATTGTATGATACCTATTTTATGGGTTGTATGTTTCGTAAGTTACCAAATTGGTAAGGGTTTATTTCACAATCTCTTCATTATCCGACGTTGTTTATACGTAATTATCTACTGGGACCTCTTTATCATCCACATCAATGTTTCATTAAAATTTATTCCAAAAAATTCTTACTATTTTAAAGAATACGGTTTAAATTTATTTATACCATTGATTTACTTTTTTATAAGATGTTTATAAAGGAATCTTTCTGTCGTTTTTCAAACAAGGTCTTTTTTAACCTTTTCGACAGAATTAAGGCAAGAATGTCTTTTTTAACTTATATAGAGGGTGCGGCTATTTTCCGCCAACATAAAATCATCGAAGCATCCCTTACAATATTATAAGATTATTTTCAATGAAAATTTTTTCTTCTATAATTATGTGACTTTTAAATTATTTCAAAATGAATATTTTAATAATTTGTGAAAGGTACTCTTTATCAAGATCAGAATTTTAAATGTTTTAAAGATTTATCTTTCTAAATATTTTTAATTAATTTCCTTGTTTTCAAAATGATTTTAAGGATTTATTTATTTGGATATGAATGTTTTGAAATGATATTTCTTTTAAAAAGTTTCAAAGTGGTATGGGACACTTTCATTCAAAAATCTCTTTTAAATTACATCCTTTATAAATGTCTGACTTTTCAATAATTAAAAAAACATATATTTCTCTAAAATAGTTTTGATTTCATCTTTGTCAACATCCTTTTATGTATTTTATGTTTATTTAAAGTTGATTTATTATGATTCAAAACTTATATATTGTATTTAAGTTTTTGTGATATTTTGACTGTGGATGTGTTATTTTTTTACCATTCATTATTTATAGAGAATGTATTGACATTTTGTATGCTAGTTTTATTATGAATGTTTATGTTATTTTTAAACCTATTCATATGATGAATGCATTGGAAAAAATAAGTGATGGGTGGAGCCCGCTATAGCTCCTCGAAGCATCAGTAGGTCTCATGAGACAAACTAGTGTCGTGGCACGAGGCCTTGACAAAATCTAATTTTTAGTCTTGGTATGAGGCCTTGGATATGTGGTTATGATAGTCTGGCATTATGCATTCTGTCATTATGAAAGTGGTTATTGATATTGCATGTGATTATTCGACTAGTAGAATATCAATGTGAATAAGTAAATGGA
The DNA here is from genome assembly GCA_963277665.1 of Viscum album. Taxonomy (NCBI): domain Eukaryota; kingdom Viridiplantae; phylum Streptophyta; class Magnoliopsida; order Santalales; family Viscaceae; genus Viscum; species Viscum album. The sequence goes on along the minus strand of OY728129.1, from coordinate 19,048,296 downwards.
ATTATTTAATTTTTTCCCCATATTATGCTGAAGTTAAATTTTAAAAGGATTTTGATTTATTTATACATTTACTTGAATATTTATACTTATTTATGAATGTTTCCGCTGTATTTCTTACCCTTACTGAGCATTTGAGCTCACCCCTTTCTATGTTTTATTTCTCATAGGATTCCAAGAAGTGTATTGTGTTTGATATGTAGGGTTATGCCATGGGAATAATGGCATTCATAAATATTATTTATGTTTGTTTGTATGTCTTAATGTACAATGTAACATTCAAGTATGTAATCTATTTTCCAAGACTGGTAAACTAATCGGTCCTTTGGGACTTGATTCCTTGTAATCATGCCAATGTATTAAAATAATGCACCGACTCTGGGTAACTGGGGTTGTGGCGTTACAGTTGATATCAGAGGAAGTTTAGAAATAACTTTTAAAGATAGATTTAGATAAAATCTGATTGGATCACATAGCCCAAAGATAGACTTTCAGGATTAGTTGAGAAGAACTTCCTAGAATTTTGATATTGTAGAGATTTTGTGAGTTTTTGAGTAATACATCCCTGTCTGGATACGAGCAGGTAGAGGTGGCTCTGGCACAGATTTACCTAGGGATAAAACCCAAATAAACCACTTTGAGCTAGACTATAATGGGAACTGGTGCACGACAACGGTCCTTGCTGCACTCTTGGTTACGACACTCCCGGGGGATATGCTTAGGATAATTTTCATTTTCATTACAAACCATTATGAAGTGTTTATGAGTATATACTTTCTAAAATAAGGAATTTTTATGATTATGGATTATATCCATAAACGATTTAATTTATGTTAAGTGTTTTACATGTTTGGGATCAGGTATTTCTATTCACAAACTAATCTAGTGTATTCCATTGTTTATAAATGGTGCCTAGTAGAATGAATGATAACTATATCTATACACATGATCCAAAGAGTAAGAATGATCATATCTTTCACGGTATTAAGCCATCATTTATAAGGTAAATAGTCTCCCATGTAGTATCATCATATGAAGAAATAATATCATGTGTTGATAAGATAAGTAAAGAGATCTCTGAGTCTTATAGATTCAAAGGGAAGCAAGAGAAGAAAAGGATGGAAGAGATAAAGATAGATAAAGGGAAGAGGGAAAAGAAGAATTTTCCTATATGTGATAACTATGGGAAGAAACACCATAGAACTTGCCTGTAGGGAATAGGACTTTCTTATAAGTGTGAAGAAAAAGGACACCTTGTACTTGACTGCAAGGGTAAGAATAAGGTTACAAATGTACAATGATTCAGCTACAAAGAGTTGGGACACTACGAAAACCAATGTCCAAATCAACCGAGTATTCCCCAAATGATTCTATTGGATAATAATTAAGTTTTGATACTACCACAGATGAAGATGAATGATTATAGTTCTTATGTTGTTAATAAAGAATTATGTCATTTGAGTATTGTATCAACGATGTACTGGTTATAATAATTATAGAGTAAATAATGATTGTATTGTGGTAATATTTCATTAAGGACTTGAGAATGTGTAGAACCATGAAAAGTGACTCAATAGAAGCTAAATTTTTGGAAATTATATGGTTGAGAGAAAGATAAACCATAATATTGTTCTGATACCGAGGTAGTGATTTTGGAATAATACATGATTGATTTAGTTAAATTATATTGGATATTCTTGACTACCTTCAAACTGAATAATTATTTTCATATTCCATCATTGTTGGAATTTACATCATTTTTGGATTGAAAAATATATCCATTATTCTTTAAGGAATATGGGATCATTAATGTAATCAATAATGTTTTATGGTAATTCAGGATGATGTAGTGTTTTAAAAGAATACATGACGAAGGTGTTCACATGTTATTACGCAGAAAAAGGATATTCATTGTGTTTACCTTCCTTATAAATTTTGGACTGAAGTATTTAGGAGAGGTCTAGTTTGGATTATTTTTGGATTACCATAAAAGGACAACCCGGAGGTCGGGCGGCAACCCGTCACGTCCGGCAAGAACGCGAGACATGAACCCACAACCGAAGGGCGACAAGGGTGTATCACCTACCACTGGCCCACGTGATGTCCTAGATTAAATAATGTAGTTTTTTTTTCAAAGATCTGGAATATGAAATATAAATTCATTTTTTGGAACCATATATGAATAGGATAAATAGAATATTTTTTAATATTCTATTGTCTTTAAGAGTAAATGATGATTTTGTGGTAGAAATTAGTTAAAGGATGGAACTCTACTTGTCAAGAATATATTTTTTTCTTTTCTTATTCATTGAAGAAATTAATTCTTATAATTTATTCGAGGGATCCTAAAACCAAAAATATGTTATCCGGATACCCTCTGTTTTGTTGAACTGATGGTATTTTAAATCATTATAGATTGATGAATTTAAGGACCTCAATTTATACATGTTTGTGATTGATGACCTCAATCACTACCTATAAATATTTACTTTTTTCGTCCAATTATATGTCTCTAATTTCCACTAATGTTCTCCAAAGAGAGATCATAATTTGGTGGTGACCCTTTCATTTCTCTTTTCCTCCTATTAAGACTAAATTTTATTAACCCAATTTCTAATGTGGGTTTTCCCACAAAGATATTTTCTATTTTCAACCTTTTATTTTTGAAGAACAATTTCAAATTGAGAGAATGGAATTTATTGAAGGAGAGAATTTAACACCCCAAGATTTAATAGTGCGTTATTTCTTCAAAAAAATTCAATAACTTGCACTACACAAAACACCAAGTTCAAGCGCACCATGACATACCAAACTAGCCGTTCAAAAGAGGTTATGAATAGCATTAACTGAATTTTGAACATTATATAATCCTTATAATTTTAGAATCTATATTATGAGTTTCTTAGACATAATATAAGAACAAATCCTTTTTTTTCAGATAAAAGAAGTATTTTTCCAAAATACATTTTTACCGACATTTAATGGTGAACCCTTTTTAAATCCAATATTTTAAAACTTTTATATATTCAATTTGAAAAAATAAATTTATTCTTTAGAATGGAGACATCATACATTTACAATGTAACACCCTAATCTTCCTCATTACGCTTCTCTCTGAATAATACTGTAGCATGTGTTATACGTAACTTCGAGTTCTTATACACACCTCAACAAATCAAACTAGCCTTTATGAATAGTAATAATTAATTTTTGAAATTTTATAAATTTTATCTCTCAAAATGGACTTCATTTTTGGATTTGGAATATCGAATTTATCATAGGGTGAAATTTTGGTACTTTTTGGAAAACTTTTATATTTTTATGAATAGTGAAAATACTAAATTTTAATTAAAAACAACTTTTTTAATAAAATTAATTAATGTTGATAAATAATGAATTTGAGTGGTTTAAAGGTATATTTAGAATATATTTTTATCATTGAATACAATTTTGGTCATTGGACTTAATTTCTCAATTAAACCGGACATAAACAAGTGTCAATTCTTTGATATTTATTATCTCTTAAAAACACACTTTTTTGTTTGGACAACAGGAATTAATTTTAAATTAATTTCTACCACTTCTCTATTTTGTATTTGAAAAAATGGACTCCATATTTAGAATCAGGATGTCCAAATTTTTTAAATAGGTATCTTTTATTTTTAGACATTTTGAATAATTATTTCGGTAAATATTTTATTTACCATGGTCAAAGGGTAAATCCCGTAAATAAGGGTAAATAAAATAATATTATAATAATAATAAATTACCCTAAAACGTGTCCTAACCTTATTGGTTGATACATTTCCAACCATGGTCATCTTTGGGTTGACTTTGGGACCCCATTGAGCCACTTATAAGTGATAATGCCACTTTATATTAATTAAGTTAAAATAAATACAAAAATGACATAAGCTTATATCATTTGGCAAAACAATTTTTTAGACAGTGTTATATATGTCGGATTTTAGAATATAAAAATTCATTATAAAGATAAAAATATTTCCTACATAATGGTATTTTATTTATAATTTTTATACATTTAATAATTAATATTATTTATGACACAATAATGATGCAGTATTTTTTATTAATGAAAGAATCAAATAATTGGTATATTAAATGTTAAAATAAATAAAATTTGAAAGTTTTGATGACATACATGAATTTTATTGCTTAATATGACATTATATTATTTCTTAATTTAATTTTTTTCGAATTAATAAAGTTTTTATGTCTTTAACAAAAAATCCATTATTGAATAGTGTCAAAATTGACATAAAAAAGTTTTTAAAACAAATATTATATTATTAATTGATATTAAATTCCTAAAAATTTAAAGTTCAGAAAAAGATAATTATACCATGATATGTGTATCATTAATGGAACACTTGGGGGTCTCTTGGATGTATATATTATGTTTATTAACTATATAATATAAAAATACAATGTGAAATGGTAAATGTTAAACTAATTAACTAAGACTTCAAACTAAATGATAAGGTTAATAATATGACCCAAACCTGTCTAAAACCTTTTGGTTGAGTGGTTTGCGACCTACCCCCACCATAAACATTAAAAATATACTTCGTAGCCATTAGAAACTGAATTTTAATTTATTATAAAATAATATTTCTAGATTTTCCAAAGGTGCCCCTCACCCCTCTTATAAAAGGGCACCTACCCTTCTCACTAATTCCCACATTAACAGCCTTTTGGCTCGGCCAACCCCTTCCCAAATAATCTCTCAACTTCCCTCATTTCATCCTAGAGGCCTTATTTTGATTAGAAATCCAACCTAAGGATTCCTTTTTGATCAAACCAAAAGGAAGAACCCGAAGAAGAGGTAATGTTTTCACCACCCTCTTTCATGTTCCTTTCTTGTTCAACTTATTCTATCATTGTTATTACCATTATAAAATAATAACTCCATTAAATTATATATACTTTGATGTTATTATAAACATGGTACAACCATATTCAGTATTCTATCCATCCTTGGAATGACATGTCACCATACATGCGTACGCACAGCTTACCGTCTCCATATCGTGGTGTAATTGTTATTCAAAACATTATTATTTGGATTGGTGTAATAATGATGTGTAATTCATGTAAATAATAAATATAACATGATAATTATTCTATAAATATGATATACCCTCCAATTAAATATTATTTTAATATCAAAAAAATGATATTTTCACTCGTGCGTACGTACGGACTACCGTCTCCACAAACGCGATGAGATTCATTCTCCCTCATATCCATTCAACTATAATTATCATTTTATGATTATAAATAGTGTTCAAGAGCATGATATCATTATGGATATGAATAAGAAACAACCTATCGATAACAAACACGACTTATGTAACAAAACATATAAAATAAAATGAGTAAGTTAACACCTGAAACAACAATAATACTAATATATTATTAACAAATCAATGTTAAAAGTTCATATATGATATCATATTAATTTAAATTATTCTTGTATAATTTAGTAACAATTATTTCACCATTACATATGAGGTTAACCTACCCATAACCAAGGAAAAGTACAAGGTAAGGTGTTTATCTCACTCCTTATTCTCGTGAGATTCATGCCATATTGCCACTATTACCTTTTGTGTGGTTTATGTACTGAATATAATTGTATTATTTGTGTAATAAACATTAGTTTATATGTATTTACATATTAATTTTATGATACCTCTTTCATGGGGTGTATGTTTCATAAGTTACCAAATTGGTAAGTGTTTATCTCAAAATATCTTCATTATCCGAGGTTGTTTATAAGTAATTATCTACTAGGACCTCTTTATCATTGACATCCATGTTTCTTAAAAATGTATTTCAAAACATTATTACTATTTTAAATAATATGGTTATAAGTCATTTATACCCTATATTGAATTTTTTATAAGAAGTTTATAAAAGATTATTTTCGTCTTTTTCCATACAAAGTCCTTTTAACCTTTTTGACAGAATTATGGCAAGAATGCATTTTCTTTAACTTATACGACGGGTGCAGTTATTTTCCGCCGTTATAAAATCATCGAAGATTCCCTTATAATATTATAAGAATATTTTCAAAGAAAATGTTTTCTTTTATTATTATGTGACTTTTAATTGATTTCAAAATGAATATTTGAAGAATTTGTGAAAGGTACTCTTTATCAAGATCAGAATTTTAAATGTTTTAAAGATTTATCTTTCTAAATATTTTTAATTAATGTCCGTGTTTTCAAAATGATTTTAAGGATTTATTTATATGGACATGAATGTTTTGAAATGATATTTCTTTTCAAAAGTTATAAAGTGGTATGGGACACTTTGAATCAAAAATCTCTTTTAAATTACTTTATTTATAAATGTGTGACTTTTCAATAAATTAAAAAAATTAGATATTTCTATAAAATAGTTTTTATATCATCTATGTCAACATCTTTGATGTATTTTAAGCTTATTTGAAGTTGATTTATTATGATTCAAAACTTCCATATTGTATTGTTGTTTTTGTGATATGTTTGACTGTTCATGTTTTATTTTTATACCATTCATGGTTTATGGAGAAAGTATTGACATTTCGTATGCTAGTTTTAATATGAATGTTTATGTTGTGTTTAAACTTGTTCATATGAGGAATGCATTGGACTTAATAAGTGACGGGTGGAGCCATCTATAGCTAGTCAATGCATAGGTAGGTCTCATGAGACAAACTTGTGTCTTGGCACAAGGCCTTGACAAAATCTTATTTGTAGTCTTGGCATGAGGCCTTGGCTATGTGGTTATGATAATCTGGCATTATGTATTCTGTAATTATGAAAGTGGTTATTGATATTGAACGTGATTATTCGACTAGTATAATATCTATATGAATAAGTAAATGGCATTATTTAATTTTTATTTTTTCCATATTATGTTGATGTTCAAGTATAACAGACTTTTGTTTTAGTTATACATTTCCTTAAATGATTATTCTTATTTATGAATGTTTTCTCTATATTTATTACACTTACTAAGCGTTTGAGCTCACCCCTTTCTATGTTTTATTTTTCATAGGATTCCAAGAAGTGTATTGTGTTTGATATGCAGGGTTAAGCCAAGGGAATAATGGCATTCATAAAGATTATTTATGTTGTTTTGTATGTCTTAAAGTGCAATGTAACATTCATGTATGTAATCTATTTTCCAAAACTGCTAAACTAATCGGTTATTTGGGACTTTATTCCTTGTAATCAAACTAATGTATTAAAATAATGCACTGACTCTGGGTAACTGGGGTCGTGGCATTACAGATTCCCCCTATATATTTTCCTTTAATAAATTCTTGCATTTTCATTATAAATTTTGATGATCTAATTTTTTTATTGTCATTATAAATGAACCAATTATGAGAATCTGGGATTATATCAATATATCTTGTTATTCAATATATTTTTAATTACTTTCTTACATATACTAATTATTTATCTTATCATCCTCTATATTTTTTTCTTTCAAAATAATAATTTTTTTGCTGATGATATGACATTTATTTGACATTAAACTCATATGCATTCATTTGTATAAAATGTTTTTTTATCAATGTTACCACATATATGAATGTTTTTGAAATAATAAAATCATAATAGTTATTAATGAGTATGTTGAAATCAGTAATAATAATATATGATGTTAATATATAATTATTGTAATTATATAAAGTTTTTTGTGTTGATTTAAAAATCATGTTCCATATAATAAAACTAATTCTTATCCACATAATTACATGAAAAATGTTCATAATAATTTTAAATTTAATTATTTATGCATTTTTTATGCACAAAAAATTTAAATTGTAATAAATAAAAAACGATAATAACTGTAGTAAAATAACATGAATTATATTATAGTTATAAATTATTTTTCATAGAATGTTGATCAATATTTATATAATGAAGATAATAAAATGAAATCAAAACTACAAAAGTTTTATGATGAAATTTCTAATTACTATCTAATATATAAGTTATAAATGAAAATAATTTATATTATAAAAGATAAAAGAAATTACTAACATTATAAAATAAGATCTTAAAATGGTTCTTTAGTCACATAGTTGTATAAAGTTAAATCATGGATTTTAATAATAAAGGGCAGGTTTTCTCATACAAGTTTTGTTTCACATATTTGTGTTCCATGTTATAAAAGTGAAGACTATTATATGTTGTATATACAACCCCATAAATTAATAATATAATAATTTTCAGTTTATTTATTATATTTACAAATTCATTTAAATTTACATCTTTTAATGGATTATTATTCAAACATTAGTATGGTTGTATGATTTTTTTTCAATCATACTCCAAATTTTGGACTTTTTATGCAAAAATTTCCATCAATAGAAAATATAAATTAGTTTATTGTAAAGAATTATATATTTTTGTGAACATTTTTATTGGGTGGAATTTAATTCAAATCATTTCCTCTCAAATTTTTTTATAATTCACTATACGTAGTTCTTATAAACGGAATCAAATTTATCTCATCTACTTATATAGAAATATATTCATTATATGTCAACATTTTTTAAATAATAAAATATTTATACCATTCCATAATATTATTATTACATAAATCATTTTCTTTTCAATTTTAATTTATTTTTAAAACATAAGTTAATTTTTTAACTTTTATCATACAACATTTTTTCTAATTTTTTTGTTTTTATATATATAAACACCATTAAATTTTTTCTAAATTATTCAATTTAGTTTTTTTATATTATTAATATTTTCAAAATATTTTTTATAATTTGTTTTTTATTTTATAATTTTTTCCAAATGTATAAGATATATCGTTTTATTTTCTATGAAACTTTATAATTTCATTTTAAATTATTTTTATTAAATTTAAATACCCTATTAGGTTTATTATTATTTATGGGAGTAATTCATTTGTGTAATAATAAAATTTATTCTTCTTATTTATTAATTATAATTCCTTATTGTGGTTATTTTAAAACCCATTTCATTCACATGGGATTATTATGCTATTACTGTTTAACATTTTTTTGGATGATATATAAATATATGTATTTGTTCATTTTTAATGGGTTTTATTGGAATTATAAATCCAAATAATGTATTTTATCATTTATTATACCTCATCAGATATTATGTATGGTATTAGGAATTGAACCCCGTCATCCATTTTTATTATAATAGGGAGTGAACCAAATATTCTATGGGACTTCATCCACTATGTTATGATCATCTCACAAGTGATCTATCACATTAAAAATGATATTGTGTGCTAATATGTCAAAAAAATTATACGTTATCAAAATTCATATGTTGTGAATCATGGTTCATGATATACCTAAAATGTTATTCATTTATATTATTTATTTATTACTTCATGATAAAATTTTCATATCTTGATACATTATTTACAATCTATATTTTATTCAATATTAAATCCTTATGTTTTGTAAATGTACAATGATTATTTTCACAAAACCACACATTCAATTACTAACTAAATTAAAATCTATAATTTTTTGTTTTGTATTAATCCATTATCTACATAGGTTCAAACCATTTTTTACATTTCCAATCTAGGGAGAAGAAGTATCATATAATATTTAACATTTCATAATGATATCATGCGTTGCAAATTTTGTAGTAGTTGTTGAAAAAATTAAAACTAATAAGTTTATATAGGTAATCCCATAACATAAAAACCAATCGTTTCTAAGTGGAAATTTAATATAATATATAATTGATATTCATGTAAAATGTTTTGTTATTTATTAACAGAATGGTTAGGTAATATCAGTAGGAAAAATAATAATATTTTGTCAATTATAGAAATTATGATATATAGAATTAAAATTGAGAACCAAAATCAATTTACAATAAACTAAACCTGTTATAGGTTCAAATAAAAATTATATGTTTGACATGAAATTTAATATATAAATTAATGGAAAAATAATTTTGGATATATTAGGATTAATTTACCATATCAAATTATTTCTGACTCTAGTTAATATTTTTTCATCATGTTGCTATTTATTTATATTTTTTAATTAATAAATATGAAATAATAAATGTGGGTGGTGAAAATAATGCATAATTTTACATCATATTTGATCCAAATTCAATGAATTAATTTAAATCAGTAAGCGTATTAGATATTATTTATTCATATATTTAATGATATAATATTTATCTATCATGGAAAATCCTAGGTGGTGCTAGGAAATTTTCCCATCTCAACAAATTTTTTCATCATGTGTGTGTTTCAAATGCTATTATTTGAAGAATTTTATTCTACATTTTTTGTTTTAATTCCACATGAATCTAGATTATCCTACTATATCTATATGGGAACATTTCAATTAACTTCTTCTTCCCATCCAAAAATCCAGCTATCATTCGAATACATGGAAATATGGTTGGAAGGTTTCTCCGATCTGATAGAAAGACCAACTCCGTTTTTCATCCAATTTCACTTTGAATATGTGTTGAAATATATGTCTCACAACTACTAGTGGATTGGAACTAGATCAATGTTTGGAAATATTAATCTCAAAAATCAGCTTATAGTGTTTGAATCCTAAGATGATTACTGTATCACATGCCAACGCATTGGACATCCCCCTCATAACTAACATCGAAGCGATAATGATGGACATGGGAATCCAAAATAGACCTCTCATAAACTACCAAACAAATATATGGTTTTTGAATCAACTTTTGCAAAGTTGTGAATTCACGATTCTTTTATAGATACCATCTCTACATCTGACACTAGACACAATTAGGATGCTATGAATGTGGAAAAAATATTATACCATTTGAGAGATGACATGGGTGACATAAATACAATTTTGCATGCTAAATAGTCTGAGGAGGTGATAATTTCTCCTATTTTGGAATCCCACTCCACCACAATGAATTCTATCTATTATGTGGAGGCTTTGATTGTTAGAATCAGGATCTCTCGGATAGTGGTGGTGTTACCATCAAACTAATGATATTTTTTGGTCTGGAAGGGATGGGAGAATTCAATTAAAGGTAATATAGGTAGGCCAGTTGGGAAGATACTTACTAAATAAAGTCACACGACTAGTTTAAATTTGAGATATCAATTTTATGGTCTAGGGGGGGTAGTTATGGACAATGGTGTTTTGGATTAGGTTGTTAATTCCAATAAGGTAAAAGGCCTTCATGATGATGAATCTTGCAAGGATGTATATGACACATTCTAAAGGAAAACTCAGATAAAAAAGGTTAGTGATATTCATTGGGTATTATTTATGAAGAATGCCTCAAATAAGTAGACGATTCATTTTAGTTCTTCATCTATCTCTTTCAGTATATGAATAATTTTTTATTTTTTTAATGGTTTCTCACTTTTTCCTTAAAAGTGTGAAGAGAAAATAGTTAATTTTAAAGCAGTTAGTTAGGTACACATATTCTCATTTTTATGATTAATGATCGATTAGTTTCTCTGTTTTAATTATCTTACAACATCATTACATCATAGATAATAACCTATTTCAATTGGCTATTGTTGATGACAATTTGGACCATCTATTTGAAGATAAATTCCTCAAAAAGGTTTATATTCAATCTGGATATAGTTATTTATGGTTTAAAAATGATTATAATCCCAGGAAATCCATTCACAATAAAATACAAAATATAAATTAATATTTATTCCATTAAAAAATAAATAAACCCACTATCATTATGGATCAGATGAATATTGTCTTTATATATTACCTCAAAATAAATCAGTATATTTTGCAGTTTAGAATTAAATATATTAAAAAGGATGAATGAGTATAAAGACTAAATGATGATTGATCCAAACCCACTTATGATCATATTATCTTTAACTATTCAGTATCATTATGTAAAATTGGTGGAAAATAAACACAAGTGTCAATTGTGTTATATTTTGAGTTGGCACAAAACTCTAGTGTAAACATGTTTTACTCCTAGAGAAACCCTAATTGATGTATAACCTATAATAACAACTCACTTGTATATTAAAAGAGGTCAATACATTTGAAAAACTATTTATATGGTGTTAAATTATATACTATCTTCCTATATAAATTTTAAAATTGTCATAATCTTAAATATATATATATATAGTATTATGAAAAAATATTATTCGCCAAAAGATCAAATAAATATGGTTTTGTTTAATAAAATTTCTTCCTAAATTTAACATTTATATTAATTTATCTTTTAATAAATTTTCACCACTAAAACCTTGGTATGATATATAATAAAATATAGTAATACTTATTAGTATTTTATAGTCAAAACATAAAATTATAAGAAATACTAGAAATTAATGTCTATTGATAGAATGTGTGTAATCAAATCATATTATTTATAGATCTTACAATCCAATATTCCTATTATTCTATTAATTATAAAAAAAATTCTGAAGGATGAGTAAGAGGGATATAGGGTCGGAATATTTTGAACATAAAAAATTTGACCACCATATGCTATCATTTTTCAGCAAAATATATTTCTAGAATTTCAGAATTTAATTATGATATTAATATAATGGGATAAATTATTTAATCCTTCATAATAAATAATGTATTATATTAGGAAATTATATAACACAATGACTTCAAATACCTATAATGGAAACCTAATAACTACTAGTTCTCTAGTCGATTAAAGTCATTATTATTCCATTCCTTATACATAAACCATTGATACAAAATCATTAAACTCCACTATATTTAAACAATACTAATTTCCCCCCACTCAAAATATTAATAACAATATGGTTAGTAAAATAGTATAAATTTAAGTACATGAGCCCACCGTATTCAATAGTGTATGGGAACCTTACAATGGCCAAGCTCTAGAGGATTCCAATAAATCAAAGAGATACAAGGTGGCTAAAACACATATAACAACCATAAATAATTTTCGAATACACCCTATAGTACCAAAATATAGTCCAATATTTACTATAAGAAGTATATTAAAATAAAAAAATAGCTAGATGCCTGTGATGTTCCTGGTAATTATCGAAATCACTATTTTTGTCACATGTATCATAAGACCCATATCACTGAATATAATGATACAGAGACTTCTATTATAATTATTTAATATTGTAAAACCATTTTGATATTCATGCATGTGAAATGCAATTCTCTTACCCATTTTTTATAAAATCATATCATTTTTAATGAAAACATTGGTCTGTTTATCAATATTAAAATTAATAAATCAGAATTTCTTTGATTCTTTTAGTTAGTTATAGAAGCACCAAATTTATATTGTGTCAAAATACCATCATAATTATTATTACTATTTGATAAACCTCATATTTTGAGGCATTATCCATGGTGAAATTTAATAACAAAGTGTAAGGGCAGTTACTTATTCTTGCTGACCATTTCATGACAGGATCCAGAGTAGACCACTTATGAATCCCAATAGTCTTAAATATACATGTGTTAAAGGATGATAATTTGTGCAATTACATACTTAATTTAAATTTATACATAATGTATTTATATATTGATTATTTTTTTGGCATGAAATACACGTTATCAAATATCTATTGAATAAATAATATCACACAGGGGTCAAAAATATTATTTATAATCCATGCACTTACTGGCATGGAAAATCATTGTTTGAGTTAGTATCACTAAAAATCCACCAGATAGAGGACTCCCTAAATATGGGTTTACCACCATCATTCCATTGGATGATCCAAATATTATGGAAATATTTATTATTTTGTTAGCATTATATGTATCACATTAAATATAATTACCTAAGGAATACAAATATGTGGAATTATATTTATTGATGATGGACTATTTGAATCGAAGTAATATATTTTGTTCTATAGAAGCTATTATTATTCTGGTGGATGAGGCTAAAAAATAAAAATTATTATTAAAAAATGTAATTATTTTTAATGTCAAATACAAGAATAATGGATGACATGTGAAGGAATTTCACTAATGATACAACTTCATCAACTAATGGATGCTTTATAGTCAATAACTACATATTGTTATGTACATTACGATATTTCATGTCAAATATCTCCCCTAAAATTCATTTATATATGCATAATATAACAGGTATCATTACCATACAATAAAATGTACATAGAACCTTCATAAAATGGTCACATTTAATTCCAAATGCTAATATTGTATCTCACCATATATCTACTTACCATTTGTAATATAGATATTGAAAAGATTTTAAATCTATATTTACAGGTATATCTAAAGTGTTACTTGAATTTATAATGGAATAATCTAATAAAGTAAGCATGATGGGAAAAGAAAAATATAACACAATATATATAATTCTATTTTCCATCAATAAGAGGGTATTTATGTTTAAATCTTAATTATCATCATTATGAAATTACTAAAAACAATGTTTAAAATTTTCAGAAGTTATAACATTAAACATGAAAAAAGAGATAGTATTGACTACCCTACTAGAAAATATATTCACATATTCATGTTATTGTAGAAATATGCCTAGTAAAATCATGTGACTGATCAACACTTTCACTATGGTTTACATTGAGGTATGCTGATAACAAATCAAAAAAGGGTATGATTTGTAAAGTATATGAAAAAAATTGATTAACCTTTATCCAGTACTTAATGACTCGAGAACACTATCAATTAAAGATAAAAATCATATAATTATTATAAAAATACTTTCTTCAAAAGTAAATTAAATCATGGGTATATATAAAATTAGAATATTTTAGGTACCACCACATCCCATGGGTTTTGGGTAATTTTTATTCTATCAAACATTTTGGGGGCTTTGAATTTGATCATAAATAGACAATTTCATGGAAATAACCATCTGTAACTATTGGTGAATACCCACAAATAAAATTTAAGAACATCCAAAGATAAATTAATTTTAAAAACCCGTAAATTTCAAGGGAAATTTTTTTCTTACTTATCTTTGGGATTTTACGAGTACAATGTTTCTGACGACACCAGATTCTGAGGCCTAGTGTGCCCGGAATCATTTTCCGATGTTTTACTTGGGTACGTTCAGTGAACGAACGAGCGGGTTTTTCTAACATTTGAACTGGTGCTCGAAATCGAAATCCAAGGGCACCGATGAAACTACAGCGCCGACAATTGCTTAGGAACACCTTTTCTGGAGTTGTTTTTGCTCGGGTGTGGTTATTAAAAAAATGGGTTAACTAATGAATAAAATAAAACTTTTTCAACAATTTTTATTTTATTTTCTAAGAAGCTTAAACCTACGTATGGAAGTTGAGGTGGGACCCACTAAATCCTAAACCCTCTTTATAGTATATTAGTGAGGTGGGCCCCACAAGATCCCCACCTATTAAACTTCATAAAACCTCCCATTACGTTGGAAAACCCCCATTAAGTTTGTGTAACACATCCACACCCCCCTTTTTAAATGCCAATTCAACTATCGCGTTTAATTGGATTATTAAACGCCTATTTAATTGGTCAACGCACGTTAGTTAAATCATGATTTAATTTTAAATTTCAAAAAGGGATGTCATGAGTAATAAAATAAGGCAATGCCTTATTTTATTATTGTTGATGTGTTGTGAGAGAAGATTTGGGGAGAAATTACTCTAGTCTTGAAGAATGTTCTTCCTCATTGAAGAACGCGAAGAACGACGAAGAATGCCGGACTCCGACGAAAGATGATGAAGAACGCAAGTTCCTCGGAGATCGACGATGTGACGCCATATACCGTGACAGTGATGATCCTCTTCCATAATGCTATCTTCCGTGACGTCTTTTTCTGTGACGTACATCGTCCAATGACTTCATCGAGGTAGGGGTTTTGTTTAATTTAACTTATGTGGAATATATCCTCGACATGTGTTTTAATTGTTGGAAGTCGTTTGAACCTCTAACGCAGTGGGTGCGGACCAACGAAAAAGTCCAAACCCACTGATCCTCTGTTCATGATGTACGGAATGTTGGGCGATGATGAAACAGGACCGTTGAGCGATTGGAGGCCGTCATAGTAATCTACGGGTCCAGAGACAACCCCAGGCGCAGACGGTAGCAAGAACGGACCACCGCAGCGGCTCTGTTGGCCCGCAGACTTCGTTGGCGGTGCCAGTGGCCAAAGGCAAAGGCCTGCACCAGCCGGCCGCCTGAAGGTGGCGGCGTCCTGGTGCGCCGCCAGGAGGAACGACAACGGCTGACGCCGCGACCGCACAGGATCCGTTGGAGGACGCGGCACCCGCCGCGTCCGCGGAGCGCAAGGGGGGGGGGGGGTCCGTCCCGCCTATGCTCGGCCACTGGCTGAGCCAGAATGCCACTCGGCCGGGCCAGGATGGGTTGTGCGGACCGGACAGGGCCGCACCCACCCGAGCCAGGCCGCGACCTACCGGGTCGGACTGAGCCCAGACCCCCCATTTTTGGACAACTTTCTATCTTTTGCCCATAACATAGGCTACGGACCTCCGATCGATGCACCGTCAGTTGCGTGGAGATCCTTGGATTGAGTCGGTCATTTCGGTAAACTACACTCTATGTTTCAGAAAACTTTTCGTATGGCCGGGTTGGTTCGAACATGAAACCATCCGGGCCCTCAGAGCGGAAACACTTATAACATGAGCTCCATACGTCTGATTGATATACCATCGACTTTGTTGGTTTCCTCTTAGCAAGACGGACCATTTGGCTTACTCCACTCGAGGTTTGGACGTAGTAGGAGTACAGTCGGGTTGGTTATGACTTAAAAACCAACCGGGCCCCTGGAAACGAAAAAGCCATTAACTCTTAGACCGGGCGTCCGATTGATGTGCCGTCTGTCACGTTGAGTTTCTATCGACGAGGCACAACATTGGGATACATCAAATCCAGACTACGTGTTAGTTGATGTATCGACCCCTTGGCACGTGAGGCAGATCCTACTGGAAACGAGCATGTTGTGTGCCGGAACCCTAGAGCTGGCTGCGACGATGACGAAAACCGTACTGGAATCCTCTGTGGGTTTGACATATAAGACTATCGTACTGAAATACTCCTTGGGTTAGACATGAAGACTTTTGTACTGGAATCCTATGTGGGTTCGATGACGACGACTACACTAAAATCATCTGTGGGTTCGTCAGTGACGAAAACCGTACTTGAATCCCTTGTGGGTTCGACAGTGAAGACTATTGTACTGGAATCCTCTGTGGGTTTGACGTGAAGACTTTCATATTGGAATCCTCCGTGGGTTCGACGATGACGACTGCACTCAAATCCTCTGTGGGTTCGGCAGTGACGACAACTGTACTGGAATATTTTGTGGGTTAGATGGTGAAGAATATCGTACTGGAATCCTCAGTGGGTTTGAGATGAATACTTTCATACTAAAATCCTCCATGGGTTCGATGACGACGACTGCACTGAAATCAACCGTGGGTTTGGTAGTGACGACAACCGTACTGGAATCCTCTGTGGGTTCGACGGTGAACACTATCATACTGGACTCCTCTGTGGTTTCGACGATGATGACAACCATACTGGAATCCTCCATGGGATCGGCGGTAATGACTACAATACCTGTATCCTATGTGGGTCCCAGCTAGATGAATGAGTAACTACATCTGATCATCTCCTTTTTCTTTACAAATGATGTGAACCTATGTGAGCTGAGTCTTGACTTTCAATAATTATCTTCGATATTATTGACCTGTTTTCCTATGTCCATTGGGTTGTGCTTTCTTGTATGGATTGTGTTGTACTAACCTTTGTGGACGTGATCGAACTAGGGATCGGATATTGGAGCCAAACTGGAATTGATGACTTAGGTATATGTATTGGCATATACCTAAGTAGTGTTGGATTTTACTTTGTGATTGTATCTTTCCTTTATGGATTATCCATTGTGGATTATGGAAGACCATCAGGGGTCACGGGTCCCTACTGAGTAGCGTATACTCCTCCCTACAAGGTCTATGCCTACACCACGTTGTGTTGGATGCAGACGACGGACAGCGTTGATCACAGTTGAGGCTTGTGGAGAAAGTCGGTACCTGGAGGTGGACAACTGGGCGGGACGTACACGGAGCGGATGAATGGATCCGAGGATCTGAGGAGGCTATCTGTACCCACCCTTAAGGTGGTACTTCCAGTGGATGGCTCAACATTGCTGCTTTACTTTTCAGTTGCTCTACATTCTTTCAGTTGTACATTACTTCAGTTGGGTTTGTATTCTGGCCCATTTACTTTCCATCACTTACACTTGTGCCCAATTTTCGTAGTGTTTACTTCATCATGCTTACTCTGGTGTTTGTTTACTTTATAAAGAAAATGCCTTCCCTTTTTATCAGGATTTATTCATTTGGTGCTAGTCGCCATCCCCTGGCCTATGAGAGGAGGGCTTGGGGTAGTCATGGCACGAGCCCCTAGAACAGGTCGTGACAAATTGGTATCATAGAGGTTTGGTTCTACCACAGAACTCAGGACTCTGATATTTATTCTATGTGAAGAAAGAGTGTTAAGGGTATTGAGTGTGGTTATCAGTCAAGGGAGTCCAGTGTTGGTACGGCAGCCGACGTATCCATACACCAGGACCCTGACTTCTGATTTCCGACTCAGTGCACGAGAACATTGATTGCATATGTGTTTCAAAAGTTTTCTTTGTGATTATGTTCATTCAGCTCACCAGGTATACTGTTTGACCGTGGTGCACCTATTTATTTTCAGGATGGCCCCACGATGGCAGCCAGCTAGGGTTTCGAGGTTTGTGCGAGACGACAGCCCACCGAGCGGCGATGCCTCGGTATAGGGCCCTCTTATAGTGGAGGAACAAGCGTTACCTCTACCCGCCGAGCCACCGGTGCTCCCATCCCTAGCCGCTAAGAGTACACGTCGCCTTAGTGCACTGCACGAGTTCCAGTATCAAAAATAGCCCAGGTTCTTTGGGGCGACGGACCCTTAGGCAGTTGAGTATTGGGTGGAGGAAGTTATACAAGTTTTAAGGTCAGTGGGGACACCAACTGACCTTATGGTGATCCTTGCAGCGAGCCTCCTGCACATAGCAGCAGGCAAATGGTGGAGCTTGATTATCTAGGTGCACGACGAGGAATCTCTCCTCTGGACGGACTTTGAGTTCCTCTTCCACTCAGAGATCATCCCAGCCACCCTACGTGCGGTGCAAATTCAGGAGATAATACAGTTGCAATAGGGCAGCATGATCATGGCCCAGTACTCGGCGAGGTTTACTAATCTCTCGCGCTTGTCCACAGATATGGTACGGGACCCGTTCTTCTGGGCCTGGACCTTTGAGCAGGGACTGAGGCATGAGATCAGGGATTCAATGATCTCCGTCAACATTCCGACAGAGGCATGGGTGTGGGAGAGATCCCTTCTAGTGGAAAGTTTTCTCGCCGAGCAGGCAGCAATGGTAGGACCCTCCGCAGGACAACCCGTAGCAGAGACTTATGCAGCTGGTATTAGATAGGTGATTTAGAGGTCCAAGCGGGCCAGACCATCAGATGGGAAATCTCAGGGTAAAGATTTGGTTGTGCGGGGCATATGAAGGAAATTCAGCTACACGAGGAGCAGGCAATGCTACGCATGCGGCAGGAAGGGTCATATGGCTCGAGACTGCGCGACTCATCCTGCAAATGACCAGCAGGCGGTAGAGGGACCTCCCAGGCAGAGGTTAGACCAGGGCGGTTCACAGGGAGCAGTCGGGCGAGGCAGAGGAGCTGGCCGAGAAGCGGGTGGTGGACGACACTTTGAGGCCCTACCACCACCACCACCTGGGAGATCACCCCGACCGCAGGGAACATGTGGACATGGGAGAGCTCAGCTTCAGCCAGCTGAGGCCTACGATCATGGAGCTCCGGGAGCAGATATACAAGAGAGGGACTGGATCCATATACGGGAACTTTTGTTCATGTTGCTTCTAGCCTTGTTGATGTTTGTTTGTGGATGATTTGGGTCTTTGTACTTTGAACTTCAGTAATAAAAGACACCTTTCATTGTGACATTTACTTTCCTGTCCCCTCTTTGTATGGTTACTGGGAGGTTCCAGTTTAAAACTTTTGACTTGACCCTCACATTTGAGATACCTACTGGAGGAGACCCAGTGACCACACTCTGATGCCGACAATGTGACTCAACCATTGAAGGCAAGAGTAACGGTTGGATCTCTTGGTTGTAGCGTTGAGGCCTTACGACGTCATGCTTGGAATGGATTAGTATCATTCATGTCGGGATTGACTGTATTAGGCAAAGAACGTGGTTCATCCAAGGGATGAGACCATATTTCTATTATCAGAAAAGAAGAAATCTTAGTAGCTCTTGTAGGACCAGAGAAGGTCCAGGTAGTCCAAGAGTGGATGAGGACAGCTCAGAGCTGACAAAAGTCGTGTGCTGACAGGATGCAGAGACCACTGGAGTTCGAGGATGGCGACCACATTTTCCTACGGGTTTCACCTCGACGTGGATTACGGAGTTTGAGCCACGGCGGCCAATTTATCTATATGCCTCATCGGACCCTTCTAGGCCCTCAACAGGGTAGGCGAGGTGGTTAACCGCTTGACCCATCCACCTCAGTTGCATCAGGTGCACAACGTTTTCCACGTATCTCAGATAAGGAGATACATGCACGACCCGAAGCATATCATTGGCGATGGGGATACTTTTACGGAGGTCCCAGTGGAGATCGAGGATCGACCGGAGCATGTCCTACGTGGGTGGTCGATTCCTCTAGTGCGCATCAGATGGAAGCACAGGAACATTCCGGAGAGCAATTGGGACCAGGAGGCTCAGATGCGTGCCCAATACCCTCATTTATTTTCCATGTTTATGATGTATCTTTACGGGGACGTAAATCCCTGAGGAGGGAGTAATGTAAAGACCAGTAAATTTAAAGGGAAATTTTTTTCTTAATTTTCTTTGGGATTTTACAAGTAAGAAGGTTTTAACGGCACCTGATTCTTAGGCCTGATTTTTCCGAAATCATTTTCCGAAGTTCTGCTCGGGTACGTTCAGTGAACAAACGAGCGGGTTTTTCTAACTTTTTAATCGGTGCTCGGAATCGAAATTCAAGGGCACTGATGAAACCGTAGTGCCGGTAATAGCTTACGAGCACCTTTTCTAGAGTTGTGTTTCCTCGGGTGTGGTTATTAAAAAAATGGTTTAACTAATGAATAAAATAAAATTTGTTCATCAATTTTTATTTTATTTTCTAAGTAGTTTAAACCTACCTATGGAAGTTGAGGTGGGACCCACTAAATCCTAAATCCTCTTGATAGGATATTAGTGAGGTGGGCCCCACACGAGCCCCACCTATTCACCTTCCTCAAACCTCCCATGAAGTTGGAAAACCCCCATTAATTTTCTGTAACACACCCGCACGCCCCCCCTCCCCCACTTTTAAATTCCAAGTCAACTTTCGCGTTTAATTGTATTATTAAATGACTCTTTAATTGGTCAATGCACGATAATTAAATCATGATTTAATTTCAAATTTCAAAAAGGGATGGAATGAGTATTAAAATGAGGCAAAGCCTTATTTTATTATTGGTGATGTGTTGTGTGAGATGATTTGTGGAGAAATTACTCTATTATTGAAGAACATTCTTTCTCATTGAAGAACACGATGAACGACGAAGAACGCCGGCCTCTGATGAAAGATGATGAAAAACATAAGTTCCTCAATGGTCGACGACGCGATGCCATGTACCGTGACGCCGATTATCCTCTTCCGTGACACCATCTTCCGCGACGTCTTTTTTTTTTGCGACGAACCTCATCTGATGAATTCAATGAGGTAGGGGGTTTGGTTTAATTTAACTTATGTGGAATATATCCTCGACATGTGTTTTAGTTGTTGGAAGTCGTTTGAACCACTAGCGCAGTGGGTGCGGACCAATGAACATGTCCGAACCCACTAATCCTCTATTCTTGATGCACGGAACATTGGACAATAATGAAACAAGACAGTTGAGCGATTGGAGGCCGTCACAATAATCTATGGGTCCTGAGATGACCCCAGGCATAGAACGAAGCATGAATGGACCACCGGAGCGACTCTGGTGGCCCGCGGACTTCCCTGGCGGTGCGGGTCGCAGGCGGCGGTAGTGTCCCGGTGTGCCGCTTGGAGGAACCTCTGCGGCTAAAGCAGCGGCCGCAGGTGACCGGGATCCCGTAGCCGCTCGAGATCCAGTGGAGTACGCAGCACCTGTCGCGTCCGCGAAGCACAAGGGGGGGGGGGGGGGGGGGGTTCCCCCATGCTCGGCCGCTGGCCGAGACAGCGTGCCACCAGGCTAGGCCGGGCAGGGTTGCATGGACTGGACCGGGCCGCGCCCTACCAGGTCAGACTTGGACCCGGGTTGGGTCGCCCGGTTCGGGCCGACCCAGGGGGGGTTGGGCCTGGTCGGACTGAGCCCAGACCCCCCATTTTCGGACCAATTTCGGTCTTTTTCCCATAACATGGGCTACATACCTCCGCTCGTCGCACCATTAGTTGCGTGGAAATCCTTGGATCGAGACGGTCGTTTTAGTATACTACACTCAAGGTTTTGGATAACATTGGGTACGACCGGGTTGGTTCGAACACGAAACCAACCAGGCCCTTAGAGGGAAAACACTTATAACTTGAGCTTCGGATATCCGATTGATGTGCCGTCGACGTTGTTAGTTTCCACTTAGTGAGACAGACCTTTTGGCTTACTCTGCTCGAGGTTTGGATGCATTAGGAGTACGTTCGGGTTGGTTTTGACTTAATAACCAACCGGGCCCATGGAACGAAAAACCCATTAACTCTCAGACCGGGCGTCAGATTGACGTGCCATCTATCATGTTGAGTTCCTATCGATGAGGCGGAACTTTGGGATACATGAAATCAGGACTACATGTCAGTTGATGTATCGACCCCTGGGCTCGTGGAGCGGATCCTCCCGGAAATTAGCATGCTGTGTGCCGGAAACCTAGAGCTGGCTGCGACGATGACGACAACCTTACTAGAATCCTCTGTGGGTTCGACGATGAAGACTATCGTACAAGAATCCACCGTGGGTTCGATGTGAAGACTTTTGTAGTGGAATCATCTTGTGGGTTCGACACCGACGACTTCTCTGAAATCCTTCGTGGGTTCGGTAGTGATGACAACCGTACTGTAAATCTCTGTGGGTTCGACGGTAAAGACTATTGTACTGGAATCCACCGTGGGATCGACATGAAGACTTTCATGATAGAATCCTCCGTGGGTTTGACAACGACGACTGAACTGAAATCCTCCATGGGTTCGGCAGTGACGACAACCGTAGCGGAATCCTCCATGGGTTTGACGTTGAAGACAATCGTACAGGAATCCTCCGTGGGTTCGACATGAAGACTTTCGTACTGGAATCCTCCGTGGGTTAGATGACGACGACTGCACTGAAATCCTCCGTGGGTTCAGTAGTGATGACAACCGTACTAGAATCCTCTGTGGGTTAGACGATGAAGACTATCGTAGTGGAATCCTCCGTGGGTTTGGCGACAACGACAACCATACTGGAATCCTCTGTGGGTTCGGCGGCGATGACTACAGTACTTGTATCCTACGTGGATCCCAGCTAGATGAATCAGTAACTATATCTGATCATCTCATTTTGCTATACAATTGATGTGTACTTGTGTGAGATGAGTCTTGAATTTCAATATTTATCTTCGATATGATTGACTTGTTTTCCAATGTGGATTTGGTTGTGCTTTCCTCTGTGTATTGTGTTTTACTCACCTTTTTGGACGTGATCGAACTTGGGATCAGATGTTGGAGCCAAACTGGAATTGATGACTTATGTATATGTATGAGCATGTACCTAAGTAGTGTTGGATGTTACTTCGTGATTGTATCTTTCCTTTTGTGTATTATCCTTTTTGGATTCTGGGAGACCTTCGGGGGTCTCGGGGTCCCTACTGAGTAACGTATACTCGCCCCTGCATGGGCTATTCCCTCACCATGTTGTGTTGGATGTAGACGGCAGATAGCACTGCTCGTATTTGAGGCTTATGGAGAAATTCGGTACCTGGAGGTAGACAACTGGGCGGGACGTACACATAGCAGATGACTAGACCCGAGGAGCTGAGGAGGCTATCTGTACCCACCCTTCAAATGGGACTTCCAGTGGACGGCTCAGAATTGCTGCTTTATTTTTCAGTTGTTGTACTTTCTTTTAGTTCTACTTTACTTCAGTTGGGTTTGTATTCTAGCTCATTTACTTTCTAGCACTTACAGTTGTACCCAGTTTACTTAGTGTTTACTTCAGCTTGATTACTCTGGTGTTTGTTTTCTTTATAAAGGAGATGACTTCCCTTTTTATCGGGATTTATGCCATTGATGCTAGTCACCAGCCCCTAGCCTATGGGAGGCGGGCTTGGGGTAGTCACGGCACAGGCCCCGAGAACGGGTCCTGACATGAATATGTAAAGAACTATTTTGTCAAATAGATCATCAAATGGAAACATTATTATTAGGTATTTATATAATAATAAATACTTTTAATTTTAATTTTTATTATTAGATGGTCCTAGTTGCATGTTCAACTACACAAATCACTATTTTATAATTTTTTATAAATATACACATGGAGTTCGGAATGAAATCAATGTTAGTAATATATATATTAAAAAATATATATCATTGATTATACTTAATTTTGTTTATATAAATTCAAAAAATATATATGAAAAGAAATTATACGTAATAATAAAATTCTGTATTCAACAGTGTAGTTAATTGTAAATATTGATATAGATATACGAATTATAGATTCACACCCACACACAACACTATGTTGTATAAAATCAATCATCCATTGATTTCATGGCCATGTTAATTTAGAATAGTTAAATCCATTTGAGAAAATGTATAATTATATATGATATTTACCTACAGAGGGAAACACAAATTTTTTTTGAATATATTATTGAACACATAAATTTCATATAATAAAAATACTTATCTCAGATATTAAGGATGAAGAAACAATTAGATAGCTCCTATTAAATAGTAGCATATTGTATTGACTTTTTGAAAGGTTGAAAACCATATATCACATCTACTAAAATTTAATTAGAGTCTTTTTCCAAATATTTATCAGTATATTATTATAATATATATATATATTATCATAACCTATGATAGTGAATTACATTATTAGATGAAATGAATCAATATAAAAAATGTATAATATGTATAAATCGTAAAAATATATATATTAAATTGGTTAACATAAATTCCTAACCGAAAAAATTTATTATTATAATTTCTCATGCTTCAATTGCATGTGATTATTAGAGAAGTATCAAACCCACTGTTGTTTAATTGATGTTGAATAATTTAATCCCAAAAAAAGAAATATTATAATATTATAATACCTTTTCCAAAAAAATGATGTACTACAATTTTCAGGTATAAAATTATTGAAACCATGTCTATATATAGATTACATGTCAAACGTCTTAGGTTAGGATAATATTTCATCACAATAATACGATACAGAAGTATTTAATAAATTTTTAAATAAATTTAAAATTATAATTAATTATTTTCTATAATTATTTCTCGATGGAAAGTTTATAAATATTTTCGATGAATAAAAAACCCATGGGAATATTTTTTGAAAAAATATAACAACATAATGTGATAGAAAAAATATTTTATAGTTGTAAAAATGTTGTTATTTAATGCTTTATAGGGGAACATAATCACTTATAGATTCCCTTTTTTTTTTGCTGAAGATTTCCATATGGAATTGCTTTCCAAAATTTTTGCTATCCATAAAGGATAAAATGTAAAAAAAAACTTTCAAAAATTTTATAACAACACTCAAAGATTAACAAATATTATCTTCACGGAAATAATACTAAAAATATGATAAAAAATCGACAACATTCATTATTGTATTGAATTTTGTAAGATGTAAATGGGTAAGAGAGGAAATATTATTTATTATCGTGCATGAACACGACATAATCTAGTTGATAGACATAGGATTATAGGGGGTTTATTTCTACTATAATGAACATTAACCTTTACCATTCGAAATATGGTATCCCAATGATCAAGGTGCTAATGATCACCCATGTTACTTCCCCTACCATCAAATACTATATCAAACCATCCAATACTATATGATCATTAAAGATCTATTCTAGAATATTTTATATGATCGTTACGTATAATTGTTAAATATAAATGCTCACAAGACCCAGATGGAAGCTAACCTTCTCAATAAAATTAAATGCAATGTATCTCCAAACAAAACCATGATAGAAAATGATGAATTTATTCCATATTATTTGACATGTTTTTTTTCTACAAAGTCATTCGTATATGACAATTTTCAATATCAATAGGCATAATGAAACATAATAAAATGTATATTAAGGTGATTAATTATTATTCATCTCATAATGTTTTTCATTTGAAATTAATAAAATATTATTACTCCTATTATCACGACCCATCCTAGAGGGGCATGTGTCATGGCTACCCAAGCGCCGCATTTGATATTCAAGTGGATGGTGAATAGAAAATAGTTGGCATATACCATAAAAGAGATTCATTTTACTATGTACCTATAAAAACATAAAAATTTTCAATCCCATAATGTTGTCATGTTGAAACACTATGAAAATAATGCATCAATACACTAAGGTACCAATTAGATATTATGACAGTATGAAAACATTAATGTGAAGAGTGATATAATACAAGACCACAAAATGAACGAGTCTTTCAATGTGATCGAAAAAGTTCCTTATACTCTTCCACATAATACCCTACCTGATCGGTTGGTGTAGGATAGTAATCTGAAACCACAAGATAACACCTCATATATCTCGTCACTCTAAGAACCACCTGTCTCGGTCAACCTTGGACTCCATGAATGCATCGATCATCTACTTAAGACATGGAACATGATATTAATGCTCTTAAAGGTTTGAGTAAAACAATAATCACTATTACAAATCTACAAAAACAAAATCTACTATTAAACATGACAATTATTCCACAAATAAATACACAAAGTCACACAGAACGGAAATACATGATGTACAGTCAGCTATTACAGGTTTAAGTTTACAGAACAAAAGAATTATTATCTTTGATAGTCCATAGAACACCTACTTTTGAAAACACACGGGGTTTTGATTACACATAGGTTTTAAAAAACACATGGAGTTCAATAAAATATGGAGTGGTGATGATTCATGTAACCCGTAAGTCAAATAGTCACCAAGTCACAACCAGCCATGTGATTCTGCATATAACAAACTTATTTAGGTAGAATATACTCTTCAAGGAATTAGGTTGTATAAAAACATCCAAAAAAAATACACATACTGTATCAAAAAATTAAATCCCTTTCTCATTGGTCCAATTCTCAAATGGCTCATCAAACAGACATAACATTTAATAGATCTCATCTTTTTTGTAAAATTACCCTACATAGGACCAGTATGGGTGCGACCCAAGACTGGTCCATGTCAGGATTTCCCTGCCGGCCAACCCAACCCAATTTTCCTAGATTGTTTCAGGTCATACCAAACTTTCCTCGCCTGATGGGAAGTTGGGACACTAAAGAGGCCCACACACACGAGTCTGCCCCAATATATTCAGGACAATTTTCTCTGTCGGATTCAGCCCAACCTGGCCTCACTCAGTGGTCCATGAACTCCGCACTGGATGCATGGATCACCCCATTTTTAATAGTCACTATGGTGATACAATGTTAATTTTCTCCAACCACCACATACCCAGTCACTTTCGTGTTCCCTACCGCCTTGACTCCATGTGGTTCGGTTGCACCACATGTGCGGTTCGGTCACACCACATGCGTGGTCTGGCAACCACCGCTATTGGCGGCCACAATACCCAAATGCACCCACATGTGTCCACCATTGTGTTCCAAAAGGCACAACCGTATACCATTGTCGTGCACTAGCCAAGGACGGCTCTGGATCCATAGGTTGACTCATTGATTTAGTTCTCTATTTTTTTGAAAGGAATTTAGATTCATGATCCTCCAACCGTAACCATCACTTCGTTGGTATTTTATTTATGTTATTTTCACTCTGGTAGTATGATCGTATTTAGAGACTCCTAAAAAATTTAACCATGACCACAACGGTCCAATAGAGATTAACACTATGAATGGGGATAGATGCAATACATATAATTATTTAAGAATGGATCATAGAATTTTTTATGTCCACCCATATTCATTCGTATTATAAGGAAAAAATGGGGTAGATAATCACTATAATATATCACCTAAAAAAACCCATAATAAATTTACCATCCCCCAAGAAGGATAAAAATATAGATCAAACTTTTTTTTGGTTGGTCCACATTCTTCATTGAATCTAAGTGGGAGGATAAAATGTCATAGATATAATCATTTTACCTCATGGATGGATCAGTCAATGATGTTGAATTATTGTCCATGTCATCATCGAATCTTGATCCATTGGTTTTAATTGTAATTATTTAGAGAGGTTTCCATCTCCTTGAATTATAGTAATTCTAGGGTTATGATGATACCCCTAAATTTTTATATCAATTATTATTAAAAAGGAGAACCTTTTCTACATAATCACATAATTTTAAATAAAATATATTATATTTGTTTCTTTCATTTATCGCCTTAATACTACATTTCATAGTCGACCCACGCCCGTTGATTTGAGGCCTCACAAAAGGTAATGTGGATATACTAAATGGAATGGTGCCCTCATATTTCTAATATGATGACCATTTAAGATTAATTCCACCTTATATAGAAACAAACTCATGCACGCAATTAAAAAAATATCATTTTACAATGAATTGTTCTAGGAACACCAGGCCTTGGAATCATATGCTGGCTTAGTGCCTAGTATCATATATTTACAAAATAATTTATAAAAAAAACCCAGATAAAATAAGAAGTATTATGTTCTCCCACCTTATAAATTTTCATTAAAAAACCCAAATAATGATATACAAAAAAATTGGGTTACAAAGGGAAATATGGTCCTCCTTATCCGATTTTATCTCAAGGATATTCCCATGCTACAACCAAATCAACACCATATAAATCAACAGATGACAAATGTTCATATCCTAACGATCGTCGATCTACACCGAGTTCAAAAATAAGTCACCCAATGGTCAATGATCATCGCACCCCAGTCAATGACAAGCAATGAATCATGCACATACCTCCTCATTTATGACACGTGGAAGACATTGTGCAACCTCAATTATAACAAAGGTAGAGCCACATGGTATGCCACCATGCTAAATCTATGTAATATCTAGAAAGGTGAAAAAACCTCAGACATTGCTTGCCACCCTGGCCAAATATGAGTATCAGGAATCAATGATATACCAAAAGAAACACATGGTCCCCCTCCTAGAACACCAAAGAAATATTTTTCAAGTTAAAAAAATACTATGGTGGTGGTTTCCAATCATCAACTAATCCTGTATGACATGCACCTTCATTGTATACTCCTGCACCATCTCTGGTCCCATTTGTGCTCACTATCCTAGTTCCATCCACCAATGTGGGATCTTGTAGTGTCTCTAATATAGGGCCTTATATGGTTCCATACCAATGGTGGAGTGGTATATATTGTTGTATGTAAACTCCAATAGAGATAGGTTATCCTCATTACTATGTCTAATGTCTAAGATTCAACCACATCGCATGTCCTCAAGACCATGAATGGTCCTCTCCATTTGGCCATCCGTATGTGGGTGAAATGATATGGTCAAGTGCAACTGAGTCCCAAACATCACCTACAATCCCATCCACTATGAAGGTTTAAATTGAGACACACCATCAAATTCTATCATGGATTGGACTCTATGGAGTCAAAATATCTCTTACACATATAAGTTTCCCAATATCCTTACTGAACTATTTTCACAAATCAATAGGTAGTTGGATTACTTGGTCAGTTGGTAAACAATCACCAAGATTGTATTCTTCCCCATGGACATATGTAATTGTATCATGATGTATATCAGTATCCCATTCCAATTCCACTATGAATCCTCTAAGGTTATGTCAATCCTGATAGAACCTGGTGTTCATCCTTCACTTGCTGATATAGAAGCCATCTAAAAATAGACTCTTCCACAAACTTCTTTTTCACCAGCCAATAGAACTAACATTGAATTTCTTGAGACATCATTCCCACTCTTTAATGTTCCACCAGTGGGGAGTTATTGAAATACCTCAATAACTCCTACCACAACATCATATATATTGTCGTGCATCTTCTAAAGGGAAATATGTGCTCCACACCTGTTGAATATATAACATGGGAACACCCTGTAGGACAATTAACACATAATGTCTTACATCATTGTCTCCAAGTCAGGCCGTCCTAACCCAATGAAAGTGTGTTGGGGATACTAATATCATGTGAATATATGATTTTCGTCACCATATGTGATATATATATGATATATGTCCAACTGTTACAATATCTCATCCAGTAACTACAAGATGGTTCTCATTATATGAGATTCTACACCCATGTTCCCCTTCCTAAGAGTATAGACAATCACAAAGTCATAGTTCTAGAGGAAAAATTTCCATCACCTCTGTCTCAGGTTCAAATTTTTCTAATAGAATATATACATGAAACTTTTGTGTTCTGAGTAGACGATAAACCACTCACCCATAATGTAGTTTCACCGCATTTTCAAGGAATCCACTACAACTTCCAACACAAGGTCATTAGTCATTTAGTTCTAATCATGTGGTATCAAATACCATGAAACATTGTAAATCACCACTCTCCCCTACACCTGGAAACAACCATATCCAGTGTGTGATGCATCACAAAAAAACACATACTCAACACCCTCCACTAGGAATCATAAGATAGGAGATCTCATCAATATCTACCATATCTATTGAAAACAACCCTATAACTCCACTGTCCACAAAAAAAAGTATCCCCTTTCATAGAATAACTTTCATGGATTCTACAATTATGGATAAGTTGGGAAAAAACCTTTGATAGTACCCAGCTAATCGATGGATACTCTACACCTTATTATCTCTCTTGTGTGGCTCCCAAGAAATCACAACATTTATCATCATGGGATCCACTAAAAAAACATCTTTGGAAAATTATGTGTTCTATAAAACTGATATATTGTATTGAATTTTAACAAATCAGGAACTTACTGTAAAGCTAGTGATATCCGAGTTTGTCCAAAACCATCCCCATGTTTATTATGTGATCTTCCTTGGACGTCGAGTACACTTCGATGTCATCAATGAAGACCATGATGAACCAGTATATCTAAGGATTGAATATCATGTTCATGAGTCCAATGAACACTATTTGGGTGTTTTTCTTTCCAAATGGCATCCCCATGTACTCATATTGGCCATACTATCATCTAGAATCTGTCTTCAGGATGACCTCGTACCATACTCATAGTTAGTGATCGCCACATCTGAGGTCTATCTTCGAGAACCACCTCACACCCTTCAAATAATAAAAGATGTCTTCAATGAATGGTATTTGAAATAAATTCTTCACGGTCACCTAGTAAATACACCAGAAGTCAATAAATAATCTCAATATCATGTTTTCTATCTTTGAAAACAAGTCAGGGACTTCCCAAGGTGAACCAATGGGTCTCATGAAGACTTATTACTAAAAATCATGTAATTGTAACCTCATCTATCGAAACTCTACCAAATCCATATGATATACATGTGTATGTATCGATGTCATACTAGGGTATATGTCAATATAGAAATATACCTACAGGAAAAGAGGTAATCATGGAACATATTCAAGAAGGTTTCCCTTTTACTCATACATCACTACAGGAAAATAAGGACAAATCTCATCCACTACATTGTGGGTCATGCTAGACAAATTATGTTGATCAGATAAAACCTCTTATGAGTGAGTATTAACTATATTAAATGAGTTTACTTTTCAACAACAAAATAAAACCTATCCCTGTCATTGCATACACAAAACACTCTACAGTTAAAACAATCAATATGTGTATGAACTATGGATAACTAGTATGTACCATGAATGACATCATAAGGTCTTTACGTCACCACCATACGATCTCAAATACAAATCTATCCCTCTATTGTGAGGGTAAAATTTCATCGCCATTGTGTTATCACCAAATATCCTCATGTTGGAGTCTTTAAACATAGGTATAGAGTATAAATTTCTTCTGGAATATCTTAGTCTCAAACAATGGTTGTGGTGAAAATTAGTGACGGTCTCATACATCTGTCAAAACTGATTCTATGGTGGAAACGAAATAGATCATAAGTCTAATCATATCAAGAGCCTCGGGTTCATAAGACTCTATAACCAAAATTTGGCATCATCACTATCCACCAGCTCATTGATCCTATGGTCGATCACCTAGGGGTGGTGGTGGGAGTACCTCGAACATCTACCCATCTCATACTACCCGACTAGACCCTATTCAAATCCCACAAAAATATAAACAACACTGGTCCATTGTCTTATTCTGTTTTGGGGGTCCTAAAACCCACTCTTAATTTCCCATATGACGGGACGAGTAATCTCAATCTAGATGACCCTGACCACATCAAGAGTAACATAACCGACAATTCAGCTAAATTTTACCTCTGGGGAGCCCTAAACCACTATTAATATGTCCTTGGATCGTCCCACATAATGTATGGCCGACATGGGTACTTATATTTGTTGTAGGCAACACACCGCTGACGACTCATCTTCTTAGGGCCCTGTGGTAGCTCCCACTGGCTATGTTTTATCTGCCAGAAATATATCTAGAATAAGATGTCACTATACTATCCCAACATAATTCATAATTATAAAGGATATAACTGAGGACATGAACTCATGGGGTTTACCATTATCAATGGACAAAGATATAATAAATGATCCTCACACCAAATCCAAGGATTATTGAGAAAGAGTTATAAATATCGTCAAGTACTCTACTACTATATGACTTCCCAATTATATATGTAAGAGCTTATGAATCCACACTAATCATAATTTTATAAAAAAAACTCCTCCTTGAAGAATCTCACAATGTATTCCAAAGAGAGAGACTACTCGTTATGCACCCTGATCACTATACTCAAATGTTTCATGGCTGAGGCCTGAAGAATGCTCACATATAGAACGACCACCTTATCGTGTTCTGTCTTTACAAGGTATAAGACATGTGTAACTGCATCCATCCAATCCTCAGCTACATATGGGTCTGTTTCACACCTAAAAATGTGAGATCACTACCTATAGAACACTTTCAATGCACTCAACCAGTGTGAATCCTCTATCAGTAGCTATAGTAGTAACTATTGTCTGATGGGTGGTGGTATCTCTAGTACACAACCCAAATGTGATGTCTCCAGTACTATTCCCTATTATGATTCCACATAATTATGTGGATCATCCTCATGATTTTACAATATAATCCTTGATGTTTGTATGCATCGTGGTATCCTGAATAAATTAAATATGAACCGTAGTAAATAGTGTACACCTGGTGAGATGACTCAAGAAGGTCATGAGATCACACCCAAATCCTATATGATACATGTTCTATTAATTTCCATGATACTAGTGTTTCCATGTTCCTAGACAGGAATAAGAAATCAGAGTCCTCATGTGTGGATATGTAATATGTCATACCAACTCTTCATTCTGTGGCCTGAAATACAAACTCACAACAATTAACACGGTTGCCTCAATCCAACCTCACAAACTCCCAGTCCTTAGGCTGGTACATCCCACTCTAATACAACTCTATCATGAACCGTCCCATAAGGTCCTTTTTCATGACTACCACATTTCCACATTTGATAGGCCAAAGGAAGGAGACTAGAACTAGGTTAGAATATCAAACAAATGGGAGGAATTTGTCTATGTATCTATAGATAATCACACATCTCCTAGCCCACAATGATGAAGTTTAAAAACACCATGTAAAAAAATGAATGCATACAATAAGGTACCAACCAAAGAGTACAATAGTAGTAAAATTGGTAATAAACACGGCTGTATTACAATCTAACCAATAAAAAGAGTATCTCCAAGTGAATTAAAATTTTCTTAAACCTCATCCATACAAAAACAATATTTAAAGGGTAGGTGTAGGAAAACTATATGCATCAATAGGAAAAAACATTATGTTTCCAGTAACTCTAATAACCTCTTGGTCCTAGTCCACCAAAAACTCAATCAATGAATTGATCATCCTCAAAAGACCCAACACATGGAAATAGTTCCCTTATAGGGGTGAGTAAAACAATAATAAGAAGAACAATGAAAAACCACAATGAAATACTCATAATAACCATAAAATGTTTAATTAATAGAAATACACAAAGTACACCACATGGGAATTACACAATGTTCATTAATCACACACATGAATATGTATAATACATAAAATATGCATTATCAGTCATAGTCGACAGTTCCCAATGTTTCGATTACATATGGAGTGTCGATGAACAAGGAGTGTCGATGACACGCAGAGTGTCAATGAAACATTATGTGTCGATAAAAAAACATATCATAAAAAACAATGTTTAGTTAACACATGGAGTATTAATAAAACAAGGCATGTAAATGGGTCATGAATCATCCCAAGATGCATAGACACCAATTCATAGATTGTCACAAGATTTTTCACTTAACACATTCATTTTGGGATAATCTACTCTATAATAAAACAGGTCTTATTCATAATTTACAATAAAAACTCACAATGTGTATCACAAAATTACAATATCATTTCAAGCATTTGAATACCACAAATAGCTCATCAAAAGGAAACATAGTTTGAAAGATATAGTCATTTTTGTAAAATGGTCTATCGCGGGTGTGGTCCGGTTCTGACCTGGGTGCGGTACTCGTCTTACCAGAGTGTTGTCCGAGTCTGACCAGGGTGCTGTCTGAGTCTAACCTAGGTGCAATTTGAGTCTAACCCGAGTCTGTTCTGGGTAAGAACATACATGATAAGACTAGACCCAATGGATGACCCAAGTCATTGTGTCGTGGCCCTCTAGGATGTGGAAGCGGTCTGAACACCCTCATCTAGCCTAATACAGGCTGGCCAGTTTCCTCCACCAAACACACCCTTCCCTAATTGTGGCCCTGGTCCACTAGGTCCACCCCGACCATGTTTTTATCCCCATGTTTCTCTGTCAATGTGGAACCACCATTTTCAATGATGTCAACCTCCATGGGAAACGACCATCCTCCACTTCACCACAATGTGACTGCTATAGCATTCCACCCGCCACTACCATGCGATACTAACAGCCACCGACATCCTGGGTTTTGTAGGTTTCCTCTATTGCTCTACCACTCTTTTTTTCAAAACAAGTCTACATCTACAATCCTTTGGTCGCAACCTTCACTTCATTGGGAATTGATCAATCTTACTGGATCTATGGGCGTATGATCCCATTTAGAGCCTCCTAAAAAATTGTTCAATGAACATGAGGATCTGACTGAGAAAAATGCCAAGAATGGGGTAATGAAGAAAACATACATCACCCAAGAAAAGGATATTATCTTTTTATTTCATTTTGAACTTCATTCACAATTGTTATAGTAAAAAAGGAGGGGATAATTAGTAAGATGTATAACATGTTAAACTGCATAATAAAATTACCATTCAAAAAAAATGATTGAACCATGGACTAATATATTCATTTGTTGGTTTACTCATATCATTGAATATTATAAGGGAAGAATAAATCACAAAGATATCAACATATTACATCTTGAATGGATCAGTCATTGATGAATAATGATGGTCTATGTTGTCAAAGAACATCGATCCACCAATGTTATTCATCCTTCTTCGGAGGGGTTTTTGTCTCCATGCCTCAGTCTAATTCCATGGTTATGAATATTATAACAAACCTCACCATTTCTTCCAAATAAAACATAATTTATTACCAAAAATAGTCACATGTTACAAAATATATGATCTAGAGGTCTATTGTTGTAACATCCCAAGTAAATAAAGAATAATACATTTTCATATTTATTAATATTTATGAATTAAATATTAATTTTACTTTTAAGGGAATGCTATGTTTTATGGCTTACCTGATACGTAACAATAGGTTTCATTGAAATCTTATGTTGCACACTAATAATATAATATTATTATTTTAATGGAAGTTAACGCCTAACCTTTATATTAGTGAGAATGAATATAACTAACTAAAATATGATAATACATGTTTTTAAATGTTATTACATTTATAAAATAACATTTAGGGGAATAAAATATGAATGAATCTCATTTTATGCATAAAATACTCTAATATTCACTAAAAGGTCAATTTACCGCCTTTTGATGGAGAATCCATTTTAAATATAGTTTTGTTCATTTTAATATGTTCTATTTGAAAAAAATAAAATTCTTATTTGGATTAAGGACATCGAAATTTACATTGGGTAAATTTTTTTGTATTTTTCTGATAAACATCATTTTTAACGAATAGTGAAAAATGCTGTATTTTAATTCAAAATTGCCTTTTAAACTAATTTTGTTATATGGTTAGATTACTTTTTAAATAGTTTTTAATGTTTAATGAGATTACATTTTTACCAATAAATTCAATGTTTGTCATTGTAATTAATTTCACTTTGAAATTGGATATAAACAAGGGTCGATCTATTGATAGTTATTGTCTCCTAAAAACATGATATTTGTTTTGACATCAGAAATAAATTTTAAATTAATAAATCTACCTTCTATGTTCTGAATTTTGTAATATAGACATATTTTTTGAATTCTCAATTTTAAATATATATTAGGCTTATTTTTGGTAGTTTTCTAAAAAACATAAATTTCTGATGAATAGTGAAACCACTAAGTAGTAGTTAAAAACTGACATTTTCATTTAAATGAAAAATTGCTGCTTCATTGGATTGAATTTCGAAAATCCAAAATAAATGGTTTTTATTAGAAAGTAAAATGTGGTTTAAAAAGATGAAAATAATTTTCGGTGAATAGTATCTTTTGACTTTTATTTAACGCGGTTAAAGGTAAATAGGGTAATTTTAGGTAAAAAGAATATAATAATAATAATAAATTATCTTAACACTTTTCCGAATTGTATTTACCTTATATTTTTCTAATGGGGTAGTGAAAAAAAATATATTATAAGGTTAATTGGTTAAATTATTAAACTATTAGGCTTGCTTATGTGGAAGTGAGTCACATTCTCAATGAAATCATTTTAAAAAGAAAAAATGTTTTATAAGTCATAGAGGGTCCACTAAGAGTTTGTAAAAAAATAAATAAACTAAAATCATTGTATTTTTATTATGAAACATATATTGGCCCAACATATCATTTATAGTATTTTATTAAATCACTATTACGTCATTATGTTGTCATAAAACACATTATATAATTAAACAACATTTAATTTTTACCCAAAAATTCAACTATCTCCAGAAATTATGAAAAATTCACCTTTGGATAATCTTAAAATTCTGATTCAAAAAATATATTCATTTTATCTAAATAAATTTAGAAATATGTGAGACTTTTTTTTAAAATAAATACTATCATTTTTAAAAAATTCATGGGTTTTTTACAAAAACTGATTTCAAACCTAAATAAAAATAATAAGTGTATTCTTAAAAATTATACCATCATTTATATATAATAAAAAGTAATTTAGTAAGAAATTTTCATTAAAATATTATTTAGTTCAATAAAAACATTAATTCATCAAAGTATATATCTTAATTGAATATTAACTAAAAATACTATTTTGGTTTTATAAACAATTTACTATAAAACAATAAAAAAAATAATTTATAATCTCTATAAAAATAATTTATATAATTATAGTTCTATGGTCTTGTTAAGTAACCCCTTCTAATACCTCCATATGACTAAAGGGTAAGGTGTTCGATGTTGACATACTCTTGGGTTGCTGGAATAACATCACTCCGGTTGTAATCTCTATCGAAATACACTTCTCTTGTAGGTGGATCCATTCACATATATCATGTGGATGCTCATCTTTAGCATGGTCAGGAGTATATCCCAGTGATGCCACCTCCTTTACGAGCTCAAAAAAATAGGCTTCTATGAAGAAATTATACTATATGAGGCCATCACTTCCTTTTTTGAGTAAATTGGATTGGTTAATGGTCTATATTTATAACAATCATTTGATCACTATTCAACATCTATATTAGCGATGGGGATAATTCTTAATGGTATTTTCAAATCAAAAAACACAAAAGTAAATATGTGTATATGTTATATAACCATTTTACATAATAATGCATTTAATTAGAATAATAAAAACTTCTATTAATAAAGTTTTCAGTCATTAAAATCTTACCCCCTTAAGAAAATTATCCCTTTAAATTTTCTTTTCCCATGCTAAATGACACGAGGGTAACACTTCCTCATTACTTCCTATGATTCCTACATTGATTTTTCAAACATTTGGATTCACCAAAACACCTTAATGAGTGGAATTTTATAATTTCATATATCCTTTTCTAGATGATCTAATATCTTCACCAGCTTGTCATCATAGGAGAGGCATTCTCCAATTCTACCACCTCGTTATTGAGTACATGTGATGGTCCAGGTCTGTACATCATCAAGAGTGATTCAAGGAATACATCATGTAATTGAGATAACTTAAGTGGGAGTTCTAGTCGATAGTCCACTGCTCCAATGCAGTCAAAGATCTCAAAAGAGCTTATGTACCATGGGCTAAAAATTCCCTTCTTACCAAATCTCCCAACTCTCTTCCATAGTTATATGTAGAGGAATATCAAGTCATGAAAATCTAAATCTATTTCTTATTGATGATTATTATCATAAATATTTGGTTTACTCTCAGAAGCGTCAATGTGCTACTGGATAGTCCTAACATTCTCCACCATTTTTAGACCATTTATATATGTATGATTTTTCTCTCCCCAACATCATTCCAACATGCTGGTGTTTTGCACTTCAGCCCATATATGGATTAATAATGATCTATTTTGATTCTTGAGTGGAAATTTTTATAGTAAGAGAACTCATACTGAGGAAGATGTTGATCCAATTCTCATATGAATCCTATTGAGCACGATGTCAACATGTCCTCAATTGTTTGGATAATCTTCTCATATTGGCAATCAGATTGGGGATGATAATCCATACAGAATTTTATATCAGTATCCTGAGCATGTTGAAGACTCATCTAAAATATACAGGCGTATCTTGGATCATTATCGGATAAAATCAATTGTGGTACTCCATGAAACATTACACATCTATGATGTATATTTGTTCTAGTTGATCCAATGGGAAATCCTCTTGAATTGGAATGAAGTATGTAGTCTTTGTAAGACACCCCATAAAAACCAAGATAACATTATTTTCTCTGGATTTATTTGGATGTCCATTGAAAATTTCCATGGTTATTTTATCCCATTTCCATGATTTTATGTTAAATGGTTGCATCATCCGCTTATACATTTACCTCTCAACCTTAAATTGCTGACATACCATTAAATTTGATGTATACTCAGAAATATCCTTTTTATGTTATCCCTCCAATAATTCTCTCAGATATCATGATACATATTTGTGTTTCCTGTGTTAATGGAGAAATTTAACTATGTGTATCATCAAAAAGATCCTTCATTAACTCTGGAATAGATGGAAATCATTGTCTTAACCAGAATCTCAAAATTCCTTCTTCATTTACATTGAACTCCAAATATTTCCCTTTTCTGATAGATTCCACTTTTTTTAACTTCCACATCATCCTTTTGAGAATCCTCTAACCGTCTCCAAATTGACAGCTGCACAATCATTTGTCAATGTCTTAATGATGATCCCTTCTATATGATTCTCATGTCCAACTTCATTAAATATTAGAAGATTGGATCCTTTTTAATTCTCATCAATGATTGAATTTATGGGTCCTTTAGACATAGGGAATCCACCACCTCATTCACTTTTCTAGGGTGGTAATGGATTGAGCAGTCATGGTCATTGATTAGCTCTAACAATCATTTTTGGCTCATGTTCAACTCTTTCTGGGTGAATATATACATGAGTATTTTGTGGTCCGTATATATCTCACAATTCTCCCCAAGGAGTACATGTCACCGAATTTTTAAAGTGAAGATCACCTCATCCAACTCCATATAATGTTTTAGATTGTTCTTATAATTTTCTATCAATTGACTTGAAGCATAGGCAATTAGTTTTTAATTTTTCATAAACACATATCATAGGCCCTTTATTAAAAAATAACTAAATACCCTAAAAATTTCACCACATGTGGGTAGTGTGATCACGAGCGCAGTGATAAAACTCTTTTTCAACTCTTTGAATCTATCAACATATTCATCACTCCATGAACACTCAACTCCCATCTGAGAGATCATAGAAAGATGGTTTGGAAATTGTTAGAAATTTATCATAAATTGAAATAAAATGCAGTTAATTCCAAGAAGATGTGGATATCTGTTACTGGTGATGGCCTCATCAATCCATCGATTGTAGTTGTCCTGGAGGGATACATAGATATCTTGTTGCTTGTAATTATATGACCCAGGAATGAAACATCCTTTAACCAGAACTAAAATTTGATTCACATTTTATTGAGCTTATTCTTTTGGAAGGTATCTACTATAATTTTTAGATTCTCCCTGTGATCCTCTTTGGTTTTGGATTATATTTGAAGATAATATATAATGAATATTACACATTTGTTAATGTAATAACTAATGACTGTATTCATCTTGTATGTGATCATTTCTGAACATTAGTGAGTCTGAAAGGCATTACAATGAATTCATAGTTCTTATACCATGTACAAAAATTATTTTTGGGGATATTATCTTTCTATACCCTTACATGGGAATATCTCGACTACAAATCCACCTTAGAGAATTATTGTACACAACATATCTGATAAAACATGTCCTCAATTTAAGAAGAGGATTATTGTTCTTAATAGTGATTTTTTGAGCTCATGATAATAAATGCAAAGGTGCATTGACCCATCCTTCTTCTTGATGAAGATGATGGAAGCATGCCATGGGGATTCACATGGGCTTATAAACCCTTTATCTAGATTCTACTGTAGTTATATCTTAAAATCTGCATTCTCTACGACAAAAATTATATATGGAGTCTTGGATATTGGAAACGCCCTCGGTATAAGATCAACTGAGAATTAAACATATCTTCTATGATGAAGAGAAAGAAATTCCTCAAGAAACACATCAGCTAATTACCTAAAAAATGTATATCTTCCTGGATGGTTTATTTTGTAATCAATAATCAAATCCAAATAATTGTTCTCATAGGGATATAATATGCATGACTGGTAAGATCATGCTAAAAATGATTCATCGTCCACATTACACTTGTATCGAATTGGTGGTCGAATTTCTATATGGAGAGTGATTTACCTATCCCAGAAATTTATGTTGGCTCTATATAGAGAATGTCAATATATAACATGAATTGCATCCAATTCCACTAGAATGAGTATGAAGATATTCACTAGGAAGTTAAATCCATAAATGATGACTAGGGAGTAGTTATGTTAATGGGATGAAATGATATACCAATTTTCATACTCACCGAAAACTTTACATCCATGACTTGTGTTGTTGTTGGGATTGTTTTAATAAACATTCATGATATAAAACAAGGCATATAACAAGAATAAAAAAATTATGTTTTGTATTCTTGAATGAATAACTAGCATACCTGTCATCACTTTTTATTGGGGATCACTTCTGCAGTAGGGATATATAAATCTCACCCTTAAAACCTTAGAGGATTTTGGTTGACTTCAAATACCCACGGAATAGGGAATATGTTTCAAATGTACCTCGGTTAATTGAAATTGAAACAATGAACAATGCATTGAGGGTCGAATGGAGTGTTCCTCTCCACAGTCACAGTCACGGGTTTCTATTATCATCTGTTAAAATCCATGGGTCGTTCTCTTCCACACCAAAATCATTTCCTCATCCCCTTTAGGAATTTTTTGGGGTACTTATTATCCCCATGAAATCTTTGAGATTCACCAATCTAAATTATGACTTTGGGGGCACATCAGATAATTTCCTCATAGTTATCTAATTCACGGATCACTATGGCTTTCTGTAGGATAGGTTTTATCCCACCAATGTACAGGTCAAGATTTCATTCGTGGGTAATGACAAAGCTTGAGGTATATCGTTCAAGTAATGTAATGTTCTCCTCATATGATCTGATTAATTCATTGTCTTTTTTCTTGAGTTCAAGGATGTCCCTTTCCATCTTAAGTCAGATGGTGCGAGGAAAATATTTGTCAAAAATCATTTTCTAGATATACTTCCATTCCAAAGCCTCCATGTCCCTTCCATGAATTATATTTTTGATCAATGTCCTCCATTGAACAGATTCACCATCTATATGATATGTATCTATATGAACCATCTATTTTTTGGAACATTGAAGGATAGGGAAGGTATTTTCAATGGAGTTGATCGATTG
Organism: Viscum album; assembly: GCA_963277665.1. Taxonomy (NCBI): domain Eukaryota; kingdom Viridiplantae; phylum Streptophyta; class Magnoliopsida; order Santalales; family Viscaceae; genus Viscum; species Viscum album. The sequence continues at coordinate 19,005,703 of OY728129.1, read as the reverse complement.
TCCTGTGATTGAGGGATCAGATGATCCATTGAAAGTATGAGGCCTTTTTCTAATTAAGTTCTCGATTGCGACTTGTATTTTGTTAGTGGGGTTGAATGCTCTTCTGGACCCATGTTTCAATTCAATACATGAGTTAAATGAGAGAGTATTATGTCAATGATTGTTATTTCCACTCCAATCAGATTGGGCATCTCATTAGGATAGTCGTCACATTGATCTCTACCTCGATTTTTAGCATGGGTCCACTTATTACTGTCCATTATCTTGAAGAAAAATTAATTTTTGGGAAAACTCATATAGGGTAATCAAAAAACAAAAACATGTGACCTATATATTACTTTTATTCCCTTAACATATAAATTTATAGGTTTAAATATATGTTATCCATGATCTACTTCCCAACATATATATAGACGATATTTTTTTATTCCCCTAAAAATGGTTCATACTATACTTCTGATTTTACCAATTTGTATCCCTCGAAATTGTCTTAAGCAAGAGAACAGTAAGGCACATTTTTGTGCACCAGTTCATGTTCGAATCTAACTCAAAAAGGTGTTTTCACGTTTTCACCCTAGATACATCTATGCCAATGATGCCTCTACCTGCTCATATCATGATAAGAATGTAATTTATCGATAATAAACTTACTCAATACTCACCAGAATTAAGGGATTTGTTATTACACTTTGTATAATCTCTATGGAATTCACTGGGGTTTTCTAATCATAATCCCATAAAAATGTAATACTACCAGTTGATACTAACTATAAAAAACATTCTCTTTTTTTCACAAGTATAAATAATTTATTACATAAAATCCTCACTTGATATAAGATTGATGATCTAGAGGTCTAGTGTATTTAGGGATTAAGAACATTACATAACAATATAGATCATAAAACACAACATCTTTTTTGAAAACATATTTTACAAGACCACAACATTCTTCCATATATATCATTGCATGGGTTATACTGAGGACATCCATAAGAAGCAGTTGAGCTATAAATCCTAGTAACAGAGTAAAGAAGGCATAACATGAATAATACCGTACATGTTATCCAAAAGTCATATCAATGGAGCATAAAAGAAACATGAACCTAATGACATCATCAGAACATGGAATTATGACATTAACATTTAACATGATATTAACATGAGCCTAGGCTCATTGCACATGTATGAGGAGTAAACCATTTTTTCACATGAATTACCATGAGTTTCTTGATGTATCATGATACTAATCTTTACCCAATGCATTGAAGAACTCTCATGGTACACCATTCTTAATCATTTCATTTCATGCATATATGTGCGACAAGGGTCATATAATAATGATTCATAAAACATCATGATTTAATTCCAAAAAATTCAATTTTTAATTCATACATGAAACACTATAATCAATAAATAATTTTTAATAAATTTTAATAACCTATTTAGGGAAATGTTCATTTTATTCACTATATAAGGAATTTGTCTTGGAAAATCGCTGTATTATTTCAACATCATAATAGAGTGTCATAAGAATTCATAAAAATGGTTGATGAGAGATAAATGGATGTCCAAAAATATTTATATGAATTTATTAGTAATTGGGTAATATAGATACATTTCCCAACATATTTAATGGAATTTAGATTCATAATACAATGTAATTTCTTGAATATAAATGAGGAGAGTGAAATCTCATACGAAATTTCGACATTGTAACAGGTATACATTGGAGGAATTAATGAGAGGGGGGGTATATAATCATTAAAACATATTGAGGTATGTATGGTGAGGTAAAATATCATACCCCAAAATTTTTAATTGAATTTTTATAGTGTATGACAACATAATGATATTTAGAAAAAATGAGGAAGGAAGAAATCCCTTTCATGGAAGTGTGATCCCAAAGGCTTGGGAGAGGCTTTAGAGAGGCTTAGTGGGAGATTAGGGAACCTTGGGAGGATTATAGAGAGATGATTTAAAATGATGGTAGAGCTCTTAAAGAGTTAAGTGAAGATAACGTGGGATATTTTGGGGGGTTTTTTATAGAAAAAGAGAAGGAATTCATTATTATTTAGGTTTTAGCCACCACACTTTGAACTAATTAACACCACAAAACATCCCATTGAATTTACCATGGTTTTTAAAAAATGGGAGATGGAAAAACAATTTTATTAGTCCAATTATCCGAAATACTTAAAATATTAGGCTTGCTGATGTGGAGGTGAGTCACACTGTCAAGGAAATCATTTTAAAATGAATAAATGTTTTATAAGACTTAGAGGCTCAACTAAGGTATTTTAAAATAAATAAATCAAACATAAAATCCCATTATATTAGTGGTAAAACATATATTTTATGAATATTAGATTCATAATATTTTATTACATCACTATTGGGTAATAATTTTGTCATAAAACACATTATATAATTAAACAGTATTTATTTTTATCCAAATATTTGAATATCCGAGAAAATTATAAAAAAATCACCTTTGGATAATTTAGATGTACTAATTCCATAATTAATATTCATTTTCTCTAAATAATTTTCTAAATATGTGAATTTTTACTTGTAAAATAAAAAATTTCATTTTTTAAAAATTCACGGTTTTTGAAAAAAAATGGAATTCAAGCCATAATAAATATCACAATTTTATTCATAAAATATTTATGATCATTTATATTTAATAAAAAGTAATATAGTAAAAATAATTCATTAAAATATTATTTAATTCAAAAACATATATTAATTCATCAAAATATACACCTTTGTTGAATGTTAACTAAAAATTCTATTTTTGTTTTAAAAACTAATTACCAAGTAAAATATTAAAAATAATGTATATTATCTATAAAATTTATGTAAATAATCATAGTTCTAGTTACGTGTTACATAACCCCTAAAAAACAAGAATAATACCGAATGGTAAGATGTGTGAGCGTGAAAGACTCTTGGGGTGGCTCAGATAACATCGCTCAGGTTGTAATCTCTATCAACTTCTAATTCTCCCACAGGTGGTTCTATTTGAGTTTAATGTGCTAAATCTTCGCATGGGGTTTGTCAAGAGAGAAGTCTCATGATGCCACCTCCTTTATGAGCTCTGACAAATGGGCTCTGTATAGAACAATTCTATAGGAAGAGGAAATCGATTCCTTTGTAGGAGTAAATTGGATTTTTTAAATTAAATTATTTATAATAATCATGTGATTACTATTAAATGGACATATTAGCAACAAGAAATATTCATAACAGCATTTTGAAAACCAAAAACATAAAAAAAATAAAGTGAATCTGTTATAAAACAATTTTACTTAATAATAAATTTTATTAGATAAAGATGAACTTCCATTAATAATTTTTTGTGATGTTTCAAAGATAACCATCAATTTATATAACAAACCTTATTAAAGTGGAAAATTCAACTACATCATCACATAACATTAAAAAAATAAACATGATTTATTTTATTTCTTTTAACTTCCAATTTTTTTTTAAATCAACTCATGTGGGTTGATGCTAATTCTCACCTAAGATAATGTTGTTTTTCTGAACACAACAGTTCCTTCAAATTTCTGACTTAGGAAGCTATTTAAGAGTTATTCTAATTTTTAGGAAACCTTCTCACTTTCTCTATAAAAATTAACATTTTTCATAAAAAATGTTCTAGGAACACTGGGCTCAGAATCATTCACATTATCAGCTCTTGGTCATGGAATATTCCTCATTAATTTAAAAAAATAATACCATAGAAAATTTGAGTCAATAAATTTTTTCTCCATACACATATGAAATATACACAATTAAAAATTAAATCTAGAAAACAGGATTTTAATTGGTTTTGAATAATGGGGTAGTCATACAAGATTAAACATACAGTGTTTATTATATTATGGTTGAATCATTTATCAATATTCATAGATATAATGATTGAAATTGAGGTGGGTTACAATGACCATTTAAATTTTTTTCTAATAAATGCATTTACACTAATCTAGTGATGGTGTTATAGACGTAGTTAAATTTCATGTAGTTGGTCTATATTATGTTGTTCACTCAAAATAATCCATATCATCATTTGGGTAATTTTTTATATATTTTTTTCATCATCAATACATCGTATTATCTCTTAGTAATTTCATCCAAATTATTTTTTATTTATTCCATAATTCAATTATAAAAAACAAATTTCTAAATTAATTAATACTTTAGCCACTTATTTTTTTTAAACTAATCATAAATAACTAATTATATCTAACAACCACCATGATTTTGGAAATAAAATTTTATAACTGGATACTCTTAAGAAATACCCATCAAATATAATCATTTATCTATAGAGAATAGTTTTATTGAAAATTTTAATAATAAACATGTAGTTTCATTAATCATTATTCGGTCTTAAAAATGTATCTAGATCTATAAGATTATGTTAATTTATTAATTTAAAGCTTTAGTGGTCATGGTAAAATCATCTCCACATTTTAAAAAACAATTGAACTATTATAGTTTAGCCACCTACCTTGTTATGTACTTCCCAAATATTTTTCAAAAAAGAAAACATATCCTCTTACTTTATCAGTGTGACTTTATTATTATGGGGATAACCTTTCTATGATATCATCCACCATGTATTATTCATATCACGGAATCATCCCCTACATTGGTTTATTCAAAATAATAGTTATAAAAAATCACACATACATTCTTTATGGTGTAACAATATGCTCATTTTTAGGATTTTTCAATTATTTCATATGATATTTATATTCAAGAATAAATGAACATCATGGAATAAATACCAAAACTATATATATATATAGAGAGAAGCAATGTTCTTATCACATTATCCTCATCAGTATGAGGATATCATGGTAAAACATAATCCCTTTAAAATTATTGTATACATGAATAATTTTTAACAATATTCATATAATATAAAAAAATTACATAGTGTGTCACCTAATATTGTTTCCGACACTTTCGCCGGGGTGCGCACATCCTTCTTCTTGGGCCCGACAGGTGCAGATTTTTGTTGCCCCGCATTCCCGTTTTCCAAAGGCGGGCGACATTCGCTCCTTGTTCTGGGACGTCTGCTTCCTGATCGAAGCCAGGATAATGGGATGTAGGTTCTTCCTTCCTTGGATTCCTCCTCGAAACTCGTCACCTAGTACGAGTCTCCCTCATAGATTTAATACGTTGTTCGTGAAACTCTTCCCAGTGCCATGTTTCCTTGGATTCCAGTAAATTACACTACATCTGTTAGGACATTCCAAAGGGTCCGTTCAGGGCAGCATCCTTCGGTTGGAGGAGTAGTCACATTGAGACATCACTGGCATGTCTGGATGCTGGGGAATTGGTGTGTATGTATTTTTTCCCTTATTATAGGGCTTGTCGAGGGCACGAAAGCCTGAGGAATCCCACATTGAGCATGGGGAATCATATTCCATTGGAAGGTATCAGAGGTTTTCCTCAGCTTCCTATGTTTATCACATGGTATTCTGTGAGTTTAACGTCCATCAGAGAAAGATTGGACTGATAATAACACTAGCCAGAGTGGATCAGATTAAGAAACACCCTTGAGGGATCACCAATATTGGGGCCCGCACGTGGGCGGCTTCCCGAATACTGTGGGGGGGGGGGAATGAGGGGGCATGATCTCACCAGGATGTGGTGGCTCGGGTATGAATCAGGATGGATGATGGAAAATTAAATGGAGTGTAGGAGGAATGAGATGGGACCGTCGCATGGGCAATAATGGAGTTGGGATTGATCCTCGAAGAGACCTCCTACATATCCCCGTGGCAGGGAATCAAATTCTGCGTAGTTCGGTTGGTGAGAACCAATGTGAAGGGGGGTCAGAGTGACTAATGGGTGGTGGGATTGAACCTCATGGAGGCTTCCTACGTACCATGTCTGGACATGGATCAAATTCCACGTAGCTCGGGATGGGGAGCCGGTGAACCGACATGAAGAATGACCTTGGTCCAATGGAAGGTGGGGCTTGAACCTTATGGAGACTTCCTACGTACCATGCCTTGACATGAGTCAAAGAATTCATAGTTCATAAGGCTTTCCAGTGAACCGATGTGAAGAAGGACCTTGGACCCATGGGTGTTGGGCATGAACCTCATGTAAGATTACTATGTACCATTCCTTGACATGGATCAAAGTCCTCATAGTTCTGGTTGAAAAGGGGTTGTTGAACTGACATGAAGGGATGTCGGAACAACTGGTTGGCGTTGTCACAACGACTTACCGATGGATTTGAAGGTAGTTTAGCGTCATGCGGGATGAGGGTGTGTCAGAGAACCGACGTGAAGGGGGACCTTGGTCCATGTGGTTGTTGGGCTTGAACCTCAATGAGGCTTTATACGTACCTCCCATTAGCAAGGATCAAAGACCATGTAGTTCAGGATGGGTGTCGGAGGGCCAACGTAAACAAGGACCATGGTCCTGGTGGATGGTGGGCTTGAACCTCAGGGAGTCTTCCTACGTACCCTGCCTTAGAAAGGATCAATGACAACATAGTTCAGGATGGACGCTGGTGAACCGACATGAAGAAGGACCTTGGTCTGATGGGTGACGGGCTTGAACCTCATAGAGGCTTCCAATGTACCATTCCTTGACATGGATCAAAGTCCGCATAATCCAGGTAGGGTTTCTTCAGTGAACTGACGTGAAGGTGAACACAGTTGTCCACATGTGGTGGGATTGAACCTCATGGAAGATTCTTACATTCCATTCCTTGACATGGATCAAAGTCCTCGTAGTTCATATTGGTGTGGAATACAGTTTAACGTCATGTGGGATAGGGGTGAATTGATGTGAAGGAGGTCAGAAAGACCGAGTGGTGGGCTGAACATCATGGATGCTTCCTACATACACCGCCTTGACATGGATCAAAGTACCCATAGTTCAGGTGTGCAGTTTAATGTCATTCGGTATGGGGGTTTTTTGGATTACACTCTGTGGTGACCCAGGGTGTGTCATGTTTGGTTCTCACTCTAAGCCCATGGGAGTCATGCTCTGTGTGAGAAACAAGAGGTTGTACGGACCTGATGATCACATTGTAAAGGGTGAGTCGGTGGGAAACGAAGAGGGGCTTACCCGTTAGGCAGCCCATGGTGCTGGGACATACTCTAGGATGGAGGCCCGGGGGTGACAAAGAGTAGAGGGAGAGGGATTTGGTATCGAAAGAAAGGAGGTTCCTTGTTCCCCATCACGCCCTCCGCTTTCCTTGGCGGTGGGGAAGTACGGAGGTGCATGGGTTCTACCTTCCATAATATGAGATAGGGGATCACATGAAGATGGCCGCCCTTCCCCATGGACAAACGCCACTCCGAGGGGGAGGATATCACCCCATGTGGGGGGGGGGGATTATTCCATACACTTGGAGATGAGTGGCGTAAAGGATTTCCGAGTCTGGGGGACCCTACGTGCGAGGTACGGGGCTAGATCACAGTTTAACATCATGTGTTGAGGACGAAGTGATTGGATGTTTAATGTCCTGCAGCTTAGATGAGGTGGGTTTACTCTGCCCCCTAGGTCTTACAAAACCTGTTCCCTCTGCTCCTAGTGGGAGGAAAGGTACCGGCAATGCCGTGGTGAAGAGGGTTCGCATAGCGAACCATTGAGGGGCCCGTGTTAGCGTGACTGTGCGAAGAATCAATAGTCGTTAGCGTACCTATGTGAAGAAGCATTAGGCAAAGCAATGCCACAGGAGGTATCGTCCACGGGACATTGAGTTCACATCGTGCCTACCTGGAGGGTCGCACGAGAAAATGAATTTCCAAGCAGAGGGGTCTGTAGGCAGAAGACTTGTGGAGCTTAGTGGCTATGGGTGGTTAAGGGAACATGTGAAGGGGTGTGCTTCATGACGTGGGGTTCCTTAACATTAGAATATGGAAGAGGTGAATGTTGTAGGTGCTTCATGAAGTGGAAGGGTGTTTGCAAAGCACTGCCTCGTGGAGCATATGTTCCTCGCAAAGCAACGTGACGTGGAGCAGTGTGCTTTGTGAAGTACATTGACCCTATATTGGCATGTAGATCACATGTGCAAGAGGGGTGTTTCGGGAAGCATAAATTCTCCACGACTACCCAGGACCCTTGGGGATTCCCTTACTTCATGAAAGACCTTATGCTTTGAGAAAAGAATCCCTCTCGGAAGAGGGGATCAAAACGAGACAATGCAGAGGCACCCCACAAAGAAAAAATACCTCGCATAGCTCACGATTCACATAGAAATGGGTGCTTCATGATTTGGGAGATAAGAAGGCCGAAGGTCAGATTGTCTATCATGTGGGATCAGGGGGAGCTCGGAATTTATAGGTAAGGGACACCGTGAAGCAGAGCTCACACGGTGCGAAGGGGGCTTCGGTTGCTTCCCAGCAGGTCACGAATTTCAATAGGTTTCGTGGAGAGGTACCGCCTCCTGGGCTTCACGGAAGGTTCAAGAACATCAATGGTGTTTGCGAGGCTTCCCTCCTATGTCTCTTCATGGAGGGTTCACAAATGTCAGGGCCATTCATAGGGCTTCCCACCTCTTTTGCTTCACGGAGGCCACGTTACAATGGAGGGCTCCGCGTCGGGGCTTCGTGGGGCAGGCTTTGGGGCCTTTTTTTCATTGTTATTTTCATCCAATATATTGGCGCCAACAAATTCCCCCCTCATACATGGATCGACAGATGGATCAAGGGTTGATGTCTATGGGAAATCACCAAAATTTTCGGAAGTTCATGGTGCAGACTCGTGAAGCGGGCGCGCGAGGCTGACAGAGTCAGGGCGGTACTTACGCACCATGAAGATCCATGCGGGTTGGAATCTCCACGAAGCACCGAGGTCCACCACATATAAATAGGTTGACTGACCTCTATTTTGGCCTTTCTCTTCTCCGTGAATTTTTCCTTTTGTGCTCTCAATTTGCGAAGCTCCGCGTACTCCACGTCTACTCACCGCGAATCGAGCTTCGCGGCGACCAGCGAGTCTTTGACTCTGCGACTGCGCCAAACAAACCTGTGCTCATAGGTTGAGGCCATGCTCCATGTATAGGCTTTGCGAATGTGCTCCGTGAATGTGCTCTGCGAACGCGCTACGCGACCCAACCAAAAATTTGTCTTAGGTCTGAAACCCGATGGACCATCAAGAAGCAGCGCTGTGGGTGCTTGTAGACACCGTCCGAAGGGACGAGATGGCCAACTATATGGGCTTGGTGTAGCTGGTTCAAAGCCACTCAAACCATAATTAATTGACTGAACTGCTATCAGAGAGCCAAAAGAAATATCTGCTGTTCAAGAAACTAACCTTGTATGGATTCAGGATATGGGAGGATGTCTTCATTACTGAGGCGAGTAGTGATGAACCAGCTTGCTGGTTCAGAATCACATTGTGCCAGCACCAATGGTTCAGGGAATCTGATAGTCGTGCGTAGGAGCACTTCACACCTATCACCATCGACTATCTGTAAAACCATCTGAACAACATTGATGGGAATCCATTGCAACCAAATTTGTCCCCTCCCATGTATGTCACAATATTGAAAGAAGCTTTGAGGGATTCGAAGAAGGGGTGGTCCGATGAGTGGGACCTATGCCAGGGCGGAAACTTCACCAATTATTGGGCATGGGCCTACTCAGTAAGTGCCTCATGAGAGGTGTTTGGGGCAGATCTGAGAAGTGTGGGGTTGTATGAGGGGGCATGGGCCTTCCAATTCCACATTTATCAAACGAAACAGCTGATGCCGGAGCTGTTGAGCAGATGGTCATCTAGGACCAACACTTTTCACCTGCACCATGGGGAGGCTGGCATCAATCTATGATATGTCAATCATATTTGGTGGTCATGATCTTAGGGGATATGTATGATGAGTTCCTCCCCGTCATGAGTGCATGGGAGGATCCAGAGTAGATGTCGCAGCTTGCGCTGGCACTGATGGGACTGGTCCCTGAAGAGGACAATGAAGCGGTGAGAGATGTCCACTTTAAGAAGTGGATCAAGCAGTTTCTGAACGTCCCAAAGGATCGAGAATTTCCCACGAGGCCTCAAACTTTTCCGAAGGGGGATCAACGAGGCAAGGAGCACTCATATTAGTGGTTCCTGGTGGACAGCCAGTGGAAGACCTAGGGTCTCAGTGTCAGCACTAAACATCAGCCATTAGTCAAGCTGGCGGCGTTCATCGCGGGCATTATCTGTGGATGGATCCTACGAGTAAGGGATACCAACATGGGGGGTGTGGGCCATCTCTTTTTTCATGGAATCCATGCTGGCCACAGGAAGGCGGGTCAATCTGGGGATTTCGATGCTTGCCTGATTGTACAAGATTATCTGGCATGTTAGCGAGGGAATGAAGCCGCCGAAGATATGTGGGCCCTTCCACCTTTTGTATGGGTGGATCGCAGCACACATCAGGGGGCTTTACGAGTATCCTAACCCCATCTCGAAACCGGGGTCAAAATTATGTCCATCCATCCTAAATGTTGTCGGGACCTTCCCAGTAAAACTAACCATACTGATGGTGCTAAACCATGTGTGGAAGGAATACGAGTTTAACTTCCACCCATTTCCATTGGCAACGGGGGTACTCACCGAGGACGGTCAGGGAACGAAAGAGCATCGGGCCTATCTCCTTTCCTTCCGAGGTGGAGTGTTGGTGAAAAGGGTGGATTGCGAGCCTCTCTGCGAGCCGTACACACTGCACTGGTTCATGAGGCAATTCTGGTGTCTGCAGTGGCTAACCCCGCAGGTCTACTGGGAGGTGATCCATGAAGAGAAACCGCATGTAATGAGGAAATTGTGGCTCATGTTCACACATGAATATGGGAAAATGCGAAATGCATTGCCTCCATCCACTACCGCCTTTGGACTGGTGAAGGAGTATGCCATCATATAGGAGGCAGCTTATCCGGGGGAAATGCTGAAGCATCCAACCATTTGGGCCTGTGACAGTGGGCCTCCCCTATCCTGAGGTTGGGGTTAGAGGGTAGTAAGGTCTTCTGACAATGGCGGGGCTGCCGTGGCGGATAAACCTGCACCAGCTGAGGGTGAGGCAGTGGCGGAGGATCCAACAACAGTAGTGGACCCGGTTGTCCTGGAAGAGCAGAGCCATCTGAAGGGGGGCCACTGAGGGGAATTCCACAGGATATCCACTCAGGCTCTAGGGAAGCAGCTACGCCATATCGAAATGCTAGAGAATGCTGTTTTTTCAGAGTCCTGTGACATTTGGGATGTTAATCGACAAAACCTCAGCCGTCCCGAGATGTGGGAACACCTGAATAGCCTTGGGAAGTATTTATCGGGTATAAGACCTTTCCGGGATGGTTTTGCGGTGTCTCCGGTGGAGGCAAAGTGATATCTCGATGAGCTGGAGGACTATATACATTTTAGCTCTGCCTCGCGTCCAATGACAGACTGGGTGAGGGTACTGCTGGGTCGGACGGTCCCCCCACAACTGTCAGCCGCCGAGTTGAGGGAGCACTTCTTCTTATAGAAAGATTTCTACGAATACTCTCCGGGTGACGATGCTGATGAAGAGAGACCATTGGAGTAAGGCGAAGTCGGCGATCAGGACTCGGATATCGATGATTTCATAGTGGCTCTCGAGGTAACATTCCTAGTTTCATTCCTCGGGGTCTGCTCTCAGGACATTATGGACTTCTTACTAACATCTGAACCATGCAGGAGGACCTAGTACACCGAACTCTCTCTCTCCCCTCAGTGGGTGATGATGTAGGACCATCGGAAAATGCGCCTGTGGGTGCGTCCAATTTGGTGTCTGGCGGGGCTAGGGAACTTAAGGTGGCCCCTCCAGAATCTCAAGACCATCCGACAATACACAGGGGCCATGCCTCAGGGTCCCATCAACATCGACTCCGGAGTAGTACCAGGAGTTCAATCTCTGTAAGTCCTCTCTGCTGAACTCATTACTTTCACACACCAATCGTGCCAACTGACATCCATTCCCTTATCTGTCACGTACAGTTCTCTGACTGGCGTGGGCTATTGCGGAGAGGCAGGTCGGGCTATCTGGCGGCATCCCTCCTAGGGGAATGCCGGTGATCGTGGAGATCATTACTCTACCCACCTGAGCTGTTGTGTCTCCTATCATTGGAGATACCACTAGTGGGGTAGTGCCTGTGGTCATTGAGGTGGGGTCCGACGATGAGGATAAGTCAGTCAACCCATGTCTCGATGCGTCTGATTCAACTCCATATGTCGCGCCTGATCCCACGCCAGATGCAGATCCCGCTGAAGACTTCTTGCGGGCGTACCCCACCTATGAGCCTGCTAATCGCGCGGACTGGGATGAGATGGCCTTTGATGAAGAGGACAGAAAAATAGTCTGTCGCTGATCATGGAAGCTGATCACCCGCTTCATCAATGACACCCCCGAAGCACTATGGCTGGAAGAAACAGACAGACTACGCTTGCGGTTGCACGAACTGTGTGTTGCGGGAGTGGATGACCAGTTCCCTAATATGCTCATCGGTGATCCTATAGCAGAGAAGATCAGGGAGTATGATCGCGGTATTAGTGTGGGATGGAAGAGGAGGAAGGCGATGAACATGAAGAATCTCTAGGAGGCTGAAAACGAAGTCCAACACCTACTGATCCGGGCAGATGAGGACTCAACCTCTCTTAATGCACAATCTAAGCCAATCATGCGATTAAAGGCCCATCTGGTGGAGGAGGAAGAGAATTTGAGGTAGGCTTCTGAAGAGATTTCTGTTATTCAGGCTGATGTAGAGCGGGCCCGAGCTGAGGCTGAGGAACTGCGCCCATCACTACTGAAGAGGAGTGGGATTTTATTCGGTGGCAACAATTCTTGGATGCCACAAGTTGAAGAGTAGAGGAGATGCAACACTCTTTTGACAGGTTCAATCCATCCATGGGGGGAGTTGAACCACGGGTACTGTAATGATTACAAACCCTTAATCATACTTTCTTGCTTTAATTTTTTTAGCGTCGTATCATGCATGAGTTCCATTGTTTGCACTGGTTCATTTCATCCTTACAATGTTTTCGAAACATCTAGTGACAATTCCCTAAACTCACGTGGGTCCGGATCGATGTGAGAAAGAAGAGATAGTTGCCTCATCGCCCCATCCAAACATAGGAGTGAAATCAAAGCTTTGGGCATCCAGGGTTTGGATAACCGGTCCAGATTTCTGGGAAATGGGAGAGACCTGACTGGAGAAGGAAGTTCCCAGAACAACCGAATTATCACTTTTCCAGCATGCTCTTGTGCATGAACGGTGCATTACCAGGGGCACTGAAAGTGATCCGAACAGATGGGAATGGGAAGTGTGAATCATGATACCCACGAATTGGAACAATGTGGGTGTGGCGTGACAATGGTGGATAGCTGCTGACCGTGGCGGAAATGCAGCATCCACATCGCTTCATCTTGAAATAGGGATTACAAATGAGGGCTGACAGCTAACCATGTTCTCAACACGGGGCCAAACTCAAATATCATCGATCAGTCTTTCGGTAAGTTGGCCCAGGATAGAAGGCGGACCATAGGTTGAGCATCAATACTATTAGGGGGTCCTTCCAAACATGACCAGTCTTCAATAACATTGGCCTAGGACAACAGGCATACCATAGGTCGAGCATCCATACCATTAGGGGGTTCCTCCAGACATGAAAGGGGACGAGAGTTCGAATATGGGCCGCATGAAGCGTGGGATGTGGAGTGATGGTTGGTTCAAAGAGAATCCAACACTCATGAAATTACTCCACTATGGTGGGAGTACACTAGATGGGTGCATCAGTTTGTCCATGGATCATTCCATCTTTTAGACAAGGCCTCTCTAGAGAGGGGGTCTGTCACTTCCCCATTTCATCTTGTGGAATTCTGAACTTGTTCAGGGCAATTATATAGTTGTAGGGTCCCCTACGAGGGGTCCATCTAGGGGGGCGGAAAGGGGAAGTACATGATTTATGATTCATGTGGGATGGACCCTAGTAAAAATACTATGGTGTCCCTACGTTTCCCAGGAGGATGGGAATCAAGCCACACGTAGTTCTAGAAGCACAATTTAACGTCATGTAGGACGGAGAGTCTGGTTGTGCCGGTATGCATCTTACCAAAACTACTAAGCCCATGTGAGTCATACTCGATGTGGAAAACAAGCATTAATGGGGGAATTTCACGACACATGAATGGCTTGGTTTGGGCGAAGGGGTGCCCATTGAATACCATCCCAATGATGCTAACACGTCCATGTGGCACACCTAGATGCACGAAGAGATAAAGCCGAGTATATAGAAATTTCACTTGAACATGATGAAGTGGAAATGTGTGAGTCATGATTCTTGAGATTTGGATCACAATGATGGTGGTGTGACGATAGAGGATAACTGTTCACCATGGAAGAAACACAGCACCCATATCCTGTTAACTTGGAATGGGGACAGACAAATGAGGGTGGACTGTTGACCATGTTTGAAACAAGGGACCATGTCGCAAATGGCATCCGAGATCCATAGGGATGTTGGTCCGAAATGATTGGAGAGCCCTTAGGCCCAGCATCCATAGAGAGCCCTTAATCCTATCATCCATGTCATCTGAGGGTCCTTTTGGATGTGGAAGAGGATAAGGATCCAAATGGCGAGCTCACAAAGCTTGGTCATGGAACGAGAGTAATGTATGCATGAAAATCCCACACTTTGGGATTTTTGTCAAAACTCATCTAAATACATTAATGAGACTCATTAGATAGGGGGAGTCGAGTCCCTTCCCATAAAGAGATCTTAGTTTAGGTTCGTAGAATTCAGACCATGGGTGGGAAGAAACACATGAGGCACATGGTGGGGTAACTCAGATACGTGACGTGAATCGGAATAGGGGGTGGTGACCACCACATGCTTCTCAGAAGGTTATAGGTCGAGGGACTAAAAATTAGAGTTGAGTTGGGCCTAAATCAAGGTGCGAGGGAATTCTTACGTACCCCATGAGGATGGGGTTCACGCTGCATGTAATTCTTGAGATTGTCTTAGTTCAAGGTCTTAGAACTCAGACCATGAATGGGTAAGGAGGGAAAGGAAAACACTGTATGGTTGTTACAAAACCCGACGCGAATGAGGATATAAGCCCTACATACCATGTGTTCTCAAGGGAGGTGCTCGAGTCGAGAGACCGAACACAAATGTTGGGCTGGGCCTACGGGGAAGTGCCTGGGTGCTCCTACATATCTAATACGGATGAGAATCAAGCCATACGTAGTTCTAGAAGGTGGCATGGTAAGGTACCAGTGCCAGGGAAAAAGGGTAGTGTAGGCATGACCCTTGCACCAAAATAAGAAGAATTTGATAAATCGTGTTTGTCCTTTTATGGTGAGTGGTTTTTTTGAAGCGACAAGCCTAGGGTAGAAAGCCCTAGTGTCTCGACAAGAATCAAGTCATGGTAGGCATTGAAAAATGGCATGGTGAATAACCAATAACCGACGTGAATTCCTCTATGATGAGGTCATCACAATGTAGTTCCATTTTTTTTGTGCGGCCAGGATGATAATATCACAGTTTAGGGTCATGTGATAGAACCATTCATGCATTTTAACGTCATGCAGTGCAAACATAGCAGAGATGATACTAGGCAGGGAATGGGTACGGTTCCATGAAACATAATCGACATGAATGGGGACATGATCCCTCATCACACCATAAGCAATTCCTAGATAGAAACCTCAGTCCAAGGGGGCCCAAACTAGGGGGAGAGTGAAAGGGGCATGAGGAACTAGCTCCCAGCTGAGCTGGACTCGGAAACAAGACGTCCGGGTGACCCATCGCATCCCATGGGGATGAGGATGAGGACAAACATATCCCTCAATAAATATCATTATTTATGGTCTTAGAGCTCAGACTGTGGGAGCCCCGATGGATGTTGTATTGCAGATTTGTCCCCCTGACGTGCAGAGGTGCAGTGAGGGGTAGCACCAAGAGTGTAAAGATTCTACCTGGACACGGTGTGGTGGAAGATAATTTGAATCATGAAACCAACATTCAAGGTCTGAAAGGGCTGGAGTGAAGATAAGAGAATTCCACTGACCGTGTTCGCAACATAGTAAACTATCACGTTATCCTAAAATGTGGAAAAACAAATGAGCATGAACTACTGACCAAGTTCTCAACATGGGATATGTATAAATTTGTTGTCTGAAACCCTCAGGGGGCATTGGCCCATAATGGTAGGATACCCCTTACACGTAGAATCCAAGCCGTTCTTGGGGGTCCCTTTGGCTGTTAAAGATGAGGGAAGCCCAAATTAAGGGGAACATGAAGCTTGAAAATTTGAAGGAACAAGAACAAGTTGAATCTGACACACCTTGTCCTAGACTAGAGTACTCTTAACACATTTGAAAACCCCTACAAGGGGTCTAGGGACACAACTTGAGGGTAGGCAAGAGATGGCGGAATCCCAGGAGAATGGGGGGCATGGTGCCAAGAACCATGTACGACACCTATTTATCCCTTTCATGGAGAGGAACATGCCAAGGGGCCTAGCTGATCTGGAGATCGGGAGATCTCTAAGTGGTGGGGCTAGACCCGATGTCTAGACATTCGGGTGGTCCTACGTATCCCATAAGTATGTGAATCAGGCCACACGTAGATCTAGAGTGGTGACTTTTAATGTCGTGTGAGATAGGAAATAGGAGGGGTAATTTTCAGAACGGGGTGCATGTGGTGTAGCTATCGCAAACCCGTCATGAATGAGGACATAATCCTGTACCATATCACGCGGTCCCATAGTGAAATTCCCGAAGGCAGGGTAGAGAAGACAAATTAGCAGAACACAAGTTGAACACAGTTCTGAAATGATCTCATTTTACGGTCTTAGAGCTCGGACCAAGGAGGGATGAAAACCTTCCAAGTAAGCGCAGACCTCGACCCAATCAATAAGCCCATGTGAGTCATTCTTGGTGTGGGAAACAAGGGAGGAAGGTATTTATTGCAATACGTGGAACGTCCATCAGAGGGAAATCGGTGTAGAGCCCCATAGGACACCCTTACCGTGGATTTATTCTTCTAACGCGCAAATGTGCCCTAAGGAATAACATCAAGAGTGTCGGAGATCTACTTGGACATGAGAAGGTAGAGAAGGAGGTGAATTTTGTAACCAACATTTTGGGCTTAATTGGGATGGCGTGGTGATGGAGGATAACTGTTAACCATGGAGGAAAAACAGTATCAATATCGCGTTAAGCTGGAGTGGGAACAACAAACGAGCATCGACCAATGACCATATTCACAAGGCGATATTTGTATCAATTTTTTGTCATAAACCCTCATGGGAAATGGCCGGAAACAGTAGGAGATCCCTTAAGCATAGTATCCATGCCGTTCGGGGTCCGTAATAGTTGGAGGGCCCTTAGTACTAGAATCCATGCCACATGGGGGTCCCTTCGGTTGTGAAAGGTGATGGAAGCCCTAATGAAGAGAAACAAAACGCTTGAAAAGTGGGTGGAAACATGTCCTAGTAGAGTCTGATGATCCAGGTAATGAACCAGAGCACCCATAGGCACATTGGTGGACCACCAAAAAGGGTTGACGAAGTGGCGTGGAAGAGGTAAGCCAAGGGGAAAAGGTGGGATGGAGATTTCTAAAAGATGGGACTGGACTCAAAACATGGACCTTCAGGTGGTCCTACGTATCTCCTAAGGATGGGAATCAAGCAACACGTAGTTCTCGAAGACACCTAGGGGGTAGGATACCCTAACGAGGACATGTACGGCGTGGCGAGTAACCTGACGTGAATAAGGACATAATACCATACCACGCCACACAGTCCCATAAGAGAGAACCTAGGCCTGGGGCCTGAAAAGGCCAAGGGGCTTGATAGCTAGGTGTTGGTCGGGGAGGCTGGGCCTATTCGTAGTTTAACGTATTGCAGTGAGGGTGAAGGTTAGGGAAAAGGATTTCATTGGACAGGGGAGGTGTATAACACAAATGGTAACCCGACGTGAATGAGGACGTAATCCCACACCACATCATACACTACAAGAATGAACATGTGCTAGGGGGCTCGAGAAGGCCAAGGGGCCTGAGGCTGGGCCTCGGTCAGGATGGCCTGACCAGCTTGCAGTTTAACATCTTGCAGTGAGGACGAGGGTGGGATAAGGTGTCTCTTCCGGGGGTCTGTAAGGAAAAACGAGTAACCCGACATGAATGAGGACATAATCCCATACCACAACGCACAATCCCATCATAGAAAACCTGGGCTAGAGGCCTAATAGTTGGCCTTGCCCTGAAAGAGTTCATCACTTCGGGACGGGGCAGAATGAATCACTACACTCAGTGTTTGGGACATCATGGGGTGGAACTGATGATCTGGGGCGGCTGTGGACCATTTTCAAAACATAGAGTCCCTATGGTGACTTGAGATGGGATCAACAAATGAGCATCGACCACTGACTGCATTCAAAATGCAGGACTTGTATCGACTTTTTGCTCGGCGTCTTGGAGGATGTTGGTTTAAAATGGTAAGAGGTCCCTTAGGCCTAGTATCCATATCGTTCAGGGGCCCTTCGGGATGGGGAAGGTGATGGAATCCCGATCATGGAGTGGGTGAAGCATAACTGTATCCATCTACGAAAAAGGCGAACATCTCCAGGGAGGGGGACATATAGCCGGTTCGAGGCTAGCTTGACATGAATTGGGGAAAAAGTATGCACCCTACCATTTTTCTTGACCCGAGGGGAAGATTCTAGATTTTGGGCTAGGCTTAAAGACAAAATGTCTAGGCGTTCCTACGTATCCCGTGAGGATCGGAATCAAGCAATACGTAGTTCTTGAAAGTCATACAGTTTAACGTCGTGCGATGTAGACGGGGGAGGATAGATGAACAGGAGTGGGCACATGGTGCGACCATTATAATCCTAATATGAGTGGGGATAAGGAATCCTACACTACATCATGCGAGGACCCTCTGAGGAAGCTATACCCAGGGGGGTAGTCAAAGAGAAGGGTTTGAGATTGGGCTCAAAATGAAGCATCCGAGCGTTCCTACCTATCCCATGAAGATGGGAATCAAGCTAGACATAGTTCTAGAAGCACAATTCATCGTCATGTATGACGATGGAACACATCTCATCTGAGGCTGTGTATGGTATGGCGAGTAACCCGATGTGAATGAGGACATAACCCCATACCACACCATACAATCCCACAAGGGATCCTAGATCGGGGATAGTCTATGAGGCCTGAGGCTGGGCCTCAGTCAGGAATCCCTGACCAGCTCGCAGATTAACATCATGTAGTGAGGAAGAGGGTCAGGGGCCCAGAAAGATCAAGGGAATCGGTCAAGAAAGAATGACTAGCTTGTAGTTTATTGTCATACAGTGATGACGAGGGAGATCTCAGTCTAGGGTCATAGAGCTCGGTCTATTTTGCAGTTTATTGTCATGCGGGACGATATTGAGCAGTTTAACGTCATGACCGATGAAGATGAATAGTCTAACGTCATGATGGATGACGATGTAGTTTAACGACGTGTAGGACGATGTTGCAGTTTAAAGTCATGTAGGACTAGACATTTTTAGGTCCTATAGGACCATCATGCAATTTAGGGTCATGAGAGACCATACGGTTTAAGGTCATGTGGGATCAGGGTGCAGTTTAGGTTCATGCAGGACCCAGAGGCTCAGGCAATGTATTGCTTGAGGAACTTGGAATTTGTGGGAGGAGTAATGTGCTCACCATCCATGGTTACCAAGGATTACACTGCATTGGATTAGAGCTTATGGATGATTTAAGGTCCTCACCATTTGGGCTCCAGCATGTGTGGTTTCCTTCTGATGATCATTGGTGCTCGGAGGCCCAATACCAAGTCTCATCGCAAAAAAGAGTGAAGGCGAACCTTCTTGTTGAGGGCTTTGGATATCTTGTTCTGATGCCTTTTTAGATTGTGCCGGGAAAAAAAGCATGTTCGTGTCCTGTGCTTCTAATTCTGATAGACGGAGTTTTGCCACCTTATCTAGCGCCTATTGGTCATAAACTACAGCGCGTAATGATGGCAACTGGATCTCGATGACCAGGACAGCCTCAGCCCCATACACCATGGAATATGGAGTCACCTGGGTCGAATTGTGAGTCGTCTTCTGATATGCCTAGAGGGCATTGGGGATCTTGTCCGACCAACTTTTCTTATTCTGACCAACAATTTTATGCAAAATGTTAGAAAGGGATTTGTTGAATGCCACGATATGTCCATTTTCTTACGTGTGATAGCGAGAGGTATGATATGAACGGATATTGTAGCTGGAGTACAATTTCTTTAGCTTGGCTTCTCGGAAGTTGGTGTTGTTTTCAGTGAGGACAACTTGAGGGACTCCAAACTTGTGGATGAAATTGGAGCTTACAAAGTCAACGATGGAACGTGCATTGACTTCATTGGGTGGAACAACCTCTACCCACATGGAGAAGAAATCTGTAGTAGTCAGGATGAACCTAAACTGGTGAGCTATTGCTAGTGGATATGGTCCCACGACATCAATTCCCCATACACCAAATGGCCAGGAGTACTTGGTACAGTGGAGAGGCTCTAGCGGCTAATTCAGGAAGTTAGAATGAACTTGGAACACGTGGAATCTCTTGGAAAACTCAATACAATCAGGGATCATAGAGGGACAGAAGTACCCCAGTCTCCAAATCTAATGGGATAGCTTTGGCCCAGCCTGGGGGGCACCGCAAGAACTAGCATGAACCTCTTGATTGACTTGGGAAATATCTACTCCTCGAATGAAACGGAGGAGAACACCATCGAAACCAAACTTATGGAAGATCTACTCATGACAGGGACCACTCTGGAGGGTAAACTATAGTGTGCGGCATTAGATTCGCTCGCATTCGGACTAATCATCAGGGAGGCGACCATTTTGGAGATACTCGACAAAAGGTTCCCTCTAGTCGGGAGTGGCCTCTACCACTGCATCTGAATAACTTGGGGCTCCTTGCGTGGAGGATCCGGCGGTGAGATGGCTTACCTGCGGGCCATCATCATCTTCTAGGGTGATGGGGGAAATGAACTTTAGGTGTGCCCAATGTATAACAAGATCATCAAACTCAGGTTCTGCAAGTGATGCAGCTAAACACACCAAAGAGTCTGCTCGACAATTTTGTTACCGATGGACATGAGTAACCTCTGGTCGAGAAGGGAACAGGGCCATTAGATAGAGGGTGAAATACAACAATGGCACGAGCTCTAGCTTCTTGAAAACATAGTTTCCATTGACCAGCTTGATTACTAGTTCAGAATACCCATTCACATGCAAATGGGGCACATCGATCTCAAAGGACAACGTGAGGACAATGATGAGATCCTGATAATTTGCCTCGTTGTTGGTGCAACCTTCGGACAATAGGAAAGAGTATGGAATAACTGCTTGTGCCGGAGTGATGAATATGACACCCAAAACCACTCTTTTGAGCTTAGGATCATTGACCCCCTACCAGTGGGGCTCCGAGAGGCACCATCGAAGTGCATTTTCCAACATGAGTCAACATGATAGAATGAGAGGATTGCCTCATCAGGAATATCCAGGTCTAGGGATTGATCCATAGGGGTTGGATGGGAATCTAGGAAGTCTTCCAACGCCTACCCCTTGATGGAATTCTGAGGCACAAACCTGATATCGAACTGCTAGAGAATTACTGCTCAACGCGCTAGTCGTCCAGTCAACATGTGGTGATTCAGAATGTACTTCAGTGGGTCCACCCTAGAGACCAATTGTACCTCATGGTGCTGCAGGTAGTGTCACAATTTATATACTGAAAACAATATCACAAGGCATCTCTATTCTATGGGGGAGTATCTGGTCTCTGTATCTAGTATCATGCTTCTGAGGTAGTATAGGCTGTTCCATATCCCCTCATTGTTCTTCTCATTGATTAGGGTGCAGAGAGACTGTTCTAGAGCGGTCACATAAAGTTCCATTGGCTTTTCGGCGACGAGTGGAATCAATACTAGATACTGGAGCAGATACTGCTTGATTTCCTCAAAGGAGGTCTAACACTCTTCATCCCATTCATAGGTGGAGCCTTTCTTCCTTAGCCGGGAAATGGGCTCACACTTGCCATCCAGATTCTCAATGAATCGACATATGTAGGCTAAGTAACCTTGAATACCTCAAAGCTCTCTAATATTACTCGGGGGAGGAATCTAGATGATGGATTTGACCTTCTCTAGGCCGATCTTGATGCCTCGGTTTCTAACAACAATTCCAACAAACCTCACGGAGGTGACCCCAAAGGCACACTTCAACAGGTTCATCTTCAGGTGGCGGGAACAGATGACACCGAACACTTTCCCAAGGTCCTCGAGATTGTCCTGGCACTGGTAGGATTTGACCACAAAATCGTCCACATATAATTCCACCAATTTTCCCAAAAATGGCTTGAATAAGCGATGCGTGGCCCGCTAACAGGTCGCACCTGCATTTTTTAGGCCGAATGGAATAACCTGGTAACAGAAAGTACCTTGGCGGGGGGGGGGGGGCTAAAACTGGTGGTCCCCTCATCTTCGGGGGCCATCCAGATCTTGTTTTACCTAGAATACCCATACATGAAGGAGAGGGCTTGGAACCCGACTGTGGAATCAATCAAAAACTCTATCACTTGGAGGGAAAAATCATCCTTCGGACAGTGGATGTTGAGATTGAGGAAGTCGATAAAGACTGTGATCTGCATGTTCTTCTTCTTGACTGGCACAATGTTGGCTAGCCACTTGGTGTAATGGACTTCCTTGACGATTTTGTCTTTGATAAGATTATCAACTTCAGCCTCAACCATGACACCGTGAGAAGGGTGCATCATTCTGGGAGGTATCTTGAACTCGTGATGGGTTTTTGAGAGACTAAGGCGATGGAAGACTACCTAAGGATCCAATCCTGGAATCTCATTTTAACTGCAGGAAAACACATCACGGTGTTGTTTGACAAAGTTCACATACCGCTTCTGCTCTTCGAGGGCCAAGGCGGCACTGACCAATGTGGGTCTCGGATCTGCCTCACTACCATTGACCACTTGTACCAGTTCATCAACCGTGATAGAGACGCCTTCTTCAAATGTGGGGGGAGCATCCTCTAGGTCCTCTTCTCCACTTGTGGAGGAATCTTCCATGGGGGGAGTCATCTCCAAGCCATTATACTCTGATTGGAGGCTCGTGCCAGCTTGAGCAGCAGTGGTCATCATGTCAGGAGATTCATGCACCACTGAGACCATAGCGATGAAGGCAGCTGATCCAACCCCATCCGGTCATCAGCCCATGTGGCCGCACTTAATAACATCAAAGTAGTAGTGGCATGTAGGCTTCAGATGGTTAATTCCAGCTCAGCAAAATAGATATGTATGGCATACCACCTTTTCCATGAGCCTGACTTCCCGATACCGTACATGGGTAGGAGGTTCCGGGATCACCCAAGCATGATTTTAATAGGAGTACAAGGTGATTTACCACCATCAATTGGACCTAGTAATACTCCTTCCTCTTTTACCCGAAACGAAAAAGAATTTACCTATTTCGGGGGTCGTGGCCTCCAGTCGATGTATTGGGAAGACATAGGCGTCATCCAGACCTGCCCAGGGATCACTTGTGACCATGGTGGGTTCAACCTCACATTCCAGAATCTACTAATCCTTGCTCTTGTAATAGTCCCCATCCAGATAACAGGCTTCACAGGAGGCGAAAAGGGATTCATATCCTTGGAGCACACCTACTCAACCTTTTAGGGAGTATTTGAGGCATTGGTGATATGAGGAAGGGACCAATGTATGCGGGTGGATCCATGGCCTGCCCATCAATGCGTTGTACGGAGTGTCCTGGGAGACAACCATGGATTTGGTACTCGAAATTAGGCCACCTAATTGTGTCTTCAAATGGATCTTGCCGACCAGGGTCTGCTCGGTCCTTTCTTATCCCTGTATTTTGTGGTTGGAAGGAGGTAGATCATCCTCAAACAACCCCAGCTTCTGCAATGTCCGGGATGGGATTAGGTTGATCCCAGAACCCGTGTCAAAAAGATAGCAGCAAACTTCCACACCATTGAACTGGTTAGTGCTGTAAAGTGGATGAATGTTCCCCTGTATAGGAGGGTCTTCGTCTTCACCAGAGAATGAGACAACTGCCCGGTATTCGGCGTTCTAAATTTCCTCGGCGTGGAAGTCTTCTGCAGCTGCTACCTACATCTCAAATTGGAGGGGGATACTTATGGCCTCATAAATCTCCTCACGCATTTCAGAAGATAGGCGAAGAGACTAAAGAATAGAAAGGCTCACTCAAATGTCGTCAAGGTGCTTCATAACATCATTATTCCGGTATAGACATGAGCTTCTTCTTATAAGAGGCTTCTCTACAACTGGAGGGACGGTGAACCCTGCCGGCTGGACCGGCGGCCGACTAGTGATAGGTATGTCCATTCTATCACTAGTTGAGGCCTAAAGAGTTTCTTCTAGATGAAGACTAGACAACTCAGATTGGCATGCGGTAGGGAAAGACTGGCTGCAGTACAGATGAAGAAGCTCTTCCTGATCTAGTCGCACAAACGGCAGTGGATGTAGATCTGAGGGAACCATATGAGGAGGATGAGCATGTCGAGCCTTGCGCTGGGCCTACTGTCTGGTTTCATTAGCGTGAACGACCTGTACGTAGGTTCCAACTGATGCACCCCGATGACACATGTAGTCACGGCTTCGACGACATTGACTTTGACTATGGACATTGGGGAGGTTCGCCTGGAGTTCCCCCTCGTCAGGAGTCATATAGGGATTTACCAACTCCATGGTATTAACCGAAGTGTAAACCTGACAATAGCTTGACGAATCATCCACCATTGGGATGATTCTGGGAGTCATAACCATCTCAGGGGGCATGAAGTCACCAAGAGGGAGGGATGATGACGGCAGAGTTGGGGCATGTTTCTTCTTCTTACACCGCCACTGCTTGCTCTTCTAGGAAGAGGCCGGCTGAGATGATGACGTAGAGGCGCTAGTCGCAGCTTCTGAAGGCTCCGGCTGATTCAGGCGTTCCTGAATAATACCATGGTTACCGGTGACTTTTTTATGAGCCATCCAGTAGTCATACTTCTGGGATCCACGACTGGGAAACTGCTGCCACTCGCCTTCGTCGTCGCTACCGCTTCCTACCTTTACACAGACACCTGCCACTTGTGTCAGGGCCGGGCCCAACCTAACTTTGTTGTTATAGAGATTGTCTTGGAGCCAGTATTTAAACACCTAGAACTACCTGAGGGTGTTCTACAGGATCCGATGATAGGGGCAGTAGTTGGGGCGATCAGTGAGATTCGCCTCTGCCGACCTTCTTCACTCAGTTAAGCACACAATCCCCTGCTCTAGGGAACTAAAGAAGTAGTCGAGGACCTGATTCTCATTAAATGAGTATGTATGGTGCCTTATTTCTGGATAGGGGGATATGAGATCCTGGCCTTGACGAGGGGTCGGAGGGGCCTGCCGAGGGGGTGGAGCCTGATTGTCCTGCCTAGGTGGTGTTGGAGTGTTGCGTGGGGGAACCTGCCGATTTTGAAGCGGTTGATGCTGGGCGGAGGCTGCACCTAAGGTGGTGGGTTTCTGCGGGGTTGTATAGCCTGTGCCACTAGTTGAAACTCTAGCTGCCTAGGGGCTTCTATTTTGGCTACTAAAACGGGCTCGACTCTGGCATCCCTCCTTGCGGTGATCACAGGGGGCAGCAGACGCGCCTGAATAGCCTATTGCAGAGCTTCCTCGAGGTGCTGAATCTTATCTGTGAAATCTTGAAACCCACTAGGGTAGATATGAGTGGTCAGGGAAGGAACCAGTTCTACTTTGACATTCCCTATGCACATCGTAAATAGTTCTTCCTGAGTCAGTGGAATTTCGAGGGAGTATGTGAGACCCTTCCACAGGGTGATGAAGTCTGCGACTCCCTAATCACGACTTTGTTTGCATTTGAAGAGGTCTTCAATATTGGTCTTTCGCGTGGTGGAGCTGAATTGGTATAGTAATTTCCAGTGAAGATCTTCCCATCTGGTCACCGACCCAATAGAGAGCTGGCTGTACCAGATGAATGCAGGGCCCTCCAAAGTCTGCACAAAACATTGGAGCTTGGAGGATTCCTATTGTGCCGGGGTCCCCAAAATGGGGCCAAACCTAGAGGAAAAATGAGCCAGGTGTTGCAGCAGGTTCCCGGTCCCATTAAAGGGCGAGAAAGTGGGATTTCCAATTCCCAAAGGTGAATTCATATCATCCACCCATGCGGGATATGTCTTGCCATCTGGTGGGACTGCCACCTGTTGCGTTTCCAACACCTCGAGGTAGGCGATGAGGGCCTCTATAGGATCATCAGGGTGGGGGTACTTGTCTTGACGGGGATCCCTAACCACGAGTGTGTTGTTGGGATCTTCAAAATGGTAGACAGCTTCAACGGCTCGTGGAGCGACTAACGGAACAGCCCGCAGGGTGGCTGGGAGAACTCGGGATGGATTCCACAGATTGACTCACCATTCAGGAGGATTTAGTGAGGCGTGTCACACCCACTTTCTATGAGTTCCATATTCTACCCTTTCTGCAGGAGTAGCATGAGCAGGGTTTCCTGGAGGCATGTTACTGGGGGGAAATTGTTCCTACCCCTGCTACCCCGGCTTAGGATTACCATTGTCAGGTCGTTGCTCTATAGCGCACTCGTCCAGGAGTTCGTCGACCATCCTCTTCTTCTCATCACGTTTCTAGCATAGTACGACCTTCATGGGGTATTCTTCTACCTTCTGTACTGAGGTAGTTGGGTCGGAGTGCTTGACAACTCCGACATTCTCTTTACCCTTACTGGAATTTCGGCTGAGTACCAACCACTCGGTGGGTGCAGGGAAACCTATGAGGTTCTTCTGCTGACGGGTAATCCTCCCTGATAGGTCCAACAATGGTGGCACATCCACAAGGGGTATTTCTCCATAAAGAAATTATATGCCATTCTCTTTGTCCACTATGTCAACCATGTGTACTGTGACCCTTTCCGGGGGCATGTCCTCGATATCACATAGTGAGTCAGGCTGCCGTCGAATATGGATGAAGAGGAGGGATGCGTACTTCCCCCAGCCACATAATTGCATGTGGGGGTATCCTCCCTGATGATTTTCTGGAGTACATTGAATCTCGGAACACATTTTTGAAGGAGGGTCATCTGACGACCTATTGACTTAGGGCGCAGGGCCATAGGGAGTGCGGCCAAATCGACCAAAAGACATTGCTCGCTGATTTCCACAAAGTGAACTTGGATCTTGGGGTACACCACCCAATAATAACGAAGGCGGATGTGTGTCGCCCATAGGGTTTTACGGAAGAAGTTGAATTCCTTTGGGGTGAGGGATTTTGGCATATGAAAGTTCGATGCTGCCGCGAGCCAGAACTTCTTCGGGAAATTATCTGCCGCAAGAATGTTCCAGAAGCTCCTGCACTCGGATTCAGGGTCTGTCTCTGTATTTCCCCACTCATCAACTGGAGGTGGCTGAGGAACCGGTAGTGGTACAGAGGTGGACCATTGGGACAGTAAACTAGTTGGCGGATAATATGGTGAACGAGCCAACTGACCACTGAGTTCCGGGCCATCCTCCAAAGAGTGGGGTGACCTGACCACAAAGTCCCGATATGACAGGATGACAACCACTACTTCTGATGTAGGTATCGTGGTTACGGGCGACGGTTCATGCTATTGCACAGCTGCCATCGATCCCCAAAATAGCTCTCTGTGATCTCTAGTGGAGGTAGAGGGCACTTCTATGGATGACGGTGGTGACTACATGGCTGAAACCTGTGTGTCTCCCAAAAATTCCTCTTCCTGGATATACCTATGAAGAGAGGTGGGAATCCGTTGGACTTCACATTCTGGGAGGATGAGGCTAACACGCCTTGTTCGTGCCCTAGTCCTTGATATGGAGGACCGAGGGGAGGGTTCCACTACCGAGTCGTATTCTGTTTCATAATCCTAGAAGCAGGCCAATTTGATTTCCGTCTGAGCCTTCCCAGGATTTTTCTTGTGGTGGTGACGACCCACCTTCCTACCCTGAGGCGGCTCCTCGGGACAAGGCTAATTCCCAATATGTAGTCTTGGGGCCGCGCTGGTGTTAGGGTGGAGATGACTTCTACTTGAGACCACCGGGATGCGAGGAGCACATGTACAAATGTCGAAGGGGACATGGGGAGGACCTCCATGAACAATACATGTGCTGGAGAAACCTCTGTCGGAACCATCATGAGCATGGGGAGGACCTCCATGCTTAGTGCTGGCGGAGCGAGGCTGACCATCACCCCTTTGGTTTCTAGGGAGAGGAGGTCCTTTTCCCAATGTGGAGAGAATGTAAGGAGGATCCCAACATTGGAGAGGGACCAGATGGGTAATGCCTTTACATCGACGGTCAGGGTCAGGCGGCATATATCCATACCCGGTGTGGTGGGCATGGGAGAGGCCCCCGCGCCGACTGTCACCGTCGTAGGGCAGGCCTTCATTCAGGTTGGGGGTAGCATGGGGCATACCTCCATGACAAGCTTCAGAGCGAGGATGGTCCACACATTGTGGAACAATGGTACAGGGAGGACCTTCGTACGAAGTGACATCACCGTGGGCTAGTTTTTAGTGATCACTACTCATGCCTACGACCTGAGGAGTCGACCTAGCCTACCCGTTGGGCAGTTGGGGCCTCGATCCCAGTTGGGCATAGGAGGGCCCCTACTCAGTGTGGGTAGGGACTTTATGATATGCATCACCGGTGGGGGCCCTTGCTTGAAGCCCTTGAATCGAGACTCTGACCGGGCTGAGCCTGACGTCACCCACCTCATCAACATAAGGCAGGGAGTCATCAAGGAGTTCTAGGGACGGGCTCCCAAAATGATTGAACGTTGGTTTGGGGAGTAGGGGATCCATGTGAGGCCCTCGAGGGTGGAGTTGACAGAGGGGCATGGATGCCTCCAGGTCCTGGTGGGCCATTTCCGGGTTGGGATTATGTCCTCCTCCTAGTAACAACATACGAGTACATTAATCATCCTTCGTTGGATGAATTCTAATGGGGATAGGGGGAATCAGCCCCCCACGTTCGTGGATGCAGACACTGTTGTGGCAGCAGTGGAGCCATGCAGAGCGGCTGTGCTGGTGTTTCCCCTACCCCTGCGTAGGCAGGTGGGTGGTTATCGTGTCCGTGTAGCAGGAACCTGATTCATGGGGAGCAGGGAGATTTACTCATCAGCACTGCATGGAAGAGAAATCGACAACCAGTGCCCCAACGCCATCCCATATTCCGTGATCGGTAAGAGGGATCCACACCGACAAAGTTGCAGAACGGAATGCCCAACGTTCTGCTGCCCCATCTTCTGTTGAGTTTCACGCCAGGCCCGCTCTTTGCTTGGCGGGACCCGGTGCCGGATAGCTGGATCCGGTGACACGTCAATCTTCTGAAGTGTTGAGCGCTACTAATCTCCATATTCAGGAGAAGAACTTCACATTGGGTTCACCATTTCTATTTTCGATGCTTTCTCCAGGGCACTCGCGTCCGTCTGCCAGGGCACAACATGCGTGACTTTTTGTTGCCCCGCATTCCCACCTTCCAAAGGTAGGTGACATTCACTCCTTGTTTAGGGACGTCTACTCCTTGATCAAAACCAGGATGATGGGATGTCGGTTCTTCCTTCCATGGATTCATCCTCGGAACTCGTCCCCTAGTCCGATTCTCCCAAAATGATTTAGTACGTTGTTCGTGAAACTCTTCCTTGTGCCATGGTTCCATGGATGCCGGTTAATTACACCGCTTCTGTCAGGACATTCTAAAGGGTCCGGTTAGGGCAACAACCTTCAGTAGGGGGAGTAGTCATGTTGAGACATCACTGGAATGTCTAGACGTAGGAGAATTGGTGTGTCTGTCTTTTGACCCTTATTATAAGTCATTTCAAGGGTAAAAAAGCCCGAGGCATCCCACATCGAGCACGAGGAATAATATGACATTGGCATGTTTCTGAGGGTTTTAATCAGCATCCTGTGTTTAACACATGGTATGCCGTGAGTTTAACGTCCAATGCAGACGGATCAGACTGATCAGAACACTATCCATAGTGGATCTGATTGAAGAACCCCCTTGAGGGATCACCGATATTAGGGCCAGTACGTGGTCTGCTTCTCGAATACTGTGGGAGGGGAAATGAGGTGGCATGATCTCACCAGGATGTGGTGGCCCAGGTATGAATCAGGATGGATGAGGGAAAATTGAATGGAGTGGAGGAGGAATGAGATGGGACTGTTGAAAAGCAAACAATGAAGTTGGGATTAAGCCTCGAAGAGACATCTTACATAACCCCGTGGCAGGGAATCAAAGTATACATAGTTCGGTTGGTGAGAACCGGCGTGAAGGGGTGATCCCATCCCCGTGGAAATGAGCGGTGTAAAGAATGTCTAAGCCGGGGGGAACCCTACGCGCGAAGCATGGGGCCGGATCACAGTTTAACGTCATGTGTTAAGGACAAGGTGCTCGAAAGTTTAACGTCCTGCAGCTTGGACGAGGTGGGTTTACTCCACACCCCTAGGACATACATAATCGGCACCCTCTCTTCTTTATGGGAGGTATTGTACTAGCAATGCCGTAGTGAAGGGGGTCACAAAGCGAACCCTCAAGGGGTCCATGTTAGCATGGCTATGCGAATAAGAAATAGCCATTAGCGTGCCTATGCGAAGAAACATTAGGAAAAGCAATTCCACAAGTTGTATCATACATGGGACATTTATGTCACATCGTGAAAACATGGATTGTCTCACGAGAATAGAAATTTCAAAGCAGAGGGGTCCATAGGTAGGGGCCTCGTGGAGCTCGGTTTCTCTGTGTGGTGAAGGGCACTTGCAAAGGGGTGTGTTTCGCGATGTGGGTTGCCTTAGCCTTAGCATAAGGTGGAGGTGAAAGTGGGAGGTGATTCACAAAGTGTAAGGGTATTCACGGAGCACTACCTCATAGAGCATAGGTGCCTCATGAAGAAAAGTGCGGCAATGCAGTGTGCTTCGTGATGTACAATGACCCTCCCTTGGCATGTGCATCATGTGTACATGAGGGGTTTTTCGCGAATCATAAATGCTCCGAGACAACCCGGGTCCCCTTGGGGATTCCCTTCTATCGTGAAAGCCCTTGGTATTTACGAAAGTCATCCCTATCGGAAGAGGGGATCAAAACAAAACAATGCACAATCACCTTGTGAAGCAAAAATACCTCGCGTAGCTCAAGATTCTCAGAGAAAAGGGTGCATCAAAATTCAGGAGCTAGGAAGGAGAAAGGTCAGATTTTCTGTCCGAGAGGCTCAAGGGGAACTCGGTATTTATAGGCAAGGGTGGCCACGAAGGTGAGCTCATGCGGTATGAAGGGGGATTCAGTCGTTTCGCGGCAGGACACGAACATCAACCGAGATCATAGAGGGGTACCACTTCTGTTTCTTCGCGGCAGGTTCGTGAACGTTAGGGGTGTTCGTGGAGGTTACCACCACATTTTCTTTGTGGCAGGTTCGTGAATGATAGGGGCGTTCTTGGGGTGTCCTGCCTCTCTTGCTTCGCAGTGGCCGCGTTACATGGGGGGAATCCACGCCATAGCGTCGCGAGGCAGGCCACAAGGCCTTCCTTTCTTCATTCTTTTCGTCAAATATTTCGGCACCAACAAGAACATAATTTTTTTTCTTACATCTTCATATATAAATTAAAGAGATAAAGAAACATTAATTAATTATATAGAACAGAATTTTTAATCCAGACACACCAATGATCAATATGGGTAGAGTAACTCGAAGAATATACAAAAAATGAATCATATAGAACATAACATTATATATTTTATATAAAAACCCAAATATTTATCCTAAATCCAATAGTTCATATAAATATACATAGGTAATTGTTGAAAAAATAAATGACTAAAAAAGTGTGGGATAAATACCACTAAGGGAAAATACATGGTCATAAATAATACTATGAGAGTATATAGGTGTAACATGATATCATATATAATATTATGATTATAAAATCAACATATTAAAAATAAATTATCCTATAATTCCATATACCTGTAGAATAACATAAAAACGATTTCATAAATATAAGAAATGGTTCACTCCTATAACAACTATCATAATGTGGAAAAAGTAAAAATCTCTGATATATTCATAAAGAAATCTCATATATAATATACTTCAAGAACTATATAATTACATAATGATTTTAGAAATATATAATTATTATCCAACCCACCGAAAAAATTATAATCATATATATATGAGAAAAGTAAGGAAATTTGACTATATATAAATCATAAGTTTGATCTTACCCATGATAATGATGCTCATTATTAATTATATAAGGTTTCATTAAAATATAATAAAACCTGATTTCAAATATAAAATGGGTGTAAATTTATGAAGAATGTTTTTAAGAAATAAAATGGTATTGAGTGTGAGTGTATAATTTGAATTATATGGGGTAACATTGTAGCTATTTGAAAAAATATGTAACTATCATAACCAAAAATACCATTAAAAATTATAATGTAAACAAATTATTAGAATTATATTAATTATTTTATGATCAAATAATGAGTAATTATAATATATATATATATATTCTTCATGTGCTTAACATAAATATAGTTCAATGATTCGCCACATGTATTTTTGTTTGACCCTTTATTTTCTACGTCATTGGTGAATTATTAAGATCACCAAGTGTCATATTTTTTTGATAGTATTCTAAAAATTATCAATACATGTAATGTAAAAGGAGTTGTATAATTTTGAGAATCTCTTTCATTATATCCACAACTATCATCTGATCACTATATCTATAAATGATTCACATATGATCAATGAAAATATTGAAGAATGAATCAATATTCTCTGTATGTCTCGCCAAAAGATCACCAAACAAATTTAGTACATTAAACTTAGCAACCTTAACCGTTATATTTTTTCATAAATATTTTCTTTCATATACTTTATATATATTTTTGACGTGGTTTTTATTACATTCATTCTATGGGATCTAATTATGAGAAGCATGGATTCCATCTATGGATCATATTCATTAAAATGTTTTTAAATTACCATCTCACATATAATCAATATGATTTTCATAAACCACTCTAGTAATGTTCTATAAATATAATTATTGTTTCTTATGAATTATATAATATTTATCTGACTCTAAACAAAATCAGATTTATTATTATAACATGTCCTTTTTCTTACAGTGTAACCCTTATAAGAATTATGTTATAATAATTCCATCATATGCATTATGAATAAGTATCATAGAATTAATAATAATAATAAATGATATATAACAAGAAAATTTATTCATTGTGAATGTAAATAATTTAAATTATAATAGAGAATAGTTATCAATGGTGTTATAAAATAAGTTATTGAAATGGTTAAGTGAGTTACATCATTATATAAAGAACATTCATGGAGTAGAAGTGTAAAGGTAATTTTTCTCATGTAAATTTCTATTCACTCTTATGTATTCGATAATATAAAATATAATCTGTTATATGGTGTATATACAACCCCATTTATTTATACAATAAAATATTTCATTTAATTCTTTATAATTAAAAATTCATCTCCCTTTTCATCATTCAATGTATACTTATTCAATCATTACCAAGGTCATAAGAGTTTCCTTTTTAGTCATACTTTATATTTGGATTTTTTGGGCTTAAATTTACATCAATGAAAATTGAAAATACATTATTTATAAATATTAATTTCTTTTTTGCTCTTCTTTAATAGGATTATTTTCGGTGTTACCATTTTCACTGAAATTAAATTTTCATTTTCTATATATAGGGCAAATACTTACACCAGACATTGTATCTACATGACAGAAATGAATCTATATTGTATATCTACGTGATTTTCATATGATAATATGATTATCCACATACATAATTTTATTATTTCATAAGATAATTTTCGTTTCAATTTGTAATTAAAAAAAATAATTTTTAAAATTTTGAATTTGCATGTATGACATACTTAACATGGTGTAGTTTATAACGATGGTATAAATTATTGTAGTGTGATATGAAATAATTAAAATAAATTCTAATTTTCTCAAAAAATGTTCATAAATACTAATGGTGTTACATTATACTTCCAATAAAATCAATTTTGACCTAAATATTGACCTTCTAATACAATATAATGATGATATATAGGAATCATTATACCCTCATGTTCCCACATAGTTTCGTATAACATAATTTTTCTCTACAAAACATTTACCGACTGAGTCATCTTATATTGTAGAAAATTCTATGTATGATTGAGAATTTCAACTAGATGTTCCTCATATGAACGATATTCCTACAACAGTTTGAACTCTGAGTTCATTACATGTGAATGGTCATGTATGAACTTCTGCAAGATATATAAATGTAATTTTTTTTACATGAGATATAATTTGTAGAATTTATAATAAATAGGCTACCATCTAGATATAATAAATAATCTCAAAGGGACTACTATACAAACATCTTAGATTCCCTTTCTTCTCGAATCTCATAACCCTCTTACAATAAACTATTTTTATTATAATTGTTAGAGAACAAACTCCTTTATGAGACATCATCTACTATGTGATGATCATATTATATGTGATCCTTCACATTATAAATGATATTGTATTATTAGGTCTCTTAAAATTTCATTGTTATGTATCATTGAAATGTTATGATGCATGGTTCATGACAATATTAACATGTTTTTTAATTCATATCCCAAATTTATTATGTTATTATAAAAAAATTTCTCTTCATTCCTGATTTACGATCAATATTTTATTGGATATTAATTCCTTATATTTTTTAATGTACCATGATTATGTTCACATACCCACACAATCAGATATTACTCAATTATAATCTATAATTTTTATATTTTATATTTTTCCTTTATATATATAGCTGATCACAATTTTATTTACATTTCCAATCATTGGGAAATAATGTCATGTTTATTGTATAATATGAATTAAAAGATGTTATTTATTTTAAATTTTATAATAGAAGTTTAGAAAGAACTTTTAATTTTAGATGATTATATAGATAACCCCCCATTATAATGGTCAAATTAGTTCCATTTTATGATTTATTACATGATTCAACTGACATTAAAGAAAAATTATGTATTATGTATTTATGGATTTTTTTGTCCTATAAATTAGAATCAAATTAATTTTTAGTATATAAGTGATAATATGATATATTGAATATAAAAATAGAACAAAAATAAATCATTTTTTAACTAATGGATCATTAGGATCAACCATGAATTTAATAATTTGGATCTGAAATTTAATATATAAATTAAATATACATAATTTTGGACAAATTTAAATTTAGTTCCTTTATCAAATAATTTCATAGACTAGTTAATAAATTTTCAATACTCGTTTAAAAAATATTTTTTAGTAATGAATAAAATTAATATTAAAACTGTAGGTGGTTTAATGTATGATCAATATTGATAACATCATATTTGAGCTGAATTAAAAGCATTCATTTAAATAACATATGATATAAAGGACTATTTATTTATATATGTAATTATAAAATATTTAACAATTGGGGAAAACTCCATGTCGTGTAATGATTTTTTCCCATCTCAACATATCCACTCATATTGAGGTTGGTGGGAATATTCTTCTATCATGTAGATGTAATCTATTTTTTTCTTGTTTTTTTATTTTGTAAATGTATTATGACTTCATATGATCGTATATTATATATAACTATGTTGGATGGGGAAATCATTTTCCATATTCCGAATCATCCTTCTCTATATATCGATGCATAGATAAAATTGAAAACCATATTGACATTAATTAATTTAAATTAGTCTTATTACTCATTCATAATATATTTTATCTCAAATTGTTTCAAGAAAAATAATATTATATATATGTCAATTATTAATGAATATGTTGATATCTATGAGTATTTTTTTTATTTCTCAGAAAAATTATGTAATTCTATTTTACGTTAAATACATACATAGTCTTATAAAAACTAAAGAATCCCTATTGAGTATCCTCAAAATAATTATAAAAGGCGATGATGAAAATCCAAGATAACATGATTAAGATATTTATATTCTTTTTTAGAATGAGTTGCACTTGTACTCACTGTTTAGAAGAATGATGGGGCAATGCCTCTCGGTATTAACTCTCATGAACATTTTTATATCATGTGCCAGAACATACATCCAATACCTATTATTGATGATTTTTATGATCATATACAAGGATATCGATATATAAAAAACATTGAAATGTAATATGGATAACATTATTTAATTGTGAATTGAGATTATATTTCCATCATTAACTTTTTAAAAATACACAAACATTATTAATTAATATTTATTCATTTACAACATAAAATTGATCCCACTATCTTCACATATTTGATGAATATTTTATTTATATATTATATCAAAATAAATTAGTTTAGATTATAAAATAACTACAAATTTACTCAAATAAACTGGTAGAATATGAATACCATATGACGATTTAACTAAAAATATTTTGTGAAGAAAAATATGAGTATGTTCGAAGTCTATGAATAGAAATTTTAATTATGTGTTTAAAGAATCACAATGGAGGGTATATTTATGAATCCTACACTGATTTTTGTTTCTATTGAATTTACAAAACCATCAACTATAATAGTGATCAATAATATTCTAAAATAGCCTATATATTATGGACGATGTCTAATAAATGTTTCTTGAGTATAAAATTAAATAAAATTGTTTAATCGGATGAGTGTTAAGTTCCACTTTTTGGATGAATGGGAATAAAATTTTTTAGATATTAATATATGATTTCCCACTACATCTATACTCACACATCCATTAATTTGGGAATATTTGTTTATATACATTGTCACTTCAAATACGTTGATTGAATGCATCCTTGGGATGAGTGTTATGGTTTTGATTTATGAATCATAATAATTAAATTTTAATGTGAAAATTTTCCAATCATGTTATATATAGTCCATAGTAGTAATAATTTAAATAACAATATTGAGAAAAATATCCCATATCTATATGTTTTGATATAAATTTAATTCGAATGATCAGAATGAATATAATCACACAAAACTATATAGAAATTCAATATATCATATGGGTTTAATAGACAATGGACAACGATTTATTTTTACTCTAACACTATGGTATTGTGTAAACAATGAATAATGCTTTGAGTATAAATTAACATGGTACAATATCAATAATGAAGATTAAAAGATACATAGTATTCACGGATTTTTAATTTTTGGGGCATGAAATCATGGAGTAATTTCTTAAAATCTATCATTCTATATGACTACCCAACCATCCATTCATGTGATGGTTGGGTATCAGATGGAGGAAATAGAGCTATAGAAGAGTGTAATTGGTATTCATGAAAATATCCTTAAAGTTAGTATTATTATAATATTTGGGAAATGAATAAATATCCCATTAAAAAAACAAATGGAGTAGAATATTTTGGAAGATGTATAATGATTGAAATTATATATACATCTAAGAATCATCATAATGTAAACATCCTATTAAATCAGACCTTGTTGTTAAATTAAAAAAAGGATGTTGTGGATTATATATCTCAACGATTGGTTGTTATGAAAGAAGTCACTGGTCAATAGAGTTATATGATTATTTTTAAACCACATCACATAAATGTATTTAAATTGGAGAACACATTCATATATTTAATGAAAATAAGTCTTAGGGAACCTAAATCATTTAACTCCATTTTGTTTGTGGTTGATCACCATTAAAATAAATAATATTTCCATGTTATTTGACTAGTTTCTGAATATGATAAACATCTCATGATATACATAAATTAATATTTAATATATCAGTAAGGGATATTTCAATTGTATATAATTTATATATGAGCTAAACATTAATTCTTGAGATAATTAATCAAAAAATATTCGATATAATGATTGAAGATAGCTTTTCATATCATCCAGAAACATGTGTAAAAACATACAATACTATTAAAATAATGGAAGAAATGATATCACCTTACATTAAATAGTTATTATTAAGTTGTTATAGTCATCTTTCTATTATTGAGATCACATTTAATATAATTTCCAACACTATCATCCAAATATAAAATATGATGATATTTATAGTAATAGATAATTATGTAATATCATGTTGAGACAATGATAGAGATATTAAGTAGATTGAACTCAATATCAATCAATAAATTATAGATATGATTATAAATATTCATTGATATGTCAAAGTGACATTGTGTAAATAGAAGAAAATAAATGTTAATAACAAATATTATATATAATGTAATATTATAGATAAGGAATAAATTTATCTATCAATGTATATATAAGAAATTGCATTTTTTTGAGAATGGAATACTCATCCCCATATTCATCAATGCTTTCATGATCATAAGTCAACTATATACTGTGGAATATTCATTAAGAAATCCACTAAACCACTCTCATGTGAATTCTTTGTAATGTTAATAAATATTTTGGATATAGATGCCTTATTCAGGACATATAATAAGCTTATATGTTATAAAACAGATGAATAAACTAAATTGTGATTAATAAAAGTGAAAAAAACATTGACCATATAAATAATGTAACAAAACAATTCTTATTATAATTCAAATTTTATATTGAAGAATCATATTCTCTATGATGTTATGGAGATGCTAATGATGTAAAGAGGAAAAATACAAACATTTTTATCACCACAATCATGATGTCATTTTCTAGACACTATTTTAATGTTGAAGAATTTGAAACCCCATTATTATCGTGAAAATTTCCCATTAAATAATGTTTGGAGTGTTTGATAACTTGTGATAAAAAAACACTAAACATAAAGTAATAATTATTTATTTCATTATGGATAAATATAATAATACAAAATCCATTAAATTAAAAATAAAAGGAAGTTAAATTAAAAAATGAGACCAAGAATAAAGTTAAATAATAAATGGATGAACTTATCATCATCACATACTTCCATCATGATTATACTATGAGTGATTAGTATAGAATAAAGGCAACATTTTAAAATACAAAAAAACAATGAAAATTATATTAGAGAATATAAAGAATTATTTAAGAGATATGTGTAATGATATATATATATACACACACACACACACACACACACATATATATATATATATATATATTGTAATTCGAAATTATTATTATATATATGGTCATTGATTATATTCTTGTGGGCATAATTATTTTTGGATTCATGGTTACTGGATATATCATCATTGAATATAAATTAATAAAATAGGTATGTTTATTTTCATTAATTGTGAATGATATTACCAAATTAGAAATAATATCATTCAAATATAAAAAATAATTTTAGAATTAAATAAAATGATATTAATTATTTGACGTATTTTATTATTGATTTCTGTTTTTTTATTATTTAAATAAGTTTATTATTATTTTTTAAATTTAATAAAGAAACAATTTATATGTTTCAAAATATTAAGGAACGTTTTAAAAAAAAGGTTGAAAATGTCACGACCCTTCCTCGAGGATGGTGTCATGACTACCCCAAACCTGCCTTCCATAGGCCAGGGGCTGGGGACTAGCACCAAAGGCATAAATCCCGATAATAGGGAAGGCATTGCCTTCATAAAGTAAAGAAACACAACAGAGTACGCAAGCTGAAGTAAACACTAAGTAAATTGAGTACAAAAGTAAGTGATGGAATGTAATGGGCCAGAATAAAAATCCAAAAGAAAGTAAAGTACAACAGAAATGAATGTACAACAACTGTAAAGTAAAGCAGCGTGTCCAAGCTGTCCTCTAGAAACCCCACCTGAGGGTGGGTACAGATAGTCTCCTCTACTCCTCGGCTTCGGCTATCCGCTCCATGTACTTCCCATCCAGGGATCCACCTCCAGGTACCGTCCAGCTCTATGAGCTCCCACCTCGATCAGTGTTGTCCATCATCTGCATCCAACACAACGTAGTGCAAGAATTTCCCGTGTAATGGTTAGTATACGCTACTCAGTAGGGACCCCGAGACCTCCGAAGGTCTCCCAGAATCCACAAAGGATAAACCAAAAAGGAAAGTTACAATCACGAAGAAACAACAAACTCTACTTATGTATATGGCCATACATATACCTAAGTCATCAATTCCAGCTCGGCTCTAGCACACGAGCCCAAGTACAACCCATTCCACATAGGAATTCACAACCCAATCCACACAGGAATGTATATCTCAAACCACATAGGATATCAAGTCAATCACATCAAAGAGAATGATTGAAAGTCAAGACTCAGCTGACATGAGTTTCCATTTATGAAGTGCGGTGGAGATCATTAGATGTAGCCTCTGAATCATCTCCTCTACAGAACCCACATAGGATCCATGTATAGTAGTCGTTGCTGCCGAACCCATAGAGGATGCAAGTAGAGTAGTCTTTGCTGCCAAAAACATGGAGGATCCAAGTATATTAGTCATCGTTGTCGAACCCACAGAGGATCCCAGCACGGTAGTCGAACCCAGAAAGGATCCTAGTATAGTAGTCGTCCTCGTCGAAGCCACGGAGGATCCGAGTATGGTAGTCGTCCTCGTCGAACCCACAGAGGATCCCAGTACGATATTCGTCCTCGTAGAACCCACTAAGGATCCCCGTATGATAGTCTTCCTCGTCAATCCCACAGAGGATCCTAGTACAGAAGTCATCTTCGTCGCAAACAGCTCTATGGTTCCCGCATAAAGCCCGCTCGATTCTAGGAGGGTCCACTCCACGAGCCAAGAGGGTCGTTACATAAACTGACACGAAGTCCAGATTTGATGTATCCTAAAGATCCATCTCATAAAATGGAACTCAACACGACAGACGACGCGTCAATCGGACGCCCGGTCTTAGAGTTATTGGCTTTCTCGTCCCAGGGGCTCGGTTGGTTTTTAAGCTAAAACCAACCTGACCGTACTCCAGCTGCATCCAAACCACTAGCGGAGTAATACAAAAGAACCGTCTCTCTAATATGAAACCAAAGAAGTCAACGACTTGTCAATCAGACATCTGAAACTCAAGTTATAAGCATTTCTGCTCTGAGGGCCCGATTGGTTTCGTGTTCGAACATACCCAGACATAAAAAAATATTCTCAGAAACTTTGAGTGTAATATACTGAAACGACCGCCTCAATTCAAGGATCGCATCGAAACTGATTGTGCATCGATCCGAGGTCCGTAGCCCATGTTATGGTCTTTTGAATGATTCTGTCCGAATTTAGGGGGTTTGTACCCAGACCGACCCGACCCAAAAACCCATGGATCGGCCCAAACTGGGTTGACCTAACCTGGGTCCGGGTCCGGCCCGTTTGGGCACGTCCCGTCCTGGATTGCATGGCCCAGCCCAGTGCGGGAGGCCCGGCCCAGCGCGAGCGGCCCGACTCGGCTAGGCGATCGGTTCGTGACCGAGAAGGTGCGAAGGGGGGACGTCGCCCCTTTCCTGGAAAAGGAAGACTCGAGGGGTCCGCCTTACTGTACTGGTCGGGGGTTTCAACCCCCGGTTTTCTAGGTTAATGACCAGCCATTAAGGCCGGCCCGGGGTAACTGCCGCATGACCTGCCTGTCCCGCCTCCAGGTGCACTGGCGGCCAGGTGAGTCCGGATTCCCCCTTTGCTGAACAACCATGGCCAAGAGCCGGGGCTCCCTTTTGTCTGGCGCGACGCGATGGCACCAGGCCCATCCGCCACAACTCACCCCGGCCGCGGCCCTCCCTGGCTGCGGCCCTCTTCGGTGCTCCGGCGCGGCGCGACGATGCCGCGCTCCTCCACTGCGGCCCGACATTGGTTGCGGCCTCTTTCGGTCTCAACAGCGTGGCGCGACGGTGCCGCGCTCCTTCACCGCGGATTGCTTCGGCCGTAGTTCTCTTGACCTCATGTGGTGCAATGGCACCGCCTCCGTTTCAAGACACGAAGAAAACTAATCAACAAAAAAGGGAAGGAGGTTCAGCCGTGTTCGTACGGTCCGTCCTCCACCTGT
Organism: Viscum album; assembly: GCA_963277665.1. Classification (NCBI taxonomy): domain Eukaryota; kingdom Viridiplantae; phylum Streptophyta; class Magnoliopsida; order Santalales; family Viscaceae; genus Viscum; species Viscum album. The sequence continues at coordinate 18,963,609 of OY728129.1, read as the reverse complement.
TATATTGATTACAGGTGGCCAAAATTAACGAAGAACTTCAAAATTAATCTCGAACGTAAAAACATCCCCTACCTCAACAATGATGTCAAAAGTCGACATCGCGGTTGAAGACATCATCGCACGCCCAAGGAGGGAATGACGTCTCACACCGACTGTGGAGAGGAGAAGAACGACACGTCGATCACTCCTTGCGGTGACAGCATTCTTCGTCAAGGTCTTGACATTCTTCAATGAAGATGATAGAGTTATCCAAGACCTAGAGAATTCTCTCCAAAAATCCACACACAACTAAAACCACCCCAAATAAAATAAGGCCTTCCTTATTTTATTAACAGATGCCACGATTTTTCAAAAACTCAAACCTCAAAACACATAACTCACTTAATTAAGTTAATGTGTTGGCTTTGAATTAATGTAGGGAGAGGGAAAGTCACCCTAATCAATGGGGAGTTTTTAAGGGTTACACACTTAAGAAGGAGTTTTAAAAATTTGATGGGGTGGGGCTCGTGTGGGACCCACCTCACAAATATCCTAACAAGAGAAGTTAGAATTTAGTGGGTCCCACCCCAACTCCCTCACATGGATGTTAAACCACTTAGAAGAGAGAAATAAAGGTGTGACACAACTTTATTTTACATAACAATTAAACCACTTAGTAATGAAATAAAATAAAATTGTAAAACAATTATATTTTATTCATCACATTTTTAACAACTCCTCCCGAGTAAACGCACCTTCCGAAAATGTGCTCTTAAACAATTACCGGTGATGTGGTTTCATCGGTTCCCTTGGATTTCGATTCTGAACACCATTTAAAAAGTTAAAAAAACCTGCTCGTTCGTTCACTGAACATACCCGAGCTAAACTTCAGAAACTTATTCCAGGCACACTGGGCCTCAGAATCAGGTGCCGTCAGAAACTGCTTTCTAGTAAGATCCCAATTAAATTTAGAAAAAACATTTCCATGAAATTTATAGGTCTTTACATTACTCCCCCCTTATGGATTTACGTCCCTATAAAGCTATAACACAAACTAGGGAAACTAAATGAGGTACCGAGTATGATACTGAACCTCCCACTCCCATGTGCTCTCCTAAATGTTTCTGCTCTACCAATGAAGGCGCACAAGAGGAATCGACCATCCCCATAGGACCCGCTCCTGTCAATCCTCAACCTCTACTAGAACCATGTGATTGTCACTCCATCATCGATGTCCCACTCCCTGCGGTCGATGATATACGTCGGGTCATGCACACATATCTTCAGCTGAAATACGTGGAAGACGTTGTTCACATTGTGCAATAGAGGTGGAAGGGTCAGATGGTAAGCCACCTCGTCTACCCTACTGAGGACCTTGAATGTTCTGAAAAACCTCGGAGATTACTTTCCGCCATGGAAAAATCTCCTTAGTCCTCAAGAGATGAGACTCATAAAAAGTCGTGGTTGCCATCCTCGAACTCCAGTAGTCTCCACCTCCTATAAGATTAGGTCTCATGTTTGCTCTGTCTGGTCTCGTCTGCTGTGAACCATAGGCGATCACTTCCCGCTCCTACATCAGGACACACCCGAGTTCGGTCCCTGATGCGTCACAGTGGACTATGTAACCAACGCCCTCGGGATGGGAACCCTGGTCAGCCTCTACTTCAGCTCCTGAAAGCTCTACTGGAAGTGGTGCCGCAACTCTGGAGAATTCTATCACAAAGGTAAGTTTGGCCATCTACCGAGTTATTTAATTCATCCTCTAATACCGGATATTATCCCGTGCTTCCTAGGTTTTCCTTTCCACTGACCAAGGAAAACCTCTTCCCAACATTGTAGATAAACCACAACCGTTTTCCCTAATACCTACAATCTGTTTAGGAATTGTGGTTTCCCAGTCCATACTCAAACTAATGTCTTAAAGCCTTGACGGTGCCACAAAGAGGATCCAACCAAAACTCTCTCCTCAAGGGCCATATGACACTTTTGGCGTAATTTTGATTATCGAGTCTCCTCCCAACGGCATATCCAGACGTGAGGGTCAAGTCAACGACTTAATCGGAAAATCATGGTCTGGGGCAAGATTCATGGAAGGTAGAAATGATTGGTACCTATGTCCATTGATACAGAATCTAGTAGTAGACACATGCCGTACCTCAAATCATTCTTAGAGCCCTTGGGTCACACTCCTTGACCGCATGCAGCTATTCTCTTCCCCTTCCCTCTAGCTCCCTGAGCCTAGCAAGGAATAAAAAAGTGGGTGGTTGTAACATGTTGAAATGTACACCACCTCATGTTGCAATCTAGCTATGCTTCAATATCTGCTGCTATATAGATTCATCCACCCTTAACACTTCCTCTTATTGAAACATTTACATGTCGAAGTCTCTAAAATCGGATCCAGTTTCATGCTCTTATACTGCTAGCATCCTCTAGTTGTATCCAATCATCCAAAAAACATTCTACCACAATGGTTCTCCCAAGAACCCTAGCGTGAGTAGGAATGCATAGCGGAAAAAGTGTTGGCTTTGTTGTTCTTAAACACACCAATCTCAGAAGTCTGATCCCTAATGCACTATTCATATCGTATTCATCGAGTACTCAATATGATTAGTATGCCTCAATGAATAATCAGCTACCGACACATCGTTCTGCCGTAGCTATATAAGCTGTAGAAAAACTTTCAACCACATTTTCAAGCTAGTCCTCAGCCACCTGAGAGTCTGGCTCACCTCAGAACTTGTGTGTATCTGATGCTGAAACACGTGTAAGGTAATAAGCCTACATGTGTCATCTACCGGTATCACCAGTTGTAACTGCTGACCAAAAGGTAGTGATATAGCTGGCACACTACCCTAAGGTACTATCTCAGGCATCAGTCTATGTACCAAGGCCTTATTACTATACGGACCAACCTCATGGTCACTCACTGAAAAACACTAGTATCTATGTCCACCATCCACTCTACTAGTGTCTTAACTAGGAGGAAAACTCAAGCAATCGCCTCCATCCTGTCCACTATTGCCTGGGAATCTATCTCGGCTCGTAACCTCGAAGGCCTATGCTACTGGGACTCGAGAAAATTGCTCTATCGGCGTGCACCATCTGCTAGTATGGCTAGTGGCATCCGTTGCCCAACAGGTGATGGTGCTGCTGGTACACCACCCGAGGGTACCGATATAGTAAAAAGGGCCCTTTACCGGAGCCTGATCGCTCGGTGGCCCGTCATCGTGTACTCTCTCTTAGGGGAACCCAAGCGGGTTGTCTTCACAATGATATCCTATTAAGGAATAGGTGCACCACAGTCAAATAGTATACCTAGTGAGCTTACTCAATGAGACCTCAAAAGAAACTCTTGAAAGACACACGCAATCAGTGTTTTCTTGCACTGAGTCGAAAATCAGAAGTCAGGGTCCTGGTGTATTGATACGTTGGCCGCCACACCAACACTCGACTCCTTGGACTGATAACCACACCCAATACCCTTAACAGTATTTCTTCACATAGAAGAGAGATCGGAGTCTTGTGTTCTGCGGTAGAACCAAACTCCTCTGATACCAATTTGTCACAACCCGTCTTCGGGGCCCATGCCGTGACTATCCCATGCCCGCCTTCCATAGGCCAGGGGCTCGGGACTAGTACAAAAGGCATAAATCCCGATAATAGGGAAGCCCTTGCCTTTACAAAGTAAACAATCACCACAAAGTATGCAAGCTGAAATAAACGCTAAGTAAAATGATTATAAAAGTAAGTGATGGAATGTAATGGTCCAGAATACAAACCCAAATGAAAGTAAAGTACAACTGAAATGAAAGTACAACAACTGGAAAGTAAAGTAGTGAGTCCGATCCTGTAGAGACCCAAATCCTGACGTACATAGAATTTAAATTACTTTTGCGGAATACTTATTACATAACAAAAACACACACACAAGGATCGTAATAGTTTAGTATCTTTGGAAACTCGAAAAATAATATTCTAATCCTGGTGAAAGATCTTCAACATATCCCATAAAGATCTTCCTTTTTTTTATACCTAAAACCTTTCTTTATATCCTGGGGAAAAGTAAACATAAAAGGGTGAGCTAAAATGCTCAGTAAGGGTAAACAAAAGAAATATCAATCACATCAAATACATAAGCACATAACTTTTGGAAATCTTAACCTGTAAAAGAGATCATAATTTCATAACCTGGGATAACTCATGGCAGTGAAATGTAATCACAATAATCATAACTTAAAACACTAAACTTTGTGTGATACACACATAATCACAGATAATCATTTCTTGTTAGTCAAGACTCATTGCCAAGACTATCTTAGTGGACAAAGTCCCTTTCTGAACCGAGTCACCCTCGTTTCAGTCCTGTTTCACTGAACCGGTATAACCTACCATTCAAGCCATGTCTATCTCATGAGATATAAAATCTTTACCCAATGCGTTGGAGGGAGATATAGGTCCCACCCATCTCATAATGATACCATTCTTATGTGTGCCACAAAATCATAAATCATACGTCATTTCATAACCCATGTAGTAAAAATGGGATTCGTAAACATCGTGACATCATAAAACAATTCATATAAGATAAAGGAATTCATAAAACTAATTCCATAACAACATAACCAAATCAATGTAATAATAGGTATAGAAACAGAACCCTATGTTATCTTATATGGAGAATAATTTTGATAAAACACTTGAAATTAATTCTTGAGGAAAATATTCTTTCTTCTTCAAAATAAATTTCTTTTCACAAAACGTCATGCAATTTTAAAAGAAAGAGATGTTATTAAAAATATTCATGAAATATTTTGGAGGAAGCTTCATGAAAATAAGGCATTATAAAACCGTAAAAATCTGTTCGTTCCGTTTAAGTTAAAAAAACATTCTTCTCATACTTTTGTCGGAAAAGTCAAAAAGTACCTCGTACGAAAAATGACAAAATATTCCTTTCATATCTTTTACTAAAAACTCACCGAAGGGTAAAATTGGATTTAAATAATTGTAGGTGGATGGAAATAATATTACATATTGAGGAAACATGGATTCAGATGATAAAATACACCCCTATAAATTTCAAAATATAAACAATATCGGATAAAAATTGAGATTGCGAGATTTTCCCTTACCTTAGGTCCGATTTTCTTCGTAAGTGTCCGAAACTCCTGTATAATGATTTAAATAATGTCATTGACTTATTACAGAATCATATTCATTGTTATGATATCATATATGGTTCACTTATGACTGTATATTACCCGTTCTTTTGTAAATTCCATGTTAAAGAGCGTTTTGGGTAAAATTGTTTCATTTGTCGTCCGTGTTTTGACTTGTAATTATTCATATGATTACTTAGATCATGATTACTTAAATCCAGAATATAAAACATGATATATATATATATATATATATATATATATATTCAGAATATACATATATATAATAAATCAGTAAATGGAAAGAAATACACCGTTCATGGAGACGGTAGGCCGTACGTACGCATGAACGTTGTTTTCGTTTCCTTATTGAGTTGAACGTAATTAAGTAGATGACATACATATATATACACATAAATATAGTATCATTATTATGTCATATATTTCATGATTACTTATTATATATACTTTATAATCATTAATGAATGGTTAAAGTGGAGAATGAATCTCATCGCATCGTGGAGACGGTAGTCCGTACGTACGCACGAGCGATGATATCATTCTAATGATCGTGGGAATGTATTGGAGTGTATGTATACTATTTCAGAAGAAATATCACTTTAAAATAATAATATATAGTTATTATTTACAACATTATAACCATCCAAGTAAGGTGGTGGTGGAAAATAGATTTCACCACGGCATGGAGACGGTATTCCGTACGTACGCACGCGCGGTGATTTCGTTTTCCGTAGGATGGATAGATGGTGAAATAGGATTGTTTCATACTTATAATAACATATAAGTATATGAGTGATACTGATGTTATTACTTCATAATGAAACAACCTAAGAAGAAGAAGTGGAAGAAGAAATAAAGTTGAAAGAATCGGTAACGGAAATTACCTCTTCTTTGAAGCGCCTCTTTGAGACCTCCTTTAGGGTACTAAAATTGGTCTTTGAGGAAGACCAGAACCTCTAGGGTATTTCTAGGAAAGTGGATAAGAAAACTTGGCAGGGGTTGGCCGAGCTTGAAGGCTCAATGTTGTGTGAGGAAGAGAGGGAGGAGGTGCCCTTTTATAAGGGAGGAGAGGGGCACCTTTGGAATAACAAAAAATATTATTTTATTATAAAGTCATGTTCAGTTTTAAATAGCTCCAAATTTATTTATTTCTAGGCTAAGGTGGGGATGGGTCGAAATCCTCTCATCCAATAGAATTTAAACAAGTTTAGGTTCCTATTTTAACCTTATCATTTTGATTTAACATTAAGTTAAATAATTTTACTTTTACCGTGTCTTCTTGTGTTATTACACTATAAGGTTAATAAACTTACTATAAGTAGCCAAAAGAACACAAAATTGTTTATAATTAATATATATAACCTTATCTAAGTCATTTGGCCGAACCTTAGATTTTTAGGAATAAAATAACAATTAATAATATAATATTTGTTTTAAAAACAATTTTATGTCAATTTTGACACTATTTAGTAATTGATTTTTTTGAAAATCATAACAGAATTATAATTTCAAAAAAAGTTAATTAAATCAATACTAACATGTCATATTAACCTATAAAATTAGTGGAATTCATAAAAAGTCTTAAAGTTCATTTATTTTGGTATTTATAACGTCAATTATGTCAATATTTCATTAATAAGATAATTATTGCATCATCTTTGTGTCATAAATAAATTAAATTATTTGATGTCTAAAAATTACAAATAAAATACCATTATGTAGGAAATAGTATTATCTTTCTAATGAATATTTACAATCGAATATATCTTATGTATAACCCTATATTAAAAATGTTTTGTAAATAAACTTTGATTTTAACTCTTTTAACCCTTCTTTAAATAAATTAATAATAAATGTCCTAATCTAATCCAAGTGGGCCTAAATGGTCATATTTTATTCCTAAGTTTGTTTTTGGTCGAATTAAACTTGTCCAATTGAATTAGGACATGTGTTAGTGTAATAATAATATCATTTCTACCCTTAATTACCCTATTTACTTTTAACCGTGGTAAATAAAAGTAAAACGTTACTATTCACCGAAAATTATTTTCATCTCATTGAACCACATTTTACTTACTTAAATCAACCATGTCTCTCGGATTTTTGAAATTCCACTCAGAGAAGCGGTAAAATTATGTTTTATGAAAAATTCAGTTTTTTTAACTACCACTTAGTGGTTTCACTATTCATCAAAAATTGAAAGTTTTCAGAAAAATACCAAAAATTAGGCCTAAGCTATATTTGATATTATGAACTCAAAAATGATTTCTATTTTACCATTTTCAAGACATATCAGTTGAATTAATTAATTTAAAAATTAATTCCCGTCGTCAAAACAAATAGCATGTTTTTAAGAGATAATAACTATCAAAAGATTGACACTTGTTTATGTCTGGTTTAAATGTGAAATTACATCAAATGACCAACATTGTATTAAATTGTAAAAATATATTCTAAATATACTTTAAAACCACTCAAATTAATAATTTGTCACCATTAATTTTTTCGATTGAAAAAGTTGTTTTTAATTAAAATTTAGTAATTTTCACTATTCATCAAAATATGAAAGTTATCCGAAAATCACCAAAATTTCACCCTAAGCTAATTTCGATATTCCAAACCCAAAAATGAAGTCCATTTTGAAAAATAAAATTTAAAAAATTTCAAAAAGTGGTTATTACTATTCAAAAAGGCTAGTTTTAATAATATTTTAATAGCATATCGTTGTTTAGTGAAACTCGGTATTGTGTACTACACACACTATCAAGGAAGGTTGCGATTGCGTGTAATGAAAGGAAAGTCAAGGATGCGTGTTGTGAAAAATCCTTTTGGTGTAGCGTACAACACAAGACATTAATGAAATTAAAAAGAATATTTTTCATAAAATCTCGGGGTGTTACATTCTACCCCCCTTAAAATGAATTTCGCCCTCGAAATTCGTCGGGGTTATAAATGGTTTACTATTTGAAAGTTTCTTTAATAGAAACCGACATCGTAAAAAGGAATACCAAAACCAATCTTTAAAAAAAAGTATGAAACTTAACGGTTACCCAAATAAACTAATCACTGGGTTTCCACGTAGGTGAAAATATGGATATGGAAGAGAAATCTAACCATCATGTTCTGATGGAGAGTGGTAGAGAACATGGATATGGAAAAGATAGCAATCACATAGCCATAAATTTGTGACGATATAAGGTACCATCTGATTTACCAGATAGAAGGGAACTAGGACAACATTTTTTGCTTTTCAAGATCATTTCCCTAATGTTGATGAATTTGAATTAGAATAAATACTTACTTTATTTTGGTACAATCTCACTGTTGTTCGTACTTTGAACAATTTCCACTTCATCTCTTAAAGAAATTAAGTTGAATTTTTTATTCATGAAGTGTTAATTGATCATGTGATAGAATGATGGGTCATTCCATCTGTCTCAAACAAAAGGTTAGAAAAGTTATCAAAAAATACATAAGTCCATCTATAGTGAGATTAATCATATATGGTTCCTAAAATGGACTTATATTTCATATATCGTACTGCTTAATAAAATAAAACTACTTTCTACTAAACAGGGACTTCATGTAGGCCAGTGGTAGGCGATAAAGGCCAGTCGCACTTCGGTTGTGGGTTCGATTCCCACAGCCTTGTCCGACGCGATGGGTTGTCGCCTGTCCTGCAGGTTGTCCTTTTTCTAAAACTATATTACTATAACATCCCATCAATAATATCGAAAAAAACTTCTATCCTTAAACTATACTAACTTATTTCCAACATAATCCATTCCAATATTTAGGCTTATCCATAATATTGTATAATGAAAAAGATTACCAGAGATTTAATACCATCGTTGATCCCCATATATCATAAGATATGTTTTGTTGGCCACATTCCAAACATTCAAAGTCCTTAATCATGTATTCTCTTGAATACCATAATGAAAACATGAATGCAGTCAAAATTCTATATACTCAAACCATGATATCACTTAGTCCTTATATCAATCATGAGCTCATGAATACTGTTAAACATTTCATTTTCTCGTTTTCCCTTCATTATGCGCATATCATATTATTTCAAAAAAAATATCTCAATCACTTTGAATACCACATTAGACCAACACATAAATATTCCAATACTTTATGATACCACATTATTTTGTAATCCCATTACATAAACACTTAATCATTCCACCACATCATTGTCATATTCAACATCGCCAATAGTGATCGCATGAGACTTCCCTTTGTCCTTTGCCTTCAGTGGTTGATCATGTTGATCATCACTAACCCTTGGATTAGGCCATTTATTAGCATAATGCCCCATTTCCTTGCACTTGAAGCACTGAAGTGTTGGTGGTGCGTTCTCTGCAGTGTTTTCTTTATTCACATCATTAGAATCCCTTTTTCCATTACTTCGACACTCAGCTGCTCGATGACCTTCTTTTCCACACTTAAAACATTTTCTAGTCCCTTTAAGACAATCTCCACCATGCTTCTTTCCACACTTTGTAGATAAGGAAACATTCATCTTCTTTTCACCATTATTCTATGATTTCTCCTTGAACTCCATCTTTCTTTTCTTGTCAAAACCATGAGATGGATATGTAACACCAACTTCCATTTCTACCTTGATAGGACAACCCACAATTTCTTCATAGCTACTGAAGTCTCTTATAGCTAATGCCCTTCGAAGACTTGGTTTTAAGCCACTGAAAAATCGATCAACTTTACTTCTAGGTTGGATGATAATGCCAGATGCATACCTTGCAAGTCTTGTAAAATTCGCTTCGTATATACCAACAGATTCATCATCCTTCTGCTTCAGCTCAAGAAACTCCTTTTAAATCTTTGTTCAATGAATATGAGGGAAGTACTTACTGAAAAACATGTTCTTGAACTCGTCCCATTCCATGGACTCAATTTCATCTCTTGGCCTCGTATTCTTGATATGATTCCACCATTGTTCAGCTTCCCCTTCCAAACGATATACTGCTAAGATGACTTTATCATGTTTAGAACATTGAAGAACTGAAAATATCTTTTCATTGGTACTGATCCATTTTTCAGCAACAAGTGGATCAGAAGTCCCACTGAAAGAAGGTGGACGTTGCCTCATGAAGGACTCAATAGAATATTGTTCCCTTCTATGATCATTTGGAAGTCCAGAATGATTCATGGCTTGTGTAATTATAGCAATAAGATTTTTCACTCCATCTCCCATAACATTTGTTTGTTCAGGAGGACAATCATTGCATTGTCCATTGCATTGATCAACACGGTTCCTTCGGGTTCCAGCCATCATCTAAAACCCAAAAATAATAGTGTGAGAGGAAAAAATCATGCTAGGGAAAACAACATAATAAAGGGGGAGTATCCTCAATATCTAACATCTTAGGTTAAATTCTAAGATCGTTACCGTAGTTCTAGGACTATATCCTATACGTATACTTATCCTTAGGGACATCCCTAGACATACCTTAGGAATATATCTAGGGATCTCACTAACGTTTTCGCATCCTAGTTTCCAAAGGTTGACTAAACCTTTCCTCTGATACCAACTATTGAGACACGAAGCCTGACATACATAGAATTTACATTACTTTTGCGGAATACTTATTACATAACAAAAACACAGACACAAGGATCGTAATAGTTTAGTATCTTTGGAAACTCGGAATATAATCTTCTAATCCTGGTGAAAGATCTTCAACATCTCCCATAAAGATCTTCCTTTTTTATACCTAAAACCTTTCTTTATATCCTGGGGAAAAGTAAACATAAAAGGGTGAGCTCAAATGATCAGTAAGGGTAAACAAAAGAAATATCAATCACATCATATACATAAGCACATAACTTTTGGAAATCTTAACCTGTAAAAGAGATCATAATTTCATAACCTGGGATAACTCATGGCAGTGAAATGTAATCACAATAATCATAATTTAAAACATTAAACTTTGTGGAATAGACACATAATCCTAGAGAATAATTTTTTGTTAGTCAAAACTCATTTCCAAGACTATCTTAGTGGACAAAGTCCCTTTCTGAACCGAGTCACCCTCGTTTCAGTCCTGGTTCACTGAACCGGTATAACCTACCATTCCAGCCATGTCTATCTCATGAGATATAAAATATTTACCCAATGCATTGGAGGGAGATATAGGTCCCACCCATCTCATAATGATACCATTCTTATGTGTGCCACAAAATCATAAATCATACGTCATTTCATAACCCATGTAGTAAAAATGGGATTCGTAAACATCGTGACATCATAAAACAATTCATATAAGATAAAGGAATTCATAAAAATTATTCCATCACAACATAACCAAATCAATGTAATAATAGGGATATAAACAGAACCCTATGTTATCTTAGATGGAAAATAATTTTGATAAAACACTTGAAATGAATTCTTGAATAAAATATCCTTTCTTCTTCAAAATAAATTTCTTTTCACAAAACGTCATGCAATTTTAAAAGAATGAGATTATATTGAAAAAATTTATGAAATATTTTGGAGGAAGCTTCATGAAAATAAGGCTTTATAAAACCGTAAAAATCCGTTCGTGCCGTTTAAGTTAAAAAAAACATTCTTCTTGTACTTTTGTCGGAAAAGTCAAAAAGTACCTCGTACGAAAAATGACAAAAGATTTCTTTCATATATTTTACTAAAAACTCAATGAAGGGTAAAATTGGATTTAAATAATTGTAGGTGGATGGAAATAATATTACATATTGAGGAAACATTGATTTGGATGATAAAATACACCCCAGTAAATTTCAAAGTATAAACAATCTCGGATAAAAATTGAGATTGCGAGATTTTCCCTTACCTTAGGTCCGATTTGCTTCGTAAGTGTCCGAACCTCCTGTATATTGATTTAAATAATGTCATTGACTTATTACAGAATCATATTAATTGTTATGATATCATATATGGTTCACTTACGACTTTATATTACCCGTTCTTTTGTAAATTCCATGTTAAAGAGCGTTTTGAGTAAAATTGTTTCATTTGTCGTCCGTGTTTTGACTTGTAATTATTCATATGATTACTTAGATCATGATTACTTAATTCCAGAATATAAAACATGATTTATATATATATATATATATATTCAGAATATACATATATATAATAAATCAGTAAATGGAATGAAATACACCGTTCATGGAGACGGTATGCCGTACGTACGCATGAACACTGTTTTCGTTTCCTTATTGAGTTGGATGGAATTAAGTAGATGACATACATATATATACACATAAATCTAGTATCATTATTATGTCATATATTTCATGATTAATTAATATATATACTTTATAATCATTCATGAATGGTTAATGTGGAGAATGAATCTCATCGCATCGTGGAGACGGTAGTCCGTACGTACGCACGAGCGATGATATCGTTCTCATGATCGTGGGACTGTATTGGATTGTATGCATACTATTTCAGAATCAATATCACTTTAAGATAATAATATATAGTTATTATTTACACCATTATACCCATCCATGTAAGGTGGTGGTGGAAAATAGATTTCACCACGGCGTGGAGACGGTATTCCATACGTACGCACGCGCAATGATTTTGTTTTCCGTAGGATGGATAGATGGTGAAATAGGATTGTTTCATACTTATAATAACATATAATTATATGATTTATACTGATGTTATTACTTCATAATGAAACAACCTAAGAAGAAGAAGTGGAAGAAGAAATAAAGGTGAAAGAATCGGTAACGAAAATTACCTCTTCTTTGAAGCGCCTCTTTGAGACCTCGTTTAGGGAACTAAAATTGGTCTTTGAGGAAGAACAGAACCTCTAGGATGTTTCTAGGGAAGTGGAGAAGTGAATTTGGAAGGGGTTGGCCGAGATTTAAGGCTCAAAGTTGTGTGAGGAAGAGAGGGAGGAGGTGCCTTTTATAAGGGAGGAGAGGGGCACCTTTGGAATAACTAAAAATATTATTTTGTTATAAAGTCAAGATCGATTTTAAATAGCTCCAAATTGATTTATTTCGAGGTTAAGGTGGGGATGGGTCGAAATCCTCTCATCCAATAGAATATAAACAAGTTTAGGTTCCTATTTTAACCTTATCATTTAGATTTAACATTAAGTTAAATAATTTTACTTTTACCGTGTCTTCTTGTGTTATTACACTATAAGGCTAATAAACATACTATATGAAGCCAAACGAACACCAAATTGTTTATTATTAATATATATAACCTTATCTAAGTCATTTGGCTGAACCTTAGATTTTTAGGAATAAAATATCAATTAATAATATAATATTTGTTTTAAAAACTATTTTATGTCAATTTTGACACTATTTAGTAATTTATTTTTTTGAAAATCATAACAGAATTATAAGTTTAAAAAAAGTTAATTAAATAAATAATAACATATCATATTAACCTATAAAATTAGTGGAATTCATAAAAAGTCTTAAATTTCATTTATTTTGGTATTTCTAACGTCAATTATGTCAATATTTCATTAATAAGATAATTACTACATCATCATTGTGTCATAAATAAATTAAATTATTTGATGTCTAAAAATTACAAATAAAATACCATTATGTAGGACATCTTTTTATCTTTCTAATGAATATTTATAATCGAATTTATCTTATGTATAACCCTATATTAAAAATGTTTTAGTAAATAAACATTGATTTTAACTCTTTTAACCATTCTTTAAATAAATTAATAATAAATGTCCTAATCTAATCCAAGTGGGCCTAAATGGTCATATTTTATTACTAAGTTTGTTTTTGGTTGAATTAAACTTGTCCAATAGAATTAGAACATGTGTTAGTGTAATAATATTATCATTTCTACCCTTAATTACCCTATTATCTTTTAACCGTGGTAAATAAAAGTAAAAAGTTACTATTCACCAAAAATTATTTTCATCTCATTGAACAACATTTTACTTACTGACATCAACTGTGTCTCTCGTATTTTTAAAATTCCACTCACAGAAGCGGTAAAATTATGTTTTATGAAAAATTCAGTTTTTTTAACTACCACTTAGTGGTTTTACTATTCATCAAAAATTGAAAGTTTTTAGAAAAATATCAAAAATTAGGCCTAAGCTATATTTGATATTATGAACTCAAAAATGATTTCTATTTGACCAAATTCAAAACATATCAGTTGCATTAATTAATTTAAAAATTAATTCCCATCGTCAAAACAAATAGCGTGTTATTAAGAGATAATAACTATCAAAAGATTGACACTTGTTTATGTCTGGTTTAAATATGAAATTACATCCAATGACCAACATTGTATTAAATTGTAAAAATATATTCTAAATATACTTTAAAACCACTCAAATTAATAATTTATCACTATTAATTTTTTCGATTGAAAAAGCTGTTTCTAATTAAAATTTAGTAATTTTCACTATTCATCAAAATATGAAAGTTATCCGAAAATCACCAAAATTTCACCCTAAGCTAATTTTGATATTCCGAACCCAAAAATGAAGTCCATTTTAAAAAATAAAATTTACAAAATTTCAAAAAGTGGTTATTACTATTCATAACGGGAAGTTTTAATAATATTTTAATAGCATATCGTTGTTTAGTGAAAGTCAGTATTGCGTACTACACATGCTATCAAGGAAGGTTGCGATTGCGTGTAATGAAAGGAAAGTCAAGGATGCGTGTTGTGCAAGGTCCTTTTGGTGTAGCGTACAACACAAGACATTAATGAAATTAAAAAGAATATTTTTCATAAAATTTCGGGGTGTTACAGAGCCGTCCTCTAGAAACCCCACCACAAGGGTGGGTACTGATAGTCTCCTATACTCCTCGGCTCTGGTTTTCTACTCCGTGTACGTCTCGTCCAGTGATCCACCTCCAAGTACCGTCCAGCTCCACGAGCTCGCACCTTGATCATGTTGTCCGTCGTCTGTATCCAACACAACGTAGTACAGACGTAGCCCGTGAAGGGGTGAGTATACGCTACTCAGTAGGGACCACGATACCTTCGAAGGCCTCCCAGAATCCACAAAGGATAAAACACAAAGGAATGTTACAATAACGAAGTAAAAACCAACTCTACTTATGTATATGCCCATACATATACCAAAGTCCTCAATTCCAGCTCGCCTCCAGCACATGAGCCCAAGTACAACCCAGTCCACACAGGAAAACATAACCCATTCCACATAGGAATTCAAAACCAAAACCACATAGGAATGCATAACTCAAACCACATAGGATATCAAGTCAATCAAATAGAAGTTAATGATTGAAAGGCAAGACACAGCTCACCTGGGTATCCATTTATGAAGAGGGGTGGAGATGAATAGATGTAGCCTCTGAATCATCTCCTCTGTCAGAGCCACGTAGGATCCATGTATAGTAGTCATTACTGCCGAACCCATGGAGGATCCAAGTATAGTAGTCGTTGCTGCTGAACCCACGGAGGATCCAATTATTGTAGTCATCATCGTCGAACCCACAGAGGATCCCATCACGGTAGTCGAACCCATGGAGGATCCAAGTACAGTAGTTGTCCTCATCGAACCCATAGAGGATCGGAGTACGGTAGTTTTCCTCATCAAACCCAAGGAGGATCCCAGTACAGTATTCCTCCTCATCGAACCCACAGAGGATCCCAGTACGGTAGTTATCCTCATCGAACCCACAGAGGATCCTACTACGGAAGTCATCTTCATCACAACCATCTCTAGGGTTTCCGCACACTACAAGCTCAATTCAAGGAGGGTCTGCTCCACGAGCCATGTGGGTCGATACATCAAATGACACGAAGTCCAGATTTGATGTACCCTAAAGTTCCGTCTCTTCAAAAGGAACTATACACGACAGACGGCGCGTCAATCGGAAGCCTAGTGTGAGAGTTATTGGCCTTTTTGTCCCAGGGGCCCGGTTGGGTTTTAAGCTAAAACCAACCTGACTGTACTCCAGCTGAGTCCAAACTGCGAGTGGAGTAATCCAAAAGAACCGTCTCACTATGAGGAAACCAATGAAGTTGTCGTCATTTCAATCGGATGTCCGAAACTCATGTTATAATCATTTCCGCTCCGAGGGCCTGGTTGGTTTCGTGTTCGAACCAACCTGAACATACACAAAGTTCTCTAAAACCATATGTTTAATATACCGAAATGACTATCTCGATCCAAGGATCACATTAGAACTAATGGTTCTTCGATCTGAGGCTCGTATCCCATGTTATGGGCCTTTGAACGATTCTTTCTGAATTTAGCGGGTTTTGGTCCGGACCGGCCCAACCCAAAACCCCCTGGGTCGGCCCGAACCGGGTCAACCCAACCCGATTCCAGGTCCATCCCATTTGGGTGCGGCCTGGCCCAGCGCGGGTGGCCTGGCCTAGCACGGTCATCCCGACCTGGCATGAGCGTTTCTGCTTGGCTGGGCGCTCGGTTGGTGACCGAGCGGGCACGAAGGGGGGGTGTCGCCCCTTACCTGGAAACATCGGACTCGAGGGGTCTACCTTGCTGTGCTGGCTGGGGGTTTCAACCCCCTATTTTCTAGGTTAACGGCTGGCCAGTGGTGACTTCCGCGGGACCTGCTGGTCCCGCCTCTAGGTGCACCGGCGACCAGGTGAGTCCGGCTGCCCCCTTTGCTGAACCACCACGGACAAGGGCTGTGGCTTCCTTCTTTAGGGGCGCGGCGCGACGGCGCCGCGCCCCTCCACCGTGGCCCGCCTCGTCTGCGGCCCTCTTCGGTGCTCCAGCGCGGCACGACGACGCCACACTCCTCTGCTGCGGCCCGGCTCCGGCCTCGGCCTCTTTCGGTCTCATCGGCGCGGTGCGACGACACCACACTTCTTTGTCGTGGCCCGCTCCGGCCGCGGTTCTCTTGACCTCGTGCGGTGCAGCGGCACCGCCTCCATTTCAAGCCATGAAGAAAATTAATCAAAAAAAAGGGAAGAAGGTTCGGCCATGTTCGTACGGTCTGTCCTCCTCCTATTATATTGATAACCAGTGGCCAAAATTAACAAAGAACTTCAAAATTAATGTCGAACGTCAAAACAACCCCTTCCTCGACAATGATGACAAAAGTCGACATCACAGTTGACAGCATCGGCATACTCCAAAGGAGGTAATAACGTCTCACACCAGTTGTGGAGAGGAGAAGAATGACACGTCGATCACTCCTTGCAGTGACAACATTCTTCCTCGAGGTCATGACGTTCTTCAATGAAGATGAAGGAGTTCTCCAAGACTTAGATAATTCTATCCAAAAAACCACACACAACTAAAACAACCCCAAATAAAATAAGGCCTTCCTTATTTTATTAACACATGCCATTATTTTTCAAAAACTCAAAATTCAAAACACATAACTCACTTAATTAAGTTAATGTGTTGGATTTGAATTAATGTGGGGAGAGGGAAAGTCACACTAATCCATGAGAAGTTTTTAAGGGTTACACACTTAAGAGGGAGTTTTAATAATTTGAAGGTGTGGGGCTCGTGTGGGACCCACCTCACAAATATCCTAACAAGGGAAGTTAGGATTTAGTGGGTCCCACCCCAACTCCGTCACATGGAAGTTAAACCACTTAGAAGAGAGAAATAAAGTTGTGAGACAACTTTATTTCACTTAACAATTAAACAACTTAGTAATGAAATAAAATAAAATTGTAAAATAATTATATTTTATTCCTCACATTTATAACAACTCCTCCTGAGTAAACGCACCTTCGGAAAAGGTGCTCCTAATCAATTATCAGCGCTGTGGTTTCATCGGTGCCCTCAGATTTCGATTCCGAGCACCAGTTAAAAAGTTAGAAAAAACCACTCGTTCGTTCACAGAACTTACCTAAGATAAACTTCAGAACCGTATTCCAGGAACACCTAGTCTTAGAATCAAGTTCCGTCAAAAACTGCGTACTCATAAAATCCCAATGAAATTAAGAAAAAAAATTTCCTTAAAATTTATGGGTCTTTACAGAAAATTATAAATGTTTAATTTAAAAATAGTTAATTTTATTTGTATATTAATAAAAACATATAATATTAAGATGGAAAAAGTTCAATTTTTTTAGGGTATCAAATATTTATTTTAAAAAATTAAATTTATCAATTTTTATTGGTGATTCAAATATATTATATTTTTTATGTAATAAAATATAGAATAGAAATCATTAAATTAATACTTAATATAAATGTGTTTAAGAACATATATTGTTTGAAAAATTATTTTCTATATAAATACTATAGGTATAACATAATCATTCAAACAATGAACTTATCATATAGAGATTTCGAATTGATAATATAAATATAATTTTTTAATCATCATATTGAAATTATTCTATAGGGGATATCTTATGTTACTTTTGAGAAAATAATTAAAATAGTAAAAAATTAAATGAAGTAAAAACATTTAAATTAAAATAATTAAAATTTCATGTAATTAATAACAAATTTAGAAATTAAAGGTTGGATTTTAATGGGTTGGAATTGAATCCTACATTTCTATTGGAATATTTTTATCTAAGAGTGACATGATTCTATCTTTAACCTTAAACTAACTCATGTTTCTAAATAAAGTTCAATAATTTTAAACATTAAAAGGATCATTACCTCACACATTAAAACCAACTCATATAATTTTTAATTTCATGAATCCCAAAGGCTTATTCCTCAATAAAATTATTTTTTGTTTTGGTTTATTCTTGCACAATGATAGAGGCCTAAATAATTCAATATGAAAGAACTCATTCATAGAACATATAATTCCATCAATATATGTATCAAATTATTCACAATATTTTTTAGTTTCCATATAATCACAATCCATTATAAATATAATTCTTCATTAAAATACTTTTATAATAAAATAATAATTTATATTTGAATTTTATCCCTACTATATTACTCAAAACGCATACACATTTATTAGTATAATATGTTCTTATTTTTCTCTTTATAACTAAATATATTAATGATGTTATTCCAACACTATAATTTCTATACAGAATCAGTTCTAATAAATTAATATAAAAATTATATGATAATAATGACTAATTTATGCATTTATTATGATTCAATATGTGTGACATATAAGATAATGATATATATAACATAACTTATTGTTATCCATTATATTATAGGAAACATTCTCACTGTAAATTCCATTCAAACAAACCATGCTCATACATTCAATAAAATTCACAAGGAAATGTAACCATTTTTATCATAATATTTTTCAACTATCATTTATATTTTTAAAATGAATCTATAATAGAAAAAATTTCACATAGTAATTGATCAAAATTATAATGTATAAAATAGAAGAGGAATTAAAAAGATTGTTAAATAATTAACATTATGGTATTATTTATTTTTCATGTGGTTAATGTTCATTCATTGAAGTTAGGACTAAAGGTATGTATTTCATAAACAATTTTTCATTCAATGTCATATGTTGCATGATCAAAAAATATTTTTATTTTTTGTGCGGTACCTAATAACCAAGGGATATCTTCTATAATAATTTTCATAATATTAATTTTATAAAAAAAATATCTAATTATCTATCACTCGACAGATTATGATTCAAACATTTCCACATGTATTAGAGTTTTTGTTCAACTTAATCATTGAAATTGATAATATTTTTGTCAAACATTTACATTAAGTGAAATGTTTGGTTAATTATATATAAAATCCCATAAAATTTATACTAATATAATATTTTTTAAGATTTCACTTAATATTCTTCATAGAATTATTTATAATTTACCATAAATATATTCTAGTTTGAAAGAATATTTTCTATTCTGAATATATTTGATTCTTTTACTTATTTTTCAATGTTTATATTCATGACCCAGCCTGAAAATCCCATTCGGCCTAGTTTTAATTTCATCATCAACAATATCAAAATCGGAGTTCCTAGAGCTCATAAGTTTCAAACTGACACATGGGCATCCAAAACAATAACATTGAATGATTTTCCCAATGTTAAAAAATATACATGCCACACATATATATATAATTAATATTCTAAAATAAGTATTCCATAATAATGATAGTTGTAATGAAAGTCATAGAGAAAAAGGATTAAATTTAAATTAATGGTATATATGGACAAATAAACATTTTAATGACACCAAAATATATAAACGGCTACCCCAAGTGATATATTAGTAATAACACATGGTTTCACCACAAAATACCGATACCCAACTATATAAATGTTTCAAAACCACACGGAGACACCATAACAATTCATTCATTATTCTAAAAAAGACATATACACTTTCTAGAATGTTTTTAAATTGTGAGATAAAAAATATTAGTAAGACCCCACAAAACGTTTCCATATCATGTCTATATTAAGTAAACAAAATATTATCAATTAAAATAAAACACATGGAATGATTATATTTTACTGTGTTTATTACAAAAGCATGGATAATTGTTACTCATTTTAAAACTAAATCGTGAATCATTTTAGTAAAATTCAAAGAATACAATACATAATCTAAAAAAAATTAATAAGGCACACATCAAATGATATTATTACCAAATCCTTATAAATCATTAAAAAAGTGAAACTACCTCTAATAAAATATTGTTATGGTAGTTTATAACATTTATACCTCAATAAAAAACATCAACTAGTGAACACACATGTCCCTATAGTCAATCTATTCTTTAACTAAGGATACAAAAACACCTAATAAATTGATCCTAGAATAGTTCAACATATATTTTCCAAGAACTAATGTATCTAGGATCAAGTAATATAAAACACATCAAGATGAAAACCCCCTTTATATTGTATTAGACAAGGAATGATACCGTGACATCCACCCAAGAACATATGAGTTATATTATTTGTATATATCTAATATATTTCAAAGAGATTGTAAAAAATTATAATATATTAAAAATAATAATAAATTCAAATCATTATTTGAAAAATAATTTCAAAATACATTTAAAAATTCTTTTAAAATAACTTTATAGTACCAAAATGGATGAAAAAAATCTTTTATCATAAAACTTTTTTATTAAAAAATATCAATTGATAAATGAATCATTAATATTTACTTACAACCCCATTTATAAAACAATAAAATTTCATGGTTTATAGAACATAAACTGTATAGAGATACCATACCACAATCATGGGTCACACAACATCTTCAAGAATATCCACACATTAGGAGTAAAGGAAATGTAATAATGGGTTTTACGAGTCCCTAATCACTAATTCTAAAACATTATAATCATTTTTCAAATGAAATATATGATTAGAGATTGTTAGAGGTAACATAACACAATATGAAACTACAAACTCATCAAAACTAACTATATTTACCCTCTATGTTCAAATTCATATAAATAATAACGGATTGAGACCAAATGACTCAAGGACAATGTCTGTCAATTTGATCAACCGGGGAATTGTGTTCACCAAATGATATTGAAAAAATTATCCTTTAAGAGCAACAGAAAAAAATACCTATAACTATAAAATATATGGTATATTTTAACATATATGATAACTAATTCATAATGACATATTAACATCTCATTTATATCTCTTAAAGTCCATGAACAAGGAAAATAGAATCCACAAAAACATGCATCCAATTCATTCTTCTTAAAAACCATAATATATATCACCACAACAATGTGTCTAAAAAATATCCCAATGTGGGGCAGTCATAATGATTAGTGTGTCTTTTCAGGTATCCCATAGAACCATCAAACATGATCTAGGGACATAATATAATCTTTTGAACTGATATAGTTTTGATATTTAACTACCACCCCTATGTTATGACATGTATTTACAATTATGGGGAACTTGGGACTACTCATGATCAATTTAAAATTCCACATGATTCTATAGATTTAATCATCTAAACATGGTTCATAAGAGACACCAAGGTACACCTCCACCTCCACCATAGTAGTGCTACTCCCTGTGATACACAAAGTGCTCAAGAATATCATTTTTATGCAAGCAGAACTAACAAAAACATGTTGGAATTTTTTTTTAAAAAATCAAGACTCTAAATGGAATGTTATAAATGTTGTAATTTTATTATACCAATACCATATACATTTCTACATAATAAAATTCAAACATAAAATATATTATCCCCAAAGAGATATGACTATCTCTTTCTCGAAAAGTATTTATGCTTCCATGTAGCATGGTGATATAATCCATGATGCCACAAGACTATGAAAAACAGAAAAGATATACCATATAGACCATTAAAAATAGAGTCAATGACTTCTACTAGATACTAACAAAAAAAACCTATGAATCTATATAAATATTCTCTCATCTCAGAACATGGGATGGATTGGGTTTATACTTCATCAACCGATATATGTGGAAAAAAACATCAATAACCATCAATAGAGACATCAATTCCAATAGATAAGAAACATGAACATGTTCTTAGATGATTTTCAATGATCCATCATATATAATATCTAGAATACCAGGTTTCCAAAACCTATGACGACCCATTTTATGAATCAAATTTAAGAAGATATAATCACCAATGAAAATTTTTTTTGGACATCATCGCTGATATGTATATTATTTTTTCAAAATATGAGTTATAAACACAAAATGAAAAATATAATAAATCATCACCAATTCATTCATAAGATGTCATGGTCCTATAGGAGCGAAAGGTATCACCTATGAACATAAATGAGGAGTCCTATAAGTGAGACCATGAAAGTTTCAATGGGAATCATTCTGATGGATAACTGTAAAATGATATTTTCAGTGAAATTGAAAATTCCAATATGGTTATTAAATGATCCCTTTTATTACATGATATAATCATTACTCAAATAATTAAAAATCTGAATTGATCCCATTTTTTAACCATATATGTATGGATAGTAAGATACACTCAATATAACTTAAGTCACCATTTCTACATAGAGTATCCTATAGAATGTGGATGTAATCTGGTGTTCTCCATCAGGGAAAATTAATGTGGGGACCCCATACTACATCACAATTTCATGAATATAAAACTTACCCATATATTTATCTTTATCAGTATCCCAAATCGCAATAAAATGTACCCAATTAATAAATCCTTCATCCACCACGCATATTTGACCCTCCTCATGAGATTCTATGGTAATAAAATGATTAATAATATGGATTCTTTATAAAATTTATATTTCAGTTGAAAAATATTTTTGAGTAAACCATAATGATTTTAGTGATATATATTTTATTTTAGGTTGGTTTAATAATGATACACACAATTATTCAATCCTCTCATTATACCTTTTTATCAGAAACATTGTCTCATTTCACAATACAGCTTCATAGTGTAAATATTAATTACCTGTGAAAACTATAACAATCAAAAAATAATATGTTCCAATATGAAAATTGAAAAAATGGACACCCAATGTTATAAATTCTATAAAAATGGATAGAGAACATGAAATAGTCTCCCCAACATATATGGTTCCATTGATTATTGGAACATATTTTCCTTCTACTACTTATGCAGAATAGATACTATGATAGATGAAAAAAACTGAACTATAGTCAGAATTACACCATAGTGATTCTCTAACTTTTCTAGGAAAAGATTATAAAATTTCACAATATATTTGACACCTATTCCAATAATAGGAAACCATGATATGGTCAATTTAGATTAATATAATTATATGTGGCATTTCGTATAATA
This sequence comes from Viscum album, assembly GCA_963277665.1. Lineage (NCBI taxonomy): Eukaryota > Viridiplantae > Streptophyta > Magnoliopsida > Santalales > Viscaceae > Viscum > Viscum album. Next base: position 18,939,723 of record OY728129.1, on the reverse strand, counting down.
TGAATGTATGTGATTTGAAAATATATTGTAATAAGGTCCTCCATCCTTGACATGTTATTGATAATTTGGGCCTCTATAATAGTCATCTAACTTAAGATAAAATTGTTATAAGAGGTAATGAAATTTAGTCCAGTGAGACTTTTTCTCTATTACATTGATCACACATATAACAAAAATGATCATAATTTCATGAGATGGGTAATATTCCTCATGTGGTTGGTGTTTTAGAGAAAAGTAGGCTACAAAATGACAATCTTGCATAGGAACACAACAAATAATGTTACTAGAGAAATCATTGTATACTATAAAGACCCTATATTATTCAAGAATGACATTGATAAAAGTCAATTTCAATTGTTGTCTCAAATCATTAACAATATACTGAAACATATCACACCTCATGAATTTAACTCATTTCTTGTAAAATTAAAAAAATAAGTGATTCTCTCATTGAGAAATCGTTGAAAATCCACCAGCAGTATCAATAATTAAATTGTAATCTCCATATCACAATATCCCTATATAGGTTTTCCCATTAAAATAAGGAATCACATTTTTAGGATCAACTAAGATTGAATTTTATAAAATCATCTTCCAGAAAACATCACATCTTGGATCTATAACTTTAATTTAGACATATATCATTAAAGAAGTTTCACCACAATATTTATCAATCAAGATTATCATTGGTCTCATGATCAAATACATATCATAAATAAACTAAGATATCATACAAAAATAAAAAAGATTGTGTAATGATACTATTTAAATATCTATTTCATTTAAATGATGTAACATGTATAAGGGTTAGGTTGGATAAATTCCATTACAATATATTCATAATGTCAATAAATTCTCATGAATGTGTTATTCATGATATCTATCTCCTGAACAATTATCCTGTGGTAGAAAAATTAGGGACTTATTTTCAAAAACTACATCACCCCAATTATCTGGATAAAAATTCCACAAACTAGTGAATTTGGTACTTATTCATAATAATATAATATTCCAACATTTAATAGTTCTCATAGTGATGTAAATAACAACTAGAAATCTTGGAAATGCGGATGGGGTCCCCCAAAATAAAAAATTGGGCCAAATAAATACCCTCTTTTTTATATCTAGTATCAGAATCTCGAGTAATTTACCCTTACTAGGTTCTATATTTATAGTGTGTATTGAAATTGGATTCATTCAAAAAACCAGATAAATTTGGATCTCTTCTATCCTCTTTAGTGTAATGTCGAAGAACAAATCAAGTAAATGAATGTGGATTATCTGAAAACTAATGGAATATTCCAGAATATATAAAAAATAATCATGATCAACTATAAAAATAGACAAAGAATCTAAATCTATTGGTCATAAATACATGTTGAAATGAAATACATATCTCACTCTCCCAGGAATACCATAGTACTCCCCTCAAAAAAAGAAAACATGACAAACTATTGATAATAAATAATCTTATAATAATCAATAACAATATAATTTAACATGACTGTGATTTCTAAGACATCCATATAAAGAACAATTAATTCTTATATTATCTAAACATCTGATATCGAATGTTAAAAAGATGGAATAAAAAATCACAACTTCATCATTCCATGAGGATTAAATCTATTTAAAACAAAGGATATGACAACCATTTTCTTTTCTAGAAAATCCAGAAAACACATAAATTTAAATAAGTTCAAGAAACATGTATCAATCAAATAATTATATATAGATGATTACGCAAAACATTTTAAATATCATTGTAGCCATTATAAAACTAACCTCTATCGAAAACAATCCATTTAATGATGTAAATTTACTAACAAGTCATGTGTCTAGAGACCTATTGACAATGAATATTATGATTATTCCATATTGGAATTTGTAGATGATGATTAATGACGACAATTTGGTGTTGAAAATCATGAATTAATATTTGATGGTGACTTCAGTTGCCATATGATTTTTAATTCATATCATCTATGGGGAAACCCATTCAACTATACCCTAAAAATACACAATAATTATATTTAATAGTAACATTATTAAATACTCTTAATGGATCATAAGAGGCATACTACATATTAAAACCTACACCTCCCATCCAATAATCATGTCAGTTAATATTATTTCCATGTGTGCCACTAAATCATCCATTGTATCTAATAAAATATCCAATCAATAAAATAACGACCACTATTTCAATTTCATCAATAATATCCCAATAATTTTTTTAACATATTTCGTATGATTTAACATTTATTCGCTTGACTAAAAATAATATCATAAATACAATAAGGATTTCTAATCCATCTGTTGTTAATTCATCACTACCATTGTCTGAAAGAAAATCAACGTAAGAAATTGGTTATTGAATTATAAAATAGAATTATCACCAATCTATAATGTTAGAAACTCCATGGACATCACAATCATAAGATATTCTGTACAAAACAACTTAATGAATTTTTTTTTGAATGAATTATACTCCATTTTTACCTGTTAGTTCACATAAATCATAAAATTCAGTCAGTAATGGTTATGAACCTTCATTTTGAATGTTATTTCTTAATATTAATAGAATTTGGAGTCTCTATGATGAAAATGACTTGGATAGTCATTTTGATCCATTCTTATTTCGCGATGGGTATATTCATACCCTTAAGAAATTGGGTATTGTCACATCATAAGATTCATGTTCTATAAATGTTTCCTTATTTATAGATTAATCCCCCAATAACGTAATTCTAATTAGGTGGAACATTCCTATACATATAAGTCATTGATGATTTAAAACATATATGAGATTTTTATAATTTTTAGGATTATGTTGAGGGGAATCTCACACTACAACATCTTCTAGAACACTTATATGTCATATACCTGGCATGTTGCTATATAAAAAATCAATTATAAGATCATTGAAAAATATTAAATTTAATAATAATAATAAAATATTAAATTGAAATCAATTTCCATACCCAAAACTAGAGTAGAAAAACCTCTCATCTGATGGTAAATTTGGGTTGGAAACATCATGATTATGCCATGAATTTAACACAACCAACATTTAATGTCTTGAAAATAGTGTCTCTTATTTGTTAAAATAAAATAATTTTTCATTACATCCAATTAAAAATAAATATTTTCGACTCAAACAATTATTAAAACCATTCTATTCACTAAACCAGAAATGTGAGCAACAAGAATGGAATTCCCAATCCCCACTGGATTGAGGGTAGAAACATGTCCTTGATATATAACTGGAGTAAATGATTCTCCAATCCTAAATAAATATACATGTTATATTTTTATATAAAATGAAAACCAAAAATACTGTCACATGAAAAAATAGAGACCATGGTAGAAATTATAAAAAATTTAGAGAAGAAAAAACCAATTTACATATGAAACAATCATGTAAAAACGATATAAAATTCTATTCACATATACACCACATGATACATGGTAAACGCCCCATGGTCTAATTACTATTTACCAACTCAATGTGAACTACAAACAAAACCTCCCAAATATAGTGACTTTCCGATTAATAAATCTGACAAATTAAGGTCAATACACCCTCACATGAGCATAAGGTGTATGATAAATAATATCAGGGGAATCCTAACTAGTTTATTCAAATAAATTATCTATAATGTGTTACCAAAATTTTAAATTTAAAATAAAACATGGTATGATAAACATTTTAATGGCTTCAAAATCAAAATCAATTTAAAAATTCACCTTTTAATTATTATTCTACAAAAACAGCTAACTCTATATTATATCATAACTTGCATAAACCATTGTAATTTTACAAATAATGTCTCATGTGATATGAAATTCATAACTTTATACATATAATGAAAAATTGAAATCATCTCTAGGATAATAGTGGTCATGTTGTCTTGTATTATTATAACTCAAAAATAAAAATAAAACTGTGTATACTCATGTCCCATGAGTAATCTAATTAATATTCTAGGGATTGAGTAATGTCGTACAAAGTGAACAAAAAATAATTTCATGATCATGTTCATAGAGTAAATGTATCTACAACATTTAATAAGGTGGAGAAAAAGAATTTGAAACCCCATATACTTTCAATATACAAGGCCCAATACTAATCACTGGACCTAGGAACTGAAAGATCACATGTGTAGAATAATTCCATACTTATTTTAAATAATTTATCATATTTTATCTTCTATTCCAAAAAACCCTTTTTCTAAAACATAATTTTAAATATATTTTCAACCCATATCACAATTATTCTATAATAGGTTTATATTAAAAAACATAGTGGAGAGACATTTTTTATCAAAAATCATTTTTACGAAGACATTTCAATTAATTCAAAATAATTCAAAATCATTTATAAAATTATTTTCAATCCCATAAATTCAATATTCATAGATTATGGGCTAGTGATATAACCACATACCAAAAACAAGAGTCACACACCACCCACATTGGAATAAATGGGACTATATGAAAATAAAAATAATAATAAATGTGATAAGGAACTTATGTTTTCTCCCACATCATAAAATAATGGTTCTAAAAATGAAATGGTCAATAGATTGGTAAGTGGTTACATACCTAATATGAACCATGATAGACAACCCATGTTATAGGATTCAGCCTCCACAATCCTTCACACAAAATGTACAACAGATGATGTCCAAATTAATCATGTATAAATTTAAATAATTGATCATAAATGTATGAACTACTACCCAAATATATTTTATATATATCCTATAAGAACGCATGATTCTAATAATTAGTTCAGGAAATGAAAAAGATTTATTAATTTAGGAGTTTGTTGATTTAAAATTCATTATAACCTTCTCATTAATATATCTATAAATCATTGAACAAGAAAAATATATTGATCAAAAATATTTATAAAAATTATCCCTTTTTTATAATTAAAATGATGAAACTAGGATATATTGTCTTCTCGCTATATTAATAGTGGAAATAGTGGCAACCTATATAATTTCTTGTCCTTCCCTATGGATGCATCACAGACACAAGAATATTGTCACTGTGGCTAAGAAATGGATACACCTACACTATGTAGGGTCTTATTATACATGGTGGGTAGGGAAACGAACCAACATCAATTCCCAAGAACAACCCTTACATTATGCATGTTTATTAATCTCATAGTCCACATGAGACACAAAGGTACACCGTAGTCATGGCCTACACCATGATTCACTGGATACCAAAGAACCTTCTTTTTTAAGAAACCAGGATGGAATGAAAAATACATAACTAAGTAAGAAAAAACTCAAAGCTAAATATTGCATATACTGATATTTTATATTTCAAATTAATTATATTATATTCTATTTATGCACATGCATATGTAAATAATATATTAATTTCAATATATATTTACATTGAGTTCATTATAAAGGATACAAATGAATCTTTTTTGAAATATTATTTAGGTTCCCATTCCCTCAAGATATTAATTAATTATAATTTTGAATATTTATTTTTTTGATTTGATGATTATTAAAATTATTTTTAATTAATTATGGTAATAAAATAACAAAAATAATTATCATGTAATTTAAAATGGGATAATTTTTCAAAATTTAAGGAATTCCTATTGTATTTTTTAAATTACTTTCTAATCCATATTAAAATATTATTCATATATATTAATATGATTTCATAATTATATTATTTCAATATTTAGTTTCTTTTAATTAAATATTCTAGTTTATTTCTATGGATTATTTATTTTTATTCCTTTTAATGATTCATACAATATTTTTTTGATTCTCAAAATATAATTATACTATGACTAATTTAAAAAATATTTTCATATTTCCACTAAAAAAATTTATTATTATTTATTATGTGATGGGTAGAACTATAATTATATATATTTCTAATGCATTATGATATGTTGAATATTTTAGCAGATAAAATTTAGGGGATAGAATAGTGAAACAAAATCACCTAGTTTAAGGGAATGTTATGTGATAACAATCGACCTTAGAAAACTATCTACAATATAATTGTAGTTTTTTCCATGATCATAATCTTATGAATTTATATTATATGATTATATTAATTTAATATTTCATTTTTATTCAATGTTATAAATTTATGATTCATAGTGTATGATAATTATCTCATTCAAAAAAATTTATATGCCACATTTATTATGTTCATCCAAAATCTACATGTCATGATTCTGGATTTATGATCCATGTTTTCATGTGTATTATTGAACTATATTATATTAATGTAATTATTTTTACAAACATTATAACAATAAATGATAATAAATATCAAAGGATTTGGTTGATCAAATCATTTTATTTTATATGGGACCTTATTATCATGTTATCATGAAAATTTAAAGCCTTCCAATCTCAAGAACATACAATATCTTGATTCCTGAATTAAAATAATGGAAAAACTGGTTTTACCTTGTTAACAAAAAAATTATATTCCAAAGAGTATGTACTGATATTGTGTCATTGTATGAGTGGAACACATAAATTTTTTAATGTGTTATAAGATCATAGTATGGTTAAAATAACAAAAAATTTCACATTTATCTTTTTATTATGAATACGTATGTGTTATATTATATGTTATATTCTTATTAAAATAATGAACCTTGAAAAAAACTAAAGACACATTATTAATTTGTTGTTGTTACGTTTTTCAATCATCATCCCCATAAAATTGTGAAATATTATAATGGGGGGAAATATGAAATAGTAACACTAGAATGGGAAAACAAAGATGAGATCAATCAAATAGAGTTATGGTGCTTACAAAAACCAAAACAAAAAAGAAATTTCTTTAGAAAACCAATTAATATTTTATAAAATTAAACAATTGATATTCATAAGAAATATACTGAATTATATATTAATGATTGGATATTTCAAGGAAGTAGTTTTATAGTGTGAATATTAACCCAAAAAATATGAATTGTAACTTGGTTATTGGAATAGCATCCTAACCCTTAATAATATAAATCATACTTTTTGAATTGTAGATAAATTAATAAAATAGCTTATTTTCAATAAAATAATTTTTAATAAAAATAATTATTAATACATATTAATATTTGTGTGATACAATATAAATTATGTAATTAATATAAGGGTTAGGTTATACATTCTATAAAATTTCTCCAAAAATAAATTTTTAATAAAATTTGATGATAACTATTACCATCATTTATTTTTTAAAAATAAATTTCTTTTTAGAAATTAACACATCAAAATTATCGTTGGGTGATTTTAATATTATTTTTTGAAAATCATCACTTTTTATGTAGAGACAGAATATATAATTTATTTTTAATTTTGTACTTCAATTACAAATCCTTGAAGCAATGAAATTTTAATAAAAATTATATTTGTTGGCTCCCCAAAAACATAATTAAAATGAAAAATCATTCATTTGAAAATAATAATCTTAATTTGAATACCTAAGAAACATTCTAAAATTTTAATATTTTTATTAATTCCATTAATATATCAATTTATCATCTATCAACTACATAATTTAGTATATAAATGAATTAGGTTCGATAAAAAAATTAAATTTTAGGATATCAATCATTTTATTCAATAATGTCTTTAAATTTCATGAATATTACTATTTTAATGATTTTGATAGAAATTATATTTTATTCAATATTTAATTCTAATAATACCCCTCCCATAAAGTATAAATAAAAACCCTATAAAGAACATATGATTACATACCAAATAAAAATATCTATCCAAATTCTATTTATTAGACATAGTATAATCATTAGGGACATTTTGGAGCCACTTAACTCCATGTATTGACGTTGGTTAGTGATGTAGAAAATGGGTAACACCGAGATGTGGGTAATGATTCAACAAATACCTTCTCATATAACTATTTTCTTTACCATATTACAACATTCCATTCAATATGAAACATACTAAATATAATCATTTAGTATGTTAAAATTTTATTAATTTTTTTAACCTTTTATAATAATTATATTTAAAAAATATTTATTTCACAGAAATCCTTCTCCTTTTTTCCAATGTCCTATTAATTGTTAGTTAACTGCATTTATGGGCAATGCTAATTAAATGATCAACAAAATGTTCAAGTATTATTAGGATGAATTATATATAATATCTAATTTTTAATTACATGTATATAAATATTATAAAAATAATTATTAATTATTTATAAATTAAATTAAAAAACATTGAAAATGAAACTTGTAAGAACCTGTGTTTTTGGAACGTGTCAAAATCTCAACCCAGATTGAATGTTTGACTTGTATTTGAGAAAACAGTGATAATATGGGAAGTTCATAAAATTTTAGGACTTACACTCCCTATAATCCAAAGTACACACCATGTATGGGTTAGGCGTGTACAATCCATGTGCTCGCCGAGTACATGCTGTGTGATGACCATGTGATGATATCCTACTACACGATGTGTAGTGTGGCTTGGGATGTCATGTATTCTCCTTTTTTATACCGACATAGTTCTAGTTGTGTGTTGATCCATGTGGCGCATCCAATCCATATGGGTACGTCCTCTTTTTTTGGAGTACAATAAAGGAATCTATAGGACATGTATTCTTTTATACACGTTGTGTATTTCTATTTTTATCTACTTAAATGAAAGTGTGTCTCATCTTATTTCAGAAAATATCATCTTATTCTCCAACATCAGAACATTCCCATTCTCAAATCATGAATGACATAATTTTACCAATATTATTCATACGAAGTCCATTATTCAATCTTTCAGTGGATGAGGGATTGAATCAGAAAGTCCAAACCAGTTCACCCTCTTTTGTTTCATTTTCATTTCCTTACACACCTCAGTTTCCATTCAAGATTAATTTTCTGTATTTGTTGAAAACATAGATATATAAATATTAGTTTTGAGTTAGATCTCAATATCTGACATTCCAATATCAACAAGTCTTAGGTAGGTGGTGCATACCTCCTTTTTTGATATAAGTCATTCGGGTGGTGAGTATTTTAGAATGTGTTTAGGTATTTTGAGTGTGACCCTATTTTTTCTGCCATTGCATATTAAATTGTTTATTGGACCAAGGGGATGCCTTTGGGTATGCCCTATTTTCTGTTTTTCATGAGTAGTGTTGGGTGAGGGGTATTTTCTCATTTTGGGCATTTTGGCTGGGGTGAAAAATGTTATAAGATGATATTATTTTATTAGACTGCTAAGTTTAATTGGATAAGTCCTGATATGAATTTTTAGAGTCATAGAAGAGCTTGGTGGTGGTATGGGACAATATATATTTAGTGAAACTAATCTATTTAGTTTGTTTTCCTATTTTAAAAACTTATTTTTATTAAATATATATGTTATGTGTGATATTTCATATTTTAGAACCTTTGTGATGTCTTGGGCATGGACCAAATATTCTTGAATGATGATGATCATAAGTTTGGGTTTGATCGGGTTACATTGGGTGGTTCTGACCACGTTATTGGGAATCATGGACATTGGCTTGAGGTAGTGTAACTGTTAGGTTGGGCATGTCCCGTGTTACATAGATGGAAAGGCCATCAGAGAGGCTCTGTGATGAAGTGTTTTTTACCACTCATGTGGGAGAGTCCCCTCTTAATTGTAGTTTAGGTACTATTGGTTTAGGGGTGCTTGTCTTAGGAATCCATGTGGAAGGTGAGGAGACTTTATAGGATAGTGTTGTGGATATCGAGTTGGGGGTAGAGGCTCTCCATGGTTTGAGGGAAGACATTGATGTTCCTCTAATTACCAATTTGAGGGAAGGCATCAATGTTCCTCTAGATACTTTATTGAGGGCATACATTGTTATAACGACCCATACTTTACATACATTGTTAATACTTCAAAATTGAAGCACACTTATTACAACATATGACAAAACCACAAAGGACCGTATAGGTATAGTGTCTTTAGAAACTGGGAAACATAAACAACTGGTTCATAAATCTTCTACAGTGTCTCCCATTTATTTCATCATATCTAGGGTCCCTTTTAGCATATTCTACTTAATATCCATCTTCCTGACCTGGGGAAAAGAAAACATGAAAGGGTGAGCTCAAATTCTCAGCAAGGGCAAATAAAGGAAATAAAAATCATATCATATCTTTTTGAAAATCAAAACCTGCAAAAGAGATCATAATATCTTATCATGGAATAAATAATAGAACTGAAAATGAGATCCCCATAATCATAACATAAGACTTGAAACTTTGTGGCATGCACACATAATCATGGAAAATCATTTCTTGTTAGTCATGACTCATCGCCAAGACTATCTTAGTGGACAAAGTCCCTTTCTGAACCGAGTTCACTCCTCGTTTCAGTCCTGTATCACTGAACCGAAATAACCTTCCGTTCCAGCCATGTCTATCTCATGAGATATAAAATCATTACCCAATGCATTGGAGGGAGATATAGGTCCCACCCATCTTATAATGAATCCTTTCTTATGTGTGCCACATAATCATAAAACATACATCATCGCATAACACATGAAACAAAAATGGGATTCTTGAAACATCATGACATCATAAATCAATTCATATAAGATAAAGGAATTCATAAAAATAATTCCATCACAACATGATCAAATCAATGTAATAATAGGGATAAAAACAGAACCCTTTATTATCTTAGATGAAAAATAATTTTGAAAATCACTTGAACTCCATTCTTGAGGAAAATATCCTTTCTTCTTCAAAAACATTTTTTCCTTTCATAACATGTCATACAACTTTAAAATAAAAGAAGTTGATTAAAAATAAACTTGAAAACTTGTAAAGGAAGCTTCTTGGAAACAATGTTTTAAAAAATCCATTCATGCCGTATAAGTTAAAAAAACATTCTTCGTACTTTTGTCGGAAAAGTCAAAAAGTACCTCGTACGGAAAAACGACAAAAGATTCCTTTCATATTCTTTACTAAAAACTAAACGAAGGGTAAAAATGGATTTAAACAAGTGTAGGTGGATGGAAATAATATTACATATTTATGAAACATGGATTTGGATGATAAAATACACCCCAGTAAATACTTACGAATAAACAATCTCGGATAAAAATGAGATTGTGATATTTCCCTTACCTTAGGTCCGATTTGCTTTATACGTGTCCGAAGCTCCTGTATAATGGTTTAAATAATGTTATTGACTTATTCCAGAATCATACATATTGATTATGATATCATATATGGTCATATTATTAGCTTCTTGTTAGTAATATTTCATTGTTACTTGTTACTCGGGTCTTTATAACTTTTTGTTCTTATGCGTGTTTTGTCGAATAAATTCTTATTCTTATCTTTAGGTTATAGATAATTCATTTCCAGAATGGTATTAGTGTATTATATACCATATTCATTCATTCAATTCATTTATATAATCATTATGAAATGAAGATCATGTAGAACGAGTCGCATCACATCGTGGAGACGGTATTCCGTACGTATGCACAAGTGATGATATCGTTCCTATGATCGTGGAATTGTATTGGAGTATATATATATATTATTTCAGTATCAATATTACTTAATAATAATCATATATAGTTACTCATTACACCATTATACCCATCCTTGTAAGGTGATGGTGGAAAATAGATTACACCACGGCGTGGAGACGGTATTCCGTACGTACGCACGCGCGGTGATTTCATTTTTCCGTAGGATGGATAGAAGGTGAATTAGGGTTGTTTCATATTTATAATAACATATCAGTATGTAAGTAATACTGATGTTATTACTTTATCATGAAACAACTAAAGAAGAAGAAGTTGAAGAAGAAAGAAATTGAAAAGATCGGTAATGGATATTACCTCTTCTTTGGAACGCCTCTTTGAATCCTCCACTTAAGGAACTAAGATTGGTCTTTGGAGAAGACCAGGACCTCTAGGATTATTCTAGGGAAGTGGAGAGGAGAAAATGGCAGGGGTTGGCCGAGCTTGAGTGCTCAATTTGGTGTGAGGAGGAGGGGGAGGAGGTGCCCTTTTATAAGGGAGGAGAGGGGCACCTTAAGAATATCTCAAAATATTATTTTATATTAAAGTCAAAAATCGGTTTATAATGGCTCCAAAGGGTCTTATTTCGAAGATAAGGTGGGGATGGGCCGAAATCCTATCAAACAATAGGATTTAGACAAGTTTAGGGTATTATTTTAACCTTATCAATTAGATTTAACTCTAAGTTAAATAATTTAACTTTTACCATGTCTTTTTGTTTTCTTTCACTATATGGTTAATAAACTTACTATAACATGCCAAACGAACCCCAAATTGTTTATTATTAATATATATATCCTTATCTAAGTCATTTGGCCGAACCTTAGATTTTTAGGAATAAAATAACAATTAATAATATAATATTTGATTTAAAAACTATTTTGTGTCAATTTTGACACTATTTGATATATGATTTTTGTGAAAGTCATAACAGAATTATATGTTCTAACAAAGTTGATTAAATCAACATTAATATATCATAGTAACCTAGAAAATTAGTGGAATTCATAAAAAGTCTTAAATTACATTTATTTTGGTATTTATATTATCAATTATGTCAATATTTCATTAATAAGATAATTACTGCATCATCTTTGTGTCATAAATAAATTAAATTATTTGATGTCTAAAAATTACAAATAAAATACCATCATGTAGGAAATCGTTTTAGCTTTATAATGAATATTTACAATCTAATTTATCTTAGGTATAACCCCATATTATAAATCATTTACTTATTAAACTTTGATTTTAACTATTTTAACCCTTCTTTAAATAAATTAATAATAAATGTCCTAATCTAATCCAAGTGGGCCTAAATGGTCATATATTATTCCTAAGTTTGTTTTTGGTCGAATTACACTTGTCGAATAGAATTAGGACATGTGTTAGGGTAATATTAATATCATATTTACCCTTAGTTACCCTATTTACTATTAACCGCGGTAAAAATAGTAAAAAGTTACTATTCACCAAAAAATTATTTTCATGTCATTGAACCACATTTTAGTCCTTGATATTAACCGTGTCTCTCGGATTTTTGAAATTCCATTCACAGAAGCGGTAAAATTAAGTTTTATGCAAAATTCAGTTTTTAACCTACCACTTAGTGGTTTCACTATTCATCAAAAATTGAAAGTTTTCAGAAAAATACCAAAATTTCACCCTAGGCTAATTTCGATATTCTGAGTCCAAAAATGAAGTCCATTTTGAAAAATAAAATTTATAAATTTTCAAAAAGTGGTTATTACTATTCATAACGGCAAGTTTTAATAGCATATTGTTGTTTACTGAAACTCGGTATTGCGTACGACGCAAGCTATCGAGGAAGGTTGCGATTGCGTGTAAAGCAAGCCAAGCAAGTGTTGTGTAGAAAAATATTCCTTTTATGATTTTTATAACATAAAAGTCTCGGGTGTTACATTCTACCCCCCTTAAAAAGAATTTCGCCCTCGAAATTCGTCACTTTGCAACAAACAGATGAGGATACTTCTCCCTCATCATATCCTCAAGCTCCCATGTAGCTTCTTCAAGTTGGTGGTTTCTCCATAAAACTTTCACCAAGCGAGTGGTCTTGTTTCGTAGGACTTTTTCTCTACGATCCAGAATCTCTATCGGCTGTTCTTCATAAGAAAGATCTTGCTCCAGCGGTACAACTTCTGAGCTGAGTACATGTGAAGGATCTGGTATGTACTTTCTTAGGAGAGATACGTGGAACACATCGTGAACTTGAGAGAGATTCGGTGGAAGCGCCAATCGGTAAGCTACCTTCCCAACATGATCCAGTATTTCAAAAGGACCGATATATCTAGGGCTCAACTTCCCCTTCTTTCCAAATCTCATAACCCTCTTCCAGGGAGATATTCGTAAGAACACTTTATCGCCCACTTCAAACTCTAGGTCTTTTCTTCGGTTGTCGGCATAACTTTTCTGTCGAATCTGAGCTGCTCTTATGTGTTGTTGAATAGATCTAACCTTTTCTGCCATTTCATCAACGAGATCAGGTCCTAATAGCTTTCTTTCCCCAACTTCATCCCAGCAAGTTGGAGTCCTGCATTTCTTTCCATAGAGAGCTTCATAAGGAGCCATCTGAATACTGGAGTGAAAGCTATTATTATAAGAAAATTCCACCAAAGGTAGGTGTTGATCCCAACCTCCTTTGAAATCCATAGAGCAAGCTCTCAACATATCTTCTAGGGTTTGAATTGTTCTCTCAGACTGACCGTCTGTCTGGGGATGATAAGCAGTGCTGAAACTCAACTCTGTATCCAGAGTATGCTAAAGACTTCGCCAGAACTTCGAGGTAAATCTCGGATCTCGATCAGATATAATAGAAAGTGGTACTCCATGCAATCTTACCACTTCCTTTACATATATCCTGGCAATCTGATCTAGAGAGAAATCCTCTCTAATAGGAATGAAGTGTGCAGACTTTGTGAGACGATCAACTATGACCCAGATAGCATTATTGCCTTTGGATGTTTTAGGAAGTCCTGTGACAAAGTCCATAGTGATGTTTTCCCATTTCCATTCGGGTATGGGTAATGGTTGTAACATCCCCTTAGACTTCTGTCTCTCAGCTTTAACTTGTTGACAAACCAAGCATCGAGAGACATATTCAGCAACATCTCTTTTCATGCCATCCCACTAGAAGTACTCTTTCAGGTCCCTATACATCTTCGTGCTTCCAGGATGAATAGAGAATGAAGAACTATGAGCCTCATCCAGCAGCTCTTTCTTTAATTCGGGGATGGGAGGAACACAAACCCGATTCCTGAACTTTATTATCCCATCACAATCAAGGTTGAATTCAGGAACATTTCTCACCTTCTTTTGTAACTCGACATCTTCTTTCTGTGCCTCTTTAATCTTCACATGTATAGATGGTTGAACATTCATTTGAGAAAGATAAGAATTTTCCCCTTCCATTATAATTCCAAGATCCATCCTTTGGATATCCATAAATATTGGATCTTTTGTGATCCTCATCATGGATAAACTAGCATGGTCTTGTCGACTTAATGCATCTGCCACCTTGTTTGCTTTCCCAGGGTGGTAATGGATTGAGCAGTCATAATCCTTAATCAGCTCCAACCATCTTCTTTGACGCATATTCAACTCCTTTTGTGTGAAAATATACTTTAAACTTTTATGATCAGTAAAAATATCACACCTTTCACCATAAAGGTAATGCCTCCAAATCTTTAATGCAAAGATTACCGCAGCCAACTCCAAATCATGTGTTGGGTAATTTTGTTCATGGATTTTCAACTGTCGTGAGGCATAAGCTATCACCATATCATTTTGCATAAGAACACACCCCAATCCCTTCTTGGATGCATCACTGTAGATCACAAACCTTTCTCCACTACAAGGCAGTGTGAGCACAGGTGCACTGGATAACCTTCTTTTCAACTCCTTGAAATTCTCTTCACATTCCTCTGTCCAGACAAACTTAACTCCTTTCTGAGTCAACTTGGTGAGTGGATTAGATAATCGTGAAAAATCTTTTACAAAACGTCGATAATATCCAGCCAAACCAAGAAAACTTCGGATCTCAGTTACTGTTGTTGGTCTCGACCATCTTTCGATAACCTCTGTTTTTGCTGGATCCACAGATATCCCCTCTTTTGAGATTATGTGACCCAAAAATGCAACTTTTTGAAGCCAAAATTCACACTTGGTAAATTTGGCATAAAGCTTCTCCTTTCTCAGGGTCTTCAATATAATTCTCAAGTGATCTTCATGTTCTTCCTTGCTCTTTGAATAGACAAGAATATCGTCTATAAAGACTACCACAAATTGATCAAGATAGTCTCTAAAGACTCTATTCATTAGATCCATGAAGATAACAGGGGCATTAGTAAGACCAAATGGCATCACTATAAATTCATAGTGTCCATACCTTGTACGGAAAGCCGTCTTTGGTATATCCTCCCTTTTGACCCTTAATTGATGATACCCTGAACGAAGATCAATCTTGGAAAAGTATTGAGCTCCGCGTAGTTGGTCAAATAAGTCATCAATGCATGGGAGAGGATATTTGTTCTTGATAGTGATCTTGTTAAGTTCTCGATAATCAATGCAGAGTCTCATTGATCCATCTTTCTTCTTAACAAATAGAACAGGTGCTCCCCAAGGTGACGCACTAGGGCGTATGAATCCCTTATCACGATTCTCTTGGAGTTGCTTCTTCAATTCCTGCAACTCAATTGGGGCCATTCTATAAGGTGTCTTTGAAATAGGCAAAGCACCCGGTACGAGTTCTATTGAAAACTCAACTTCACGATTTGGTGGAAGACCCGGTAATTCCTCCGGAAAGACATCATCAAACTCCCTTACAATGGGCATATTCTTAATCGTGAGTTTCTCACCAACCATTTGAGATAAATAACCTTCATTTAGTGGGATCAATACCCATAAGATGGAAGAAATTTCCACTGGAAGGTTATGTTCATCCTTGCATTGGTATACGATCGTAGATTGATCTGGAGTATGAAATGTGACTTCCCTTCTTTGGAAATTGATATGAGCTCCATGTAGAGAAAGCCAATCCATGCCAAGAATCACATCAAATTCCACTAAAGGAAGGATCACAAGATTTGCAGGAAGCACTTTCCCACAAACTTCAATCGGAGAAGAATTATAAACTTCTGATGCGACTGTTGTGCCATTACGTGTTGTCACAGCTAACTCAACATCTAATTGTTGAGGTAATACAGTGATACCCTTAGAAAATTCTTCAGAAATAAAAGAGTGGGTGGTTCCAGAATCAAATAAAACATTTGCTACTTTAGAGTGGATGGTAAGTGTACCTTTCACCACATCGTTATCGTACTCCACATCGCTGATAGAAATTGCATGTGACTTTCCTTTGTCTTTAGCCTTAAGAGTTTGTTGACGTCGACCATCATCATCAACCCTTGGATTTGGGCATTAATTGGCATAATGCCCCATCTCCTTGCACTTGAAACATTGAAGTGTTGTAGGTTTATTCTGTGTATCCCTTCCTTTGTTTGCGTCATTAGACATCTTCTTCCCATTATCACGACATTCAAATGCCCGATGACCTTCCTTTCCACATTTAAAACATTTACTTGTCCCTTTAAGACAACTCCCTCCATGTTTCTTTCCACACTTTGAGCATAAGGAAAAGCTCATCTTCTTTTCCGTGTGCTCTTTAGATTTTTCTTTGAATTCCATCTTCCTCTTCTTATCAAACCCATGTGACTGATGGGTTACTCCAATCTCCATCTCGACTTTGAGAGCACATCGAACGATTTCCTCGTAGCTATTGAAGTCTCTTATGGCTAACGCCCTTCGAAGACTTGGTTTTAAGCCACTAAAGAATCGATCGATCTTACTCTCAGGTTGGATAATAATAACAGAAGCGTACATTGCCAGTCTTGTAAAATTTGCTTCATAGGTACCAACAGATTCATCATCCCTTTGCTTCAGTTCAAGGAACTATTTCTCCATCTTTGTTCGGAGAATACGAGGGAAGTACTTATTGAAAAATAAGTTCTTGAACTCGTCCCATTCCATAGACTCAATTTCATCCCTTTGCCTCGTATTCTTAACAAGATTCCACCATTGATCCGCATCTCCTTCCAAACGATACACTGCTAGGATGACTTTATCATGCTCAGAACATTGAAGAACTGAAAATATCTTTTCAGTAGTACTAATCCATTGTTCAGCAACTAATGGATCAGTAGTCCCGCTGAAAGAAGGTAGACGCTGCCTCATGAAGGATTCAACAGAATGTTTCTCCCTCCTTTGCTCGTTTGGAAATCCTGCATGATTCATAGCTTGAGAAAGTTGTGTGAGCATGGCTACAAGATTTTGCATTCCAGCTCCCATATCGTTTGTTTGCTCAGGGGGACAATCATTGCATTGACCATCGCATTCCGCATTAACACGGTTCCTTCGGGTTCCAGCCATTGACTAAAACCAAGAAGAATAGTGTGAGCAACACTAATTAAAATAGGAAAACCACATAATTCAAGAATAAAATTTTCATGCTTAAGGTCTTATCCTAGGTTATTCAAGGACATTTCTTAAACACTAAAATTGTGTTCTATGCTTAGACATATCCTTAGGGTTCTTACTAAGGCTTTCACATCCTAGTTTCCAAAGGTTGACTATACCTTTCCTCTGATACCAACTATAACGACCCATACTTTACATACATTGTTAATACTTCAAAATTGAAGCACACTTATTACAACATATGACAAAACCACACAGGACCGTATAGGTATAGTGTCTTTAGAAACTGGGAAACATAAACAACTGGTTCATAAATCTTCTACAGTGTCTCCCATTTATTTCATCATATCTAGGGTCCCTTTTAGCATATTCTACTTAATATCCATCTTCCTGACCTGGGGAAAAGAAAACATAAAAGGGTGAGCTCAAATGCTCAGCAAGGGCAAATAAAGGAAATAAAAATCATATCATATCTTTTTGAAAATCAAAACCTGCAAAAGAGATCATAATATCTTATCATGGAATAAATAATAGAACTGAAAATGAGATCCCCATAATCATAACATAAGACTTGAAACTTTGTGGCATGCACACATAATCATGGAAAATCATTTCTTGTTAGTCATGACTCATCGCCAAGACTATCTTAGTGGACAAAGTCCCTTTCTGAACCGAGTTCACTCCTCGTTTCAGTCCTGTATCACTGAACCGAAATAACCTTCCGTTCCAGCCATGTCTATATCATGAGATATAAAATCTTTACCCAATGCATTGGAGGGAGATATAGGTCCCACCCATCTTATAATGAATCCTTTCTTATGTGTGCCACATAATCATAAAACATACATCATCGCATAACACATGAAACAAAAATGGGATTCTTGAAACATCATGACATCATAAATCAATTCATATAAGATAAAGGAATTCATAAAAATAATTCCATCACAACATGATCAAATCAATGTAATAATAGGGATAAAAACAGAACCCTTTATTATCTTAGATGGAAAATAATTTTGAAAATCACTTGAACTCCATTCTTGAGGAAAATATCCTTTCTTCTTCAAAAACATTTTTTCCTTTCATAACATGTCATACAACTTTAAAATAAAAGAAGTTGATTAAAAATAAACTTGAAAACTTGTAAAGGAAGCTTCTTGGAAACAATGTTTTAAAAAATCCATTCATGCCGTATAAGTTAAAAAAAACATTCTTCGTACTTTTGTCGGAAAAGTCAAAAAGTACCTCGTACGGAAAAACGACAAAAGATTCCTTTCAGATTCTTTACTAAAAACTCAACGAAGGGTAAAAATGGATTTAAACAATTGTAGGTGGATGGAAATAATATTACATATTTATGAAACATGGATTTGGATGATAAAATACACCCCAGTAAATACTTACGAATAAACAATCTCGGATAAAAATGAGATTGTGATATTTCCCTTACCTTAGGTCCGATTTGCTTTATACGTGTCCGAAGCTCCTGTATAATGGTTTAAATAATGTTATTGACTTATTCCAGAATCATACATATTGATTATGATATCATATATGGTCATATTATTAGCTTCTTGTTAGTAATATTTCATTGTTACTTGTTACTCGGGTCTTTATAACTTTTTGTTCTTATGCGTGTTTTGTCGAATAAATTCTTATTCTTATCTTTAGGTTATAGATAATTCATTTCCAGAATGGTATTAGTGTATTATATACCATATTCATTCATTAAATTCATTTATATAATCATTATGAAATGAAGATCATGTAGAACGAGTCGCATCACATCGTGGAGACGGTATTCCGTACGTACGCACAAGTGATGATATCGTTCCTATGATCGTGGAATTGTATTGGAGTATATATATATATATTATTTCAGTATCAATATTACTTAATAATAATCATATATAGTTACTCATTACACCATTATACCCATCCTTGTAAGGTGATGGTGGAAAATAGATTACACCACGGCGTGGAGACGGTATTCCGTACGTACGCACGCGCGGTGATTTCATTTTTCCGTAGGATGGATAGAAGGTGAATTAGGGTTGTTTCATATTTATAATAACATATCAGTATGTAAGTAATACTGATGTTATTACTTTATCATTAAACAACTAAAGAAGAAGAAGTTGAAGAAGAAAGAAATTGAAAAGATCGGTAATGGATATTACCTCTTCTTTGGAACGCCTCTTTGAATCCTCCACTTAAGGAACTAAGATTGGTCTTTGGAGAAGACCAGGACCTCTAGGATTATTCTAGGGAAGTGGAGAGGAGAAAATGGCAGGGGTTGGCCGAGCTTGAGTGCTCAATTTGGTGTGAGGAGGAGGGGGAGGAGGTGCCCTTTTATAAGGGAGGAGAGGGGCACCTTAGGAATATCTCAAAATATTATTTTATATTAAAGTCAAAAATCGGTTTATAATGGCTCCAAAGGGTCTTATTTCGAAGATAAGGTGGGGATGGGCCGAAATCCTATCAACCAATAGGATTTAGACAAGTTTAGGGTATTATTTTAACCTTATCAATTAGATTTAACTCTAAGTTAAATAATTTAACTTTTACCATGTCTTTTTGTTTTCTTTCACTATATGGTTAATAAACTTACTATAACATGCCAAACGAACCCCAAATTGTTTATTATTAATATATATATCCTTATCTAAGTCATTTGGCCGAACCTTAGATTTTTAGGAATAAAATAACAATTAATAATATAATATTTGATTTAAAAACTATTTTGTGTCAATTTTGACACTATTTGATATATGATTTTTGTGAAAGTCATAACAGAATTATATGTTCGAACCAAGTTGATTAAATCAACATTAATATATCATAGTAACCTAGAAAATTATTGGAATTCATAAAAAGTCTTAAATTACATTTATTTTGGTATTTATATTATCAATTATGTCAATATTTCATTAATAAGATAATTACTGCATCATCTTTGTGTCATAAATAAATTAAATTATTTGATGTCTAAAAATTACAAATAAAATACCATCATGTAGGAAATCGTTTTAGCTTTATAATTAATATTTACAATCTAATTTATCTTAGGTATAACCCCATATTATAAATGATTTACTTATTAAACATTGATTTTAACTATTTTAACCCTTCTTTAAATAAATTAATAATAAATGTCCTAATCTAATCCAAGTGGGCCTAAATGGTCATATTTTATTCCTAAGTTTGTTTTTGGTCGAATTACACTTGTAGAATAGAATTAGGACATGTGTTAGGGTAATATTAATATCATATTTACCCTTAGTTACCCTATTTACTATTAACCGCGGTAAAAATAGTAAAAAGTTACTATTCACCAAAAAATTATTTTCATGTCATTGAACCACATTTTAGTCCTTGATATTAACCGTGTCTCTCGGATTTTTGAAATTCCATTCACAGAAGCGGTAAAATTATGTTTTATGCAAAATTCAGTTTTTAACCTACCACTTAGTGGTTTCACTATTCATCAAAAATTGAAAGTTTTCAGAAAAATACCAAAATTTCACCCTAGGCTAATTTCGATATTCTGAGTCCAAAAATGAAGTCCATTTTGAAAAATAAAATTTATAAATTTTCAAAAAGTGGTTATTACTACTCATAACGGCAAGTTTTAATAGCATATTGTTGTTTAGTGAAACTCGGTATTGCGTACGACACAAGCTATCGAGGAAGGTTGCGATTGCGTGTAAAGCAAGCCAAGCAAGTGTTGTGTAGAAAAATATTCCTTTGATGATTTATATAACATAAAAGTCTCGGGTGTTACATTGTTGTCCCTTATGTTACATATTTGAGGATAGAAATAATTCTTCCACTAAGTTACTACTTCTTTGGAGTTCCTTTGGGACGTTGGTACATGAGACACATAGTGTTAGGAGGAACATGGTGTCAGGTTACATGTCGGATATTCTAGTATTTGCTGAAGCTGGTGACACTCCATGGTGGTTGCTAATCACCAGTGGAGTTTATGATTATTTATTCATCATACGGTTTATGTATTTTATTATAATTGCATTCTTGATTAAACACTAATATTATTTACGAACCATTATCTGTATCCAACTATGAATCGCCTCAAACCCTACACGACCCCTTCATGATGCATGTAGACTTTATGGATTTACGTGTAGAAAAAAGGTTTTCTCCAGGAGCTGAACTGTATTTTCTTTTTCATGGAGATGGTATGGTTACCGAGGTCATGCCTCGCAGGAGTTTGCCTTGTTTATTTTACAATTTCTATTTGTATGATTACTTTTTATTATATCAACTATTGGGTAGCCATTGACACCCCTTTTATATACTGACTTTCTATGGATGCATGACTTGCATGTTCTCGTAGTTCTTACTAGTGGTTAACATGCTGTTGTGTTTACCTTCAACTGCACTTGATTATGTATTTCCTATACTATTTATTCTTATTTATTGTGCTTCTTCAATGCAGGTCTGGTTCGAGTCAGCTGAGTAATTTCTTTCTGATGAATGTTATATATTATTACCTGGACCAGTACCATTACTTTTCGTCCTCCAATATGGTATAGCCTCTCTACTACACCTATCAAGCCATTGTTACTAGTCGTAGGCTTTTGGAATTCTAGGAGGTGTGCTTATGGTAGTATTACACGACCTGTTTAGAATTGTTTGGTTGGCTATTCGAGTATGCATCATTACAATGTGGTATTAGAGGAGTTCTTGATAGTGATTTTTTAGCAGTGTTTTTTTGGATAATAATTAGATTGAGACTTCTATTTTTATTTATTTTGGTTTTACAATTTAGGATATGGTAGATAGGAGATAGGTTGTTACTAGAACTTGCTTTATATCTTTTTCAAGTGTTTCTGCAGCCCCCGTTACATGGTATGGACCAAGTTTCCATGTGTGGGAATTTCTGTTTTCTTTTACTCAGATAACATTTTATAAGCTCTCAACCTTGATGGATCACTTGGTGTGTGATGTTATTGATTATGATATATAACCCATATCCCAGTGTGGTAAGGGATAATTGGACCTTAGTCTGGTATGGAAAGGAATGATTGTTTAGATTTTAATATGCATATTTTTAGGCTATTTAAATTTCATAACTCCTTGTATGCTTTGTGAAGTGATAAAGCTATGAGAATAATATCAAATGTCATGCCTTAGGTTAATTGATTTGTGAATTGGTGATATTACTGAAATAATTTCTTGTTTATTTAAATGTTTTATGTCATGATTTATATATTTTTAGAATTTCATGTAGCAGGGTATTTGGGTTTGGAACTTATAAGAGCATAGAGGTACAATAGTGGAGGTGATTTGGATCATCAAGACTGGGTGACTCAGTCATCGTTTTGAGGAAATGTTTGTTTTCAGGATGGCCATGGCCTGAGGTAATTTTGATAAATTGCTCTATTTAGGGTGGCTATGAAAGCTATGAGGCTAGGATTTCGTGGGCAAGGGTTGTGGTGGGGGAGAGTAAGGATGGGAGTTATGTGTTTCCTTGTACTTCTTTTCCTATCTGTATAAGAATATTGTAAAATGTATATATATATATATGTGTGTGTGTGTGTGTGTGTGCGTGTGTGTTTTGTATAACCATTTATGGTATTCTACGGGTTCCATTCAGACGACTCAGATGGTGCATCAGGCAAGAGATGGTACAATGTCGCAAGAGTGGGAATAAACCTTAATGCTATGGTCCCAAATAACATATCCACTAGTCCAGAACTATGTTGTACATGGGAATAAACCATAATGCTAAGGTCCAAATGGCATATCCACTACTCCAACAGACAATTTATTTCCCATATTTCGAAATTAAACATCACCTATAGTGTTTTGTTGGATTTGTTTTAATTTTTTAGGGAAAAAAATGTGTAATCATAGCTTTTAAAAAAACCAATACCGAGTGTGTCCTTTCCATACCGTATTAAATTCCAACACCTCTCCCACATATTCACACCTTCAATAAAACATAGGTTTTAAAAATATCATCCAAATTGTATTCTAAAAATACATATATTCCAACTGAAATCCTCACTTTTGGTAGAAATTAGGGCATGGAAGCCATTTGGTGAAAACCAAAAGGAGTTACCCAATGTAGAGGTAACATCTTCACTCAAGGGCCTTTATTTTGTATTCATTCTACACCACCTCTACTCTCCTTATTCCACTAATAAACAAAAACACAAATATATTATATTTACATAAATTTTTTTATTTTATTTTTTCAACCTAAACATTGACACACCTCCAACTAATTCGCATGAAACACTCTATTTATTTTTACGATGAACTATCACATTAAAAAAATAAATGTTCGATCATCTATTACAACCTATATGGTGTGAATTTTGATGTAAAATGTATTTATATAAAATATATATGATATTTATAATTTAATTAATATTAATTAATTCTTATAAAAATATATATATTTATGCATTACTTTTTTTGGGTATACAATAATTTTATTTGAGGGAGTGTGGACTACCTCCACTCAAAGAGACATTGTTTGTTAAAAAACCACTTAGAATGTATTAAAAATGGGTTTAGTTAAAATAAATTATTTATATAGAATATTTTATTAATAATTTTATTACATTATTTAAATATATTTATATATGTAATTTTCTTTTACACTTTTAGTAAGATAATAAAAACCAGAATCAACGTTCATGCATACACATGACTTACTACCACCGTGAACATTTTATCCTATTTCACAAATAAATAATATAAATATTAATAAATTAAATATATAATTATCTAAATTATATTTATATCATCTTTTAGAATCATGAAATCTAGATAAATTTATAAGTACCATAGATATAACAAACTAAGGCACATGCAATAAACAAAGAGGATATTACCTGAATTGAATCTATAACAAAGAATTGTCAAAAAGTGGGTAATATAATGTCAAAAAAATATATGCTTTCAGGTAAAATATTATTATTGTTTAAAATATTTACAATAAATATAAATTTAGTAAAAATTATTTTTTTATGTGTACAAGGAGAGTTAAGAAACAAGGTATGTGAATTTCATCTCACATTATATTTTTGTGAGATACATTACATGATCACCATTGTTTCATTATTTGTGTTGTATATACATAAAATAGATGTGTTCTATGATAATTAAATTTATATTTATCTGCATTTACATATTCTTACTATGATATTTATTTCATGGTATTAATTTTTCAAAAGTAACCACAACATTAAGAATGTTTTGTCCCAATTTTCCTCCTTTGAGATACATTTTTTGTTATTAACCTAAATTATTTTTGGAGGTGTTTATAAATCCATTTATAATGTTATACCACATAATTATGTATCTTAATAATATATTAATATTCATTAAATTAGCATATCTTTCAAGGAAATGTTTTTTCCATGTTAACAAATAGTAAGTGTTCATTCATACATTCTAATCGATTTAGACCTTGTAAATGCTTATGTGTCATTGATGAAATCTTGTGATCCATCTCTAAAAAATGTATTGAGTTTAATTATCCTCTTTTTATTAAAACTAAATCAAATTATTAGTACCATTTATTCACTATTTGTTACTTAATACAATTGATAATATGTTTTTAATAAAAACATTACTGTATTATTCTCTTCGTTCGGAAACTTAATTTATGAAAAAAAATGTACTAAAAAAATTATAAATTGTTTTCAAAGGATCCTTGAATATAATTTTCATGTATAAATGAATTCAAATTTATTTATGGTTTTAAAATATTCCATAGTAAATTTTAATAATATATTAACATTGAGTTTTTTGGAAAATGATTTATGTTATAAAATGAAAATTTCAACGCAGAAATGATATCTACCTCAAAATTTTTTTAATAGGTATTTAAAAATTATTTCCTATCTATCATCAATTTTTTTGGTTTTACTAATAGATTTCTAGGAAATTATTCATTGTTTCAATTAATATTATTTATCAGAATATATTTTGTTTTTTGTAAATGATGTTTATAAAACCCATTACAGTTCTATAGGTTATATGCCTTTGAATCCCACTACTATTCTGGGGATTACTTTATATGAAATAATTATGTAACATATAATTATTTCTATAGGTTATGATATGATTTCATTTTCATGATTCTCATTTAAATTCATGTGTTATGATAAGATTCTTAATCATCTTTTGAACAAATATTAATGATTTCACTAGGTCATGGGTGGTAATATATCTCCCTTCAATGAATTGGTTAAACTTTTTTATCACATTATATAAAATAATATAGACATGGGAGGGAGCCATGAATACTGAGATAGTCATGGGAGTCAACCAGGAAAACAAAAATATTATGAATAGTGAACTCATGATATTAATATGGCTATAGGAGTGAACCATGACTACAAAGATAGATTGGGGATTGATCCCATACAACCAAAATGGTCTTGAAATAGATTACTTGTCTAATATAGAAATTATATTATATACCTATGTGCATGCCACAATTACATGTTCTATTCCTTTGAAAATCATTCGTTACACATGTAATTTATATTCTTAAAATTCATGTATTATGAACTATCAATATATATGCCATGATTCATTTTTATTAACATTGATAAGGAATGTATTATATTAGAATGTTATGATCATGTTATCATTCCACTATTCTCATGTTTATTACTATATTTATCTCTTTTTCAGCATTACTGAGCATCTGAGATCACAAAATTTTATTATTCCTTCCCAAGGATATGAAGATATGTATTATGCTTGTTGTGTCTATGGTGGGTTATTTTTAATAAGAAATTAGTGGGAGATAATGTATCTCCTTTTGTACCAGTGATTTTGGTTCAATATTTCTAAAGGCACTAGACTATTTGGGTCATTGGGTATCTATTTATATAACAATTTATGAATTATAGAAAAGTTATATAATGTTAATATATGAAAATAAAGGTTCTCTATTACTGGTATCCGGGAAATAGATTATTTTACCATTGGAATCTAGTATGAAAAATCGTTATTAATAACCCTAATGATATTTATAATGATACGTATATCGATAATGAAAAATATAAGATAATGAATATGATATATGGAAAAGTATAGAGTGAATAGTTTTGTAGTAACAAATCTATATTGGGTTACTACAAGTGGGTGTGGATTAAGCACAAATATACTTAATAGTAACAACTTCTACAAGATGTTCTAGTATAGACTTAGGGTATTTTGTGACAATGAAATGAACCTGGATAAAAATCTCGTTTGACCCTATCAAGGAATATTCTTTTGTCATTCAATGATTCATCATGAACCATCATTAAATATTAAAATATAATATTCTTATTAAAAACATAGGATAAATGTATGGTGTCATAGATTAAGTTATATGTCATAATTTAGACATCTAATAAGTGAATTTTTAAAGTTATGTGTTTCTTCATTAATATAACTACTTCATACTCTATCCTTTTTGTTTTAGTAAATTACTGGTCCCTAAATAAACCACATAAATGATGATTGTGATAGAAAATTCAATGATTTTACCCCTATGAAGTCGTATTCTATGGGTTTTGGATTGAGAAACCTCATTACTATTCTCAAAAGTCATTCTAATGCAATTAATCATGTTGGAATTATTAATGAGAAGTGATGGGACATCATTCTATTGAGTCCTTCATTAGGAAAAATCACCATTATTTTATAGATTATTTTTACCCACTTGTTTCTGAAAAATAGATCAATAATAATTAAAATAAATTATTCGTTCTCATGTGTATAGAGTATGAGAAAGTCCTTTTGGATGTTATTGATTATAAGGTGAAGTAGAGCATTGGTGAACTAAAATCAAGAAATTAAGGCAACAAGATAATATTGAATCCATTGATTGGGATGATTTAATGAACATAATTTTAATAAATAAATTTCCATTGATTCATTGTACCAAGGAGTAGAAAGAGAGTCTTGAGATGATGAAAATGGATGATGAATCTGTTGGTACGTAAGAGGATAATTTCATGAGACATGCGAGGTATGCTTCCAGAATTTTTATCCCTCCTAAATGTAATATTTATAGGTTCTTCAATGGATTATATCATAGTCTTTAATGGGAAATTGACTTAAGAGACATTGGTATCTACATATAAAATTTTATTTGTGTAATATTGGTTGATATAGAGGTTGGGATTACATTTCAATATCATGGTATTGAAAATAAGTTTAATATGGTTTTTAAAAGGAAATCTAAAATCATGATACTGGAATAATTCATCCAATTGCGTCACCTTGGGGTTCAGCTATTATATGTGATAATAAGAATAATGGGTTAATGTTACTTTGGAATGATTATTATGAGTTAAATAAGATCACAACCAAGAGGAAGTATCATCTTCCCCATATTCATGAATTTTGATCTTCTATTTGGATCTCATTACATTTCCATGATTGAACATCATTCTGGATATCATCAATTGAGGGTCATGAAAGAGGATATACCCAATATGACATTAATTACAATGTATTGATTGTATTGATATTTAATGATGAATTTTCGCCTTACCAATACCCCTTCCATGATCATGGAGTTGAGGAATAGTGACATTAGAGATTAAATCAACCGGTTTTTTATAGTCGTTATATATGATATTATTACCTATTTAAATATAATAGAATATTATAAATATCACATGAGAATTTTTCTATGACCATAATGCAGTAGAATCTATGTACAAAAATTCAAAACTATAAATTTTGGATGAATATAGTTTCAATTTTGGTCACATAATATCATGATATGGTATGTCAGTATATCCATCAAGGAAATATTCTACTGATGGTCATACTATACAAACCAAATTGACTAAGATCCATATATTTCATGGTTTAATTGAATATTATCGATGGTTTGTGTGTTATTTCAAATTATTATCTAATTGTCTTACCTTGTAAACAAGAATCAGTGTCATGTTCATCTGGTGAGATGAATGGGATGAAATGTTCAAGGAACCAAATTTGATGTTAGAATGTTCACCTATTATTACATTAACATTATTTGGATATGGGCTCATAATATATAGTGATGCATCCATGAAGGTATTGGGATGTGTTTTTATAGAAAAAACATGGTTATCACTTTTTCCTCATGACTGTTGAAGATTCGTGATAAACAAATACTCGACACGTTATTTTGATTTAGAAGTTGTAATTATTTCATTAATGATCTGGAGGCATTATATTTATAGGTAAATGTGTCATATATATTAAATTCATAAAATAATGAAATATATTTTCCCAAAGAAGGGGTTTAACATGAGAGAGAGAAGATGGTTAATGTTAATAACGAAATATGAGTACTAAATATATTACCATATTTAGAAAGTGAACAAGTTGGCTGATGATTTGAATCACAAGGATCAGGGAGGCATATACATGATGAGGTTCACAAAAGAACCAATAGTAATGATTTTTAAAACGAATAACAGAGAATTCATAATGGAATAGGAATTTTTTTCATCATCAAATTAATATTCTATCAAAATGAAGATTAAGGAGGAATAAAAAAGATATAGAGCTAAAAAATAATGTTAGAAATGTTCCTAAGTTTATCCATGCTAGGGATGGAATGTTATGGTTTAGTAAACATGTATGTGATCTTACCATACCAGATATAAATAAGGATATGCTAGAGAAATTTCATGCCACTTCATTCTTTATATGTCATGGAAGTATGAATATGTATAGAGAATTGAACTAATAATTATAATATTATGTAATGATGATATATATCATATAATTTCTATATCAGTGCTTGTTATGCCTGCAAGTTATAGCTGAAAGATAAAAGAAGGAGGGGATGTTTCATATATTACCCATACCGGAATGGAAATGCTAAAAAATCACTCTATTTTTTTGTTATTTGACTATCAAAAACCTTTAAAGGGATTAATAGAATTGGTAAATCCGATGATATACTTACAAAGTAATCAAATATCATAACTATAAGAGATTAATTCTATATATATTATCTTTCTAAGATATATAATTAAGATGTGGTATGGTTGCATGTTTTACCACATTCCATTATATAAGAATACGATTTGATGTTCACCTTAATTTCCTAGAGAAGTATTTATCAGGAACATGATAGTGAATAGATCTTCAAAACTAATAATAATTCTCAAATAGATGGTGGGTCTTAATGATCAATTCAATCCCCATAGTATATGTTGTGATATTGTTCTCTATATTTTTATTGTTTTTTGGATCAACGCATTCCAATTCCTAATCTATATTAATAGAATAGATTTGTATCAGTTATTTAGATGGAACAATATGAATCCCTACAAGGGAATAAATATATATCACCAAGATGATGTGATGAAGTTGTATAAAGAAATCTATTTTGACTTGAGACCACTGATGAAATGATCGAGATGGTTAGAACTCTACAACATCATATCCATGAAACATAAATTCAACAAAAAAATTAATATTATAATGGATGGTGTGATCTATAGTTTAAAGTATTTTAAAAGGTGTTTCTATAAACCACATCCTATAAAAATGTCTTTATATTCAACAAGAAATAAAAAATGAGTGTTAGGTATATCAGTCCCTTGATAATTCTTGGTCATATCGGGATAGTATCCTATTTATTTTACTTCCTCCAAATATATCTGAAGTCCATGTTTTTTTCCTTGTTTATATTATATGGAAGTACAAACATGACCCTTAACATGTACTGAACATAGAGTTCATTCCATTTGAGCATGATTTTTCTTACAAGGAACAACCAAATTAAATTTTGGATCATATATATAAGGTTCTATAAAAGAAGACCACACACCTAGTCATATTTTTGTAGATAATTCACTTATTAAAGGATGATATATGGGAACATGAGGATATTAAGAAGTATAATTATAATTAATTTTTACATGAATGATAAATTTCTAGGTAGAAAATCATTTTCCCGGGGTGAGGGTTGACTGTAGCACCACATGGTTTTGTGAATTTTTGTGAATGAATTAATTATTATTGATTTCTTTCATTTCACTAATTAAATAATTACTTTAACAATGATCCAAATCATAATATTTTACATAAAACTCTTAATTTTTTAATGTTATATGTAACACCTACTTGGAATATGTTAACTGGAACACTTACATTGCAAATATTACATGTAACATTGTGTTTCTATGGAACATCATTTTTTGTTATAATTATTTAAAAAACATACTCATAGCCTATAAATTACACATAATATCATACATTTTAATTACACAAATATATATATATATATATATATATATAATTTTTTCATATAAAAATAAAATTTTGAAAATGAAAATTATAATTTTTGGACAATTCCATATATGCTAAAAATACCATATTCTATGATAAAATGATTTATATGTCCCTCTATAAAAAACAATAAAAATTATTTCAAGAACATGAATTATTTTAATTAATAACATATAAATTATACTATGATGAATTTTTGGTATCGTTTTATGAATCTTCAATTTTTGATGAATAGTAAAAATACAATGACATTTTTTTAAAAAATGTTTCTTCATAAAATTTATTCTTCTAGATAAATTGTTTATAAATTAACCAAATTTAGGTCTTTTGGACTAATTTCACACTGAAATTTTATATAAAAACTAGGAAATTTTTTGATCAATTTACATTAAAACCCACATTGTCATCCCGTTAGTGAAAACACATTTTAATAAAATTTTGCAACATATATGATTAGAATATAAAAATATGGATTAAATAATTTTAATCATAATAATTCATAATGTCTTATAAGTTAAACAATTATTTTTATCAAGAATACTAGTGAAATTAATTAATATTAATTTGAATAAAAATGAAAAAATTAAGCTTAATATGGGAATAAAACATTAACTTACATTCCCAAATTATTTGTACAGATGTCAAAAAACCAATTATTTGGAAATTTTTATCCCCATAACCATATATAATTTAGTTTTTTCTATTTAATATTTATAGGTAAAAATTTTGTTACACTAAAATAGTTATTAAAAATAAAAATTGAGTCATTTATGTACCCTATAAAATGCCACCATGACTCCCACTTATTCAATCCTATCAAACTAATAATGATCAACTAATATCTATACAATTCACTTCCATAAAAGTGCTTACTTGGTCCTATAATCCACCCTTTCATCCTAAATAAAACTATGTAATTCCACAATGGAAAACCGAATGAAGTTACCCAAAGTAGAGGTAGTATCCTCCCTCAATCTCCATTATTTTATATTAATTATCCACACCATCTAAAATATTTATTACATGTTTACAAAAAACTATATAATCATAAATACATTAAGTTGTTTGAATGGTAATTTTATTTCTTACTCATACACACACCTTCATCTAATGGGATCGTGCATTTTTTTTGTACGGAGAACTATGACCTCACCAAATTATTATACATCATTCATAATTTACCACAAATCATGGTGGGAATTATGAGGACACATTATTTAAATATAATATATATAATTTATATAATTTATTTATGAATATTAAATTATCTTACAACACCTATCATTATACTACCCATTTTTAGTATGTTTTAGAATTTTGTTTGAGGAGGTGTGGACTATGGTCCCCTCAAAGCGTTGCGATTCGTTCACACATCACATGTAATTTATTATAGACGATTTTAGTTTAATTATATAATATATATAAAATAATTATTTAAAAAAAATTATTATACAAACACACACACACACACACATATATATGTCATTTTTATTCATCATATTAATAAAATTCAAAAAACAAAATTGACATTCATGCATATGTACGACCTACTGTCTCCATGAATAGTGTATTCAATTTCAAACATATATGATATATATATTATTATAAAACACATATACTAAGTATAAATGATATTTATATAATTTTTAAATCCAATAAATCATGATATTAATATAAGGACCAAATATATAACAAACTAAGACAGATGCGTAGAAAAACATAGATATTACCCAAAGTGAAACCATAACATAGAATTGTTAAAAAGTGAGTAATATAAAGACATAATAAATCCATATATGGTATTATATTTAAAAATATGATTACATAAAAGATTTATAATAATTATACATTTATTATACACAAATCATCAATAAGTATAAAGTGATTCTACAGACAAGGTAACAGAAGTTCATCTCGCATTTCATTTCCACGAGTTACATTCCATGATTGCCACTCATTTCATTTACATTTCATATATTCATTAAAAGGATGTATACTATGATTAATATAATTAATTTTTTGGTTATTTATATATCCATATGTTTTTTTAATATTTTTGGATTAATGATATAAAAACTAAAAAATTATCAAAATAGCTTTGCCCTAATTTTCATTCATCGAGACATATTTTTTTATATTCCAACATTGTATTTGAGGTGTATATACTTTTTTATTTATGATATAATTATAATCATTTTGTGATATTTTTATATCAATGTAATTACTTATTTCTTACATGGAAAAGATAATCCTGAGTTACCATGTAGTATGTGGTTATTGAAACAATATCACTACTTTTCAAGATTATTAATGATTAGGTTTTGTGGATGAATTCTTATGATCTATATATCAAGAACACTCATGTTATTATTTATGCATTATTTTCACAGTATATATACACAAATATTTACCATTTTCAATCAATTTATCACATAATACAATTATAAAAATGTTTCTATAAAAAAATTGATCATATTTATCAATTCAGTCGGTAGAATCATTTATTTCAAAATCCATGTTTTTCCAAAAAAAATCTATTTAATTTTCAAAGGATACATGAATTTCATTTTATAGTAAAAATTATATTAAAATTTATTATGGGTTTTAAATATTATTTAATAAATTTGCAATTTTATTTTCAAATAAAATGGTTTTGAAATTTTTTTTGTTATTTAGAAAGCATTTTACAATGAATAATTGATATTTTTCAAAAGAAATATATTTAACATATCATTAAAAATTATTTCTCTTCAACGATGACATTTTTTGGTGTCATTTATTCCTTTATCTTGAAATTATTCAATGTTACCATTCTAATTGTATCTCTAAATGGATTATAATTTGTTGACGTGATGTTTGTGTGTCCCATTTCACATTAATGGGTTATATACTATTAATATATTCTTCATTCCATGTTATATTCATTGGATGAAATTATTTTAAAATCCTAATTATTTCCATGTTTATGATACCCATTTTATTTCAAGGGCTAGGTTATTTTATTTCATGGTATTGTAGTACATGTATGTACGATTTCAAAATAATATTGTTAGGACCTATGTATCCCATACAATTTATTTGGTAAGGACTTATATATAATGATATAAAATAAGTAGGACTTAGTAGGGAACCTTGACTACTAATATAAATATGTGAGTGAACAATGACTACCAAGAATGTATGAGTAGTAAACTCCTACTTCTAAGATGTCTATGTGACTGAGTCATGTCTTCCCAGATGGCATGGGGAGTGAATTCATATGATTATAATTGGATTTCTAGTGATTGCTTGGCTACTAAAGAAATAATATTATATTATTAGGGGACTTCAACAATTCATTATTATATTCCTATGTTAATATTTCATGGAAAATATTATTTATTTCCATACTATTCACATCATATAAAAGACCTTGATTTATGAAAGGATTCAGGTTGGTGATATTTTATATGTAGGGAATGATCATATAATTTTATTATAACATTATCATACACTATTTCTCATGTTTATACTTATATATATCTAGGGATTACTCATATTGAACACTTAAACTCATCCCTTTTTATGTTTCAGTCCCTGACTTATGAATATATTTATTGTTTTTGGTGTCTCAACTATGGGTGATAGTCAATAAAAGCCTTTTGGGTGATATCGTAGATCATATATGTTTTAGTGATTTTGTTTCCATGTTTCTAATGAAGCTAAACAATTATGGTATTTAGGATTGTTTTTATATAATGTTTTATGTATTCAGAAATTATTATTTAATGTTAATATATGAAAAGATATGGTTTCTATACCTTTATTATATCCTTATACTGTTATGCTCATATTATATTCATCAATGATAATAAAATGTTTGTTATTTTTTTTACCCTTAATATAGATTTAATTTTACCCTCATTGTGTTTTCTTATTCCCCAATTTATAATGGTTGATGATAAATTATTTGAGTCTATAAATATTATATATGTGATTAAATATTTGGGATATTTTTACTACATAATATATAGAATTAAAAGATGGGTATACATTGAATAAATATTTCTAGATTATATTGGTGTTATATATATAATATCATTTCTTAATTTCATTAAACACGAATCAAAATTTGTCCATTAGTATATTACTGAACCATTTTTTTATTTTTATGTATTTATGTTTAAAAAAAATATCGTGTCACATTTATCAGTATTGAAGCTATAAATTTAATTGTTATGTTTTTAGCACTACACTTGATAGTTTAGTCTATGTTTCTTTATTGCTTGTACTCTAACAATGTTTATATTATTCAATAGGTTAAGTTGTTTTCTTTTGAGGTTATAAAAGGAGTTATGGAAAATTCCATATGTTTATAATTTTAGCATTGATGATATTTTAAATGTATGAGATGCATCTTTTGATTTTATTATGTTATATAATTTTAAGGTTATTAATGATATCATGTGAAATGTTTTATTAGGTTGATATATATTTGAACATGTTGTTTATCATGAAGTATTAGTTTTATAAAATTTTATAACTTTTTTTGGATTTCATATATAAGGTATGGGATAATCAATATATATAATGGAATGGACATCCTCAGTCCATTAATTTTCCAAAATACATTGATTGGGGTTTTTAGGTATGAAAGTGTAGCTCATTTCAAAAGTTTTCTACAATTCATGTTTTTCCATTGGTGACTCAGCATCGGTAGAATAATGTCAGAAACCCAGTGTCGGTGACTCATTATCAATAGCACGAAATGTATAGCTTAGTGTCAGTATCACAAAATCAGTGACTCAACGTCGATAGCTCAATGTTGGTGACTCAGTGTCGATAGCTCAACATTGGTGACTCAACTTCGATTGCACAACATTGGTCACCCAATATCTTTATGTCACGTGTAGATATGTCGGGAATCGCTGACTTCTGTCGGTGAGTTTGGAATCAGTGGGTCATGTTGGCGACTCTATGAATATGGGTCCAGTCACTAACTCACTATTTTTGAGTCCCTTATGGTGACTAGTTTTGATAACTCTTCCATTGGTGAGTCATTTCTATATTTTTATAGTTTTTCTAATTTATACCCCCTTATGTTTTGTTGGACATAAATCATGTATAATTTTTTTGGGACTTTCTAAATGTTTTTTAGAGGATATTAATTATATCATTAATATCCTAACACTTTGGGAACATTAAACTAGTCAAACTATGTAATCTCCATCATTATATGACATTAAATTCCATGGAAACCTTCTCTATTTTATGGATATAGGATATTACTCTTCTAAGATGAGATCATATATTCCTAGTGTGTTTTTTTACATTTTCTCTTAGTGCACCCAGAGCCTTTATTCCTCGCTGAGTAATGTGTTGTGATATGGCCTTCAGATTTAGTTTCCCATGGGGTTACCTACTACCAGCATGGACCACAGTTTTGGCAGAAGGATAAGTTGAATATCGCCTATTTATCGAGGGTGAATTTTCTTCTTATCCTTTTTATTTTTTGAATCATGTGAGATGGGTAATATAATATATAATTATGATTGTGGTCAAATTCCAAAATTTAATAATAGATATTGTAAAGATTATCAGACCTCATATAATAATGAGTATTGTTACATTACTAATAAAAGAGTGCATGTGAGAATTATGATGATACATATGTTGTTTTATATTTTATCATTAATAATGGTGTGATTTTTTTTTGGTTTTATGACTTTTCAAAATCATGGCCATGGGTTGTCTCTGTTTGCACACCCAACTGTTGAAAACATGTTTTCGTCCTTCTATTTAAAGACTATGTACATGAAAAAATGATTAGTAATGTATATTAGGATAATTAAATAGATTCCCTAGGAAAAAACATGTTATTCGATAACCCATAATTTACGAAAGTGGAATTAAAGAATGGGTGTGTTAAATATTAATACACCTAGATTTTTGAAAGGAATTGTGCAATGTATTGATCTGTTTGAAATTGTTTCTTTGTTGGTCCTGTGTTGTTGCAGTCAGGAGGGTGTATTTGTGTATGGTTTGGTATGGGTAGTGTAATGAAATCTTTGTTTTACTTATTGTTTGATTGTGTTGTTGATGGACATGTTGTGTAGTGGGACCACATATGGGTAGTGTTATGGTAGTTGGACATGGTCTTCATGTGCTGTGGGACTACAATATGGTATAGTTTATTTTGTTTTTATGGATACGGTGCAATCTGTGTAGCAGGGATTCCGCGGGTGGTTTGGGAGGGATAATTTTTTATATGGATGTTGTTACGATGCGTAGTCTGTCACGACCCGTCCTCGGGGCCCGTGCCGTGACTACCCCAAGCCCGCCTTCCATAGGCCAGGGGCTGGCGACTAGCACCAAGGCGTAAAATCCCAGTAAACAGGGAAGGCATTGCCTTTATAAGTAACAACCACACAGACTCAGCAAGCGGAAAGTAAAGTGCAGAAAAGTAAAGGGGGCCGGAAATACAAGCCCAACTGTAAAGTACAACTGAAAAGTAAGGTACAACAACTGAAGAAAAGACGGCGGCCTCGTGTCGTCCATTGGCAATCCCACCTGAAGGGTGGGTACAGATAGCCTCCAGGCTCCTCGGGTCCCACGTCCGCTCCGAGCATGTCCCGCCCAGTGGTCCACCTCCAGGTACCGTCCTGCTCCACGCCCCAACCGTGATCAGCGCTGTCCGTCGTCTGCAACCAACACAACAAGGTGCGGGCATAGCCCGTGCAGGGGTGAGTACAAGCTACTCAGTAAGGACCCCGAGACCCCCGAAGGTCTCCCGAAATCCACAAAGGATATAGCACAAAAGAAAGATGCAATCAGGAAGTAACATCTGACTCGACTTAGGTATATGCCCATACATATACCTAAGTCCCCAATTCCAGCTCTGCTCACGAGCTCAAGAACAACTCAATCCACAAAGGAAAGCAAGACTCAAATCCACAAGGAGAGTAAACAGTAAATCCACAAAGGATAGTTCAACACAATCCACAAAGGAGAGTAAACAGTAAAGCCACAAAGGATAGTTCAACACAATCCACAAAGGAGAGTAAGACTCAAATCCACAAGGAGAGTAAACAGTAAATCCACAAAGGATAGTTCAACACAATCCACAAAGGAGAGTAAACAGTAAATCCACAAAGGATAGTAACATAAGATTCAGCTCAACCAGGATTTTCATTATCGAAACCGTAAATGTTGAAGAGCCCCATCTCTGAAGTGTACAGTGGTCCTGTCACGACTCCGAGGTACTGCTCACTAACCTAAGACTGCTGAAGTACTCCTCCTGTCGAGTACTGCGGGTCTGCTGCCAACTACCGGGCGCTCCGTCCGCTGAGGGTCTGCTGCCAAATACCGGGCGCTCACCCAGTTAGCCTACTGAGGTACTCCTCCTGTCGAGTACCGCGGGTTTGCCGCCAACTACCAGGCGTTCCGTCCGCCGTGGGTCTGCTGCCAACTACTGGGCGCTCCGTCCACTGGGCTAGTCGACTCACTCCAAGTCGAGTCGGTCAAGCAGTCGTCAGGTTCAGTCATCTACACGGTCTCCGTACTCCGCACGCGCGTCTCCACCGTCGCGGGTCTGTCGCTACACCCAAGCGCACACACTCCGTAGAGTATCGCGGGTCCGCCGCTACAACCAAGCGCTCCACCGCCAAGGGTCTGCTGCTGCATCCAAGCGCACCACCACTGTCAAGTACCACGGGTCCGCCGCTACACCCAAGCGCTCCACCGCTCAAGGTAAAAAGAAGATTCAGCTCACACAGGTTCGGTAGCACTGTTCCACGTAGGATCGCTGAGTGCAGTAGCCGACGCAGTCCACTGAGGATCTCTGCACAGTCGTCGCCGCAGTCCATGAAGGATCTCTGCTCTGCCGTCGTCGCAGTCCACGGAGGATCTCTGCTCTGTCGTCGTCGCAGTCCACGGAGGATCTCTCCTCTGTCGTCGAAGCCACAGCCAGCACTAGGGTTCCCGCACTTAGCGAGCTCGTTTAGGAGGGTCCGCTCCACGAGCCGAGAGGCTGTAACATCAACTGACACGTAGTCCGAAGTTGATGTATCCAAAAGTTCCGTATCGACAACAGGATCTCAACGCAACAGACGGCGCGTCAATCGGACGCCCGGTCTGAGAGTTATTGGCATTTTCGTCCCAGGGGCCCGGTTGGTTTTCAGGGCAAAACCAACCCGACCGTACTCCACCTGTATCCGATCCTCGGGCGGAGTATGCCAAAAGTTCCGTCTCACTTAGAGGAAACTACCACAGCTGACGGTACGTCGATCGGACGTCCGTAGCTCAAGTTATGAGCGTTTCCGCTCCGAGGGCCTGGTTGGTTTCGTGTACGAACCAACCCGGCCGAACCCAAAGTCTTCCGAAACCTTGAGTATAATATACCGAAACGACCGTCTCGATCCAAGGATCGCGTAGCCGCTGACGGTTCGTCAATCGGAGGTCCCAGGCCCAAGATATGGGCGAAAGACCGAAGAGGGCCCGAAACGGGGGTTCTGGGCCCGGGGCGACCCGGCCCGAACCCCCCCCCCCTGGGTCGGCCGAACCGGGTCGGCCCGACCCGGCCCGACCCGGCTAGGCCGGGTCCGGTCCGGCCTGGGCGCGGCCCGGCCGACCGGACCGGCCGGCTCGGCCTCGGCCGAGCGGCCGAGGGAGCCGCCGCGGGTCAAACCCGCGGCTTGGGAGAAAACGCGGCCCGAGCGGGCCGCGTGCTGGAAGGCCGGACCGCGGACGCGGTCCGGCGGTTCGCCGCCGCCGCGGCTCGGCCGCGGCGGACTCCTCCGGCGGCGCGCCGGGCGCCGCCCCCTCCGGTCGCCGGCGCCGCCGCGCCGGCGGCCCGCGCCGCCGCCACCTTCCGCGGGCCGCCGTAGTTGCTCTGGTGGCCCGTTTTGCCTCCCGTCTGCGCCATTGTTCCTCCCGGGACGCGTCCTTCACTGCGGAATCAACAAATGGCCCTTGCGTCGTGCTTTTTCCGTCGCCCGCCAAATCCGCACAAAAAGGAAGATCGGCGGAGGGTTGCCGGGTCTTGTTCGTTAGACCCGCACCCTCCGCGTTAGTCATAAACAACGGGAGAAAAAAGAAACGACCAAATCAACAATTTTAAATAAATTTAAAATTGTTCCGTGATCGGTTCTTTATTTTAAAAGAAATAAAATCACGGGAAAGGAAAATATTTCAAATCAACCCTTACCTCGCAGCTGTCGTTGCCGAACGAGGGATCGTCGCGGGAGAAGGGGGATCGTCGCGTCGTCGCGGTATCCGGCGTCGCGTCGCCAATCTCCGGATCAAGATCAAACGGATTTAATTAATTTAAATCCGTTGATATCGAAATTAAAAAGGGAGAATTAACGATCCAGTTCTTACCTTAGTTGCCGAACGAGGATCGGCTGCGGAAGAAGAGGCGTCGCCGAAGAACGTCGCGGGTAAGGCTCGTCGACGTCGCAGATCTCGTGTGCGTCGTCGAATTTCGGTCACCGGCGTTCTTCGCGTTCTTCGCGTTCTTCGCGTTCTTCGCGGGGAGATGAAGAAACAAGATCCTCTCAAATCCTTTCAAAGGATTTTTAGGTTGGTCTTATTTTATAAACATGCCAACACACGAAACCGGTTAAGAAACGATCCATCAATTCGAAAGAAACGACCCATTTAATTCACGAAAGAAACAGTCCATTTATTTCACGAAATAAACCGCCCAATTAAATGGTCTGTTAAGAATTAAAGAAAATGCGTCGGTTGACTTTTCAGTTACTTTGACGGGTTTTCACGGGTGCGTTACTTAGCGAAAGAAACGGCGGGGCTCGTGCGGGCCCCACCGCACAAATATCCTACCAAGGGGTAGGATATTTCTGGATAGCATCCTATCCAGTTCAACTCAGCTCAAGCCGCCTTTAAGTGACTTCAAGTGGCTTCCAAGCAGCTTAAGTGAAAAATAAAATAAAGTTGTCGCACAAACTTTATTTTATTTCTGACTTAAAGCCGCAAAATTTAAAAAACCACGTCTGAGCAAACGCAACTCCGGAAGAGGCATTTCTAAGCAAATACCGGCGCTGCGATTTCATCGGTGCCCTCAGAATTTGATTCCGGGCACCGGTTCAAAAGATAGAAAAACCCGCTCGTCCGTTCACTGAACGTACCCGAGCCAAACTTCGGAAATTGATTCCGGGCACACCGGGCCTCGGAATCAGGTGCCGTCTGAAGCTGCGCTCATGTAAAATTCCAAAGAAAATTAAGAAAAAAAAAATATCCTTGAAATTTGCGGGTCTTTACATTACTCCCACCTCAGGGCTTTACGTCCCCGTAAAGATACATCAAAAACTAGGGGAACAAATGGGGGTACTGAGCACGCATCTGAGCCTCCCGCTCCCAAGTGCTCTCCTGGAGGTTCTTGTGCTGCCATCTGACGCGCACAAGAGGAATCGACCACCCACGTAGGACCCGCTCTTGTCGATCCTCGATCTCCACTGGGACCTCCGCAAAAGTCGCCCCATCGTCCACGTTCAGCTCCCCAAAGTCGATGATGTGCGTCGGGTCGTGCACGTATCTCCTCAGCTGAGACACGTGGAAGACGTCGTGCACCCGGTGCAACTGAGGTGGTAGAGCCAGGCGATAAGCCACCTCTCCTATCCTGCTGAGGACTGGAAAGGCCCGATGAAGCGTGGAGACAACTTGCCACCTCGGCCAAATCTCCGTAAACCACGTCGAGGTGAGACACGCAAAAAGACATGGTCGCCATCCTCGAACTCCAGTGGCCTCCGCCTCCTGTCAGCATATGACTTTTGCCGGCTCTGAGCTGTCCTCATCCTCTCCTGGATGATCTGGACCTTCTCTGTCGTGGCCTGGACCATCACAGGTCCCACAAGAGCTGCAAGATTTCTTCTTTGCCGAAAAGAGAAATCTGGTCTCATCCCCTGGATGAACCACATTCTTTGCCTAAAACAGTCAATCCTAACATGGATGATACTAATCCATACCAAGGATGACGTCGAAAGGCCTCGACGCTACTACTAAGAGATTCAACCGTTACTCTCGCCTCCAAGGGTTGAGTCACACTGTCGGCATCAGTGTGTGGTAACTGGGTCTCCTCCAGTAGACGTCTCACAAGTGAGGGTCAAGTCAACAGCCAAAACCGGAATCTCCTAGTAACATCACGAAAGAGGACAGGAATGAAAAAAATATCACAAGGGTATGCGTCTTTTATTATTGCAGCTCATATTACAAGACGCTACACAAAAGCAACAAGGAACCAGAAGTACAAAGGATGTATCCACTAGTTCTACTCCTGTCCATCAGCTCCCAGGGCTCCATGATCGAAGGCCTCGGCTGCCTGAAGCTGAGCTCTCCCCTGCGGTCGGGGTGGACCTCCTGGTGGTGGTGGTGGTAGAGCCTCAAAGCGTCGTCCACCACCTGCTGCTCGGCCAGCTCCTCTACCTCGTCCATCTCCTCCCTGCAGACCGCCACGGTCGAACCTCTGCCTCTGCCTAGGTGGTTCCTCAACCGTCTGCTGCTCCCCTGCATGGCGGGTCGGGCAGTCACGAGCCATGTGACCAATTCCGCCACATGAGTAGCACTGCCCACTATCGGCACGCCTGGCTCTGACTCCACCCCGGCTTCCCCGCACAACTGAGCCTGAGTCGTGCAGTCAGCCACTGGTAGGTCTGGTCTGCCTGGAACCCTGAGTCATCTGTCGGCTACCTGCTACCGAAGACTCCGCTACGTGCCGCCCTGCGGTGGGTCTCTGTGCTGGTGTAGACTCAGCAAGGAAGCTCTCGATCAGAAGGGCCCGCTCTAGTACTCCTGCCTGATTCGGTATGCTGAGGGAGATCAGCGATGCCCTGATCTCGTGTCTCAAACCCTGCTCGAAGGTCCGGGCCCGGAAGAAGGGGTCTCGTACCATGTATGTCGAGTACCGAGAAAGGTCGGTGAACCTCGCCGCGTACTGAGCGACCGTCATGTTGCCCTGCCGCAGCTGTAGAAGCTCCTGGATACGCACCGCACGAAGGGTGGCTGGGACGAACTCCGAGCGGAAGAGGCTCTCAAAGTCCGTCCAAAGAAGAGATGCCTCATCGTGCACCTGGAGCATCAAGCTCCACCATCGTCCTGCCGCCGCCTGCAGGAGGCTCGCCGCGAGAATCACCATGAGATCCGCTGGTGTCCTCACTAGCCTAAAGATCCGTACCACCGCCTCTAGCCAGTCCTCGGCGGCCTGGGGGTCCGCCTCACCGCGAAACCTGGGCGGTCGCTGGCTCTGAAACTCATGCAGTACCCTGAGGCGACGTGCATCGTCAGCGTCTGGTACTGGTAGCATCGGTGGCTCGGCGGGTAAAGCTACCGCCGGTGCCACTGCTGGCAAAGGGCCCTGCACCGAGGCCTCGTCGCTCGGTGGGCTGCCGTCGCGCCCTACACTCGGAACCCTAGCTGGCTGTCGTCGCGGGGCCATCCTGAAAAGGAGAACAAGAGAACCACAGTCAGAACAGTATACCTGGTGAGCTGGCACAAGTAATCACAAGGAAAACTTGAGACTTTCATAAAGCAGATCAGTATACCCGGTGAGCTGACACAAGTAATCACAAAGAAAACTCGAAACACACACGCAATCAATGTTCTCATGCATTAAGTCGGAAATCAGGAGTCAGGGTCCTGGTGTACGGATACGTCGGCCGCCGCACCAACACTGGGCTCCCTGAACTGATAACCACACTCAATACACTAAACACTATTGCTTCACATAGAAAGAAAAGACGATCAGAGTCTGCGGTAGAACCGAACACCTCTGATACCAATTTGTCACGACCCGTCCTCGGGGCCCGTGCCGTGACTACCCCAAGCCCGCCTTCCATAGGCCAGGGGCTGGCGACTAGCACCAAGGCGTAAAATCCCAGTAAACAGGGAAGGCATTGCCTTTATAAGTAACAACCACACAGAGTCAGCAAGCGGAAAGTAAAGTGCAGAAAAGTAAAGGGGGCCGGAAATACAAGCCCAACTGTAAAGTACAACTGAAAAGTAAGGTACAGCAACTGAAGAAAAGACGGCGGCCTCGTGTCGTCCATTGGCAATCCCACCTGAAGGGTGGGTACAGATAGCCTCCAGGCTCCTCGGGTCCCACGTCCGCTCCGAGCACGTCCCGCCCAGTGGTCCACCTCCAGGTACCGTCCTGCTCCACGCCCCAACCGTGATCAGCGCTGTCCGTCGTCTGCAACCAACACAACAAGGTGCGGGCATAGCCCGTGCAGGGGTGAGTACAAGCTACTCAGTAAGGACCCCGATACCCCCGAAGGTCTCCCGAAATCCACAAAGGATATAGCACAAAAGAAAGATGCAATCACGAAGTAACATCTGACTCGACTTAGGTATATGCCCATACATATACCTAAGTCCCCAATTCCAGCTCTGCTCACGAGCTCAAGAACAACTCAATCCACAAAGGAAAGCAAGACTCAAATCCACAAGGAGAGTAAACAGTAAATCCACAAAGGATAGTTCAACACAATCCACAAAGGAGAGTAAACAGTAAATCCACAAAGGATAGTTCAACACAATCCACAAAGGAGAGTAAGACTCAAATCCACAAGGAGAGTAAACAGTAAATCCACAAAGGATAGTT
This sequence comes from Viscum album, assembly GCA_963277665.1. NCBI lineage: Eukaryota > Viridiplantae > Streptophyta > Magnoliopsida > Santalales > Viscaceae > Viscum > Viscum album. Next base: position 18,894,803 of record OY728129.1, on the reverse strand, counting down.
CAACACAATCCACAAAGGAGAGTAAACAGTAAATCCACAAAGGATAGTAACATAAGATTCAGCTCAACCAGGATTTTCATTATCGAAACCGTAAATGTTGAAGAGCCCCATCTCTGAAGTGTACAGTGGTCCTGTCACGACTCCGAGGTACTGCTCACTAACCTAAGACTGCTGAAGTACTCCTCCTATCGAGTACCGCGGGTCTGCTGCCAACTACCGGGCGCTCCGTCCGCTGAGGGTCTGCTGCCAAATACCGGGCGCTCACCCAGTTAGCCTACTGAGGTACTCCTCCTATCGAGTACCGCGGGTTTGCCGCCAACTACTAGGCGCTCCGTCCGCCGTGGGTCTGCTGCCAACTACTGGGCGCTCTGTCCACTGGGCTAGTCGACTCACTCCAAGTCGAGTCGGTCAAGCAGTCGTCAGGTTCAGTCATCTACACGGTCTCCGTACTCCGCACGCGCGTCTCCACCGTCGCGGGTCTGTCGCTACACCCAAGCGCACACACTCCGTAGAGTATCGCGGGTCCGCCGCTACAACCAAGCGCTCCACCGCCAAGGGTCTGCTGCTGCATCCAAGCGCACCACCACTGTCAAGTACCACGGGTCCGCCGCTACACCCAAGCGCTCCACCGCTCAAGGTAAAAAGAAGATTCAGCTCACACAGGTTCGGTAGCACTGTTCCACGTAGGATCGCTGAGTGCAGTAGCCGACGCAGTCCACTGAGGATCTCTGCACAGTCGTCGCCGCAGTCCACGAAGGATCTCTGCTCTGCCGTCGTCGCAGTCCACGGAGGATCTCTGCTCTGTCGTCGTCGCAGTCCACGGAGGATCTCTGCTCTGTCGTCGAAGCCACAGCCAGTACTAGGGTTCCCGCACTTAGCGAGCTCGTTTAGGAGGGTCCGCTCCACGAGCCGAGAGGCTGATACATCAACTGACACTTAGTCCGAAGTTGATGTATCCAAAAGTTCCGTATCGACAACAGGATCTCAACGCAACAGACGGCGCGTCAATCGGACGCCCGGTCTGAGAGTTATTGGCATTTTCGTCCCAGGGGCCCGGTTGGTTTTCAGGGCAAAACCAACCCGACCGTACTCCGCCTGTATCCGATCCTCGGGCGGAGTATGCCAAAAGTTCCGTCTCACTTAGAGGAAACTACCACAGCTGACGGTACGTCGATCGGACGTCCGTAGCTCAAGTTATGAGCGTTTCCGCTCCGAGGGCCTGGTTGGTTTCGTGTACGAACCAACCCGGCCGAACCCAAAGTCTTCCGAAACCTTGAGTATAATATACCGAAACGACCGTCTCGATCCAAGGATCGTGTAGCCGCTGACGGTTCGTCAATCGGAGGTCCCAGGCCCATGATATGGGTGAAAGACCGAAGAGGGCCCGAAACGGGGGTTCTGGGCCCGGGGCGACCCGGCCCGAACCCCCCCCCCCCCCTGGGTCGGCCGAACCGGGTCGGCCCGATCCGGATAGGCCGGGGCGCGGCCCGGCCGACCGGACCGGCCGGCCCGGCCTCGGCCGAGCGGCCGAGGGAGCCGCCGCGGGTCAAACCCGCGGCTTTGGAGAAAACGCGGCCCGCGCGGGCCGCGTGCTGGAAGGCCGGACCGCGGACGCGGTCCGGCGGTTCGCCGCCGCCGCGGCTCGGCCGCGGCGGACTCCTCCGGCGGCGCGCCGGGTGCCGCCGCCACCTTCCGCGGGCCGCCGGAGTTGCTCCGGTGGCCCGTTTTGCCTCCCGTCTGTGCCATTGTTCCTCCCGGGACGCGTCCTTCACTGCGGAATCAACAAATGGCCCTTGCGTCGTGCTTTTTCCGTCGCCCGCCAAATCCGCACAAAAAGGAAGATCGGCGGAGGGTTGCCGGGTCTTGTTCGTTAGACCCGCACCCTCCGCATTAGTCATAAACAACGGGAGAAACAAGAAACGACCAAATCAACAATTTTAAATAAATTTAAAATTGTTCCGTGATCGGTTCTTTATTTTAAAAGAAATAAAATCACGGGAAAGGAAAATATTTCAAATCAACCCTTACCTCGCAGCTGTCGTTGCCGAACGAGGGATCGTCGCGGGAGAAGGGGGATCGTCGCGTCGTCGCGGTATCCGGCGTCGCGTCGCCAATCTCCGGATCAAGATCAAACGGATTTAATTAATTTAAATCCGTTGATATCGAAATTAAAAAGGGAGAATTAACGATCCGGTTCTTACCTTAGTTGCCGAACGAGGATCGGCTGCGGAAGAAGAGGCGTCGCCGAAGAACGTCGCGGGTAAGGCTCGTCGACGTCGCAGATCTCGTGTGCTTCGTCGAATTTCGGTCACCGGCGTTCTTCGCGTTCTTCGCGTTCTTCGCGTTCTTCGCGGGGAGATGAAGAAACAAGATCCTCTCAAATCCTTTCAAAGGATTTTTAGGTTGGTCTTATTTTATAAACATGCCAACACACGAAACCGGTTAAGAAACGATCCATCAATTCGAAAGAAATGACCCATTTAATTCACGAAAGAAACAGTCCATTTATTTCACGAAATAAACCGCCCAATTAAATGGTCTGTTAAGAATTAAAGAAAATGCGTCGGTTGACTTTTCAGTTACTTTGACGGGTTTTCACGGGTGCGTTACTTAGCGAAAGAAACGGCGGGGCTCGTGCGGGCCCCACCGCACAAATATCCTACCAAGGGGTAGGATATTTCTGGATAGCATCCTATCCAGTTCAACTCAGCTCAAGCCGCCTTTATGTGACTTTAAGTGGCTTCCAAGCAGCTTAAGTGAAAAATAAAATAAATTTGTCACACAAACTTTATTTTATTTCTGACTTAAAGCCGCAAAATTTAAAAAACCACGTCTGAGCAAACGCAACTCCGGAAGTGGCGTTTCTAAGCAAATACCAGCGTTGCGATTTCATTGGTGCCCTCAGAATTTGATTCCGGGCACCGGTTCAAAAGATAGAAAAACCCGCTCGTCCGTTCACTGAACGTACCCGAGCCAAACTTCGGAAATTGATTCCGGGCACACCGGGCCTCGGAATCAGGTGCCGTCTGAAGCTGCGCTCTTGTAAAATTCCAAAGAAAATTAAGAAAAAAAAATTTCCTTGAAATTTGCGGGTCTTTACATAGTCCTTTTTCTCAGAGTTTTCAATTAATATGGTGAAGTGTGTGGGAGGGTTATTATGTATGTTATGGTGTGCTGTGTTTGGTAGAATCTAGGTTATGGATGGATTAAATAAATAAATAAATTTCTTAGTTCAAAATAAAAATTGATTAAATTAATTGGTTGGGGTTATTATTTAATTTTGCATCCAGTAGTGAGGTTATGCATTAGAGGTGGCATAAATGGGATTTTTGTGTCAGATAGTTTTTGTTTTTAAATCCCATAGCTTTTGATGAGTGTTTACTATTGAAATATATACATGCAGTTACTAGAAATTTATATACAAACCCCACACATGTTGAGAACTTTGTGTCAAACACCCCATTGTTATGTTGGAAGGTTTCCACTCCTAATATATGGGTTAAAAGATATAAGGTTAGTTATTGTCTCTTTTCTACACCTTCTTCATGTAATTGGTATCCCAAGACTCTTTAGGTAGGATGTGATGTGGTTTTGAGACCCATGTTGGTGTGGGGGAGGTGTGTATTCCTAGTTGTATTTTGGATGAGATGTTTGGTGAAATCCTAGGTGTTTTTGAGACGAGTTTGGTGTTTTTTGGCTGAGTTGTCTTTGGGAAAGATGTGATATGGTTCTAACACATCTGTTAGTGGGAAGGATGTCAAACATGGCCTTAGGGTGTGTGAGAAGGTTGTGGCAGTGGGGCTTGTAGGACAATGTGTTAGCGTCATGATGATCGCTGGTAGGGATTAGTAGTTAACAAATGGGATGTGGTGGGGGTTTCTATCTTCGATGTTCTTACCACAGAACATTACATGAATATTGATATTTGGTGAGAGTACCTTGGTGAGTTTAAGGTGGGTTGTATACGTTGTTATGTTATTATGAGTTTATAGTACTTTAACACAATGTAATTAGTGAGATTCTCTCACTTATGGATGAGTGGCTTTGGATTTTACTATTGGTTATATTTTTATGCTCACACTATGGATATAAAATTGTTCCTTGGTTTCTAGGGAGATTACGCAGGGCATGTTGGACATTAATAGCTCGGGCATTGAGAATGATTTAGTGTCGCTACTTATATTTGTTCTTTTGTATTAACATCATATATTTTCATTTTATTTATTTATATTTTACCTTTAACATGCTTGTTCTATGTATTTTCTGTTCTCAAATATATATTACATGGAGTTGTTTTGAGTTTGATATGACTTATCTCTCGATGATGGTTACTATAGAAATTTTAAGGAATCCCATATTGTGAGAATTGAATACACATTGTGTTGTTTAATACTCTGGGTCCTATTTAAGGATAGACTCAAGGGGTTATTATCAATTTATCATCTTAATGATGAATGGTCTCAAATCTTTTTTTTCCTCCCTCACCATGGAGAATGAGGGTTATGATAGAAAGGTATAAGAAAATTATGGATGAGATATCAGATGGGGTTTGGAGTTAATAATATTAAGGATAACATGTGATGGCAGGGAAATAAAGTTAGGTGGTCTTGGTTCATGTCATAGGATAGGGAAAACAAACTCGAACATGAGATTTTAGGGCCCATTTTCATCTGATGAAAGTACTCCATGCTTACAGAATGACCAACCCTATCAACACCATTTGTGGGGTAGAGACCCTTGTAAAGGAATATATATCATGATTTGGATATTAAAACAAACAATGAGTTTAAAATGAATACTAAATATTTTCGACACTACCTAAGCTTATGAGTTCCCTGTTTACATTTCATCTATTGTACCATGACATCGTTCGCATGTGGATTGAGTAATGGATGCTCACCATGATGACCTAATTGGATAATGTAGCATTAACACAGAGGGAGGTATGATCACAGGGAGGATACACTTCTTGACTTTCATTGTCAGACTTTGAGAATGTACAAAGGTAGACTTTTTGATACATAGATAGAGAGTTTTCATGAAGATCTGGTGAACAATTTTATCTTGATCTAGGCTTTGACAGAGTATTAGGTTTCTTCTACCAGTGATCCAAATGCGGGAATTTTCATGTCAATGGAATACACTCAATCTATAGGAATAGAAGATGGGTGATGTTATGTGGGCCGATTTGGAGAAACTATTTTAGGTTGAATTATTTTCTTTGAAAATGAATAATGAGAATAATATTGAGAAACTCTCACATTGAAGGATTGTATTTCATTATGGGAACTATGAATAATTTTTATGGATCTCTATCTCTATTCTCTGGATCTCTTTCTGGATGATGAGTCTTAAGAGAGATTCCTAGAGGAACTTAGCCCTTCCCTATAGTACCCTATTACTACCTTCTACCTTCCAACATACTTTTAGGCCTATAAGAAGGCCTAAGTGGTTGAGAGGATTCAATCATGAAGAAGGTCTACTGTGAGAATGGATCCAACATTTTTTTTCAAAGGGAAAGTAATCCAGCATCTTGTCTCCGGAGATAGGGTCTTCATGGTTTTGAAAAGTGAGGATTCAACCTCAGTAGGCTAAGTTCCAACCTTCTGGTCCTCATGATTTTTCCATAGGTTTGGGACTGAGGTGTTTCTCTTATGGATTCCATGTAAAACACCTGATTCACTGCCTAATTTCGTAGTAAAATGTTGGTAGGATAAAAACACGCCTCAACAAGAGTTGTACGTTTGGACGTTTAGTCAGTAGGGACCACAAGATCCTTCTGCACTGAGGAGAGATACTACAGGCGGATTCTAAAAATCAGGGTGATCCTCACGTACTTCGATACATACATGGTCAAAGAGGTGGTCGATAGAAGAGGAGCATAGGATCTGAGTGTTGTCAGTTTCAGACTATATATGCAGTAGTTCCAGTAGGTCTAGAGATCCTTGGAAGTAAAGAAATTTTTTTAGTAATCTTGTTTGTACCTTGTTTGTCTTGGTATCTTTGTACTCCATATTTTCATCTAGTATATCCCATGCTCTCAGAGTAGTCATAGAAATAATTTTTATCCCATGGTGTTGATTACACCTTTCAGAGGTCAAACCATCTTGATTGATGTGTGACAGGGATGTAGAATGCTTATGGGACAACATCAGTACTTTGGGATATTTTTCTAGATGCATCAATACAATGACAAACATGGAATTGATTGGTTTTACCCGTTGCATTTTTTTGTCAAATCCTTCTAGATAATTGTCGACTATTTAGATGTGGATGAATAATGTGTGTCTTTTCTTAGTAAGGGGAGTTTTATAATGGGAAATCACCATCTGAATCCTTCTATCTCCTTGTTGGAAAAGATGTCAATCGAGTCAATGGATTATAGGATTTTGTAGTATTCTATAGGTTTTTGGGAGTTTTGGATGTTTACCATCTGTTGGGTGTGAATCAACCCCCTCGATGTGACATTGACCTTTGGATATACATATAAACCAATTCTATTCTAATTTCGATGGATCTTTATCAGATGGAACCTTCAGAGATGCAAGAGTTAAGGATTTAGATTGGAAATCTGATAAAGAAGGGATTTATCTGGACTAGGGTGTCATTGTGTGGTTTTCAAGTTTTATTTTCTATGATGTAAGATGATGGTTTGAGGTTATGCATTGACTACCATAGTTCTTCTATAATTATGATCATGAATTGTCACCCTCTCTCAAATAGAGATGATCGTTTCGAGTAGTTGATGGTAGAATGTTGGTTTTTATAAATTGAACTATGTTCTAGGTATCACTAGTTGAGGTTAAATGAGGGTGAAATAATGAATAATTCTTTCATATTTTGGTATGTTCACTTCAAGTTTGTGGTTATGTTGCTAGGTTTTATGAACACACTAGTCATGTTCAAGGGACATAGGTACTCTATCTTCTATAAGTTCCTGGACCGACTCATCATCATATTCATCATTGAAATTCTGATCTACTCAATGTCAGATGTGATTCAAATTGAGAATATCCTAAATGTCAGTGAGGTCCTTTGAGACCACCAACTCTATGGAATTTTGTCCATGGTCATGTTTTGGACACTATAGGTCCACTTCCATGGACATGTGGTTCCTCGATAGGGTGTAGTAGTGGAAGAAGGTTGAGGAAATTGTATCATTGGAATCACCAAATATTGTTGTAGGGGTTCAATGTTTTCATTCTCTGCCGAGCTGTTACATGATTTTTAATCCTGATTTCTCTATACTTGTAGCTCTATTGGTGGATCTGACTAGAAAAGACCAAGATTTTTTGTGCACTGAGTAGTTAGAGGATTTTTTTGGCAACTTGAAGGGGAAAATTGTCAGTTCTTTACTGCTCCAGTTTCCATAGGATGTTGTGATGTTAATGGTTTTATGTGATGCTTCAAATCTAGGATTATAGTGTGTTCTAATTCAGTAATTCCATGAGATCTATTATGGATATATAATGATACATCTCCCTTACCAAATCTATCCGACCCATGATTTGGAGTTAGTTGTGGGCATGTTCTAATTATGTTATTGGATACTTAACCCCATTCGGGTGTGGTTTTTGGTCTTAACAGATAAAAAAGAATGGGGTATATCTTTTCCCAGTGAGATCTAGACTTGCGATATAAGAGGTTGATGGATTTTCTCAAGAATTACAAATTTGAGATCTCTTACATCATAGGAAAAGGAAAAATCTTATCTAGTTCCTTGAGTAGTAAGTCTTTGAATGATGTAGTTAAATAATCTAAGGATGCTGGTATGGAGACAGAAGATTTGGTCACCATTAACTTGCTTGAAAGAGTCGATGGTGGAAGCTGTTGTTTGTTTCGGATGACATTGTAATCATCTCTGAGGTAGTATGTGGGAGAGTCTACGAGAAGAGACTCAAATGTAGTGGTGTTGTTAGATTGCATTTAATTGCTTGATGATATGGATTGATGGTCAACCAATGGTCATAATCAGGCATTACTCCAAGAGAAGCTATTTTCTCTAGATGATATACATGGGGGAGTTCACAATGAGAGTCATCTCTCACCCCTAGATGTACACATGGGATTTTAAAGAGGTATCGTCGAATGAGGTAATAGTTTCAATGGCTCGATAAATAAAGGTTATTGTAATAGTTTCTCAATGTTTCTAATGATCCTGAATGTGTTGTTTGTGTACCATGTTCTCGATTTTTTTATGCTTCCCCTAGATATCCATGAGTGGAAGTGGGATAAAATCTCAATCGATTTCATCATAACATTACCCAGGGCTTAGGTATGTTGTTATGTTAACTGGGTATTGGTATATTGTCTGATGAAATAGGCTCAATTAACAGGGATTAAAGATTTTAGTGAAGTTTAATCCTTGGTGTTAAGTTATATGGATGATGTGGTTCAACTACATGGGGGGGGACTGATATCCATCTTCTCATATCCAGATGTGCATATTTCTCATGATTTTGTGGGGGATTGCAGCATTCTCATGTCAATGAATTTCGGCTCAACACTTCCTTCAACACTCAGATAAAATGGTAGGCATATAGGATCATCTTGACATTGGAGGACATGATGTGAGCATGCGTCTTGGACTTTTGTGGGTCATGGGTGAGACAATTTTCTATGGTAGAGATTTATTAAAAAATAGCTATCACTCATTTAGTGTCTTGTATCCATTCATAACCATGTATTGGAGAATATTTCATTCAACATTGTGTTGGAAAGAATTCACAGAGGTAGTTTTTATTGTTTAGGATGTGGTGAAAATTATGACAATGAAGGTGATGATTTTCTGTGATATGATGAAGGCAGAACACGACCATAAGAAATCATATATTGATCGTATGTTGAGGGCTTTGTAGTTTGAGGTTGGTGGACATGTCTTCTTGAAATATTCCATTCTTTGCGGACATAGTTGGTTTGGCAGAGAGAGATATATTTCTCCAAGGGTAATTGGAATCATTAAGGGTTTGGGGTGAGTTGGAGAGCACAAATATTAGTTTTCATTTAAACTACAATTATAGAGGATCCATGAATCCTTACACATCTCCTAACATCTTCGATATCTTCACGATGACTACCAAGAAATTGGCTGGAGAGAGTTGGATTATGAGGAAGACACAACATTCTTGGAGTGTCCAATGGAGGTATAAGGTCATCAAGAGGAAGGGAATGTGTAGACAGACCTTACCCCTGGATCGTGGGTTGGGTAGAAATGTTGGCATGGAGGAGTATACCATAGAGTGATAAGTATATATGCATGCCAAGTACCTAGAGTTGTTTGAGTTTTTATTTTCATTATTTCGTTGTTATGTAATGCGAGTTCCTTTTATATTATTATATATTTTGTTTTATTAAATTTTTAATGTGTGTAAAATATTTAAAAATGAGTAGGGGATCCAAAAATTACAAATTATTACACATTAATTGTGATGCGATTAAACACATCTAGGTGAGTAAGTGCTGCCCAAATCGAATTGTATTACGACATGGAGGAAGGAGTGCCCCAATTACTATAGATGAAAAGTTGTTTATTATGTGTGATATCTTTTGGAGATATTCTATAAAATATTTTCACGGATTTGTTCATGCACATTGAAGCCTCAATCCAACATTCAAATAACATAGCATAATTTATATTTGGGAGGTAACTTATGGGGAGGTATTTTGGTCCCCTCATTCATCTGGGTTAGGTTTTGAATTCTCAGGTTGAGAAAAGTTTGAGAGGTATCTAATGTAATGGACCATACCTTCATGTTCCAACACATTGTCTATATCATGTGTTCGGGGGTATTTTGGGAGGTATGGGTAGCTCGTATTAAGAGTTTTCTAAAAATCCAGTTTTTCCATTGGTGACTCAACATTGGTATATCAACATCGTTAGCATAGTGTTTGCGACTCAATGTATGTAGCTTTATTTTATTAGCTCAGTGACGGTGAAAATCATCGGTAGACCAGTATCAGTGAATTAACATCAATATCTTAGAATTCGTTACTCTATGTTGATGTCCCAATGTTTGTGGCTCTTCATCTGTTGGTTAGACATCAGTGGTTAGGGCGTTGGTAGGTCAGACATCGGTAGGATGAGCATCAGTGACTTGCATTGGTGAGTCAGTTGTTGATGGGTCATGTCGGTGACTCACAATCGGTGGATCACATTGGTGACTCGTTATTGGTTAGGGAGTGACTCGTGTCAGGGAATCACACATCGATGAGTCATTTACATATTTTTATACTTTTTATAGTTTCACCCCTATTACATATTATTTAATGTATATTGATTTAAAGATCTTATTTAGAATTTATAAAGGATATTCATAGGATAATAATTATATCGTTAGTATGAAAACTGTACTAAAACGTTGGATAAGAAAAACCACATAATCTTGATCATGATCCAAATTTAATTTTTTTAAACCATATCCCTTTGGTTGATATAGGATCTATCCCTTCTAAGATGATAATAAGTATTCCCTATGTGTTTTTATTTCTTTATCTTAGTGCAACTATATCCTTTCTTCCCACAGATTCATGATTTGTGTTGTGCTAGTGGATTCAGTTTTCCTTGGACTCTCCTTCTGTATGTTTGACACTCTATTTTAGTGTATGGACGTGTTCCTGAACATATGATTCTCAAGGTAGTATTTCCTTAATATCTATCTCAATTTGTGTATCATGAAGGGTTGTTAAACTAATGTCTCTGGGTGATTATGGTCGAATCCCATCTTTTAATTAATGTTGTTATGACTAAGCAGACCTATTGCAATAATAGGTTTTTTTGCGTTAGTAATAATAGATTGGAAGGGAAGATTATTTTTTTATTTTATCTATTATCATTGATATATAATGTGAATTGTGTTGCTCATATGCATTCTAAAAAACACTGTTTTTGGGGGTCTCTGTTTTCACCCTAACTCATGAATATTTCTTGTTAACCTTCTAATGAGTGGTACTGAACATAAAAAATATATTAATAATGTATATTAAGTTAATCAAATGGATTCTCTAGGATCAAACATGTTCTAATGTAAGCCCTATTTAATCATAGTGTAATTAATGAATGAGTGTGTCCAATCATAATACACCATGTTGTTTGGTAAGGGTATGTGTTGTGTTTGGAACTATTCGTCCATGTGTTTTGTGCTTGTTGTGTGGTGGTATTATTGGGAGTGTGGTTGCATGTATGGGGTGGTGCATGTAGGGTAACAGAATATCATGTTGAGAGATTGATTGATTTTGAAATGTAATACCTTATTGTGAAGTGGGATTGCATAGGGATTGTGTTGTTGTCGTTGGACATGGTGTTCTTGTGTAGTGGGAGTGCTATCTGGTTAATTTTTGTTTTTTTACTGATGATGGTACATTATGCACAGTAGGGCTACAAAGGATGGATTGTGAAATATAGTTTTGAATAATGATGGTGTTACCATACATAAGTATTTTTTCCAGAGTTCCTACACACCTTTGTGAAGTGTCTATGGGTTATGATGTTACCTGTGGTGTGTTTTTTTGGATGTTTCCCATTTAGGGATGGAATAACAAAATAAATATATTTTTTAATGAAAAATTATATTTTGATAAATTAATTGTATGGGTTTATTAATTATGTCATTGGTTGGTTATATGTTTATGCATTAGAGGTGGAATAAGGGATATTTGTTTAGGTGGGAACCTAGTTCTGAAAACCCATTAGTGGGAATAAGTGTATGGTAACAATATATATAGATGTTATTCCTTGTGATTTCCACACCACCCCAACTATATTGTTAACTATGTGCCAAATTACACATTTTTATAGGGGAGGGTGGTCATTACAAACATCTTGGAGGGAGGATGGATAGAGGGTTATTGGATAATTTCAACTCCGTCTTCTATGTGTTGGTATTCCCAGAATATTAGTGAAGGCGGTGGTGTAGTTTTCTATTACAGGTGTCTGGGGGCGAGGTCTGTTTTCCCAGGTGTCTTTGGGATGAGATGTGATGTGAATTCCTAGGTGTTTTTTTGGATGAGGTTGCAGTTTCTTTTCCCATATGTGTATGGGAAGGATGTGATATGGTTGTGGAATAGGTTTTTTTAGGTGGTATGTGGTACATGACCCAGTTTGTTAAAGAATTTCTGGCAGCGATTCTTATGGAAGGGCATTGTAGCATCAGGACGCTCGTCCTTATAGATGAGCATTTACCAAGTGGGTTGTGGGGTGGGGTACCCTATAATCTATGTGCTTACTATATTAAATTACATGACTTCTCTTATATTGTGAGATTTCTATGGTGAGGATGGGTGGAATATTTTACAACATTAAGTGATTTTGAGTTTACCATGTATCCCCATAAGATAATTGGTATACTTCTTCCTATTTTGTAGATGTAAATTTAGTATACCCTACCTAGTATACTTATATTAACACTCTAATTATATTAAAATACTTTTATATTTATAGCGAGATTATGTGGACCATGCTAGTCCCCACGAGATTGGTCGATGGGATGATTGTTGTGTTACTACATTTCTTTGTTCGTTTGTTTTCAACTTCGGATATTATCATGTGTTTCTAGATGTTTTACATTAATAAATTCTTGTCGGATGGATTTTGGATTCTTCGATATATATATATGTCTTGGAGTTGTTTTTGAATTATATATATAATCTTCTCATCAAGGTTTCTATAAAAAAGGGTAATTCTTCCCATTTTGGGAGCATGGAATACCCTTGGTGTGGGTGTCCACTATAGAGTCTTCTGGAGATGGGGCTCGAGGGTCATTATCCCTTTTTCATTTTGACGACGGAAGGTCACAACACATCACCATCCCCTCCCCCACCAAGAAGAAGGAGGTTCATGGAACATTAGGGAATATTATTTTCTTTAATGTTGATATTATTGATCTTACTTGGGATATAATTTTATAAAATCATCTAACTTCAACGTTGGGTGTTTTTTTAATGTTGTATAGAATAATTTTTTATTTTTTCATATTACCGTTAATGATTTTTAGAATTATAAAACATTATTTGAAATTTATTATTATTTTTAAAATATAACAGTAGTATAATATCTTATTATAAATTTTAGGAAGTATGCAATCTATGAGAAGTTGATTGTATTTATTTAGGCATGAAAATTCTATCTTCAATACTCATGATTTAGAAAAATTATTGATATTTTTTTGTAAATATATTTATGTTTGAAATTATTAATGGGAAAATATACTTTTATTTACTGTTTTGGTATATATGGTAATGGAGTTTATAATATATAAGGAAAATGATCCTGGGAAGAAAAATCAAATTACATTCATTTCTGATGAATTGAAGGTGTCTTCAGACCCATTTTTCTTACTACTACGAATTAATTAATTTTATTTCAAGAAGAACATTATTTTGGAAAATATGTATTCTGATAACATTATTGGAAACAAAATATAAATCCACATTGGATATAACAATTTAATTCAATAAATAATCAAGATAGATTTAATGGTCGACCCTATATAGCCACCTTTTAATTGATTTTACCAAAAACACCAGATTTTACAAGATGGGAACCACATAATTTATCAATTTATTGGCCAATGTCTTCATGTGTTCCGCAAATCTCATTTCACCTTGATTAAAGACACACATTTAAATCTGATTTTCTATCAATTGAATTATGACATTCTTCGTTTAGATAAATTTAAAGTGGGTTTTGATAATCCTCTAGGAATACACATTCTAGATATTTATCACGAAACACTCCTTTTGAAACTCCATATTATATTTAAGGATAAACTCTTAATAATTTTAACTATAAATTTACTCTATATATTCACAATTTTCAATTAAATGATTTAATGTTATATAGGTTCTGAGGGAAATTACATGTTCTGTGAAGTACATATCATTGGATTGGATTCATACTATTGTCATATTCATCCTCATTAGACTTACCAGTAGATTTTAGAAAATTATTTCTATAAATAGAATATATTTTGGTATCACCTTATTTAAGGGATTATTCATCATACAAATACTCTTTCCTAGGTTTTTATTATCATTGAATGGATCATGTAAAAATTGTTCTCTATATGTTTTAATATTAATTTTGATGAATTTTTACCTTCCATTGTTTGTTAGGTTGTTTCTTGATATGATGTTACCTCGCATACCATTTCTCAAATATGATATTAAACCAAATTAGTGTTTGGGGGTCATGTGCATAATCTATCATTCATTGGGAGTATGTTCCCATGTGTCATGGTTCATGATACTCATGTGTGCATTTCCTAACCTATATCATTTTCCATCATGGAATGTATCTTTTTTATCCATCTGGGTCAACATTAACATTTTCATTTTTATTTGATAATAAGAAACAACTATGGGGGTTTATTGAGTTCGAAGTATCATGATGGCTTAGAGACCCCCACATCGGAGAAGAAGTACAATTAAATCCTTGAAAAACTATATATGATGGAGTGGGAATAAATTAATTTAGGTTTTATAATAAACATACGTTAAAATATGTTTTTGACTCAGTCCCCCTTCCTATTTTCCAATCATCAAGACATAATAGTTACTCTAATAGAGGGAAAGACTATAAGAGGAAGTGATACAACATCCTCTGACCCCTACAATATGACAACCCTGCTTTTTATTACAACTTAAACATGATTTATTACATAAAACATCACTTGATACAACAAATAAGATCGATAGGTTTAGTGTATTTGGGGCTTAGGACCATTACATAAAAACTTAAAACATGAAATACAACATCTTTATTGAAAACTTTCTTTACATGACCACTACATTCCTTCGTACTTATCATTGCATGGGATAACCTGAGGACATGTATAGAAAAAGGGTGAGCTATAAAGCCCAGTAAGGGAGTACACATGGAATGACATGAGGTTTACAATACATTTTATACAATATTCATATCAATAGAGCATAAGAAAAACATGAACATAAAGGCATGATAAAGCATGATAATCATAACATGGAAATGTGGCAACAACACTTAACATGGAATTAGCATGATCCAAGGCTCATTGCACATGGAGAATGAGTAAATCCTCATTGAAGATAAAGCATGAGTAAACCCTCATTTCACTTTAATTAGGATGAGTCAACACCCATTGCACATGACGTATCATGATACTATACTTTACCCAATGCATTGGAGCGCTATAAGGGCGTACCCTTCTTAAACATTTCATTTCATGCATAAGTGTGACACATGGATCATAAAACATGGATTCATAAAACATAATCATTTATTCCATGATAATGGAATGTGGAATTAATACATGAAAATTTATAATCAATAAGTAAATGTGCATAAAGGTGAAAAACCATGATGGAGAAATGGGTATGGTATTCACTACACAATGGCATTGGCATAGAAAATCGGTGCGATTTCGGCAGCGTAATGGCGTGACATAAGAATTCATAAAAAATGTTTGATGAGAGAAAAATGGGTTCCTCATCATATTTACATGTAATGGACAGTAATTAGATCATATAGATACATTTCCCAACAATTTTAGTGGAATTTATATTCATTATACAAAATTATTGATTGAATCTAAAAGATGAGAGAGAAGTTCCTTTCCAAATTTCGGCATAGTAACGGGTGTACATGGAAGGTTTTTAATGAGAGATAAAGGGGTCGTCCATCATTCAAACATAAATAGGGAAGTATGAGGTTGGTGCAAAACCATACCCTAACATTCATAATTGATATTAAAAGTAAAAAATGACTAAAAGAAAATTGGAAGAAAATGAGAAAGGAAGAAAAACCCTTACTTCGTAGTGTGCTTCAATAGTTCAGAGAGAGAGGATTATGAGAGGCTTCTTGGGAGCTTGGGGAACCTTGGGAGGATTATAGATATATTAGGGCATAGGTTGGACGAACTCCAAAGGCTTTGAGTGAGGAGGATGTTGGAGCTTTGGTGGGTTTATATAGGAAAGGTGAGTGAATTCTTTATTATTTAGGTTTGGGACCCCTTATATTAAATTAATCAAAACCACAAACCATCCCATGGTTTTTTCCGATGTTTTTTGGAAAAGGGAAGAGGAATATAATATTTTATAAGGCCAAGGTCCGAACATCTTAAAATATTAGTGTTGCTTATGTGGAGGTGAGTCACACTCCCATGGAAATTAATTTAAAAAGACAAGGTGTTTAATAAGTCTTGAGGGGTCCATTAATGCTTTGAAAAGTAAGTAAAATAAACCCAAAAATCACATTATTTTAATTTTAAAACATATATTGGCCTAAAATAAAGAATATAGTATTTTATTACATCACTATTGGGTCATTATGATGTCATAAAACACATTATATATTTAAACGACATTTAATTTTTACTCAAAAATTTGACTGTCTCATAAAATTATGAAAATTTAACCATTGGATAATTTCAACGTCCTAATTCCAAAAATAATATTTATTTTATCTAAATAATTTTATAAATATCTTAATTTTCACTTTTAAAATAAAAGCCGACATTTATTGAAAATTCACGGGTTTTGACAAAAATGGATTTCAAACCATAAAAAAAATTATAATTGCATTCATACAATTACATGATCATTTATATATAAGGAAATTAATATAATAATAATAATAATAATAAAGTTTTATTAAAATATTATTTAATTCAAAAATCCCATAATTTATAAAAAATAGATTTCTTAAATACATAATAACTAAAAACACCATTTGTACTTAAAAAAATATTTACAATGTATCAAAAATGACAAGAAATTATATTCATTATTATATGAAAAGAATATTTTACATGAACATAGTACAATCTATTAGTTACATAACACCTTAAAACAGCCGTGTAAGACCTAAGGGTAAGGTGTGTGATGGTGACAGTCTCTTGGGGTGTCTTAGATAAAATCGCTCGAGTGTTAATTTATATCAACTTCCACATCTACCATATATGGTCCCGTTTGAGGTTGACATGGTTAAGCTCAGCTTGGGCATGGTCAAGAGAGAAGCCCAAGGATGCCACCTCTTTCCCGAGATCCGATAAATGGGCTTCGTATGGGGAAATTCTGCAGGATGAGGCCATCGTTTCCTTTGTCTAAGTAAAATTGGATGTGTTAAATCACTATATTTATACAAATCATGTGATCACTGTTAAAAGAATATAAAATTAATGGTCACAATTATTATCATAAAACAAAATAAGTTGACATTTTATAAAAACAGTTTATATAAAGAGACATTTAATAAGATCAAGAAGGATTTTCCATTAATTAAACTTCGGGTCATTACAATATTCCCCCCTTAAGAAATTTATCCCTCAAAATTTTCCTTTTCCCACACTAAAATAGATGTGGGTAACTCAACATCATCACTTTCTCTGATTCGCAAGTTTCTTCTTCAAACATTTGGTTTCTCCACAACACCATGACGAGGGGAATTGTCTTATTTCGTAGAACTTTTTCTCAACGATCTAAGATCTTCATTGGTTTCTCTTCATAAGAAAGATGATCTTCCAATTGTACCACCTTAGAAGAGAGTACATGTGAAGGGTCCAGTATGCACTTCCTTAAGAGGGATACATGAAAGACATCATGTACTATGGCCATAGTAGGCGGATGTGCCAGTCGATAGGGAACAACCCCGACACGATCGAGAATCTCAAAGGGGCCGATATACCTTGGACTTAAATTCCCTTTCTTTCCAAAAATCATGACCTTCTTCCACGGAGATATGCATTGAAAAACCATGTCCCCAACTTTAAACTCAAGGTCTCATCAACTATTATCTGCATAACACTTATGTCGACTCTGGGTTGCCTTGATATGCAGCTGAATGGTTTTCACCTTCTCCACCATTTCTGGTCCAAGCAGCTTACGTTCAACGACCTCATCCCAACATGCCGGTGTTCTGCACCTTTTCCCACACAGGGCTTCATATGGTTCCATTTGGATGCTCGAGTGGAAACTGTTATTATAATATAACTCAACCAGAGGAATATGTTGATCCCATCATCCTTTAAAGTCCATTGAGCATGCTCTCAACATATCCTCAAGTGTTTGGATAGTCTGCTCGGATTGTCCATCAGTTTGAGGAGGATAGGCCGTACAAATGTTTAGTTCAGTATTCAGAGCATGTTGAAGATTCTTCCAAAACGTAGAGGAGAATCTTGGATCTTGGACAGACATAATAGATAGTGGTACTCTATGCAACCTTACCACTTCCCTGATATATATCTGTTCTAGTTGATCCAATGAGAAATCCTCCTGAATAACAATGATGTGTGCAGTCTTTGTAAGACGATCCACAACAACCCATAATGCATTGTTGCATTTGTATGTCCTTGTAAGTCCAGTGACAGAGTCCATGGTGATGTTTTCCCATTTCCATTATGGTATGGGCAATGGTTGGATAATCTTTTTATACTTTACCTCTCTGCCTTCATTTTCTGACACACCAGGCACATTTATGTATATTCAGAAATATCCTTCTTCATATTATACAACCAAAAGTTTTCTTGGAGATCTCGATACATCTTTGTGCTCCCTGAGTGAATAGAGACATTTAAACTATGCGCATCATCCAAAAGTTACTTCTTCAGATCCGAACTTGATGGAACACATAGTCTTTTCCCAAACCACAAAATTCCTTCTTCATTAATATTAAACTCCAAGGATTTCCCTTTTTCGATAGCTTATACTTTTTCTTGAATTCCCACATCATACTTTTGAGAATCCTTTAACCTTTCAAAAAGAGACGGTTGAGAAATCAGTTGTGAAAGGATTGATGATGTTCCCTTCTCTATGATTCCCATGTCCATCTTCATCAAGTCTAAGAAGATTGGATCCTTCTCAATACTCATCATTGATAGAATCACTGGATCCTTTCTACTTAGGGCATATTCCACCTTGTTCACATTCCCAGGGTGGTAATGGATTGAACAGTCATAATCCTTGATGAGATTTATCTATCTTCTCTGGTGAATATTGACCTCTTTCTTTGTGAATATATATTTAAGACTCTTGTGGTCAGTATATATCTCACATTTCTCTCCATAGAGATAATGCCAATAGATTTTCAAGGCAATGATCACCATCGCCAACTCCAGATCATGCATTGGATAGTTTCACTCATGGATTTTCAACTTCCTTGAGTCATAGGATATCTCTTTATCATTCTGCATCAGCACACATCCTAAGACCTTTTTTGAAGCATCACTGAATACCACAAAAAGCTCCCCACTTGTGGGTAAAGTGATCATGAGTGTAGCGATAAGCCTCCTTTTCAACTCCTTAAAACATTCTTCACATTCATCACTATATGAAAACATTACTCCCTTTCGATTTAGATTGGTAATAGGGTTGGAAAATCATGAGAAATTTCTCACAAATCATCGATAATATCCATATAACCCTAAGAAGCTACAGATATCTGTTACCGATGTTGGCCTCAGCCATCCCTCAATTGCATCTGTTTTGGAGGGATCCATAGATATCCCATTGCTTTTGATGATATGGCACAAGAATGAGACCTCCTTCAAACAGAAATCACACTTGTTGTACTTTGAATAGAGCTTCTCCTTTAAAAAAGTCTATAGTACAGTTTTTAAATGCTCTTCATGATCCTCCTTGGTTTTGGAGTATATTTGAATATAATCTATAAAAACTACCACAAATTTTTCTATGTAATCTTTAAAGACTCAATTCATCATGTCCATGAAGATTTCTGGAGTATTTTTTAGTCCGAAAGGCATTACTATGAATTCATATTTCCCGTATCTTGTACGAAAAACAATCTTGGGGACATCATACTTCTTCACCCTTACTTGATATCCCGACCGCAAATCTACCTTGGAGAAGATTTGTGCTCCATGCATCTGATCGAACAATTCATCAATTCTTTGGAGAGGATACTTGTTCTTTATCGTGATTTGGTTTAGTTCACAATAATCGATGCAAAGTCGCATTGACCCATCCTTCTTCTTGACGAAGAGGACTGGTGCACCCCATGGTGAAGCACTTGGGAGTATAAACCCTTTATCCAGATTCTCCTGTAGTTGTTTCTTCAGCTCTTCAAGCTCTACAACAGCCATTCTATATGGAGTCTTGGATATTGGTAAAGCCCTGGGAATAAGTTGAATTGATAATTCCACATCTCTTCTCGGAGGAAGACCAGACAGTTCCTCAGGAAACACTTCAGTGAATTCCCTCACAATAGGGATTTCTTCAAGGATGGATTCTTCCTTGGACTCAATCATCTGAGCCAGATACGTGTGCTCATAAGGCTGTAATATCCATGCTTGAGATGATAGAGCTAAAAGAGATTCATCTTCCTCCTTACACTTGTAATGAATTGGGGGTCAATTCTCCATATGGAGTGTGATTTCCCTCTCCCGACAATTTATGTTGGCTCTATATAAGGAAAGCCAATCCATGCCAAGAAT
This sequence comes from Viscum album, assembly GCA_963277665.1. Lineage (NCBI taxonomy): Eukaryota > Viridiplantae > Streptophyta > Magnoliopsida > Santalales > Viscaceae > Viscum > Viscum album. The sequence goes on along the minus strand of OY728129.1, from coordinate 18,874,383 downwards.
TGCATCAAATTATACCAGAGGGAGAATGACTTGGTTTTCCGGGAAATTGAATCCACATATTGTAATAGGGGAGGAGTTATATTAATGGGTTGTAGTGATTTCCTCATTTTCCGTACTCACCGACATCTTCACTTCCATGATTTGTGGTGGTGATGGGATTGTTCTACTAAACATTCGAGATATAAAAGAATGCGTAGAACCAAAATCAAAAAGTAAGTTTTCTATTATTGAATGAATAACTAGTGTACCTATCACTAATTAGTTTTCGGGGTTCACTTCGGTAGAAGTGATGGAAAAAGCTCTTCCTTGCTGCCTTGGAGGTTGTTGGTCGTCTCTGAAAACTCTTGGATTAGGGCACTGATTTTCAAAATGACCCAGTTCTTTGCATTTATAGTATTGAACAAAGTATTTAGGTTCGAACTGAGCGTTACTCTCCTCTGTCACAGCCGCGGGTCTTTCTTGCCGACAGTTAACAGCTAGGTACCCTTCTCTTCCACACTTGAAGCATTTCCTCGCCCCCTTAAGGGAATTTCCAGGTTGCTTCTTTCCACACTTTTGGAAAGTGGGGTGCAACATCTTTTTATCACCGTTGTATTTATCCATCGGCCCACCATCATTAATGTCCACCTTATACTTCTTATCTCCATGATACCCCTTTGATTCTCCGATCTCCATTTTGACCATGAGGTCACATCGGACAACTTCCTCACATCTGTCGAAGTCACGGATCGCTAATGCTTCCTGAAGGGTAGGCTTGAACCCACCAAAGAAGCGGTCCACCTTGCATTCAGGGGTGACGACAAAGCTGAAAGCGTATAATGCAAGACTTGTGACGTTTTCCTCATACGATCCAACAGATTCTTCACCTTTTTGCTCGAGGGAATGGGAGTCCCTTTCCATCTTAATCCGGGGTCTTCGCGGAAAATATTTATCGAAATACATCTTCCTGAAATCCTTCCATTCCAACCCCTCGATCTACTCCTCAGGCTTCATATTTTTGATCAACGTCCACCATTGATCAGATTCACCCTCCATATGATAAGCTACAGGAGAACCTTCTCTTGATCAGAACATTGAAGGATGGAGAAGATCATTTCAATGGAGTTGATCCATTGTTCAGTGATCGTGGGATCAGATGATCCACTAAAAGTAGGAGGCCTTTGTCTCATGAAGCTCTCGATAGCGACTTGTTCTTTCTTATGGGGTTTAGACGTTCCTCTTGTCCCATGTTTCTATTCAATGTTTGAGTTCACTGAGAGTGAAGCATGACAAAGTTAGTGATTCCCGCTCCCATTGGATTGGGCATCTCATTAGTATAGTCATCACACTGATCTTCACATCGTTTGTTAGCCTGAGTCCTCTTATTGCCACCCATTTTCTGGAATAAAAGGAATGTTAGGGGTAACACATAAAGGGTAATCCAAAGAAAAAAGTTGATGACTTATAAATAAACTTTCATTTACTTTACTCATGAGTCTATAGGCTTCAATCTAGGATTTTCATGATATACATTCTAACATATATTCATAGGGGAATTTTTTTTCAATTCCCTTAATAATGTTTGATTCTAAGCTTGTGAATTTTTCAAACCATGTCCCACGGGAGTGTCGTAACCAAGAGTGCATCAAGGACCGTTGTTGTGCACCAGTTCCCGTTCGAGTCTAGCTCAAAGCGGTGTTTTTGGGTTTTACCCGTAGGATATATCTATGCCAGAGCCGCCTCTATGTGCTCGTATCCAGATAGGGATGTATTTGCTTGATAACCAAATTACTCAATACTCACCAAAACATAGGGATGTTTTTATAGTACTTACTCTTGTATCTAAGGCTTTAATTGGGTTTTCTATTCCTAATACCAAAAATAACCAAAACACTCTTTGATAACAACTATGACAACCCTGCTTTTTATTACAACAAAAACATGATTTAGTACATAAAACGTCACATGATACAACAAAGAAGATAGAGAGGTGTAGTGTATTTGGGGCTTAGGATCATTACATAAAAACTTAAAACATGAAATATAACATCTTTATTAAAAACTTCCTTTACATGACCACTACATTCCTTCGTACATAGCATTACATGGGATAACCTGAGGACATGCATAAGAAAAGGGTGAGCTATAAAGCGCAGTAAAGGAGTACAAATGGAATAACATGAGAAGAACAATGAATTTTAGACAACAGGAATATCAATAGAGCATAAGAAAAACATGAACATAATGTCATGATAAAGCATGATAATCATAACATGGAAATGTGGCAACAACACTTAACATGGAATTAGCATGAGCCAAGGCTCAATGCACATGGAGCATGAGTAAATTTTCGTTGCACATAAAGCACAAGTACACCATCATTTCACTTGAATTAGAATGAGTTGACACTCATTTAACATGATGTATCATTATACTATACTTTACCCAATGCATTGGAGCTCTATAAGGGCGCACCCTTCTTAAATATTTCATTTCATGCATAAGTGTGCCACATTGATCATAAAACATGGATTCATAAAACATAATAATTTATTCCACGATAAGGGAATGTGGAATTCATAAATGGAAATTTATAATTAATAATTAAATGTGCATAATGGTGAATACCCTTAATGGAAAAATGGGCATGGTATTCACTACACAATGGAATTGGCTTAGAAAATCGGTGCGATTTCGGCAACGTAACTGCGTGACACAAGAATTCATAAAAAATGGTTGATGAGAGAGAAAGGGGTTACTCATCATATTTACATGTAATGGACAGTAAGGAGGTCATATATATACATGTCCCAAAAATTTTAGTGGAATTTAGATTCATGATAAAAAAGTATTGCTTGAATGTAAAGGAGGGGAGAGATGTTCCTTTCGGAATTTCGGCATAGTAACGGGTGTACATGGGAGGTATTTAATGAGAGATAAAGTGGTATCCAATCATTCAAACATAAAGAGGGAAGTATGAGGGAGGTGAGAAACCATACCCCAACATTCATAATTGAAATTAAAAGGGCAAAAAAACTTAAAGAAAATTGGACAAAAATGAGAAAGGAAGAAAACCCCTTACTTAGATGTGTACTTCCAAAGGCTAGAGAGAGGATTGTGAGAGGCTTATTGGGAGCTTGGGGAACCTTGGGAGGATTCTAGAGAGAGTAGGGTAGAGGTTGGATGAACTCAAAAGTATTTGAGTGAGGAGGAATTTGGAGCTTGGGTGGGTTTAAATAGGAATTGTGAGGGAATTCTTTATTACTTAGGATTTGGACCCCTTATATTAAATTAATCCAAACCACAAACCATCCCATGGTTTTTTCCCGTGGTTTTTGGAAAAGGGAAGAAGAAATAATATTTTATAAGACCAAGGTCCAAACTCTTAAAATATTAGGGTTTCTTATGTGGAGGTGAGTCACACTCCCATGGAAATTAATTTAAAAAGACATGGTGGTTAATAAGTATTGAGGGGTCCATTAATGCATTGAAAAGTAAGACAAACAAACAAAAAATCACATTATTTTAATGGTAAAACATATATTGGCCAAACATAATGATTATAGTGTTTTATTACATCACTATTGAGTCATTATGATTTCATAAAACAAATTATATATTTAAACGGTATTTATTTTTTACTCAAAAATTTGACACTCATAAAATTATGTAAATTTCACCGTTTGATAATTTCAACGTCCTGATTCCAAAAATAACATTTATTTTATCTAAATAATTTTTTTAAATATTTTAAGATTCACTTTTAAAATAAAAACCAACATTGTTCGAAAATTCACTGGTTTTGACCAAAATGGCTTTCAAAACCTTAATAAAAATTATAATTGCATTCATACAATTACATTATCATTTATATATAAAAAAATTTAGAAAATAATAATAATATTTAATTAAAATATTATTTAATTCAAAAATCCCTTAATTTAATAAAATAGATTTCTTAATAAAATAATAACTAATAACCACATTTGTACATTAATAACTATTTACAATTTATCAATAACGACAAGAAATTATATTCATTATTATATAAAAAAAATAATGTACATGAACATAGTACTATCGATTAGTTACATAACCCCTTAAAACAACCACGTAATACCTAAGGGTATGGTTTGCGATGGTGACAGACTCTTGGGGGGGGGGGGGTTCGGATAACATCGCTCGAGTGGTAATTTCTATCAACTTCCACTTCTCCCGTAGACGGTCCTGTTCGAGCTTGACATGGTGAAGCTCAGCTTGGGATTGGTCAAGAGTGAAGCCCAAGGACGCCACCTCTTTTCTGAGGTCTGATAAATGGGCTTCGTATTGGGAAATTCTACTGGATGAGGCCATCACTTCCTTTGTCTAAGTAAAATTGGATGTGTTAAAGCCCTATATTTATAATAATCATGTGATCACTGTTCAACGACTATAAAATTAATAGTCACAATTCTTATAATGAAACCAAAGAAGTTGAAATTTTATAAAAAAAATTTATATAAAGAGACATTCAATAAGATCAAGAGGTATTTTCCATTAATGAAACTTCGGGTCGTTACATACAAGGGTATATTTTTCTACAAAAACGCATTGATCATGTTTTGAAAATTTTTCTGAGTCCATTTGATCCTAATATATAGAAACCGTATCCATTTTAAATTAATTATCTTTGGCCAAATTTCTATAATAACAAAGGTAAATTGTAGGGTATATGAGAAAACTATTCCTAATCAAATAATGTATAGGGATGACCACCATGATGTTTCCAATGGCCAAATCATCATGGAGAGGATGGATGACCAAAATGTATTCAATAAGAAGAAATATCCATCCATGAAACAAATATCACTGCGTGTTGGAGAAATATTAATCCCCAACCACTATCAAGTAATATGTTTAACTATATAATATTATGTTGACATAAAAATTTTATTCCCTGAGGAAAATTTAACTTCTATTTTTTTTCTTATTTGGAAACCAAATTTACTTTTATTCTCAATGACCTTCATACATCCCTTTCTCTATTTTATGGGTGATGATTTATGAACTATTATAATGGTGTGGGAATCCATAGAAGAAATTTGAAATGTTAGACCCTTATATTCTACAAACATGTTCTATATGGGGGGAATCAATCTATAAAGGGTATGAATAATTTTATATATCCAAATATTAATTGAATATATGTTCAATTTTGTGTATGATATGTAACACTATGCTTAAATAAATGTAAAAATAATATTATTTAAATAGGAATTTTATAAAAAGGACATTTAATTATAGAGTATGGATATGATTTTTTAAATTATGGAAAATATATAGGTATAAATTAAAAACTTAATGATGAATACTTCATAAATAATTAAATTCTTTTTGAATAATCAACTAATTATCAATAATAAATTTACTTCAACTAATTTTTTTATTTATATTTTTTTAAGAAATAATTGAAATTAGTCTCTATAAATTTTATTATTTTTTTATTGAATAATTTAATTTCGAAATTACGAATATTAAATGTATACATAAATAGAAATTTGGTATTTTTAGGATATGATTATCCTTTCAATGAAAATTTTATAATATAGATTTCTTAATTCTATAATTTTATTTTCATTTAAAAGTATAATTATTAATTTATTTTGATATTAATGTAAAATATTTATCATCAAATTTTACATAATCTAATTAACTGAATTTGATTCAAAATTATACTTAATGTTGAAAAAAAATAATTTTTGTATTGAGAAAACATTTTTCAAAAAACAAATGTTTTTTTTGCATTTTAGATATTTTTTTCAATGCAATGTATGAGAATTATATATTTTGAATCTTGAAATATAGATTTAATAAAGTGATTCTAGAGGAATTTTTTACATACGTATATTTTTTTGGGCAGTAGGAATGATATCATTAATAATTGCTTTCACCGTGATAATGTGTAAATGGGGTAATTATAGTTCAAATTGATATGATAAGAGAAAAATCATGACCCTAAAACTATATATAATTTTATTAAATTGGAATATATCATTCATAATCAACCAATAATAAATTATATTATATTCTTCCAATTTTGACAAGATTTTGACTGTTTTTATCTTTTTATATAAAAACCATCATAAATATCATTCTGTTTTGTTTATTATATTTATTTTTTGTATATAATGAAAATAATAGGAATTTTTTTTAAAATAATGAATATTTTTAAATAAAATTTTTTGTTTTTGAAACATGTAAATTTATTTTTAAATTTTATGGAAGACATTATTGCCTAAAATTCTAATGCAGCACCGACATCATGCTTGTTCAAGAGGGAATAACAAATAAAATTATTTTGAAAACTCTAAAAATAATTATATATCACATAGTTTTTATGTAAATAATTTATATTTTAAAAATTAAAAAATATAGTGGTTTGTAATTTTTAATTTGAATTAAATTTTTTATTATATAATGTCAATTTATATTAATTGAATCTATTTAATAATTTCAATAATATTTCTAATAATACGTAATGATTCATTAAATGATCGTAAATTTTAAAAAATCATATCTTTGACCATGGGAATGGAATTTTTTTTATTCTTCTATGGTCCAGTTAGTGAGTTTTATCCTTCTATAGTAACTATACTAACAACTAATGAGTAAAAAACTTTGATTCATGGAAATGTTCAAAAAATGGAAAATAAAGGATTAAAAATTTACGTTAATAAGTTATCTAAAGTTGTACATATTTTTTTAGATGATATTTTTTCATTTCATATTCATTTTATTCTATAATGTTATATTTTTCATTCAATTTTACTTGAATATTAATTTATATTAATGTAATTGTTAAAAACTTTAATGAGTACCCCTCCCCTATTTTATAAAAAGACATAACTTCCTCTCATTTATTCACATTAAAAATATTTAGACTCCAAATATCACCTCATAAATCCTATTATTCCATCCATTATAAAATAATTTAATTCATGTTTTGTGCATAATACAATCCATATAGGTATTGATGGGAAAAATAATGGAGGTTGTCTAAAGGAGAGATAGAGTTCACAATCAATTGTTTTTATTTCATCATCAACATAATTAAAATCATACATCACAATGAATATATAATGAAATAAATTTATTTCGTGAAAATATGTTATTATGTTAATATAAGTACATATATTCATCTCCAACCTCCATCCAATGGGAAATCAATCCATTGTTCATGTGTATAGAAAAATTCCACCTCATGAACCGCTGTAATTTGTTTTCTATAAGCACATATCAAAGTTAGTTTTAATCATTTATTTAATATATATTTATTATATTAACGAAATATTTACCATTAGAATAAAAATATATCATTTATCTATCCATTCCAACAAAAACTGTTACTGCATTTGGGTGTACATGTGGACTCCCACACCCACAAAGTGATATGATTTTTTTCACCACCCCATTTGAATGATGATATATATAATGTTTTTTAAATAATTAATAGGGTAATGATGAAATAACTATCATTATTTAATTTTGATATAATATATATATTATTTCCATTTTTATTGATTGAAAATGTAAATGTTATTCATGTATATATGCATCATATTGTTTCAATGACTTTAACAAACTTCATTTTTCATAACCATCGCCTATTGATATTAAATCTAAAATTTAGTTATAAAAAATATATTTATTTTATGATTTTTATTTTAAAAATTTGGTAAAAATCACCAATTTCACCATGGACCACATGCTGAACTCTATTTAAAATTATAAACATAATTTCCATGAAACACATAATGTAGACTGAACTAATTAGTTTACCAGATATGTTATTATAATAAATGAAAAAACAGTTTAATAATTAATTGTTGAACTTTTATATAGTTATTAAGAATATAAATACTTTTTCTTTTAATTTTATAGGATTTATAAGAAAATAATGTAAATTATAGACTCATAGTATTGTATTTTGTGTAAATTTACATTCATTGAGATTCACTATAGAGTAATGTAACATTTATATTTTTTTGAGGTGAATATAATACCAAATATGTTGTAAAATATCGTGAATAAAAACTAAATATTTTTATTTTATGTTTCAATTTAAATAAATACATACAAGGTTATTTTACATGAATGCTTCTATGTTGTAATGTGTTTCTTAACTCAACTTCCATTACATGGTTTATAAAACTCATTAATAAAATTTTATATTACATGAAAATAATTTAATTGATCTTTAAATCAGACAATTGGGTATTTCAGTATGTTTTTTTTTGGAATTATACTTATTAAAAAAAATTTCTTCACTAATCAACTCTTACTTTAGTTATATGATCTTTGTAATGGAAATTCTTCTCTACATCATTTTCATTGGGATATATGTTTATGATATGAAGCTATATTATATAAGGTGGTTTCTATAATAAAACATTTATATTTTATATCATGAACGTAGTTATATTCATGATACATAATGATTAATTTTATTATTTCCATTCATGGAGATTACAATTAAAGTGTTTCCAATGGTGAAATAGATTCATGATATATTGTTTTTTTCGTGATTGATTATTTTTCTAGTTTCATTGGGGGTTTTCATATTCTCTTACTATATTTCATCATCTATATATTTTACTAGTTTACATGTATAATTTAAATTGTGTCCCTTATATATTAAATAAAAATCAATTATGTCGTTTGTAAGTGTTTGTGATATTGTATCTTCTTTTAGTTTTGGATCTTTCTATTATATATCCCTATTTTCTAAAATCATTTCAAAAATGATATTTTCTAAACATTATTTTATTATTAATAGTATTTGTCATTACATATTACATTATATTAAAGGTTTCAAACGGCGATGTTTGATAATTTATTTCAAATGGAATAATTTAACCTCTTTAAAAATGAATGAGGCAATTTTTTTAAATGTTTACAGCTTGAAAAAAGTTTACGTCCATCACAACCATTGCATTCATTAAAATAAAATATAAAATATTATCATTTTTTTTTAAATTAAATTATTTCTACTATTTTTTGTAAAACATTTCACTTATAAATGTTATTTTTAAAGAGGATTGTCTATTATCCACAAGAATGAATTTAATGTTCTTTTACATGAAATTATATTCATGGTCATCAAAAAACCTAGATATTATTTATCCTCCACTCATAAGATATTCTATTGGTACCATCATCAATATTTCAACGGATGAATTTTTATTATTTTTTTTATTATCATGAATCATTTTCTTTTCCCAGAGGTTAATAATTTTAAAAACTAAAAAGTGGATGCTTTTATGTGTTTTATAGTGAAATTAAATCTCTATATATATTATACATGTTTTATTTATAGAAAAATTTATGTTATAATGAGTGTTTAAGTTATAAATGATGAATTTTTTTTATAAACCAAGGATTTATGGTTCTATAATATCCTACCCAAGTGTTGGGACTTATTTAAATTTCATTTTGATCATGATGGTTGTTCAATTTTTAGTTCTTATGGTAATTCCTAGTGCAACCATGATTGTTATTCTATTTGTAATCATGAGTGTTAATACACTAATAATTGTTACGGTTATTCCACATGTATTAGTGATATGAAAATGTCCGATGATGCCAGAGAAAAATTTATTTTTATATAGGTTATAAATTATTTCCTTGAACAATATAGACATGACATTGAAAACTATTCTTTATTATAAATATTCTTGAAATTATTAATTATTTATTCCTTGTTTCATTGTTAATGAATCATGTATTTTCATTAATTATCTTGTTTTATTCCATTTCACATTAATTATTTAATCATGTACGGAAGCTTATCGTATGCTCAATAATGACATTAAATTGATGACGGTATTGTTTGACAATAAGGAGGATTTAATATCACCAATATAAATTTTATTTTTCCCTAGGTAGAGATAAATAATGATTAATGGTTTTAGTATAAAAAGGATTCATATTGGAATAAAATTTTAGAAGATGTAGAATACCTAATATGGAACATGAAATGTAGGGTATTATGGGAAAATTATTCAATTTATGTCATGAGTGCTATTAATGTAAGAGACTATCCTAAATCTACAAAACTATTTAAATAAAAGATCATTGGTTATGTATTTTAACAAATATATCATTTTGGTGCTATAATTTTTGGATATAAAATTTATGTCAAATTTATAATTTTTTTCTTGAAATGAAATGTTTATGTTTTCATCATTTGATCTAGGAGTGAGGGTTTGAGGTATTTTAACTATTGAATATTTTTTATAAATGATTTATTGGAATTAGGATGATACAGAATGAAAACATAAACTATTTATTAAAAAAGTATTTTGTTTTTTAGATCAATTCATAGATTCAATAGCCTAATTAATAAAATTAAAATTAATTTTAATAAAATAAAAACATTCCAAAAATTATTAAATCATAATGTGACAAAAAATTAAGACACAAAATTAAAATGTTATTTTTTGACGGTCAGTATAGCAGAATTGTTGTATAAAATTTTAACATTAATATAGAAAGTTTTTTAATAAATTCATTAATGGAAATATAATTTACTGAAATAATAATATTAAATGTAATTGAATTTATTAAATGAAAAGATAAAGTACGTGATAAATTAATTTCAATATCAGAAATAAAAATAATCTAAGGAAAAGTAATATTCAAATGTAATATAACTCTGAATTTTAATAATTCTATGTTTTTGGGAATATTTTAGGAATATGTATAATGATGTAATAATGTCAATTGGGTGATTTTTTTACCTCAATATAATTGGGAATGATGATTCCACAAAAGGACATGTTAATTATAAAAATAGATATGTATTATAATATCAACAAAAGATCTTGGGGAATATAAGAAATTAGGATGCTAATATCATCATTAAATATTGAGCAATAAATTTCTATTCATGTTAGAATGATAAAATAAATTTTTTTTATTTCAATATGAAATTGGGAATTAATATCTATGAAAACGTTTAATTTATCACAATGTGGATATTGATGGTTCCCTTGATAAGATTCATCTATAGAAGAATAATAACACATATATTATTAGAGGATTTTTATAAAACAAATTAGACTGTATTGAACAATACAAAACATTCACTTTTATAGATAAGGTTATAGTTAATTGAGTCGATTCTCTAGAATATTTAGATATTTAGAGTATTATAAAATAAAAATTTATGAAAATTATTGTTTTTATTTCATATATTTCTTGTAAAAAGTTTAAATGAAAAAATTTGAAAATATACAGAAATATGATGAAACTCAAGTAAATAAACATTAATAAAATAAATTCAATGGGTTAAATGTATATGTAATATTTAATATTGTTCATGAATGATTTAAAATATAGGTATGAATGACCTAGAAAGAATTATTAAAACAATTATGTAGTATCATTGTTGATGTTTACGTGAGATTATTTATTCCAATTTTTATGAAAATGTGGGATGAATTATTATTCACCTCTACATTTTGAAGATTTATATGAAGTAATTAAATATAAACTGAATAATTACATATTAATTGTATATTATAGAATGAAATATAATTATTTATGATATAATTATTCCATTTTCGAGACACTCATATGATATTCTTCTATATTAGAAAAATTAAACCACATGATGATTCATGTAGGAGTTTATCTACGCATGAAAATATTAAACTATGAGAGGAATAACATTTAGGAATGTCATAATGAATCTTGATGATTTTTTGTATGTGACTACATCCGTATATTAAAATACAACAAAACTGAAACTTCCATGAATAATATATCCACGATGTGTCTTATTTATTCTATTTATTGAATGTCTGTGGACATTATTATCAATGTGTTTGTTTTAAAAAATGTTCCCAATTTCCTCATAGATATAAATTTTAGTTGTATAATTTTTTTTAAAATTGATATATTGAAATTTAAGACATATATAAGAATAGTTTTCAAGAATCCATGTGTTCCAATGCAATTATATATAATGATTTGAAAACTGATGTGAAATTCCCAAACCATCACATAATAAATATGAGATAAATTTTACGATATATGAATTTGAAAATAAAAACCATGAGTAATAATTTTTTTAATATTAATATATTTTATCATAAAATAATTCTAATAATGAAGGATGAGACTTTAGCCGATGAAGATACATATGATAATTCAATATGTAAAATATAACATGATTTTTTATTTGGAGATCATAAAATAACATGTATCTTAATATGTAATTATTAACATTGGGTTTTAAATGGGTACTCATTTGAGCTAATGAGTTACATTTATTTGAACTTTTAAAATATTAGTATGAATATGATGATGAGACTAAGAATAATTCATCATCATAAATCATAATTTTTATGGAAATTAAAAAATTAAATATATTTGAGTATTTTTTGAGATATTATTCTTGATAATAAATAATATATAATTGAAATTGAGTAAATCCAATTCTTAATTTTTTTTATGATTGTGATACATTTAAAGAGGCATTTATTAATTATATATTTCCAAAATAAAATCCATTTTATTTCCCCTTAGTGTTTTTTTGAATAGTATGTCTCATTAGTTATATATTTGATGGAATTGATCATGTTGTGATTCATATAATGCTTGTTAATGAGGATGTTTTGAAAAAAACCAAGGATGACAGATAAAAAATGATAGAAAATGGAAGATCACCACTTTAGATACAGTTTATTATTCAACTAACCAAAAGAAGTTATCATGTGTACCCTGAATTGGGGAAGCAGTAATCTTATAATCCGGACTAGTACATGTTCTGTAACGACCCAAAGATTCATTAATGGAAATCCCTCTTGATCTTATTAAATGTCTCTTTATATAAAATGTTTTATAAAATGTCAACTTATTTGGGTTTTTGAAAAGAGTTGTGACCGTTACTTTTATAGCCGTTGAACAATGATCACATGGTTAGTATAAATATAAGGCTTTAATGAACCAAATTTTACTCAGACAAAGGAATCGATGGCCTCATCCAGTAGAATTACCCCATACGAAGCCCATTCGTCGGAGCTCTGAAAAGAGGTGGCGTCTTTAGGCTTCGTCCTTGACCAAGCCCAAGCTGAGCTTCATTATGTCAAGCTCGAACGTGACTGTCTACGGAAAAAGTGGATGTTGATTGAAATTACCACTCAAGCGATGTAATCCGAGCCCCCCCAAGAGTCTGTCACCATCACACACCTTACCCGTAGGTCTTATGCGGCTATTTTAAGGGGTTATGTGACGTGTAAGTAGTACTATGTTCATGTAAATTATTATTTTTACATAATAATGAATATAATTTCTTTTCATTTTTGTTACATTGTAAATAGTTTTTTAAGTACAAATGGTGTTTTTAGTTATTATTTAATTAAGAAATATATTTTTTAAAATTAAGCGATTTTTGAATTAAATAATATTTTAATAAAATAATAATAATATTATTAAATTAATTTTTATTAAATATAAATGATCTTATAATTCAATGAATGTAATTGAAATTTTATATTATGGTTTGAAAGCCATTTCTGTCAAAACCCCTGAACGTTCTATAAATGTTGGTTTTTATTTTAAAAGTGAAAATTAACATGTTTATAATTTTTTTTAGATAAAATAAATGTCATTTATGGAATCAGGACGTTGAAATTATCCAACTGTGAATTTTTCGTATTTTTCTGAGACAGTAAAATATTTGGGAAAAATTTAAATACCGTTTAAATATATAATGTGTTTTATGACATCATAATGACCAAATGGTGATGTAATAAAATACCACAATCCTTATGTTTGGCAAATATATGTTTTATCATTAATGGAATGTGATTTTGGGTTTGTTTGACTTACTTTTCAAAGAATTAATGGACCCCTCAAGACATATTCAACACTTTACCTTTTTAAATTAATTTCCATGGGAGAGTGACTCACCTCCACATAAGAAACCTTATTATTTTAAGAATTTAGGACTTGGGCCTTATAAAATAATGTTTTCCTCTTCCATTTTCCAAAAACCATGGGCAAAAACCCTGGGATGGTTTGTGGTTTGGATTAATTTAATGTAAGGGGACCCAAACCTAAATAATAAAGAATTCCCTCACCTTTCCTATATAAACCCACCCAATCTCCAACTTCCTCCTCACTAAAATCCTTTGGAGTTCGTCCAACCTCTGCCCTACTCTCTCTATCATCCTCCCAAGGTGCCCCAAGCTCCCAAGAAGCCTCTCACAATCCTCTCTCTATCCTTTGGAAGCACACATCCAAGTAAGGGTTTTTTTCTTCCTTTCTCATTTTTTTCAATTTTCTTTAGTTGTATTGCCCTTTTAATTTCAATTATGAATGTTGGATTATGGTTTTTCACCTCCCGCATACTTCCCTCTTATTGTTTAAATGATGTGAGACCCATTTCTCTCTCATTAAATGCCTCCCATGTACACCCGTTAATATGCTGAAATTCCCAAAGGAACTTCTCTCTCTTCTTTTACATTCAAACAATAATTTTGTATCATGAATCTAAATTCCATTACAATTGTTGGGACATGTATCTATATGACCTCCTTACTGTCCATTACATGTAAATATGACAAAGAAACCATTTCTATCTCATCAACCATTTTTTTGAATTCTTATGTCACGCCGTTACGCTGCCAAAATCACACCGATTTTCTAATCCAATGCCATTGTGTAGTGGATACCATGCCCATTTCTCCATTAAGGGTATTCAACATTATGCACATTTAAATATTGATTACAATGCTTCATTTATTAATTCCACATTCCTTTATCGTGGAATAAATGATTATGTTATATGAATCCACGTTTTATGACCCATGTGGCACACTTATGCATGAAATGAAATGTTTAAGAAGGATGTACCCTTATAGCGCTCCAATGCAGTGGGTAAAGTATAGTATCATGATACGTCATGTGGAATGAGTGTTGACTCATTCTAATTCAAGTTCAACAAGGTTTTATTCATGCTTCATGTGCAATGAGGGTTTACTCATGCTTTATGTGCAATGATCCTTGGCTCATGCTAATTCTATGTTAATGTTTCTTCCACATTTACATGTTGTGATTATCATGCTTTATCATGCCTTTATGTTAATGTTTTTCTTATGCTCTATTGATATACATATTTTCTAACAAGTATTGTACTTCTCATGTTATTCCATGTGTACTCCCTTACTAGGCTTTATTGCTCACCCTTTTCTTTTTCATGTCCTCAGGTTATCCCATGAAATGCTAAGTACGAAAGAATGTAGTGGTCATGTAAAGGAAGTTTTCAATAAATATGTTGTATTTCATGTTTTATGTTTCTATGTAATGATCCTAATCCCCAAAGACAGTAAACCTCTATATCTTCTTTGTTGTATCAAGTGAAGTTTTATGTAATAAATCATGTTTAAGTTGTAATAAAAAGCAGGGTTGTCATAGTTGGTATCAGAGGATAGGTTTAGTTATTTTTGGGATTAGGAAATCCCTAGTAAAGCCTTAGATAAAAAAACTAAGTATAATAAAAACATACCAATGTTTTGGTAAACACTAAGTAAGTGGTTTATCAAACAAATACATCCATGTCTGGATACGAGCAAGTAGAGGCGGCTCTGGCACAAATGTATCCAAGGGGTAAAACCCGAAAACACAACTTTGAGCTAGACTCGAACGGGAACTGGTGCACGACAACAGGCCTTGCTGCACTATTGGTAACGACACTCCCAGGGGATATGTTTTGATAAATTCACAATCTTAGTATGAACCCTTATTAAGGGAAAAATGCCCCTAAGAATATATGTTAGAATGTAGATCATGAAAATCCTAGATTGAAGCCTATAGACTCATGAGATAAAGAAATTAAAGTTTATTTATAAGTCATAAAATTTTGTCTTTGGATTACCCTTTATGTGTTACCCCTAACTTTCCTTTTATTTCAACCAATGGTCGGTAATAGGAGGACTCGGGCTAACAACTGTTGTGAAGATCAATGTGATGATTGTACTAATGAGATGCCCAATCCAATGGGAGCGGGAATCGTGAACTTTTTCACACTTCTCTCCAAGCTAACTCAAGTTTTGAATAGAAACACGGGTCATGAGGAACTTTCAACCCCCCTAAGAAATAACAAGTCACTATCGAGAGATTCATGAGACAAAGGCCTCCTACATTTAGTGGATCATCCGATCCCACGATCGCTGAACAATGGATCAACTACATTGAAAAGATCTTCTCCATCCTCCAATGTTCCGAACAGGAGAAGGTTCTCCTGGATGCTTATCTTATGTAGGGTGAAGCAGATCAATGGTGGGCATTGTTCATAAGTACGAATCCTGAGGAGGAGATCAAGGCTTTGGAATGGAAGGAATTCCAGAAGATGTTTTTCGATAAATATTTTCCATGCACCCTCCGGCTTAAGATGGAAAGGGACTTCCTTTCACTCAAGAAAAAAGATGAGGAATCCGTTGGAGCGTATGAGGAAAACTTCACAAGGCTTTTATGATACACTTCCAGCTTTATCGTTACCCCTGAATGAAAGGTTGACTACTTCTTTGGTGGGCTGAAGCCTAGCTTGCGGAAAGAATTAGTGATCCGTGACTTCGACAACTATGAGGAAATTGTCTGATGTACCCTCAAGGTCGAAATAGAGATCGGAGAATCACATGGGTATCATGGGGTAAGAAGTGTAAGGTGGAATTCAATGCTAGTGGGCCAATGGATAAATCCAACAATGCTAAGAAGTTCCAGCACCCCACTTTCCAAAAGTGAAAAAAGAAGCACCCTGGAAATTACCTTAAGGGGATGAGAAAATGCATCAGGTGTTGAAGAGAAGGGCACCTAGCTATTAACTGTTGGCAAGAAGGACCCGCGACTGCGACAGAGGAGAGGAACGCTCCATTCAAACCTCAACATGTTTTTCAATGCTATAAATGCAATGAACCGGGTCATTTTTCAAATTAGTTCCCTAATCCATGGGTTTTCGGAGGCAACCAACAACATCCAAGACAACAAGGAAGCGATTTTTCCATCACTTCTGCCGAAGTGAACTCTGACAATGATGTGGTGATATGTACACTATTTATTCATTCAAGAATAGCGAACATACTTTTTGATTCAGGTTTTACGCATTCTTTTATATCTCGAATGTTTAGTAGAACAATCCCAACACCACCACAAATCATGGAAGTAAATATGTCGGCGAGTACGGAAAATGGGGCAATAATTGCATCCCATGAATATAAGTCCTCCCCTGTTATAATATGTGGATTGAATTTCTCGACGAACCTCATCATACTCCATTTGGTAGAATTTTATGCAATTCTTAGCATGGATTGGATTTCCTTATATAAAGCCAACATAAATTGTCGGGAGAGGGAAATCACACTCCGTATGGAGAATCGACCCCCGATTCTTTACAAGTGTCAGGAGGAAGATGAATCTCCTTTAGCTCCATCATCTCAAGCATGGATATTACTACCCTATGAGCACATGTATCTGGATCAGATGATTGAGTCCAAAGAAGAAAGCATCCTTGAAGAAATTCCTATTGTGAGGGAATTCATGGATGTGTTTTCCGAGGAACTGCCTCGTCTTCCTCCTAGAAGAGATGTTGAGTTCTCAATTGAACATATACCTGGGGAATTACCAATATCCAAGACTCCATATAGAATTGCTATTGTTGAGATTGAAGAGCTGAAGAAACAACTACAGGAGAATCTGGATAAAGGGTTTATACGCCCAAGTGCTTCAACATGGGGTGAACCTATCCTCTTCATCAAGAAGAAGGATGGGTCAATGCGGCTTTGCATCGATTATCGTGAACTTAACAAAATCACGATAAAGAACAAGTATCCTCTCCCATGAATTGGTGAATTGTTTGATCAGTTGCGTGGAGAACAATACTTCTCCATGGTGGACTTGCGGTCTGGATATTATCAAGTAAGGGTGAAGAAGAAGGATATCCCCAAGACTACATTTCGTACAAGATACGGGCACTATTAATTCATAGTAATGCCTTTCTGACTCACCAATGCTCCAGCAATATTTATGGACTTGATGAATAGCGTCTTTAGTGATTACCTTGAAAAATTTGTTGTAGTATTTATAGATGATATTCCTATATACTCCAAAACCAAGGGGGGTCATGAGGAGCATTTAAAAACTATACTAGAGACATTGATCAAGGAGAAGCTCTATGAAAAGTACAGCAAGTGTGAGTTCTAGTTGAATGAGGTCTCATTTTTGGGCCATATCATCACAAGCAATGGGATATCTGTGGACCCCTCCAAAACAGATGCAATTGAGGGATGGCTGAGGCCAACATCTGTAACTGATATCCGTAGCTTCTCGGGGTTAGCTGGATATTATCAACGATTTGTGAGGAATTTCTCATGATTTTCCAACCCTCTAACCAAGCTAACTCGAAAGGGTGTAATGTTTGCTTGGAGTGATGAATGCGAAGAAAGCTTCAAGGTGTTGAAAAGGAGGCTTATCACTGCGCCTGGGCTCACTTTACCCATAAGTGGGGAACTTGTTGTGGTATTCAGTGATGTCTCAAAGAAGGGCTTAGGCTGTGTGCTGATACAGAATGATAAAGTGATATCCTATGCCTCAAGGTAGTTGAAAATCTAAGAGAGAAACAATCCAACGCATGATCTGGAGTTAGCGTCTGTGATTTTTTGCTTTGAAAATCTGGAGGCATTATCCTTATGGAGAGAAATGTGAGATATATACTGACCACAAGAGTCTTAAATATATATTCACATAGAAAGAGATTAATATGAGCCATAGAAGATGGATAGAGCTCATCAAGGATTATGACTGTTCAATACATTAACACCCTGGGAAAGCGAACAATGTGGCGGATGCCCTAAGTAAAAATAATCCAACGATTCTATCAATGATGAGAATTAAGAAGGATCCAATCTTCTTAGACTTGATGACGATGGATGTGGGAATCATAAAGAAGGGAACATCATAAATCCTTTCACAAATGATTGCTCAACCATCTATTTTGGAAAGGTTAAATGATGCTCAAAAGGATGATGTGGGAATTCATGAAAATGTGGAAGCTATCAAAAAGGGGAAATCCACAGAGTTTAATGTTAATGAGGAAGGAATTGTGCGGTTTGGGAAAAGACTATGTGTTCCATCAAGTCCAGAGCTGAAGAAGGAACTTTTGGATGATGCACATAGTTCAAATTTCTCTATTCATCCAGGGAGCACAATGATGTATTGAGATCTCCGAGAAAACGTTTGGTGGGATAATATGAAGAAGGGGATCGCTGAATATACATCAAAGTTACTGGTGTGTTAGCAAGTGAAGGCAGAGAGGCAGAAGTCTAATGGGATGATGCTACCATTTCCCATACCAGAATGGAAATGGGAGAACATCACCATGGACATTGTCACTGGACTTCCAAGGACATCCAAAGGAAAAAATGCAATCTGGGTTGTTTTGGATCATCTTACAACGACTGCACACATCATTGCTATTTGAGAAGATTTTTCTTTGGATCAACTGGCACATATATATATTAGGAATGTGGTAAGGTTTCATGGAGTAACACTATCTATTGTGTCTGACTGAGATCCATGATTCACCTCTAAGTTTTGGAAGAGTCTTCAACATGCTCTGAATACTAAACTAAACTTCAATACAGCTTGTCATCCTCAAACTGATGGCCAATCCGAGCGAACAATCCAAACACTTGAGGATATGTTGAGAGCATGCTCAATGAACCTTAAAGGAGAATGGGATCAACATCTTCCTATGGTTGAGTTCTCTTATAAAAACAGTTTCCACTCGAGCATCCAAATGGCACCATATGAAGCCCTGTATGGGAAAAGGTGCAGAACACTAGCATGTTGGGATGAGGTCAGTGAATGTATGATGCTTGGACCAGAAATGGTCGATGAAATGGTGGAGAAGGTGAAAACCATTCAACAACATATCAAGGTAGCCCAGAGTCGATAGAAGAGTTATGCAGATAATCGTCGACGAGACCTTGAGTTTAAAGTTGGAGACATGGTGTTTCTACGCATATCTCCGTGGGAAAAGGTCATGAGGTTTGGATAGAAATGGAAGTTAAGTCTAAGGTACATCGACCCCTTTAATATTCTTGGTTGTGTCGGGGATGTGGCCTATCGACTAACACTTCCACCTGCCATGGCCAAAGTACATGATGTCTTTCATGTATCCCTATTTAGGAAATACATACCAGACCCTTCACATGTTCTCTCTTCTGAGGTGGTACAATTGGAAGGCGATCTTTCTTATTAGGAGCAACCAGTGAAGATCTTAGTTCGTAGAGAAAAAGATTTATGAAATAAGACAATGCCCCTCGTCAAGCTATTGTGGAGAAACCACACGTTTGAAGAAGCAAATTTGGAATTGGTGGATATAATGAAGTTGAGTTACCCACATATGTTTTAGTGTTGGAAAAGGAAAGTTTCAAGGGAAAAATTTCTTATGGGGGGAATATTGTAACGACCCAAAGTCCCATTAATGGAAATCCCTCCTAATCTTATTAAATGTCTCTTTATATAAAATGTTTTATAATATGTCAAAATCTTTGGTTTTGTGATAATAGTTGTGACCATTACTTTTATAGCTGTTGAATAGTGATCACATGATTAGTATAAATATAAGGCTTTAACGAACCCAATTTTACTCAGAAAAAGGAAGCGATGGACTCATCTTGTAGAATTTCCCTATACGAAGCCGATTTGTCAGAGCTCGGAAAAGAGGTGGCATCATTGGGCTTCGCCCTTGACCAAGACCAAGCTGAGATTCATTATGTCAAGCTTGAACGTGACCGTCTACAGGAAAAGTGGAGGTCGATTGAAATTACTACTCGAGCGATGTTATCCGAGCCACCCCAGGAGTCTGTCACCATCGCACACCTTACCCTTAGGTCTTATGCGGCTGTTTTAAGGGGTTATGTAACAAATAAGTAGTACTATGTTCATGTACATTATTTTTTGTATATAATAATGAATATAATTTCTAGTCATTTTTGATACATTGTAAATAGTTTTTAAAGTACAAATGGTGTTTTTAGTTATTATTTAATTATGAAATCTATTTTATTAAATTAATATATTTTTGAATTAAATAATATTTTAATAAAATAATAATAATATTATTAAATAAATTTTTATTAAATATAAATGATCTTATAATTTTATGAATGGAATTAAAATTTTATATTAAGGTTTGAAAGCCATTTCTGTCAAAACCCATGAATTTTCGATAAATATTGGTTTTTATTTTAAAATTGAACATTAACATATTTTAATTTTTTTAGATAAAATAAATTTCATTTCTGGAATCAGGTCGTCAAAATTATCCAATGGTGAATTTTTCATAATTTTCTGAGACAGTCAAAATTTTGGGTAAAAATTAAATATCGTTTAAATATATAATGTGTTTTATGAAATCATAATGACCCAATTGTGATGTAAAAAAATACCATAATCCTTATATCCGACCAATATAAGTTTTATCATTAAAATTATGTGATTTTGGGTTTGATTGACTTACTTTTCAAAGCATTAATGGACCCCTCAAGACATATTCAACACTTTTCCTTTTTAAATTCATTTCCTTGGGAGTGTGACTCACCTCCACATAAGCAACCTTATTATTTTAAGAAGTTCAGACTTGGGCCTTATAAAATATTGTTTTCCTCTTCCGTTATCCAAAAACCATGGTCAAAAACCATGGTAAGTTTTGTGGTTTGGATTAATTTAATGTAAGGGGACCCAAACCTAAATAACAAAGCGTTCCCTCACCTTTCTTATATAAACCCACCCACGCTCCCACTTCCTCCTCACTAAAATCCATTGTAGTTCGTCCAACCTCTTCCCAAATATCTCTATAATCCTCCCAAGGTGCCCCAAGCTCCCAAGAAGCCTCTAACAAGCCTCTCTCTAGCCTTTGGAAGCACATTTCCAGGTAAGGGTTTTTTCTTCCTTTCTCATTTTTTTCAATTTTCTTCAAGTTGTAATGACCATTTAATTTCAATTATGAATGTTCGGGTATGGTTTCACACCTCCCCCAAACTTCCCTCTTATTTTTTTTAATTTTGGGAGACCCCTTTCCCTCTCATTAAATTCCTCCCCTGTACACCCGTTACTATGCCGAAATTCTGAAAGGAACTTATCTCTCTTCATTTACATTCAAACATTAATTATGTATCACGAATCTAAATACCATTACAATTGTCGGGACATGTATCTATATGAACTCCTTACTGCCCATTACATGTAAATATGATGAGGAACCCCTTTATCTCTCATCAACCATTTTTATGAATTTTTATGTCATGACGTTACACTGCCATAATCGCACCGATTTTCTAAGCCAATGTGATTGTGTAGTGGATATCATGCCCATTTCTCCATCAAGGGTATTCACCTTTATGCACATTTACATATTGATTACAAAGTTTCATTTATGAATTCCTCATTCCTTTATCATGTAATAAATGATTATGTTTTATGAATCCATGTTTTATGATCCATGTGGCACACTTATGCATGAAATGAAATGTTTAAGAAGGGTGCGCCCTTATAGCGCTCCAATGCATTGGGTAAAGTATAGTATCATGATACGTCATGTGCAATGAGTGTTGACTGAGGATACTTCAAGTGCAATGAGGGTTTTCTCAAGCTTCATGTGCAATTAGGGTTTACTCATTATTTATGTGCAATGATCCTTGGCTCATGCTAATTCCATGTTAAGTGTGGTTGCCACATTTCCATGTTATGATTATCATGCTTTATCATTCCTTTATGTTCATGTTTTTATTATTCTCTATTGATATTCCTATTGTCTAACATGTATTTTACTCCTCATGTTATTCCATGTGTACTCTCTTACTGGGATTTATAGCTCACCCTTTTCTTATGCATGTACTTAGGTTATCTCATGCAATGCTAAGTACGAAGAAATGTAGTGATCATGTAAAGTATGTTTTCAATAAAGTTGTGGTATTTCATGTTTTATGTTTTTATGTAATGATCCTAATCCCCAAAGACACTAAACCTCTCAATCTTCTTTGTTGTATCATGTGAAGTTTTATGTAATAAATCATGTTTAATTTGTAATAAAAAGCAGGGTTGTCATATGTTCATTGTTATCAGTTTTTATGAGAAGAAGATGATGTAGTCTATATCATATCAACATGTAATGAGAATTATTTTTTGAATATTTCAAAATTGGGAACATTGGAGAAATAATTATACTATTTATATTGTAATAGATTGGTCATTAATTTCTAACTCATCCTAGTGAAATATAATTATATGACATAAGTGTCAATCAGTATGGTCTAGTGTGATTCTAGGGTGGAATAGGGTAAATATATTCCAATATTATAACAATTTTATATATTGATAATTATGGTGAATAATTTATGTATATTAAGACTAATTAATCATTCTAATGAGTAGGTTACCCTAGAAGAAGTTGAAATATTCAATAAACATCATGTTTTTATCTTTTTTTGTTCATATGTATGTCATATAGTGACTCAATATATGATTGGAATGAATATTAACGGATTACATAGGTTCAATAAATTATGAATAAATTATGCATAATAGTATTCAATTATTAACCAAACTTCTATATTGAGTAATATAGTCTAATACAATAAAATTTGGATAATAGGAGGTTCCCCTGTTTAATTCATTTATGTAATTATAATTGAAAATCTAAATTCTAGGAATTATAGTGGTGTGAGATCATTTGATGAAAAAAATACTATAGTTGGATGAAGCAAATGATTCCACATAATTTACCTCCAGTCATATAAGCTAAATATTTTTTTATATTTAGGATTCCACTCATTGAAGGAAATGGTCAATTAATCTGTAAAATAAATGAAATACTGAATATGACTATATAAATTAAAATTATATTATCATTTCCTTGTGATACATTTTATAACCAAAATGGATAAGACTATTTTTAGAAAAAAAATGAATACGATAAAATGTATTTAAGATGATAATATTAATATCAATGTGTTTAAATTTAAAAAATATAAAAACAAGTATATAAACATCAGGTTGACTAAGGATGGTAACAACAATAAATTTTTCTCTAATGTAAATTATGTTGTTTGTAAAATCTGAAGATTTTCAAAAAAATTCGTGAGTCTACAATTTCTTGTAATATGGAAATTAATTGTTTGAATGTGATTGAACTAAAAATATCATTTAATGATGATATAATGGATCTCCCCTACATTGAATCATAAAAGTATTATCATTGTGCATGATATGATAAAATTTATATCCATCATGAAAAATGTTAAAGGGAAATTTAATTTGAGATAATAAAAATCGGAAATTAACAATTGGATGAGAATGAAAATTCAGGAGCATATGAAAAAGAATAGGATACAATATTCTCTCAATGAATAATTACTATTATCTCAAAGGTATTCAATAATTTTGAATATATAGAGAAAATATTATGTCTTCTTACATGATAAAAATATTGTAACACCCGTAGATGTTATTAAATATTTCTATAAATATATGTGATTTCCTTGAAAGATTTTATTTTATGAATCAATAATTTTAAATAAATTTTACTATAATAATCCATTAAAACCAATAGCATAAATTTTACGGTATTAATTATAATATGTAAATTATGAATAATTTATATTTTACACGACTATAAAATAATTTTATTTATTTTCAATTAATTATAAATAAAAATAAAATCATCATAAATTCAAATTGATTCTTTTTTAAAATTTTAATTTTTGAATGAAAATTTAATTTTATATTATTAAATTTCATTAATAAAAATTTATTACTTATTGGAATTAATATTATATATTAAGAACATATTTAAAAAATTTAACATTAATATAATGTTTATTCGGGGCATGTTTCTGAAATTAATCTAGTTGTATGGTTGAAAAAGTTTTCTTATTAATTGGTTTAATATATTATAGAATTAATACAAAAAATATATAGAATTTTAAATTTCAAAAATGGATTTAATATTTGGAATCAGGATGATCAAAATTTTCTAGTTGGACCCTTTTATTTTTTGGTGTGGGGAAAAATAACCGTTGAAAAATATATCGCATCGATAATGGGTAAATCATTGTAACCTTGGTAAAACCAAAATATATATGTCTCCATTTTTATTCTTAATTTTTATTGGATGAATTTAATTTTTTATTTATACCATTATTCTAAAAATAATAATTATTTATGATTCATTTTCCCTTAAAAATTACATATATAATTTTTAATGAAAGAACTAAAAATGTCATTATCTTAAAATTTAATACTAGATATGTATTAACATATGTAAAGAATAATGGTTTCAATGAACCATAATGTATACATTGGTCAAAATAAAATTATTCTAAATATGGATTTTTATTTATAATTGATAGTAATGTTATAATTTGATTAAATTCTTCTACAACACTGAGATAATATTTCATTAATAAATGAAATATAAGGTTAATGATTTCATAATGTTTTGCATAATACAATATTTCTGATTAATATTCTTCCAATAATTTTTTATATTAACATAAAATATTAAATTATTAATGATAATATCTGAAATACCTATTTTTCATGGATTCATTCTTAAAAAATTAAATAAATTGTCTACAAATGACATTTAGGGATATTTTATTATAATAATATATAATTAAATTATATAAAAATTTGGAAATTTATAGAGGATATATTGGATAATATATTTTCAATAATATCATCATTCTTCTATTTATGAGATTATTTTTACCTTAAAAGTTACCACAAATTGTGAAAAAAGTCATTTCGAATGTTAAGGATAAAATTTGTAAACCACAAGTCTAAACCAAAGGATATTGTTAATTAAAAAAATAGTTCAATCATAATATTACTTATTAATGTTGTTTAAACAAAATAGAACCTTATAATTTAATATATTTCGACTTTAATGAAATTTATATTGAAAATGTATTTTTTATATTTTCAAACATTCAAATATTCCATGAGTGACACTCCTCTCACTTATAAAATCTATCCACTATTTATTTTATATTCAAAATATATATCCTTCTGTATTAACCAAACCCTAGAAAATAATCTTCCCAAATCATTTTCCACATTATACAATTGATGTAATTCCAAAAATTCCTACCTCACGATCCTTAATAGGATATCTAAATTAATTCATTCAAGAAGAGTTAAGAAATACAAGAAATAATTTACATTATTCACATCTTATGATATTTCATATAAATAATTTTAGTTATTGTAATATAATAATTTTAGTTATATTATTATAATATTATATTTTTTTAAAACCCATTATCAGCCCTCATCACCTTAAAATGAGAAGATAAAAGATAACTTATTCTTATATATGATTTAACATCTAAATATATAGATACATTTCGTTGTTGATGAACATATTTTTTTGATGACTATTATAATGGGATAATGTTTATATATGAGAATTATTGAATAATTATTCATTTAAAATTATATCAATATAACAAAATTCTTACCTTTATATTCACAATAAAAGGATAATGTTTATCGAGTATACGTAGAGACTATATCCGCCATGAAGAGATGCAATTACTTTTTAATTTACAATTTCCATGTATAACAGCAAGAATATGTTAGATAAACATATAAGATTTATATGATATAACAACAATGTTAAAAAGGATAATTATGTTTTATCTTTATTAAATTTGATATGAATATATATTAAAACTACAATCATGCATACATACTACCTACCTTATCTATGAATGTTGTAATTATTTCTTATATCTATATATTAAATAGAATAAAATATATAAATAATAAAATAAATAAGGAATTTATATTATATTTACTTAAATTTTCAAATTTTTAACATGATTTAATCATGATAAATGTAAAATGAATGAAACCTAATAAATTTATTAGAAAAAATGAAATTCAAAACCACAAAAAACACTAATTTTAAAAATTAATTATTCATTAATGGTGATTGAAATTTCCAAAATGTATAATATATGATATTATATGTCTATAAATGATTATTTTATTGATTTATAAAAAATTATGATTTTTAGTAAAATAGGATACAAAACCTTCAAGGGAAGTGTAACTTGAGTTAACAGTTTTATATCAATTATATAATTGATTATCTAAATTGTTTATGATTATGATTTTTATGCTAAATTTTTATGATCATACACTCATGAAATTTAAAACCCTATATTTTTTATTGACATGATATGTATTAGATTAATTGTCACCACTTTAAGAACTCAATAGACCCAGATAATAATTTTAATTGAAATTGACATTATTCTCTATTGAGATGAAAATACATTTTCATCTATATAGTAGAGTTAAAAAATGTTCTAATGATTATTTTTATTATTATCCAATGATTGTTTAAAATCAATTTTACCCTAGATTGAAATTTTAGTAAATTTTTTTATGATTAATATTATATTCATTTTTAAATTGATGTAATTTTGACTTATTTTCCAAAATTATGAAATGATACTTTTCATTAATCATATATGGCAATAATGGAATCTACCTCTATAAAAATCATGAAAGGAATTTAACATTAAATTATATATTTTGATGTTTCTTTTCAAATAATGTGTTTTCATAAATATTTATGATATTTATAGACTTTATATAATATATTTCAATATAATAAATATATTTTAATTAATAAATGATAATGGATACAGTTAAAAAGAATATTTTGTCAAATATGTTATATTTTGATGATTTATAATATTTAACAATGATATGAACAAATTTCATCATACATATTCATTATTAATATTTTTTATTATTATAATCATTTGATTTTTATTAATGAAATTCAATTTCTATGAATTATACTATTATAAATTGATGAAATTTTTCTGAGAAAATTTTCATTTCCATCATTTATTCTATGATGAAATGTCTTTGAAACCTGTTTCGTTATCATTAGTTATGACATGATCAAATTTTTATGATATTTTTGAACACCTTTATATGATATTCATAATGTAATGGAAAGACATGGAAATATGCCTTCTTATAATTCATTCTCTACAGATGAATATTTCATGAGTTTTGATAAACTTGAATGAGTAATGAAACTAGTTCACTAATATAATTTATACACTATCATAGTCATGGTACTGATACATGATTTTCAAATTATTATTGGATCAAAATATACTATAAAATCCATTGATGTGATTGTTCAATAATAATGGATTAATTTTCTATTGTTATATGTATTAAAAATATATATATCCTATGCAAATTTTATACTCTCATGGATTATGTTGTTGGATTCCATTATGAATAATGTATTATGAATTTCATAGAATTACACCCGGAGTTAGGATTGTATTCTTTGATATATAGTGTATGGATTTAAAATTACAATCTCAAATAGTCATTCGAATATTTTCATGATATTGTAATGTGATAAATTATATCTTCCATGTTTACCCATGATGTGCATTTGACCCCCTCCCTTTATTATAGTCTCTTTGTAAGTATCCATCAATAAAGTTTACATATTATCAGGAAATTGGAATATAATGAATTATATTACCTAAATATTTTTAGGATTATTGTTTTGGTGAATTAGGTTATAAATCGTACATAAAAACACATTCATTACATGTAAATAACATCATGATGTTCAACTTGATCACTTATATTTTCTTATCTATCACTAAAACTACAATAAAAACTTTTTACAAAAATAAATTGAGAAAAACAACTCAATAAAGTAAAAAAATTAATGTAATATACTGTTATCCTATGAATATTTACAGAAATTGACATTTTATGAAAAATATAATATTTATAAATGTAAATATTTTCATACGCAAGATAAAATCTTTTATATTAAAAACATTTAATAAAATATATCAGAATAAGTTACCAAGGTAAAATAAAACAAATAATTTTTTCTCTAAACTAATGAAAGAATCATATTAACATTTTCAAAATGTTTTATCATATAAACATATGAACAAGCATATATGTTACCTTAAATTGTTGAATTATAATATTTCAATAAAAACACTTAGGCTGAATAGATAAATAGTTTTTTTGTCTTGATGTATCATCTTACTTACATATGGAATAACAATCATGGATATACATGTTGTGTCCATTTTAGTTAAACTAGAAGTAATCGACGTAATTATATATGGACAAAAACATATAGTACAGTAGAAAAAATACATTGGATAAATTTAATTAGATTAGTTTTCAAATTTAATAAATTAATTAAATTGGGACAAGTGTATTTCATGCATATGTTTTAATGTGCTTCATTTGATTATTTAAGTATTTATAAGAACAAGCATTCCAATTTTTCATCTAATTGTTTTGTTTTATGTTTCATTTTAGGAAAAACAGAATTAAGGAAATGGAATTCCACAACATCATATTTTTAATAATGCATGTTGTTGGATGAAAAATCTTTAGGATGATTAGAAACTATGTAATACAATTACACATGATGATTTTTCAAAATGATTTTCCATGTAGGGATTGATATGATGATACACCAAGATGATATGTAAAGTTAAAGTCATTAGTACTAGTTAAATGAAATGAATATAGAAAATATTAATGAAATATTCACAATGATTCGAAAATCACAGAGAAAATTCAAATCAAGACTACATGTCATGTAACCTAGTTACACGTTAGATAAATGTCGACATGATAAAAAATAATAATTATTTTTAGGATGATAATTTCTATGGATATGCCTATAAATACATGCCTGAACAGCTTTTTTAACACACTCTCGTAACATCAACATAATCCGAGACACCAACATAGGCTATAATCAACAATGTGAAGATCATGGATCATTCTCTACTAATATTCAGCGTGGTCATTATTATTTGGTACCCATGCTACTCATTCAAATCATCTGTATCATGATTGATTAGTTCATTCTGTGCCAAGGGATTTGATTTTCGGTGGATGTGTTTCTAGGGATTATTACATTTTATTATTTATGTTTTAGATTTCTTTTACCTGTTATATTAATTCAAATATTCCTTTATTCATATTACATGACCATTTAATGTGATTTGATCAATTTTATATTAATTCATCAATTACGTTTTTTATATTATGAATGACCATTAGAAAATATGGGATGGTAATGTTTAAAAATGGTTTTGGGTCAAATAATCCATGTTTTCAATAAGTAAATGTTTATTCAAAAGGTATAATCACTTGATTAAGAAATGATACACATACCATGGAGCCTAGTTAGTCTAATTCCGACCCCAAACTGGGATAAATCCATTTTCAATTAAATCCACATCATATGATCCTAAAATTCACAGATCATTGCATGCCACTTTCCTGATTTCAAGCCTAATACTTGTTTCAATATTTAAATTTATACCTTCAAACCAAAAAATTAGACATTTTATTTCACTAATTAGTTTATAACATACAATCTACTCATTGGGTTCTATACTCAATCATTCTAGATACTACATTTTTAGTTATGTTATCTGATTTTAGTAAATTATTAAAAAAATGGTTTATGTAAAAATTAATGATGCCCTACGGCCAATAAAATTTTTGTTGCATTTGAAAACAACATGGTCACCACACAATTGAATGTTATGTCAAAGAAGATGGATGTGATAATGAACAATAAAAATCACAAAATTATATATTGATATGATTTTATTTATTTGAATTCTAATTATCAAAATTTTATAGATGTATGGAGTCTATGAAAACCACCACAAAGGAATCAAAATCATGTAAATTGATTCTAGAAAATTCAATATGTTTTTCTACAGTAATATCATGGTCCAACACAGACCAGTCAATTCACATCACTGGAGGATAACCTTGCAAAATGTATGACCACAATTGGAGATTCACATAAGAAGATTACAACATACTAAATGTATCATGGAAATTAAATTAGTGAGTTTATAAGTGTCTCACAAAACAAACAAGATGAAATAAGGAACATGTATTCCCATGTATGTCACAATATTGATCAACTCAGGGAAAGAAAAATAAGAGAGATTCCAAGATGACTAGAAAAAAAACCCCTCTTCTATATTTGAAAAAATATTTCAGAGAAGTTGAAATAAGAGACAACATAGTGGAATTCAAAATATAGGAAATAAATCACCACCACCAATTGAATAAATTAAGAAAAATAACTAATAAGGAAAAAAATAGTTAAGAAGAAGAACCCCCACAGTACCAAAAAACACTAATATTTAAATATCAGGAGAAGAAAATTATAATGGATTAAAAAAATAAATATTTTCAAAGATGTTCATAAAATGTACATAAATATTTGATATATTGAGGAAATTTCAAATATGCTTGTCTATAAAATTTCAATTAAGGAGTTGGTGACAAAAGAAAAAACTCTTGAAGAATTATCAACCACTCCACTAATATTTGAATGTTCAGTAGTAGTGTCAAGAATATTACCAACGGAATAGTGTGATGTAGGTAGTTTTACCCTTTAAATTACAATTGGAAATATTTAATTTGGTAGATCATTATCTTATTTAGGTTCTAGGATACATATAATGTCATATGAAACATTCAAGATCATGGGATTGATGGAAATTCAACCAAATATGGTTATTCCTTTTTAAGTTGATACAATAGTGAGTCATCCTCGAGCATTATTTGATGATGTCATTGTCATAGTAGGTGAGTTGTTTTTCCCAGATGAATTATTGGTGATGGACATGGATGAATAGACTCTCTCCATAATCAAGGGAAGACTATTCATAACATCAAGAAGGGAACTGATTTTTGTTCAATATAGAGGTATAATTTTATGTATTGGATGATCATGAGGGTTTTTTAATTTTCATAATCTGATTCTAAAGATAGGCGATTCAATTAATGATTTTTAGAGAGATAATTTGATAAATGTAGTGAAAACTTTTGTCGATGGAAATATAGATGAAGTAACTATAATAGGTAGTAAATAAGAATGTATGAAAAATTTAATTAAATGTAAGATATTTCTAAAAAAACTATTGATAGTGGAGGAACATTCATCAAGAATAATTCAATGATGTATAATATGTTTGGGTAGTCATTGAACATCCATTTGAATTTTCATGAAGGTCCATGGACCACAAGATAAAGCCAATGGGGAATGAAATATTTTTTCAACAATGAGATAGCGATATGAGTTTCACTAAATGGTAGAGGACCAATCAAAAAAGATGAATCCCTTATTTGAATATTTAATGATCAATATTTAGTAACCTATATCCAACCATCATCCACATAGATCTATCTTGGGTATAGTTGATCAAACGTTGGTAGATAAATAAAATTTCATGAGGCAACCAATGTTTTTAGTTTTGGTCATTATTTATTTTATCATTTTCCATGAAATAACTCATCCCTAATGAGTTGTAATTTAATTTTTATAGATTCTTCTTCCACTTGAATATTTTTATTTTTTCATTACCATCATGGAATAATGTTGGAAAAAAGACATATAATGAGAAGAATCTATATATTAAATACATAACAAGATGGTAATTTACATTTTGTGAGAAGTTTCAATGAGAACATGTTCAATACATGTTTGAATCGTCAATTTGAAAATGTAGTAAGAGTTTATATTTAATATTTTTAAATTTTATTCCCCATATTTTAATCTTTTATAAAATTATTTGTTAATTTTATTCCGATACTTGATTCATACATTAATCAATAAAACAAGGGGATATAAAATCCAACTAATTTTATCATTCCATGAATAAATATCTCTGTTTAAGTATATATTATTGATCAAAATGCAAACACTATTTTGTATAGATAAGAATTTAGATTATGATTTAAAAAATTATGTTTTATGGGAGCTGGTAGATAATTATAAATAAATAGTTTTTATATTTTCAATGATTTTAATCTTTAATATTTTCATTAACTGGTTTAATTATTCATCTTTATTTCCATGAGTGATGGTCCCAACCATTCATTTCATTCCTAAGAGTTCCTCTGAGCCCAAAATTTCCCATTCTCAAATTTAATAATTTTTGGGAAACTCAATCATTTTTTATTGTATAACATGAAATGAATATTATATGATCTTTTAATGAATAGAATTAATTTTATTTTTTTTTCAGGAAAAATATATTTTAAACACTTATCTTGAGACCAGTTGGGGATTAATAAATTTTTAATCCCATAGAACCCATGAATATCTATGTTAACAAATGATCCTTAATACTATCCTATTTAATCAATTCATTTATCTAACTAAATATTTTTTCAAACACTTAAAATAATAAATGCGATTGAGGAAATATTGGGTGTAACTGGATATATTTTATTGTAGATATTTTTATATGGATTTTTTCCTTATGATATGGGGAGAGACTATAAAATATTTCATAGGATTTTATTATTCACATATGTTTAAAAGAATTAGTTAAAAATTAAAAAAAATGAGCCATTTCATGGGAAGATAAAAAATCAACCTTTTTCTCGATAGAAAGTATTTTCATCATATGTGGTTAGGTGATGGATGTGAGATTTTCCTTAAAAATTGATTTCAAATTTTAAAATAAAATATTAATTAAAAAAAGATCAGGAGTGGATGATTTTTTTATTTATTTTACGGGTATCATGATCCCAGTTTTAGATTTTTGTGGGGATAAAGAAATAAAACTTGTAAAGGGAAAATTCATTGAGGATAAATTAAAATATCATGAATTAAAATTTTGAGTCAACCTTCTTTTTTGATCATTACCATTTACATCATTTACATACCTATCATGAAGCCTCAATATCATTCGATACTTAATGGTGATACCATAGTATTAATTATGATAGTTTCCTTTATGCAATGGATATTTTTGATGCTTTATGAGAATATTTTTTGGTAAATGTTTTTTAGTTGTGTATGTATATCTATTTTCATCTATACCCTGAAAAAGAGAGGAAAAATCATATGAGTAAATTTGATAATTTCTTGCATATTGATAATGAATTCAAAATTAAAGATAAAATGTTGAAATGAATAGTTGTTTAAAAATAAGAAATGTAAAATACCTGGATAGCTTGATTCATTAGAAAGTTAGGAGTTGATAAATTTATATGTATGATTCTAAAAAATATAATTTTATATTTGATCAATTCATTTAATTAAAATTTAAATATAAACATTTTATGGGTGAATTTTTTTTTAGTATTTTGAGATTTTATTTTTTGGGATAATGATTTATACACGTGTGGGGTTATTTGATAATATTATTTCATGAATATATTTTAGAGTGTTTTATGTAATTATTTTTGTGTTTAAATTAATAGGATACAATTTTTTGGATGTAATTGATTCTTTTAATTTATTGTGGTAGGAAACCATGGTTTTATGATATTGGAATAGAACGAACCTATATTATTATGGAAGAATGAAGTTGAAAATTTGGATGTCAAATGATTACCTGCCGGGTAATTTAATTAAACATCATGAAGTTTTCAAAAGTAAGTTTCGTCATTAGAGAAAAACATGAAATGATTTTAGGGAGTAAATATAGGATACATTTCATGATTACCATTTACATGATGTGAATGTTTTCAATGATCACATGATATTCTTATTGATTCAAAAATAACAAATAAAATTACGACCAAGATTACACATTGTGTAACATAGTTACACAAAATTTATGTTTCAACATGATGAATAATAATAATGATAATGAGGACGAATATTATGAAAGATAAGACACTAAATAAACACCACATATTCCATTACAACATAATCAATGACTAGAAATATCAACTGAAAAACCCATAAAGGCTGCATAACATGGAGTGACTATCTAAAGACATTGTTAGCTACCATTATACACAAAAAAATTTTGGGTACCCATACTACCCATTCTCAAAATCCCTAGAATGACTGAGTAGTTATTTCGGTGATGGGTGATGTGATTATAGGTGGATTTTATCATGGGATTATTTATTTCTATAATCCATGTTTTTTATTGCATTAACTTTTTCTATTTACTCTAATATTATTCATTTCATATTTCAAGGAAATTGTATGAAATTTGAGGGATTTTAATTATTACCTCAGTAACACACCTAGACCATACAATATTTTCATTTTTAAAATATTTTTTATCATTCACATTTTATGAGACACCAATTTACGTTTATTCTAGACACAACACTAATGTTTCTAGAGTAACACGTAAGGCCTAGTATTATTGAAAAACAACATATAAATATAATTTTATTATTTGAATTAATTTATGAGAACGATATTAAAATAGTAGTTACAAAT
The DNA here is from genome assembly GCA_963277665.1 of Viscum album. Taxonomy (NCBI): domain Eukaryota; kingdom Viridiplantae; phylum Streptophyta; class Magnoliopsida; order Santalales; family Viscaceae; genus Viscum; species Viscum album. Next base: position 18,839,036 of record OY728129.1, on the reverse strand, counting down.
AGTGCTACTTTTTTTTGAAATTTATTTATTGAATATAATTTTATCATTCATCTTATTTATTTTCTATACATGATATAAGATGAAAAATAAATTTTACGTTTAAAAGAAGTATTTAAAAAAATACAATTTTCCATCATTACATGGTGCAGCCATTTCTAATCTAGTTTTAGAAACTGTTTTATATAATATTTTACAAAAAATAATTCTTCTTTGTAATCATACCATCAAAATTTAATTTGGTTCAATATTTGGTATTTTTATGAAATGTTTCATGCGATGATGAATAATGAAAATATTATATAATAATTTTTTAAAAAAATCCTTCAAAATAACGTATTGTGTTAAGTTATAAATATGATTTATTTTAATGTAAAATTATATTATATTTACAATATTTAATAAATTTTTTATTATATGTTTTTTAAAACTAAAATTTGATATAAGCACATGTTAATATTTTGATGGTCATTACTTTTTTTTTAAAACATTTTCTCATTAAATCAACATGATGAATTTTAATTTAATTTCTAAAACTTATGTGTATTAAATTTATTAAAATGGGGAACATATTTGAAATATATTGGTCAAAATTTTTTTTATTGGTTGATTTTATTTTTTTGACATTATGTATAGTAAATCTAATAATTTTTTATTACAATGGTAAATCATATGTATAGTAATTAAAAGTAAAAATATTTTTATGAATGTCACTAAACCCTACAAAAATCCTATGGAAAAATTTAATTTGTCCTTTATAACCAAATTGAATCATTTAATGGACACACGTAAATGAATATGACAGAAATATTATGAAAATCAATTAATGTGAAAAAATGACAAACTCTCATTTCTTATAAGAATAATAATTTTATATATTGATCACCAAGACATATCTAAAATCATAATCATTATATGGAATGAAAAAAATAATTATCTACATCATGGTAATTTATTTACTGTAATTATATATTAAATAATTTTTATTAATGATAACACTATAGTGAAGCTACCATTATATTATTAATATAAATATAAAATAAATGATATTAAATATATAAAAAATACGTATAATTTGACTTAATTATTGAGATATAATAATTTTATAGATAATATAGACATTCGAGTGGAATATTGGAATTATTGGATAAATTTATCATGTTGGTTTGATTTTTTTAATCATTAAAATATTGAATAGTATAAAAATTGAAATAAATGATACTTTCAAAGAAATAATATTTAATAAAATTATATCAAATTAATAAAAATATATGGTCTTGTAAACTAAAATTTCATGTGTTAAATATATAATAAATTATCTATTTATGTTTTTTTGTAATTTATAATAAAAATATTAACCATATATTTTAAAAAGACAAGAAAGCACCATTAGAGTAAAACTGTTTACTATAGATTAAACAAAAAATATATGGTAAATTTTGTGACATAAACATGTCTAAATTTTTTTTGTTTATTGGATTTTACCTATTCTAAAATAGTCCTCATAATAACTCAACTTTTAGATATTTTAAATCTAAAATTCTTTTAAAATAAATAGATTGGTTTTGAGTTCCCAAACACACTCCTCCCCTTTATTATGAAAGGCCACATGTCCATATATTTTTTTTCACAAGTCTAAATGCATTTCTCATTGCTATATAATTATCACTTATTCTTTAAATTTCCATCAATTTATCTGAGATTTTATACATTGGTCATAAATCCATCTTATAAATTCCATTTTCTCAATTAAAAAAAGTATTCCTAAAAAAGGAATTTATTTTATCAAATCATTCAAAGTTCTTTTATTTTTTACTTCATATTAAAATATTATTTCCATACTAATGTAATAAATATAGTATCAAATAAAGTATGAGATATTTTTATAATTATGTTGAAATTACATTTATCTCTTTATCCCTCGTACTAATAAAAATATCACTACACATGCATGTATATGGCATACCATCTCAATATCATGTTGTAAATTGTTATTCCACATTACTTTTTTTGGATTTGGTATAACGATGAGTAAAATAGATAAAAATATTTAATATTAAATGATAATATTTAGGTATAATTAATATAATTCCAATTCCAGTCCATTAAACAATCAATGGAATTATATTGTTGCTCGTGTGTATGTACGACCTTCTATCTTCATGGCCCTGTAAGAATCATTTCCCACATTAACGATTCTATATTGATCATAAAATTTATAATATGTGTAAATATAATATTTATAAATTTCATATCATTCCATATATGAATAAAATACATCATATTCACAATATACATGTCTTACACCGCAAAATAATAATGGAAAAAAGAAGCAGAAAACACTCAAAAAAATGGTAATACTAAACTATTATAAAAATAGCAATATAAGAGGATCATATATGATATCATAAATGTGGATATGGTCCCATGATAATTTAATGACATTATTAAATAATTATACATGACGTTAATTCACTCACGACTAAAAGAATGTACTTGATACAGATTATATTTAATATCATTATTATATGAGGATGTTTATATGTAAGTATCCACTATGACACATTTATCATCCTTGTAGATGTTTAATAAAAATTTATTTCATAATATTAATAATTTTTTTTAAATTATTTTTTAAAAATGTTTTAATTTTAATAATATTTTTTTGAGAAGAACCTTTCAGTCATTTCCAAATGAGGTAACTTATTATCATTTCGAAATATTACGGAATGAATGTTTTTTTAACATATATGTTTTGAGATGATATTTACACCATTACAAATCCATAACATTTTGACACTTCTATATCAATAATACAATGATATTTTTAAAAGATAAAATTTCATTTATATGTGTGAGATAGTTAAATGAATTAAAATTAATAAGGGATATTTCCCGCAAAGTGAGTTAATAATTTTTTTATATTATTATTATATATGACAACATAAATTTTTGAATATTTTTGATAATTTAGGTTGATAAATAATGAAAAAATCTATCATGTTTTTTTGAAATTTATAATATTTTTTAATGTGGAAGTAATATTTTTATACCATTTGTGGATTATTTTTAATGTATTAAATTTTTTGTATTCATATTTTAATTTAAATATCTATGTTTCATTTGTTTTACCCATTAATAAGATTACTGAATTGGAATTAGTAAGTTAAGGTTTAGGAGAAACATAATGAAATACCTACAGGTTGGTCACCTGTTAATAAAATCCCTATGGGTTAGGGACCGGTTAATGAAATCCCATTGATGCATCAATATTTATCAAGAGATCAAGTAGTTTACATTTTTACACGTTTATGCATGGTCTAGGAATGAGGTCTTGATGATGTTATTATGATGTCTGACATTATACAATACCACATTATGTGATTATTTACTGATATAACATGCGATTATTGAAGTTGTAGAATATCCATTTGAATTTATAAATTTTATTATTTGAGTTATTATTTCCATATTATATTGACCATTACGTTTAAAAGGATTTCATTTTAGTTTAATAAAATTCTTTAAAAGATTATGATTTTTAATGAAGGATTAGGTATTACCCTTACAAAGAATCTGTGCTCACCCATTTATTTTGTTTTATATTTCCTAGATTCCAAGAAGTGTTTTTTGAATGATATCCAGGGTTACACTAACAGATAATGGTGTTTTCAATGAATTATTTATGATGCATATTATGTTTTCAATTTTATTGTTATTTTCATGATTGTGATCACATTTCCATTACTACTACGTTAATCAGTACAACATAATTTTATTCGTTACAATCATCCCAATTAATGAAAATAAATCAATGTCTCTAGGATAATAAGGTTAAGGTGTTAATGGTCATATCAGAGGAAATCTAGAAGGAACCTTGGAAATTATATTTTGAAAACAAAACCCTATGGATGTCATTGAGGATAACACAATTTATATGATATCATCCCTTAGATTTGGTAAAAGATATTGTAGGTTAATTCTTGGAAAAATGGATTTATAATAATATTGCACCATTTATACATCCTATAAATCATTCATCTTGATTACATCACTATGATTAGTATTTCTCACATTATGCATTTAGTTTTGGTCAATGGTTAGAATTAATAAGGCTATTCATACAATTGTAATACTGTTAATAATAAAAAGGATCCAAAAGGAAAATGGTATGAATGTGGTATTAAGGAAAAATACATTTATGTTTCATTAATGGATTAAGAGTTTAGTGGAAGGATTAAAGTTATTTTATATTTTTATTCTAGAATTATTACATCAATGGTTCAATGGTTACAATATTAATGATATATATAAGGATTGTATTGTATTACATCATCATCATGTATTTAGATTATTGAATTATTCCATTATGTATTTGATTATTTTATGGTATTTTTCTAAAAGAGATACATTATGTAGTTCTCGTAATATGATGTTACAATTTATTATGGAAATTTAGAGACATTTTAAGTCATATATTTTGGATATATATATATTTTAAAAATCTTATGTTTGTAATATAGTAATTTGAACATTGTATATTATTATCTGAATTTAAATTAGTATTTATTGGATACTTCTGGATACTATTTTTTGTTTTTCTAAACATTAATATGATGAAGGGAATACTTGTGGGCCTTTGGTTTATCAAATTTTCATCAGGAGTGAAAAAATGAATTCTTTACATTATATTCCAGGTGAAAGGGATGCATTTAAAATAAATCTAATCCCAACTGAAGGATTTCATTTGTGGAATAATATAAGTTTTTTGGAGAAATTATATGGATAATAAAATAGTACCTCAATACTAGAAATAAGTATATAATAAATGTTTTATTCTAATACCTTTTTATTTTTCGAACATATGATATTTTAAATCATCATTTATTTGTATCTTTGAGGATCTCAATTTTATATTTATTTTAACTTGGTTTTTATTGAGGCCATCAATCATGCCTTTAAATATTTACATTTATCCACTATATATGTATATATGATTACCATTAATATTATCTTATTTGAAATAATAAAATGGTGGTGAACTTCACATTTGTATTTATTTCTTATTAAATATATATTTTATTGACCTTATTTTCAAAGTCATTTTTCCACATGGGTATTTTCAAGTATCAATCATTAATTTTCGATGTACTATTTCAAATTGGGAGGTAGATTTTTATTAAAGGGAAGGAAAATGTAACAACCATATACATTAAAATATTTTTATTTATGAATAAAAATAATTTTTTTGTTTTTTTATACAAAAATCCATGTATTTATTATGCTATGAACAACAATGAGATGTCTTTATTTACATGTAAGGAATAGTTTTACTAAAAAAAATATATTGATAAAATATTATTATCTACTATTAAATGTTTCCAATATATTAAATTAGAGTTTTAGAATAGCATTAACCACAATTAGAATATTATATACTTCATATATTTTTATCATTCAACTTATGTATTTTCTATACATTGTATAAGAATAAAATTCATTTTTTCAAATGAAAAAAGTATTTTTCAAATAATGTAGTTTTTCCACATTTTAATTGGGAACGCATTTGAAAAATATTTAAGAAATTATTTTAAATAAGAAATTTTAATATAAACTTCTTCATTCAAATATTAATTTCAAATGTTACATTGTTTCAATTTTTTGTTTTTTATAATTAGCTTTATGTTTTGATGAATAGTGAAAAATACTAAATATAAAATGAAAATAACATTTTTCGTATAAATAATTTGTATGGTTAAATTATTCATTTGATTGGGGTTTAATGTTTATATAAATCACATTTTTACTATTTAATCAAATTTTTGTAAATTAATGTATCTTTAAATTTAAATTAGATATAAACAAATGTTAAAATTTTGATAGTTTTTATTTTCATAAACTCATCTTCGCATTCCATCAACGAGATTGATTTAAATTTAATTAAAAAACATCTATGATTAGAGTTTTGAATTTTTTTCGTATTTGGATTTTTTGGGTCCAAAATATGTAAATAAATTTATTTTATTTTTGACATTATGAATACTATCATTATTAATTTATTAATTACCACAATTAAGGGTTATTCAGATAATTAAATGTAAAATTAATAATTTAAATTACACTAACACCTATAAAATTTTTATAGATGAATAAATTGTACCATTATCACCAATGGTTCCAAATGGAATGATTTAATGGACAATTGTCTATGTATATGACATGAATATTATTAAAATCAATTATTTGTTACAAAATTTCACACTATCATTTCTTATAAGTATAATAAATTTAATATAGTGATCAAATGAAAATAATTCCAATCAAAAAAATTGTCTAGAAATATAAATAACTTTATACATCATATTTTTTCATTTATAATTTTTTGAGATTAAAAAATTACCCATAATGATGACACAATAGTGAAGAAGAAATTATTTTATTAATAGAAATATGGAAAAATTAATATTTAAAAAAGTAAAATGAATATAAATTTTAATTGGTGAAATAGAACAATTTTATAGATAATATTGACATGTTATTGAAATATTTTATGTATTGGTTCAATTATATTATATTTTTTTGATATTTTTTAGAATGATGATATTGAATAGTTTTACAATTGTCATAAATCATACTTTAATATAAATGATACTTTAAATTAAATATTTTTTAAAGGATAAAAAATCATTAACAAATAACATCCATCTAGAAAATATCGATAGTTTTATATATTTCATGATTGATTCAATTGGGTCTCATTATACATTTTATAGTAACTATATTAACTTTATATTATAAAGAGACGTCTTAACAAGGTAACAATAAATCTATTTAACTAACATTTTAATAAAAAATATAAGGATACTTTTGTGACCCAAAATTTTCTAAAAAACATTAATTGGGATGATTTAAAACAATTGTAATCATATACTACAAATAAATCACCATGGAGAGATTTGAAATTAATAATCATCTAATAATAAATCTATAGTATTGGAGTTTCCAAAAGTCCCCCTATTATAAAATGGAACCACTTCGTATCTTCTTTTATCACCTCTTATTCCATTTTTTCTTCATAACCATTCCCAATTCACTGATCAACATCTCTCTCTTCATCATTGAGTCCATACATTGTGCAGATGGACATCCTAATGAGTCCTTTTGTTCAAATAAAATTAATACACCTGAAAAGAGGTAATTTTTTTAATCAACTCATTCAATGTTTTTTTGTCTTATACATACTATTACTATGTAATTTTCATAATATATTATTAAATATTGTATCTTATACATTTTGAGATGATATTATATTCTGTGGGTGTCACACCCATAACTTATTTTAAAGGTAAAATTCATTTAATTTCCATTCATACTTTGTTTTGGGGGGGGGGTTCCCAATCTTTTTTGGAGGAATGAGAGAGTTTTCATTAATTGGGCCAAACCGTGAGCCCAATTCCAGATTTAAAAACCAATTTTGTTTCTTTTATAACTTTTTCATTTTTTAATATTTTTCACCCATTAAACTTTTAAAATTACCTCCCCTGACCTATTAACACCACCATTGCAATTTGGAGCTTTTAGAAATCCATAACCAGGGTTTATTTGGGTTTTTATCTAAGGGGTTGGGCCAGCCCGAAATCCCAATTCATGTTTTAAAAATAAATTTTGATTATGTTATAAAATATTTAATTGTTGGGATTTTTCGGTGATTCTAAGTGGAGCCCAACCCCAATGAATCCAGCCGCGCGACCATTTCCTCTCCCCCCTCTTTGGAGCTCTGGTAAATCGCGATTTGGTGCCGAACTTCAGAGGGTTCCTCAAATCGGTCAGATTTGAAGAGGTAAAGTCTTTCTTTCATAACTCTCTCAATTCTCAATATTTTTCCTCCATTCCAGTTTCTAAATGACCTAATACATCTTGTGCGGACCAAACCTAAATTTTGGATCTTTTAAATTTCATCTACTAGTGTTTTGGAGTGATTACTTCAAGATACTTCAAGTAAATGAGTCATTTCCTTTCCTCTTTCAAATTACTTTGGGTTTAACTCATTGTTCTTTGGGTATCTTCGGTTATAATTTAGTTTAATAGTGTCCAGAAACTGGGTTTTCGAACCTAGGGTTTTAGTTTGGGCTTTCTTGGCCAATTTATGTGGTTTTAAGTTTGATCTATTTCTCTCTTGGTGCGGCGGGGGTGTGATTTTATTTTCGCACGGAGATTCATTGGTTTTTGTTACTTTGGTAGGTGATACCATTGTGTGTGCAATTTTTGTGAATTATATTGTCTGTTTTCATGGTACTTTAATGTTTATTTCACTTGAATGTTTATGTAAAATTGGTTTTAGTTGCATTTATAATGCAAATGAAATTTAAGTTCCATTTTTTGGTGAAATTGGGTGTTTTTCATTCAAATATTTTATTGGTTCATTTTGGGATTCCCCAGAACTGAATTGTTGGTTTAATTAAAGGGTGTTTAACTGAAAATTTGTTTTAATAACTTAAAAGTGTTAAAATAGTGCGAAAGGTGGATATCTTAAAGAGCTTTGGGTTCAAAACAATGTGATGTTTTGAGAGGTTGTTTTATTGGAAATAAAATTGTTTTATTGTGTGTTTTAAATGGTATAAAATGTGTGTAGCTATTGTACAATTTGTTTGTGACGATTAGTGATATTTTATTTGAAAAAAGATGTGTGTTGTTTGATGAAATTGTTTGAGCACAAAAAGGGGAAGCCCAGGTACCTAGGTGGGGCGGATTTGTACTAGTACGGCTAGTGGACCAGATGGGTTTTGTCTCTATTTCACTTAGAATTTGGATAAAGACAACTCTAACTAAACTATGTGGATGATTATTGGAGACCACTAGGTTATGGGTATGTTCCCTACTAGTGGCTCGTGCATGAGAGTGGATTTTACTATGGTTGCTTTACACCGAGGTACGAGGTACATAGGGCCCGAGACAACCTAGTGCCTAGGGGTGTTCCTGGTTTGTTGCTCACTAGATTTTTAGTATTTACCCTTTTATTTGGGTGTTATTTTCAGTAATTTATAGTATCTATCATTTCCATTTATATATGTTAACATTATGGAAATTCTAGTATGAAAATGTTTTTTAAATGAAAGTTTCATTTCTTGGAATTTCATCGTCGTTTTTCATTACAAATTAAAACGATTTTCTTCTTCACCTTATATTTCATGCACTTTTGAATCATTGGGTGGTATCCTATCTGGATTAGGATCACACCCTAATTACTCCCCTTGGGTGTAAGTAGACTCGGTTATGTTTGATTCAGGTAAAGGAAAGGCTAATGGTGATGGCAGTTCATGGTGTTACTTCCCATCCTTGGTGCGGAGTTGTGGAGATAGCTAGGGGTGATGACCCCTAGTCGTGTGGAGTCCTTGGGGATGTCTTGATGCTATAATTATTTCTATTTGGACCACTTGTATTATCTTTAAACCAATGTACTCAGTTCTGGTTTTTTTCTGAAGTCTTGTTTGGCTAAAAATTTCAGATTTATATTATGGATTGTTTTTAATGTTTTATGCTTTCATACTCGGGTAAATCATTCCCAAACATAAATTAATGATACCCGGGCACTTGTGCCAGCCCATGGGGATAGGGAACGCCCTTCGGGTCATGTCACGGGCTGGGTTTGGTGCCTGTTTTGGTGGTGACTGGATTTGGTTCGTGACAAAATGGTATCAGAGGCAGGTTCGCTCCTTGGGTCATGTTATTTGGGGAAGAGTCAGGATAGTCTGGAGCTAGGATTGTCAGGACTTGACATTTCATTCATGGGTAGTGTGCCTGGAAATAACACCTCAGGATGGGATTCAAGTCACCAGGGGATTTATGGATTTATCTGAGTCATTTGATTTTCATGGTTTAATGATGACTATGGGAAATGAAAAGAGAGTTGGGTGAATAATCTCAGTGAGCTCACAGGGCCTGGCAAGCCATGTGGAGCCGTGGATATTTCCCTAGAATACACTCTGTGATGGAGAAGTGATTGGAATATGGCTGCAAACCATATGTCCATGTCACCCACCGAAACTAGTTTCCTCTCACATTGTCTTGTGTCTCTTTGTTTTGGAATCTTGAAACTTGTTTTTTTAAGAAAAAAAAAATGACTTCACATTAAGGAGTGTGAATTTTTGTGAAGTTATTTTCTAGTAAAGTGAAAATGGTTTTTTTTAAAGTCTATAAATGAAATTTTAGAATTATTTCAAAAGGGTAAATTATGTGTTTATACCTATTTTGAAAGTATGAACTGTGTTAATTGGGGGTTTGAAAATATGTTTCTAGTGGAATTTTTTTTAAACCGTGGAAAAGCGTTTTGGATTGAATTAAGTGTTCTAGAATTTTTGTGTGGGGTTGAAGATGGATTTTGGGTTTGGTTACTACTGAACAAAAAATAAATTATGAACTTTTAGAACCTTGTCTTGAAATGAGAAGAGTTGAGTTCTTAATTAAATGGAGATTTATGAAATGGTGTTTTTCATGAAATTATAAGTGTTTTGAAATGGGTTGAATTTTTTTTAAACAATTGTGAAAGGAATGAATATGTGCTTTTATTGAATTATGGATTTTTTTCTATATTGGTTTGTGAGATGAAAATCGGGTTTTGATATTATGGTTAATGTTTTTGAGAAAGGAAAATTGTGGTTAAAAGTTTCATTTTAAAAAGAGGAAAGGTTTGATTTTTTGTATTTGGTATTCTCAAGGGTGACCTCATGCATAGGTTTATTTGGGAATATGGATATATATGAGGTGGGTTCCCATTGTGGCATGTAGACATGCATGTGTGAGGCTCATGAGATACCATCGGTAAATGCGCAACCGACCAACGCTATTTTTTTTAAATAATGTTTTTGATAGAAAGTGTTGTGTTTTGATAATGTATGGTTGGGATGTATGGATTATGTGTTTTCTGGATTATTATTGTGGGATGTTTCGAGTTAAATAACCCCTCTTGTTTGAACGATGTTTTGGATTTGTGTTTCATTGATAATTTGGAATGAAGTGTTGGTCAGTGGTCTCTTTTGAGGAATAGTTTGGGAGGCCAATGTGGTGGCTCCTCTCATGTGTTCGGTTCAGGTTTGTGTTCTGTTGTGAGCAAATAACCAGATTGGTTGGGTCCTTGGGTTTTCCTGTAGGCTAGTTTATGCCCCATAATGTGTTAATGTATGATTCATGTTTGGCCTATGGTGATTCACCGTTGGATGATCCTCTAGTTGTTCAAAATAAGGACTTTATTCTTGAGGTTTGGAGATTGTGTTTACCCCTCTTCTTTTTCAATAATGTGGATCCCCCTATAGTGGGAGAGTGTTTGTGGGAGGTTGAAATTGACCTCAGTTTCTTATGTTTCTTAATTTGTCTACGGTTAATGAAGTTCAGGGTTGTCAGTGTAGAATGATCTCTTAAAGGGCCTCTGGGTATTTCGTCAGTCTCATTGAAGCAAGAGTTCATGTTAGGCCACCAGTGTGCATGATCTGGCCAAGAGTGGCTATTATGAACACTTGCTGGAATCATGTTTTGTTTGGGACTTAGTACAAGGTCCCTAAACTTGTGTTTTCTTTTATCCACAATGGTTATGTTTGGTGATGCCTTGCGATGTCAGGTGTTCATTTGACTATAAGGGTGAAGATTGTGCAATCTTATGAGAGTCACTATTTTTTGTTGGATGTGTGTCTCCCTATAGAAAATTGTAAATCCTATGTTCTTGAGGAATGTGTTTCTATATGTCCTTTAATTCTACTGTTTAGCATCCGAAGAAAAAAAGGGGCGATGTGTGTGAATCCTCTATGTTCTTATTTTGGTAAAATGATGGGTTGGGGAAAAGCGGGTTTGAAGTGTGTCATGTCTCAATGAGACCATATGAGATTACAGTATAATTGTTTTTGGAACTAGAAGAAGATATTCAGTTTAAGGGTTTCTAAATCCTAACTTCGAGGCCAAAGATGCTTCAATCCATTGAGCTCCAGCCATAGGCCTTGGAGAGAAGTTGGCGCGTAGTTAGGGGAAATCCTAGAGTCGTTCAAACTTTTGGTCAAGGTCATATCCTCAACATGAAAGATAGGAATAGTTTAAACCTCTGGTGTCGTCTTCTTGTTCCAATTTCTCACATTTGGTGGAAAGAGGTGTGAGTACCTTGTTCCCATGTCATACCCTGAGTTGATTTTTTCCCCTTTGGGGTTCCTTGTGTTTTTGGAGAAAAGTTTAAAATTTGGGTTAGGTAGGTTGAAGTGCATAGTTTGTGCATGGTTAGCAGTAAACATGTGCCAACCCGGGGGACCGTGTGATAAGAGACAGTAGCTACCACTTGGTCTCCGCATGTCCATGATCCTTGTCCATGGAAACTGTGTGAAGTTTCCTCTTTGGACAGAATGATCTACACAGTTAACTCACGGTTTCCCAAACCGTGCGAAGCAACCATGCGGCCATGCCAGCTCCTTAAATTATGTTGTTTTTTTGTTGTAATCCCATACTAGTTAGTTAATATGGTTGGGTTTATTTTGGTTATACCCACAATCGGTCTCTTGTAAGTTTCATTGGATGAATTCTAATATTAATCTACCCCTAATGTTGTGAAGTCCGTTCGAGGACCTCTATTAGTGTCTTGATTTTGTCTTAAGGAAAGTTGTGTTTGTTATTATGGTGGGGAGACCCATCATGGGTATAATGTATGTTCTCTTGGAAAAGGAATAATTTTAGTTTAACCCTTATTATGGGGAGACCGTTAGTTCCTTCCCCAATTGTTATCCTTATTCTGTCTTAGAAATTGAGTTGTCCCTGGTGGTGGGATGTCCAGATTGGGTCACCCCGTACTAGTCACTCGGTTTTCTCCTTGGTGTATTCTAGGTATGAGGTAGTATAATTCAAGTATATCTATCCACAATTTTGTTACTTGGGTAAATTTGGGGCTGGAGAACACCCAATGGTTTTGTTTACGTAATGTTGTGGTAGCGTTATTCGAGTTCGTTGTTCGTTTCAAGTGGATTTCTTGAGCGTCGTCTTGTAGTGGTTGAGGTGTTTTGTTTTGGGATGTGTTTTTAACGTGTTTCATAATTTTAAGTAAGTGGGGTTATTTTTGGTTGGTTAGATTATTATCTTCCTCTGTTTGATCAACTGGAGATGTTCTTCCTTTTTGAGGCAGGTGAAAACGTGGTAAGGAAGTCTGTCTTGGTCTCTCGTTTGGGCTTTGCTTTTTCATCTGGTGTTGTTGTGGCATTCCGGGGGCGGAATGATTTATGGTGGGGAGAATTGTCACGCCCATCACTTATTTTAAAGGTAAAATTCATTTAATTTCCATTCATACTTTGTCTGGGGGGGGGGGGGTTTCCAATATTTTATGGAGGAATGAGACAGTTTTCATTAATTGTGCCAAACCGTGAGCCCAATTCCAGATTTAAAAACCAATTTTTTTTCTTTTATAACTTTTTCATTTTTTAATATTTTTCACCCATTCAACTACCCATATTATCTCCCATGACCTATTAACACCACCATTGCAATTTGGAGCTTCTAGAAATCCATCACCACGGTTTATTTGGGTTTTTATCTAAGGGGTTGGGCCAGCCCGAACCCCAATTCCTGTTTTAAAAATAAATTTTTATTATGTTATAAAATATTCAATTGTTGGGATTATTCGGTGATTCCAAGTGGAGCCCAACCCCAATGATCCCAGCCGCGCGACCATTACCTCTCCCCCCTCTTTGGAGCTCTGGTAAATTGCGAATTGGTGCCGAACTTCAAAGGGTTCCTCAAATCGCCCAGATTTGAATAGGGAAAGTCATTCTTTCATAACTCTCTCAATTTTCAATATTTTTCCTGCATTAAAGTTTCAAAATTACCTAATACATCTTTTGAGAACGAAACCTAAATTTAGGATCTTTTAAATTTCATCTACTGGTGTTTTGGAGTGATTACTTCAACATACTTCAAGTAAATGAGCCCTTTCCTTTCCTCTTTCAAATTACTTTGGGTTTAACTCATTTTTCTTTGGGTATATTCGGTTATAATTTAGTTTAATAATGTCCAGAAACTAGGTTTTCAAACCTAGGGTTTAACTTTGTGATTTCTTGGCCAATTTATGTGGTTTTAGGTTTGATCTATTTCTATCTTGGTGCGGCGGGGGTGCGATTTGATTTTCGCACGGAGATTCAAGGGTTTTTGCTACATTAGTAGTTGATTCCGTTGTGTGTGAAATTTTTGTGAATTAGCTTGGCTGTTTTCATGGTACCTTAATGTTTATTTCACTTGAATGTTTCTGTAAAATTGGTTTTAGTTGAATTTTAATGCAAATGAATTTGAAGTTCCAATTTTTGGTGAAATTGGGTGTTTTTCATTCAAATATTTTATTGGTTCATTTTGGGATGCCCCAGAACTAAATTGTTGGTTTCATTAAAGGGTGCTGAATGGAAATTTTTTTTAATGACTTAAAAGTGTTAACATAGTTGGAAAGGTGGATATCTTAAAGATCTTTGCATTCAAAACAATGTGATGTTTTGAGAGGTTGTTTTATTGGAAATAAAATTGTTTTATTGTGTGTTTTAAATGGTATAAAATGTGTGTAGCTACTGTACAATTTGTTTGTGACGAGTAGTGATATTTTATTTGAAAAAAGATGTGTGTTGTTTGATGAAATTTTTTGAGCACAAAAAGGGGAAGCCTGGGTACATAGGTGGGGAGGATTTGTACTAGTACGACTTGTGGACCGGATGGGTTTTGTCCCTGTTTCACTTAGCATTTGGATAACGACAACTCTAACTAAACTATGTGGATGATTATTGGGGACCACTAGGTTATGGGTATGTTCCCTACTAATGGATCGTGTATGAGAGTGGATTTTACTATGGTTGCTTTACACCGAGGTACGAGGTACATAGGGCCCGAGACAACCTAGTGCCTAGGGGTGTTCCTGGTTTGTTGCTCACTGGATTTCTAGTATTTACCCATTTATTTGGGTGTTATTTTCAGTAATTTACAGTATCAATCATTTCCATTTAGATATGTTAACATTCTTAAATTCTAGTATGAAAATGTTTTTTAAATGAAAGTTGCATTTCATGGAATTTCATCACCGTTTTTCATTACAAATTAAAACTATTTGCTTCTTCACCTTATATTGCATGCACTTTGGAATCATTGGGTGGTATCCTATTGGGTTTAGGCTCACACCCTAATTATACCCCTTGGGTGTATGTAGACTCGGTTATGTTTGATTCAGGTAAAGGAAAGGCTAATGGTGATGGCAGTTCATGGTGTTACTTCCCATCCATGGTGCAGAGTTGTGGAGATAGCTAGGGGTGATGACCCCTAGTCGTGTGGAGTCCTTGGGGATTTCTTGATGCTATAAGTATTTCTATTTGGACCAATTGTATTATCATTAAACCAATGTACTCAGTTCTGGTTTTTTTTTTCTTAAGTCTTGTTTGGATGAAAAATTTCAGATTTATATTATGGATTGTTTTTAATGTTTTATGTTTTCATACTCGGGTAAATCATTCCCAAAACTAAATTAATGATACCCAGGAACTTGTGCCAGCCCATGGGGATAGGGAATGCCCTTCGGGTCATGTCACGGGCTGGGTTTGGTGCCGGTTTTGGCGGTGACCAGATTCGGTTCGTGACAGTGGGTAACCACATTAATCATTTTATCCATCGAACGAATGAAAATATCACAACGTGTGTGTATGTTTAACTTATTGTCTCCACACCATGGTGTAATTTATTATTCAAAACTATTATATTTGGATGGGTATAATGGTGAGTATAATGGATATATATAATTAATATTTCATGAAAATGATTTTGTATAATTAATATTTCATCCAATTACAAACCATTTTACCACGAAGGGAATGACAACGTTGCTCGTGCGTATTTATGGCTTACTGTCTCCACGACATGGTGATATTTATTATCCCTGTTAACCATTCATGAATGATCATAAAATTTATAATATGAGAAAATATAATATTGATGAAATAAACATAATTATATATAAGAATAAAATATTCCATATTCATAAAAAACAGGACTTATAGTAAAACAAATTAATGGTAAAAAAGCAGTTATCAACAGAAATGTAACGACCTAAATAATTATTAATAAAATTTCTTTTATTTTAATTAATATATTTATGTATATTGAAAAAAAAAACACTATGTTTTTTTATTATATCTATTTTTATTTCATTTAACTTTTATTATCTTTTCCATTGATAATATAGTCATTCATTAGTGATCACATGACAAGTATAAATATAGGGGTTTAACAACACGACTACTCCCTTAACCTCTAAAAAGGAATCACTCATTTATATTCATTACACAAACTCAAGCCTTCTATCCGAAACAAAACCTACAAAATTATATTCGAAAAATATATATTATATTTATATATATGTTTTTCTTCCAAATATACCCATCATAGCAATATTATGTACATATTGAAAGGAGATCATTAAAAGAAGTGGTAATCACCTAATTGATTACTTTATATTTTAATAATTAACTTTACTCCTTTAAATTTATTGAATTTATCCAATAAATTTAAATTAAATATTACTAATATATTATAAAATATTATTAGTTTTTTTGTAATAAAAATTTTACAAAATATTTCTTATAAAATGGAATATGAATGTATAATATCTACATAAATACAAATTATCATATCTAAGTAGTGATAAATTACATTTTTAAACCCTAATTTATAATTGAAATAATGTTAAAATAAAGTATTATATCTGATATTTATTATATTTTTATGATTCAACAATGATAATGTAATTTCTAAATTATAATATTATAATTCATTGAATTGTGACTACCTATCTCATGCATATGCATGGATTACCACCTCTATGAAGTGACGTGTTTCCTTTCCCAATTCAACATTAGATGTATGGTTATACGGATGGTGGTTATTAATATTTAGGATTTATAAAATATAATAGTATTTTAAATGTTGAATAATTAGTTTTCATTAATTATTTTAATTCATTGAAAATTGATATATGTGTTCATTTATATACATGACCCAGCATCTCAAAAAATGGTGTAATACATTTTTATATCTCTAGATTTTATTAGTGACTCTAAATATTTATGTAATGAATATATATGATATTAATATAACTATTATCATTCAATATATAATTCAACCTAGATCAATGAACAAGTATTGTAACATCCAAACTAATATTCTTTTGAAATGAATGAAATAGTTAACCACCAATAACTATGATTTTAATAATGAATTATAAATAAAATAGTGTTTATATGTAATAAAGAGATCATATTTTTTATAATAAATATTTATAAGACATAATTATTTAGGTATAATATTAATAAATTTATTATACTGGATTATAGATTTAACAGCACTATATTTTATTTTTATATATATTTAAAAATAAAATATAGTGCTTTTAAATCTATAATCCAGTATAATAAATGTATTAATATTATACCTAAATAATTATATCTTATAAACACTGATAATAAAATATTCATATAATACTATTAAAATATAATATTTTATTCAAATATTTATATCATAGCCTTAGGAATAATGGCTCTGAATAGAGTTAAAAAATTATTAAAATATATGGTTTAAACAATTCTATTAAATGATTTATTTGGCAGCTAATTAAATATAAATTCAAATAAAAACTACATGAGATTATGGGTAAAAATTGTCTAAAAACTATTATCACTACCACAATTATGTTTTACATTTATATATTTTTATAATGATAAATTTTATTAAAAAATTATTCATTATATATTCAATAAATTATTTGATATTTATCTTTGTGATTTGTAGAGAATAAAAAATAAAAAATTATTTTTTATGCTTAAAACAAAATTTGTATAAAAATATATTTTTCCAATATTTCTATACATATTTTATAGTTAATTTTATAAACATTTAGAAAAATAATTTTATTAATTTCTTTAAATCATCTTTTCAATCAAATAATGGATTTATTTATTCTCATTTTTTCAGAAAGATTAATTTTTTATTCAATATTGAAAATATTTTGTTTATATTAGGAATTTTCAATTGATTTAATTTATTGAAAATCATGAGAATTTATTTTAATATGGATTCTAGAGTTAAATTATGTCAATTCTATGCCTAATAAAACTATTTATTTCATTGAAATCATTTTTATAAAAGAAATTTGTATAAAAACTTTTTAAACATTTCATTTTTGAATCTTGATTTTTCTTCCCATGTATGGGTAATAATTTTAAATTACATTTTCACCATATGTGAATGGAAATTGAAACAATGTATTCCTTTGTTTAATTATTATAAATCACAAAATATGACAAGATATAATTAATTTTGACTATTATGAATAGTGTGAATAGTGAAAATTATTTATTGTGGTAATGATAAAAGTGGATTACTGGAGGCTAATATAAAAATAACATTAGAAAAATAAATGTGAAACATTTCCAAAAAAATATTTATGTACACATTTAAACATTATAAAAACTATTTTTTAATAATGATTGATTTAATCTATTTTTATTTGGCATAATGGGGATACAATTTTTTATTCAAAAACCACATGTGTTCCACTCACCAAAATTATAAAAGGACACTCCCTCTCGAATTCTATTCAGACATAAAAACCCATTTATTTAAGATGATAAATTTTGAATTATATATGATTTCTACCTCCACATACATCAATTAATATTAAACTAAGAAGATAAATGATCCCAATTATGTTAAATAGTCTTTTATTATGTTATATTAAACTTATCACATAAAAAAATCTGCAACTCCCGTAAATTGGATGTGAAACTACTGATCATGTGTACGGAAGACTACCGCCTACCATAATTATTTTTTTTATGTCACCACTTCTCATTGATTAATATAATTAAATAAAAAATTATTATATATGATATTTATGATATAATAATGTTTCCTGAAATAAAATATCATATTTAAATTCTATCATTTCATTCTATAGAGGAAATAAAAATGTCATTCATCTGTACGATAGACTACTATCGAAAAAAGAATTGTGATTTTATTTCACATAACATTTCACAAAAGGTAAATAATGTATGTATGATGAATATATGAGATATATATACTAAATTTAAATTATTCATTAAATGTAATATATTATTTTCCTATTTTTTATTTTACTCTTCAATGAATAGGAAATGGTCTATATACGTGCATAAGGAATAACTTTTCCATAACCCAATAATTAATTTCTATAACTACAAATGGAGATTTTCATTATAATCATTGTAGTGGAAGGATTTAGGAATTTATGTTTTGGGTTTCAAGGATATTTGTTGTAGAGGTGTTTTTATAAAATTGTATTTAGTATGTAATAATTAAGAAATATATATGGATTTGGTAAATTTAGGAAGAATATATGTATTGATGTGGGATTTAGAAAATAGTTATGGATACAATTATGTGTATATGAGTTTTTATTTGATTATAAGATCATAATCCCAGATAAATATTTTGATGTAATGTATTATGGGGTATTTTCTCTATTAATGAGATTTTGAGAGATATTTTTTGGAAAATGAACTCGTTGTTTTTGTATATGTTTAAGATAAAAAAATAATTCGAGGAGTAATGCCTCTACATTTTGTGGGAATATGATTATAGGTATTGGTAACCTTTAGGGTTTATCACATCATTATTTTTAAGGTAATTATGAACTATATAAATTAAATATTTATTCAGTATGTATGCTAATATATTTTTATAAAAAAAATATAAACCAAAATTTGGGATATATCATATTACATTCAATAAGGTTAAGAGGTGTTAACCAATATCTAATAAATGATTGGGGAATTATACCTACCAATAACTTATTGGAAAGAGTGATTCAGGTTAGAGAATATGAATAAATATGTTTTTTTAGTATTTATCTTGATATATGTTATATTAAAAGTAAATTAATTGATAAAATAGACAATTGGAATTCCACATCCAATATACATATATGAAAGGAAATGAGAAAACAACACTACATATTATTTTGTTTTATTCCATAAAACATATAATGAGAACAATTATATATGGGTTTTTGTCAATCTCAATAAAACATTTAGCACACTTCATTGATTTCATAGAATATTTCTCTATGGATCATATTTCAATATTATACATTATGTTTTTTGTAATATTACACTAAGAACAATATCAGATTTTATCCCATCAGGATCTAATGTCTAACTTGATGTTTTTGGATATTTCATCAAAGAGATCGTGATACATCATTGATGGTATGTACTATGTATCATTATAATTTAGATGGCCAGTAAGAGATACCAATTCAATCCCAATATGATATTCTATGATCTTATTCAATAGATTCCTAGGTTGTTTGAGATCAACATATTTGTCTAGTTTAGTATTATTCAAAAAATAACATACAATCTAGTATTTAGTTGGAACTATACGATGTACTATATGGAACTATTTATAGAACACTACATACTTGAAAGAATTTATAGAAACAAATATATTGGGACTTGAGGAAGATGATTAATTTGGTTAAAATGATAGGGTCATTAAACAACGTGTAAGGGTAGAAAACCATTAATAAACTTTCATGTTGATAATTATCTATGCATTTCAAAAATTGCAGTTGGCGACAAGGTTTTTCTATGAATTTTTAAATGGAAAAAATTACTGGTGAATAATCCCTTACAATATCATCCCATAATATATTATTATTTTATCAGTATGTTGTCTTATAAAATTTTTTATCTAGTAAACCTATCTTAGGTTCATAATGAAATTCATTTGATTCTCGAGATAATGTATATACTTTATCCTTAATATATACTCAAATCGAAGGTCACACCACTAGAGAATAGAATATCATATGGGGAACAATTGGGGGTGATTATGGATCAAACATATAATGTTAAATGAAAAATACCACTTACATAGTAAATTCATTGTATAGAATCCACTATCTTTTATATATTACATTGGAAGATTAGGACGTAATGATGCAGATGCGTCAATAGTATTTGGTACCAAAATGATTAAATTCAATATTAAAATTAATTAAAAGAGGGGGTAATATTTATCAATCACATATTTTGATAAATATATTAATCATATAAATTTAATTTTTTTTATATCATTGATTTCATTCGGCACTGAGATTATCTAGTGTTACACACAACCCTATATTTATCTTGTGTTACTTGCAACACAATTTTTAATCAAAATGTGGAATACTGTTAATTTTTATTACATGATCTTTATCTTTTGACATTGAAATATAGATTGTGAATTTGATTAACTTAATAATGTGAATAGGTATTTTTTGAATATGTATAATACAAATTAGTTAGTAAATAATTAGTTAGACATTAGAATAAAATATCACTGAAAATAAATTAATTCTTTTCATGAAAAACTATTTTAATCTATAAAAATAATTTTTACCTCAACAAAATAAACATAAAATTTTCTCAATAATATTTTATTTAAACTTATATCATACATTTAAATTAAATTTTTTTTCTAATATTATTTGTTTTCAAGTAATGAGATATGAATAAATATATGTTTACTCTTAAATATGTATCATTCTTCAAATCAATATTTTAATCTTTGGAAAAAAAATAAAAATATTTTATTTAACAATATTGAAATTAAATTTTAAAAATAAAAATTCTTTTATAAATCATCATGTCAATCTTTTCATGATATGAATTTTTTATAATTTTCAGAAAAGTTAAAAATTTTAATTTATATGAAAAAATATTAGTTTTTATTATGTATTATAATTTCCTTGAATGAAAATAACAACATATAAATTATTTGATTTTTTATATTTAAAATTATTTCAAATATATATCCATTAATCAAATTTATCTTATTATTTTATTTCATATTTAATTTTTATATTACATCTTTTTCCAATATTATTTATGGAAAATCAATTTTTGATTGTGTATGCTTGTTTAAGTAAAGGAAATTATTTTACAATTATTAGAATATAATTTAGAAATAATTATTCCTTGTATGAAATATAAATAATTTATAACATATAATATCTTCAACATAATTTTCTACCATAATTTATTGTAAAAAAATATTTATTTCGATGAAGGATGTAATGAGTTTATAAAGAGATTTAGAAAAATGATAAGGGGTAATGTGAAATTGCAATACATCAAACAAAAACTGGTAGGAAATATTTCAATCTTATAACCAATAAGTTCTGATAATGGAAAGATTGTTTTCTATATGCTATGTGAAAACATGGGTACAAGAGTTTCTTTTCCTAAAATACATGTGTGCCACTTACCACACTTATAAAAGACCACCGCCGCTTCTCTATTATCCAAAAATCCAAATCCCTTTTGTTAAACAATCCCTTTCCATATACAATCATTATAAACCTCTTATAAAACTAGATTAATTATTAATTTTAGTGATACATCCTAGGATGTCTTTTTAGGAAATCCGAAACATTTTTTTTAGATTTTCAAATATCCATAGTATAAAATATTATTTTATTTATTCTTTATCATCATTAAATTATTATTAAACAATTATTTTAAAGTATTATCATCATATTATACATACTTATATTCTTTTAAATTAATGGAATGAACTATAAGAATCTCCTCCCCCTAACATTGGAAAAGAAACTATTGATTATGTTTATGGAAGACTGCCGCCTAACAGACCAACATAATTAACTATCAATCACTATATCTCACAGTAGGATATAATAAATTATATAGTGATTATTTATGAAAATTTTAATATAATTTCACATTCATATTTAAATTATCAGATTTACCATTATATATATATTTATGTATAGAATAAAATATTAAAAATTGTATGTATGAAAGACTTCCACCACACCAAACATTGTAATTCGTTTTCACTAAAGATTTTAATTAATGTTGAATTGAGTAAATATCATTAATATCTGTAAAATATATCTGAAATAAAATATATTAGTTAAAGAAAATGTTTTATTTATATTCATTTTGTTTCATCAATTATGGAAATAGAATCAATGTTCATGTATACTAATTTCATATTTTCTCAATGAATGATGTATTTCAATTACTATCTCTAAAAATTATAGATTAATCTAAATAAATATATAATGAATATATATGATATTTCTATCATGGATAAAATTTTAGATATGATGAAACCATGATATTTTTTTTAATGAAATTAACACATTAAAACAAACATGAAATATAATGTAGTTATTATCTGAATGTACTTCTAACACAGAGTTGTTAGTATATGTGTAATAAAACGTCCTAAGTTAATCATACGTGGTGTGATATAAATAAGTAATATTTTCAAAATATTTATAACAAAACAAAAATTATTAAACATGATGTTCAGACATGTGTGATGAAATTTGAGACTTATGGTGTCATGACCCGACCCAAAAGGGACCAAGATGTAACAACCCTAAGATTGACTCCCTATGCAAGGGGGTGGAGAGAAGAAAAAAAAAATCAAAACCTAAATGAGGGTAATATTCTTATTGTAGAAGTAAATACACACCATTAAATATTAGTGGATAATTTAAGATTAATAATACTAAAAATATGTAATATATATTGTTTATTTATGAATATTAAAAGCCTCAATGGTGTAATATTTTATGATAGTGCAAGATGAATGTGCATGTGAAAAAATACATGCCCAACCAAAAAGATGTAAGAAATTGAAAAAACTATAATGTAATAGTGTTGAGAGATCCCATATTCTAAAATCTATAATATATAAACCATACGAATTGAAATGCACAATATATCAATAAACAACTCTATAGTACCCACTGACCTATCTATACTCTACGTCGAACCTGACGCATGTGTTAAAAGCCAATATACGGGTGTGTATATAGATACCAAGACAGACACCCTCAATGATGAATGGTGTGTATGAAAAGACACAATAGAAATATATATATAGAAAAAATATCAATACAAATATAAAAAAGTATACCAAATCCAACATTGTTGATATATATTTATTTATTCTCATACCAAGGAATCCCAAATAAGATATTATAGTTTATCCATATCATATCCCATCATATGAATAGAGACCCAATAGTCGTAGATATCCGTCATAGTTCCCATCAACTCATTCAACATCAAAAAAAACTCCAAGTCAAGACCCCACCCTATTGTGCCTCACAGTCAAGAGGAAACAATATCTTGGCTAATGACCCATTATCTTGTACAACCAATGGATTCCACTTGGTATGTATGTAGAGAAACCATGCCGCATCCAACATGATATTGGAAATGACATATTCAGTATATTATGTATTCAGAGGCCTTAATAGAGGGTGAAACCCAAGTAGTCTCTAGAGGAATCATTCCAAGGCCAACTAGTTGGTGAAACTATTGATGTTGAGGAACCATTCCAATATATCATAAGAGTGTGAAATGTGGATAGGTAGAGAGGAGAATAATTCCTAACCTAGATGGATGGTGTCACTCTCATTGCCGTGGAACCATTCCAAGATATCTCATATTGGGGCAATAGAGATATATAGGTAGAGTACCCATTCCCATCCTAGCTAGTGGGTTCCACTGTTGTAGTTGAGGACCCATTCGTTGTCTCCACTAGAAGGTCTCACTTGGTGGTTGAGAGGAGGGCCCAAACACTATCCTAGAAATATTTTTTTAATAGTAATGAATATAGTGGATCCATTTAATATTTCTAAAGAGGGTTCCACTCTATAGATATGTAGAGGACCCATGACCAGTATTGATGGAGGGTGCCACAATAAATCACATGGTGATCCTACTTGATCATTGTAAGGATCAAACATCTCCTTAAGAAATATACCACTTGGAAAACCCCACATTATATGTCAAAATCCACTACATATCCCATAGTCATCTTCAATTTTTTAAAAAAACATGATACACTACTAGAGGGATGATATTTGAGTACAAATGATTATGGAATAAAATATTGATATTTTTTAGTATCTCAATGTTCATCCTTCTCATATTTGTTTTATGATTTATATTGTATTGTAGCCCCTTCCCAGAATAAAATTAGTCTCCAACTTTAACATTCAATGATGTGGTGCATGGAATGTGAAGGGACCCAAATGACAGGTGGTCATGCTCTATAACTTGAACATGCCCCTACATGTACATGTCTATTTGTCTATTTAAGGATACACAAGATGTATAGGGCATGAAAGACATTTTCGATCCACCCACAGACCTACACATGCTCCGTGGCCATTTTTGTGTGTTAATATCATGCTTATGTAGTTTAGCACATTGTGTTTGCTTGGTCATTCCCATGATTTTGTACTCCAATATTACATGTCAAGTCATGAAAACAAGGTCACATGGCATTTGGGGATCCAAACCGGCATGTGATACTTATTATAGCACAAAATACGATCCACAGTAGCAACAGCCTAACACATAGTGTGTTCTTTAGACTATATTATATGTAGTCATGATTTTATGAGAAAACTTGATCTAAGATCCTACACCCAGATTAGGATAATCCATTTTTAGTCTGTCATCTTTATCACTAGAACTGTATATGAAGTTCTTTGTTCATCATTAATGGACTTCAAGTTTCCATAAAATAGATCCCTTTGTGGTTTTCCATTTTCAATACACAACGTACACATATCCCATGTTGTGCATCATCTATTGTGGATATCATTCATAAAATATATCACTAAAAACCCACAAATTATATAATTCCCACCTTGGATCTTTTATTCACTCATTGTACATTAATCATTCATGAGTCTGAGGGTCCGAATTGGTTTTGTCAGGCCCTCAAATGTCGAATCATGTCCTCTTGGTCAAATGATGACTAACACGAAGATTAAAGGGAGAAATGGGTAAGCTATAATGGTTAAATGATCATTGTAAAAGTGTTCATTTTCAGCAGATACATATTTTTTGTTGTTGTGATGATAAAAAAAAATAACCAATTTAATTTCAATAAGATAGTGCATGAAATCCCCACAAATTTGAACATATCAAGAAAAAAAGTGGTCTTCCTCAATCAATTTAAAAAATAAAAGCATAAAAAATTAATTTACGAGTCCTAAATTAATATTGTATTTACTATCGCAGAAGGAAATGCAATCAAATGACATAATGGATTATTTTTGTTTTCTCTACTTTATTCAGCATTAATCCAGAGTATCTTGGTCAACAAATACCAATTCACCAATGGAATGTTGATGAACTATTCTAGATCCTCCCCTGGATTTCAAATATAACCCTCAAGTAATTCGTATAAAAATTTTAAGATATTGAATATAATTTTATTTTAGTTAAATGAAATTTGTTGTTTTAATTAGTTGTTTAACTCCACACACAACAAACCACAACCATATTTTTTTATCCAAACATCCCTCTTCATCCAATTTTTTTCCCATTGCGTAAACATGATGTTCCATTCTCAAACGTGGTCTTCAATTTGTGATTTAATTTTCTTTTTTATAATTATTCTACATTATTTAAGAAACACCATATTCAAAATAATAAATATTTTAATATATTTATAAAAAAAATTCAGCCACACTGGGCCTCATGATCGCATTTAATCTCAACATGCAGCAACAAATATATATGTACAATTATTTAAAAGTGTTACATAATAAAAAAAGTGCCCTATATCATTACCAATTTCAAAATTTTCTTTCATGAAATGTATAACTAATCAAACAGCTCAGGATTCTGATCCAACATATGGGTCTCCCGCTATTGGGAGATCTACTTGGATGTTCTTAGCAACCACATCACATGATCCAATGGTATAGTAATATCCTAATGATTATTAATCAACATTGGGTGATTTATAAAATTGATCCCAACTTCAATTTATAGAAATACCTAGTCAATATAATTTATAAGGTCATGAACATATCACTACAACTATGAAACATGGAACAAGTGGTGTAGTCGCTCCATATGTGTGGGTTGGGATAAGTGGTAAAAACTATACCATCCCTTAATAAAATATAGAATGAACAAATAATTCTCATGGCTAGATTGGATCCCTAAATGAATTTACAAAATCTTAATTGTGTAGTGACTCTCAGAAAAAAATTTCTTCTCCCAGATCGAACACCATGGTCCAACGATGTTGATATGTTTGATATTTATGCCTACTATGAGTTTTCCTCATCCATTCCCAGATGACCTGGACCTTCTATTTCATTACCCACACAAACTTTAATCACATAGTAGATTCTATTTTCATCACTTTCTATAAACGATGTACTTATGGGTATCCTATAATGTACCACAATTGTTGTTATACTAATAGAATAATGGTATCTATTATTGAAAAAAATCCTTCTAAGGGATAATTATTTTCTGAGATACGACCAATGTATCACATGAATGACTATATAATATCTTCTATCACGTGGATTGAGTTCCTAGGATCCCTAGGTTTTTGGGTGAGAAATGATATACTCATCCTCATATAGGTCACAAACGTCTCCTTCATGCCTCTCCAAAACTGTGACACAAATCTTATATCATGATCAGGGATAATAGTTGAGTGAAACCCACGATGGTAAGAAATATCTCACTCGTACAACTACCCCAAACTCTCCACTGAGAACTAATACCTTGTTGGAAGGATAGCTTACTACATCATGAGTTGATCAACTGAAACATATATTGAGTCACGACGCTTCATTTTCCATGAAATCATGATCATGAAGTCAATGGGAGTTGCACCACATTTTTAATCCAGGATATCAAGCTGAGTTTTGGGAACATATTGAAACATGGTTCTCATCCTTTACCTACTTACATGAGTGGAGTTATGACACCAACATAGTCGTGCAACATCTCATGTCATCCCAAAAAAAATACTATTAGTTTCTATGCATATTCCCAACAATATGATGAAAATATAAAGATGATTTTTGGAACACTAGAATCACCTCATCCTAAAACATCACTTAGACCATCTAGAATCTCGGTAAAAGATTAATGTGATTCCCTCATTATGAATTACTATATGGTGAGTATACTTTGGATATAGGGTCAAAGAATACATCAAATTTGATATATCACTACTGTGACTCTCTCACATTCCTAAGAGGTGGATGATTCAACACCGTCAGATGAAAATATATCACACCCTCTTTCTCAAATTGTGTTAGCTATAATGGAGAAAACAACACAAACACCGCCTGCTCCAATTGATCTTGGGAGTTTATATTAATGGATACAACTTCCATTATGGTCATCCTTAGTGTGTATACTATCTCAATGTCCTAGTATTGTATAAACAACAACCAATTTCATTAGTATAGGTTATTTTATCTCAATGTGAAGATGTACCAGAGAATCCTACAATTTGAGTAAACCATGAATAGATCACCCAGAAGATAGTTCATCCTCATATTTGTGTCAAAGACTACAAATTATTCTATATATCATCATTTATATAGTTATGATCATGGGTAATCATCTACCTCATCTTATATGAGATAATTATCTATTAGTATTTCAGAGAGTAAAAAATTCCTGCTTCTAAGGATTATACAATACATAAATGATGCCCTCCATGGATAGTATCAACTCAGGATCTCTCATTATCCATAGAATCATCAACTTTAAGGCCCTCGAGAATTGTTTAG
Organism: Viscum album; assembly: GCA_963277665.1. Taxonomy (NCBI): domain Eukaryota; kingdom Viridiplantae; phylum Streptophyta; class Magnoliopsida; order Santalales; family Viscaceae; genus Viscum; species Viscum album. Next base: position 18,810,361 of record OY728129.1, on the reverse strand, counting down.
TCTAAGAAAAATGATTCAATTTACACATCATAGTAGTCTAAGGCGATAAATTCATTAGAAGTCTTCCACAGACCACAAGTATACATCCTCTTATCAATGAAAACTATGCACTTTTGACACACTCTTTGGTGTCTTCCATGATGTCACGATGTTATTAATCAATGTATACCTGGAGAGAACATTATCATTAACGAAATTCCCATTGACAAAATGCCTTGAATTTGGAACTATAACATTAAGAACATACCATAATGAGAGTCCTGATGAAGAAAATATAATACCATCTTTATTCCATGTTCCTCTTATGACGTAATGTATATGTATGTCATCAATGAAGGTAACTAAAAACTGATCCTTGTACAACTAAAATATCTAGTTCATAAAATCCATAAACATAGTAGAGGAATTATTTATACCAAGGGACATCATTTAGAACCCATTTAGTTTATAGAATCCTAAGAATTCCAGCTCAATAATATCATCCTCGAAAACTCTAAACATGTGGTTGACGGACCAAATATCAATCAACGAGTACCATGTAAAACATATAAACTAATCACAGAGGTCATCAGCCCTTGATTATTGATACATTTATTTTGACATAATTATGTGAAAATAATTTATGCTATGATAAAACATCCCTTCAACCTTTCTGATTAAAAACACTAGTGATTCCCAAGGGGACACACTAGGCCCAAGGACACACTTTTAAAAACTTTCATCGAAAATATCATGGATATTGGTTAGGTAAACCTAATATACCATTAAATATATCATTATATTAATAATATTTGATTTGAAAAAAAAATCACCTCCCTCCTAAGATGTATTACAAGAACATCCACGGGGAATATGTCTATGAAATAATTCCAATTTATAGAAATCCAAATTTTTGAATATCGTGGTGAACCAATAGATATATTTTACAACTAATTGGTGAAGTATTTTCCCCTCCTACTCGTATAATACCATCATCCATCCAAGATATCTCTCTCACCCATAATGGTTAATATTGTCTAATCAGTGTGATGGAATCTGACTAGTCTATAATGAATGCCAATAATGTGTTAGACCATGGACACCTAATACATTACTAAGGTGATATTATAGGAACCAATAACATAGACCACAAGGACCCACGTAAACCTAATCCATCTTGTGATATCTCACACTACCATTAGATAAATGAAATAGAGTATGTGTTCCTCATAATAATATCATGAAAAATCTTCTAGGAAAAGTCCTTTAGTGGTAGATATAGATCATCCAACAAGATAATATAAGTTAATAAATTAATATATCCTATCTCTACAAATATTAATGAATTCCTATAATAAACATAGGTCAAAACTCTATACATATCATGTTACACTGGGTTTTTATCATCCATAGCCTATAGTCATCCACGGACCTGACCACCTGATCCATAATCCTGACATGGTAATCCTGGTGGTTGTGGGTAAAGGATATCATAGCCTCATCCACCACCAATATATACTACTCATAGAGATCTATATACTCCTCTATCAGATCTGCCTTCATAGGAAATACTATACCAACGTAATGGATATTACAGATCATCGTGCTCTCTCAATCATGGTGGTCCATCTGCTATCTCAATATGATCCTAAATACAATTTATTATGAATTCATGTGCCACGTGATCTATAATTTTAGAAGAAATTCACCACCTCAATTAAGGTTTCACAATCCATCTATGGTATACATGACCACATGATCAAGCCTAGCCATGGGAAGATATCTTGTGTTGAGATACTTTTGAAAGATGTATTATTATTTCTAGAAATGATATAGAACAATAATTCCATGCCCCAAATATATCTACGTAAAGTCCCTCTTAGAGTAAAATCTCTTCCAAAAGGTCAACACCCCATCATAGATGGGGATTCACAGGGGTACCAAAGTAGAATGAATCTCTATATGGAGTCTCTGCTCAAAAATTCAAGCCTAGAAGATTCCATCCCAGATCGTGTTATGGGGGTGTCACATATTCTTTTTCAAACTTTTAGAATAAACATTCACACCCATCCCACCGTGATACAACTCTAGAAGCACTATTATCGGATCTGAGGACAAATAGTATGAGTGTACTCAAAATAAAATAATTCTCAGATGTCGGGAAATGATAGTATCGTCTCGTCATACTTATGGGTAACAAGACTCATCCATAAAATAGCATCTCCATGTAAATAATTTATTTCTTCTGAAACCAATTAATTTTTATTTTTTGGGATAATATGAAACTCATTGGCAACTTACTCTAGCCAATCCTCTAATTCCTGGGGATCTGGTTCACCACAGAACCACAATGACCTCTGGCTCTAGAAATCACATAGTGATCTAAGAATGTGTGAATCCTCATCAATCCATAATTGTATGATCTTAAACTCAGAAGGTGGTGTTTATAATATAAATTCTCCTTGATGATGAATTTCACAAGATGTACCATGAACTAAGGCCCGATCAGTCATCAAATCATCGTCCTGATCTGGAACTGGTAACCGGGCTAGTTATGATCTTGAAAGGATCATGGAAATTTAATCAAGATATATCATTATTATATATATATATAAACAATGAAGTTTTTAATAAATAATGAAACCAAAATACTCACTCTTATATGATCCTTGAACAATTTGATACATACTACCAATTTCTAGGTATGTTGAGTCAATAAGATGTTTTTTATAGACCTTAATAATCGATACGTAAACACCATTACAACACATGATTCCCTTGATTTGGAGCTTATGTTGAGACAATATGTCATTAATTCCCTATTTCCAACAAAATAATATTTTTTTTAATACTCCAAATATAATCCAAGAAATGAATTTATCTGATTCAAATATGTCGTGACCCGACTCAATAAAGATCAAGATGAAACTACACCAAGCCAGCCTCCATATTATAGGGGTACTAAAATGTTTCAAAAGGCATAACCTATATAGGGGGTTTGCCTTATTTTCCAATACGTACACACATGACCATCTCAATGAAGACGTGATGATGAATAATACTAAAAAGTTAAAATATATAGAATATAACCATGTATTTTAAACGAATCATGGAAATACAAGAGAGTGAAAGTCTGTGCTTAAATTAAATGGAAGAAATAACCAACAACCACTGAAGATGACCCAACCTGAAATAAATTGAATGTAATAGTTTTGTGGGAGACAATCATTTAATCTTCAATATTCATCCACTAAATTTGGTCAAATACTCCATGTATCCTTGAACACTTCTTTAATAATCATCAACCTCTCCATCATTTCATAATACAAGACAAGTTAATTTAAATCCCATGTACAGGTGCTTATATACATACTTATAAGGTTGGTAATAAATTTGAATGATGATTATTAAGAGACATTATAGTCATAAATATAATGTGAAATACTCGTGAAAAAAGAAATTGGGTAAATAGAATCAAATAACATGGATATATATATATATATATACTCAGACACAATAATCCAAAATGAGATACAATGTGATATATATATATATATCTAATCCTATCCCTGTAAAATAATACCAAAAGTACCACAATTATTTCACAGCTTCCATATTTTTATGTATCCTCCAAGAAGAATACAATAATGTAGAGCCACACCTCCCCATTATTTGCACATTCAAGGGAAAACAATATTTTGTTAGAGGACCAATATCCTAGTAAAATAAGAGGGTTCCTCACAATATATAACTTAATGACCCATTTAATATATAATAGGATAGATCAACTACAATTGTTAGTAGGGTACACATTCCTTGTCCGGAATTGTGGGCACCACTCTAGTATTATGTAGAGGACCCAAGACAATGGATTCTAAAGGGTTCCACAATAATTGTCAACAAAACATACTATGGAATCATAAGAGGTAGATACTTGTACAGGTAGATTGAGTACCTATTCCCATCATATATATATGGTGACACTCTCATATAATAGGACCCATTCCCTAGTATCATTGATGATTTTTGTCTTAGATAGGTAGATATATGACCCATGCCCATCATAGCTGGAGGGTGACATGCTCTTTGTTTAGGAACTATAACCAATATCAGTAGTAGGTTGAAACATGGGGGATATATAGAGGACCCATTCCCTATCATAGTAAGAAGGAACCCCTTTTTATGACGATATAGGACACATACCTAATCATGTAGGAGTGATACACTCTATATAAATGTAGTGGACCGATGTCAATACCATATATTTAGTGCCACTCTAAATCTATTATTTATCATACCTAATCATTTTCGTTATCAATTTCCTCTTAAATAAAAAACCCACTCAGACATGTTTAATAATATCTCAAATTACACTATAGTGGAAACAATAACATTTTACATGGAAACCCACTTTGGATAAGAAACTCATGGGACGAAATCAAAGTCAAAGTAAAGGAGATATGAGTGTTTGATGATTCCTTAGAAGAAAAAAGGGTGTAAGAGGAATGTGAGGGGACCCACATGGTGTGTATTCCTACTCCATCACCTGGTCATGTCATGTTTAGTAAATGGATCACTTCCCAGGATGGGATACATATTGTGAAGAGGGTCCTCATGATTTTTTGGAGACACCTGGGCTTATATCCATTCTACTTGGCCATTTTTGTGTATTCAACACATATTTGTTTACTTCAGCATGTGACATTTTATAGGTCATGCATGTCATGTACCAACCCTGGTAAATCTTGAACTAATAACCTGAGTTGAATCATGATATGGCCCAAAGGGCATTTAAGATCCCTATGAGATGAAAACTAGTGTTGTTAGTCCACCAAAAAACAAAATAAAATGTTTTTCACACTTATAAATAAAATAAGTAAATGGTGAAAGATAAAAAAGAATCCCAATTTAAAAAATATCCAACTACATATATTAGATACAATGCTAAAATGAATAACAACATAAACAACAAACCTCAACTGATACATGATGGCCACACATCTAAATGTGACCGCGAGGGTCACTCCCTGATACCAAAACAACTATCTACAAAAGGGATCAAACCCATGGTAATACCAATGTAACACCCCAAGGCTTTGAAAATAAATTTATAATTTTAAAATCTAACCATTAATAACAACTTTGTCTCTTTTATGTTTTGAATTTCATGAAATGGTCATCTAGAGTTGTGTTCAGTAAGTCAGTTGGAGTCTGATAGAACAAACTTGATTTTTGGTGAATAGTAACATACCATTATGAATTGTAATATAAATAGTAAAATGAATAGTAATATGAACCTTGAATAGTAAATAATTTTATAATTATATTTTCTTAAGGCAATATGATAATGGGATCTTAATTAATTTTTCAATGTCACATAAAACTAATTGAACTTCAAGATTTTTATTTTTCAAATTTACTATGAAATTATTAAAAAATTAAATAAATAATATTTAAAAAATTATTTTTTAAAAATGGATTTCACTTTTGAATTATAAATGTCGAAAAATAGTAGGAGTTAATTTTTGGGATTTTTCTAAAATACATGAATTTTTCAGGAATAGTAGAAATACAGTTTTGAGTTTTCTGTAGATTAATGACATCATAATGATTTAATAATTAAATATAAAAGTATGGTCGCCTTGTGTATAGTAACATATGACATGAGGTTTCTCAAGTGGCTTAATCCATGGTAAAATACCATGGGAAAACCCATGGTTTGGCAAAAACCACTAATGAGGTGTCCCTTTGAAATTATTAAAAAATTACCTCTCTTTGTCTATAAATACCCACACATCCATCCGTTTTAATTCATTCCAAATCACTCATCCTCGATGATCTGGTAGATTTACATATATAAGAGTCCTCCAAAGGTGTATCTAATCCCCAAAGGTCCCACCCTTCATGATCTAGGAGTTATTCTACAAGGTAAGGGAATCCTTCATTCTCTTCTTTAAGACAACACTTCTTTTTTGTTATCTATTTTGAATTCATTTCTCATATGTTGGGGTTTGATTTTATTTATTCTTCTTACTGTACATTGGAATTTAATATAATGAGATACCCTTTTTTTCTCATCATTTGATTTCATAAATTTTTAAGTGACATCGTTAGGCTACAGAATTTTCATAAGGGTTCTCTTAACATTCCTTTATTTTCAAGTTCATCTCTTTTATTATTCTCTCCTCACATCCTCTATAAAAATGATAATTGTAACTCCAGTAACATCTATATACTGGATTTTTATCATGTGAATTTAATAACCATCATAAATATTCTTATTACCTCCCTTTGATTTTTATAAACGAAATTGACGTCTATGAGGTTCCGGTTTATAAACTTCCTGGACGATGAAGTTTTGTTATTCTATTTCATCTTAATTACTGGTCATGAAAACATATTATTGTTTTAACCAGACTATAATATAATTTTTATAACCTAATAAATATTCAGGAACAAGAATATGTACATATAATTATGTTATATGATCATACTAGTTCATATTATTCCAAATACCGCGGAATAATCGAAGTAGTTGTCATCTAATGATTCATCCTCATTCCATTTAACCAAATTATAGAAATTACCATCATAAATTATTTATTTCATTTATAATATATAATTCCAATCCTGGGGATTTATAACCATTCCACATGAACTTCATTACTTAAAAATAAATGAACCAAATATGAAAATAAAGGAAACGAACACTCCAAAACGACGAAATTCAATACAATAACTTATCAATAAAGACACAAATGAACTAAACAAGAATTATGGTATACTAAATAAATTTCTAATAGGCTCTGATATCAATTATTAAAAAGTATAATTTCAAATTCCACGAGCTTAAGTACATGATAGAAACACATATGGAGTTAAGGTAATGGTTTTTCACCTGAACATCCATTTTCCTTCGGATTACTTTTATTTTCAAATTTCATCAATGAAATTATTATGTAATGTTATGTACTCCTCATAAATTCTGTGTGATTATTATATATATGTAAACCAACCATAATACTTCCCAATTTTCTGGGTAGTTACATGTTTTAAAAGAATCTCTCAAAAGTATTTCCAAAAATATGAGCCCGATTCAAGGGAATTTCTCAAATTCATATCTATTTTCAAGGGAAATATATATTCTGTTCTTGGAAACAATTTTTCTTCTAAAAACACTAGTTTTATTATGAAAATAATATCTTACTTCACTTCTGTTTTTACATAAAGAATTTTCCAAAAGAACTCTTCTTTTTAAAATAGAAGAGTATTTATCTCAATAATTGCTTATTGATTTTATAAGAGTGTTTTCGTATAATTCAACACTCTTGTTGATTCCGTTGTATTATTGGGTTTAATCATTTATCTACCATATTTTACTTAATTGTTTATATCTAACTCTATTTTGGATGATCTATCCTAAAAACATTCACCATATTATTCCGAATGGTTAGTGTTTTATGTTTAATGATTAGAGAATGTTAGATAAATTTCATATGATAGTTTAAATATCAATGTATATGTTTTTTATGTTTATACCCACTCATATGAGGAATGAATTAGACTTTGTATGTGACGGGTGGGGCCCTCTATAGCCCCTAGATGCATCGGTATGTCTCATGATATAAATAGATGTGGAATTGGCCGATGCTTTCCAAATGTGATATGGATTTTGATCGAGGCCTTAATCACTAGATGTCTTGGCCGAGGCAATGGAAAAATGATTTAGAACGTCCAGAATATGCACATCCATCTTTATAAAGCTATTAATTGAAAGTTCATGTGGTTATTTGACAAGTATAATACCCATGATTATGTTTTATTATGGAATTATTTACTCAGCTCTTATTCCTTCCATAATGTGTTTCATGTTTATTATTAAAAAATTGTGTTTTCAATTATTCACCGTGTATAATGTTTATATTATCTTCCACTGTATTTCTTACCCTTACTGAGCGTTTGAGCTCACAATTTATTATATCTCATTTTTCTCAGGATATGAAGAGGAAAATTATGAATGACATGCAATATTAATCTAGGAGACAAGATGTTGCTAGTGGAATAAATTTAGTGTTGTTTTTCCCTTCATGTTGTAATGATAAATTTTTTTATGTAACTTGTTTCCAATAATACAAAACTACTCGGTCCTTCAGGATTCATATTCCTTATATGTATGCCAACCTAATAAAATAAGGCACCGACTCCGGGCAACTGGGGTCGAGTCTTTACAACCAACACCACTAGCTACTTATAAAAAGAAATTATAGCTGTTATAATTGAATCATATTATGCATGATCAGAAAATTCTATTCCCAATACACAACCTTTTAAATAAATAAAACATCATATTTATGATTGAAATACAATATAAAAAGTGAATATTTACTATACATTTTCCAATTTAGTAATAAAAATAGTCTATTTCTAAATTTCTACAAAAAACCATATTCTATTTGAAGAATATATTTTTACCATTTTGTCATGGGAAAGTGATGCTTTAATTTCAAAATATGCAAATGAGAGTATTGAACATTTTCATCGTAAAACATTTTCGTCCATAAACAATTAAAAATAATGAAACCTATTTTCAAGGAAATATCACACATATGAGAAAATGAAAATGATCCCTTTAGAAGGGAAATAGAAAACAAAATTACAAGGCTTTAAAACACATAAGTTGCAAGAATATATATTCCAATAGACATTGGTCAATCAATGGATACTTTGAATAATATAGTATATACTATTACATATTGACTAATCTCAGAAGGAATGCCTCACTAGATGAAATTAAATAATCCCCAATTATCAACTGTCAATCACATGGTGCATACCGAGGGACACAATCCCATCGAAATAACACTCAATACAGTCTTATTTTATGGGCCACTAGATAGTGCAACACTATCTAGTGGAACTAAAATTCGTAGAATATTCACACACTAATCTAGATTCCCATGTCATTATTTAATTAAAAGTGTGAGACAATTGATGTCAGCTATGAACTGAATCACATACACATATAATAATGACTACAATAACATGCATCATCTGATTCACCCTATGTATCAATATCAGACCGTATGAAAAATAGGTCCCAAAGAAGTTCATTCCAAGAATCTCCCATTCCCATAAAGGACTAAAAGGATTCCAAAGTGAGTACATCTCTTCCATTAATAATAATAAAGGAAATAGATTACCTAATGAGTTTTTTAATGATAGAAAATTACATAAATGTAAAAACGATCAAAATGAACCTCAATCAATCGTCACATTATAAAACACATTCAAAATACAAATGAAAAATTATTTTAAAATCAAAATCATTGATTTTTTTTGAATATAATCACAACCATAATTTCACATGTTCTAAATTTATTAAAAATGGAAAATAATTTATATACATCATAAATTTTTTGTAAATCCAATTGAGAATTTTAACAAACAGATGGTGAGAACAGTATAAGAAAACTATAGCATTTATCATGAAATAAGGTATAAATCAACTATATTCAAACCAAACTAAAATTCCATGGATTATAAATAATTAATTTGCATGTAACTAAGGTATACAAATAATGAAACTATTAAATGTTTAATTTAATGGAAAATAATAAGGAGAAACCCACGTCAATCTCATAATTCTTCACAAACATGCACCTGAAACCACAACAAGGAGGTTCCATGATTCATAATAAACCATGAGGAATCCTAAACAAGAAAAAACACCAAAATAAATGTTGGGTAATGTGAACCCTGGATCCACTTGACCATGGGAGAAAGAGTTCATAAGAGTAAATGAGTGAAATAAGATGATGGTGGTTAAGAGAGTAGATTACCATGAAATATCGTGTTAAAACATTGATGAGAACCCCATATCCACACCATAAGTGATGAAAAAAAGGCTTATAGGGAATGAAAGGGAATCCATTTGGGTATCATGAAAAATGAGAGTGGGTGAGGTGGCGTTTTGTATTAAATCTCGTAAGGTTATATAATGAATTTCAAAAAGATTGTGTTCTGGAAAGCTCTAACAGAATTGAAGCATGGTTTACCAAATCGATCTCAAACTTTTCACCCCATACTATACACATATTGGTACCTTGAACAGCTTGGTGAATCTATATATAATCCATTTTATGATCAATTGTAATGGTAATTTCATGGGTTATTGGCCTAATTCTCACATAACACATGGTTTTACAAATGGTGTCTAAGCCGTGCGCATTGCCACGACTACTAAACATCAATCCAAACAATTACCCCGACCAAACCAAATGTTATACAAAAATATTAACCAACTGTGTTTATGCTACTAAAAAGATTAAAATCCATCTTTAAAAAGAAACTCGCAAGAAACAATGCGATTAACCCAAGGAGTAAACTAAAAATTTATACTCATCGAAATTTAATACACATCACACTCATAAATCACGTGAAATATCGAGATACAAAATTTAAGCATAACCATTTATCATTGTGAAAAATAGGGTGTGACAATCCTACTCACAACTAACATTATCCACCCCTGAGAGACTCAACATTCCAAGCTGATCGATCGGGACTAAGGACTCCCACCACCATAAGATCCAACCATTCCAAAAGATATATTCTCATCAATATCCATTGGAAACCCATATATTTTCAAAAAATAAACCAATGGATACAAAACTTTCATGAAAGGAATAATGCAGTTTGAACTACTCTACAAGAAAAACATTAATATAAGGATGAAAATTGATCCAATTATCCCAAATAAAATTTCCCACCACCATGAAAACATTAAAAACAAAACAAAACTACCAATAGGTGAGGCCCAAATATACTCCCACCATTATAGATGAACAAGCATAAATTAAGTCATGGATAATCCTCACAATAATCATAATAGGTACTCCCACCATTAAGGAATCAAAACCCATAAATAATCTATACAATACAACATGGAAATACCTACAAGAATATGCTCAAGGTATTCCTTAAACCCCATGGGATTTCTAACAACATGGGTGCTTCATTCCATGTAATATGGCAAGAAAACTAATGTTCGAAGCATCACAACATCATATTTATAAGTGATAGATCCCTAATTTAAACCCCTACCTTATTATTAAAACCATAGGATACATAAAAATCTAGAAAAAACAAATAGAACATTATGTACTATGAGATTCAATTCACATAAAAAGAATGATTCATTTTTTCATAATGATATCTTGATTATATTGTAGCATAAGTTCTCAGGAGATTGAAAATGCACATTTACATTATTAAAAATGAGAAAAAACCATGTCTATCAACCAAGACAAAAATTGTGGAAGAATAATATAAATGGTCTTTAAATTGATCCCAAACTACACTATAATTTATCTAAATGGTTCCACGTCGCTTCATGGAAACACCCCGCTAATAATGTTTCATGTGGCATAGACATCGATAAGAATGACATATATTTTGTGTTCATGGATAAAATGAATTCATTTGATCTGGATTTCCACATTAATAACACAATATAATTTAACTATTATAAGATGTTGAAAAAAGGTCTAGAGTACATTTAATTAGTCAAACATATCAATTAGTATTTTCCCACGTCCCCACATCCTTACTAGAATTACCCTCTTTGATTTCATGAAAACTGGGGGGAATACTACCTCAAAAATATATATATAGTTTATATTCAATAGTTATACCATTCCACACTACATTAACTACATATTTGTAAGGCAAACTATGTCAAATACCCTGATAGGGGGTGTATTCAGGTATGGAAGATTATAAAAACATCCCATTTTGAACTAGATTTGTTGTTAAACAAAACTCTTATCTACCCCACATAAAGGTATGAACAAAAATGAAAGCCTGAACAGGATATAATGATTTAACTTGGGTCACCCTCACTAGGAAATATCCAACAATTATACAATGGTGGTGTGTGGATGAATCAAATCTGCTAAAATTACATTGGTGTTTTCAAAATATTGCAGGTGACCCACTATCCCTCTTGGATTACAACCTTCCACAATATAGAATAACACTACTCTCTCATTTGATGCATTCATACGGAGTCTTTATAAGATCCACTCATAGTTTATTTACATATAGGTATGATAATTATTTATAATAATTGCATCCTCCACTATATGTAGATTTAGTATTGATGTTCTTATTTTATCCACTGATGAATTCAACAATAACACATTATTACTGGGAGACCAAAAATATTTCTCAAATCACATACTATGTCTTGATTAAAATTGTAATACCAAGCACACATGATTCCACTTTTGTTGTGAAAAACCACTCGCATGAAACTTCAATCATATTCTCAACTCAAATAATACATGAAGAATCCTTATTTTGTGTGCAACTACCTTTTCTTAATATTCTACTGTGATCTAGAGCTCAGATTCTATCTAGTTATTGATCTTCATTGAATGAGGGTGGTAACTGCTTATTTAAAAGCATCTCCGACCTCAACAAGGATGATTCAATGTGTGGAGAAATATCCTCCCTGAGGGTGGAAATCCCAATTTGAGGTTTCACTGGGAATCCATGTTTCTTTGGCACAACACCATTATTCATACAAATTTCCAAATATTTCACAATCATCATGACTTTTCCATTTTATAAATTATGATCCTAAAAAATTCCTTAAACAAATGGTTCCAAATCACCTTAAATAATGCATGAAACATTCTTTTCATGGCTTTTTTTCAATATAGGTTTTCAAAATTATGCTTGGAACACAAAAACTCACCATGTAAATCTGCTTTATCAATAAAAAATCGGCTTTGTCAACAATCACTATCAACCCAAAAAATATTCAATTCTTCTTTGAGGGATTTTTTCTCAACAATATGTTAGGTTAAACTATATCACTATTTAATGAATATCAAAATGAATATGAGACTAAAAATATCGAGTCGTCATGGAATCATCCACAACACACAATGGATGGTAAGAAACTATGTCCACAAATTTTTGGATGTACACTGGATTTGATCTATTAAATATCTACAATTAATAAATTTCCATCCCATTTCCCAGCCATTATTTTTCAAAGAAATACTTATGGATGTACTAATCCTTTATTAACTCTCAAATAATTTCTCCCTGAGGCAAATTCTAGGGTTCTATTTTCCAACACTTCTATGGATGTCTGTAAAAATGAATTGTAGGAATGATTTCCATTAATTATTCATAAAACTCAAGAAGACTACTGATTATTTTAATTTTTTTCTCCACTCAACAAATCTGAGATGATATTATTGTAAATTATAGAGAGGTGTATTTATCTTATGAAACTCTAGAAGAAATTCACAAGATGATCAACCTCAAATCCTGTTAATGGAGAACCACCTCTACATTCCCCATGAATATCCATTGTAACTCTATGAGGTTGAAAATTTAGAAAAAACAAACTCAATATCTCCTTTAAAACCATATCATTATCAATAACATACCTTAAATAGATACCATTATAAGGGAGAAACTAGGTCAATGATTCCCCAAGCATTTCAAGAATCCCACTAATCAACGTTCAAAAAAACAACAACAAATATGATTTATAACAACAAAAAACATTAACACCACATTCAAAACATATAAGGAATAGATATAACTCCATTTACTTTATAATACACCAAAAAAGTCCTCTAAAACATTTATTGAATAAAAAACAATCTGGTTCACACATTAAATTATATTATTCATTGGAGTCTCACTCACATACACATTCTTATTCCAATTTGTGAATAGACCTACTCATTCCATACACGAATCTTCTCCACTCCCTCATCATCCATTCATTCTCAAAAAATATCCAATATTTTCGGAAGCCAAAGAAATACCAATGGTAGAAATAAATAATTCCATTTCTAATCCCATAAAACATTTTAGAAGCCTAATAATTCATCAATTATTGTTAAAACAATTTCTGAACCCCGCATTGAAAAACTTTTCTACCTTCCAACAAAATTTCAATGAATTTTGATTTTGATAATAAAAACACAACCCCTTAAAAAAATTTTATTTTACCCAAGATGGTCATTTTATAAAAATTTATTCTTATAAATCATCCATCCAAATGATTGTGAAATCTCATTTTATATATCATCAAAACCCAACCACAACCATCTAAATGTCATTTTTTTCACAATTCAAAAAAAAATTCTATTTTTTAATAATTAATGAAACCCAAATAATTCATAGGAGGGACCTAGTCTCATTGGGTGACATTGATATATTGTTGAGGTCAATATTCCAAACTTGCCTCAATCATGGAGAGTTTTGTAGGAAAATGTGCTCTACTTTGCGTGGTTTTCTAGGCCCAATGTTCTCACAGAGACCACTAAACCAGAATTAATTTCATATACAGACACAAGAAACAAAAAAAAATAAAGAAATAAAAAGAAACATGATATCTCATTGAAACTCACTACCTAGTCTAGATATTGTAATCCCGAAACATCCCAAAACATCCACCACATGCCCTGATTGTTCTACTCCATCGACAATGAAATCCCCATGTAAAAAAATGGATCTTTGAAATAATGTTAATTGAAATATATTAACTAATATGAAACCATTTTTTCATGAACATATACAGGTCAACATCAAACAGGTCACCTGAACCAATCCACGACATGGCCTGATGAGTATCCCCGATTACCATAGTTTGGAAAATATTTTGGGGAATAAAATGAGAAAACAACCAAAACAATTTATGCCACATATAAATTACATTAACTAAAAAAAATAAATATAATTGATAGATTAAAATTTATAATATATCTAATTGAACATATTTTATAGAAACCTGAGAGGTTCAACCATCATCACAACATAATCCTATTGAATCATGATGACCATGAATATCCATGTGATCTCAAGGGTCACTCTACTCTACCGACACAGTAATCTACCATTTAAATCGAACAAAATTAGATACCTACACAATAATATGAATATAATAGGAAACTATAGTCATGAGTATTAACACACAGTATCCCCACTGAAACATGTTTATTCACAATGCACATACATTAAAATAAAAGAAACACCATCTTTAATTTTGAAATACATTATAGCATGATATTGTTTTATATACATTATCCAATTAAAAATATATCCATTATACATTTTTATATTTATTACAAAAAACAATAACTTATCCTTGATAAAGATGATAACATTTCTCAGGGGAATGTGATTTTTTCATTTAAAAATAGGCACATTAGAGTATAAAATAATTTCTTCGTAAAACATTTTCCTTTATAAAATAATGAATCCCACAAAATATTATGAAAAGGAAATGTACACCACATGATAATACTATAATGATCATATAATAATAGAAGATGTAAAATTACTGTACAAGGGTATCAATGACATAATAATCTCAATAATCACAGAAAAAATTAATGTGCTAATAGATATGGGAAAAACTTATATGCTTGTGAATAATATAGAACATACTAATACATGTAAAATAATTATAGAATGAATTAATCACTTTATGAAATTAAAATTTTCTCAATACTCTCTACCACTATCTTGTGCTTACCATTACTAGAACATCAATTGTTCTCATAAAAATCTATTTTTATTCCATGTTCTTATGTATATATGTATAGAATACAATAACCAAACAAATGAAAACTGAGCATATAGTTATATACACATATAATAATGTTCCCATCAATTGGCATCGCCAGAGTCACCCAAGGATCAAACTCATGCCATTGGACAAATAGATATAATTGTATTCCATAACGAGGATGTCCTATTATCATAATGAATCACAAGGTTCCCTATGTGGGGATATCCCATCCATTAAAAAACAAACATGCAAGAGACAATCCCTAGAGGGTTTTCATGACAAACACATCCATAAAATTTCAATAATGTTCCAAGATAACCTCAATGCATCATCATATGAAAAAACAATTTAAAAACCCAAATAAACACTTGTACTGATAAAAAAACCACAAGGAAACTATTCTATGATATAGAACCCATTAGTTCAAAAGACATATATTTGTTAGAAAATCCAACCAATGCATTATACCTCACAAATTTCTTGTAAAAACCAATTTATAATTTAATCATTCAATATGTGTGAACAATATAACAAAACCATTAAATTATTACAAATTATGGACTAAATCTAGACATTTCACACAAAATGAATATTCTAATGGTCAAAAATCCATATTTATCATATTAAGAAGGTTATAATATAATGAAACTATCGATTCATAAAATTAAAGGAAATCACAAGGTGAAACCTACATCAATATAATGTAACTTCAACAACGCACTCTTGAAACCACAACATGATGGTTCTAAGATCCATTTTCTATAAAGAGGGTCCCCAAAAAATAAAAACTCACCAGTATAAATGTAGGTAAACAATAACATTAGATACAGATGACCATAAGGGAAACATATCCCGAAATGAAATGAGATAATGTGTATGATAGAGTTGAAGATAGGATATTACCATTAGAAATATATCCAATACCGTGAAGAAAACAATAGATATACTGCATAAGATAGGTATAAATGATAATAGTTAATGCAATGGGCTCTCAATGTGTGAAAAAAATGAAAGTTTAGGATGAGTAATTTGAGGTTAAAATCACATATGAGTAGATGTGGAAGTTCACATATTTTTTAATATGGGATGCTTAGACAATTTGAATATATGATTTACCAACAAATATTGTAATTGTGCCCTCCTTATATGACACACCTAGGCACCCTGCATGTCTGAGACATGCATTCTGCAATCCATGCACTGACCATATTGAATGGTTCTTCCGTGTGATAGTGGAAACCCGTATACTAAACACAATGTTTGCAGAAATATGCACAATTCATGCGCCATGTCACTTCAATCAAACCTCAATACAAAAAATTTCATGGGATTACCAATATATATTATCAACCCACAAACCAACCATATACATACTACACAAAATCATAAGAACTCAATTTTTCACAAAAAACACTGAAACCATGGAAGGGATAACCATAGGGTCAAATCTATGTAAAGATAACCATCAAAATTTAAAATTCATCACATCTGAAAATTGATAGAATAACTGAGATAAAACAATAGGCCAAAACCATTTATCATTATTAAAAAATATGAATGACAATGCTCGTACTTGTGTACTCTCGAAGTACATTCCTTGTTACTAACACATGGTCACATTTCATGTGGAGGTCCCATAAGGATTCTGATACTTATAAATCTATTAAACCCTATACACTATAGCTGAGGCCCTAAATACCATTTTTTCATAAAACTATAAAGAGTGTAGTAATAATTTACTAAAAAATCCATATATTAACCATTCATCTAGATATGGCTTCCCTATATGGAATAATTAATTATTTTGCCATGAAATAAGAGAGGAAGATCCTTATTTTTCAATACAGGTGATTCAGTTGTTGGATACAAATTCCCTTTATTGTCTATCGGTTCATGTGTGCATCGTGTGTGTAAACGCTGTTGTGATTATTATATTTTAGATCTATTTCATCAAATTTATCACTCAATTCTAACAAAGCAACTGATTCTATCATTTTTCATCATTCTATTCATCACACAGGAATGATTCATGAATTTAGGGGGTCCAATCATGCTCGAGCCTTCCTCTAAATGTATAATATCAACTCTATGGCCATACTAAAACTAACATGAATATAATTGGGTTAAATTAACCAAAATATTGGTGCAACTATCCTCAGAGAATCATTATTGGACAACATATACCAATGTTGGGTGTTGGTGTTAGAAAAACTTAATAAAGAGATTTACTTCAATACATTTGTTCAAGTAATATATGTAAACTATAGAAGACGTAAAAAAAATTAATAACCCACAATAAATTTAATAATTAAGGTTATAAACCCAGAATTTTATAGTCCAACCTAAATATTGGTTCATTCTCCATTGAATAATGCATTCTCTGAAAATATAGAGGATTCATTGTGCTTACTAGGTGTCGATCTACATAAATCTAGAGTCTCATTTCTATTGGATGTCGACTCATAAAAAAAGGATAAATAATCCTTATCAGTAATCATAAGATTTATGTGGCTTGCCTAAGAATATTTTCTATAATGGTGTCTTGGAACATGAAATAAGAATTATGACAATAAATTTATTAAATAAATTTTATTATTTATTTTAATAAATACACCACCCATGGAATCTTTTATATAATCTCACCATGTTGATCTATATTATGTCCTGAAATTAGAAAAAATTGTGTTATATATAGAATAATGGTCTCATATTTCTGATATTATATTGTTATGATTTATCAAAATTTTATTTATAAACATTGTGTGTGTAATATAAAATATATTTAATGTTATTATAAAATTAATTTGAGGAACAACATGCTCTGAAATCATATACCTTCTTATATATAATCTCTAAAAATATATGTAGAATTATTTTAGAGTGTTTAAAATAAAAAATAGGGTCTATTAATATTGAATGGGATTTGAATCTCAGTTTTTTACTTCATCATGAAAAATTTCATATTTATCTCCTATTTATTTCATATGGTGTATATTCATTAAATAAGTGTATTTAATTCATATTATATTAAAATAATTTATATTTACATATTAATTCTAATATCAATATTTCATAGTGTTTACAATTCAAAATATACAAATGAGGTATGTTATTTTGGTCTTAATTTTCCCATTTTACACATAAGTTATTATATAAACCTATATTCTTATATGATGTATATATATTTACCCAATTACATTTTTTTATTTTATATTCTAATTTTTATTATTTTGAATTTTTAAGTTTAGTTTATTCATTAATGATTATTATGACTCAAAATTTACCAATGCGGTAAATGTTTTCTGTTACAATACTGTTGTTTTTTCATGATTGATTCTGTTTTGCCTTCTCATAATGAAATATTATGATCAATATCTAATGAGACTCAGAAATTTTATTCTCCTATTGTTATTTCAATAAAATATATGTTCTTACATTATTTAACACACATTAAGCACTCAATCATTGTGAATAATGATTTTGATGAAAACCTTCTTTATATCTCCATTCAGTCGAAAAACAATTTTCAACAAAATAAATTTTCTGAAATAATAAATATTTTTAAAAATATAATATTAACTATGTAAATAATTTCTTATCCATTTTATATTTCTAAAATGATGATTAATTAATCATCATATCTATTTATATATAATTAATTTCTGATATTTATAATAAATTTAATGAAAATAATTTTTTGAAAAATGTTCAATATGAATGGAACTTTCCTGAAAAATATATTTGAAATTATTTTTTAGACATCCTTTATAATAATATAATGTAGTTTTTTTAGAAAATTATTTTAAAAAAGATATTTTTCATAAATTGGAATAAATAGTTTTATTTAACAATTTTTTGAAATAATTTTTTTAATATTTTTCTCATATATATCCATGTATTTTTTGGGAAGAAATGAATTTACAATTTTTTTTTCAACACGAGTTTATCCATGTGCAAATGGTAATTTCTATAAGAAATTATTCAAGTTTTAATTCTAAATAATTCTTCTTTATGATATAATCTTTTAATATTAATTAATATTTAATAATATTAATATTTAACAATTCCATCCATAATCGTACACTATATGGTTAATGTGTATATTGATGAAATATTTTTTTAAAAATTTTTTTATATGGGGGTTTTTATGGATAATTGATGAAATAATTATGAAACATGTTTTCATTACATGATTTAGGTTCTATTAATATACTTATTTTATGAGGTTGTCGTGGAAGAAATATATATGGTATTCATTAGGTGAAGTTAGTGTCCTATATCTCTCTCAAATGTATTGGATAAATATTGGTATATCATGATATAATTATTTGTATAATTGTAAATTAACCCAGGTCAATTTGAAATTTTTCCACTTTTAAAATCTTTGGAGTTAAACATGAATAAATTGATGTTTTACTGAGTGAACTCAATATACTATGATATTTTTTTTAAATGATCAATAACTACTATCGAAATGTCATTTTTGATTTATTTGTTTCACATTTATCATTAACTTATGCCAATGTAATGTTTTCATGTCTCAGGATTTTTATTCCATCCTGATTCATGTATTAAAAAATTACCAAAAAAAACAAGAATCTTGTTTATAATAAATGATATATATGTTATGGTGTTAAAATGATAATATCCCATTCTTGTATAATTATTCTTATATTATTATTATGTGTTAATTTATAAATCCCTTCATTTCCTTTACTAACCAAATAATCTAAATAATTCATATATTTCTATTCTTAGTGATGTGAAAATAGGTATTATGCATGATATTTAAAAAATGGTCAATGTTATGGATATTATTGTGGGAGATGATGTAGCTCATTTATGGACCAACTTTTTATGTATCCCAACATCGATAATAAATAAGTAAAAATTAATTATCCATGGATTGTTATATAATTTATTGAATCATCATCTATTAATATATAATATTTATGTACCTGTAGTTTGGTTATTATAGATGGTATGAGAGAAATTATTAGATAATTTTGATAAAATAGGAAAAGAAAACATTAGTGATATCTCTATAAATTTGTTTAATGATATGTATACATATTAGATAATTTATAGATGAATGCCATGAATTTTTTGTAATTAATTGAGTTAGTGGGATCTATGAAATTATATCCTAATATGAAAATTAATAGTGAACATGTCTCCTGAATAGATGTACATCGGGGTAATAACACCGAAATTATATCATTGATATGAAATAAATCATCAACTGGTGAATAAAAATAGTACTTACAACACACATGGTTCGACAATCCTGTCTTACATACCTTATAAATTAAGAAACTAATTACTAAAAAACATAAATAATTTGAATAATAATAATGAATTTAAATTGTTAAACATATGGTTTTAGTTAGTTGAAAAAGGATTCATTATTTAGAACTAATAAATTTTACTTTTCAATATTATGTGGTTTTCTAACTATGATTATTTTTCTTCACAATATATCATTTGGATTTACTCAATGGTTGGAACTAGAAGGAATCATTTTAACCCTAAATCTAATTGACAATTTCGTTTCTATAAGAGAATAATATGATGATGAATTGAAATATATATATTTTAATTATTCTTCATTATTTATAATGATTTATAACTAAAATACTAAATATTAGTGATATTCCAAAATTTATATATAAAAGGGAGATGTTGTTTTGTAAAATTATTGTGGTAATGAATTCATATGAATGAATATTTAGCTACTTACTTGTAAAGAATATTTAAAGAAGAACCAATATATATATCTCAAATTGAGGAGACATTTTTTCTGTTTTTAATTCATGTTCAAAGGGTGATAAATTATTGATGATCCAAGGACTTATATTTTCTGAACATGGAAATTTTCAAAGTCAATTTCCTAAAACATGAATTAATTTTTAAACAAAAGTAATAATCCTTGTTAATCATTACAGAGGAAGGATTTATGTATTAATGTGTTTGGATTCATTTATTTTTTAGGATTATTCTTACAATATTATTCGGGTTTTAAGAATCACGAAATGTATATGGATTCTTTTTCATTTTGGATGAATATTTTTCTCCATGAATGATTACCATAATTATTTTGGATAAAATAGTGGGATTATGAGTTTATTGTTTATAAAAATTTCATATTCATGTTCATGTATTTTTAGTTATTAACTGTGTATTTTTTATCATGTTTTAAGAAATTATGAGTGAAATTTAGGGAAGTAAAACTATTTTTATTTATGGATGTTGTAGCAGAATAAATTATTTTAGGATGAATATAGTAACATTATTTGGGAAAACTAAAAAATGAAATGTTTTCTATTTGGATAAATATTATCATTGAGGTTAATGTAACTGTGAGCTTGTTTAATGTTGGAATAATTTACGAACTATGCTTATATAGTTTTGGAAATATGATAACTCACAATTTTGGTGGAAACATATTACATCCAGCAAGGATATAGGGATTGAACTCGAAGTGATGGATGAACAGGATATAATTCCTACCAATGGCCTATGATAAATATTATTATTGGTGGGAGAACATGAATATAGATATTTATAATAATTTATATAAATAGTATTCTTATTTTCATGTTATGGATGGTGGAAAAAATGTATTAGGGGATGAATCATCTATTTTTTATACAAGAATGGAAAGGGGAAAAACACTTTTAATATTTTCATTGGACTCCCAAAACTATATCAAGAGAAAAATATTATGTGGGTTGTATTTAATCCCTATAAAAATGCAATACACATTATCTCCATCAAGGAAAATTTATCTTTATATCATCATTTTAGAATATATATTAATAATATGGTATGATCTCACGCAGAATTACATTCAAATGTATCATAATGGGATCCAATGGTTACCATGATGTTATGGAGATGCCTTTAGAAATATCATAGTATATAATTTAGTTTTGAGAACTCTATTTCATCCTCATATAGATAATTATTATGAGAGATAAAATCAAACTTTAGAGGAAATTCTATGAACCCTATTATAAAAATATTTGTATAAATCCATCTAATTATAAAGAATTTGTAGAAATAAAGATATTTTAAAATGAGTTATATGATGAAATATAATATATTTTTAGATCCTTTTATCTACACATAAGGGTAGTAAAAAATAGATTGAAATCTTATGATAATAATAATAAACATGATTCAAAGTATTTTGTGGGTGATAATGTGTTTCTATATATATATTCATTGAATAAAAATGTAAAACAAATGTCCTTGGTAAATCAGTCTCATTAACATTATTAATAATATCTGGGCCAGGGATTATCATGTCCATTTCCACCAAAGCATTCTCAGATTCATGATAGGTTCCTTATGTCTCTCTAGAAGAAGACTATACCGGATCCATCATATGTACTAATATCAGATGTTTGAGAACAAGAGAATTATCTTTATTATGTGGAAAACCTAGTGGTGGTTCAATATTATATATAGAATGTTATGAAAACCCACTATCCTAGTCAATGTTTTGTGGTGAAACTAAAATCTTGAGGATCTTATTAGGGAATTACAGGATATGAATATGAAATTGTATTCTCAGTTCCTTCTTCCAAAATGTTTAATTTGTGGTGTTAAATTCAATATAAGTGTGATAAAATGTAATAATATGATGTTTTGTAAAAATATATTTTAATATAAATTTAATCTTTTCAGTAATTTGTATCAAATGAAATAATATGTTCATCTTATGATATTGTTTCCAAATTTTTCACTGGGGAATGTATCCGTGTTTTCGGGGAGGCATTGATTTATTTCCCTGCATTCCCACATTCAAATAGCAGGTGGAATCCATTGCTTATTAAGGTATGTTTTATCATTGATAGAAATGAGATAATGGTATGTTGGTTCCTCCATCCATATATTTCTCCTCAGAACACGTCACCTAATCAGGGACTCCCTCATATATTAATTCATTTTCCATGAAACTCTTCTGAGTGCCATATCATTGTGGACACCATTTAAGTATGCAACTTCTATCGGGAAATTAAAATAGGTCATGATAGGGAAGAAACCATCAGTTGGAGTAGATAAAAACTTAAGGCAGTCCAGAGAATCTTTGGATGCGTTGGCATTGGTCAAATTTTATTCATCATCATAATATAAAATATCAATGGCATAGAACCTGGGGAATACCATTCTGATTATAGGGTATCTTAATGTGAAGGCACGTCTCTATGGACTTCCACAGCTTTACATTTTTAACACGGAATATTACACAAGTTTAACATCTAGCAGATACGGTTACACCAGAGGCATGTATTTTGAGGTTTTATTAATGAATTTCATTTTGATCATGAGGTAATCCATGAATTCAGTATCTTGTAGTGAAAAAATGAGAGTGATATAAATGTCCCTTGAATTCATATGACATTAGTAAATATCTAGGTGGAAGCACCATGAGGGTTTACCAGGTGGATTGATCAGTGCACACAATAAGAGTCTACCATAGATGATGTGTTCCATAAAGGTAATATATCACACTATGAAATCTGTTATAGACACCATTGAGGGCAGATCAGAGAGAGTTCAAATAGGATAGGGGACACTATAGTTTTCCATTGGTTGTGATTGAACCTCATGGAGGCCACCTACATACACTTTGTAGAGAAAAATGATCAAAACTCATGTTGGTTGAAGGGGGTGATGAATTGAGGTGTACACAAAGGAAAAAAACACATATACAGATTGGGTTGTAAACATGGATAGCATCCAATCACAAGTGTAACACTCTTGGTTGGATTATTATGGATTTTGCAGGTCTCTTTCATGATTATTCACCCATTTTCTACTAGAATCAGTGAGAAAATTTGTGACATGATCTCATCGAGATGAGGCAGCCAAATTAAGAATGAGGAAGAATGTTAATGGCTAAGGGATGTTTATGTAGAATGATACTGAACCTGCCTGAGGAGAATAGTGATATTGGGATTGATCCTTGAAGTGACTTCTTATATATCCCTATTGTAGGTAATCAAACAACACATTGTTTAGTGGGGGCAGTTGGACACCTGAGGAGGGGTCCAATGAGAATGGACGCTTGAATGTGTCCATGAGGATTTTGAAAACCAAGATTATGGTGTTTTCCTCTCAAAACATAGAAGATTGAAAGAGATACGAGGATGGAATGTGAGTGTTGTTCTTGAACTTCAGGGAGGATTCCTACTGAGCATCATGACAGGGAATCAATGTCCACATAGTTCAGGATGTGGAATAGAATTAGGGTGTGAAAAAAGGACATCGACTCGATGGTGATGATGGTTCTTACACATGGTTAGAATCTCAGGTTGGTATGAGGCTCCAAGGGGGAGATGTGGGACCAAAAAATAGGGATTATAACGGATTACGGTATGTTGTGGATTTCAGGATGTTATCGTAAGTTTGTGATTACAACAGATTACCATTGGTTGGGGATTACAAGAAATTATAGTTGTTTGGGGACTACAATGACTTACAGTTGGATGGGGAGTACAACGAATTACCGGTGGTTGGGTACTATAATAGATTATCGTTGGATGGGGATTACAAAGGATTATATTTGGTTGGGGTTAAACCTCAGGTAGGCTTCCTAATTACCATGTCTAGGAGATAGGGACCAAAACCCACATAGTTTGAATACATATATTTTTACATCATGCGGTATATAAAGGGAATACAGTTTAATGTTATCAGGGATAATGGCGAGCTACCGCAAAGAGGTAGGGACTGATAGGTGTTGTGGTCAGTCCTCAGGAAGGCTTCCTTCATTCTTTTCGTAAAAGGGGGAAATGATCATATTCCACATAGTTCTTAATGGGGGATATAGTTTAATATCAAGAAAGAAAAATGTGATCCTATATGAAGTGATCGAGACTGATAGATAATGATCCTGAACCTTAGGGAGGCTTCGTATGTACATTTCTCATAAAGGGTAAAGGATCAAAGTCCATATTTTTCTGAAGGGGGGATTGGTGACTACGCACTAAGGTAGCCCAAGAAGGATGCCTTTTTCAGTGCTTACACTATGCACATGTGAGTCATGCTCGGTGTGAGAAACATGAGTCATAAAACGACCTGACAATCATGGGGCAATGGTTCCACCATGAAGTTTTTTTAGCAAGGATTACACATGGACGCTGCTGAGGTACCTATATTTAGTAGTAATAGTGAATGGGTCTTATGCATAGAAACTACCTGGGTTCCACAAAAGAGAAGCAACGATTGATGAGGAATACACATAGAAGTAGCTCGGGTGGCACTAATAATTGGAAATGGTGGGTGGGTATTATCTATTGAACCAACAAATGTTCCTCTAAGATGCAGAAATGGTGGATGGGTCTTATTCACGGAATCAGCCCAGCTGTCGTTAATGAGCAGAAATGGTGGATGGCATTAAACATTAAGGAAACCTATGTTCTTCCAAAGAGAGGAAATGGTATATTGGGATTATGTATTGAGGAATCCTGGGTTTCATCCTAATATCTGACCATGATGGAATCCCATCTCACTGGTTTGATGAGGCATATAATTGAAGCCTATACATATACGCTAGTGCACATGTGGGATAAAGAAAAATGCATTCGAATAAGTCTGAACCAAGGGAGATGAAAATGGTAAAAAATATTCCTTGAATATGGATCATGGTGAGGGTTGTGTAATGGTGTAGGATAACTATTGAACAATTTCAAAACATAGCATCAAAATATCATTATCGTGAAATGGGGGAAAATGAGGGACTACTGCTGATTGTGTTCAGAACACAGGACCTGACTCAATGTTCCATACAATGAATTCTGCAACATTGGCACACAACAGTAGGTGATCAGATACAACATATGCCCAAGTCATTAGTCTCTCCCTTAAGATATGAAATATGAAAAAGATCCAAATGAAGGATCTGAAAAGATTGAGGTGGAGTGATGGAGTGTTTTAACAATTTCTAAATCATAGGAAATTATTCCTCACTAATCATCAAATGAAAAATCTTATGCTTATTTCAGAATCCATATCGTATTTGGATGAAGAGGAATAATTTTATTTAAAGATAGGGAAAACTATATATTATAGTCATGTAGAGAGTAATGTTGTCATATAATTCATGGTGCATAAGGAATGTCAAATTTACAGCAAGTGGCATCCTACATTTATCACATAGGGTGTCCTATAGTTTAAATTCATCTGGATAGGATTGTTGGAATATACATCTTGTCACATAAGGTATATCTTTTTTGGAGAAAAGGTAATATTACATTTGAATCATAGGGAGTACTACAGAATAGAGTCATATAGATAATATTGTTAGGCATAATGTTAATTGTAATTGTTGGTGTTTGAACATACACAAGAGAGGCCCTTTCTTGATTAACCTGTCATTGGAGTTAGGTGATGGGGTTGGGATGAGTTCCTTGAGGAATGGTATAACTCATGATTCCCAAGGAATTGAGAATTTATAGCTCAAATAACAACATGGTATAGTGACCAAAAATATTTTGGAGGACTCAAGGTGTTTTATAAAGTACAGAGTAGTATCTAGAATCCTTGCAATATGTAAGGGGACTGACTGGGTGCTACAGGTGAAATGGAAAATGTAAACATCCCATCCTAAAAATTTCAGGGTGAAACTCTCCATTTTTTATGGGGGTTAGTGATGGATGAAAAGGGACCGACGTAGAGGTATAGACTGATGGGCATGATGGTATTAGATTCTTAAATTAAAGGGCTTCAAAATGCAAATTTTCACAGAGCATAGGCTCTCATGAATAATTGATATTCCATATCTTAGAGTCTCATAGAACAAGGTTATTTGAGGTGGTCACGATCTTGAGAAGTAATGGGTGTCATGGATCCCATGGTCTCATGGAGAAAATGGGCTTGACCGAGCATAGGGTCTCGTAGACCAAGGGGAATAATGGAGTTATGGGATTTGTAGAGATGAGGATCTCACGAAGCATCTTCATGAAGGGTGCTTACAGATCATAGAATTGCCTTAACAAAAGACACATTATTAAAAGTGTTATTTTCAATGGGTTTACACTTCTCAGAGCCTTGAAAAACCCAAATAGGGATCCCACCTTCAGAAAAAGAAGAGTCCTACACGAAGGGAATATCTTCATGGTGCTCCGGAGCACCATGAAATGGGATATTGGCCGTCAATGGGGTGGTGTGACCATGAGTATGAATGATGGTGAGCTGTATATTTATAGGTAGTGGATGTTAGAGGGATTAACTAAACTATCTGTGATGAAAAATGGAATTGTGAAGTACATAGGTTCACAATGGTTTGAGGAGACAAAGGGGAACCACGAAGGACATACATTCACATAGGTGTGTGAAGGAAAAGGGCTCCGCAAAGGAAATACATTCACAGTCATATCTGTAGTAAAAAGGGTTCTACGAAAGACATATGTTTTCAGTCGGCTCCATAAAGACAAAGGGCACAGTGAAGGACATATCTTCGAGGTTGGATCTGTGAAGGAACTCTGTAAATGGACTCTTCAAATCAGTTTTCCAGCACAACAACAAAGATCCACACTATTAATCTGTAACTCTGTAAGAGCTCTACGACCTATAAAATTAATGTTCTCAAAATGTTCTATGGTTTTAGATTATGGATGGATTCATTTTCTAGTGTCAAAAAATGACACCCCCCTTTGAATGGGATCCAATGAGGATGAGGAGGGAAAGGAAAACTGCATTATGAGGAAGCAACAAATGAAAATTCCTACCATGGGGTCAACTTTACCTCGATCACATTGAGGAAAATACAAATTAAATAGCTATTAAAACATGATCCAATGTTAGTGTTAGAGAAAAGTGAATATTGAAGGTCATTCACCTATATAAGAGTGATAAACAACATAATATGTGTTGTGATCGAAATTTGACATCGATCGCCATTTGGATCTTCCTGAATGAGAGGGATTGCGAATAGATAATAAAGGATATTTGAAAAGAGGAATTTATTCTCCCAGTGTGCCCTGTTGCATGATCGGGGTAAAGATAGTGGCGTTGGAATCAATATGAATAGTGGGAAGTGGAATGTGTGAATCATAATACCAAAAATTCGAAACAATTTAAATATTGCATGACAATTAAGGATAATTTTTGACCATGTTCAAAACATCGTGTCCCTAGTTTGTTATATAGAAATGTGGATAACAAATGAAGTATGAACACAGAACATGTTCACAACATTAGGCCTATCTTGAAATTTCATCCGTAGTATTTTAGAACGTTGGCTCAGGATAGAAGGCAAGCATACACCAAAAATATTTACTGTTAAGGAGTTCTTTCAAGCATTAAAGGAACGAGGATCTGAATAATGGGCATGACGATAATGGTTATGAGGTTATGGGTTTTTCAAATGGAGTAAAAAACTTATTAAATTATGCCACCATGATAAAAGAACATTTGGTGAGTGTATCAGTATGTGCTGTGATCAGAGATAATTTCATAAAGGACCTCTCTGTTGAGGACCTAAAAAGAATTCTAGTTTTAGAGCATGAAAATGTGGACGATTGATACATATTTTAATGTCATACAGTGAAATAGATGAAAATAATACTTTAATGTCATATGACTAGGATGTTGCACATAGTTTTACAGTCAGACCGGTTGGGCCAAGGCCCCTTGTTTAATGTAATGTTGCACGAGCTGTAGGCTCATAATTTAAGGTCATAGAGACTGGATCATGATCGGATCTGAGGGGTTGGAAGGTCTAATAACCCTAGGTATGGGCTCGAGGATAAATTCTTAGTCATCTCTACATATCACATAAAGATAAGATTCAATCCAAACATAGTTCATGATCACAATGTAGTCTGAGACCAACACTGGTAGGGGGGATCCTTCTTGTAGAGGAAGCTGATGCATCTTATAACTGTCAGGGGGAATCCTAAACATGTTCAAGGTAGGGATGTAGTTTTAAGTCATGCGTTGAAGAAATGACTATCCAAAAAGGGAATTTGATATGTAGTACAAATCTAGACGTGAATGTGGAGAGTAAGAGTCAGTATCACACAACGTATTCTCAATGCGATGTTTTTCGTCCACAAACCATAGGAGGCCTAACATGGGTCTATACCCAATGGATTATATTTGGGAGTTCCTACGTACAACATAAGGATGAGAATCAAGAAATATGTAGTTCTAAAAGTGCAGTTTAACATCAAGTTGGATGAGATGTATGTGTGGTATGGCTGCGCCAGTACACGTCACATCAAAACTAGTAAGCCCATATGGGTTGTGCTTGATGTGGGAATGAATGAACAATGATGCTATTTTCATTCTATTGGGAGGAAAACATTGGAAAAATGTAATTCTAGTCCACTGACATATCAAAATCACCGACCCAACTATTTAACTAGCATAAATTCATAATGGGGTAAAACTACGTGTGTGGGGATTCTACTTGTATATTAGAGAGTGGAATCATGTGGATCACGACGCTTGATATATGGATATCAATGATGGGGGAGTGATGATAGGGGATAAATATTGTTCGTGTTCTTAACACTACATGTGTGTTATGCTATCCTAGCACGGGGATATAAAAATGAGGGTCAACCACTGACCATGTTTGAAACATAGGACCTGTCACAAAATGTGTTAGCCTGATAGAAATATTTATTGATAAGTGGTTACCATGCACAATGAATAACTTGGAATACATTATAATTGTGACATGGTTATATTCCATATTACTTATGATTCAGTATTTCATTATCCAAAATTTTCACAATCATAGTGGACACATCAAACATATTTATTTTAGAGATGAAATATATATATTTTTTATCTTATATTATTTTTACTGACCTTTTATTTTGAAATTTCTATGAGAATGTAACTTATCCTATTGGTTTCTGCATCAAATATTTCATATTCAATGATATGAATTAATAGGTTTAAAGAATAAATGTCAATGTGAACAATTTCCTCAAATGATTCCCCATTAAAATTAGTGAATCCTTAATGTTGGTCAATTTTTTGGATATATTTCTAGGAATTTTGACATTTTTAGATTCACCTTCAGTGGATTAAGTAAAATGATTTTTATAATAAAAATTATTTTATTTTTGGGTTTTATTTTAATAATTTTTTACATGGTTGGGTGTTTTTGGTTATTATTATAGATTCACAATATAATCATTTCATACATTCTCCTAGTAGATCAAATAGAAAATCATTCACAATAATGTTGTTTATATAATAAAAACATAGAAATAAAAGTTCTTATTTAATAATTAATCAACATTCGAAAATAAAATGTATCAATAAATATTGATAAATAATAATACCGGGGTGTAAAATGTTTTGTGTAATGAAATAGAAACACTGTAGATAATAAAAATCATCATTTGGATGGATCTAACATTTAGAAAAACCATAACGAAAAATCCTTTGGGGGTGCGGAATTTGATGTTGACTCGAACAAAGCATCAAAAAATAATGCTATATTTGATAAAGAACAAAGGGAAATCAACATAAAAACTATAAAACACCAATAAAAATAAATGTAAATTCCATAATGGAGTATTAAAATATAAAATTTTATTTTTATTACTCCATAATAAATAAAATCATTTAATATTTTTAATTGGGACATCAATAAAAGGTCATAAAATAGAGGTTTTACAAGGTATGGAATGTTCCTACAATATATAAAAAAATAACAATATTATACTATATTATTAACATAATAATTTTTTAATATTTTTTAAATAAGGAGGTGGGGAATAATCACACATGTGTATCATGCCTTTGATATTTGGATATGTCTCGTCTATGTATCATATTTCTTCAACCCTATTACACCGCATATGTATAATTTTTATGACCATAGTGATCTAGAAAATATCTTATTTGAGGATAACTCTATTTATTTATATTATATATATATTTGTTATTATGTTTTTTTGTTTACCCCGGTATTCATTTTTTAATCATATTTAATAAACCTTATATATTTTTAATAATAAATAGATTTGATATTGTAATTTAAATCAACTTTATTTTGATTTCCTATTCCATGACAATGATAATAGATAAAATATATCACTGTATAAATTAAAATTGTGAATGATAAGAGTTTATTTGGAAATTTATTTATCACATTAAATTTATTAATTCCTATTAATTCATAATTCCACACCATATAAATATTATGTAATGTTATTTTTAATTCCTTAAATATATTTTTTTCTATAAAATTAATCTATGATGAAATAAATTTCAGGGGATCACAGTTGTAACGTCCCCATCCTGGAAGCCACTAAACCGGTGCTCCGAGCCAGGTGGTTACATGACCTTAAGCATGCCTCCCCATATTCCAAAGGATTCCGACTAGCAGTGGGGGTCTTTTGGGTTATGTGGGGAGACCATACCCCCTTTTAATCAGAGTAAGCAAAATAGAAATACAAAATAAATGAAATAATAACCAATAAACAAGGAACATCTATAACAACCATTTAAAATAATAAAAATTCCATGTCATAATACAAGTTCTAGAGTGAATAAAAACCCAAAATAAGGACAACGACCAAAATCCCCAAAATGGTCCTGAATCCAAGTTCGGATCCTCAAACTTTGTCTACAAAATATCCAGTATGAACAGGTAGTGCTTGTAAAAGGAATATGAATGATAATTTCCTTGTAATTAATTAAGGTCCCATTAACAAGTTCATAGTCAAGCCATTTCCTCTTTCATTTCCATTCTTTCACACCATTTATCATCACTTACCATTTCATCACATATCCATGGGTTAATCACATACATTATATTACATGTGCCTAAGTCCAAAAATCACATTCATGAGGGTAAAATGATCGTTATCCTATCTCACTAGGACTAACCCCCTCATAGTAACCATAACCTCACCACGAAGCCTCAGTCTGGTTGGATGCAACTATTAGGAGAATAGACCCTCAATCCCCTTTTCTAACTCGTGCATTTAGGGTGGAGTTTAAAACCACTGTCTTTGCTTAACCCATGGGCGTAAAACCTCAGGTCATACCCCACTCTATGATTCCATGGGAACATGATTATATATATAAGAAACCATCAACCATCCAAACCATTGACCTTCAGCAACACAATTCACAACAACCCACTTGAGAATTCACATTATGCCTTAACCCAATAACACATTACCATTTCACATCATTTAACCATTCACCCAATTCTAATGTGTTATTCCTATCTCACTATGAATTCATCATTATACCCATAACCTATCCAGGTATGGTCATAAATCAGTTTACAATTTAACCCATTTAACACGTCCATCATCCCATGAATCAACCATTCATGCCAACTTGTTTATCAAGGCTCTACAATTCATTACAACAAGGTCACCTGTTTAATATCAATCCCTATGTTCGGGAAAAGTCAGAACAACCCATGGATGGCCCTATATTAGTTCAAGTCAATCCCGACACATCCCACGGGGATTGTGAGGGTTACCATTTTCCATTTTAACCATCATTAGTACTAAACATGCCAAGGTTATTCAAAACATAACAATGTGAAAAATGAATATATTAAACATGAACAAATATAAAAATAACTATGGGATATCACTTGTAGACGAACTACCTCAAAACTGCGGTTTAATGCTCTCTCAATCGAGTCCATAGACCTCGATCCGACCAACCTTTGGAGATTAAACATAAAACTCACACAAAAGATAGGTTTTTAGAGCTTTAGAACAAGAGGGAGAAAAGATACAAACTCTAAACCAAAAAGAGAATCAAGGATGTGATTATCCTTACTGGGAGATTTGATCCGTAACCAACAATACAAAAAACTCCTTAGAAACGAGGGAGATCAATCTCTTAGAGCTCTTGGGTGATTTGGTTGGTTCCAAGGTAGAAGGAGCAATGGAGAGGAAATCCCGAGTTTGGGTTTAAATTCCCATAGTGGAAAACTTGTAAATTTTCCCATCTTTAAGTGGCCGCATGATTTAGCCACACAGTTTAAAAAACTGTGTGCAAACCTTGCACACGCTTCTTCTTGAAGGAGAAGGGTCGCACGGTTTTTCCTGGGAAGGAGGCACAATTTTCCCTAGTCGTGCGCATGTCGTGCGCCATGGATTCTCTTGCCTATATTTCCTTTAATCTGTGCCTCAAGCCCCCAGAAAACCCTCAAGGCCTCTCACACCTTCAGAAGACAACCCTTGTAGCCTGAAACAAGGGATTCAAACAAAACATAATGAACAACGTACCTCCCCAAAAACAGGGATCCTACAACCTCCCCACCTTATAATGGCTCGTCCTCGAGCCGAGTTTACAATCCTCATTGATCCACTGAAGAGAAGAGTTCGGGCCACTGAACCCTCATATTCAATTCCCGATCCCATGTTTCTTCATGAACTTTCCCATACTGCCATAGTACTTGCACCAATGGCACAACCATGCCTCGCAATAACATTCACTACGATCCACCACACGAATGTGATACTGCTCAGAGGATGCATCAGCCTCAAGCTCCACATCCTCAATATAAAACACATGAGATGGGTCAGGGTGATACCGTCTACGCTGCGACACATGAAACACATCATTCATCCCACCATAACGATGTTAAAGATCCAATTGGTAACCCACTGGTCCGATCCTCTCCACAATCTCTAAAGGTCCCACTTACATGGGCACCAACTTACTCTGCTTCCGAATCTGATGGTTACCCAACCTTTGTGACACCCAAAGGAACACTTTATCACCCACCCCAAACTCAAGGGGTCTACGCCTCCGATCTGTATACGAATTCTACCTACTCTGAGTCGTAGCCATCTGCTTCCTGATCAACCTAACATTCTATGATTTCTCCTGCAAAAGACTTTCCCCCAACCACTCGGATTCACCAATATCTAGCCAACATAACGAAGATCTACATGGCCTCCCATAGAGTTCCTCAAACAGTTCCATCTGAATTGTAGCCTGAAAAATGTTGTTGTAGGAAAAATCAACTAACGATTGGTGCCTCTCCCAAGAACCACAAATGTCCAAGTCACACGCTCTAAACATGTCTTCCAACACATGGATCATACGTTCCGACTTCCCGTCCGTCTGCGGGTGGAAATCCATACTTAAAAACACCTGCGTATTAAGTGCCTTCTACAACCCATCCCAGAAACGCGATGTGAAAAGAGGATCTCGGTATGAAACCATGGTTTTCAGAACACCATGCAACCACACTATTTCCCTAACATACAGCTTACCCAACTGGTCTACTGTATAGGTCTCCTGAATTAGTAAGAAATGAGTCACTTTTGTTAACTGATCCACAACCAACCAGATTGCATCATTCATCCACGGTGTCCTCGAAAGTCCCACAACAAAATCCATTGTTACATCACCCCACTTCAATTCCTAAATGGGTAGTGGATGCAACAAACCACATGGGTGTTGATGTTTGGCCTTCACCTTATGACAGGTTAGCCACCGTGACACAAAGCCCACAACTTCGTTCTTCAACCCATGCCACCAAAACTACCTTCGTAGATCACAGTACATGTTGGAAAAACTAGGATGCACTTCCCACATTGATGAGTGGAACTCATGCATCAATTCTTCCCGTACACACTTTGGCAAAACCATGCAATCCCAAACACAAACAACACCTTCCACATTGACAACCCAACCAGAAGGTAGCTCCCCACCATTAAGCTTTTTTTTCGTGATCAAACACTCAAGATCATCATGCTTCCCTTCCTTAACGTGACTCATAAGCATTTACTCCATCGCTAAGGAAGTAATAGTGACCTAACCACTCTCCTCCTACACCTCCAAGTGCATTTCTGTAAACAAAGCCATCACCTTCCTCTCAGTGATGGACTCTTTAACGACGTGATCCTAAACCTTTCTATTCAGAGTATCAGCAACACTATTTCCCTTTCTTGGCATGTACACCAACTCAAAGTCAAAATACTAGAGATATTCAACCCATATTCACTGTCGACGATTTAGATCCCGCTGTGAGAGGATTGACTTTAATCTTTTATGGTCGGTAAACCCTATAAACCATTCTTCCAACAGATAGTGCCTCCAACACTTCAAGGTGTACACTATTGCTGCCAACTCAAGGTCATGAGTGAGATAGTTCCACTCATGGGATCTCAACTGCCTCGACCCATAAGCCACAACCTACTCATCCTTCATCAACACAACCCCATGTACGACTCCGGACGCATCAAAAAACACAATTTTCTTCTTACCCGGCTATGGTAAGATCAACATAAGTGCAGTCGTCAACTGTTCCTTCAACTCTTGGATGGAATTATCAAAAGCCTCAGACCACTCGAACCCGATTCCCTTCTTGGTCAAGCCCGATTTTGGTGCTACCAAGCGAGAGGAATCCTGAATGAACCTTCGGTAATACCCGACCTAACAGAGAAAACTCCGAACATCAGAATCACTGGTGGGCTGCTCCCAAGATACAACTACTTGCACTTTCTCTGGATCTACTAACACACCTGCCTCCAATATAATGTGACATAGAAAATGCACCTCACCTATCCAGAATTGACTCTTTGATAGGTTAGCAAATAGGTGATTCTCTCTTAGCGTACCCAAGATGATGTTAAGATGTTGGGAATGTTCGTCATGAGTTTTCAAGTACACTAAGATATCGTCAACAAAGACAACCATGAAATGATCTAGATAGGGATGAATGATTTGGTTCATCAAATCCATAAACACCACCGGTGCATTGCTCAAGCCAAAATACATTACCACAAACTCAAACAACCTGTACCGACTCTGGAAAGCTATGTGCGGTATGTCAGAAGACGTCACCCTCAGCTGGTGATAACCCAACCTCGGATCAATCATAGAAAACACTGATTCACCCCT
Organism: Viscum album; assembly: GCA_963277665.1. Taxonomy (NCBI): domain Eukaryota; kingdom Viridiplantae; phylum Streptophyta; class Magnoliopsida; order Santalales; family Viscaceae; genus Viscum; species Viscum album. The sequence goes on along the minus strand of OY728129.1, from coordinate 18,773,910 downwards.
CAAATGATTGAACATGTCATCAATTCTTGGAATAGGGTACCAATTTTTCATCGTCATCTGATTCAAATTTTGATATTCAACACACAGCCTCAACAACCCATCAGCCTTCTTTCCAAAAAGAACAGGAGATCCCCTAGGAGACATACTAGGATGGATAAAGTCTTTACACTCCATCACCTCAAACTGATACTTCAGTTCCTAGTGTTCTGCCTATGCAATTTGGTATGGTGGAATCAAAACTGGCACTACTCCTGGGAGCCACTCGATTGTGAACTCATCATCACTCTCAGGGGGTAACCCCGAAAAATCCTCAGGAAAAACAACTTGAAATCAATACACCATAGTAGGGAAAATAGACTACTTCCCTCTTTCATTATCATCAATCATGAGACATGCCACTCGAGACGTGAGTCCACTCAACCGCTGACCAAACAGTTCTGCACGACTTTCTCGAATATCCCATTCACCACGGTGGATATAAGCATCACCCTCAAGCAACCAAAACTATGCTCTGTGATGATAACAATATATTTGATCCTGATAAAACACCATCCGATCCATTCCGAAGATTAGGTCAAACCCTAAAATCATGAGAATGAACGAGTCCCATAGAAAATGATACCCACCAACTCCCAAAGAACATCCATTACACTACTTGGTATCCTCAACCCGAACCCCCCAATATAGTGTCAATTGACATAAATCCACACACCCTCTGCACACGTAATCCTAGCACTACCACAAGTTGAGCAGAGATAAAATAGTGTGTGTCACCTGTGTCAAAAAATGCACTAGTATGAGTATAAGCTACAAGGATCGTACCTAGAACAATCGATGGTCCATACTCACCATCCCCAGGCACAAATTGAACTGCCTAAAGCTGACCTTCACCTCTACCCATGACTCCAGCCTGAGTACTCTTTGCTACACTGACTTGTTGGTGTGGGAAATATTGCCCTGGAGTTCCACATCCACAGCCCCTACCAGTACGGCCCGTGGATCTCCAAATGCCTTCCTGATACGGGGAAACTTGTCCCCTTCTCCTACCAGAAACCTTCTTTTCACCATCATGCTCACCCGCCGTCCAAGGGTTCCTGAAGAACCTCTGCACATGCCCCATCCTAACGCACGAACGACACTCAACTGGTGGACGAGGACACTGACAATGCGTATGCCCTTGCCAACCATACTGATAGCAGAACACCAGATTCCCACTCTGAGAGGCTGACCCTCTATTCCAGCCACATTGCACACTTCCTCCATGCTGTGAGCTCTCATGGCGTTGCTTTCGACATCCTGTAGCTGCACCACTCATCTGTCCTACTGACTCCACAAGCCCACTACTCGATGATCCCTTTAGGTTTCTTTCCGTGATTAGTGCATGATCTACTACCTCTGTAAACCTCTTGAAGGGGAAGATATTTACTTGAGACCTGATCTCATATCTCAGACCATCCTAGAAACGCTTTGCTACGGCTACCTCATAACCTGCTAACACTGGGACAAAGCATCTCAAATCAGTGAAGCAACTAGCATAGTCCATCACCGATAGCGATCCCGGAGTTAGGCTCAGAAACTCTGCATCTCGCTCCTGCCTCAATGTCTCTGGGTAGAAATGCTCCAACATGGATTCCTGAAAAACCTTCCATGACATTCCCTCAACCGGCTCATTTAGAGCCTGAATGTCCCACCAACGCCTAACCTGGCTCCATAGCATATAAATGGAGAGATTTACTCGCTTTTCAACTTGGGTCTCCAAATGTCCTAGTATCTTCTGGACAGACTCTAAACAGTACTCTCCTGCTTCTGGCCCACCCTCTCCGGTGAAGGTCGGAGGGTGTTGTAGCTAGAACTCCCTGGTCAGCTCAAACATACTTATTGTAACCCGCCATGGGTCCTGCTCCATCATCTTCATAAGGCGAGCCAATTTCACCCTAAACTAGTCCTCTATACCTTCATTGATCACCAAATTTTATCTCTCTTCTATGGAGGAGTGTTCTCAGCAACATCCTATCATTTCCCAACTGGTATCCGATGTCATGGTGGCATTTATCTACATTTCCAAGAATGAGATTTAGAACTCATACCATAAAACATTCACAAATTCATCAAAATCTCTTTAATAGCTACAAAAATTTACTTGTTTTATTTCATTCTTCTCATTATTCCTTGGTTTCTTGAAATGCACAATGCACCCTAATTTCCTACCTCACACACCCATCCCGCGCGTGTTCATAACACAATGCATGTCACATATCTCCCTCAGTTCTTACAATGATGAATGAATGCGAATCCTCATTCTGTTAAGGCCACGATCCATGTATCATAAAACAGTAACATCAAACCATAAGAGCATCACCCAATAGTGAAATATCATCAACTGTAACATCACACAACCAAGAACAACATTTCCACTTAGGGTGACATGGGTTTTCCCCGGTAAATTAGTTAGCTACTCCCATGAATGAGCTCATTACCAAGGCCCAACACCGCTTAACCCTTGGATACCTATCCCAAATAACAAGACCTCAGATAAGGAGAAGAAAGACCTCCTCTGATACCACTTTGTAACGTCTCCGGCATGGATTCCACTAAACCGGTGCTCTATACCAGGTGGTTACATAACCTTAAGCACGCCTTCCCATACGCCAAAGGCTGCCGACAAGTGGTAGGGGTCTATGGGGTTATGTGGGGAGACTATACCCCCTTTTTATCAGATTAAGTACAACAGAAATACCAAATAGAAGAAACAATAACCAATAAACAAGGACATGTATAAAAACCATTTCCAATAATAAATATGCCATGTCATACTACATGTGCTAGAGTGAACAAATATCCAAAATAAGGAAAATGGCCAAAATCACCAAAATGGTCTTGACTCGAAGTCCGAATCCTCCACAATGTGCCACCCATGTCCACTCACTATCTAGCAAGGAACCTTCCCCTTCTCCCAACCTGCAATCATGAAGTCTGCTCGAGTATCCAATGGTGGCCAAAGTAGGGTGTGAGTACAAATCAGTAGGCCACCACCAACTGTGTCTACAAACAATCCACTCTGAACAGGTAGTGCATGAAAAATGAATATGAATGATTATTACCAAGTAATTAATTAATGTTCCATTAACTAGTTTAGAGTCAAGCCATTTCCACTTCCAGAAACATTCTTTCACACCATTTATCATCACTTACCATTTCATCACATTTCCATGGGTTAATCACATGCATTATGTTACATGGGTATACGGCCAACAATCACATGAAAGAGGGTAAACACATCATTATCCTATCTCACTAGGACCAACCCCCTCATAGAAAACATAACCTCACCTTGAAGCCATAGTCAGGGAGGATGTAACAGTTAGGAGAATAGACCCTCAATCCCCATTCCTAACCCATGCATTTAGGGTGGAGTTTAGAACCTCAGTCTTAGATCAAATCATGGGTGTATATCCTCATGTCATACCCCTCTCTATGAAGCCATGTGCACATTCCTATATATAAAAGTAACCATCAACCATCCAAACCATTTCCCTTCAGCATCTCTATTGACAACAACCCACTTAGGAATTCACATTATGCCTTAACCCATTAACACATTCCCATTCCACATTATTTATCCATTCACCCAATTCCCATGTTTTAGGCCTATCTCACTAAGAATTCCTCATTAAACACATAACATATCCCGTTATGGTCTTAAATAAGTTTACACTTTAATCCATTTAACCAGTTCATCATCCCATTAATCAACCATTCATGCCAACATGTTTATCAAGGCTCTACAATTCATTAAAAGGAGGTCACTTGTCTAATATCAATCCATAATTCCGGGAAGCGCCGACACATCCCATGGATGGCCCAATATTAGGTCAATTCAATCACAACACATCCCACGGGGATCGTTAGGGTTCCCATTTTCCATGTTAGACATCATTAGTACCAAACTGGCCAAGGTTATTCAAAACATAACCAAGGAGAAACAAGAACATAATTAAACATTCAAAAATAATCAAGTAACTATGGGATATAACTTTTACACCATCTACCTCGAAACCGCGGTTGAACACACTCTCCATCGAGTCCTTAGACCCCAATCCGACCAACATTTGAAGCTTCAACCTATGACTCACCAAAAAGCTAGGGTTTTAGAGCTTCGAAACAAGTGAGAGAGAAGATACAAACCCTAAACCAAAAAGAGAATCATGTATGGGAATAGCCTCACCCAATGCTTTGATCTGCCACCAAAAACACCAAAAACACCTTAGAAACGAGGGAGATCGATCTCTTGGAGCTCTTGGGTGATTTGGTTCGTTCCAAGGGAGACGAATGAAGAATGGAGAGGAAATCCCAAGTTGGGGTTCAAAATCATGGAGTAGAAAACATGTAATTTTTTCCAACATTATGTGGCCACACAGTTTAGCCACACGGTTTGACAAACCATGCGCAAACAGTGCACATGCTACTACCCAGAGGAGAAGGGTTGCACTTTGTTTCCTAGGCAGGGTGCATGGTTTACCCTGGCTGTGCGCATGGCGTGCGCCGTCGCTTCTCTTGCCCAAATATCCTTTCATTCATGCCCTGAGCCCCCAGAACACCCCCAAGGCCTCTCACATCTTCATGAGACATCCCATGATGCCCGAAATAGGGAATTTAACCAAAACAAAATGAAAAACATACCTTCCCAAAAATCGGTATCTTCAACCATCATTCCATTTTGTATATACCATTGCTAATAAGGTTTATTATTTTGATAGGGGATTAATTATTAAGGATATTAATGTGATTAATGAATTGATTAATTGAGATCTATAATTTTGGTTGATTTATTTAGAGGTAATTTTGAAAAAAAAATCATTATTCAATTTATTTAATTTTATATGGATTGGGTTAATTTTATTATTGATTCCGTATTTTAATATCCATGATTACGTGCAGTTGGGGTTGTATTTTGGTGGAAATGTAACTATATAATCCACCATCAAATCCCATGTTCGAAAGCCAGTAATAGAAAATATCATGAAGAGAATTCTTATGTCCAATGGAATAAAAAAGTGTCTCAGACATCTTCTTTATAGACTAGAGAGGGGATCATCGAGCGTAGAAATGATCTCGACATGGTTTATAGTGGACATAGGTGATTTTAATTCTTATACAATGAAACGGACTTGGGTCCTCAACAGCAAAGACAACATCTTCCATATGTGGGAAAACACTTTTCATTGATAGTGATGCCTTGTTGAAATAATTCATTACTGGGTGGGAAGACATTGGGCTGTGGAAGTCATCGATTTCTTGGTGACAAGCCTTCTCAGAATGATTTATAGTAGACATATAATTGTGTTTCAACTAACAAAATAATATGGGACTCATACATATTTGAATATACATAGGGATTTGGAGAAAAAATATCTTATTTTAGTAGGTATAATGATTTTGATGAATGAGAGGGTATGGATAATGAATTAGTACTATTCTCTATGACTCCTTATAGAAAGTATTGATAGGGATACATCTATATAATGTTAGGTTTGTATCATAAATGTAACAATTTCAAAGGGTTGGGGACATTATACAGATTTAGGTGATTAGGAACTCTAGGTTTATGTCCATAGTCCATGTACCAATTTTGACAATCGGTCGGGTAGGGGTTCCTCATCAACCGAATAAAAAATGGACATCATCATAAAAAAATACAAATTATAATGTACTTCACACTTTCAGAACTATTAATGATTATAATACTAATTACTTTATTATTTAAAATATATTTTATCATATTATGTGTTATAATTTATGTCACGGTTGATACATAGGACTTATAGACCACTATATCATGATTGGATATATTATGAATGATATTAATGAGAAAATACATATAAATATGATTTTGGAATTTTAGAGTCTATCCCTTTATCTATAAAATCACAAAAATAGAAAATTATTTTAATCTAATAGAATCCAAGACCAAAAATGATATATAAGATACATTATAGACCGATTTTTCATTCCTAACATATTAATTTTTATAAGAAACCAGTTCTTAATTTTGAGGTACGAGTTTCTTCTTTTCTCTTTTCTTTAAGTGTTTTTGAGAAAATATGGAAAATGGGAAAAAATCCCAAATTTTGGAAAGTACATGCCGTGTACTTTTCCACATGCCGTGTACTTCTGGCAGTGTGGGATGAATACACAGGGCGTGTGGCCATGTCAACAATGAAGGGTGTAGGAACTGGCTATATGTCGTGTTGTGGCCCCTTACACGCCGTGTAGTATGTCGGCAGGTGAATAGTAAGGTAGTGGCCAGATGTGCGACAGCACACGCCATTTGCTCGTGAAGACACTTCATGTAGTGATGTCGGCAGGTGAACAGTGCCACGCTGGTGGGAAGCTGCCAGAGGAACAGAATAAAAAATGGGAATTACATGCCGTATACTCGGAAGTTCATGTTGTGTACTTTGTTTGTTTCACTTAAAATGGCCAGTAGCCTCCCCTGTTCACTGGGAAGGCTTAGAATTGGAAGAGGGAGATCAAGAGAGGAGGTTGAAGATTTTCAGATTCGCCGAGCGCATGTCTGGCATCCATTTCTGACTCAGATGATCTCATTGGAACCACACAGGTATTCCCTCCCTTCCCCTTAAGAAGTTCATTCCAATTCTTCCCCTAAAGGGAGTAATTTAAGATTAAATGGAGTTTCTTCTACATCAGATCTGCGATGTTCTTGGGCGTTTCTAGAATTGATGTTCACATATAACAATCTTTGGCGTTAAAGGTATGTGTCTTGGTGTTTATTTTCCAACTGTCACGTGTTTTCTGTGTTTTTGAGCTAGAGACCAATATATGGGGTGTCGAGTGGTTGTGGTCGTGGATAAATTAAATAACTAGAATTGTATATGTTATTAAACAAACATGTAAAACTATTGTTTGGTATCAGTGCTTGGATCCAGGACCACCCCGGGGATGCATTCCTATGTTTAGCCATTTGGCCAGGATACCCGAGGGAATGCCTAGTTTATTTATGCCTTTAACATAATGATTGTAGAATTTCCTTGAGAGTAATTGCTTTTGTAATGTTTGGTTACATGTTGGGTATGGCCTGGTTACCTATTTAGCCTAAGGGCGGTGTTGTTATTGTCCTATGAGCATTGTACTACTAAGCCTATGGGAAACTTCTTTCGTGCCTGTGGGAAGCTGATTCTATGCCTGTGGGTGACACTTCTTATGCCCATGGGAAATATTCCTATGCCTGTGGGAAGATTCTTGGGAGTGGATTCTCTTTACCTGAAGGTAGGATTTGGACGTGTCTGAGGACATTGGCTATTTATTTAGAATTCTTATTATGGTGATATTTTAAATTAAAGGATTAAATGGATATTAAAATGGAAATATAACTGCTTAAGTTAGTTACTTTCAGTACGGCTTAATTTATTGCATTTTACTACTACACACTATTGTTGCATGCTTTCACACAGTTGGGAAGGAGCCTTTGGTTAGTTCCTAATAGGGATTTATTTATCACACCCTATTTGGGTCACGCTTTTTGGCCAAAACAGATTACGTTTCTGCAGGTGTAGATAAAGGCAAGGGTCCCTACATGGGTGCTTGATTGATGTTGAGGTGTAGGAGAGCATGGGACCGAGCATTTGCTCGCGATCCCGTTGGCTATTCTATTTTTTTGTACTTTTACTTCAGTTTTATTGTATTGTATTGCAGTGTAACATGTTTGGGATGTTTTATAAAATAGTGACATGCTGCATGTTCATATATAAATATGACAACTGGTTTCTATTTTTGTTATCTGTTATCCATTGCATTTATATATACTATTATTGCTTCCACTATTTTTGTATTTTTACACTATATTCTGCAGCACTACACTTTGAAAAATGAGGGCATAGTTTCCCCACTACCAGACCTAGGCCCTTGGTGCTAGTCGGCAGCCTTTGGCGTTTTGGGAAATGTGCTTGAGGTAATGTGGCCAACCTGGTTCGGGGAACCGTTGAGTGGCACCCGGAATCAAGATGTTACAAAGTGGAATCAGAGGTGTTCTTATCATTGACATTCTATTTGGAGCCTTAGTTAGGGATAGGATGGGAACAGTAGTTTGTAATAAGCTATGCCTGGGCGTAGCTAACCTGTGTACCAGGAAAATCCAATTTACCTCGTGTTGTAATTTTATTGATTTTTCAATTTTACAGTTGAATTGATTTCCACCGAAGGGTGACACACTTGAATTGTGATATTTATTTTTTATCCTTGGGTTCTATTTAGTTGCAACCTGATGAGATGAGGGTATTCCTTCTCATGAATCATTTAGGCACATGCTAGAAATCACATGCCATGCATAGTTCCATACCATGTAGGTGCATTTGAAATTTCATGTTGTTGTGATAGTTATTGTGCAAGTATAGAATGGTATCATGATCGCTTCATGATAAATACCTGTTATGTAATAGTGTATTTCTGTATGAGCATGTTTATATAATGGACGCCAAACATTGGTTTTTGGGGAGTATGAGCCCTCATTGACTGGAATTTGGTGGATCATTGGGTGTTTACCGTATTTCGTATCACAGATAAGATGCCAAAATTTGATTCGTGGGGAGTATGGGCCCTCACGGACCGAAATTTGGCACTTAGGTGTTATTTTTCAGTGTTTTCTAGGTTGAAGAGATGTTTCTAAGGCATAGTGTCCAGAAACCCAGTATACACGCAGTGTAGTACTTTATACATTCCGTGTATGTTCTTCTGTTCAGGAAAAAAAATAAACTTTTTGAGTACACGCAGTGTACCCTAAGTACACAACGTGTAATCTCTTCCCGTGTCACAAACCGTGTGGGTGGAAAAAAGGGGAAGGGAAATGTTTGGGGCGAACACATCGTGTACCAGATATACACGCCATGTAGTGTTGACCCGGAGACCCGGTCGTATAACTAACAAACACGGGCCGATGTATTCATTTCTTGAACATGTTGTGTCAAGGATGAACATGACGTGTAGTGTGACCTAGGGAGACGACTGTGTAACTAACAACAAGGGTTGGTGAAAGCATTTCTTATACACGATTTGTGTATATAGAACATGCCATGTAGGTTGAGCCGTGTATCCGGCCGTGTGACTAACAACACAGGTTGGCGGAGCTCGTCTAATACACACCGTGTACCTCTGGTACATGCCGTGTAGTCTTGATCGAGGACAGACCGTGTGTACTTAGCAGTGTGACTGGGAAATGGGGTGATGTACAGGCCGTGTGTAGGTATAACACGCCCTGTAGTGTCAAGCTGAGTAGTCGGCCATATCACAAACGACATGGGCAGTTGGAAAATTACACCATACACGAAGTGTGGATTATATACACGCTGTGTAGTTTTGTTCAATAGGAGCCGTGTGGCTTGGCCATGTCGAAGGACCCGGGAATGGGAAGGGAAGTTAGATACACACCGTGTAGTCAGTATACATGTCATGTAGTCATGTTTTGAAAAACATTAAATTTGATCTTCCTCCTGTTCTTTTTTGGTTTTCTTCATTCTCGGTTATGATAATCTTGAATCTAAGGTGTGTTTTTGACCATGTAGAGTCATGCCGCCTAGACGACTGCACGTTGTTCTCTAGGAGAGCGGCAACGAGTATACTCTAGATATGGTTGGACATGGGCTAAAAGTGGATCCTACAATAGATCCAGATGTGACGCCAGCTACTATAACGGACATAGGCACAGATGTGCGGTTCCGTGAAGGCTTTATGCGGTTCATACAGACCTTTCATGGAGCACCGCCAACTGCCACATCTATGACTGAGATGACTTGTATATTCCAATAGCAGCATCCGCCTACATTTTCAAGGGATGGAGGACCTCAGGCTGCAAAGTCTTGGATAAGATCAATGTAGACTATTTTCGAGCATCTTGAGACGCCTCCAGGGTGGAGGGTCAAGCTCACGACGTACATGCTGCGTGATTTCGCCAAGAGGTGGTGGGATGTTACCACCCAGTCAGAGCATTACAGAGACATTGCGTTGGAAGATTTTCAGGAAGTCTCCTATGACTTCTACTTTCCAGAGATGATGAGGGTAGATAGACCTCAAGGGATCATGAATCTACAGCAGGGCGCTATGTCGGTGATGGACTATTTTTCTCTCTTTACAGAGCTTTAGCATTTTGCACCCGTTTTGGTGGGCGATGAGATGCCGAGAGCCAGACACATTGAGGATGGTCTTCATTATGATATCTGAGCACTGGTGAATGTTTTCAGGTATCCTACTATACATTCTATTATGAATCAGTTGCTGATTACAGAGAGGAACCTTAGAGAATCTATTGGTGTGGGCCAGGGCGGTTCATCACCAGTTACTGGTACTATTTCAACTAGTAAGGGGAAGAGATAGATGGAATTCTCTCAGGGTGGTAGTACTAGTCAGAATAATGATTCAGGTGGCCAGGTAAAATGCTACCAATGTGGCAGAGAGGGGTGTAAGAGGCCACATTGTCCACGCGACCCCGTGGACTGCTGAGCTTACGACAGGATGTGCCATCTACAATGCTTATGTAGGGTGTTTCCACTGATGGCTAATGAGAGGGGTTCTGTGAAAACTCCGGGTGCATGAGCAGCACTAGCATCTTCATACCAGTCAGGGAACTGGAATACGTTAGGGTGTGCAGGTAGAGATGGTGGTAATGGTCGTGGTAGCCAGACACCAGGATCACAGAGGTAGCAGGGTGGGACAGCTCAGTGTAGTCAGGCTGTGTCGTAGGGCCGCGACACTGGGCAGACATATGAAGTGCAATAGACACCGGAGGAGTAGGATCCCGGACCTTCTACAGCCAGAGGTACTCTTTTAGTAGCTTTTGTTTTATCATCAGTACTTTTCGATACGGGTGCTATACATAGTTTCATATATATACCCGTTGTGGAGAGACTTGGGCTCTGTGTTTCTACTTATTCTGATATCCTGATGCTAGACACTCCATTGGAGACTAGAATGGGTGGTGTGCGTCAGTGAAAAGAGTTCCTCCTTGAGGTTGGTGGGTGTCACATTATTTGGGACCTCTATGTCTTAGAGATGAAAGCTTATGATGTCATTCTCAGGATGGACTAGTCGTTTCCCTTTTGATCCTTTGTAGACTGCTATCATCGCATGTTGAGTTTAACGTCACCAGAGGGTAGTGAATTTCTATACAAGGGAAAATAGGATGTTCAAGTGAGTCGAGCTAGACCAGAGCATCATGGGTGAGGTGGAGTCACAGCCCAGATTTCGAGATTATATCTGGACGACCAGGGGACTTGTCAGAAAGATTTCCCTCTAGGGGTTGATCATTTCAGGGATGTCTTCCCGGAGGACTTTTCAGGTCTACCTCTAGATTGTGAGGTGGATTTCTCTATTTAACTTGTTCCTGGAGTAGCACCAATGTCCATTCCTCTTTATAGGATGTTTACGTCTGAGTTGAAGGATCTCAAGAGGTAGTTAGAGGAGTTACATGTAAAGGGTTTTATCAGAACCAGTACTTATCCTTGGGGATCTCCGGTCCTTTTTGCGAAAAAGGCGGACAGTACCCTCAGACTATGTGTGGTTTATTGGAAGCTGAACCAGTTGATAGTTAAGAACCGATACCCCTTGCCGAGGATCAATGAACTTTTTGATCAACTTCATGGAGCACGAGTGTTCTCGACGATTATCTTCAGATCTGGATATCATCAGCTGCGTGTTAGACCACCTGATATACCTCTCATAGATTTCAAGAGTAGGTATGGTCTATACGAGTATATGGCTATGCCATTCGGACTCACAAACGCACCATTAGTTTTCATGGCTCTGATGAATCGTGTGTTCCATCCTTATCTGGACTACTTTGTGGTAGTATTCATGGATGACATCTTGTTGTACTCTCACACTCAATACGACCTTGCCTCCCATCTTGAGATCATATTGAGTACACTGAGAGAGCATCATCTATATGATATGATCTCAAAGTTCCACTTTTGGATGGATTAGATTCACTTCCTGGGTCATATCATCTCATATGAAGTAGTTGCAGTAGACCCAGAGAAGGTAAGAGCAGCAGTTTCCTGGGAACATCCCAAGAACGTGATTGAGAAATAGAGTTTCTTATGGATGGTTGGTTACTACAGACATTTCATCCAGGACTTCTCCCGCTTAGCAGCACCGTTGATGAGTTTGACTAAGAAGGGTGTGAAGTTCATTTAGTCAGAAGATTTTGAGATAGCCTTTCAGGAACTGAAGGGAAGGTTAACATCAGCATCGATCTTGATACTCCCAGAGCAGGGGAAGAGCAATATAGTTTACTATCATGTATCAGGTGTTGGTCTGGGAGTAGTTTTGATGCAGGGAGATCGAGTTGTTGCATACAGGTCTCGGTAGTTGAGGCCACATGAGAGGAATTACCCAACACATGATCCCAAGTTAGTTGCAGTGGTTCATGCGTTAAGATGTTGGAGACATTATCTATTGGGAGAGAATTTTTTGGTTTATAACGATCACAAAAGTCTCAAGTATATCTTTAATCATCGTGACATGAATCTGAGAAAGTAATGGTAGGTCGAGTACCAACAGTCCTTTGATTTTGAGCTTGCCTATACACCTGGTAAAGGAAATGCAGTAGCTGATGCACTGAGCAGGAAGACTCAGATACAGGTTGTGCAGGAGGCCAGTGGTGAGTGGAAACTCATGGCTTTGTTCTCTGAGATACATTCGGAGGTGCATGATAGTTAGGGGAAGACATATCATTCCTCTAGTGTTGTGACTTATATCCTCCTGGATAGAGTGAGGATGTTACAAATATCTGATTTAGAAGGCCTAGTTCTACTGGAGTTAGCGGTAAGTGAGGACCCTCCTCTTGGTTGGACGATAGGCGATGAAGAGGTATTGGGTTTCCATGGACGAGTGTGGGTTCCATAGGATATACATGAGGAGATGATGCTTGAGTTTCATGATTTAGCTTGGGAAGTTAATAATGGGGTTACCAATATGTATTGTGACTTGAGACGTTAGTACTGGTGGCCGGGTATGAAGAAAGACGTAGTTGGTTTTGATACAATGTGTTCCACCTGTCAGCAGGTGCAGGCGGTGAATCAGAGGCCAGCCAAACTGTTACAGCTGTTAGCCATTCCGGAGTGGAAATGGGATGATGTCGCGATGTATATCGTGAATATTTTTTCGAGGTCACCTAAAGGCAATGATGCTCTGTGGGTTGTTGTGGAAAAACTCACGAAAGTATCTCACTTTTTTCCGATTAAGGAGACCTTCGGTGTTGGAGAGATCAAAAATTTTTATATCGAAGAGATCATATGTCTTCATGGGGTCCCGCGTTCCATCGTTTTAGATAGGGATGCTCGTTTTATACCTTGTTTTTAGTAGATTTTTCAAAGGGAACTGGGTACAAAGGTATTTCTAAGAATAGCTTACCACCCTCAGACTGATGGCCAGTCAGAGCGTACGATATAGATGCTATAGGACAAGTTGCGTGCATGCGTCGTAGACTTTGGGGGATCTTGGGAGAATCATATACCCCAAGTCGATTTTTCTTATAACAATAGTTTCTAGGAAACTATTGAGATGGAACCATACAAGGCTTTATATGGTAGTTCATGCCAATCACTTTTTTGCTGGTTAGAGACAGGTAAGGCAGCTTTACTGGGACCACGTCTCTTCTAGGATACTTTTGAGTAGGTACAGTTGATTAAGAAATGGATGGCTACCGTGCAGTCTCGTTCAATGTCTTATGGTGATCGCCGTAGACGACCTTTGGAGTTCGTGGTTGGGGATCAGGTTTCCATGCGTTTTTCGCTAAGGTTGGGACACAGATGGATTAGGAGACATGGTAAGCATTCACTGGGGTATATGGGGACATTTGAGATTCTAGAGAGAGTCGAGATGGTTTCCTATCTGTTGCAGTTACCACAGAGGTACTGAGCCCTGCATGAGGTCTTCCATGTATCTCAGTTGTGCCGCTATCATTCAGACCCGTCTCACGTCTTTCAGCCCGAGGAGGTCGACCTTCAGGTAGATGCGTCCTTTGAGGAGCATCAGATTCATATCGTTGATAGGAGAACGAAGGTTCTATGAGGCCGGTTAGTTCCTATCACATGGGTGCTATGGCAGCATGGCCGAGTGCAGGACAAAACCTGGGAGCGGGATACCGATGTACCTGCTCAGTGTCTAGATTTGTTCATAGCTTTATCATCACCCCACTTGGAAGTGAAATTTGGGGACAAATTTCTTTAAGGGGGGAAGCTTGTATGAACCCGGTTCTTACTTTTGAGGTACAAGTTTCTTGTTTTCTCTTTTCCTTAAGTGTTTTTGAGAAAATATGGAAAATGGGAAAAATTCCAAATTTTGGAAAAGTACACGTTGTGTACTTTTCTACACGCTGTGTACGTCTAGCCCTGTGGGATGAGTACATGGGGCATGTGGCCATGTCTCCAATGAAGGGTGTAATAACTGACTATGTGCCGTGTAGTCAGTGGGCATGCAAATAGTAAGGTGGTGGCCAGCTGTGCGACAGAACATGCCGTGTGCTCGTGAAGACACTTCATGTAGTCATGTCGGCAGGTGAACAGTGTCGCGCTGGCAGGAAGCCGCCAGAGGAACAGTTTAAAAAATGGGATGTAGACGTCATGTACTCGGATGTATAAGCCGTGTACATTGTTTTTTTCACTTAAAATGGGCACTAGCCTCCCCAGTTCACAGGTAAGTCTTAGAATAGGAAGAGGGAGCTCGGGAGAGGAGGCCAAAGTTTTGAAGATCTACCGAGTGCATGCCCGGAATTCGTTTCCACCTCAGACAATCTCGTTGGAACCAAGCGAGTTAGACCTCCCTTGTCATTAAGAAGTTCTTTCCAATTCTTCCCCTAATGGGAGTTATTTAAGATTAAATAGAGTTTCTTTTACACCAGATCTATGATATTCTTGGGAATTTCTTAAACCGACGTTCATGTAAAACGATCATTGGAATTAAAGGTAGGTGGCTTGGTGTTTATTTTTCAACTATCGTGTGTTTTGTGTGCTTTTGAGCTACGAACCCATATATGGGGTGTCGTGTGGCTGAGGCCGCAGCAATATTAAATACCTATAATTTTATAGGTGATTAATAAAAGTTGTAAAACTATTGTTTGGGATCAGTTCTTGGATCCATGTCCACCCCTAGGGTCTGTTCCTCTGTTTAGATGTTTGGCCAGGATACTTGAGGGTGTGCCATGTTTATTTATGCCTTTAAAGTAATGATTGTATAATTTCCTTGAGTGGAATTGCTTATGTACTGTTTGGTTACTTATTGGGCATGGCCCGATTACCTTTCTAGCCTGAGGGCAGTTTTGTGATTGGCTTGTGGGCATTGTACTACTTAGCCTGTGGTAAACTTCTTCCGTGCCTGTGGGCAGCTAATTCGGTGCCTGTGGGCAACACTTCTTATGCCCATGGGAAATATCCTTATGCCTGAGTGAAGATTGTTGGGGCCAGATTATCTTTACATGTTGGTAGGAGTTGTACGTGTTTGATGACATTGGATTTTTACATAAAATATTCACTATGGTGATATTTTAAATTAAATGATTAAATGGATATTAAAATGGAAATATAACTGGTTAATTTAGTTACTTTCAGTACTGCTTACTTTATTGAATTTTACTACTACACATTGTTGTTGCATACTTTCACACAGTTGGGCACATGCCATTGGTGGGTGCCTACTGGGGATTTATTTCTCACACCCTGTTTGGGTTATTCCTTTTGGCCCAAATAGATTACGTTTCTGCAGTTGTAGATAAGAGCAAGGGTCCCTACACGGGTGCTTGATTGCTGCTGAGGTGTAGGAGAGCATGGGACCGAGCATTGGATCATGATGTCGTTGGCTGTTCTGTTTTTCTTTTATGTACTTGTACATCCGTTGTATTTTTTTTTATTATAGTGTAACATGTTCTGGCTGTTTTATAGAATAGTGTCATGCTGCATCTTCATATATATATATGTGACTATTGGTTTCACTTTTTTTATCAGTTATCCATTGCAGTTATATATATTGTTACTACTTCCGCTGTTTTTGTATGTTTAAATTATATTCCATTGTGCTACACTTTGACAAATGAGGGCATAGTTTCCCCACTGTCAAACATGGGCCCTTGCTGCTAGTCGAGGGCTTTTGGCATTTGGGGAAATGCGCTTGAGGTCATGTGGGAAACCGGGATCGGGGAACCATTGAGTGGAACCTGGAATCAGGACGTTAGGATTTTATATTTTCTTGATCCATAATATTATAGGTTTGTCTTAAGAGATTGTCCCATGTAGATAATGGGATTATGTGTATTTTAAAACTGTATATATGAGGTATTAATATTGGATATGGGGGGAAGGAATCATATATAACCATTCAATGTCATTTATGTAACACCCTTTAAAATAAATAAATAAATTTTAAAATAATATATTTAAAAACAAAAGGAAAAATGACTGAAAATAGATTATTTTTTAAATCAGATTATATGAATCATTAGGAATGTTATATGGATTTATTATCCTCATAAATTATGATGGATTACCTGTTTGTAATATAATTCTCAATGGTTTTTAATTGTTTTTTATATTCTTTACCATTAATTGTACTAAATTTTTTGTCCTCCATTTGTATACTTCTTATTTTTTATATCAATAACTCCCAAACCCTCAAAATTTGTGTCATTTTAACCTTTTATAAAATAACTCATGTTTGTTATTTATTTTATTTATTATATAGTTGATATTTAATTAATCTATATTATTTTTATTAGGATTAATGTACTTGAGGTTTGATAATTTCTCTACTCAAATGTATATTCAATGGTGAGATGTACTATTCCACTATGTTATATCATAGATGGAATTTATATAAATAATAATTTGCAATATGTGAATGGAATTATATATGAGTTTATTCATTTCGACCAGAGAAGTAATATTTATGGCTGATTAATTATATAATAAATTGATTGAATGAATACATACAATTATTTTTTGATTCGTGGAATTTCATTCTTTATTGATAATTATAAGATTTTGGTGACTATGCTGATTGTTACCTAGAATGGTGGGATTTTCCTTGAGATAATGTGGATTAAATTGGTTTAAAGGAACATATTTTTTATGTTATTAATGTATTTGATAATTCATCAACATGAATTAAATTTTAATAATAATTTTATTGATTTTACTAAATTTTTATTTATATTCTCATAATATCTTTTTTCTTTATTTAATGGAAGGAAAACACATTTGAATTAGTTAAAATACTATTTTAGAATTTTGGAAAAATAATATTTTCATGTTTAAGGACATTAAATTTTGTGAAGAAACTAATAAAATGACTCATAAATATGATTATTGGTTTGGTTAAAAATGTAGATTAACTATAACATTCAATTAATGGAATAAATACATAATATTAATCACATTATACAATGTGAGATAATTTAAAAATATTTTAGAGGAGTGGTCACAATGAAAATCTATAGTTTTTATATGTTTTTACAAACGAATAAGACACATGAATCATGAATGATATTCCAATAATTTATCTAAAAGAAAAATAAAGGATATGTAAGAGTATTCTATAGTGAACCAAATGAGTTTATTCAATGGTGACCCTACGTAAATATTATAATGTATAATTGTACACATACAAGAATTCCATTTATATATTAGATTATTTTTATCTAAAAAATGATTTTTTTTAATATACGAAAAAATGATAATCACACCATGGAGTGAAATAATCTGATTCATAATAAAATTTTGCACATAATAGGGATATTATTACAATCGTATCCCTTAATTATGTGTTGTATTCTTGGATGATTTTTTTATAGAATATGGATAATTTAAATAGATATGGGAGAGTGTTCATATTATCTTGGGATGCATATAACCATCCTAGTGGATTCCACAATAGGGTAGTGAATAATATTTCAGATTATCACATGTAGGGATGTACACAAAATTCCCTTAGTTGATAGAGTCATACCATGGTGGATGAGTTCCAAAAATGATGAATGTGTCCATAGCCAAGATGATGAAACTGAGATAATTATAGTTCTAATAACAAGAGTGGCATAAGGTTTTTTATATTGATATTAAATGGATTGTAAAATATTAATATTCTAATTCAATTTATAAAGTTGTTACGTATTGACACATAAGATAAATTATTTTCTATATATTTTGAGATGTTATTGTAATTTGGATAAATGGTACCAATTTGTGTAACTATGAACCAAAGATGATGATTTTTTTCACTATGATTGACATAGTCTCGGTATGATATAGATGACTATAAAAAAAATTATTTTTACTATTCTTAATTTTCATTAGATTTTTAGTGATATATTTTGAGAGATAAAGGTTTATATTCAGTCTTATTTTTTATTCCTATCAATTTGGAGCATGATTTATAGATTTTGAGGAATATATTAAAGGATATAAATAAATGTATAATTATATGTAATGTAGTTTTTTTTCTATAATTTAATGATTCAAATGTGCTCTTATGGGGTCATCCTCTAGTAGATTGATCTGGGATAAGGATCTGTTATATCTACATGGATCTTTTCAGATTTATTCTTTTATTCCCCCCTCTCTCACATTTATATAATGTGAGGTCACCCTTTGTTTCATTACATTGTTAATAATATGGGAACAAACATTTTATTTTATCTTACTCTTTTTGGTATATTTTCTTTTTATTACATTGATCCTTATTCTATATCTCTTCATCATTTTTTGATCATCATTGTCCTCTATTAGATTGAGGAAGTTGATTATTAATAATTTTATATTGTTCATCATTATTAATCACCATTGGTTAGTTTTTTTGTTTTATTATATTATGGTATTAGATTTCATCAATTATATGTAGCCATATGTAATTTATGAAGGTGAAAAGAGATCTATGTAGTTGTACAATGATGGTTATTAAAAATCCATTAGTAATTATAATTCAAAGTGTAAAATTTTATCTATCACAGGAAATATTCTATTCTATTTTATTAAAAAAAATTATAATATATTTGTGTACAGATAATCAATTATCATACCTGAGTTCCATTTTTTTGTGTTAGTGGATTTGGATAGTTATATTTGGGTCTCTATTATGGAGATGAAAATTGCATTTATCTATGATAACCATTTATTATTGATTGATTTACGTTAACCAACATGGTTTATTATAAATTATAACTATTTAATTCTATACTTTATTACTTCATGTTTAGTTCTATGTCACATCCAAAAACTTATACGCAACAAATGCTTCTCCCTCAATAGAAGGAACTCAAAATCAATCTTCTTGACTAGGATCTATCCATAAATATTTTATAAAGGTATTTTAATAACAAAAGATAATTATAAAACATAATTCCAAATTATATTGATGTAAAAAACATTTTTTCCACAAGGGATTGTGGAGCATGCCTTTATTGTATTTCTCTATGTGATGGAGTAAAAAATAACACCAGTGGAACCTGTATTTTTAGGAGATTTCATAATGCTGGATTGGTATAGGGTACACATGGATCTATTATCATGAATTTATAGTTCTTATATTTTTTCGGATAATCTCATAACGAATAATATTAATCAATTAACATTGTTTTCATCATTTAGAGGTCTAATTATTGACCCTAATCCATTATCGAATACAAAATTTCCTTGTTTATAATTTATCTCTTGTGCCTTCACCCACTCATTGAATCCTGTCTAACAGAATGAGTAAATTCAAATGTATTAATTACCTAGAATATGATAACATTAATACATCTAGAAAATGGAATAAATTATTTGAATGTTTCTCCATAAAAGGTGAACATGAAATGTAGCTACTAATTGTTTTCACCATATGATCATTATCAAAATATTTTATTAATTTCAATGAATATAATTCCCTCAATCATGATCAATATAGGCCTTCAAATATCCTCATCACTATTAATTATATATTTTTTATCATTATTAATATTAATATTTTTTTTTTGAAAACCATTTATCTATATAGATATATGATGGTTGAAGCATTTGAGAGACTAATATTTAAACTTGGATATGAGAATTATTGAATGAAATTTGTTAATGTATGGGTTTCTAGAATACATTGTTGAGTATGATAATTTATTGAAGACATGATTATGAATAAATGTTAATATATACATGGAATAATTAATACTTATTGTGGGACATAGTTTACTTGAATTTAATAATAAAGTATTTAATTTTTTAACTTGTCTGATGACATCTAATGAGATTATTAAAGCATAATATTTATTTGAAAGTGGTGTGGATATTTTTAATACATTTAGATAATTATTAAAATATGTATATAAGAGTTTTATATAAAGAATAAAATTTTTAAAATACACAATTTTTATGAATAACACATACCTTATACAAAATGGTGTCATCGAATAGAATGTGTCTGATTAATTAGTATGGTATTAACACATAAAGTTCACCAATGATGTACGGATTGGGTTTGTAAAATAAAAAATTTCATATATAAAATTGAATACCAATATTATATTTAATGGTTACCTATCATATATAAATATATAATATACATAATGTTTAATTAATATCATTATAATATCTACTTATCTTATATATAATACATGATTTTCATTGTCAAGATACGATAAAATCATATAGATGATACACAAGGTAAATTTAATTGGTTCACATGATACGTGAGGGTATTATTATTTTTCATGGGATACATGTTCCTCAAGAATATTGATTACCTAAATAATTAGAACAATTCATAAGGGACTCTATAAAATATATAGTGATGTGTAATGGTAATAATAATTAACAGTAAATACAAACATATCCAAACAATTATGTTTGATATATTGGAGAAGTAGTTGATACATAATCTTATATTTGATTATATCAAAAAACAAAAGACATTCGAGGTATATAATGTCTACTAAATATTTTTTATATCTTTAAAATTGAGGAGTGTCCATTAAATCTAATAAATGGGACAGATAGTTACAAATACTATTATTGTGATTGGAAAACTTTTATAAGAAAAATTAAGGGGATAAAATTCGATTATATTATTTAATAAGAGAAAAGGTATATGTTGACTGAAATGTAATGTGGATAATTAAAAGAAGAAGTAAAAACATATTTATGGGGGTAGGTAAAAATCACTTTTGATATTGAGAGGTATAGAAAAACTAATCATTATAAGGGAAAAATTATATATGACACAATCAATGTATAGAAACCTTATATTTAGATGATCTCATAATGCAATGTTGTGCTATAGTAACCCATATTTCTATAGTAATAAATCAATTTTTTTTCTACTATGGTATATTAATGATGTTAGTAACATTAATAAATTTATAATATCACATTTAAAGTATAATAATTACTTATATAACATGGTCTAATTTTATCTAATATTAAACACTCCACCATTGAAACAATATCCCACATGGATCCAAATATGAAAAACCAACATCTTTATATATTATTAGAACTAGTAAACATATATAATTTTATTTCATCCACTTATAATTTTACCAATATTCTCTTTATTACCACCAATATAATATTATGCCAATAAATAATGAAAGGTCACCATAATTCTCCTCAAATTAGAAAAATAATGCTAAAATTTTATAGAATCCTTTCTAGTTTCTATTAAATAACCTCAGAATGTTCATCCACATTTTTAATATTAGTCTCTAATATAAATTCCAACATAATATTTATAACATATATTTCTAATTTAAGAGATATTTTATCATTTAATTTCCATTATTACATATTATGGGGATTTCCTATACATTTTTGTACGAAAGAGTGAATTTTCTTAATTTAGGCCAAACTATTAGCACATTTCAATATTTAAAAACCAATGTTGATTCTTTTATAACACTAACATTTTTCAACATTTTACACCAATTCCACATCCCAATAGGAATCCCACAACATATTAATTTAACTATATCAATTTCTACCTCATGGTAATCCATAATCACGATGGATTTGGGTTTTTTAGTAAGGTATTCAGCCAAATCGAAAGCTCATTTCTTGATATAAAATGTGTTTTAATACATTAATATCACAATAGATATAAATGTTTGTTCCGTTATTATGACTCTCACTAGAGACCACTTAACCTTGGTGCACCCACATGCTCTCCTACCCCTCTTGGAAACTCACATTCAATGAGAATTTGGGAGAAACATATCTAGATTATTCAAATAATCCATTTTGAAGAAGTAAATTTTTTCTTTCATAAAGCTTCTAATTTTCACTATTTTACCCCATTTCAATACCCTATTATCCTACTATGTGTTTTTAGAGACCCCTTATAAATTTTGACTACTTCATGATTCAACTTTTGTTGGATTTGGGCTGATTTCGTCATGATAACATATGTATGTGGGCTTACATCATTCCTCATCCCTTTTGCATATGGATTCTTCCTTTTTCATAGGAGTTCATCCATATTTCCATGATCTTACAAATTTACAAGAAGGTAGTGATTCAATCAAATGAATTGTCTTTGTGTTTCGAGGTCTAATCATGAGGTTTTAGGATGGTTATCACTCCCTTTTGGTGTGGTGGTGTTGTTGTTGATGTTTCACACAATAGTTTGGAATTTTTTGGCCCAAATGGTATGTGATTCCATGTGTAAGATATTATTTACGATTTACCATGCTTTATCTACTTGTTTCTCATGGTACTCATATGTTGTGTGTGGTTTGAAAACCATTTTAAGGGATGTTGTTATGCATTTATTTTTATTATTTTATTTTATCTTTAAATTGGGTGTTTTCCATGTGTATCTCTTTTGGTAATATTTGGGATTATTTTATAACAAATAAAATCTGTTTAATAAATTTTATCTGGGTTTCCAATTCAACATTGGTGGGGTACTGGTTTTCTTTTGGTTTTAAAATAGTATTTTGAATTGGTTTTTTATGAAAAAAGTTATTGTACTTCATGAATGTGTATTATGAAAATTTTAAATGGGTTATTGCGTTAAAAAAAGTGTGAAAATGATGTTTATGTACATATTAAATGGGGTTTTGTTTTTAAAATTATTCACTTTATTGGGAAAGGTCTGTAATGTGATGTTTACCTTTATGGAAACATTTTATAAAATTCATTAAAGGAATTATCAAATTGTGAAAGAGATATGAACCATTTTATGTCTTATTTTGGTGACTGTGATAACATAATAAAGGCATTTTAAAGGTGAGGTGTGATATAAATTTTCAATCACTTTTTGAATTTTTTTTTAAATTTCATAAATGTTTTATCAAATTAGACGAAATGTGAAAAACATGTTTTTGGGTTGTTGTGTGTCAGTATAATGCGAAAAGTGAATTTTGGTTATGAAAGGATAATTATGTGACATGTTTGTTGTTATATTGGTGTATGTGTGACTTTTAATGGGTTTTTTCATGTGAAAATTATATTTCACGGCTTTCATAATTTGTTTGATCATAAGAAGAAAAATAGGGGTATCAAGGTTGGTTGACGTGTAATAGTTTGATAGTTATCCTGTGGGGGTTTTCCCCAGTTTCACCTAGCCTATTTGATTTTTATGAACTCTAACTAAAATATTATGATGATTATGATGATGATGTTGTGCGAACACTATTTTATAGATATGATCCCTACTAGTGGCTCGTGTGTAGGATAACCGATATTGTGACAGTTACTTTCTGCTAGATATAAGGTACTTGAGACCCACAACAGTCTAGTACCTAGGTGTTATTTTCCTAATACATGTTATCATTAGATACTTAATGATTTCCATTGGCAAACAATATTTTTGTATGGAATATTCAGTTTTTGTGTCATTCTATTTTAAAATTTTTTAGTCTTTAATTTTGACCACTTGAAAACTCTTTTTGTTTAATGTTGCATTTTTTAAATTATTAATAGCATCTCTTGTTAATGAAAACATGAAATATTTTAATCATTGAATTATTATCACATATAATACATTACTTGTGGAATCTTATTGGTATTTTCCCCACACCCTACATACATCTTTGGTTGTAAGAAGACTTTGTTAGCTATTTTTCTGATTTGGGTATATCTTTTTGGGCCAATGGTTTGGGTTTCTAGAGGTCCTTTGTTATGAAATGTTGTTGAGTTGGATTGAGGGTGATAAAACATTCCATAAATAGGTTCTGGGCAGTTCATTTGGTTTTTATTCATTTGTTATAGTCTTTTATAATTGTTTTATGTTATGTAATTCAAAATCTGAAATTTTGTAAAAGCTGGGTTGTTTTGTAAAAACCAGTTTTGTTATATTGGATTTGTATGTTGTTTTATGTTTATAAACTCTGATAAATTATTCCCAAATTCAATTTTTTGATATCTAGGAACAGGTTCCAGTCCTTGGGGATTAGTAACATCCTATGATCCTTGTTGCGGACCATGTCGGGGGGGGGGGGGCAGATTTGATGGCGACCTGATTTGTTTTTTGACATAGTGGTATTAATGGAGGTTCTCTCTGTTTGGGTATTTTTATATAGGGAAGAGATAAGATTTTTTGGATAAAGGAATATCAAAAATTGAAATTCTGATAATGTGTATCATGCTTAGATAGCACACCTTGTGATGTGATTCATGTTGCTAGTGGAATTTGGGGTTTATCTGAGTCCTTTGATTTTCATGGAATAATGATGATTAAGGGAAATGAAAAGATATTTGGGAAAATGGTATCACTGAGCTTTCATGGCCTGACAAGCCATGTGGATATTGTGATATTTCCCTAGAACACTCTCTAGGACGGTGATATTATTGGAATCTGGCCACCAACCATATATCCATGTCCCCCGCTGAAACTAGTTTCATCACGCCTTGTCTCGTTTCTCTTTATGTAAGAATCTTTGATGTTTGGTTTTAAAGAAAAAATGAATTCCTTTAAAGAAAAGATATTTTTTTGTGAAATGATTTTCTAATAAATTGTGAGCTACTTGATTTTTGAAATGGTGGAACTGAATTTTTATAATAGTTTTCAAATTGAAAATGGTGTGTTAAAATTTCTTTTAAATCGAAATATATTGATAATGTTTGATTTAAAAAAGTCCTACCAATAGAGTAATCTAAAATATTTAATGGTGTTTTATTGGGATGGAATGTTTTGTAGTTAATTTGTAGAGTTTATAAATGGAAATAGATTTTGTTACTACATACACATATAAAATTTTTTATGAAATTTTGGAATCCTAATTTAAAATGAGAAGAGTTGAGTTCCCAATTTAATAGGAATTTATTAAATGTAGGTTTTCATGAAATTATGAGTTTTTTTAAATGTTTTGAAATTAATGTGTATGACTCGAATGTTAGTTAATATTTTAATTATTTGTTCTTTCAAAAAAATTTGTATGATTTAGATTTGTGTTTTGATTTTGCTGATAGATAACTTCAGAAACAATATGTATTAGTTGACTATTTTTGGTTTTGAAAAGTGGAACACATTTTTGTTTTAAAATTTTGTGTTTCCATGGGTGACCACATGCATGGGGTAACATGGGATGATGGATGGTTAATGGAATTTACTAATGAGTGATGGGATAGATATGAGGATGGTGACTGATGTAGCACCTAAACATGCACGTGTCAAGCCTATGGGTTACCATTGGTGGATACACTAACTATCTAACCATTGATTTTCATATAGAAGGTTTTAAAGGAAAACATGTTGTCTTGATGACTGGTTTGTCACAGTGTGTCTTAAGTGTTGTTGGAAATTTTGTCCTTGTGGGATGTTTGGAGTCTAAGAACCCTTCATGTTTGAATGGTGTTTTGGGTTTGTGTTTTTAAGCATATAGGGTTGAAGGGATGGTTAGTGGTCTCTTCTAAGAAATGTTTCAGAGGACCTTATGGTCGCACCCATCATGTGTATGGTTTAGAATAGTGATAGTTTTGTTACATATGTACTAGCTTGGTTGGGTCCGTGGATTCTCACATTGGATAGGTTAGGGCCCTATAATGATTTATTTCAAGAATGAAGTGTATCCGATATTTCATATCCATTTTAAATTCCTCCAATTGATCAAAAAAATGATTCCTTTTATCATGCATTGGAAGTGGAGTCTATCACACATTGATTACTGGTTTTTTGGATCCTCTTGTAGTGGGAGAGTTCTCAAGGATGGATGAGAGATAACTTAATTTCTTATGTTTCTTGATTCATTGAAGGTTAATGTGGTCTGGGGTTGTTAGTGTGTATGGTGTCCAAGAGGGCGTCTCGGTCCTTTGTAATCTTCTCAAAGTAGGGGTTCATGTTAAACCACCAGCGTAGGAAATCTAGTCATTAGAGGGTGTTATTGACACATTTTAGAATTGTGTGTTGTTTGGGGAATTGGAATAAGGTCCCTTTCATTTTGTTGTTCCTATCAGTCACAAGGGTAATGTTCAGTGAATCCTTGAGATTTAATGGGATCGTTTGATTTAAAAAGAGGCCTTTTTTCAACCGTCTAAGAGTATCATTTTATTAAGAATTGTGTCTCCATTTGAGAGATCTCAACATCCTTGGTTTAAAGGAATATGTTTCTATATATACATTCCTATTTCCGTTTGTCGTACAAAGAAATAAGGGGTGATGTGTATGCGTCTTCAAATCACTTGTCTTAGTTAATGATTTGGTTAGGGTAATGAACTTTTTGAATGGTTTAGGTCTTTATGAACCCATATGGGTTCATGGTATAGTTTTGATGGAAATTAATGGTGATGTTTCGTTCGTGGGGTTTTCTAAAACCTAACTGCTAGGCTGGAGATGCTTTAATCATTTTAGCTCCATCCATAAGTACTAGAGTGAAGCTGGAGTGTAGTAAGTAAAAATCAAGGGTCATCCAAACCATTGGTCCAAGCCATGTCCTATGTATGAAATATATAAAATATTTAAACCTGTATTGTCGTCATCATTCTTATGTTGTTCTCTTTTGGTTGAATGAGGTGAAGGGACATGTGCACATTTTATATCCCAATGTAAATATTTACCATTTTCATTTCTGTTGAGTTTATTTCAAAAGGATTGAAATTTGGCATCAATTGATGAGCGCACAGTTTGTGCATAGTTATTAGTATCTATGACCTAGAAAACCATGCATAAAGAAGGATTCCTTGGGTTAGGACATTATTTCAAAAACCGTGAGGTCATCCCAAATCATTAATTTTTTTCCTCTAGTGGAATCCCATGATGGTCAGTAAAGATGGATGGTTATTATAGTAGGACGAAAACTATGAGTCTCATGAATGTTTATTTCGAAAATTATAATTTAATTCCACCCATTATACTGGGAAATCCGTTTGGGCCTCTCGTGGTCAGTGACCTGATTCTATCACAAGAAAATTTAAGATTCTTTTTATGGCGGGGATCACATTTCTGTCTTTGCATTCTAGTAACTCTTATTTGTCCATGGATTTGGAATGGGGATATGTAGTCTCGATTGGAGCTTTAAAACAAATAACATCATCCTTGGTTGGGACTGTATAGTACCCAAAAGTTTAGTTAAAGAAAGATAATTGTAAGCTTGTTTGTTTTTGTTGTTCACATGAATAAATAGTTTGAGTCATGTTCGGATAGTGTTTGAGAAGTTTTCTAAAGGGATAATGGATAATTGTGACTGATTGCTTTCGAAAAGTGGTGCATGTTTTTGTTTGGGAAATTATTCTTTTTTTAATTTGATTAATGGATGTGTTTTGGACATTCAAGGGTGGGAGAAACTTGGAAAAGGTGTACATCTTGGTTTATCCGTAGGGTTCAGTTTTTTCTTTAGGACATATTGTTGCTTTCCATGGGTGTAATGAATTATTATAGGGACAATTTTCATAATCATGATATATTATAAATGAGTTTTTTTTTCATTTAATTACC
Source organism: Viscum album (assembly GCA_963277665.1). Taxonomy (NCBI): domain Eukaryota; kingdom Viridiplantae; phylum Streptophyta; class Magnoliopsida; order Santalales; family Viscaceae; genus Viscum; species Viscum album. The sequence goes on along the minus strand of OY728129.1, from coordinate 18,746,016 downwards.
ATTCATTCATTATTAAGGGGTTTTCTTATACATTTTTTGGAGGAAATTGCGAGTTTTCATTATTTGGGCCAAACCACCCGACGATTTCCACATTTAAAAACAAATTTTGTTTCTATTATAACTATATCATATTTCAAAATTTTACACCCATTCCAGTCCCTAATGGGAATCCCCTGGAATATTAAAATAAAAATATCCATTTAGTTCTCATAAGAATCCATAATCATGATCTATTTGGGGTTTTCATAATGGTATTGGGCTATCCCGAAACCCCATTTCATGCATTAAATTGGTTTTTATTATTATTTAATATCTCTTTAAATATCAATTATTTTTAGGGATTACAACTCTCATTTGAGACCAGATAACCATGGAGAACCCCCATTCTCTTCTACCCCTCTTTGGAATTTATTTTAATTGCAATTAGGGCGAAAATTCTATGCATTTATCAAATCATCTATATTTTAAGAGGTGAATTATTTCATATATAAGTCCCCCAATATTCTCTATTTTCCCCCATTTCTGTCCCCAATTGACCTAGTAACACTTATTAGAGAATGTAAAAATGTTTTTTTTTCATCTTTAAGATTCATCTATTAGTGTATTTGGTCTGATTACTTCAGGATACTTCAAGTAAGTGGGTTTTATTCCTTACTTATATATTTTTATTAGGGATTCTTTTTTTCCTTAGTGTTTCATCCATATTTTCAAGATTTTTATAATTTCAAAAAGGAAGGGATTCTAACATAGATATTTTATTTTAGTTTTATGGGATAATCATGAGGTTTTAGGTTGGTTTTTACTTCCTTGGGGTGTGGTTTATGTTTCAAACAAATGTTTGGAGTTTTTACCTAAATGGTAGGTGATTCAATGTGAAAACATTTTTGGATGTGTTATCATTATTTATTTAGTTATTTATATGTTATTATTATTCTAAGTGTGGTGAGAAAACCGTTTTTGATGGATATGGTTAAGCATTTAAATTTATAGTTTCATTTTTCTTTTTATTTGTTTTTTTCCATGTGTAAATATTGTCGTAATATTTGGGAAATCTTATAACTTTTGATAGTGGTTTATTAAATGTTTTTAGGTTTCTTAAATCTACTTTGGTGGGGGTATTGGTGTTCTTTTGGGTTTAAAATAGTTGTTTGGAATGGGTTTATTTGTACAAAACAATGATGTACTATTGTAAAGATCTTTATTAAAATTTTAAATTGGTTATTGAGTTACAAAATGTGTTAAAATGGATTTTATGTACATCTAGGGTGGTTGTATGTTTTTAAAATGGCCTACATTATTATGAAAGGGATTTAATGTGATACTTACCATCTATGATCTTTTTCTTAAATTTCATGAGGAATTTATTGAATTTTGAAGGAGATATGAAACATGTTTTGAGGTGTTTTGGTGTGTGTCTTCACATCAGATGGGTTTTTTAATGGTAAAATGTGATTTAATATATCAAAAAAAATATTGTTATGTAAATTTCTAAAATGTTCTATCAAATTGCAAGAATGGTGTGAAACATGTTATTGGCCTGTTTTGTGTGAGTATGATGTGAATTTTTTTGTGAAATGATTATTATGTGACATATGATTGCACTGATATGTGTATGTGTGACTAGGAAGTGGTATTTTCATTTTCAAATTACATTTCATTGCTTGAGGGAACATGTTAGATTACAAGAGGAAAAACCTGGGTATTTATGTAGGTGGACGTGTATTAGTATGCTAGTGATCCATTAGTGTTTATCCAAAGTTTCAAATACCATGTTTCATAAAGAAAAAACTATCGAAAGTATGAATATTACCATGATAATGATGTTGGGGGACCACTCGGTTATGGTTAATATCCCTACTAGTGGTTTGTGTGATGAGGAATGGATATTGTGATTGTTACTTCCACCTAGATAAAATGTACCATAGACTCACAAAAATCTAGTGTCTAGGGTTATTTTGTTGTTTATTGTGCTCATTAGATACTTAATGCTTACAATTGGAATATTAAATTTTGGGTTGGATGATTTAGTATATTTTTCATTCTATATTAAAAGTATTTATTCTTTAATTTTTTCCCACTAGAAGTCTTTTTATGTATGAAGTTTCACTTTTAAAAATTCTTAATATCATGTCATGTTTATGAAAACATTCATGAATTTCATCAATTAATTTTTTTCACATAATATATTTTAGCGGTGGAATCCTATTGCAATTTGTCTCACACCCTACTTAAACCATTAGTTGTAACTAGACTTGGTTATTTTTGTTATAGTATTGGGTTCAACTGTTTGTGCTAATCATTCAGGTTTTTGGAGGTTCTTCGTGATTTAGTGTTGTGGACAAGGGTTGAGGGTAGTACCTCATTCTATTTGGATGTTCTTGGGCTTCCCATTTTGGGTTTTTTCTTTTTTTATAGTTTTAATAATATTTTGAGAACATATTCCAGCTAGTGGGTATTGAGAACACACTTCGGGCATTATCACAGATAGTGTTGGGTTCAGGTTTTGATGGATATCAGATTTGGTTCGTAACAAAGTTGTAGTATAGCGCCACATGTTTTCGATCACCATCAAGTGAATAAAAAATTTTCAACTTTTTTTTTTCTAAAAACAGTATATAATTTCACCATAAAAAATGATAATATGTAAAATTAACTAAATATGATTCTTCATGGCATGAAACAATGAAAACATCACAATACTTATTTATCTACAACATTCATAATGTAAATTGCATAATTCTATATTTCAATCAAGATACTCTAAGATGTTACACACCCTTTCAATACCATTCAAAACATCTCTTACAAAATATTATATTATATATTTATATTAGTGATAAAAAATTATGAAATTTATATATCCATATAAATGTTTATCTTATACAATTAAATAAAATAATTGGTCACTCCTCATTCTAGAAACAATAACTCCATGGTCCAAATACACATACACCATAAATCCCATTAATTTCAAATATCATATGTACAATTCTTGAAATCAATTAATATATTGTAATTCCCATAAATTTAAGAATATATTTCCCACAAAATTATAATTTTATTTATCACACCTTGTTACCATCCATCATTTTATCTTTATTAAGTGTTATTTATCATTTTTTCCTTCTCCTTTTAGTATGGGTTCATTGGGGGCCTCATAAGGATAGAGGGCCTTTGTTTTGGAAAATTACAAAATATTTAGGTTTAAATGTTCGTTTTAATGAATCATTTTTTAGTATAAGTATGTAAAATTAATTTTTGTAGTTTAACCTGATATTAGATAACACTAATGTTAGATTGGGATTTTATATAAAAACATTACTATTTTTTATATGTATGATGAATTCTTGATGTGAAAGGCTACCATTAATACATTATATTATTGCTATATGTCATGACCTGATTAAAGAAATTAATTTTTCCTATTCCAAGAATCATTTTAATATAATGAATATATGTAAATATAGATTTTTAATCCTATGTGACAAAAGATTAAGCATATATTTTATTTATTGAAAAATATGATGTGAATAAGATTCATGATGTAAACATCGCTAGTTTAGCATTGTTAAAACTTTTGCATGCCTAAACCAATTTAAAATCGACCACACTTACCTATATTGAGACCAAAGAGATATCTAAAGAAATTTGGGACATATTCACTACATAAAGAAAATTCATTCATTGATTGATCATCATGGTTATTTTGGTGCGTATCCCATATTACTAACCTCAAATACCATGTTAACAGTTCTGTTGATGAAGGTGTTATATATGATTATTATTCATTGATATAGGAGGCCATCGTGTTCATGAAACCTATATGGGTTACTTTTTTTATATCTACATACTATTGGAAGACATGAAATAATTTGGAACCTACATGTAATTTGTTTTGTATTTTTTAATGACTAATTTTAATTCTTATTGGATTTATCCCAATTAGGGTTCTTTGTAGTTTGTTCATTACATATCTCATGATGGATTGTTTCACCAATATTTTATCATAAGTGTAATTTACATGTTTTTAATTAACTATAATTTTATTCCTATAATTGGTGAATTTTCATGAATTTATGGAAAAAATGAATTTTTTTGATAAAAATTTCATATGAAATTTATTTATAAACATGATTTGGTACTAAATAAAGATGTTTTTCATTTATTATAGTATAACTTTTATAGATTATTTGGTTTTATCCAATTGGGATTAATTCTTCCAACATAACCGTTTTATTTGGTGGTTGTAGAATGTATTTTTTAGTGATCAAAGAATGATTATTTCATCATGTAGCATGCTATGTTATACTAATATTGATTTATTTTTTTGTTGGACTGAATAGAGGTGATGATAGTTCACATATTGACTTTTTGGTTTTGTCTACTTCATTCATTTTTTGTCATTCTAATTTATCCTGGATTTGTAGATATTTTTGTAACTATTTATAAAAATAATTACTATTGTGGAATATATTAATCTGTAAAATTAAAAAAATTCCATTGTCATTATTTTACCTCACCACATAGTCGACCACCCTTGGTTACTTGTCTTATTGACCTTGGATGGATTCCATAAAATTTGTATCAAATTAATGATCCATATAAATTATGATAACACATACATAATTTATATATATTTCTTGTATATAAATGATATTTTTCTCTCCTAATATGAGTTATAATTGAAGTATGGTTCCTTTATATCATACATTCATTTACAAAATCAAGAAACCCTGGTTGGTCCGTAAAATTCTTCATATTTTGAGGATTGGAGTTTGACGTCATTTTAATGAATAATATTAGTACTTTATTGAAATACATATATTATTTTCAAAAATTAATGTTCATAGATTCATATCGTTTTAATGATTCAATATCAATACATGATTTTAGTCTTATGATTTCATAATATTCTCATGAATGATTGGGTTTTCTCCTATTTTTTATAAATGCCTCTTACAAGTACTCTTCTAAATAAAAAATTTTTATATATAAGAAATGATCCATAATAGAACTCACTAGTGTACCCATCATTAGTTGATGCAACAAAATTAATATTTATTACTTTGGGTAATTTTTGTATTAAGAACATGGGATGTGAAGGGGATCATGTCTTGGAATTCACTATATAGCATCGACCCGACATCTCTGGTGATAAAGGTCCATTTGAATATGAATATTGGATAATGTATATTTGGATTATAATACACTTTATTTAGATTCATATTAACTATATAATGGAATTTTAAAAATGATGGATTTAAGGAATAATAACGAGATTGTGGGACACTATTGGGAGGATAAATATTACGAAGATCTTACATGGGATTCATAGATGAAAATATGTAAAAATAATTTTTAACTTCTAAGTATATGTGTATAAAATACATAGAATTTTTTTCCTTGGAGAAATGGGAGTGTTCTCTTATAGAGTATTACAAAATTTTAACATGTTAATTTATCTAGAACTTGAGGTCATCAATATTCAGAACCTAAAATCTCAATGGGATGAATTAGGATTGAGTCAGTATATATTGTCAATTTTTATTCTTAGGTTCATTATCACCTATATATATATAGATAAAAATGATGATTTTTATGAGGGATGTGTTGTTTGGATGATAGGTTTTGAAGGAGCTTCATTTGGTTCTTTTATTTTCTTGGGCGTTTCTTACTTCTAGAAAACAATGTATATATATAGCCAGTTTTATTCAAGGAATGTTTCAGGGGACTCATATAGATATTATAATATTTTATAGTATAATTATATTATTCATAGTCAAAAAATATAAATTTTTAAAGGCTCTTATTAATTTAAATGGTTTGGAAAGTCAATCAATATAAATAATTTTTATAGGATGTTCAATTGTATTAAGGACAGATACACCTTCATCATGGGATCCCATATTCATTATAATGATTCCATGGGTTGCGGGAAAAATCCGCAGGATAATGTGGGATATTGATGTGGCTATGAAATATCAAAAGGGAGTTGAGACTAGATTCTTTTATTCAGTGATTTTTGTGCCAGTGGAATCTGAGGTAGTGCATGTCAATGTTCAAGGTAATATTTTATTTTCCTTCTATGGTGAAATATATTTTTTTGATATAGGTTACTATCATTATTTTATATTTTCTATGTTAGTATACTTTTTGGTATTACATTTGGATATTATTTCGAACATATATGATATTTTCATGCCATTCGGAAAGAGGTTTGAATTTGTTTTAAGTGTCCCATATCTTTGGTGATGATAACAAACATTGACTTGGATTCAGATTTCATAGTGTATGATCATGAAATCCACGAAATTATTATCGGCATGGGATGGCTGACTAGTTCAATTTTCTAGATATGATATTATCTCCATCAAGAAATTTTCTTATCTTCTGATTTGTGTAATATGTTATTAGGGATAATGGGACTCTAGATGGGGATGGGTGGAATATGTTGTCACTTATACATGGGTAGTCATGAACCAGTTTTCAGAGACTTGATGTCGATGAACCATTATGGGAATAATCTATCAATGTTTCTATGGGTATTCACCAATATATTTTTAAATATCTATTTTGGTTTTCTACCATAACGAGAGGTCATGTTTACTAATGACTTTCTTGTTGTAACAGACTTGATTTTTATTACATCACACATTGTTGAACATACTATGTTTATAGAATGTAATGTGAATATTTTTATATCATTTATAAGGAATTTATTCCTCTAATCTTATAAGAATGGGATTGTCCTATTATCATTAATAAGAATTAATATTCAAGCCTCATGTTATGTGTTGATTATCATAAATTTAATCTGCTGAACATTAAGAAAATTTATCCATTATGTAAGATTGATGATATAACTGTTCATCTTGGTGGGGATCAATTTTATTCAATGATCGAACTATGCACAATGTTTTTCTAGTTGAGAGTATATTAGGTAGATATATCTACTACAATATTATGGATTCGATATGGAAATCTATATTTATTTATTCCATGTACACTATATAATGATCATATGGGGTTTTTTATTTTATGATCTAGAACTATCATTGTTTCATATAATAGTTTTCTATGTTGTTTTGGGATGATAGTATATCTTACTCTATGATATAGGATGATCATAATGACAATTTTTATATCATTCAAAGATCTGCGAGGAAACATCATCTGTATTGTAAGCCATCTATGTGTTTTTTTGAATAAGTTATGACATTTCAATGGAATATTATATTTTACATGGAAATCATAGTAGATAATAGAAACATATAGGGAGTTATGTCCATGGAGAGTTCTATATTTTTTTGATATTCAATTAATCATGGGGATTCCTTGTTTTTAAATGAATTTTGTTATGGACTTATTCAAGATTTCATCTCTGATGATATGTTTTTCCAATAAAGGATTAATTTTTCTGGGGAATGATATGTGCTCTAAAAAATTATTAGTAACTCGAGGAGAAATTGACTTCCAATATAGTTATAAATTATATAGAAAATGGTTCGAGTTCTAAATCTATTCTATATATATCAAGAATAGTTTTCCAGGGCCTCTTTTTAAAGGAGAGACATGTGTCATCTAGTTTCTCATTAACTTTATACTCTAATGAAAAAAATAACCTTCCAATGATTTTGAGTTAGTTATGGAAATTCATGAATTAAAAAAATTGAATTACTATATCATGGTAGTGTAATTTAAAATGTATTCTTTCTATAAGATCATGAAAATTATTTTTGATGAAATGAATGTAAATTTTGATATAGAGGCAGGGTAGAATATCTTCATACATTTTATTTTTTTATATATATTAAACTCTTAAAAAACGTAATATAGTCAATTATATAGTAAAAAATAAATTATTGACATAATAAGTGTTGGATGCAATGAAAGAGTTGTCTTTAGTGAGTTTTTGGATGACATGTTCACGGGGAACAATAAATATAATGGAAAGGTATGTATGGATTTGATGAAGGATGAATCATCATTTTTTGACCAAGTGTATTATTATAAGTTTTTTTACATAATATAATAATGTTTTAGTGGATTATTTTTTATAGGAGAGACATCATGTGAGTTGTCTTAGTCTCCAATTTGAACTTCATGTTTTTTGAATACACTGGTAATTTGAATTTTCCCAAGAAAGGACATGATTGATATTGGAGGCCTTTTTTTGTTTCGTACACACTTTTAATTCAATGATATATTTGGATTTTATATTGTATAATGGTTTTCCATGAATAACATGGTCAAATGTGTAATTTTTATCATGGTTATTACATTCCATTGAATTATTTTGGTGCCCTATACATTTTTTTTATTACATCACATTTTAATTATGTTTTGGTAATGAAATGAGATATCCAATTTATTCATCATTTTTACCCTTTAATTATAGTGGGAAATATGTTATATGGGTGATAATTGATTAACTTAGTAAATAAGACTATTTATTAAGTATAATAGAGTTAATAAATGTGGAACATTATGGGTAGTTATATATCCTAGAGAGTGTACAAATTCATAGGGTTCCCTCAATGATTTATTTTGATAGGGGATTAAGGATTAAATATAGTTTTTTAATTTTTTATATAAGGTGATGGATTCCCTTTTTAAATTGAGATAAAAATTTCATCCATATATTAATGAAAAAAATAGAGATATCAATGTTTTTGATGATAACATCATGGATTCTGTGCCACATTTTACAGGTTCGTAGAAAAAGATATTTCATTATGATGTGTTTTATTATTTAAATTATTATATACTCTCGATCAAGTTAGATCCTTATAAAAATTAATATGGGCATCCATGTAGATATGAATTGTTATTTAACGGGCTTACAAATCACTATTTTTAGGTAGAGTGTTTTTTATAATATGAAAAATTTGATGTTGGTAGTTTAGAAGAGATTATTCAAAATAAAATGTAATGAAAAATCATACGTTGATCATTTTTTACCAACCCCTAGAATTTGATGTTTGTTATTAGGTCATTCAATGAGTTTCATATTCAATGGGAAATCATGGATTGGGTATTCCAGGTAAGATGGAACTGAGTTTTGTTGGACCATTTGAGGCCTTGGAATTACTTGTAAATGTGGCATATTTGTTGGACATTCATTAACATTTTACTTCAATCCATGATGCGTTTATGTTTCCATGATGAGTATGTATTGATTGGATCTATTTAAGGTGATATGATTGGAGTTTATCTATCTTTATCAACATTTCACTATATTTGAGATATTATTTTAGATTGTGGAATACGAAGAGAAGGTGGTCCATGAAAAAAAATAACTCCTTTAATTCATGTACTATGTCAAAGTAGATGGGATAACAATAGGTTTTGTGTTTAATAATTATCGATGAGACAATAGTAGGATAAAAATTTAATAATACTAGGAATATGAGGACATTTTGGGCATATAAATAAATTATAGAAGAGATATTGTAACACTCACTTGTATTCCTTCAATTATTCATTATCTTTTGTTTTATTTTCAATTTTTTGGGCTCATCGTGGGATTTTTGGGAATGAAGATACTTTTCTAGTTAAAATTACCAAATTGAGTAATTTTTTATAATAATTTTTCATTGATAAATATTTTTTAAAGGTCGTGCCGGGTTATCTCCAATGTTAGATAATATTGATATTTCTTTGGTATTTTCTTCTGAAACTGGACTGTTTTCCTTCTACTATATGTAATCACAATGAGAAACGGGTACACATCATTTATTGGTCTCTACAAAGATGTAATTAACCTATTCAAAAAATAAATATGTAACATTCCATTAATAATATTCATATATTGAATTGAAAAAAATTTGTATTTTTAAAATATTTAGATGCAGTTTTCTTGTGTATCTATTAATGACGCGAATTTGTGGTGTGAAATGGAATTACAATATAAAAATATTAAGTACAACAATTTTAAATTTACTTCACACCTCTATCCATTTTTATTAAGATATATCCATCACCGGAGTGACATAAAATATATTCAAGGTGTATTTTTAGTTCTCCATTCCATTTATATCATTCATTCATCAATTTATCATTTTGGTTGTTGTAGTGAATCTGTCTAGAAACGTTTTCCATACTTTTTCATAACCATTGGTTGTAAAATCAATGATTATTTTTTGTATTTTTTAGTTTCATTATTTATTTAAGTTGTTTATTTACTCATTTTAGATTTTTTTTATGACTTTTCTTTTGATGGTTGATCTTGGGATTTGCATCTATGTTGTCAAAGTCTGATATTCATCCATGGTTAATAAGGTAGGTATATTTTGGAATGTGATGATAATTTTTTATTTTCTATATGTTCCTAATGAAATATTATTTATATTTTCAAATATTATTTTAATTATATATGACCATGGTTTTGGATATTTTTGGAACAAACATGGAAGATTTGGATCATTGGATGCATTAGGAAAAATAAATTGACGAATCTAGTATTTGTAGAACTAGTTGGGGTTACTAATTTTAATACAATAAGTTTTTGAAAGGACTCAAGATCGATTATAACTAATCTAATTTTGGAATAGAATTTGTTTAAATATTTTACGTATTCTTATATTCTTGATAATAATAATTGTACATTGTAATTTATTCAATGTTTATTTCAGTATGTCTTTTATAATTTCTTTTTAATTTTTAATTTACATAATTTTCATTTTCTACCGGTATATTGCATGATTCTATGAATAATGATACATTATTGGTAAACAATAGAATTGTTTTGAAATTGTTTTATAATTAATATTATATATATAGTTGATTTTTTAAACCTAGTTCATTTTTATTATAGATATAATAATTTATATAGATTCATTAATAAATTCTTAATAGGATTGTTGAAGATAGCATAATTTTTCCTTTGGGTAGTTGTAGACTCTATTTTATATGACTTGGGAATGGTAAGTGAACAACGTATCATTACATGTTATTATTCCATATGTTTATCTAATAACTCGATGGTTTGGAGGATATATCATGTCATGTGGGGAGCTATTGGTTTTGTAAAATTCAGGATTTTATAGTTTATCCTCTTTGTATTGGGTTTTTTGGATCTTTATGTATATATTTTATACACTATACACTCTATTTGTATGTAAATTTTGTATATTGATGAATTTTTTCAATTATATTGGTTTTACATCCCAACTAGGTAAACCTTTTTTAGTGATTTATCTTATTTACCAGGTTGGTTCGTTATTGTATTGATTTATTGATTCACATATCACAATGAGGTGATATTTCCTATTACATATTATATAATAAAATTACTGAAATTATATATAATAATATATAAAAAAAATAAAAATAAATTATAAATTCAAACAAAATATGACGAAGATCATGTAATTCCTTAAAGAGAACAGTTTTTGTAAAACTATTTTTTCCTTTATATATTTATTTTTAACAAAAATTTTATATTAATTAATTTTAATATTGTAATTTTGAAACATTTTACTTTGTTATATGTCTATAAATACCAAAATTATCATAGAATGAAATTGTGAGGTTATTCTAAAATAATTTATTTTTAAATGAATAGTGAAAAATCATCAATTTTGATAATACCACTATTTTTTAGCATTATCATAAACCAAGTATTACATAGTTTTATATAAATAGTAATATATATATAATATTATATTTATTATACGTAATAATTATTTAATATTTTGTTTCCTAAAAAATTTAAGTTATTTTATAAATATAAATAATAACCTCATTATAAATATATTATTACATCAATGATAATTTTTAATGAATTATATTTTTTTTTCTGAATTCATATTTAATGAGAAAAATATCTTGTTATAAACTAATTTAATTTATTATTATTTATATATTTATTATTTGTTATATTATATTATTAATTATCATTAATTAATTATATTTTATGTTTAGTTTTATATTAATTAATATTTACAGGATTGAATATAAATGTTACTCAAGTATTAAGTCTTATCTTCCACACTAAATTTTATAATCTCGATCTCTCAAAATAAATATACCCTTATATGAAATTTGTATTTTCATAATTTATAATATCATATTTATTTTATGCCCTTTTCATTATCATGGTTGATATTTTAGTTTTTTTTTAAATAAGATGGTCTACAATATCTTTAAGTTATGTATTTTAAAACAATGTAATATTTCATACAAAAAAATGAATTTCCATTTCACCAAAATTTTAACATTGAGTCAACAAATTTTTGATAACCATACACTTATTTTAATGAATAAAATGTTATTTTTAATTACCTTACATTATGTTAAAAAATATAAAATAAAATCATATTTTCATTTACCATAATGGTCATTTTCATACAATGAATGTCTTTTATCAATTTAGTGAGATTATTTTTTTCATATTTTTTTCATACATAAAAAATACACTATATGATAAAAATATACTAAAGTATATTATTTTTTCAGTATAATAAAATATATATTTTTTAGTTATTTTAAATTAATAAAAAATATAACTTATTGAAATAGGGATATTTCAAATACATAGAAAATTATTTTTTCATCGAGGTAATTATTTATGAAAATATAGTATTCTTCATAAAGGATATTATTCTAATGATACTATCCCCGTAATTTCATGGGGTTAATTTTTTTCTTTTTTTTCAATCAAATAAAATATCCATTACTTTCATTTATTTTTTCATAATTTAATGTTTGTGATTGTTCCTACAATGTCAATTAATATTTAATTCTAAATATTTAATTCCTCTGATTTAAGTATAAGAACATATGCTCCATTAATTGATAGATTGTTGAAATAATTTATATAACCATTTAACACTTGTCTATATATTTTTAACACCAGATACTCTATTATAGTGATTGTAGTTTATTTAGATGAAATATTTTTGAATCTCATTGGATAAATATTTATTTTCCCAATGAATATAATGTATCATTTTTTGTATTTAATTGTGAATATATTTTATGATATTATATTTTAAAAAGAAAAAAAAATTAAGTAGGTTCTACATCATATGTTGTGGGATTATTTTATACCATCATGATTTGTAAGGTTGATGATTGGTCAGATCCTACATTATAGGTATATAGGGATAAAATTTACATATTTTTTATTCACAAGTCTAGAGAAAATATTATTACATTATATGATCTTTATTGTTTACATTTGTTGATACATCTTTAATCTCTCTTACATAAATAAATAATACCTCACAATGTTTACACATACACTTTTTTTAATATTTTTTATAAAAATATTTATTTTCTGTTATAACATGTTTTCTTTTCAAGACATATCATGTCAATTTAATCTTGACCTCATATAATTTCCTACTCAACCTTAATACCTAATAATTTTTTTTTTTAAAATGTGGGCTAAGAAAAAAAAAACATATAAGGGACATATAATAGGATATAACGAATCATGTTATTTTATGAATACTTATAAAATATTTTCTCTTTTTAAATTAATAAATGTGATCATAATAATGATTATATAAAAAATAAAAAAAAATCACATCAAAAAATTTGATAAACCATTCTATGAGAAATTGTAACAGTTAAATAAAATTTTCCATTTCTACCATATAAATCAAAAGTTACCCTTTTTAAAGAATATATATATATATATATATTTAATTATTAATAATTAATATATACACTTATTTTAATAGATTATCATGATTTTTAATGCCCATAAATTCTAAAATATGAACATTTTTTTTGATAACATTATGAAACATTACCCCAATTATGTATTGGAATATAATATACTCAGAATTTATCATATATAAATAATTGAAAATTATTTCAATATTTTATATTGCGTGAGACTAATTTGATATCACATATCTTTTCATTACACATGAAAAATATTTTTTTGATAGCTTTTGTAGCATGAAAGACCAAATTTTAATGAATAATAATATATTATTAAAATGTTATTATTTATCATAATAAGATTAATCACACCAAAAAAATTATTATTTATAAATAATACAAAATAAATTGTGAAATTTTATATTGTACACAAATATACGAAAAATTAATTTGTTAAAAATTATTTATTAATGAATACTAGAATGAATTGAATATAAAGGGATTAATTTTATAAAAAACTATTTTTGAGATCAAAAGATAATATATCATAATAAATATAATTAATTAAAATTATTGATTAATATTAATTTGTTATATATATTATATATTAAATGAAATATTCTTTATATTGATCAAATTAATTATATTAGAAATATATAAAAAACCCAATATTTCGCATAAAAATCATTGTTATTAAAAACACAATTTCATTGATTTTTTATGTTGAAAATATTTCAAAAATATTTTTTGAAACATTTATCAATTTTATATATAATAATATATTTCGATTATTAGTGAAAAAATAAGTATTATAACATGGTTAATTTTTTTAATTATTTTGTGATGTTTCATATTTTGATGAATAATAAAACAAATAATGAATTTTAATACCACACTTCATTTTATTTTAGTTTACTTATAAAGATAAGTTACTTATTTGTTTGTATATAATGTTTGATTAGATAAATAATCAAATTTAGGTCATCGGAATCAATTTCACTATGAAATTGGATATAATAACATTGCCAACATTTGAACATTTTTACATTAAAAACATGATTTTTCATCCGGTGTGCTAGATAAAATTTATTTTAATTTGTCACAGTAATGAAATTATAATTTTATAAAATTTATTTTATATTTTTAAGTATAATAATTTATAATTTATATTATCCTAGCCTCAGTTTTTTGACAAAAAAATTATTGAATGTGATTAAAAATAATTACATTGATAAAGTTGAAAATTATTATCCCAAGGGACTGAACCTTACACATGAGGGCTATCATTCCCTAGAAACTTTTCCAAAATCCTTTTTATGAAAATATTTAGACCCTATATTCCAATTTAACAACATAATTATATTATAGAATCCACATTTAATGTGAGAAACGTTGGTGCAATTCAATCTTTCAAAAATTTATAAGTGTTCCATTTTTCCTCTATAAAAAGGCACTGAAGCCCCCCACTTCATTAAAACTCTAAAGATAAATATTTCCATTTAGTACTTTCCAAATTATTACCAAAATATACCTTCCCTGAATATATAATCCTCACCTTGTTCATAAATCCATCCATGAAATCCCAATTGTGCAATCCAATAGGAGTTTCCAAAATAAGTGGTAACAACATTCCTCAAGATAATTGTTTTTATTTACATTCAACAACCATTAAAATATTATAATTAATTTATTATATAATATAAATATTATACTAAATATTCAAAAATATTAACTTCATGTTTTCTACATACACTCACACACATATTAATCTAATGGGTAATTAACATACATCCGTTTATAGTGATCTACCCCACACACATAACGATGGTTAATTTTTTTCAATTACCACCATTCTTCATTAATAATAAATATGGAAATTATCGATATAGATTATAAATATGAAATATAAAATTTCGTCATGATTTTTATATTCTTATATTGGTCATACCTTTATGCTTTCAATTTTGTGTGAATAAGACAACATCATTTGCGGAAGTGTGTACTACCACCTCCCCAAAGTGATGTTATTCTTTCACACTATAAATTTCATCAAGGATGGATATATTAAATTTTAAATATGTTTCCTAAAAAAAATTTATATGATATTCAGGACATAATTACCATTCTTGAAATATTATATATCATTTTAATTTCTACCCATTCACACACTTAAAAAGTGATAATGTCATTCAAAGATGTTTGGACTACTGCCTCCTCGATATGATGTGATTGCATTTACATCATAAGAATTATATATATATATATATATATATTAAAATATGGTATTTATTAAATAATATATATATATATATATATATAACTATATAACAATTTGTGTCTTATTTATTTAATGATCATTGAAAAATGAGAAAGTTTCTCATGTGTACATATAGCCTACTATCTCCCGGATTATGACATTGGTTCATGTCCATAACAATGATTCCAGATGGTTCTTAAAAGTATATTTTATGAATTGATATTATAAATATTCTATGATTAATTTTATGGATATATTAATTAAGGACTACTTTAAAAATAGTTTACATACCAATGTTACTTTTGACACACAAACCGAATATGGTCAAATAATATGAGGTATAATTAATTGTTTAAGTAGTTGTATGAATTATTTTTATAAGTGTAGTAAAATTAATAAAAAAATTAATATTATCTTAAAAAATAAAATAATTATTATACGAATATTAATAATGAATATAAAGAAACATATGACAAGTCTGACAATTGTATGATATTTCCATATCACTTTTTATATCTAAGAAATAAATTCCATGTTCACCACTTGTTTTTTTAGATTTTAACAACTTTAAATTATTGTATATTATTAATTAAATTATATTATCACAATGTTTATTAGTTCATTAATTACATTCTATTCATCTATATAGACTATTATTCAAATGTATCATGGATGTATTGTACACATTGTGATATTTAAGATTATCTTCTTCAATAATAATCTTAATAATATTTCAACTATATAGTACATTTTTATGTTGAAATTCTACTTTTTAACTTTTGTTAATAATATATTATTTTTTTGTATTCAATTATTACTATCTATTGTTTAATTAACACTTTTTATGGGGATTTACATTTTACATAGAAAATATATTCATTGTTTGAGTCTCACTTCAATTTTTTAGTCATTTCAAGTGTTTGATTGACAATATAAATTTTTTAATAATTAATATATGTGAAATTCTGTTGGAAGAATTTAATGGATAATTGTTCTATAAACAATTTGTTTTTTCTTATCCACTAGTAATTTATATGTTTTTTCAAGAAATAGAAACAATTTTAAAATATTTGGCACTAAAAAATTCTGAAATATGTTTTTAGTAAATCCTTACAACATATCCATTTTTATATAGAGAATATATATTATTCTAAATCCCATATTTTTTAGAAATGTTTTCCTGAATCGTTTTTAACATTCCAAAAATTATTTATTAAATAAAATTTTACAATTTTTGACTTTAAAAAACACTTAAAAAGTAATATTCTTGACTTTTTTTAACTAGAAATTTTCTTATACATTTTACCATGAAAAACTGAATGTTCTATTTACCCCATTTGACATATAATAATTTAACCCATCACTTTTTCGATGATAAATATTCATTTAAAATTGATACTTTTTAATGAAAATGTTTTTAAACGTCATTTCAAAAGATATGTATTTTTAAAAAAAAATTCAAATTGGAGAGGATAATTTTATTTATAAATTTTTAAAACATCATATTTTAGTATTTCTCTTCATCAATGGAAGAAAACAATTATTTAGACTCAATAATGTAATATTTCTATTGATTCATTCCTTATTATGCCACTATATGTTTTGTGAGTGATTCAGAATGTATGGTATTTACATTCACATCCTTAATTCCATTGTTACAACCCATGAAATATTCAATTCTGTATGATGAATAAAAAATAAATTCACCCTATTTATACCTATCATTTATCTTCAATTTGTTCATTGGATAGTATTTGTATGATTTTTTATAAATTTTTCACATTAAATGTTTTGTGATTATTTGGGGAAATATTGAAAAAAATATCCTTTATTCAATATAGATATATGATGAGTACTATTTTTATTGGATATAAGGAATGCTTGAGACGTGGAAGAAATGGTTTGGGGATTGTTAATGGAATGCGATATGGGTTGGGGACTGGTTAAAGATATCCCCATGTGGCATCTGTTGGCATGTAAGATGAAATTAGATTGATATAAACTATTCATGATTGATTCCATATAGAATTTATACGTTTCAACACATACAAAAAAACCATACTGTGAAAGGCCTTGATTTTGGTCGATCATTTTTAAAATACACGACATCTAATGATTACTTATTTCCCAAATATAAATTCATTTATTTTTTATTAATATGATTTTTAAACAACATATCTATTTATTTATTTAATTCATTATTCATTGATAAAATTGATTATTTTTATTTAAAAATTTATTATGCATTATCTAGTTTTTTGAATTAAATGTGTTAGTAGTTACTACTTTTCCATATTTTTTATATATTAACCTTATTATTTATATTGAATGGGTTTTTAGTTATTTAACTTTACATTATTATTATTCTCATTGATTCATTATTGCATCTACTATACATTTACCTTACAATGAATTTAATCTCACCGTTATTGTATTTCTTTTACAAAAGATTTAATAACGTGTACTATGAAAGATACACATGGATACACAAGATGGAGTAAAGTTATTATCCTAGAATATTTTTAAATATTGTATACATTTGTAGAACTGGAAACTTGTATGTATCCTATATAGATATAATACTAAACCGTTGGGTCTTTTAGGATGTTGATTATTAGTATCTTATGACAATGTAATTATTACATGACACTGGCTCTAAGGTTTCCATGGTTGAGTGGATATAGTTGGTCTTAGGTATTGTTTAGTACAGAAAATTGGACCACGATTTAGAAATATAATATTTTTATAGCATAGAAATAGGTATAATTTATTGATAAATATAGAAAATAATCATAGGAATTTTTTAAGGTAGAGATCATGTTGGTCTTCCTAGTAATACATCCATATCAAGATTCTTTATGAGGAAGTAGTTCAAGAATAGATGTATATAGGGGAAGCAACTCTGATATGTAGCGTCAATATTGAAATTTCGTAACTTGTTACACGACTATAGTCCATAATTCACACCTTTATTTATACTCATGTGGGATATAAATTGGGTAGTTTTCATTTTATTTTCAAAACTATTTAATGGATTTGAATATATAATAAGTTACATATGAAAAAATGAGACAATGTAAGGACCATTTTAGAAATTAATGGAAAACATATTTATGTATTATTTTGGTATTTAAAACCATAGTTAAAAATTCTATTTAGTGATTTAACATATTTCATGAATATAGAACATGGTTATTTTGGAAATGATATTAATTTGGTATCAGAAATGGAAAAACAATATTATCGGTGACAAACTATCAAGTCTGGAATTTTTTATGGGATTGAACACATGAATAAAGGATGATAAGGGTATTTCACCTACCCTTGAGCTTGGTGATTTCCCAGAGAATGCTTAATCATTAAATAATTTGACGAATAGATATTAATGTTGATCCACTAGTGCGGTTTTTTTATTAGATATTAATGTATTCACCATAGTGAATTTGGAGAGTAGTTATAGACAAAAAGTTAGACATGGAACTCTTTTAGGGGCCTTAATATCTATTAAGAGTGTAATTTTACCTTTTAGACACAAATCTTAAATGTTAGATATTCCTTTGAAAGAATAAATGAATGATTAATAATTTGATCGAATCAAAACTAAATGAAAATTTTAACATTTGAAATATAATTATATCAAGTAAACATATTTTCTCATGTTCTTGGTTAATAAAAGATTCTTAAATTTTAGGAAAAGTTACTTAGCAATAAAATTTTGTCATAATATCACATTTTATGTTGAACAAATGGTCTTTATAATCATTATGGATTTATTGATTTGAGGCCCTCAAACATCAATTCATTAATGATTTTTTATGATTGATCACTCCCAATATATAATTATATTTTCCTTCATATATGTATCCTTACTTCCCACTACATTTCTCGTACATTGAGATCTAGTTAAAAGTTAGTCTACATTACCATTTTAATTCCCATGCTATATTTTTGGAGGATATTTTTCAAATCCTTCTCATGATTAAGGATTCAACACTGTTAATATCAATCAATATATTACCATGTTTGAGTTTAAATTCCGAGGACACAATTTGATTATTTTTGGAAGAATATAACACCCTAGAATTGTAAAATAAGAAATTGTATTTGATAGTGTGTATAACATGAAACAACAAACACATAAGGGAGTATAATATCCCAAATATATTATAATATATTTACTATTATTATAAAACTAAATTTCTGATAAATCATGAAGATCATGTGATACTATTTTTCTTGCATTACACACAGAAAATGCATTCTTCGATAGCTTGTGTTATACGAAACATAGTGTTTTTCACAACAACAATATATTATATATTATACTATTATTTAATGTAAATAGATTTCACATAGATATTAAATTATTATTAATTAATAATAATCACTAACAAATTATTTTATACGCTTTAAAAAATATTGGATGACTTTATTGGTACCATATTAATTAGCAATGAATATAATTTCCAATTCAATATAAATTGTTTGTTTTAATAAAAATGATTTTTATGCCAGCAATAAATTTTTATCATAATGAATTTTCTTAATATTAAATATTGAGTAATATTTATATAATTTATATATTATATATTCAATCAAGCACTTCTGATATTCATCAAATATATCTGATAAACATAATATAATAAAAAACCACATATTTTTCATTAAAATAAATATTTTTTAAAGGAACTTCTACCGTCTTTTAATGGAGAAAATATTATAAATCTAAATTATCGAAATTTTATATATTTTATATGTCAATATAAACTTCATTATTTATAAATAAAATTAAATATTATTTTAGGTTATATTTTTGGTATGTTTTTATGATGATTCATATTTTAATCAATGGTGAAAAATAACGATTTATAATTCAAAAATAATCTATTATATCGTATTTATTTTAATAGATAATGTATCTTTGGATATATATTTAGTGATATTTTAAACCAATGATAAATCAAATAATAAAATTTCTCTCATTTGAATATAGTTTACTTTTACATTGGATATAAATACATAAAAAACATTTTATCATTTTTACATTAAAAACCCTTGTCGTTGTCCTATCTAAAGGATTATATTTAAATTAATTTATTCTAGTTATTTGATATTAATTAAATAAATTTGATTACATAATTTCAAGAATAAAAACAAAGAATTTCTAATAAGGTAATATAGGGGTTTTTACAAAAAATATAAATAAATGTGTATTAAATTAATGACATCGATTAGGTGAAAAATGTTATTAATAAGATACTATACATTAATATTTAGGGAAACAAATACCTAGAATGTTTTAAAAAACATACTAGATATCCATATTTAGTCCTTAACTAATTTCACTACATTTTTTCATTTTTGGAGACACCATTAATGGAAAAAACATGGGTGAAATTCTATTTTCTAAAATATACAAGAGTTCCACTCCTCCTATACAAAAGGCACATTAGAATCCCGCATCCTCACACCTATGAAGAAAAATTATCTCAAAAAAATATCTATAAACAAATATCCTTAAAATACCCCCCCCCCCTCATCCTATATTCCTCTTATTGGACATAAATCTATTTATGAAATTCCTTTGGACAAAACCAAAAGGAGCTACCCAAATAAGAGGAAACAACAATCCTCAAGATTTTTATTTCCATATTCATACTCCACCCCACAAATATTATTATTATGTTATTATATGATATCATATGTTTCCTAAATATATGTATAGTTCTTAGTTATATATTTTATTACAACACTTACACACACAATCATCTAATGTTTAATGAACTTATGTGTTTGTACGGTGAATTACTGCCATGCAAAACAATGATTGCTAATTTTTTGATAACCACATTTCATGGTTTGGAATTCAAGAAAAAAAAATTTATGTATGATATATATTATATTTATAATGTATGTATTCTTCATTAATTCATATATATCACCAAAACTTATTCTTCCTTTTTTTGTGGGAATATAACAAAATCATTTGTGGAAGTGTGGACTACAACCTCCTAAAAGTAATGTGATTCATTTAAAATATACATTGAATTTATAATGGATTGTTATAATTATTAATATGCAAAATAAAAGTTATATTATTATAATAACATATATAAATTTCTGAAAATTGAATAGATAATATAAATTATTACCCTTTGATGAACTTAAATAATGACGACGATGTTTGTGGATGTGTGGACTACAACCTCATCGACACGATGTGAATCATTTCCCATTATAATAATTGTATATATAAGAATATATAATTAAATAATATGATTTTTCTGATATAATTATCATTATATAATGATATAGATATTACTACTTTCTTTCCATAATTATCATTAAAAAATGTTAATGGTACTCATGTGTAAGAAGGGACCACCGTCTCTCTGGTTTTAACGTTTGTACAGTTTTCATAACCATCAACCATTATTGTTTTTAAAATAATAATTGTTTTATAAATAAGATAAATATTTCATTATTATAATTCTTTATATTTTTTATATTTACTTTTTTCATCGTAGATGACGTACAAAAGTGGGTTTTGACACATGAACCAAATTTGGTCAAAACACACAACATAAACATAATTTTATAAGTAGTAGACTAAAAAATTGTAATATGTGGTGTTAAATGAATTATAAATTTGAAAAATTTTCTAAATAATGTAAATAATTATAAAATTTCTATTATTCTAAATGATAAATTTAAATGTGACATGTTAGACTCAAGGAATGGAAGTTTCATCTCACTTTTTAGACATGTGAGATAAATGTCAATTTCACCACTTAATTATTTTGTGTGTTATATATTAATAAAATTTTGTTATATTATATCTGGAATTACATTATATTCATGGTATTTAAATCCTTAATTTAATTTTATTCCATCATCAATCTTATGATTCTAATGTTTCAAGGTTGTATATGACACATTAGAATGTGTAATGATTATTTTTTTGGTGAATTATATTTATGATATTTTAATAGTCTAACTCCTTTTCATGAGGAAATACTACTACTTCATTTTGGTCAAAATTATATGATTGTGTGTGTAATATAACTTTAGTATGTATTATTCAATTTACCATTATTTTATGTGTATTTACATTTGACAGACATAATCTATTCATTGGTTGAGTATCACTGAATCATTATGGTTTTTAAGGGTTTCAATTAAAAATCTCATTATGTTTTAATATTGTGTGTGTAATATATTTTTAGTATGTATTATTATGATACACACAACACTGTCTTAGCTTGTGGTATGTGTAACACCAATACTGGCTGGTTTTACACATTATTTTATGTTATTTTGATAGAATAAATTTCATAAAAGGGGTAGATTAATTTAATAACTATTTAATATTATGTTACCATATAACCTAGTCACTATGATGAATTTTATGAGCAATAATAACATTATTTTAAAAAACTATTTAAATGAATATATGTGAGTTTATTAAATATTTAAATCAATCCAAAAGAAATTTATTAATGTAATATAAATTTAATATATTCAATATAATTTTTAAAAATTATCATATATGTTTTCTAGACATTATAATAGAACAAATTCAATTTTTCAAATAAAAGTTGATATTTTAAGAATTTTTTTCCCCATTTTGATGGAACATAAATTTTAAATTTAGATTCTAAAACATTTATATGTAGAATTTAACAACATGAACTTCTTATGTATATGTAGGATTTAAAAATTTTGTTGGGTTAATTGTTAATATTTTTATGAGAACTTGTATGTTTTGATGAATAATAATATTATACTAAATTTAAATTTAAATAAAATTTATTCATAGAAATATTTTATGTGGAAAAATATATTATTATATTGTTTGAATGAAAATATACAATATATGTTTATAATTTAATTTATTTTTGGTCATTGTCATTAATTTTACCATGTATTTTGGAGTAAAAACATTCCAATATTTATCAATGTTTTAATTTTTAAAATAAGTTTTTTATTCTAACAATAAGACTAATTTTAAATTAATTATTATAAATCTATCCTATTAATTTTTAAAAATGGAATCCATTTTTTTAATTAGTAGGTAATTTTTTTTAAATTAATATTTTATTCTTTGGAATTATGTATAATAACTTCATTAATTTTTTTCAATAAGGTAAATAGGTAAATAAGAAAGTAATGGTTAATATAACATTATAATATTACTGAATTTTGTTTCCAAATATGTTTTTATGGGTGATTTTAGAAATAAAATATCATTGGATAAAAATGATACCCATTAGAGGTCACTTGGATAAGATTATAAAATAAATCATATTTTATTCAATAAAATGAATAATATATCTTACTCAAATTTTAATAACTTAATATATTTTAACATAATGTTATTGAAAAGATAAATTAGATTTTAGATACCCTTTAAATATATTATATGTTCTTATTTATAATGGATCTTCATTTTTAGTTTTTTTAAAAAGTAAATAACATAATGTATTATATGTTGATGGTGCAAAAATTATGTAGTCGATGAAAAATAAATAATTTATTTTTTATCAAAATTATTATCACCATTTAAAGACACAATCACTAGAAAAAATCATTATGGTCAAGTATATATAGATGATAACAAGACAAGGGTCAAGTTATTGACCATTTGGATCCTTATAGAAGATATTATGACACTTATATTGTTTTATTTAAAACGATGTTAAATATACCACATTCATGTTATAATAAGTTTATCAATTTTAATATTGTACTTTTAGGAGATATTTTTACAAAAATTATTGATAATAAATCTAAAATATTTATATTTATCATATTTTTTTACCCAAAAATAATTATATTATATAATTACAAAAACTTATGTAGTGATTGTTTTATTAATTGAAATATGAAATTAATGTCATTAATAATACAACAATAAACAAAATTTGGGATAATTAATATATAAACAAAATTTCTAGTTTAACTCAGTCCCATACATATATATATAATAAAAATAATTATAGTTATACATTTTATTTTGATTTGTTTTATAAAAACGAAAATGAATATTGTCTAAATTGATACTATTGATAATTTGCAAAAATATTGTTTTGTTATAATTAAAAAAAATTTAAAAATTTTAAAACAATATAAAATAATTATTTATTACTCTAAAATATTATATATTGTCACTTTATAGTCTAGTTGAAATCAAATAAGTAAAAATTACAATATATTAATTTTGAACAATGTGTTACCATTGTTAATATTCAAAGAGAAGAATTTATGGTAAATGAAGTGATATGTTTTAAAATGAAATAAAAACCATGTATGAAATTTATTTGTTGATGATAATAAAATATAATATCATCTAATATTATAAATTATGACATTTTGGTAGTTTTGGGATGAGTATATAGTTTGTTAAAAATTATTATTATTTGATATCCCAAAAGTGACCCTCACAACAATTATAAAAGGAAACCTCATTCCACACCTCTCGATAACTCTGTGAGCATTCATGCTCCGAAGTAGCTTAATAATTTAACTTTTAAACTACCCTATTATCATTATAGAAGATTTTTTCATCTCAAAATACCAAATATAGTTATATTTAGATAATATCTAGTGGGAGAACGTTGAAGAATTTCTAATCTTTTATACTGATTCATTAAAACCTTTTTTTCATGTACATCAACATCATGATTTTTTTAATTATTAAAAAATATTTCTTGTATAAATTTTACACTGATATATTATTATGATTATTGACCAACCATATTCGACCCTCTTTCTATCCTATAAAAAATGAAATCACCACGTGTGTGTACATATGAATTACTGTTTTCACACCGTGGTGTAATATAGTTTTCACCACCACATTATTTGGATGGGTATAATAATGGATCAAATTAATATATATAATTATTATGAAAATTTATTAATTCATAAATATTATACATCATCTAGTCAAATACCATTGATCAATTATGGGAATGATATCATCGATTGTGTGTATGTTTGACCCTCTCTCTACATGATGCGATGCGATTAATTCTACATGATCTTCATTAAATTATGATTTTAAAAATGAAATGAAAGTGTAAATATGATATGTATTAATTTAATTTAATTATATAAATGATATAATTATATCCTATGAATAGAAAAAATAAAATATATGAGGTACCATGCATAAGAAAATAATGAAGTTAATACTCGATGGATGTGTAATAATGTTACTAACAAACATATGATAATATGATCATATATGATATCATAAAAATGTATATGATTTTGGAATTATCTAATATCATTATTTATACCCTTATACAGAAACATAAATCACCTATGAATGAACTCGAACCTAAAATAAGAGATTATTATATCTCACTTTTATTTTTTGAGGACATATCCATTATTCACCACGTATTCCATTGGATTGGTTCTTATACTTCCCATTAATGTTTTTTTTGATTATTATAGGTGAAGGTTATAATATTTACATATTCATATAATTTTATTTATTTTATAAGGCATATAATTGGTCTGATTATAATGATTTGAAGTGGAAATTTCATAATCTCAATATTATCTGAGATTTTTTATACTAAATTACTTACAAGAGTATATTTATCATCCACTTCCATGATTCCAAAAATGATTTCAGAAAATGTTTTACTATTTTACTATGTATTTTTAAATTAATTTTACATATTTTTTAAATTTTATTACATGGTTTTAATGTAATATTTATTTCATTAAAAAAAAGATATGCGTTTTGACTTTTCTTGGAGAAGTACGATAAGATTGTTTTTTAAGATAAATTGCATGAACTTATATTTATAATTTCATAATGACATATTTACATGAAAAATAGAATACAATATATTATGGTTAATTTTCCTTAAATTGTTTTATTTTATAATTAAACAGTATTTTTGAAAAGAAATCAATTTTGAAGAGGAAATGATATGTTCCTCTGAAATTAATATTAATTGTTCTATAAGAATTATATTACTCTCTAAGATTACATTCTATAATAGGGTTATGATTAATGTATAACATTACAATTATTCCTATGGATTTATTTTATTTATTATGTAATATCATTTATGAAATACCTTTATTTTATATGAATTAGTTTATGAAGAAATAATGTTTAAGACACCAGTTTTGTTCCATGTTTTATGCTATGATAAATGTTGTATGTTTTTGTAGAAATCATAATAATGATTTCATTATGAGATGTTTGGGACCTATATCAACCTCCAATGCATTGGTTGATGATTTATATCTCATGGTAGTCACATGACTGAAATGATGTCAATCAGATTCAATAATACTAGGAGGGAATGCTATTTAAACAGGGGTTAATAAATATGGATAAAATGAAGAGTGTAATCAGTTCAGTAAATGACTTTGGGAACTATTATTTTATTTTAAATTATAATTTGATAATATGAAAATGATTTTATATGATTATGTATTTTCAACAATTCCATGTTTTATGGAAATACTGTTATCTCATGGTTCATAATTCCTTTATGATTAAGCCCATATAAACTGAAAATGATAGTTTCATAAATAATGATTTTGATATATGTTAAATGCGTTATGTTTTAAAAATGTTATTTTTATGTATTTATATTATTTATTTTATGTTTTGTTGGATATTTTATGTTCTTACCCTTAGTGAGAATATAATCTATCCATTTTAAAATGTCTTATTTTCACTTGAATATAAGGAATGGTTTTATATAGGAAAAAATAAGGAGAAGATATATATGAGGAATGTTGAAGAACATTCATAAAAATTGAATATTGTGTTCCATGTTTCCAAAGTCAAAATTCAATTATGGTCTTCAGGAATCTATTTTTATCATGTATCCTGTATTAGAAAAATGAAATTTAAAGTCCATTTTTTTCATGATTAGGTCTTTATGAACAACGTTAGTGTTATTTAGTCCATGATATTTACTTTCTCATATTTCCAATATACCCATATATAAAAAGGAGTATTACAAAAAAAAATATTATTATATTATTATAATTGTTTTACTAAATATATTTTTTGTTGACGTAATTACCATTATCCATCCCACTCTCATCTAATGGGAAATTATGTTACTACACTAGTTGTTGGGTGACAATCCCAAACATGAATTTCCAATTTTAGTTTTCATAATTTAGTGACACGTATAAATCTATGATTCTATTTAATGAATATAATATAATTTTATTAAATTATTATTATATTATTATGCTAAAATGACAAAGTACGTTAATATTTATCCCATTAGTAAAATTCCATCATTTTATGTTAGAAATTGTATATATACGCTCTTTATGGATCATATATCTATACAACATAACTAAAACTATTGTTGAATAAAATTGAAAACATTTTTATTTTTTTATTAGTTATCATCCTTACCTGATGTAATATATATACTATCATTAGGGTCTCAATTTATGTGTACTTCCTTTGATATTAAAACAAATTTGTATAACAATAAAAATTACTAACATCCTCTGATGAGAGAAAAAGATAAAAGAAATATATAATGAAGGATTATAATTATTCATTGAAAAAGATATTATATTTTTGTAATTCATTTATTTAATTAATTGATATTTTTATCATATCATAAAGTAGTATATTGCATGTTCCACCATGTTGGAATCCATGGATTGGGTTTGTCTCAATTTTAATTCTATCAATTATTCATTAAAATAATATCTTATTCATCTTTTATCAGGTCTAATTACCTCCACATGAGGACTAAATTATAATTAATATTATTTCTAATATGATTATCAAATATATTTTCATGAATCCCACCAGTATAATTTCTTTATTCATTTCTAATTTTTTTAAATAGTTTATTACATGTTACACACTTTCTAACTGAGATTTAGTTTGTAACCCAAAATATTATTATTTTATTAATAATATATTGTTTGATCTATATACTACATAGGGTGAGTATTTTTTATCACCATGGTATTATTATTTTCTCTACAGTTTTAATGATTTTTTATACATAAAAAAAACATTTTATTACAAATAATATACATCCTATTTAATAATGACATCCTATTCCATGTTCAAGTTAATTTATCATGATAAATTTTTATAGTATTATTTTTAAATAAAAATATTTATTATCTCATATGATCTGCATAATTAAACATAAATTTTATCAAAAATGAAGTATTATTAATATTTTAACTATTAGGGAATCAAAAAAGATATATTGAAATATAAAAAATGAATTTTAACAATGATAATATTTTATGACTCTCACTCAACATCTTCTATACAATAATTTTCATATATTTCAATTTAACTGGATAATAGAAATTATAGATATTTTTATTATTTAATTGAAATTAATGATTATACAATTGTAAATGAAAAAGGCAGAGTTGTATGAACATGGTTGATTATGAAGGAATTTAATTAGATACTATTAATATAGTATTATGGTAATGATGAAATTAAGGAATTTATAATCATATCTCTCTATAGATCATCTTTGGTTGAATGTATATCTGATTCATAATCCATATTAGAACATATGTGAAGATCCTTGACATTATAATTAATCATATTGAAAAATGATATTATGATGTAACATATATTCTAGTGGCTAGTTGGGGAATACAAGAATGCATTAAGCACCATGTATGAGTAAGACTCAAATTCAAATTAATTAATCTTATTAAAAAAAGAAAAATATCCATTGCAGTAACCGTTAAGATATCATTTATGTGAATAGTTCTTACATCTATGTAGAATGGTTATCATCATAGGATGGTAGATCCTTAGTAGAATCAGAATGTACTTCCACCATGAATAATACAGTAGCGAAAAGGACTGGATATCATGAATTTAATACCAAGAGATGGTTATTTCAAGATCACTTAGTGACCATGCCCCCTATATTTAATTTCATTATGTGTATGAATCCAAATAAAATTATTAGTTATAGTTTATCAAATAATACCATACTTATAAAGAAATCTGAGGATAACTAGCTGTGAAAAAATCATATATTTGAGGAAACTATTATTTTTTACTTGGGATTGATGTCATGTTATATAATGAGAAACTATTATAACTGGAATAACATCTATTAAAAGGATTTATTATCAATGAAATTCCATGTCCTCCACTTTATTAATATAAAAAACACATCTAGAATGATTTATATGGAGTTGTAACAACATCAAGCTCTCATTATTCCCATAAGGGAATTCAATATTTATATTTTTAAATCTCATTCATTTAAAAAACGAATCCTCAATTTCATAATATAATTAACAAAATGTATAGGCATTTTAAAATCACCTACATGGAAATTATTTTTTTAGTGTAACTTGTAACATTTTATCCCATAGCATAATATATAATGTATTCTCAAATCATTTTACATAAAGTCTCTTCTCTATTTTATAATCAAAATAAAAAAATATCTTATTGTGTCAGTTTCATTATTATAATCTATAATATTTCATTGGATTCCTCTTTCAGGGGAATGATATTTTGTATGGACCCATCTAAAAGAGATTTCAGTATATACTATAGAATTTAGATATGTCATGAACCATATTTTATTTATAGAGTATTTTGATGACATAGTTTATGATTAAATAGATATTCCACTTTTATATATGGAAGACAATATATATATTTATATACCACATTCCAAATCATTATACATAATTTTGCATCGCATAAAAATAAAATTTAATTTTACTTATGATACTTGATCCAAGATGGGAGTAATCATCATGATTTATAATTTATAATGTTCTTATTTGAAGAATAATTATTCATTATACATGATATATTAGGAGGAAGGATTATATTTACTAATTATGGATTGGTTTTTATCATTCTATTATCTATGATCCATAATCATATACTACATTACCACGGTATTTCAAATCTCTATAATGTGACATAGGATTAGGTTATTCATCATGGAACTTGAATATGGTCTCATTCAATTCATTTAATATGAAATAGAATAATTTTGAATAGTTGAGGTTATATATTTACCTAACTTATATATAAATATTTCTTATTCTTCATATTATTTTAATCAAATATTTCTCCATTGATCATGTTATATCATATTATTAATATCCAAAACCACAATGAAATTTTTATTTGCATTTTTTTAATATTAGTTTGACCACACTTGTTCTTCTTATTTATAAATTAGAGGGAAAATATTTGAATAAGTTTGTTTAGAAGTTTGTTTTATATAGATATGTAGTTCGGGATATTTTTACGTGATGTAAATTTGTTAAATAGTTCATCTATAGTGACACTAAACCTATTGGTTCGAAAATTATATTGACATTTTTTGATGTAATTGTTAAAATAGATAAAATATGAATGTTTTTCTTGAATAATTTCACTAGTTTCCAAAAATTTTATGTAAAATATGTTCTCTTAGAAGTCAAACAGGCTGTGCAGAACTATGGTGTCTCACCACATGATTTTTTTCCTCAACATATAAATTTAACAAAATTATTTATAAAAATATATGATGTAAAACTATATTACATATCAATATATTAACTATATCTCGATGTAAAACATTTATACTTTCTTACCTCCCATAAAAATAAATTTAAATTGATATAATTATGATAATAAATTATCTTTATCCCATAATATATGATGATAGATCCATTATGGTGATAAAATATCACATTTTCCTTCCATAGTCATCATTAAATATAGAAAATAAATCTTTTCCCATTAGAAATGGGGACTAATAAATATTATCGTTGAAAAATCAAGATAACCAAAGATAACAAATTACATTACAAGAATTATAAATACCTAAAAAATGAAATGAGTAAATGATAATAAGAATTAGAACATATAGATTAATATAGTTTCTAAAAAATAAAAACATAAATGAATTTATAGATAATGATAACATAATTCTTGAGAACATTTTTAGAGAAGACACTGAGAATCAATGTATACATTCTTGATACGAGCTCCTTCAATAATATAGAGTTGTAGTAACTCACATTCCAAAAATTAAAAATCTATATAGTTAGTTTTCCATTATCAAATATTTAATAAAGTAATGGTCACAAATATAAATTAATATTTTAACTATTATCGTCCAATTATTTATCAAAACATCATTTTTTTTAAAATCTGTATAGTATTATTCACTAGAAGTCAGCACAAATAATTTTTATTTATATAGAACACAAATTAAAAAAATAACCTATTCACCAATGAAAATATAAATCTGTGAAAAAATAAGTGCACGCATGAATTTAAATCCATATAAGAAATTTTGATGCTATAAAATTTGAACAAATAAATAATTCTATGGATATTTTATTTCATATAAAAAACAATAATATTAATTGTTTTTTTTGCATTCAGTAAATAGTAAAATATATTCTAATGATGAATATTTAAATTTATTTCATCCAATGGGTGAGGTTAAAATTATAGATATTAAAATATGAATAAAGTCTACATATTGAATACTGATATCTAAATTCCCATAATATACTATATTCTATTATAATTAGATGATTCCAAATAGACACATGGTAGATATTGTAAAAATAAAAGAAAATAAATAAGAATGAATGTGGTCGAGAAATATAGGTTTTAATAAATATATTATACTTACACATTTTTATATCATTTAATAGATTAAATTAACTCTAATTATAAAAAAAAATATATTATGTTTGTATAAGAAGGTTTTTATATTGTTTGATGATTTATAAGATAAAGGATTGAATTTTTTTAATTACTAGTTTTTTATATCATGGATTGATATTTATTTGAATGAAATGATATACATGGGCATATAATGTCATGAATTATGATGAATATTATAAAATTTATAAATATTAATCATTTTGAGAAACTTATTTAATAAAATTTATAAAAGACATATATTCCAATAAATAGAAATCATTTGGTTTAGTGGCCGATAAAGGATAAATGAGTTCACTTGAGATGATATAATTGATTTTATAATAATGAAATAAATGAAGTAATACAAGGAAAGTTAAATCATTATAAATATTTTACAATCAGCCTTCCTTCATAGAATGTGACATATATTATATTATATAATGACCAAAAAATATTTTTTATTGGATTTTATACACACCATCATAATGAATTATGTATGCTCCACAGATGTAGCCCATTATGGGTGATCAAATTAAAATCATTGTTTTATATGTCTTATATTGTAATATATATATATATATATATATTCCTGGGATAAAATAATATATTCTATAGAATAATTCAAAACATTATATTGTCCATTCATATGAGGTAATAAGATATAAAAAATATTTAGCTTAAGAAATTTTAATTAGATAAAGACTCCAATATCATCCTCTCATGTTGTCTCATGTTATAACCCCGACATATTTTTTGAATTACATATGTATTGATCCATATTATTAATAGTTATATTTAATATCCAAAATATCAAATGCTAATAAATTTTTAACGCGTCCAATTTCTGTTATTTGAATATTTTATTCATGAATTTTTGAAATAATGTTGTTATTATAGATATTTTTCTATACAATATATGTATTATAAAAATTATAATCATAGTATAAATGACCCCAATATATATTTTGGATCCAATGATTTCCTATATAATTTCAATTTTTTATTATCCTAAAAATGACATATACATATGGTATATGTATTTAGAACATAATCATAGAGCATTAATGTTTTTATTTTATTTGTAAGCTTAAACTGCATGAGTCGAAGATGAATTTCCTTATGGGTACCAATGTGATTTCTACCTAAAATTTATTCTTCATTGAATTTATATAATTATGATTACACTAATAATGAATCCTCACAATGATCTAGAATATATGACTGTTATATTCATGAATTTTATTTATTAAAAAAATTGACCCTTATGATTATATAAATAGATATAATTAATTTTTTGTTAGAGAAACTAAAAAAGAAAATTAAATAAATGAGATCAGTAACTAATCTCAGATTTACATGGTATTATAAATTATATTGAGTAGATGGTGAAAGTGGAAAATTTATATAGGAACCAACATCAATCGCCAATAAAATCCAATCAATAGAATATATTTCTATTTAAAAAGATGTCCCCATATTGAGGAAGGTGTTTCTTTCCCAAATAATAATTATATCAAACTTATAAAAAAATTAATTTCCTAATTAACATTTATTTTATTCTATAATATTAATGTCTCCTCAGTTTTGTGGTCTTCTCCTTATTACCATAATGATCATACACTTATTATAGTTGGTAATGAATAATATGTCAGTATCCTTTTTATTACAATTAAATTTTTTCAACTATGTCAATTTCATAATATAATTTAAATACATACTTAATTATGTTCTATTGATATTTTGGAGTTTAGTTTTAAAAGTGATGAAATCTTAAATTTTTATTTTATTTGTGATTACATTTTTTTTTCAAAAATTATACATAAATTAAGCGAAAAATTAACATCTATGAAAATATATAAGATAGTTTACTTATTTATAAATGTGTATATAGTAAAAATATACATAGGCAATGCTTTAAGATCATAATATTATATTTTTTTCATATTAAATAAAAAAATTCAATCATACGTGTCAATAATTATTTTGTATATTAATAATTAATTATAACATATATGAATGTTTTATTTACCAAAAAACATTAAATTTGAAAAATATATGATTTTTACATTAAAATATTTAGCATTAAAACCATATATGTAAGATTATTTACTTGAGTAAATGTTTCCAATCATATCAAAATAATTATTATCAGATTAAAATGAATATGTTATAGAAGATCCAACACTAATGATGATTTTTTATAAATTTATTTAATGCTAAAAAATTATCCAATATGGATAGATGAAAAATAATTGGTATATTAATAAATCTAAAACTAGAATATAATGGATCATTCAAATCCAAAATTATTTTTGGATCTAAAAGATTTCACCTTATAATATTTGAATGAGTGGGGAGATATATTTTTCAAGAATATATATAGAATGCAATTTCATGAAATAGTGGTCGATGAATAATTCCCATCTCATTATAATGATAATGTAACAAAAATTTATAGAATAAGGTGTCTCATTCATGAAAACTCTATATTCAATGATACATGAACCACTTTAATGACTCATAATTCTTATGGGTGGTCTTTGTTATAAATATTTTCTCTTATAATCAATTCAATGAATTGTATAATGTTTGATTATAGATCACACAATTGTCATGTCCATTATTATCATTTATTGTCGAAATCTATAGTTCCGTGAAAAATTAAAACTATAGTGAATCCCAAACTATAAATATGATATTTGTATTCATTATATAATATAATTTCTATACAGAAATTTATTTTATTTAATTATAAAAGTCTATTTAAGGTTAATATTTTTATTTATATTGGTAGAAAACAATACATATGAATTGCATACATTATAAAGAATATAGTTTCCCAAAGCATCTATTTTTTCACATAGAAATTTATTTAATGTAAAAAACAATTTTTTATTTTGACAAATATTAATGGTTTTAAAATAAAATCACTGTTTCTCATTATCATCCATAAAAGTATTATTGACATTTTAAAAAAAAGTGAATAGAAAAAAATTGCAATTAATTGATATTTAAAATGATGAAATGAAATATTTTATTCTTGTGAAAAAATTATGTAATCCTGTAAAACATCATTCCTTCATAATAAAAAGTTATCTCAAATAATAGTATTAATGTATATGAAATTTGTTTTAACACTGTATCTTTTCAAAAAGAATATAATAAAATATAAATGTAAAAAATTCATGAATGTTTATTTGGAAACATGGGAATATATAAAAAATATATATTTAAAAATGCACTCTTACTCCCAATGGTAATAATAATTACTCTAAATAGATGATCATTATACTACAATATGAATCAAGATAATTTAACGGAAAATCATTTAAATGAACATAAAATTAATGTAATCATTATAGATACCTTATAATAATGAATGGAATAACCCTTCCAACTATAATGACATACCCGGTTAATAAATACAAATTCTCTACAAACATAATCATTTAAAAATGAATTTGAGAGATATATGAGGGTATCATTTCATCATAATCAATATATATTGACCAAAAAAATATTAATCACATAAAATATTTCATTATGATCATCAAGATAAATATATACATTTCAAAACATAACAAAAACCACTTCAAAAATTGTTATTACCCATTCCATTAAACATGATTTTTAAAAAATTAATATCCATAAAAAGGATTGATGTGTTTTTATTTGAAGAACAAGTTACTCCATGTAATGTATTATGAATATAAAATAATGGTTATGGATGAATGGAGTGTTTGTTATGTTTTATACATTAATAAAATGTTTTTTGTTCTTTGTAATTAAATCCAAACAATAATTATGAAATATAAATGACCAATATATTATATTACCACTTTAAAAATGTCAATAGAGTGGTAAATAAACATTTTTTACCAAATTATTTAATGATTAAAACCAAAATAAAAAAATACTGATATATATTACAAAATTAGAATAGATTATTCCTATCAATATTTAACCATAGTTTAATTTTATAATAACCTTTAATTTTTTTTGAAATGTATCATATATTCCATATAATCCATAGTTTTAATTTTATATTGATTATTTACATGCATAATAATATTTTCCAATTAAATTTTTTTTAATATTTTTTTATCTCTATTTATTTTATTCTATTCATAATAATTTATTTTATTAAACATAATTTTTATGTGTTGAGAGTGTTTGGTTCATATGTCCAAAAGTGATTGTATTATATAATTATTTTCAAATTTATCATGATTTTATCAATTTATGAAACTTAACTATGTTTTATATATCTTTTCTATTCATTAATAATTTTTTTATAAGAATCTATTTTTTTATAAAATATTTGTGTGTTACAACATATAGATGATATATGGTACATACACATGATTAACATTCACAATTTTACAAAAAAACATGAGGATATTATGTTATGTATTACTTTATCATTAATGATTTTTAATAAAATGAAAAATGCTATAGTATTTATTTAAATACACTTATATATACCGTAAATGTGAGGTGTTGATGAAAAATAAAATACATCATCATAGGAAGTAGTAGTTCGTACCTACAAATGATAGTTGTTTTTAGTCCTTTAAAAATAATTTTAATTTTTATTCTCAATTAAATTATTAAATTTATAAATATTAATTCATTTATATATTTCATAATAAAAAGGAGAGAAAAAGTAAAATATGACATCTTCACAAAATGTTTGACCCATGCTGTCAAAAATGTCATATTTCTTTAATATTGTATTTTCAACTATTTGAAAATGGGTTTTAGCTTTAACATACTTAAAGATTGGTATATCATAAATAATGTTGTTATTATTATATAATTTTAACGAGGGGATTGGATGGTGTAAATAAAAAATAATTTAATGCACATGTTATGAAATATACCTATTTTTCTAATATTATCTTTAGGTTTATACTAAAATATTACATCAAATTATATTACTGTAAATCCATTGTGTACAGAACAAGAAGGGTGATGTTGGAAATGATTTGAATAGGTATTGAATGATATAAGAGGGTCTTGACGCATAAATAAGAGAGGAAATGGGGACTCCTCATATATGTTTGGAAGTGGAAAAACATAGAGGAACCTAAAAGATTAAAATATAGTAATTCATTACTCTAGGAAAGTGGCACCAAAATGACTAATTTAAAATAGGGAGATAACATTAGGTATAAATATCGCTATAGTAAATTATTTAGACTATAATAGGGACATTTTACCCATTTTCATTTTATTATAAACCATTTTGTCCAATTTTTACTGTTACCATGGAATGTGAGTGTTTAAAAATGGTATTATTAAAAATGATAAAAAATGAGGATGAACTATTTAAAAAATAAATTCATAATAATTGAAAATATGGTATCCATTTCTTAGGAATAAATCTATAATGATGGAAAATATAAATTTTAATAGCGAAACATGTTACATGAAAATAAAATAAAAATTAAAATGTAATTATTAATAGTATATTACTATTAAATCGATTTCCTATGTAATTTTTTTCCAAATAAAACACATATTAAAATGTTTAATAAAAATGAACTATTGAGAATAAAAATTACTTGAAAAATAGTATTTTATTTTTCTAAATCATTAAATTAAATGAAATATTTCATAGAAAATTATATTTTCTAATATTCTCCCAAAAATTAATATTTGCAAAATATTTTAAAAAATAAATTCTAAATTTTTTTACGTGATGAAATAAAAAAAAGGTTACATTATATGGAAATAGTGTTTTATAATTTTAAAAATAATGTTTTGAGAAAAACGGTATAATGCATGAATCATAAATTTGATAAAAAATATAATTGTATACATTACTACGATTACGTATTATTCATAAAAAAATATGACTCTATGAAGTATAACTCAAGAATAATAATATTAAATGAAATCAATAAAATAATATTAATACTTAGGATGTTACATTATTTAAATATTTGGAAACCAAAGCCTAATTTTTTTATTCTCCTAAAAAATATATTGTGATATTTTTTCTCTAAAGCATTTTTCGATTCCCATGTTTTAAATTCATTTATATTATTTATACATAAAATAAAAAATCAATGAATCATAATATAAAATAAAACTTCTTGATTATGATCATTAATATAGTTTCAAACGAACCTATACCCATGTGGTACATGCTTCTGCTTGGAATCCAAAAGACCTAAGATCAAATCTAGGTAGGGAAAAAATTATAGTACTGTACTAGGGAACATTAACAGCTGCAGAACACTAGCGGCAGAGCTATTGTAGCATGAACGATAGAGGTAGTGGTACGGTAGCATGTACTGTAGTTGCCCATGTACTGTAGAATTACTGTTCAACGACGGGTCCTTTGGGCAAAAAATAGGCTTTAAAGCCTTGTATTCAGGCCACATAGCCTTGGGAATTTTGGATATATAATAGTTCTCCGTCTACCCAGTCAAAAAGTTGTCATCGTTTTAATAATATAATGAGACTTAGGCCCCACAATTTAAAAAAATGAATAGAAATTTAATTTTTTGTAAGAATTTTACTCTCCAAAAAAGAATAATTCTTGATTCAAAACATGAGATATATTTAGAACAATATTGGTTAGTAAGAAATACTAAAAGAAATTAGGATCTATAGAATAATTTAGATTAAAACATGCATGATATAAAACCAATTCAATTGTGTCTAAAACATCTTATTTACTAATTAATCATGGACATGGTAAACCCTATATACATGAATGCATTCCAATTTTACATGGAGATTATTTAAAAAAATGTAGTCATCGATCTTGAAGAAAAGTTCATTCATCTTGTTGTCCACATTAATTTTCTTCCTCCTCAGATATGGCCTCTTATACCATGGAATAACTATTATATTGCATGAAATATATTAATCTAATTATATAATAAATAAAACTATATCGATAAATCCATCCAAAAAATAATGAGTTTGAAATTATTATCTATATAAAGCCTCAACTAGTTCCATGAATATTCATATATGAAAATTTTTATTACATGAAAATTAAACTAGGGAAATATATTGATTCCCTATTCTATATTAATATAATGATGAAAATCATAGAAGAATAATAAAATTATGAATCATTCATTCTAAATATACATCATAATTTGTATGAATATATATACTAAAATTTTATTCAATACCTACCATATTATTATGGATTTTCTAGGATATATTGCTAAACTAGGATCATGATTAGAAACAATAAGAAGAGAGTCTATTTTTATTAATTATTCCTCATGAAAAAAAGTATTTAGATTTACAAACAATAGAACTATTTTCTCAAATAGGAATCAAATACATATATTTATTTAAATGATTTATAATTAGACTTATTATGTTATTACTCTGAGATATTTTTTGAAATACCACAAGGAAATCAATTTTTTAATTTTACCATTTTCACTCAATAACTTGAAAATAATGATTCAACCCTTAATTAATTTTATATCTATAATAAATATTGATGTAGCCAATAACTCCATGTTAACATCATTAATGAATTGTGATTCTATAATCATTATTCCTTTCAAACCACTTTGTTTATCAAAATTTAATCTCCTTATGGGTGGATATATATGTCCAATATTTATGATCAATATATGATTAAAATTTTAACCCATATAAACCATGTATAAATTTTTTAACATAAAAAATAAAAATAAAAATTCTATGTCTTATTAAATAATATTTAACTCTTGAAGTTTCAATTATTATTATACACATGTAATTACATAATCATTCTACAAAAAAATAAATCCAATTCTATTTTAAAAACTAGTCTTGTAGATAATGAATAAATCATTATTATATAAAAGGGTAAAAATTAGAGTAATCATGAGTCTCCATTTAAATTCACAAAAAAAACCTCACACTATTTTCACCCCAATTAATATAATACCTTATTGTGGTAAGATTGTTAATGGGATAGGAAAATTTGAAATATTTTATACAAACCATCACGAGTAAGCCAATAATATATAATGTGTTGTAATATCACGAATTTTATTTGAGAGCTCCCTAAACACTGTTGTTTTTTCTATATCATATTTATTCCAAAAAAAATTACAACATATACAAGGGAATTAATATTATTAAATTATCATTAACATTTATATAATTTTCCATACAATCTCACATCAATTATGTATATCATAAATCAATAATATTTTTCTATACAACATAATTATATTATTTATATATTTGGATGACTTTTATAAACTCAACCTATATTTTATCCATGATTTCAATGACAAATCAAAAAATAATGTCTATAACAATGTAGGATATTTCTCCAACCACAATAATAAATACACAAAATCACATATCATATAACTTATATAAAATTTTACTATTTCAAATTCATCCTCCATTACCTTTATCTAATAATACCATGAACAAGTTCACTCTTAGAAAAAAATTATCCACCTAGAGTTGATCATATAATTCATCAATATGATGTAATATAAATATATTCCAAAAATTTATGTTTATTATTTCTCTATATTAAATTAAATTTTTATGTGATAATATATTATACTTGGAAATATCGAGAGGTTATATTAAGAAAAAATTGTATAAATCATTAAATTGTGGAATAAAAAATGATTCCAATGTAACTCACATTAATTGAAAATAATGGAAAGATACTTATATTTTAGTTTTGATCTCATAACTTCACTATATTTGTTGACCAAAAGTTCTTGAGTCATTTAATTAGGTGAAATTTTTAATTTTGTAGAATACTTATAAAAATAAATGAAATTATAAACCATTTAATGGACAAGAAATTTCTGTATTCTAAAGGAAAAATTTATGTACTTTAAACCACAACCTTAGACTATACATATTTTTTTGAAGTATACACAATGTAATTATCCAAAGAAGTATAATTATGATATTTATAACAACCATACTATATTTCTACCTTTAGATAAATACTCATATAATAAATCATCTCATTGAAAATAATTTATATGAATTCATATTTTTTGACTAATTATTTGGTTATTAGTGTTATCCTTTTAATTGTAGTCACGATACACATGTAAAAAATACCACATTTGAAACGTTGAATATATTAGATTTTAAATTCCATTTGATATTTTTTACTTAACTTATATCCATATAGAATCTGAATATTCTTATATTCATAATTCCTTGATAGATTCTTCCTCAATTCTATCCACCATGAAAATGTTTTCTATATGTTTTTTAGAACAAAATATCATCAAAAACATCAATTTATAACTTCTTGGAAAATTAAATATGTTTCTCATAATGATTAAATTATTAATAATCTTATTCCCTTTGATAATATGGAATCATTCCGGCATAAAACTAAATAAGTGTATCATCTTGATCTTTAAAACCATTTTCTACATTCAAGGAAAAATTGGCGATGTTTTCTTCATATACTGCCACCAAATATTCGTCAAGCATAATATGTTTTATAATATATAAATTATCATATACAAATTGATTTAGTAAAATAATTGAAAAAAAATATTATAAAATTCAACACATTAAAATTCATCCATATTTTCTTTTAAAATTTAATTCTTTACCATTATCCACCACTGGTCAACAACACCTTCAAAATTATAAATAGATAAAAAAAATTTATTATCAAAACAAGAAACGATATAAAATGATATTTCCAAGGAATAAATACATACCTCATGTAGCACAAGTTTTGAATATACAACAATTTGTAGATGGTGATGTTTAATTAAATAACCCATTATTGATATGTTAATATGTAGTTACTATGGGTTATTAGTATCATGGATTACACCATATTCAATATTATATTTCAATAGATCCATCATATTAAAAAATTACTTAGTTACAAATAAAACCATTTCATATATTTTATTCATTAGGATAAATTCAACTTTGTGCCTTCCTATATCAGAATTCAAATTTTCATTAGAGAATAAAAAATAAAAATTAATATATATAATGAGGAAATATATAAAAGGTGACATGGTATATGGTGAAAATGATAGATTAATATCACTTAATTTTACATAAATTAATATTCAAAACCCTATAAACTATATAATCCCAAATATGATACCAACTGTAGAGTACATTACCCTTACTCAACACTAATTTGATTGTCAAATTAGAATTTGTTTTCATTATTTATAGAAGATCATTGAGGGATTATAGTTTTATAAAATAAATTCATAACACATATATAAAAAAACATAACAATGTAGTTCCACCTTATCCATGATTATTTTTTCACCATATAATATTTTTTAATGAAATAGTAATTCTATTCATGAAAAATTATCATTATTCTAAACATGAATATTTTATTCTTAATAATCATATTTAAACACCGTTATGTCATATAACAAATTTGACAATAAAAAAATATTAATAAAAGATATATTCAATGAATAAAATAAAAAATAGTCAATTAAAATATTTAGAAAAACCCATAACAATGATTTCCATTCATAAAAAACATTGATATCAATGAAAATTTAATGTAAAAATATAACCATCATTAATAGAAAATATTTATCCTAAAAATAAAATATTAAAATAAAATGAAAAAATAAAAATAATTGGGTTATCTTATAAAACCTATGATGTTATGAAATGATTTTTCATAAGAACATACATTTTATATTTAAGGGTAATAATCATTCCATTAGACTTAAGGTTATAATATTTGTTCTTAAAATCAAGATTAATTATAGAATATTCATTTTATAGAATATATAAGTCATCTATGATACATAAGATATCATATTCAAATAAAACATAAATTAACACTTATAAAATTGAATAACATAGTTATTTAAATCAAACATGATTATACATATATCAAAATAAAAATATATTAAAAGATCTATATCAGGATCACCCTTTATCATAAGAAGTTTCTACATACCATTACATTCCAGAAACATAGATAAATATTTCATTAAAATTATAATTCTAGAAATAAAAATTTCATACCATAATAAAACTATATTCATATATTGACATATCACATTCTTTTAAAACAACATATTAGAAACTAAAATACAAATAAAAATGGAAATGGTCATTTTATTGATTATATGAATATAATGGATAAAAATATTAAATAATGGTTTTTGTAATGTGAAAATTTATAT
Organism: Viscum album; assembly: GCA_963277665.1. Taxonomy (NCBI): domain Eukaryota; kingdom Viridiplantae; phylum Streptophyta; class Magnoliopsida; order Santalales; family Viscaceae; genus Viscum; species Viscum album. Next base: position 18,702,305 of record OY728129.1, on the reverse strand, counting down.
ACATAATATATAATAAAAATTTGTTATATAATTATTTAAAAAATTCAGTAATACATTATGAAAAAAAAATATTTTTTTGAAGGCCATTGTATGATTTTATGAAGAGAGGTAAAATGAAATTATAAATTAATTTATTTATTGATTTAGACATAGAAAAAAAATATCAACATGGAATTACTATTTTATAAATAATTTTACAAAACCTATAAAAACTAGGATTTATTAGAGAATACCCTTTATCATGATTTTACCTTTTCTCACATGTTATTTTTCATATGGAATAATAATGTTATGAAAATTATTAACCATCACAATAATAATATTATATGAAATTAAATTTTATTTAATATCTTAATTTTAATTATTATAAATTCATACATAATATTTTAATTGATTATTTGTACATTGGTTGAGTTTTGGTTGTTTGGTTGATAAGTCAAAAATGAAATCGATCAGTTGAATATATTTTAATAGTTAATGGTTAAATAATATCAAGGATTCAAATGATTTTTAAATAATAATTTTTATAAATTTAGGATAAAAACGTGTGGTTGTTATGAAATATGAATTCTGTTACAGCCTATTTATTGTAGCTCACACATACACAACTATAAAATTTCTACTTTTCTGGGAATGAAATAGAAATAATGCATGTATTATACAATATATTAATATTGGTAATTTATTTATAAATAAAATATTATTTATTCAAATAGTATTATATTTTATATTAATGTGATGTTTTGTTTAAAAAACAATAGTTCTTGAAGCAGTAGTCCACAAAACACATATGACATGTTTTTATTTTTTTATTAATTGTAACCAATGAATTAAAATATTTATTTATTAGAAAATAATTATTTATTTACAATATACTTATTATTAGATCCATTAGATAAACTATAATGAACATCCATAAATCGTGGTGATGAAACATTAAATATATCTTTTTAGGGTGTAATAAATATGATCTTATTCATGTGCATTTTTTCCATTAGATAGATAAGTTCTTTAACGAGGTTTCTAATATATACTTAATAATATTTTCATATATGGGGGAACTTATATTATTATATCAAAACGGTTGTAATGGTTTTGATTGAGTTAAATGAATAATTGAAAAGGAAAACACCGGGTTATGAAATATATGTCTTATTTGAACCACCTCTCTAGGATTATACCTACTATTTTAATAATAATTTTTGTTTCTAAAAAAATCAAAAATTTATGAGTTTGGGAAGGAATTTTGGATAAAAGTTTTATATGGATCAGTTCATATAATATAATAATGATGTTTAGAGAAGAGAGGATATAAGATATTGATTTATTAATCAGGGAATGATAACACATTCAATTTTTAATATGATTAAAACATATTAATGTCTTAATATAAAAATAGACCTTAATGAATAACTGTATTGTATCATATTTTATATGGTGACATTATGTCAATTAAATATGATTAGATTATTTTTATGATATTAAAACCCTTAACAATTTATTTTTAACCCATTCAACATGTTTTAACTATTATCATGGTCACTTTATTTTTAGAAAATAAAATATTAATAATTACATAAAATTATTCTTCAATTTTTTATTATTTTATTCATTATAATTTCAATAATGGAATTCATTTTATAGAAATAAATTTTTTAATTTCAAAAAAACACTATTAAAATCAGATCACATCAAATGATGAAAAATAACTTTTTATAAAATTATAGGTTTATGTGTTAAAATATTTTTATATAAAAATAACTATAATTAAAATAAAAATTAAAATCTATAATATTGTTATGAATCAAATTCATGTAAAAATACTTTAATACCAATACAAAATATAATTTTAACTTGTTAATACTTGAAAATAATAATCATTTTTCTTAAAAAATGTTATTTTAAAACATTTATTGAAAAATAATCCTATAATAAATTTCTCCAAATGAAAATATATGATACATTTGACATAATGAAATCCTAAATTTTATCCATTTTTGAGATTAAAATTATTAAATTATAAATTAAAAAATTATATAATATCATGTAATTCATGAAAATTAATTTTATTGAAATAAAATGATTTTACATTTAACTTGGGTCTTACAAATTATTAAAAAAAAGATAGAATTTTGAAATAGACAAAATGTCTGAGAGACAAAAGGAGTGTGCTCCCAACAAAATTATATAAAAAGAAAGTAAACAGTATAAAACAACTCAAAGAAGGGGGGCTTACAAAATCTATTATACACAATCCCAGCGCTGTCATCATGCACCAGATCCCTACAATAACTTGGCAACACAAAGGACCAGCTGGAACTGACCTCTATAATCACTATTTTGGAAAGAGCATCAGCAAACTGGTTTGCCTCTATGTATACATGAGAGACCGCAAGGAAAATCCTCTCAGCAATCTGAAGACATCTTATCTAGACATATAACATCCTCCATGGTACATTCCCGGACCGGCCCTTCAAAATCTGCACTGCAACAGAAGAATCTGACTCTAGCCATAAATTATTCCAACCGTAACGAGCTGCGTACCTGATCGCCTATATCATCGCCCATAGTTCTGCCTCAATCGCATGACCATTACCAATAAAATGAATGTAGGAACATTTGACAATTCCTTTGGGTGTCCTAAATACTCCACCATAGCCAGCTGGACCCGGTGCACCAGAGGCCGCTCCATCTATATTCACCTTCAGCCAATCCTGGATTGGTGGAATCCACTAGATATATTTCATCATTCGCGGATGCATCTCCCAAAAACTAAAACCAAGAGTCTTTAACAAAATGAGTTCATAAATATCATTATTCATTATTCTAGTTTGGTTCACCGTAGAAAGTTTCATGCTTCGAGGGATTGCCAGTACACCCTCCCTGAACATAGTCCTGGTGTTGTTAAAATTAATGTCATTCCGAGACCACCAAACGTATGAAAAATTTGAGACAGTCACGGTAGTGAGCAGAATTTTTACTTTATCACTACCTTTTTCCCATAGCACTGAGGTGAGAAATGAATCGAATGAATAATATGTGAGGTAGTAGTGAAAAATAGCTTGCAGGTACAACCATAAACGAGCACCAAGTGGGTATTTAAGGAACAAATACAGAACAAATTCTTCATTATTCAAACAGAAACAACATACCGAGGAAAGGTGCACTCCAGTGCGCTGGAGAGGACCTAACACTAAATCAATATGTTTTTTTAATAGAATGATAAATTTTACTAATGTTTGAGTTTGGGAGAGGACATGCTGCAATATTCATGTGTTAAATTGTATTTATAGTGTCTAATAACATTAATTAAATTATACAAATCATTCCATTCAATTATTGATGATTATATATATATCACAGAGTTTATAAAATCTTTATTTTTACCATGATATATTTATTTTTTAATGAATTTCCAAATAATAGAATGTACAACGTGGTAGATGTACAAAAATGGGGAGAAGAAAAAAATCGAATATACAAATATGATTATATAGTGGTATGGTGTTTGAATATTAAGATAATGTTGGATAAGAATATGATAATTTAATAGGTGAAGGATTGTTAGGTTTATTGAAAGAATACTTGTATGATGTTTTAAAATTGTTGTTTTAAGAAGAAGTTTTATAAATATTGTTCAGTCATGATTCGACCATAAACAAATTGAGTTACAATTTTATATTGAAGAATAATCCAAAAATTAAATTAAAGATATTTTAATTGTTTGTATAGTTTTTATATATATTTATAAGATTAATAATGTGATTTTGTAATGTTAACTAGATATAGGGCCTATTTTCTATACTATTACTATTTGAAAACCCATATTGAGTATCAGTTGAATAATTCTATTATGTTGTAATAGTTAATAAATAATCAAATATTGTTTCAAAATAAACAAAATACTATGAATTTTTATTTCATTAGAAGGTAAAACAATATTTCTATCAAAGAATACAAAGGTATAAATTTTTTGACAATGTTGACTGACATTGAATTATTAATCACTAAACAATGATGGATTATTTTTTGTGATATAATATTATTTTTGAGATGTTTCATATGATGAGAACACATTGGAGGGTAAAATTACTATACACTTGATAGAGATAAGAGATATGACCATAATATCTTTTTCTGAGTACATTAAGAGATGTGTTTTTAACAAATAATAAGAAAACAATGGTCTATCATATAATGAATTCCACTAAGTACATTTGACAAAATAATCTGTAGTTGTTTCATTAGATCGATGAAATATATATATATATATATATATATATATATTTATATGATCTATTAAATTTATTTAACAATGATGATGATAATATAATCATTTAATCTTTTAATCATTCCAAGATTAAGAATGTTTTCAGATGTTGCATAATACCTTGTTATTATGAATCTTGAAGAATTTTGAATCACTCTTGTAAGATAATTTGTGTTTTATATATTTTAAGATATATTTAAAAACTAAAAAAATTAAAATGAGTATAAAAAATGTATTGTTTTAGATGTATGGGAAAAAATAATAGAGTAATCGCCTATACAGTAGATATGAAGATTAGAATGTTGGGGCTACTATGGTTAGAGTTACTGATCAATATTTACTTTTCTAAGAGATTAAGCAAAGAAGATTTTTTATCATGTGTTTCCTATCATCATCCTACTTAATTTAAGATAGTGTATAACACCATGTTATATCATTCAATGATGAAAATAATTATAGTTTCTGATTAATTTAATATTCATGTGTAAAAGATATGTTGAACCATGGTTTATTGGACATATAAAATTTCATTCAAAACTATGACTCACAGGATAATGAGGAATCATTATGTTATTTTCTAATACGTGTTCATACCTTATAGAAGAAGGTTTATTTAATTAATAATGCATTATTAGATTTAAAATCATGAAACTAATAATATCTTATGATGGTTAACCATATAGATAAATTTTAATCTAATCATTTTTGTCGAGTATCATAATATAGAGATCCATCGTATTAAGATATGCCAAATGGAGAGTATATATAAAACATGTAAATTTTGACTCAAAATGCTATGGATGCATTTAGAAAATATTCTCTAAAGGATTATATTATATATCTTTCAAACATCCTATGATTTTGAGTAAGATTCATGGAAAAATATTTATAAAGGGTCTTATGGAATATCATGAATATTTTACACATACAATGGTTATCCCACATTATTTTGGTAGAAAAGTATATTTTTCGATTGTGGATCTAAAAAGATGAAGGAATGTGATTGTAGTTCAGGTGTAATAGGTTACATAAAATAATTTTTCGTAGAGTTAAAAGCATCTATCTAAAAGATAATAAATTAAGGACCATTAGTGGTGTAAATATCTATTTAAGAAGATATAATTTATTGGTTTAATACCAGCTTTAACTTGATGAAATATTATCTGGAATTAGTAGTAAATTATTTATGTGACATTTTATTCCTGAAAGAAGATAGTGATTGAATATATTTCTGGATTACAATATGAAAATGATTGGACTTTATACCGAACTATATACATTTTGTGATAATATCTATATTTAAACAACAATATAAAAACTGAGGTTGAAATATTTCTTTTTGGTGGATAATAATACAACTTTTTTTAGAGATTATGAATGTTTTTTTCATGTAATGAGACATTCCTATAAAAATAATTGGGGATAAATGAATCTCACATCACCTTCTATAATAAAAATTGATCTGGGAACATAAATTTGTATCATAATGCGTGTTATTGTGTAATTATCCATTAATGTTAATATTATTGTTAAAATAAATGTATTGAGTAGTTGATGTGTTACGATATTTAATGACATGGATGATAATAGTTATTAGAGTAGGAGGCTACCATATCTTATATCACTTTTCTAGGATGTTTCCTATATTATAACGATGACATTTTCTATTAATCACAATGAATCTATAACAATAGTCGATACATGAAATTTTGAAGTTGATTGATAGTATCACAACAACATTTCTATGGATCTTAATTAAATTTTTCATTAAAATATAATGTTTTGTATATTATGTGAAATATTTTGTATGATTTTAAAATTTAAAATTATGAAATTTATATTTTTTAAAGATAATCTATAAAATTAGATATTCATATTTAACGTTATGATTATATGAGCTAAATAATGAATTGATGAATAAATTTAAATATTCAATGTTATTGTTAGAATTATGAATTGATTAATTGAGAATATGGAATATTCTAATCCCATAAATAAAATTATGTGAAAAATTTCAAGTAGATTAGATTCAAAAGTAATATCTTTAGATGATGTAGATTATTTTTCTATGGATGAAATTCAAAATATTCACTGGGAATTAAAATTAGGAAAAGCTATAAATATTATGTATAATGTTAAAGAATAAATTTATTTTAATCATGGTTAAAACGTTAATCATAAAGATAAGGTTGTCACAGAATAATCAAGTGATATAAATGTCGGTGAATAATATGTGGATATCATTAATTTCATTGAAATTTATTTAAAATGATATAAAAATAGAAACATGTTCGTAAAATTTACAATTTATATTTTATTATTGAATAATAATTATACACAAAATTGTGAATGTGATTATCATAAAAAACACGATGATTCTAGTGTCTCTGAATATGATAAGATGTATTAAAAATAGAAGTGAAAGAAATATAAGAATAATGTTAATCTTATAAATAAGAAATGATTATTGATTAGAAGACAATGTACTGATATTTATTTCTGGAAGTATTGATACTATTATGATTACATTATAATTAATGTATGAAGATGAACTTAATTATTATATATCGATGATGAGGAGAAAAAGAATTAAGTTTGAGTTGATTCTAAATCAAAATTATGATAAATAAATAAATAAACATTCACACCTCACAAATAAAAATAAGTAGTTATATAAAATTTTAAATATATAAAATTATATAATGGTTGTCTAGTAAAAAAGGAATAACTATACAATAATAAGATTAGAGATCACTAAATGAATGATGGTGGGATTGGGGGAAAATAAATTTTTTTAAGAGACATCTGTTTTGATGGAATATCATTCAAGGTATAAAAATAGTTTTTGATAATTTCAAGAATATAATGTTTATGTTGGGTGAATATGTGTATTTAGATTTTTGTTAAAAAGTTATTTCTATGAATTATGAATTTGTACAGAAAAAAAGAAGAATAAATTTTTCATGTATTAAAAAGTGAGATTGTAAATATGATATATGAATTGAACAATGTTTTTGAGGGTAAAGTTGAATATATTGAAGTTGGAGTAAATAATGATCCATATAATTATGTATTTTCGTTAAAAAATATCAATATACATTTTATTTTAATAATAATGTTATTATAATGTTAACCCCTAAGAGGAATTATTCTCTAATAAGAAAATTTATTATTAGTCAAAGATATAACTCCCAAAACCAATATCTTAAAAAAATATAAATAGATAAAAAAATATTTTGATATGATGTATTAATAGCGTAAAAAATAATGTTTCACATTCAAATGATTGTGTTGGGTTGGTATTATGAATTTATTGTATTCATACAAGTGGAAATTGTAACTACCAAGAGAATAGTTTGAATCATTGGTGAGACATAATGAGTAATGAATTTTTTTTGATAATTTTTTAAATGGGTGAATATAATGTTGAAAAGATGAATACTGTTAAAGATTCCCATATTGAAAATAAAATAAAAGGAATATTACCTATTAATTGTATTAAGAAATAAAAGTGATGAATATATTTTTAAGATAATATAAAGAAGATGAATACTAGTTTCTCACATATATATGGTCGATTATTTTGAATAAAATAAATAATTTTGAGAAATATGGTCATATCAAAAATAAATTATTTTTTAATAATCCAAAAAAGAAATAATGAATTTGTTTTCAAAAAAATTGTTATAAAGAAGTTATGAATGTTGAAAAATGATTTTTTATATTAATAATCTAATGATAATATTTAATCCGTTAAATGCTAAATAAAACCCAATCTATTTTAAGAATATATATATAATGTAAAATCTATGATGATGATTAAGATGATATTAATGAGACTAATAAATGATTTTTATTCCTATTTTAATTTATAAAGAACAATGAGTATCAACTTTATTCCCAATTTACAAGATTATATGTAAATTCTTGTAGTGTAATAAGGGAGAGTAATTAAATAACATGTATGAATATTATATAAACATTAGATAATTAATATACATATATCATGGATTATTTTTCAACCATAGTGAGTGGTGGAGGGATAAAAATATGTATATGAAAATTTAAATGTGATGCATGAGTATCCACAATTTCATTAATGATAATGTACTTATAAATAATTTATATATTGGTGGAACTATGATTATAATGATGAAAATGTTTGATAGATTTTTTATGTTAGGTTTATTTTCTTCAATAAAAAAATTATATAGATAAAATCTTATACATAGATAATGTAGGAATCTTGAGAAAGGTATTATGTAAATAAAGTGACATGGGAAACAATAATCACATTGATCTAATAATTTTTTTTTCTAGACTAGGTTCTTGCACACAGACATAGATCTTTTCAGTTAAACGTTATTTTATGTGAAACTCTTATATGAATATTTTTTCTCTAGAGAGAAGCCTTTAATTTTCCAAGATAAGTATAATGTTTTGAGAATATACTTATATTATGTCTATAGTTTTAATTTAAATAAAGGAGAGAAATAACATAAGATAAATGTCAATAATAACATCATATGGGGATAATGTATTGATCACACATATTTTAATAGAAGAGGATTTATATTTAATCGTAATATTGACATCAAATTTATTAGTGTTTTCATCTATTTGATTAAAGCATTACAATATGTGATTGAAAGTAAATATACATCATAATATATAATATGTTAGAGAGAAGAGGAATTACTGGTTTCAATTCATAAACTATAATTATGGAGTGTTGGAATAATTACCTAACTTTGTTTATAAAATATCCATAAAAAGTAAGAATATTCAAGGAATTCCATGAATTCACAAACCTCAAGAAGAATTTCAATGTCCAATATTATTTTTTTCTTCTTTAATTTTTAATTAGTGTAGTATTAGAGGTGGATTAGAAAAAAAGGAATATGTAAAATTCCACCTTATAAATTATCATTTACAACTAAAAATATTTTATAACATATTTAATATTGACAGAACATCTTATGATCATACTAAGGATATAATTACAAGACTATTAAATAATTACAGTATGATTTCTATGATTTTTATTGAAAGAAGAATTTGGATAAATATTTATCTATGAGGTATTTTTATTAAAAATAATGTTTTAAAAATAAATTATTCATAATGGTAAAAGAATGAGGATATAAATGTTATAATTACTCAAAGATGAGATTTTTAAATTCATCATATATAGATTGGGTGACAGCTATGTTCACAGGATAGAGTAAAGCTTGTCAATTACCTCTAAAATGAAAACCCTTATAGTGAACTAGATAATGATTCCTATAATGTTACAATAGTTAATGTACCATAAATCATACAATTGAATGATCAAACGTAAGAACATATCGGATTTTATCATAGATAGAAATGTGAATGTTCACCAAGAAGAGATGGGATTATAATATTAGGGATAGATGTGAGTGGAATAAGATGTATTGGAAACAAACATATATTCATGACGGAATTGGATATAAAATCATTAGACAAAGACTACATATTAATAAAATATTATAAACTATAGTTTGACGTCTAACCATATTGCATTATAATATTTCATTAGAAAATAATAAGATTACTGCGTCAGAAATTGGTTTTTGGAAAAAAATAGACACTAAACCGGTGTCTATTAGACAATGAATGGTCATGAGTATATTAGAAAGGGAAAGATATAGTCTATTCATCAGACAAATATTTTCAATGAAACATTAAATAATTCATTTAATTTCATTAATTATGATAACTCAAATCCAGTTCATTAATATTTTCTATCTTACCATGTATAAGAATGTTTTATGAATTTTTGTACAAATATGTTTAAAAATACATTAATAAAGGGTGGTACTTTATGAAATATAAATTGTGGATGAAAATGATCATTGAGTGTTTAGAATTTATCATAAAAATTAAAATAATAAGGATATTTATACATGTGATTTTAGTAAAGATGGAAATTATTTTAGATTTTTGGCCAATTCAATATATTTTATCCTATAAAAAGGGATGTAGTTATACCATGAAGGGGTAAAAACTATTAATTTGTGGATGAATGGAAGTTCAAAATAGTTTTTTCCATAAGTTTTTTATAATTTTTTAGTGGATTTAACAAGTTTCATCAAACAAACTACCATCAATCTAATATTAAGAATTTTTAGATTTGTTTAATGATTTCAAACTCAGTAAAATAAAATTGATCATAATAACTTTCATCATATTGATAAAAAATTACATCTAACCAAGACTCATCAAATAAAGAGGAATAATTTTATGATTGATTTATTTGAGTTCTAAACAAATTGAAAATATTTTATGAAAATTGTAATTCTCCATGGGATAGAGAAGAATAAAAAAAATTCAAAAAGTGGTTGAAAACTAAATCATGATGAAGTAATATTTATTGGTTTTAGAGAATCTGATTCAATCTAATTAGAACTATGAAATATCTGGTATATGTTAATCTATCAAAAAGTTTAATATTTTATTTAATAAACTTTATTTAACCTTTAATAGTGTGAATATTGTAATATTTCTATAATAAAGAGTAATTTTCCATGAAAACAGACTCATAAGTGAGTTGTTAATGATCTTAATGATTGTTTATAGTAAATGGTTTTCAAACAACCATATTATGTAGAATAATATAGTTTTAAAATATATTAAAAAAGAATATGGAATGTTATTATAGCTGGTGGTTAAACAACATATATATAAGGATTGTGGCTACTGAGGTATAACATGCTATATAGAATGTTGGAATAATTTTTATAGATTGGGATTATATGGAATGAAATTAGTGGAGTAGGATAAAAAATAAGATCCAAGTTTATCATAATGAATGATTACGTGGGTGTAGAAATAGTTACATACTTCTCCATTGTTATGGAAAAGAGGTTCATAAAAGAATCTGTGTTGGGTGGGGGATAAATTACATGAAAATTAGGATATCATTTTACTATACATTGTATATGACATTCTTTGAACTACATATTTATAATATATCAGACGATCAAAAGTAGGGAGACTTCATACAAGTGAATGATAACTCAAAAATGTTACATATGTTAGGAAATATTCCTTACAATTCCAATAAATATTTATATTTAAGAAAAAGTTATGACAAATTCACAACCCCCACCGCACTTAGTTATCCATAATAGATATGGTAATATTGATATGTAATTAATGGTGTATACTTTTAAAAAATTTCGGTTATCACGTCACATTGTGAGGATGTAGTTCACCGTATACTCAGTTATATTTTCATATTTCCATGAAATAGAATGTAAAGAGGTATATATCATATCATAATTCAAGAAGTATAAATATTTTAGCAAAATAATAATATATATATATTCAATCCATCCATTTTTCCATCCATATAAATTATAATGGAAAAACAAAACACAATGGTTAGAATGATAGTAGTACACTGTACACATGATCGAGGTTTTTGTTTACCATGTGGTTTTTGTTATAGAATTAATATGATGAAATATAATAAAATATTTAAAATAATATAATTAATATAATATATAAACATTAAATCCACCATTATATCCAGTAGTGAGTGGTGATTATGAAAACCAAATAACACTGGTTCATAATGTAGTAGTTTGTGAAACATAAAATGGTGATTTCTTATTACAATTGGTTGAATAATAGATGGAATTAAGATATGTAATTAACATAAAAATATCATTATATTTATTAATATGAGGTTAAAATATAGTCATTGGATTGCATTTATATAACGATGTGGAGAAATAAATAAAATAAAAATCATGGTTACAGATGATAACTATTAATCATACAACTTATATTGGTTTTCATCATAATGTATCACATGTTTGATTTATATTCAAATTAAGGATTCTAATATTGTAGTAGGGAAGAAAGGATGTTATTTGGAAAGGTCATGGATGATCCATTTTATTGGATAGGTACATATGAGAGGATATATGGTGTCCATTTATAAGGGAGGTGAGTTTAACACTTCTATGTTATTAATATAAAAATGTGTACACAAATATTTCACAAAAAAAACGCAAAAAATTTAAAATAATTGAACCTTATTGGTCATAAGGCTGGTATTTAGATAAATAATTGGTTTCTGATAGGTTTCTATGTCATATTATCACATTACATTTCAATTAAACTTCCAGTAAACTAATTTTTACATAAAAACATTAATTACAATTTATTCTTCCAAATATTCATTATATTCAATATTTTAGTTTGATATATTTTATAATATAATTAATATAATTAATAATTTAATTTTTTTTTCAAAATTATATTATAATATTTGATAAATTTTAAATTAATGTTGATATAGTATATGTTAGAAGAAAGGTGTTTTCCTAAGAGAAAATGATCAAATGTTTAAAAGGATTTTCAAAAAAAATAACAGTAAAATTGCTTATAGTGAGATATATATAAACAATTAAATAAATGAAGTTATTTTATTTTAATAATAATATTATATATATTTTTAGTTTTTAAATTAATTAAATAAAATGAAAGTTATAATAAAACCCATTATTTTTTCATAAACATCGAAACATTTAACATCTTAGAATATTCTATAAAATAACCTAATTATAATTATGAATTTTTCATTTAAAAAATTAATTTCATTTTCCAAAATAAATTTTTTAAATGGGAAAAATTAAGATTTAAAATAATTTAACAATATGTGATAAAATTCTTTTAAGAAAATTAAATTTTGTAAGAGTAAAACTATATTTTTTATTATCTCTTGTATATAATTCATATAAGATGAATCAGAAACATTTTATTGAATATAAAATATAAAAATATCATTTAATAAAATCACTAATATTTATTTTTCTATGTTATTTATTAAAATAGTTGTTTTATGCAATAAATATTTTTTTTGAATATTATTTCCTTTAATTTTTAATAGATATTAGTTTCATGTAAAATTAAATAGTAACCTCATATTTAATTTTATATAAATATTTAATCTATATATTTTCATAATATATTTATTCTAAATCCAATGTGCCATTCCAATTATTAAGTTATGTGTATGATATCAAATAAAAACATTTTAATAACACACCATGTTTCTTCGAAATTTATTGTTGTGTTTAACACAAATTAAATTTTTTTGTTGCATATAACAGATGATAAACACTTTGATCCATGTAACCCATGATAAATATAGTTTTTGGTGTAATGACATGTATAAAAAACATTATATCTATTTTAAATAAATAAATTTCACAAAATGTCAGGCTATTACAGTGTGAACCAAACTCCTTAAAATAGCATAATTAGTCTTGTGGAAGTGTGTCATGATCATTGTAACACCTCGAGCTTCCATGATACGCTTCTCGTTTAATAATGCAATAACTTGCATTGTACGCAACATCGAGTTCTAACACACCGCGACTAATCAAAGTAGCCGTTATGAATAGTAATAACCACTTTTTAAAATTATAGAAATTTTATATTTCAAAATGGAATTCATTTTTGTATTTGTAATATCGAAATTATCCTAAGTTGAATTTTTTGTAATTTTCTGAGAACTTTCAATTTTTTATGAATAGTGAAAAATACTTAAAAACAAATTTTTTAATCAAAATAATTTATTTTGATAAATTATACTATTTAGTGGTTTTAAATTACAATTAGAATATTTTTTTTACCATTTTATCCAATGGTGGTCATTAGAATTAATTTAACATTGAAATTGGACATAAACAATTGCCAATCTATTGATATAAATTCTTTCTTAAAAACACACTATTTGTTGTGACAGCGGGAATTAATTATAAAATTAATTAATGAAACTTATATGTTTGTAATTTTGTAAAATAGACATCATTTTTGAATTCAGAATATCAATTATAGCTTAGGGTGAAATTTTGGCATTATTCTGAAAAACTTCAATTTTTGATGAATAGTGAAACCACTAAGTGGTAGTTAAAAAACTGATTTTTGGTTTAAATGAAATTTTACCTCTTCTGTGTTTTGAATTTCAAAAATCCGACATACATGGTTGTCATTAAGAAGTAAAATGTGGTTAAATGGGATTAGAATAATTTTTGGTGAATAGTAACTTTTAAGTTCTTAATCGCGATTAGAGGTAATTAGTTTAGTTTAAGGTAAAAATAATGTTTTAATAATATGAGATGAGATTGAAACATGTCATACACTAATTGGATATTCAATGGCCGACCAAGACAATCCATGGTTCAACTTGGGGACCCCATGGAGCCACTTTAGTTGGAAAATGACATAAATACCTTTTATTTAATGTTAAAGTAAAAAATGACACAAACATGAAATGTTTTAATAAAATAATTTTTACATGGGGTTATACAAGTCATATTTTTGACTATAAATAGTCATTGGAAAGATAAAAAGATTTCCTACATCATAGTATTTTTTTTTATAATTTTTAGACATTAAATAAATTAAATTATTTATGACATCATGATGATGCAGCAATGACCTCATTATTTAATGATTTAAATAAAATAAAAAGATAATGTAAAATACAAGGCTTACACTTGTCCAAAACCTATTGGATGAGTATTTAGAACCCTTATCACCTTAGCCTAGAATTATATAAGTGTGGGACCTTTAGAATCCGAAAATCATTTTATAATAAAGTAACATTTTATTACTTTCCAAAAGTTCCCCTCCTCTCCACTTATAAAAGGCCCCCACCTCTACCACCTTACTCACACTTTCAAAGCCTTTTGTCTCGGCCAACATCTGCCCAAATACTCTCCCAAATTTTATACCTTACTCCTATAAGCCTCACTTTGGGCAGAAATCTTCCCAAGGAAGCCTTTGGCTAAAATCAAAAATAGTTACCCGTTTTAAAGGTAGTGTTTTCTCTCATGTTCTTTTGTTTTTTTTTGCTTCTCCAACCCATTAAACTCCTTTTATTCCTTTATTTTGTAACAACACAAGTATCTACAATATACTAGGATGTTTGTATGATAAGTATTTGGTTAACACTTACACACACCTTTGAATAATGGTTAAAGAACATATTGTTTCTGTGGGTGGCGAAATACTGCCTCACGAAATGATGATTGTTCAAATTCTTTTAACACCTATAATGGTGGCCATTTTGATGACACTATTTTCATATATGATATATATATATATTATGTTTATGTTTTCTTTATCCTTTTGTATTTCTCATTTATGGCATACTTTATGATTTCCATTATGGGTAAACGCAATAATTTCATTTTAGGAAGTGTGGACTACCGCCCCCTCAAAGTGATTGAATCGTTAATGCCATATGTGGGATGTATAAAGGATGGAGTAAATGATATTGTATATGATATTCTACATGAATTATAATACAAATTTATACTATTATGATGTCATTCCATTAAATACTAAATAGAAATGAAAGTAGCATTCATGCGTACGTACGGCTTGCCATCTCCATGAACGGTGCATTTCATTTCTTACCTCTAAATGTTACGTAATATTATGAATGAATGTATATACTGGATATATATGATATATATGACATCTAAATCATGAATATAATTCTGGAGATAATTGATATTCTATCACATAAACAACTTGTAATTATAAGAAGTTTATTGTTGACTCGATTACCAAAGATCGACAAAACGACCGTTATTAACTTAAATAATTACATAATGTTCATAACATTGTAATAAGTGATATAAAAGGAATAATGAAATTGAAAATGGTTCTTAATAAAGTAGATATTAACTCTAGTTTATTATTCAGGAGGTTAAAGAATGGTGGAATCAAGTCGGCCACAAGGTAAGGGAATTTCTTTACCCAATTTCCATTCTTTGGGTTAATCTCCTACTTTCAAATTATGTCATGATATTATTATTTCCTATCTTGTATTTGTAATTTATTTATGTGTACATATAGTTAATACACATAATATATCTATTTTATTTTAAAAATGATCTTTTTAAGGACTTCGTCTCAATCTCCTTTCATTGAGGCATATTTGGTTTTATACCCAACTTTGTTTTATACAGTGTATAAACCCCTTTGACATTTACGTTTATTCAAAAGGAATATTTTTTATACGAAGCGTTTTACTAAACGACAAAAATGGAATGTTTTTCTTTCCATACATATGCGGCGACAATGACTTCTCCACCGCCGTGACCATTATTTGAGTTTCGGCTTCCTCTACAAGCCATCACTTTTTTTTAATAAAAAATAAATACAAAGTTTTAACTTTCTTTTTTTTTGGTATTGAAAATGGTTTTGAATGAATTTATATTATATCAATTTGTTGTATTTATATCTTGGGATTGAAATGTGGAAATTTTATGTTTCCTTTATACATGTTTTATGTGATACGATTATGTTATGGTTTATGATATGTTTAGACCTGTTCATATGAGGAATGCATTGGACTTAGTAAGTGACGGGTGGAGCCCGCTATAGCTCCTCGATGCATCAGTAGGTCTCATCAGGAAAACTAGTGTCTTGGCACGAGGCCTTGACAAAATCTTATTTGTGGTCTTGGCACGAGGCCTTGGCTACGTGGTTATGATAGTCTGGAATTATGCATTCCATCACTATGAAAGTGGTTATTGATATTTCATGTGATTATTCGACTAGTAGAATATCCATGTGAGTATGTAAATGACATTATTTCAGTTACTTTTTTCATATTATGCTAAAGTTCAAGTTTAAAAGGCTTTTGTTTTAGTTATACATTTCCTTAAATGTTAATGTTTATTTATGAAAGCTTCCTCTATATTGTTATCCTTACCGAGCATCTGAGCTCACCCCTTTCAATGTTTTAATATTTTCTAGGATGTGAAGAAGTATTTTATGAATAACCTGCAGGGATAGTCCGAAGAGGATATAAGTGTAGACTATGGAGACTATGTTATTGTAGTTTTTCATCTTATGATGTAATGTAACAATTATGAATGTATCTAGTGTTTCCAAGGCTACTAAACTAATCGGACTTTCGAGACATGATCTTTTGTGATCAAGACAATGTTACAAATTAATGCACAAACTCTGGGTAGCTGGGGTCGGGGCGTTACAGTTGGTATTAGAGGGAGGTTAGTACTAACCATGGAAGCTAGATTTAGATAAACTCTTATTATAGCACATAGCCCGAAGATAGACTTTGAGGACTAGTATAGAAGAACTTCCAAGAATTTTTGTATTATAGAAATTTTGTGAGTTTTCCGAGCAATACATCTCGGTCTGGATACGAGCAGGTAGAGGCGGCTCTGGCACAGATGTACCTAGGGGTAAATCCCAAAAACACCGCTTTCAGCTAGACTCGAACGGGAACTGGTACACGACAACGGGCCTTGCTGCACTCTTGGTTACGAAACTCCCGGGGGATATGCTTAGGATAATTCTCATTTTCTTTACAAACCACTATGAAGGGTTATGAGTATATACTTCCTCAAAGAAATTTCTTTTAATGATTATGGATTATATCCATAAATAGTTAAATTAGTGTTAAGTGTTTTACAAGTATGGAATTATGTATTTTGATTCATAAACTAATATAGTTTATGCCATTGTTTAGAAATGGCTCCTAGTGGAAGGAATGGAAACCGTATCAATACACGCACTCCGTGTAGGGATTTCCCTCCTGCTCAAGATAATTATTGTGGATCTGGAGATACAACTGGTGCTGATCAACTTATTACCATACTGGGACAACTCACTCAAGTTATGAATAATAACCTTACTCGTATGCATCACCCTGATCCACAACATGGAGGATCAATGTTAGACCGCTTAATGAGGCAAAAACCGCCAACATTTAATGGGGGTAAAAATCCATTAGTAGCTGAGCAATGGATAAACTCCGTAGAGAAAATATTCCATGCCTTGGGGAGTAACGAAAGGGAGAAGGTTGTCATGGATGTTTACCGCCTCACTAAAGATACCGATCAGTGGTGGTCGCTGATTCAAAACACAAAGGAAGATGATGATGTATCAAATATGGAATGGAGGGAATTCAAAGAGCTTTTCTTAGAAAAATACATTACTCGTTACCATCGAGCAGATATGGAAAGGCAATTTCTGAGTCTGAGGAAGAAGGAGGTTGAGAATGTCGCAAAGTATGAGGCTAACTTTACAAGGTTAGCGAGGCATGCTGCAGATTATATACGTAAACCAAGAAGTAATATTTATCGTTTATTTGATGGGTTAAAACCATTTCTCCGTCGAGCTTTAGTATCACAATCTTTCTCAACATACGAAGATATTGTCTCGTGTCCTATCAAGACAGAAAAGGAATTATCTAAATCTTATGACAACAAAGTAATGCAAGAGAAGAAGAGAATGGTGGAACAAGAAACGGATAAAGGGAAAAAGGGAAAGAAGGATTTTCCATTATGCGATAATTTTGGGAAGAATCACCTCGGTGCTTGCCTAAAAGGAATGAGAGTTTGTTATAAATATGGAGAAAAAGGTCACCAGGAGCGTGATTGCAAGGGAAAGAAAAAGGCTATCAATGTTGAATGCTACAATTGTAGGGAAATGGGGCATTATGCAAATGAATGTCCTAAGCGTCAAGAAAACTTACCTCAGAAAAGGCCAAGGGATCAAGGACAAGCTTATACTGTTACTACAGATGAAGTTGAATAATTATTGTATTTGTGTTTTTGTACTAAAGAACTAGATTATGGTTATAAGAATAATGTGATATATATAAGGATTGTACTGCAGTACATGTTGATTTCATTAAGGTTTTAATATGATGAAGGTAATCATATTTTTGTATGTGACAATAAGAGAAACGTTACTTTGTTTATGGAATCTAATGTGACAATGGATTTTGGAATTTAAGGACCCTTTAGAGAAAGTCTGGACGGAGGTATTTTGGATAACTATAAAGGTTGGAATGGATTAAGTTGATCTTTGAATAGTATTGTTTAAGGATAAAACATTTCTGAATATTATTTTTGGAATATTATAATACTATAGTTTTAGGAAAAGGACAACCTGCAGGGTGGGGCATAACCCGTCACGTCGGACAAAGCTGCAGGAATCGAACCCACAACCATAGTGAGACATGCCTTTATTTCCTACCACTAGCCTACAGGAAGTACTTGGTTATTACAAAATAGTTTACTAATCTAAATGGTATGTGTTAATATTTGGAACCTTATACAATTAGGATAAATAAAATATTTTTGAGTTCTATTACCTTTTGGAGTAAAAGATGGTTCTGTGGTAAAAATTTATTAAAGAGTGAAATTAAACATAAAAAGTATGTATAGTCCCTTACGTTCTTACTAAATCTCCTAAATAAATTCCTCAACATTATAAAAGGTAACGTAAAACAAAAACGTTGTCAGTTAACATTTCCTACTGGGGAATCAATGATCGTTTAACTAATCACAAGTTTGTGATTTTCTTGTAGTTAAACTTTCTCCTAATCCTGTTTTCTACAACTCTCCATCAGACCTTGAGGGTTTGTTTCTCATCCATATCCATATTTTCATAGAATCTTTGTATGGTCTATCTAGGGTGACCTTTGTACTTATCTTTCATTCTTTTAATGTTATATTTTTATTAACCTTATTTCTGATGTGGGTTTTCCCCAAAGGTACTTTGTATTTTCAAACTTTTATTATTAAAGAAAAATTTCAAATTGCGAGGATGCAATTTATTGAAGTATGGGAGAATGTAACACCCCGAGCTTCCATGATACGCTTCTTATTTAATAATACAATAGCTTGCATTGTACGCAACTTCGAGTTCTAACACACCGCAACTAATCAATGTAGCCGTTATGAATAGTAATAACCACTTTTTAAAATTATATAAATTTTATATTTCAAAATGGACTTCATTTTTGTATTCGTAATATCGAAATTATCCTAAGTTGAATTTTTTGTAATTTTCTGAGAACTTTCAATTTTTTATGAATAGTGAAAAATACTTAAAAACAACTTTTTTAATCAAAATAATTTATTGTGATAAATTATAATATTTAGTGGTTTTAAACTATAATTAGAATATATTTTTACCATTTTATCCAATGGTGTTCATTAGAATTAATTTAACATTGAAATTGGACATAAACAATTGCCAATCTTTTGATATAAATTGTTTCTTAAAAACACGCTATTTGTTGTGACATCGGGAATTAATTATAAAATTAATTAATGCAACTTATATGTTTGGAATTTTTTAAAATAGACATAATTTTTGAATTCGGAATATCAATTATAGCTTAGGGTGAGATTTTGGCATTATTCTGAAAAACATCAATTTCTGATGAATAGTGAAACCACTAAGTGGTAGTTAAAAAACTGATTTTTTGTTTAAATGAAATTTTACCACATCAGGGTTTTGAATTTAAAAAATACGACATACATGGTTGTCATTAAGAATTAAAATGTGGTTCAATGGGATTAGAATAATTTTTTGGTGAATAGTAACTTTTATGTTCTTAATCGCGATTAGAGGTAATTAGTGTAGTTTAAGGTAAAAATTATGTTTTAATAATATGAGATGAGCTTGAAACATGTCCTAACCTCATTGCATGTTCCATGTCCGACCAAGACATTCCATGGGTCAACTTGGGGACCCCATGGAGCCACTTTAGTTGGAAAATGACATAAATACCTTTTATTTAATGTTAAATTAAAAAATGACACAAACATGAAATGTTTTACTAAAACAATTTTTACATGGGGTTATACAAGTCATATTTTTGACTATAAATAGTCATTGGAAAGCTAAAAAGCGTTACTAAATCATAGTAGTTTTTTTATAATTTTTAGACATTAAATAAATTAAATTATTTATGACATCATGATGATTCAGCGATGACCTCATTATTTAACAATTTAAATAATATAAAAAGATAATGTAAAATCCAAGGCTTACACTTTTCCAAAACCTATTGGATGAGTATATTTCGAACCCTTTTCACCTTAGCCTCGAATTATATAAGTGTGGGACATTTAGAATCCGAAAATCATTGTATAATAAAGAAACATTTTATTACTTTCCAAAAGTGCCCCTCCTCTCCACTTATAAAAGGCCCCCACCTCTACCACCTTACTCACACTTTCAAAGCCTTTTGGCTCAGCCAACCTCTGCCCAAATACTCTCCCAACTTCTCTCCCTTACTCCTAGAAGCCTCAATTTGGGCAGAATTCTTCCCAAGTAAGCCTTTGGCACAAATCAAAAAGAGTTACCCATTTTAAAGGTAGTGTTTTCTCTTATGTTCTTTTGTTTTATTTTGCTTCTCCAACACCTTAAACTCCTTTTATTCATTTATTTTGTAACAACACCAGTATCTAAAATATAATAGGATGTTGTTATGATATGTATTTTGTTTACACTTACACACACCTTTGTCTAATGGTTAAAGAACATATTGTTTCTGTGGGTGACGAAATACTACCTCACGAAATGATGATTGATCAAATTATTTTAACACCTATAATGGTGGTCATTTTGATGACACTATTTTTATATATGATATATATATTATGTTTATGTTTTCATTATCCTTCTGTATTTCTCATTTATGGCATATTTTATGATTTCCATTATGGGTAAACGCGATAATTTCATTTTAGGAATTGTGGACTACCGCCCCCTCAAAGTGATTGAATCGTTAATGCCATATGTGGGATTTATAAAGGATGTAGTAAATGATATTATGTATGATATTATACATAAATTATAATACACCTTTATACTATTATGATGTCATTCCATTAAATACTAAATAGAAATGAAAGTAGCGTTCATGCGTATGTACGGCTTACCGTCTCCATGAACGGTGCATTTCATTTCTTATCTCTAAATGTTACGTAATATTATGAATGAATGTCTATACTGGATATATATGATATATATGACATCTAAATAATGAATATAATTCTGGAGATAATGGATATTATAACACATAAACAACTTGTAATTATAAGAAGTTTATTGTTGACTCGAGTACCAAAGATCGACAAAACGACCGTTATTAACTAAAATAATTACATAATGTTCATAACATTGTAATAAGTGATATAAAAGGGATAATGAAATCGAAAATGGTTCTTAATAATGTAGATATTAACTCTAGTTTATTATTCAGGAGGTTAAAGAACGGTCGAATCAAGTCGGACACAAGGTAAGGGAATTTCTTAACCCAATTTCCATTCTCTGGGTTAATCTCCTACTTTCAAATTATGTCATGATATTATTATTTCCTATCATGTATTTGTAATTTCATTATGTGTACTTATAGTGAATACACATAATAGATCTATTTTATTTAAAAAATGATCTTTTTAAGGACTTCGTCTGAATCTCCTTTCATTGAGGCATATTTGGTTTTATACACAACTTTGTTTTATACGGTGTATAAACCCGTTTGACTTTTACGTTTATTCAAAAGGAATATTTTTTATATGAAGCGTTTTACTAAACAAAAAAAATGGAATGTTTTTCTTTCCGTACATATGCGGCGAAAATGACTTCTCCACCGCAGTGACCATTATTTGAGTTTCGGATTCCTCTACAAGCCATCACTTTTTTTAATAAAAAATAAATACAAGTTTTAACTTTCTTTTGTTTTGGTATTGAAAATGGTTTTGAAAGCATTTTTATTATATCAATGTGTTGTATTGATATCTTGTGATTGAAATGTGGAAATGTTATGTTTCCTTTATGCCCGTTTTATGTGATACGATTACGTTATGGTTTATGATATGTTTAAACCTGTTCATATGAGGAATGCATTGGACTTAATAAGTGACGGGTGGAGCCCGCTATAGCTCCTTGATGCATCGGTAGGTCTCATGAGACGAACTAGTGTCTTGGCACAAGGCCTTGAAAAAATCTTAGTTGTGGTCTTGGCACGAGGCCTTGGCTACGTGGTTATGATAGTCTGGAATTATGCATTCCATCACTATGAAAGTGGTTATTGATATTTCATGTGATTATTCAACTAGTAGAATATCCATGTGAGTAAGTAATTGCATTATTTCAGTTACTTTTTCCATATTATGCTAAAGTTCAAGTTTAAAAGGCTTTTGTTTTAGTTATTAATTGCCTTAAATGTTAATGTTTATTAATGAAAGATTCCGCTATATTGTTATCCTTACTGAGCATCTGAGCTCACCCCTTTTAATGTTTTAATATTTTCAGGATGTGAAGATGTATTTTATGAATGACCTGTAGGGATAGTCCGAAGTGGATAGAAGTGTAGACTATGGAGACTATTTTATTGTATTTTTTCATCTTATTATGTAATGTAACATTTATGAATATACCTAGTGTTTCCAAGGCTACTAAACTAATCGGTCTTTCAAGACTTGATCTTTTGTGATCATGCCAATGTTACGAATTAATGCACCGACTCTGGGTAGCTGGGGTCGGGGCGTTACATTCATTATGAAATGATATTGAAATTATAACATATCATATAAGTTTTTCATGATAAATTATTTATTTATAATATAAAAAATCATCAAAAAAACATTATAATGGGGAAATATTTAATGTACCCTTGACTCCTTTTATATTATTCATTCCATCATATTGAGTCTATTATAATGTAATAATACACACTATATGTTTAAAAGATATTTAAATTTCTCCTAAAAATTCTACTATCTCAAAAATTCAGAGATATTTTCCATTTTATTATTTCAATATATTTATTTTAATTATAATAGTTACTTTATCAATATAATTATATAAATAAGAGTATATACCCTTTACATCAAAATTTTATTCAATAATAAATCTAGTTTTAATGAAATAACTATTTTATAAAAATTATAATTACGTATATAGAATTTTTAAATTATTATATCATTTTAGTGTAAATGAATAAAATTCAATCAGAATTATATATGTAAGATAAGATTATTTAAAAATTCATGGTTTTATAAAAAATGTTGTTTAAATTATAATTATATATTTTGTTAAAATAAATTTTTTGTTTCAATGTATTGAAAACTAATTTTCAACAACAAATTTTTAATTACATGTACAATGTAATAAAAAATTGATTAAAATAGTCATTATAATATTAAAAAATAAAATATTAAAACTCTTACTACTAGGTTTTACATACATAACCTTTTATTACACTGGTGTACACCAAAATGGTATGGTGTGTGATGGTGGTTTGATTAGATACTATTTTCAGAAACATGGTTTTGAACATGATCCCAAATATCATGCAATTCTCTCATAAACAATTTCATTCAATCATATATTATTGAATTTAATCATTGGATTGGAAATGGACAATCCTAGTGATTCCATCTCCCCAAAAGAACTAAAAAATGGTCATTATAAGGTATGATCATGTTAGATGAGCCCATCTAATATTATATCTATGTTATTTGTATTTTATCATAAACAAAATATACTAATAATAATGGTAAATGAATATATAATATATTAAAAATGGTTATGATACATAATTGTATTTTAAATATGATCTTATCTATTTTATGATGGACTAAACAAACAAATTTAGTACAATTTTTTACTATCTCTAAAATACATAACAACCCATATATTCATTTAGTAGTGAAATTTAATTTAAATGATTCATCATACTTAAATTTTGTACCAACCTAAATGGAACTGCAGAGTTTGAAGTATGGTTCCAAATAACCTTATGATTGCATCCCGACATGGAATAAGTTTTCAACCAATAGAAAGGGACAAATTCCATTGATGGAAAGACTATACCACTAATATAATTTCATTGGATAAATTGAAATATAACATAACATAAATAACATTATAATTAGAATAATTAATTAGATTACTAAATAATCATAATTAAGGGTTTTCTAATTTCATAATATTGTAAATCAATATGATTCAAATGTGGCTATCCACAAAAAATTATATCAATAGTTGATTTGTAACTGAATCAATAATGTTACAAGTATGTCTCAATATCACCTCAATCTATAAGACTCTATCTCCTCAACTTCCCAAAAAATATCCATTTTTAATTCATTTTATATTTATCCATGAAGTATATATGAGAACCATGATATCAATGTATGAGCTAAGTGTTAATCCTCATAGGATACATCCAACGTATCTCAAATATATGATCTCCAAATAAATATAACAGTGTATAAAATAATATATGTATATTTTAAAATAAAATTACCATGAAAAATTATCTATTCTATCATGAGTTATGAAAGCCACTATCAAACTTGTACCCCCGACTTTATCTTTTTGTTAATATAGATTATATGTAATGTCAAAAAAATTATAAACTATATAAAAACACTTCACTATTCACACTGATAGTGGCCATTATTAGTAAAACAACATTCCACACCCAGATGGAGTACATTATACGAATGACTGCATTCCCCCACAATGTCGATAGTCATAATCTGTGAATGATTATATGTCATAAATATGATGTTTTATAATAATAGATAACACAATAATCCAATTCATGGAATTCTATAACATCAAAAAAAAAAAAGATTATATCTCCATATAAATCCTAATCTCATGTGAAAAAGTATTTCAGTTATCTTAACCATAATATAAAACTCTATATATTCCATATCCATCATCAGAACATTATGATTCCCATCTAAGGGGAATTATAAACATGGATTATCAACTTATCGAACATGATAATTGAATAATAGTTTTATAA
Organism: Viscum album; assembly: GCA_963277665.1. Taxonomy (NCBI): domain Eukaryota; kingdom Viridiplantae; phylum Streptophyta; class Magnoliopsida; order Santalales; family Viscaceae; genus Viscum; species Viscum album. Next base: position 18,676,377 of record OY728129.1, on the reverse strand, counting down.
GCTATAAATCACAATAAGAAATTCATTTTATTACACGTAAAAACACTGAATATAAATAAAATAATTAGGAGGCTACACAATACCATATAATCACAATCATCATGGTGTCCTGGGTACACATAAGTTCACATGGAACATATATCAATAATGAAAAATTGATAATACAAAATAATTTCATGAAAACATTATATATAAAAAATAAAATGATAGTGAAGTTTATAGTTCAAATTCATTGATAAAGAACACTAGGGTTTATCCTGAAATATCAAATAAAACCCCATATATGTATTACATGTTCATATTTATATGAAAATTATTCCAAAAAACCCATTTGAACTATTATATTTCTAAAACTAAATAAAACACCACATGTCATAAGAGTTTTTCTCAATTGGATAATCGATATTAAACATAATAATCCTATATTATTATTCTTGATAATTATATTTAATAGAAAATTATGATTTTTATCCATATTCCATGATTTTTTTGAAATACAAACATCCAAAATACATCATGTTAATGTAGAATAGGAATATATATTCAAACGTATAATTTTCAATACTAACACTACACCCTATAAGAAAAGTTATTTGGGGAATGATCTTCTATGCCTACAATGTAGAAAAAATAATATTAATTTAGTAATTCTTAACCAAATCGAGAAATTGGAATTCCTAGAGTTCTGAACCTGAGAGAATATTAAAAAAAATCGGTCATTAGAGTTCATGTCTTTTTAATGTGAAAAATGGAAACATGTTTTTAGAATTAAATAGAAAAATTAAATTACACATTTTATTTTATTATTAAAAAAATCAATGATACAGTGTATTTGAAATCATTTATAATGAGATTTTATACATTAAACGAGTCAAATTTTCCATTAATATTTATTTTTTTAATTTAAAAATACATGATATAACTTTCAATGTGTTATCCTAGGAGATAAATAAGAGAATTTAGGTTTAAAAATAATTTTCATCATAGATGACAGAACATATGTGAAACATGGGTTTACCCTTACACTGATCTTAGGTGTTTCACAGGGGTTCAGAGTTACCCATTTACATCCTTTAAATATAATTAACTCCCCTTAAACATATAATTTCCCAAATCTTATCTCCAGTTTATAAAAATTTAATCTTTTTATAAGAGATATCAATATTAATAAGTTACATGGTTACCCATAGAAGGGTATTAGAAACAAGAAAATGCCCTTGTAAATGTAAGAAAGACCATTATGTGAGTAGAGAAGTATATTTAAGATATATAGTAAAATGTATTTACCATATGAGAGCTTGTAATAACATTACATGGATTTCATTTTACTAATACATGAAGATAATGAATAACATTTTACCCACACTCAACTATGTAGGTATGTTTTAAACTGTTATTGGGATAATTGACATACCCATAGAAATACCCAAAATACAAAACATAGAGTTATGTAACCAATATAAAAACTATTCTACCCTTATATAAAACTTCTAATATGATGGAAATTTTAGCTCTTTATATTGAATCCATAATTATCGATTATTTTTTCTTGAATAATTTGATTTCTTAATTGAAATACGTATAAATAATATTTAAAAGTGATGGTTAAGAAAAATTTAAAAAATGAGATGATGATATTTAGCCTACTAAAAAAATCATTTTATCAATGAATATAACTCAATAATTTTATATTCCAAATAGTATACTTCAGCATTACTGTTTGTACTTTAAAAAAAAGTAAAAAACACAATATATAATAATAATCCATGTTATTGACAACAAATATAATTCACTCTTGGTTACTTCAATCAATTCCCATTTTAATTATATATAAAACCAATAAAAAAATAAAATATTTATATAATTATATATTTTCTTTATTGAAATTAAATACATTGAAAAAATAATTTACTCATTTTCATCTAAAATTCAACCTCATACATTGATCTCAAAATAGAATATTCTCCCCATATACGATACAATTATCTCAATATTATCTTATTCCTAGATGTGAAACCACACAGCTAACACTGTAAATATCCATTACATAATCTAATATATGATTATTTCAGATAACACTATAAAAATAGGAATAAATAACCATTTTGATCAATGTTTTCAACACAATGCTATTTATTAATACTATTTTCAAATTTCTAATTTTTCGGATTATTTAAATATATCTATAATGATTATAATTTATAGTTCACTAGTATAATAAAAAATGATTACCAATAAAAAATTCTCCCATAATCATTTCAGTCTATACTCCAACACTATACATGTATTTTTTGTAAGGAAAACAAGGGTCATAATAATTATTGGAGTACTATAATATTAAGTTAATAAAAACTGTTGAGAACCTCCTAACTCAAGACATAATATTAATTTTATCGCATCCCTTAACATTTACTTCCAATCATGATATTGAGTGATTCATATTTATTATGCACATTAGAAAAATCAATTATTAGAACCTTCTTTTATTCATATTGTGATATGTACATGTATAACTCATTATTTGAATTACTGTTATAATAATATTATTGTATATGTTAAAAAAATATTGGAATAATGTGGGAACTCTTATTTACATATTTTAACCATCTATTATTATACATTCTTGTCAAAAATAATTCCTCTATTAATTTACATTAGTGAAGGTAGTATGATTTTATTCAATCATTTTACATTTATCAAAAACATATTCTAGTAATTTAAAATTTATTATTTTAATCATCGATCCAAAAAAACTAAAGCTCAATATTGTTCAGAATATACTTCAAAATGAAATATTATTTATCTATTTTATGAAATGCATCATTGATTTTGTTCACTATTATGGAAAATTTATTCCTATTGAAATGAATACGGTATAATACCCCTTCAATAACATATCATGGAGGAAACATTTTCCCCATGAAGGAATGTTCTTGAGGAATAATATTTTTGTCTAAGAGTGACCATCAAGTTATTTTATATATTTGGATAGGGTTTTATATCAATATCAGGTCTCAGTTTTTTCATGTATATTATATTAAATTAACGCTATAATATCATGATTATACATTGGTAGTACATGTTGCAAAATAAAATATTTATATAATGATTTTTACTTCCATTAACCATGTTTGATGAAGAAATAAAAAATTGGGGGATTTGAAAGTCATAGTCCACAGGTTATTATATGATATAGGAATCAATATTCCCACTGGCCAGTTGAATAAATTATCATTATAGTAATCGGTATGGTAAAAAATAAATTTTTTTTTCATGAAGGGACTATTGACGTCACTATAAAGAAAGAGAGTCCCTATCATGAAATGTTGATAGGATAAAAAAATCTTCACCAATTTCACTCCTATACTAGACACGTAGTCAGTAGATGATCATTAAAGATATTTTATCCACGATAATATAACACATCATGTTATTACATATACCATTTTAGTATAAATTTATTCTTGGATTATTTATTGTTTTGGGAAGGAGTTACAGAATGATCATGGTTTCTTTATAATTTTGAGTTCATTATACCACCATCATACCAATGTCTAGCATGAGTGCATGATGGAGGCAATGGATGATATCATCCATGTGTCTATACAATATTTCAATGCATTTGTGGAGAAATGATTCCCACTATTAATGGTTCTTTATAATAATATAATCGTTGTGACAACTCATAAGGATCCTAATGATGATCTATATATAAATTCATGTTGTTTAACTATGTGGTTGTTGGAGATAGGGGAGGAAATGATGGTCAGAACATTTTTCATTAAGGATAGATTAAATAATGTATATTAGATAATCAAATTTATATAAATAGAAAAATATAGTAATAAATCATAATCCTTTGACATCATCCACATATAAGATTTAATGATGAGGATTGGATTGACATATATGTTTCACTTTAATTTTATCATTGATAGATTATGAGGAAAGGTAATTAGGCACCATGTTTTTTTAAACACTTTAGGCTAAGGATATGGTAGGTTATATATAATTTCATATACCTATTCTTTATAAATACTAGGTTATTCATTATATTTTCATATTTCTTATATCTTTTTGTATATTTATAAATAACATAATGTATTCGATTGTGAGAAATTGAAATTTATGTGTCAGTACTATTTTTTTCAAGAGTTTCAAGTTAAAATAAAAAATTATACCAAAGAGACTATTATCGAATAAATAGTTCATATGTTTTGGGTTCAATGGTATCTATAATATAACCTAGATGAAATTTAGGGAAGGTTACCAACATACATATTAAATTGAATGTGCTATTTTTAGATGAATCTCATCGACCTTATTTGGTATGAATAATAGATGGGTTATTGTAATATGAAAATTTTGTAAGAACTACAATTTAAATAACGGAATGAATTTTTTTGATTACTTTAAATCACATTATTTTCTTATTATTTAAAAATGGGATTATTTTGAAAGGGTTTTCATTGAGGAGTTTAGTAACATCATGTAGATGAATTTTCATGACCTATATGGACTATATTTCCATCTACTATTTATATAGATTCACATTGTCATGGAATGACACCAAATGTTCTACCCAATAGCTAGTGAGTCCCAACACCCAGTTATTGGGAAATAGATACCTTTTATAAAAAAGAAGTAAAATATTCCACCAACCACATTAACTCTCTTATATCTTATAAAATTATTTACCATTATTTTCCAATCACTATTTATTAATGAAGCTCCCACTATATGACATTAGATATTAGATGGATCTCCTTAAACTTGTGTTAAATATATTTACATTTTTCTACATTGGAACACATAAAATATTATAATATTCCATATTCTTTATTCCTAGATATCTGTTTTCAATATTTTCTGGTGGTGTTAGGTTGATGGCGAAGATAAGTTGGTATCAACAAGTCTGTTACATGACATTATCTATCATGTTCACCAAGATCTCACCTGGATTTTATCTGGATTTGGTTGTTTGAATTTTGATTATCTAATCCCACCTTAATTTTAATATTAAAAATGTCATTCATTCTATGTAGATGTTTTATTTTTTTATTTTAGAATTTTTTTTTGACATGGGTTTGAGTTGTTATAATTTTTTATGTAATTTTTATTTGTTGTTCCCAAAAACAAAAAAAAAAGTTTTTTATTTTAAAAAAGAAAAAATGAATATAGATGTATCTATTACAATAAATCATAAATTAATTATTTTTTCCCTTTTATAGATTATATAGTCCCTATTTTTTATTTCATTGGACACATATGTTAGTGGCTTACTAAGTGATAATCACGCCCTATTTAGGAGAATGTGTTACACCCAAAAATATTTCTTGGATGTATGAATAGAAAATGGGATGCTCCTAGTAAATGAGGATTTATTAATGTTTAGGGATAAAAAATGGGTGAAAAATATGTAGATATTTCAATGATTGTAATAGATAATATTTTTATGTTCATTTGATTCTTTTTTGGTTATCATAGTTTTTATGAATGTTAATTTGAGTTCCCTTCTTTAAATTAAGTTATATCTATTTAAAAAAAATTATGATATGCTTTATTGTATTAAATCAGTTAAATTATTATATGGATTTATTTTTTCAAATTTTTATTCTCTAATGTGTTTTCATTCTGATTAATGGATATTGTTTCCCCACGATAGCATAATCATACCAAACTTTTAATCAGAGGGATATAATGTAAGGTGATATGTGCTTGAGGTCATGTGGCCTCTTCACTAGTAACATATCAATGGTCCGAGATGAGTATATCACAACAGTGAAATCCAAAAAAATTAAACATTTCTATAAACATTCACAATTATCCAATACATTATAACAAATTTATATAACATAGAGATAATGTGTCTGAATTCCTTGTATCATATATAATGTAGCCATATTTATTTATATAGTGAAAATATGAATGAATGTGTAGAGGAATTAAATGAATTATTATATATTATTCTATAAAATAAGGTTTATGATTAGATAAATGTGTTATCCAATAATATCTCCAATGAGTTGCGGCAATATGACTGGATGAAATAAACATGTACCTAGAGACTACATACTCTATAGTGTATGTAATTGATGTAATATCATTAATAAAGGTTTAAATAATATTTAATAATATATTTTTCTATAACATATTAACATATTTTGATTAGTTTCAGGTTTATATAAATGAGTTCTAGGCCCTTTATGAAAAAAGGTTGTAGGATTTGCAAAAACATTAGTCTCACTAAATCATGGATTACATGGAATTCAACATGAGGGTTCACCTTCATTCATTTATCCAATATTATCTTGTATAAAAATAATTTTAATCGATGATACCGATATTTAAATCCTCTAAGGATGGTTCATTTTTTGGTAATACCCATTTTTTTAAAAATTATATTAAATAATTCATACTTATTAGTCACATTTTTTATGTATTGAATAATCCACCCACCTAAAATGATATAGTTCTAGAAATTAAACAAGAATTGGCCGAATACTAATAAGAAATAAAATTCTCATTAATTAAAGGGTGTAAGATTAAACCCTTTACTTGACCATGTTTTATCATAGAGGCCAAAAATGGTGAATTCCTAGTGCATCCCCACAATGAAAAACATTTCAATCATTCAAGACTGATCCATTACAAATATATAAGATGTTATACAGACTAGTGTACCTCTTAAGGGATAGATAACCAGTAGATAAATTTCCTTCCCTCCATTAGAGTTTAATTATTATAACGTGAATCACAATATTTCTACACTTCTGAATGATATAAATCAAATCCCAATGTGGATTGGACATTCAATGAATCATCCCAACCAAAACTGTTGAATTTGACTTTTCCTCCCTAATAGTAATATTGAGAATTCAACACAATTTTATTATTATAACCATGGCCATTTATTCTACTCATATTGAGTTTTCCTTGCCGTAGAAACATATGTAACCAGATATAATAGATCCTATGGAAACCCTCACAATGTCATAACCACTCACATTCATATACATGAATGAACTATTCATGCTAATCAACCTTTAATTCAATTGTTGTTTCCATATAACTCAAACCCCCTTATTCATCCATTTACTCTCCTCGTATTTATAGACTATAATTGGATTAAATTTCATAATGTAGATCAAGGATGCCTTCCTAAAATAGGATTCAATAATTCAATCTCAAAATATTTCACATGCAATAACATGAACAGATGATAACATTGGATATATTCCATTTAAATGTTTCAATCATCTCATATTTCCCAATATCTTGTATTAAATAACATGCTTCGTGTATTTTCATCAATTTTCTTTAGATAATATCACTAAAACTAGTTCTCAATGTACATAGATATCAAATAGACAATCCCTATGATTCTTATGAATTGGATGAATAACTCCAGATATTAAGTTCATAATCCCCATTGAAGAAAATATTATATGTTATTTTCATATTATGTGACACACAACACTAGTAATGGGTTGCCTTATGACAAAAATTCATAAATAGGACATGATTTTATATTAGCCATATTATAATTTTCATTTGTGGTGGGATTTAATTACACTGGATATTTAATTATCATTCATTAGTTTTTCTACATACATGCAACATCTCCTGAAAGCATACACTTTTTATATTACCATAAAAGTAATCCTAAAAAACATATCAATGCATCCTTTATCAAACTAATGTTTAGCAATTTATGTTTTTTGGTTAAGTGTTTTGTTAATAAAATCAGCGATCAAATAATCTTCCATAATCTATAATTCTGGTACTGTACTTCCTGGGAAGAATAGTGATTTAGCTTCCCAGTATTTCATTATATAGTTGATGTCACCTCAACCAGCCACACACAAGAATGATTCTATGAAACTATAAAATGGTTGATCATAATTCTTATAGGTAATGATGAACTCAATACACATTTGGACCTCATTCCCTGGTTTAATTAACAAAATTACATCATGTTCATGGGAGTCTTCATTTGGGAGACCAAATCAGAGACACTCATGTATATAGAAAATAACATCTATTAAACACTATATTTGATACAAATTAATTTTAAAATATGATTTTTTTATTTTTTATGTAAATGATTATATATAATAAATAATAAAATATCGACTGATTAGATGTTGTAGTGTATTTGTGGACTAATTATATAGGAATAATATTTTCCAAAAATTTTCTCATTTTTCTACATTCAAAAATTTCATGACTAAATCTCATAATTATCATATTTATCACTCATATTCATAACCTATGGCATGTAAATATTTAATAGTTGTAAATCCTACTTCACAATATGTTTAATAAAAATGATAATAATAAATGTTTATAAGTGATCATAGGATGTAATTTTGGGTTTAATTAGGTGACCTAAAAAATTCCATAGAATGAATAGATCAGAAAACATGATTAATATAATTATTCTTGTAATAACATAAGTAATTAAGAAAATATATTGTGAAAAATTTCTAAATAATCAACATCTATGATTTCCTAACTTTGGAAAAATTCTATGTATAAGAATGTGGAATAAACCTACCTATATAGAAAAACATATCTCTTTAAACATATATTAACAACAATAAAGTCTTTATATAGTATTGTGGGGATATATGATCCACAATTATAACTTCAAATTATAAATTTAGGAAATATTATTGACATGAAATCACTTGCACAACCCTGTGAGTGTATCTGAACATAAATTGGTCCCACAAACTTCCTTTTGGGTATATATTTACTATAACTGTACCAATTAAAAAAAGGTGGTCTTAGATGAAATACAATTATAAAAAGTCAAAAAATATTAATAATATATTATCTATAATCAAAACCACATTCAATATAGTAGCGATATCTTATGTTCAATAATACCCTTACTAATATACATGTTTTTATAATATTACAATACATATTCCCATTTATAAAATGTAGTTTTATGAGATATAATATCTTAAGAAAATAATTTTATGGTGATATAATACCCTACCAATAAAATATTTATATATATTTATTCCAATTGAAAATAATGCACCATCAAAACATAATTATCAAATAGAAGAAAATTGAGTTTTACAACATTTCAAACACAGATAAAAAATTTAACTTAATATAATATAAAAATTTGATGCCCAAAATTCTATCAATTCAAGTGATTATCTCATTCAATCAATCAGAGAGTGATTCTAAAAATATAAAATCCACTAAAATAATGTATTCAGTAATAAATAGTAAAATATTAGTGAAATCATAAAATATTATTTGATAATTCTTCTTACATTGGAAAAAGTGACAAGGTTATGAATAACTTTTTTAATTCATTTTTTGGATAAACTACATTGAGAAATTAAGATTTTGGAATTTTAAAAGTCAACATTTGGACTAATATATCATTAATGAATCAATGAAAACTAAATAATTGATTCAAAAATTTGAGTATTAGATACTGTAAAAAAATCATTTTAAAAAACTATTAATAAACAGTCATTAAAAATAATAATTTTCTTAAAAAATTATTTAAATGTTTCGAAAATTTTAATATGAAAATAAATCATCTAATAAAATATCCTTGAAAATATATAATCATTATATATAAAAAAATTTCTATTAAAAATATCTTTTTAGAGGATGGGAAATAGTTTTTTTTTGTATTTTCAAAAACTATTGTTTAAAACCCACGTCACAAAATGGAGTACCAAAAAATCATTGTGTAATAAGTATAATGAAATTATGAAGGTCATATAAGATAACACATAACTTAATTTACAATTTTAATGGATAATAATGGATGTTAATGAAATTATGTATTGATGTAGTGTTGTGTGTGTTGTATTTATTAAATTGTAAATAATGATATTAGGATTTAATTAATTTATTAATGTAAAAAAATAATATTGAATATGAGGTAGATTAGAAGATCAGATTTTTTCAATAATATTTTCATCCTTATAAGGATTAATTATCATTCATCTTAAATATATAATTTTATGATTAATCATGAAAGATAAAGTAATGTACATTGTTGTAGAAGAAAAGATGATTACCTAAAATTGTATAATTTTTTATTTTTTCTTCACGATTTCATAATGTACATTAGATGATTTATTTAAATATGAGATAATGGTCAATCCATTTATGTAAAATAAATATTGAATAAAAATTTTAATTATGTACATATGTTTAATTAAATTTGTGGGTTCTTTAAAATGGTAATTATCAATCTGATTAAGGTGTTCATTTGAAGAAGGATCACAAGTAAGAATTCAATTTTGTATTTAAATTGTTTTTAGATTTGTTAATTTACATGATAGATTTGTTCGTTTTTTTATTTGTTGATAAAATTAATGTGTTTAAAATTATATTATATTTAAGGACGATCTGTAAAAATATATGTTATTATTTATAGAATGTCATGATCCATGGATTATTGCACACCCGGATTAAGGTATTTAGCCTTTTTATGCTTTTTATGTGTTCAAATTGCATGGGATGAGTTTAGAAGAGGGTGGGAGAGTTTGGAATGGTTTTTAATGAGTTTGGAGGCTTTTCAAAGGGAGCACAATTTTGAACATAGTTACGGTAAACAGTGCGGGTTCTTTGGGGAACCGTGTAGGGGGAGATAGTAGGCCTCGCATGGCACGCACACAGTTTGTCAAACTGTGCGAGGAAACTGTGCGGACCCCTGATCTTGAGGGAGTATCATGCACATGGTTAGCGCACGGTTTTCCAAATTGTGCGTGCTAATCGTGTGACCACATAAAATTAGGGTTTTTAAATCTGGGATCAATTGGGCTTTCCACATTCCTCTCCAAATTCTCTCCCACTTGAGCCTCACATGGGATTTTGAGTTCTCAGGGGTTGAGGGTGCTATCCCACTCATTTTTGATGTGTTTTGAAGAGGTTTCTTGGATGTTTGAAGGTGGTTTCTCCCTGGTAAGTCACTCCTCTTGGGTTCCTTGTGTTTTCCTATAGATATAAATCTCCCTCTGTCTCTCAGTTTTCTAGATCTATGCCTATTGTCTGTAGATCTAGGATTTTGGTTTCCTTGAATTTTAATTTTACGGTTTTTGGATTCTATAGAAGGAGATCTATAGAGGGTTTGGTGGTTCATTCTCTAGTTTTGAGGTGCGGTTTCATGTGGGTCAATTTCTCAGGAACCCTAATGGTAGGTGGCTTCTCTCTCAACTCCACATGGTTAGAACTAGTGGTGTTTGGTTAAAATTAATTTTTTGTGCTAAAAACTAATTTTGTTTTGATGTGTGAATGTGGTTATACATTCCTTTAGTGATGTTTTGGGGATTTTTGGGAAAAAGGTTTTTGTGGTGAAGTGTTTCTTGCTGTGGATTTTAAAATGAATATTTTGAAATCGGTTCTTGAGTTTTATTTGTGAAAATATTTGATGGAAAATGGGTTTCAATAAAAAAAGATGTTTTATTGAAATGTTGTTTGGCATGGAAATGGTTAAAGGGCGTTTTCAATAAATGGGTGATTTATTGAAGTGGTAGACATGAAATGGTAAAGGTAGATGAAATATTGTTGTAGCCTAGGTGTGAAATGCATGGTTATGTCTTGATTGGAATGTTGTGCGGAAGTGGGTGGAAAGTACCACTATAAAAAGTTGATGGATATTGGACGGATGGGCCACCATCAAAAGATATGTGGCCGGGAAGTACCACTAGTTGTGAATTGGTGAACGAGATGGATGGAAGCTCCACCATTATAGTTTCTTTTTTGTGCATTTCTATTCAAAATGTAAATTGTTGTGATGTTTGTGTAAATGTTGAAATGGATTGTGGCATGTTTGTTTGGGTTTCACTTAGATGCTTGGTTTGGGTGAGATGGCATGGAAAGGGTGTGTTTGGATTATGGTAATGGTTGCACATGTGATTCTTTTATATTAACTATTTTATATACATGTGCTGACAGTTTATCCTATTGGATTATATATGGAAGTCACTTGGGAAATCCTACGGAGTAGTTGTACTCACCCCATAGTTTGGCATGTTTTTTTCTTTTCAAATGTTGTTTATTGTGACACTAGAAAAGGTAAGTCACCCCCCTCCATCAATGGTGCATCATGATTTCTAGGTGGAGCATGGAGCATGGATCTTTTTGTTAATCCATGGAGTGTGTCTTGGCTTATTTTGGGTCTCTTGTTGGGTATTCCACATAGTACTCTGATATGTTATTTGTTGTATTGGTTTTGGGTTGTATTGATAAACAACATGGTTGTCCTTTGGGAATATATGCTTGAATGTTTTTATTGACATGCATCATATAGTGGTTGATAGTGGATGGTTTGGTTGGTTTTTTTATAAGGGAAAATTGTTCCTCAATTTTTTGTCAAAGTCCTTGGAATTAATTTCCTTCCATTGGCATCTAAAGAATGTCGCTTAAGGAAATGTAACCCTCACCTCCTCCTCGGTAAAATGAGATAGAGGCAGAGTTTTACAAGTGGTATCAGTTTGTTCGATCCTTTGGAGTTGATTTCTCCTATTTGGATTTGACATTAGTTGAGGTATATTCCATTCTTCTAGATGGTATCAATGTGTAGGAATGACGGAACATGGAAGGAATGACATAAAAGTATGTAGCTAACCAATTTATGCTGAATTTCAAGTTACTAGGGAGTTGGGTCTATAATTGGTTGGAGACACTTATAGGCATTGGATATCTCATTATCGTGGGAGTATCCAATGAGATGGGCATGGCATGCATGGTTGAAATGACTTCCCTCTTGGATGTACATTTAATTGAGGTATAATGCATTATATTTTGATATGAATGTGTGTAATTGTAAAAATCTTAATTGGGTTTTAAAACGGAAGGATTTGAAACTTGAAAACTAGTGGAATTTTGAAAATGGTTTGATTTTTAAAAATGGTGAAACATGGAAAATGTGGAAAGTTAGAAATCCTTGTTGTGATAGTGTTGTCTAATGCAATTTAAAATGGGGACTATTTATGTCTCCAGAAGTGATAATCATGTTGGTTTGTTTCCTTTTTATAGAAATGGCACCGAGTGGGTGTCTTAGAGACCAAATGGAAGTGGATGATGAGAACTTGGTTTCAACTGATCCCTAGGTGAATCAACAGTCAGTCCAGAGAATAGTACAATCTTTCCAAGCTGTGGTAAGTGTGAATAGAGCAGAAGAGCCAAATAATGTTGATTATGGGACTCAGTTTCAAAGGCGGGACCCACCCATCATTAGGGGTGATTCGGACCCAGAATGGGAAAAGGCATGGCTATCCAGAATGAATAGAGTTTTTGAGTTCTTGGGGATTCTAGTAGAGTTGAAAGTAAATCTAGCAACGTATAAGCTAGAGGATCTTTCTCTTCAGTGGTGGGAGTGGGTAGTCCAATTAGGGGTAAAACAAGGGTATGATGTGGGAAGGCCTTGAGGAATTTTTTAATAAATAATTCTACCCACATATGTTCATAATTCATCGCACAACATATTTCTTCAGTCTGAAGCAATAGAATATGTATGTGATTGAGTATGTAGCTTTGTTTATGATATTAGTGAGGTTTTCACCCAAAGTCGCAAGTAGAACGTCATTGAAGGAAAGGATCTTTGAAGTGGGTTTAAGGCATGAGATCTGTTTAAAATTAGCAGGGTTGTGTATTTGTGATTACATAGAGATGGTTAATCGAGTATCGATGGCTGAGTAGGATCTGTTGGGAGCTCCGGGCGGAATAAGAATGGTGGTTCCCATGAGGAATATTGGTAACTGTAACATTGGGTTCAAGCAGAGGAGGGACACTTAGTCTCAAGGAGGGAGTATGGCACATAATTCGATGGTAGGATCAGTAAATCATCCTCTGAATCCCCAAAGCAAGACATGATGTTTTCAGTGTGGATCTACCGCACACAAAACGTGGGACTGTATGGCACATCCTTGAGCATTTCACAACTATAAGCAGATGGGGCATCAGCAGCGTTATTGTTGGAACTCTCCAAGGTGAGGTTCGTGTGACACTCTTCAGGGATCACATACGTCGTATACATTGACGGGATAGGGCCAGTAGTATACCCCTTGTAAGAATAACAAATCCAGTTATGGTGATTCTCATAACACCACAACTCCTCAATAGGGAAATAAAGAGTAGAGTTTGGAAACCAAGGCATTTTTTGGATCCGAGCAGGGTGTGGTGGATGATCAGTTTGGACCATCAATGGTTCATGGTACTATTCATTTAAATTCTACCTTGATGCAAGTTTTGTTTGATAAGGATTCATCAGAGTCTCTTATTACTGCATGTGTGGTTGAGTTTCTGCTTTTAAGGGTAGAAAAGATGCTTTCGGTTTTGAAACAATAAACTCCTCTGGGTCAATGTGAGTGTCAAGCTTTCTTGTGTAGAGTGTGTTGAATCGTTGTGGTTGAGGTTGAGCTAATGTGTAATTTATTAATGCTTGAGATGTATGGGTATGATGTAATCCTAGGAATAGTTTTTTTGGTGGTGTTTAAGGCCCACATCGACTGTAATTTGTGGAAAGTGGATTTTATGACACACAATAGCATAAGACATCTCTTTAGAGGATAGAGGCAAGAAAGGAAGGGTGTAACCAGTTTGTTGGTTCCATCAATGGGAACGTTATCATATCAGTTAGTGGTGTTTTCATTTGAATCGGAAGAGGGTGTTGAGCAGAGTGTTCTTCTAGTAGTGGTGGATCAGTTCATCAGTGTTTTTACTGAAAAATTCTCTAGGTTACCTTTCGTAAGAGAAGTGGAGTTTGTGATTTATATCCTACCAAGGACCAATCCTATCCCACATCCGTCTAACTAGATGAAACCAAATGAATTGTGGGGATTGATATTCTAGTTGGAGGAGTTAGAAAAAAAGGGTTTATCCGGCCAAGAACATCTTCGTGGGCAGTGCCGATGTTGTTTGTGAAAAAGGGGGATGGAATGTTTAGATTCTATGTTGATTATCGTCAGCTTAACCAAGTTATGATAAAGAACATATATCCACTTCCCTGAATTGATGATTTATTCTTCAAAATTAGGGGAGACCAGTAGTTCTCCAAGATCGACATGAGGTCGAGAAACTATCAATTGCGGGTGAGGAAGGACGATATTCCAAAAACTACTTTCAACAGTAGATATGACCATTAAGAATATGTGGTTATTCGCACTGGTCTAACGAGTTCACCAGTGATGTTCATGGAATTGATGAATTCTATATTTTATGGATATCTGGATTCATTTCAGGTGGTATTTTTAGATGATATTTTGGTGTATTCAAAAACAATGGTGGAGCATGAGCAGTACATGGCGACAATGGTGGGCATCATGAGCGATCATCGGTTGTATGACAAATTGTCAAAGTGTGACTTTTGGATACAGGAAGTCCATTTTCTAAGCCATGTGATTTCTAAAAGGGGAGTTTCAGTGGATCTAGAAAAGATAGAGGTTGTTATCTCGTGGAAACCGCCAAAGAATGTGTGTGAGGTACGAAGTTTCCTCAGCCTAGCTGGGTATTTTTAGAGTTTCTTTTTGTGATTTTTCACATTTGGCTTCACCAATGACAGATTTGACATGATGGAATGTTCCATTCCAGTGGAATGAATAGTGTCAACAATGTTTCAAATTGATAAAGGGTCTCCTTACATCATCAACAATCATGGTTTTTCCAAAACCAGGAAAAGGATATGTGGTGTATTGATATGCATCGGGATCAGGGTTGTGGTGTGTTCTCATGCAAGGGAGTTATGTGGTTGTGTATCACCCATGACGGTTTAAGGTTCATGGGAAGAACTACCCAACTCATTATTTGGAATTTCCAGAAGTGGTCCATACTTTGAAAGTGTAGAGTCATTATCTATTCTGTAAGAAATTCCCTGTAAATAAAGATCATAAGAGCTTGGCGCACATTTTCTCACAAAAGGATTTGAACATGAGGCAATGATGATGGATGGAATATCTCCAGATGGTTGATTTTGACTTAATGTACACACTGGGTAAGGGAAATTTAGTGGAAGATGCATTAAGTAGAAAATCTTATGCTTAGGTGGTGAAACATGCATCAGACCAGAGGTAGTAGATGTCAGTTAAAGCTGACATGCGGTTGGAATGTGAGGACCATGGTGATAGAGAGTTCTTCTTTATGATCTTGTTGATTCTTGACTTGGTGGAACTGGTTAAAGAGGTGTAGATTTCAGATTCAGAGTACGTGACCACGAGGTCGAAACTTAGTGGTGGGGAGACCATTTAGAATTGAAAAGTGAATGGAGATTTAGATTTTTGTTTTTGAAATCATATGGTTGTTCCAGTTTCTATTCAGAAGGATATTCTCATGGTGTATCATAATTATAGATGGGGTGTTCATCCTAGAATTCAGATAATGTATAAAGTGTTGAAAGCGCAATGTTTGTGGGATGGATTGAAAATAAGTACGGCAGAGTTTATCTCAAGATTCTTGAATTTTCAACAAGTCAAGGCATAGCATCAGAGGCTAGTGGGAATGTTTTAGTCCTTACCAATCCATGTTTTTATGTGGGAGAAAATAGTGATGGATTTTGTCACAGGTATTCCAAGAACGGTCAGGAAGCATGTTGTCATTTTTTCGACAGTGGATCGACTAACAATGTCGGCCCATTTCACCCCGATTCGTGAATATCATATGGTGGAGGATATTTCGAAAATATATATCTAGGAGGTGGTAAAGAGTCATTGTGTTCCAGTTTTGATTATATCAGATAGAGATCTGAGGATTACATCTCATTTTTTGAAAACCTTGTAGTAAGATCCTGGGACACAGTTGACTATGATCATGGTATATCACCCTCATATGTATTGTCAATCTAAGAGGACAATAAAAATTTTCAAGGATATATTATGGGCTTGTGTTATGGATTTTGGTGGCTAATAGGATGATCACTTGTCGTTGACTGAGTTCTTGTACAATAAAAATTATCAGGAATCCATACATATGGCTCTATTTGAAGCATTGTATGGGCGGCCATGTTGTTACCCACTATGCTGGGTTAAAATGGGTGAGTCCTCGATGGTTGGACTGAGCCTTGTCTAGGAGACTACCGAGAAGATTAGATTAATCAGGAAGAGAATGTAGAGGGATCAGAGTCATCAGAAATTGTATGTAGATCATCATCAAGGTTTATTTTCGTTCAAGGTGAGTGATCGTGTTTTCTTGAGGATCTCTCCTAGGTTGGGACATCATCGGTTTTAGAAGCAGGGAAAGTTCTCTCCATGGTATGTTGGACCTTCTGTGATTTTTGAGCGGATAGTAGAGGTGTTATATTTTTATCTTTTCCACCTAGGTTTAGTGTGGTGCACAATGTGTTTCATGTGTCGTAGTTGAAAAATAATCAGCCAAATCATGACAATGTGATTCAATGGGATCATGTTGAGCTAGAGCTGAAAGCTTCATTGGTGCACATACCAGTGCGGGTTGTGGAAAATAAAGAAAATTTCTTGTACGGTAAAAGCATCGGTCTAGTTTAGGTTTTGTGCCAGCATGTCCAAATCCATGAGGAGATATGGGAGTGGGAGAATGAAATGGTCAAGTAGTGGCCCGAGTTCTTTTGACAATGGACGAGTTCAATACATTATGAGGATGGAAAGTCCAATGGTGGGGAGAATGTAGCACCCCCAGTTTAAAGTATGTAGCCATTTTTATGAATTATTATGTGTTTAAAGAGAATGGGACGAGTAGAGAAGAGTTTAGGAGAGTTTGGAATGGTTTTGAATGAGTTTGGAGGATATTCACAGGGAGCACGGTTTGAGCATGGTGAAGGGAAACAGTGTGGGTTCTCCAGAAAACTGATTAATGGAGACATTAGGCATCAAATAGAATTCACATGGTTTGTCAAATAGTGCAATGCAACAGTTCATACCCTTTCTCTCAAGGCAGTATCATGCTCACATTTAGTGCAAGGTTTTCCAAACCATGCAGGATAACTTTGCAGCCACATAAAAGTAGGGTTTTAAAATTAGTGTTCACTTAGCCTTTCCTAATTCCTCACTAAATTCACACCCTCTTGAGCCTCACATGGGATTTTGAGTTCTCAACGGTTGAGGGTCCTCTTCCACAATTTTTGAAAGCGTTTTAAGTGGTTTCTTGGATGTCTGATGGTCGTTTCTCCCAAGTATGTCTCTTGTCTTTGGTTCCTTGAGTTTTCCTCTAGATCTACATCTACCTCTTTCTCAAATATCTATATTTACACCCGTTGTGTGTTGATATTAGGTTGGGGTTTCCTTGGATGTAAATTTTAAGGCCTGTGGATTTTTGGGAAAGAAATCTACAGAGGTTTCGGTGGTGGGTTCGGTGGTTTTGAGGTGTGGTTGCTTGTGGGTCGATTTCTCGGAAACCCTAAAGGTCGGTGGATTCTCTCTCGACTCCACATGGTTAAAACTACTGGTTTCTAGTTAGAATTAATTTTTTGTGCTAAAAATAAATTTTTTTGATGTGTGAATGTGGTGGGAAATCCCTTGGGTGATGTTCTGGATATTTTGGGGAAAAGTTGTATTTTGGTGAAGTGTTTCTTAATGTGGATTTTAAAAAGGAGATATTAAAATGGGTATCTATGTTTGATTTGTGAAAATGGATGATGGGAAATATTTTTCAATAAAAATGATGTTTTATTGAAATAATGTATGGTATGAAAAATGGATAAAGTGTGTTTTTAATAAACGGGTGATTTTTAGAAGAGGTAGAGATGTAATGGAAATGGTTAATTTAATTTTGTCGTGTCCTTGGTGTGAAATTCTTGATTATGGAATCATTGAAATGTTGTGTGGAAGTGAAAATAATGTACTACAATAAAATGGGGATGGATAGTGGACGGAAGGGCCACCATCAAAAGAAAAGTGGTCGGAAGTACCACTAGTTGTGAATGATTGAATGAGTTGGATGGAAGCTCTACCGTTATGGTTGCTTTGTTGTGGATTTCTTTGCAAGATGGAAATTTTTGTGATAATGTGTAAATGATGAAATGGATTGTGACAATTTTTTTTGGATTTCCCTTAGTTTCTTGTTATGGGTCAGATGGATTTGTAAGGGTGTCTTTGGTTTATATTAATGGTTTCACTTGTGATTATTTTATATAATTTTTTTTTATTCAAATGTGTTATTGGTTTTATCCTTGTTGCATGTGTTAGGAAGTCATTTGGGGAAATCCTACTAAGTAGTTGTACTCACCCCTACTTTGGAATGATGTTGTCTTTGCAGATGTTGTGTATCATGATGTGGGAAAAGGTATGGCATCGTCCCCCTTTAGTGGTGCATCGTGACGTCTAGGTAGAGCTTGTAGCATTGAGCTTGGTGCAGAGCCATAGAGTGTGTATTGGATTAATTTGGGACTCTGGTTGAGTCTTTCGCATAGTACTCTGATATGGTATTGGTTATATTGGTTTTGGTTTGTATTGTATAACAACTTTGATTTCCTTTGAGAATACATGCTCGAATGTTTTTATTGACATCCATCATATAGTTGTTGATAGTGGATGGTTTTGTTGGTTTTGTATTAAGGGAAAATCATTCCCCAATTTGTTCTCAAATACCATTTCATTAATTTCCAGTCTTTGTTGTATTGGGAACTTTTATTAAGGAAACGTAAACCTCACCACCTCCTTATGCCAATGTGGTATGGCCAGGGTGTTACATAGATATTGATTGAATATGAAGCTGTATGTTATAAGGATATTGATACACATTAGTGTAATTTGATTCTATGAATCAGAAGACCAAGTATATCAATAATTACATTTCATAAAAAAAATACCCCATTATGAAACATTCCCATGATCATTTCGGATAACAGTTTCTTGATTTATGGAAACAATATATAGAAATTATCATTAAATTATCATCACATGGTAATTATTTTCACCATATTAGTAAATTATTAATCTATTACATGATTTCTACAACTCCAACTAATTATAATAATATTATATACTTTGATTCATTTCCTAGTCATCATAAAATTTTATTCTAGTGAAATTCAAACATTATAAAGGGAAAATTATGATTTTCAATAAGGGTAATCAAAACCAGAAACAATAAAAAACATACGTTATTATATGATCAGAATTTTTTGTTAATCCAAAAATATAAAAATAAAATACCCAAAAAAACTTCGGTTATATATCATTTCATAAAAAATGAAAAAATAAAATTTTTTAATCAGAATAATGAGTCAATAACCATGACCCATGAATGAGTAACATAGTCATGAGAATAATAATACAATTTTGATACATCCTTTATATATGGAATATAAAATTTAATATTTAATATAATAGTCATGAGACATAACATACGTTCCTTTGCTTATGGGAACCTTAAATGTATAATATAATCATAATCTCATTATAAATAAACTATTAAATAATTCATTGGACCCATTATCATCAATGAATACATGTTCTATTAAAAATAAATATTTCATCATATCATAATGTACCCATGAAATTAAAATGGGGTTTATTCATTCTGTCAAAAATAATGCATGGAAAGAGAATGGATTTCATATATTTTTCAAATGAAATAACATATTGAATAAATTAAAAATTAAAATAGTAATTACAAACTTATAATCACATGGAAAATTAATGGGTATCCAAAAACTTCAAGTATCATTATTGTTCAATACCATTATATCATGATAATAATGAATATGGAATTAACATTAAATTTATTCATGATATTTGGTTAGGCAAGTAATTTAATTAATAAATAAATACATGTAATCTAGGAGTATAGCAATCAATCAATTGAATTATAAATATAACATTCAAATTATTAATTCATCTGAATAAATGTTTTTATAAACCATTAATGATTAGGAAAGATATATGATGTTATTTATCATTTAAAAGATAGAAAACAAATTTTTTTTATTATCCATAGAAACAATTTGAATATTATCATTTGAATATATTACTTGATCAATAACATGATACATGAATATCAAATTACATAGTTGAAAAACACTATTAAATTTTTCAGAAAAACATATGGGGAAAAATAAATACATTTTATAATTTGAAATTATTCTATTTTTTTAAAAAAATATCAAAAAACTAATTTATTTTTGAAAAAGTGTAGTTATTATTTTTTTATTGAGAAAAAAAATATATAATTATAATTAAAAAGATCATTAAAAAAATATTTTTACATTATTGAAAAAAAGGTTGTTGGTCACATTCAAATTTTATTTTCAAAATTAGTGAATTGAAACTTTTAAAAACATTTCCCTTTGAAATAATTTAATTACATAATTCATTTGGAAAAGGAAATGAATGCTAAAAAATAAATTTTGGGTTGAATATATTAATAATTGTTTTGAATTTATTGAATACCCTTTTAAATATTTTTAAATTCTACTATATGAGACCCCACATCATAGAAATAGTATTAAAATTTATATTTAAAAATCCTTAAAGGGACTTCTATGATTCTTAAAAAATATGACATGTTATATTTCTAAAAGAGATATTACAAAATTAGTGGGAAGGAAATATTAGACTGGACTAAAGGATCGTTAGTAAAAATTAAATTTATTCATATGGATTATTACAATTTAATTTCTTAAAAATTTAATACTAAGGTAGTTATTAATGAGGTTTTTTAAATTAACTAGAGAAATTAAATGAAATATCATATTAACTAGTCATGAGATATAATTAATTATTTAATGAATGGTATATACATTAATTAGATACAATTTCCAAATTAAAATAAAATTGTCAATGAAACACTCACAAAATGTCTAATGTTTGAATAAATCGATCATTTAAGTAGGATCATGAAATACTCATTAAATTATTATGTAATGAAATATAGTATCTTATTATGAATAAATTTGGTATTAATTAGATAATATAAATTAATTTATGGAACAAATTAAAAAATCTTTTATACTAAATTTTTAAATGAGATAAAGAAATACATATCATGTTTTATTGAAAAATATAATTTAATATAATATCACTTATATGAATGAAATGAATCTTACTGAACTCTATGATAACCTATTCATATAAATAATAATTTATAATCATCATTTAAAATTATTTTCTACAATTATATTAGATATTTATTAAATAATTCTATCAACTACTTTGGGTAATCAGGATAATTTTGAATGGGATTCATAATCGTGGTTTTGATATTACTTATTTTCCAAAATATCCATATTAAATGTTAATTAAACTAAAATTATTTATTTCATTTTAAATTTTAATTAACTATTTATTTTATCTAATGAGGAAATAATTCATAATCCTAGAATATATTATCAATATTGAAATTTTTTAGTTTTTTTAAACTTTGAATGATGTATAAATAATTAACGAGTTAATTATTGATGTATGTTTCATTAATAAAATTTTAAATAATAATCTATATATTTATATCTTATAATTATATTAATTAGGTGTTCATAATAGTATAATACCTAATATTATATATTTTATCTACTGGGTTGTAAAACCAACAAAAAATCTGAATATACCATGATTATTGGTATATATGAGGTTATTTAGTTATAAAATATTTATACATGTTGTATAATGATATATTTTTATTTTTATTACATTAATATATCATAATTATAATGGTCATAGAATATAAATTATTTATTACCAAAATATGTCCTCATTTAATATATTGCATCTCCTCTTAGTACCCTTGTTGAAAATTATTAAATTTATGATATTCATTTCATAATCATCTCGATAATGGTATATCCAAATTTTCATAATGAAACCATATTTAAAACATAAATACAGTATTTATCCTTTAAACCAATTCTCATAACTATCAATGTAAGGTGATAATGAATTTAAAAAGACATATGTTAACTAATGGCGGTGATGGTCGGCAGATATACATGATTAATGATTACATTTTTAATTGAATAATGATAAGGAATAATATATGTTATTAATTTCAGAATAAAAATAACCAATAAATATAAATAATATATTTTAAATTCCTTACTAGATCCATGATTTTATTGTTGTGAATTAATATGAAACATGTTTTCTACTGAATACTATAGTCTTTACGACACATAATAAACATTTTCATTTTTGTTAATGGAATAAAGGGATGGTGATGACATAACATTATGAAAATGTTTCTATTAGTTTAATATTAATATTGTGAAACTAAATTTTAGTAATAAAAAATGAATAATGATAAATAGAAAATGAAAAGTCATTTAGGATCTTATGCATCACACTATTGATCAAATCATATACAAATGAGATTACACCTGCGAGAGATGATCTTTTTAGAAAACAATTACCAAATTATTAATTCTAGGAGTATTTAAAAGTTTTTTTCGTAGAGTGTCTGAATTAAACTGTGTTTTTTTGTCTGTATAGGAATGTGAGGGGCGGTATCCTCTTTTATATGTATGAAAATAGAATAGTTTTGGAAATATAACAAAATTTTTAAAAAATATGAAGTAACTCTCTATGAAAGTGGATGATAAATTGATGAATAATAAGTTGGTTGGTGATAAGGTTATGTTGAAACCACCTATTCAAAATCAAATAAAAACTTGTTTTTAGCATTTTTTACCCGTTACTTCTATGGTTACATTCAATTAACATTTCATTTTTCACCAAAATTCCTAGTTTTTTACATATGTAATATTTTTTTAATACCAAAAAATAATTCTGGTTATATAGAATATTCATAGATATTGTAAATTTGAAATATAATTTTTATTGTTTTTTTGTTCAATTATATAAAATACAATTTTGAAATATAAAATTTACATTATAATTTAAAGTATTATGATGAATAATTTTACGAAAATTAAAAAAAATTCAATCATGGGTCTATAATTTCAATTCAATATTATTTAAAATATATGATAACATTTAAAAATATATTATTCCTTAAACAAATTTTTTATAAATTATAAAGTAAAAATTATGTAATAATATATAGATAAATCCTTGTTATTTATGTAAATGGTATTTTACACTATTTATGAAAAAGATTATTTTTATAGAGAGATAAATCAAATAATATCCAAATTATATGGCCATAATAAATTGAAAAATAATGTTACATTTTACTACTTCTAATATACAAATTTTTAAATTTGAATACTTATTAAAAAATTATATATAATTAAAAATTATTTTTATAAAAATACATTTGTTATTTTAAATATATTTTAATATAAATGAATAATTTATTACATGCTAATGTATTATTTATTATTAAATTAGAATAATATAAGCACCATTAAATAGAATTGTAATTCATGAAAAATCATTATTTATTCATTAAATGAATTTTACAAAAAAAATATTGAAAATAATAAAACCTCTTCTTATATCAATACATATAAATATATTTTTTCATTTTTTATATTAAGAATTTATATATAAATAACATCTAATAATCACCAAATATGACCTAAGAATCCTATAATATATGGTTATAGTTTTGGGTGCTTGTATAATTAGCATATGTCTCTTTGAAATCTCAATGAGATTATACATCTCTAGAATAAATTGTTTTAAAACAATATTTCCTCATACTTTTTTTCAAATTAATCGTAGGAAAAAAAAGATATGTTAAAAAACTTATGAGTTTAATTATCAATCATTCAAAAGGAACACAAAAAAATCAATATATAATTCCTTCTTACTTTATATATTGTTTTTTTGTGGTCTCCTCAATTTATACTGTATAATTTAATGTCTATGTTTCAAGAGTAGTTCATAATATTATAAATATATCTTTTACATTATTTTTAGATAAGATTCTCATTTGAAAAATTATATTAAAAAATATTCATCTATGAGTGATATCTATTGAAATATGAGTTGGTAACATTATATCCCTTACCTAAATTTGATCCCCATAATTCTGATTATCCATTAATAAATTTTGATAATAAGTGTTCCAATAAACTAAATATATATCATTTACAATTATAACAACAACGCTGTTCTTAATAATATGAAGAAATAACATATCTAAATATTATTCTTTGGCGTACATTGGGACAAAACTTTCACATCATCATTTTCATGATCCCATTTCCAAAAAATTACTACCACTTAATATGTTGTAATAAAATAGAAGTAAATAATAAAATTAATATGAATACTAAATCCTAATATGTATTATAAAATGAAACCTCCATTAAAACCAATGAAAATTTCACATGATGTTTGATATAATTGGAGAAACCTATAACTCACCTAAGTTATCCTATGTTATCAGCAATGTCTATACTATTAGGTTCTTTAACTGAAAACACATCATAATATTACAGTACATATAAGTCATTCATATTGGTTTTTAAAAAGAGTGATATTACCCAAATAAAATCCATTGGTAGTTTCAAACCATGGGTGTTGTTTAGCCTCTCTACTATCCAGCAGGTTAAAGGTGAGTTAGTACACAACAATCATTTTTAGGGTTATTGTTACCTTATAAAATAATTTCAAATCCCAAATCGAGTTATACAATCCCAATAAGGATGTATTTCTAGTGGAACCTATATAATCAGGACTTTAGAAATATATTAAAATATAATATGATATATATATATATTATAATATAGGAATTTTAATTGATTATATAACCCTATCATAAATGAAAACCGAACAATTCTTTTAAAATAAAAAACACATCTTTTAAGTCAACTTTTCCATCCTATATGTAATTTTCTTATAATTATATAACAATATTAAAATATTTTACTATAATAATTTTGAATAATCCTTTTGGATAACACTATTCAAAAATTATAAGAAACATTATCATATAAAATTCATGATTTTCTCAATGATGAATCAATTTTAACAATATATAGGTTTAAATATCATCCTTGTCAAATAGTCGACATATCTCTTTAATTCATTACATAAGATATTCTTCTTAACATTCCATACAATTTATATCCTTATTACATGGTTAAATATAATCATAGTAAATGATAATATAACATTATTACAAAGGATAAACATATGTAAAAACCTTCAAAAATAAAATGTGGGAAAAATATGAGCATATATCTCGATTATTGACTCAAAATAATATTCATACCAATCAATTCATAGTGATTAATCATTCAATAAAGAATTATATAAATTAACATTTCTTGAAAAATAATGATTCATTATTCATATCAGATTACATCATTATATAGTCATTAAAATAAACATTTCACTATGAAAAATCCTATAAAAAATGATATATAAATTATATTATATGGAATGACATTGATGGGACACATCGTTAGTTCTTATATTTTGGGAAAATAAAATGTACACCTAAATACAACCCACTTGATATATGTAGACTTAATCTATTAATTTTAGGATCATATAGGACCCCACCCATTATCAAATATACATATGTATACCATTATAAATTAGTTATTAATCCAATAAAAAAATATTAATTGATATAAATTTGTTTATGTTTAAAAAATCAAAATTAATCCATATGAGGAAAATGGTATATATAATAATTAGAAAATCCCAGTCATTGGTACATACCTTTAGCATCTATTAATATAAAGTAAATTTACACTAAGGATTGGAGAAATCATTTAACATATCCAACATAAGAAAAACTAAGAACTCATAATAAGAAGAATAATTATCAAAACCATGTTCATAAATTTCCCATTAAGAATAAGAAATACCAAAATTGATGTACTTTAACACCTCAAAATACATAATCTTTGGCATTATTGATAGTGTAATAACATTATTTGAGGTGTTAGAGTATTATTTCATCATCTTCAAATTTTGGGGGTAAAATATCATACCTTGAACTTTTGTAACGATGATTATAAATTACACTTTTCATGAATTTTTTGTCCTCGGAAATATCAATGCCCAATTTAGGGGACTCATCCCTCAAAGACTGCACTAGCATCACCAGATCAACCAGCATCACAAAACCACACCTCATGAATTCTGTATGGGAGTTCATATCCTTTACTACTAATCCTTGAGATGAAACACTTTGACTAATGAGAGTAATATATTTTTCAAAATGAATGTCTTAAGGGAAATTTTAGTAATTCCTTCAATTATCATTACATGATAGACCGCAGAAAATAAACGAATATATAATGACATAAAATATATTTATTGGTAATTAGAAATCATTCTTGATAACAATTATATAGTGTTTTAATTTTATAGGAAAATGTTATATGATGAATAAAAAATCCCAAATTAATCAAATTAATGAACAATTGTTTATTCACAATGGAAAGATATTAGAAAGAATTTTATGTTTATAATACATCAAGGAAAAGAATGGGAAATGAAAGTAGTATATTATTTTAGTGATATAAAATATAATTTTATAAGACATCCAAATAAATAAGGATGATGATGTAATTTTAATAATAACCTTGATCAAGAATACGATGTATCAAAGGACAATAACATAGAATAAAAACAGATTTTAATGTTTATGAAAACCACACTGATCAATACAAATAATTTTAAAAGAAATATATTTATAGAATTTGGAGAATAATAATTTTTTAAAATAATTTAGAGATGATTTTTCATTATGATAAAACATAATCAAGGAAACATAAAACTAGTTATTCTAATTTTTTAAATAATCATAAAAAAGAATAGTTATGCGTCACAATTCAAAGTTAGTTTCTATAATCATGAATTGTAAACATTGAAAATATTTAAATATAAATTTAAAATTTCAATATGAGTTCCATGAATAGGAATAATTTTTATAAAAATAAATATTTTATTAAAGATAAAAATTAATAATTTTAATGTATGGAAACCCTTCTTAAATATTTTGAAATAACATTTAATGAAAAACAACATTTTAAAAAGTGTTGTAAAATATACATTAAAAATAATTAATTTTTTCAGAATAATAGATAATTACCCAAATAATATTTTAGTAAATTATATGATATCATTAGTGCGGGAGTGGAAATTAAGAACATATAATGATATATTCATTTATAATTTTTTTAATTCAAAAAAATGATTTGAATTATATTTTGGAAATAATTTTATCAAACGAGTTATTATTGGGGATTAGTTGTAAATTACATATAGAAAAAAAGGGAAAATAATATAATGTTGTATAATGGTCGAATAAAGGTAATCAATAATGATATATCACATTACTAATTACTATGGTCTGTTGAATTGGATATTGGGGCATTAAAACTACAACAGAATAAAAAATGTTAGAATAAATTGATCATGATAGAAATATCATGAAATAAATTTAATATAATATGAATGAAATTTAATTAAAATATTATAATTAAATTGGATAGATATTAATACACATTAATGAAATTATGGTGCACAATATCAACACATGTCCTCTAAGGCTGAAATTTGAAAAAGAAACACTATTTATTTTCTATATTAGTGGATTGCAAAATGATATCATGTGAATGAAAAATTAATGTTATAATAACCTATTAAATTTTATTCAATTACATAACCATTTTTTAAAATAATTTATAATCACTACATTCATTAATATTAATTATTTTTATCATTGTTTTTATATTTGGTATGGGTAACCATGATCGTTTTAAACCATATATGTAATAGTGGTTTAGATATTTTATAGATTCAAAATGTTTATCATAAAATATTAATTTACATTACAATAATGGATTAAATTTAATGATATATTATTTTTTAATATTCTACCATGTGTACTTTATCCATTAAAATAGAAGATAAAATTGACTATATCATTTTTCGATGCTTTTTTATACAATGAAGTGTTTTTTCTAAAATAAAAAGTAAAAAATATATTTATGATTTATAAAAAAATGATAAATTTTATAAATATATATTTATATATTTAATATTATAAAATAATTTATGTTTTTATGGTCAATCATTTTATAATTTAACAACAATTTTCATGTATGTGATCAAACTAGCCAAAAAAATGCACATTCCATGGTTATTGATGAATATGATGTGATTTAGTTCTAACAGATTTACATTAGTTTTATTATGAAACAATTACATTTTTATTACTCTGATATACAATATATATAATTTATGTATAAGATTAATTATTTGATATGAAAATATGAAATAATACTATTTAATGATTTTTACCTTATTATGCTTGTTCAAAATGGTTGATTTTATGATAATATTTTTATGATCATATCAGTAATATGATATAAATTTTTTTCATAGATATTTAATGATATCATAAAATTAAATTTTTTCATTTTTATCCACTTTCATTATCAACCATATATGTTTTTAATGAAATGAAAAATCAAAATCTATTACCCCATGGTTATGGTAATTAACACATAAAAATATTTACCAAGTCTGTTTTCTTTATATGTATAAAATGACAATTATAGAATATATTTTAATAATAATATTTGGAAGACACTCTTATGGTCTTGGTGGAAACTAAATATTTTTTTTGATGTAGAGGGGGAATAACATACAATACATTATTCCCATTTTCTTTTATTCAGAATGGAAATTTTGAAGAGTGTCAAACGATAGTGACATAATTATAAAAACATAAAAGTTTAATGATTATATTAATGAAATAATTTTTTATTAATAAATTAATAATAATAAATAGAGAAATATTGGGGGGTTTATGAACTTGTACCTCACATCTATAATTGTCTCCTTTGTGAATGGGGTTCAAAAAATTTTGGATGGTGTTTTTAAAAGAATAAAAAATGACTTAATCGGTGTTTTAAAGAGAGGTTTGGTAATGGAATAGGTTGAACATGATTTGTTTTTTCCTAAGGGTAAATAATTAATGTAGTGAACCATTTACAAGATTATATGAGTTACATTTTAAAAACAAACTAAAATCATCCAATTAAGGTAATTCCCTCTTAAATATTTTTCACCAAAATATATCATTTGTTTTTGGGTAAGGTTTAGATACTTATAAAACATTTTAAATAAATTATACATTAAAATTATTAGGCTCGTTTACTATAATGCGACCCACATTTATCATATATATTTTCACCATGGTAATATGATTTTTACCCATGTAATTTATCCATTAATTACAAAAATAAAATTGACATTATTATATAATATGGAGCAATGAATTAATTATTTAATGTTAATTTTTATTATTCATTATTAAATGTGTTAAAACTACTTTGAAAAATAGTTAATTTAAAATGTATTACATAAAATTTCATTAAAAAATTAATCAAAATTATATAATTTCAATTATAGATGTAAAAAATGAAATAATATTTTTAAAAAATACAAATTAAAATAATAAATACATATTTGATGTTATACAATGGATTGAAAAATATCCAATCAATATATATATAAATATAAAATCAGAAATTCATGTTATTCGAAAAAATGTGATTTTTTTATTCACATACAAAACAATATTAAAAAAACATAGAAATTCATATTCTGATAATATATTAATGATAAATCAAATATATATTTAAAAAATATCTTGTTCCAAACACATAATTTATAGTTTTTTGTTATTTAAATAATAATATATTGTGGGAACATATTTTATAGAAAATCATCTTTTTGTATATTGACTATATGTCTTTTAAAATTTCTAATTAATATATTTATATATACAACTGTTATTTAATATAAATATCCATTATTCATTGAAATGAAATTATATCTTCAAAAAAATAAATTTTATAGTTCGAAAATGATTGTAGTATATGTTTATTTTAAATAATTATATAAACTCTATATATATCATTGCATAAAAATATTTCACTATATTTTAGTTGAATTAAAATTTCAACATCCATGACACGGTATAATCTATGTATGAGAACATAGAATCATATAGTAAATGGTTTCAATTTCGGTTGGAGATTTATTTATCATTTGTCTTGTTGAAATATTGACAATCTTGAAATTATTTCATATATGATTTTTCTCAAATTGAAATAAATGGTGTTTAGCTTGGGCTTAGTTAGTAGAAAACCATCTTGAATATACCACCCTTTCATCTTAAAAAAGTTTTTTCCTATGGAATATATTCTATACTGAATATAATATCAATGTATATTCTATATTAATTTTATTATATGGTTATTTCAAATAATATTTTCTAATTTAATAGTAGTGTTTTAACATTAATATTTTATATTAGAAAATATGACTAATTTTTCACTTTGATATTTCATTTGAATCAGATTCTTATCAATATATACATGATAGAAAATATATAGTGTAATCATTTGTTGTTATATCAACATTTTTGGAGGACACTGATATTTGATGATATCAACATTTTTTGGGTATTCAAATACACAAAGTAGGTTGTTCCATTTTTTATGAAGACCTTGATATTTTAACTCCCATATACCCTATATTCACCCTATAATATAGTGGGTGGATTTTTGAGGAGATCTTTGTATGAGATATTTATTATTCCACAATAGATAAGGTCAGGTAGATTTTGGTATCCCTAGAAATTTAAAGATGTCTACACCATTATTGATGTATTTTCTATAACAAGTATACTTCAATGAAGACTATTTTTTAATAACATATTCCATAATTAAAATCTATATTTTCAAGAATGGGTGTTTTTAAATTTATTTCTTCTAAAATGTAGTGGGATGCTACGCTTTAATGGTTGTATGTATATTTATCTTCATAAGATGAAATTAGAAGAACTATATATAATAATAAAAAATAATTCTATATAGTTATAATAAATTTAAAAAAATAAATGGATTGAAATATCTACTTACAATGAAATTTCATTTTATATTTCATTAATAATTCTAGAAAAATCAAGGAATTTCAGTAGAATATTATTTTTTGATCCATCATAGAGGTGTTTATTTTAGTCAATTAAAAGTAGAAATTAAAATTTTATGTATGACTAAGATCATGAAAAAGAAGATTATAGGGATGATTATGAATGATATATTGAATAAAGTAAGTAATTTGGTTTTTATTGTTAATTTCAAATTAAAATTTGTCAAATGTTACAAACTGACAATAGTTACCCTGAAACCTGGCACCCTACATGATTTATCACGTGCCTGAAGGGTGTTCCCGATCCCCATGGTGCGCCGACCAACACTTGGGAACCGAATTAAAACAACGTGGGGATGATTTATTTCAACCAAAACAACCACATAGAATATATATATATATATAAAAAGAATGAATTAAATAATGATTAAAAAATATATATTCTATAACTATTAGTTTGATTACATAAACAGAACAAATGTAACATCAGCCAACACTCCAAAATACGTGTCAAACTACAAGGTACAACAACCAATAGTTACTCTAATCGATGGAAAGGAGAAATCCCCATTATATTACCACCAACGACCCATACCCGCTGACACAAACATTTCCTCCTCATTGGTCCACCTTTACATTACTGGAACTGGATGCCAAACAAAGCTCTATTCCCATAGGAAGTAGTGTGTAAGGATTAAGCTGACTGGCTTAGTAGGATCCCACCACGGTGTTCCAATTAATGTGCCCATATAAAAAATCCTATATGATAATTTTAAACTATAATATGGCATGATATGGAATAATTATTTTCAATAGAAGACATGGAAAACATTTCAATTTTCAAGGTTCTAAATAAAATCATGTATTTCAGTTTACAAACAATATTTTCATATTATTTCTCACAAGAATAATATTCCACATCAATTCTTACATAAACATCCATCTAGAAAAACAAATAGAATCACATATATCATAAAACCAAGTCATAATATTGTTCTAGGCTTCATACTACTTGTATAAAAATAATAAAGTGCACAAAAACTGATCCTAGAATAAAATTCATAGGAAGAAAAAAATTCCCCATTTGAAAATATCACAAAATGTCAATACTGGTCCCCTAGAACAACATTCCTATGAAACAAATTAAATCCCCATGAAAATCCACCGTAATAAAAAAATAATGGCTGATTGCGTCAAGTTAATCCTTCCACATTTGTACCCAAGTTAACCCATGTTCTATTTTTAACAAATAATTTTAATTCATTGAGAACTATAAAAAATCATATCAAAACCATTCCAATTATTTGAAAATACCCTGTTTTCATATTTCAAAATCTAAGAAAAATCCTTTCAATTTTCAACCCATATTTATACACACACAAAAAACAATTCCAATTTTGTTAACCAATTTATAATAAAATATCAATCAGTCTCAGTATCATAGTATAGAGATGGAACAACCCACCATAATTCCCATTTCATACATTCCCACAACATGTTCTAAAATCATTTAAACTCAACAACATCGACAAAGGCCCTAGAATCAAATCCCAGTATCTTATTATTGATCAAAATATAAACACAAGAGGTTGGAAGAATATAGGAAACCCACATACATAAAAGGAAAATGTTCTTCGCACTAAAACAAATGAAGGAGAGGGCCGCTAGAACAATATTTCATGATGAATCTAGATAAAACTGAGGAGAGACATAGAACATAGATCAACAGATCCTATACCGAAATTCAAGTCTGCTATTGTGATCAACCTCAACGATGAACCAGGATGCTTGCTTTACAAATAGAAAATCCGAAAAACCAAAAAAAGTTCCAAAGTCGATCGGATCAATCGAGATTAATATGTGCCTTTGAAAATTTCCTTGTAAGAGTGTAGGGTCGAGAACAACATAATCTAAAAAATGTTTGACAAAAACATCCAAACACATGATTTAAACATAGACATGGGTAGGGTCATTATGTATAGACCAGTTATACAACATTTTGTCCACACTGGATAAGTTAAAAAGAAAAACATGTTGCCTAGAGTTAAAAAGTTACATTTAGACACTAAACTACATGTATTCACCATTCATGACATATACCGGGTCATATCTGGATCTCCCCATTAACGATTTATAATCAATATCCAGTTTATGATCTGTACATTGTGTACACTATGTGTACCATCTCTACAACATGAAAAATGTCCATAAAATAAGTTTTACAGACTTTTACCGAAAGGAATAATATGAAAAATGTAAAAACATTACTGATAAAGGTAATGTGATACTAAAAAATACCCATCCATAAAGATATTCCTTCCCTTGTAACACATGTGAAATATGTTACTCTAGAAAAAATATTAGGACAGTAATCCCTAACCAATGATTCGTGTTCCCAGCACTCTGGAGAATCTGATTCTAGTTCTAGAGAATACTAAATAGCTGTATCAATTTACCATGCAATACATTCATTTGAGCATAAATCATCTCAACTGGTGTATCCAATATAGAATAATCTCGCACTTACTCATTTTTTCCAACATAGAATGTGAGTATGTTATGGGTGATACATTCTAAGTTATAATATGTGAAAATCATCTTGGATTACCATCAACTATATCATAAAATGTAACTCATATGAAACTTATCCATCCCATTATGTGGTCCCAAATGGTCTAACATATCAAAAATCCATCATTCCCTTTTTTTCCAAGTCAATGGTGAGAAATATTCATTGAAACGTTCAACTAAACCCAAACACAAATAGAAAAATCCAATGGATGAAGTCACCGACTTTTATATGATTTCTATCTAATCTGGTCTATAACCAGACATCTTTACACATCATGAATCATCAAAAATGTATCCAAAACAATGAATTTACCAAAAAATGCTACATCTCCGACCCATTGTCAACAAGTAGGCGATATACATGGGAAACCATAAAAATCATAAAATGATCCATTATTATGGAAGACTGGAAACCCTTATATTAAAAAACACAACCAGTCCTTGATAGTTGTCACATGATTTTCAGAAATCCAAGACACATGCATATAGAATAACATATATGATCTGAATTACATGCTTTGTCTGACTGTCTGTCTGTGGTGGGTATGTTGTCCTCAATGTGACATGTGTTCCCATTCCCTCTGGAAGACATCTCTAGAACCATAAGATAAACCAAGTATTCATTTCTAAAACTATAAAATAAATAATCCAGTCTAACCTCACGATCTTTTGCACATATTCCATATCCAAATATTTAACTTCAGTGGTTTCTCTGATTGAAATGAATTGAGAATTCATCAGCATCTAATCAACAACTACCCAGATATAATTCTTCTATAGGGGAGTCTGTGCTGACCCAACAACAAAATATATGGATACCTCATCCCATTTCTATATCGACACCAGATGAGGATAATGAAAACTATATAGTTTCAAATGATTATCCTTTATTTGTTTTCCAGTGTAATAGTGGGACACATAATCTTCAATGTCACACTTCATACTCAGCCACAAAAATCGTCTTCTCATATTATAATACATATTTATTGTTACTGGATGTACGGCCAGGGAAGATATATGGAAATCAAACATGATTGAACTTCTCATAGGCGCTTGGAATAAAACTCAATTATAGAATTGAAGTAAAACATATGAATATGTAGACATACATGAAGTGAACTACCTACCATAATGAATTTCCTGAGTCTATTGAAACTCGTCATCCTACTACTGTATTTGAAAAATAAATTCCAGTGTAGATGATGATAACTAAGAACTTATTATAACCACACCTAAAACATACTCCATGGTATCTATGTTAAACTGATTGAAATTATTTATAAGATTCAATTCTTCCTTTAATTATGAAACACCTTTGGATTGTACCTTCATGCTATGACCATCTTCAACAACATCCCCTTCCCCCATGGTGAAGGTTATATCGAAGTCAAATGTCTGATATTATTTTATCCATCATCTCACTGTAATATTAAATTATTTATGATAAAATATATTTATCAAACACTTATTATGTGAAACGACTATGAACATATCTATATAGAAATAGTTACAACAATATTTCTGTTCTTGAATAACCACAATGAGCTATACATCAAGAGTGTCTAGTTTTTCTCATGCGCTTAGAGTAGAGAAGAGTCATACACTACCACAAGATCATTCTTCATAATAAGACATCCCAAAGTAGCATTGGACACATCATAACAAACCACATAACCCTTCTTGGGATTATGGTTGATCAGAATATGAGCCTATGATGGTTTTCATTTTATTTCATACAAAGAATACTGAAACATCACATCCTATGAGAATCTCACCACTTTCCTTGTAAGATATGTCATAACTGATTCCATTTTAGAGAAATAATTAATGAACCATCTATAGTACCCATCATGACATTGATATAATGAAATTTTAAATACATTTTGAGGTTCTTTCCATGTCATAATAGCCTTCCCCCTCATAAGATCAACTAATGTGACACCCCATGATTTCATAGTACAATATTTCTTCAATGAAATGCAATAACTTGAACCACACACAACACTGAGTTCAAAGCGCATCACAACTTACCAAATGCACCGTTCATAAGTTTTTATGAATAATATTATATGAATTTTGAACATTATATTATCCTTATAATTTTAGAATCCATATTCTGAGTTTCTTAGACAAAATGTAAAAACAAATTCATTTTTTTCAGATAAAAGAATTATTTTTCAAAAAAAAGAAATTTTACCACCATTTAAAAGAGAACCCTTTTTATATCAAATATTTGAAAATTTTATTTATTCATTTTATTAAAATAATCTTCTTCTTTATAATATAGACATATGTATTTAGTTTCAATAAATTTTTTCTCATTTTTCTGAAAACTATTAATTTTTTTTTTGAATAGTGAAAAAACACTGAGTTATTGTTTGAAACCAAATTTTATATTTAAATAATTTATTATTTTCTTTAAATTTATTTTAGGTCAAAATAGATACATAATATCTATATAATTTCAATGTAATTCAATGGATTCAATTTATAACAATTTTAGATATATAAAATTTTTAATAGAACTTTTTACTGTCTTTTAACCACTTCCTAAGAGAATTTGCGAATTAACATAAAAATTAATTTTGTCACTTTTGTGAGTATAATTTCACAACTCGAGAGACACGGTTGATATAAGTAAGTAAAATATGGTTCAATAAGATAAAACTCGTTTTGGCGAATAGTAAATTTTTACTTTTATTTACCATAGTTAAAATTATATAGTGTAATTATGGGTAAAAATGATATTATTATTACAGAAACGCATGTCCTAATTCTTATGGATAAGTGTAATTAGACCTAAAATAACCTTAGGAATAACATATTCCCATTTATTTCCACTTTTATTGGATTAAGTCCTTTATTATTATTTTATTTATAGAAGAATTAAAAGAGTTAAAATGGAAATTTAATAACTAAACCTTAATTAATATAGGTTTATAAATATGATTAATTCGACTATAAATATTTATTAGAAAGTTTAAAATATCTCCTACATAAAGGTATTTTATTTATATTTTTTAGAGATTAAATAATTAAATTTATTAATGACACAATGGTGATGAAATAATTACGTTAATAATGAAAGAATCAAATAAATGGTATCATAAATATTTAAATAAATATAATTTCAATGTTTTAATGACATCCAATAATTTTATAGGTGAATATAAAATTTAAGTATTTATTAAATGTATTTTATTTTGAATTAATAGGGTTGTTATTATTTTAACAAAAAAATACAAAATAGTGTCAAAATTGAAATAAAATAGTTTTTTTAAAATATTATATTATTAATTGATATAATGGTACTAAAAATATAAGGTTCGTAAAAAAGACTTATATAGTAATATATATGACATTAATGAACCAATTTGGGTTCTATTGATAGTATATTGTAAGTTTATTTACCATATAGTGTAAGAATACAAGAAGACACGATAAAAGTTAAATTATTTAACTTAGAGTTAAATATAAATGATAAGGGTAAAATGGTACCCTAAACATGTCTAAAACCTATTAGTTGTGATTATTTCGACCCATTCCCACCCTATCCTCGATATAAGTCAATTTGGAGCCATTATAAAACTAATATTAATTTATTATAAAGTAGTATTTTATGTTTATCCAAACCTGCCCCTCAACCCTCTTATAAAAGGGAACTTCCTCCTCTCTCAAATTCACACCTCCAAAGCCATTTGTCTCGAAAATACCCTCCCCAAATATCCTCCAAACTAGATTAAAATAATTCTAGAGGCATTCCTTTTGTTAGAAACCAACCTATGGAGCCCTTTTCATCAAATCAAAAGGAACAACCCGAAGAAGAGGTAATGATTTCACCACCCTCTTTCAAGTTCTCTTATTCTTCCACTTACACTTTGTTTGTTGTATCCATTTTAAAATAATAACATCAGTATCATATATATAATTTGATTTTATTATAAATATTGATTAAATACATTCATTATTCTATCCATCTTATGAATGATAATGTCACCATGCGTGCATACATAAGGCTTACCTTCTCCCCACTGTTATGTAATTTGTTATTAAAAACTATTTTATTTTGATGGATATAATGATGAATAATATGTATATAAATAATGAAATTAACAAGATAGGGTATCTATAAAATTAATAAACAATCCAATTCTACACCTTTACAGAAATGATATAGTCATTCGCGCTTACTTACGGATTACCGTCTCCATGACGCGATGAGATTCATTTCCACGTTCACCATTCATCGAAGATTATAAAAATATATATTACTAGTAAGTATGTATTATATGACATAATAATGCTACTAGAGATATATATATTTATATATGTGTGTGTGTAATTTCATATATCTTATTCACATAGTTCCGTACAATACGATGTGAAAAAGAAACAATGTTTATGCGTACGTACGGACTACCGTCTCCAAAAATAGTGTTTTTCATTTCACATA
The DNA here is from genome assembly GCA_963277665.1 of Viscum album. Lineage (NCBI taxonomy): Eukaryota > Viridiplantae > Streptophyta > Magnoliopsida > Santalales > Viscaceae > Viscum > Viscum album. The sequence goes on along the minus strand of OY728129.1, from coordinate 18,637,587 downwards.
TATGTCTATTATACATATTTATATTCTAAATATGTATGATATATAAATCATGTTTTATATTATGGATGTATTTAAATCTTGATCTAATTGATACAATCAAGAGTAACTAGTTAAAACACCTATGATATAGAAAGAAATTATTACCCAAAATGTTAATTTAACATGGAAATTATGATTAAGTGGGTATTATAAAGTCATAAATGAATCATGTATAATATCATAAATACTAATATTGTTATCATATAATTTAATACCATAGTAAGATCTTCATATAAGAGGTTATACATACCCTCGACTAAAGGAATGTTCAAGGTAAGTGTTAATTCCCCAATCTCATTATTATCTTAGATTTTTTATGTTTATGTATTTACTGGGACATTTTTGTCATCCATGTCCATTTTTCATAAAAAAAATTAAAAATGAATATTTTATGGATTTTATAAAGGTACTCTTTATCAAGATCGGAATTTTAATTGTTTTAAAGATTTATCTTTCTAAATAATTTTAATTATTGTCCATGTTTTTAAAATGATTTTAATGATTTATTTTTATGGTCATGAATGTTTTTAAATGATAACTCTTTTCAAAAGTTTCATAGTTGTATGGGACTCTTTTATTCAGAAATCTTTTTTAAATTACATCCTTTATAAATGTGTGGCTTCTAAATGATTTTACAAAAAGGATAATTCTCCCAAAACGTTTTACTCATCATTTTTAACTATGACAACATCCTTTATTGGATATTATTTTTGATTGAGGTTGATTTATTATAATACAATCTTCCTTATTGTATTTAATAAGCTATGATATGTTTGATTGTGGGTGTTCTATTTTTATACCATTCATGGTTTATGGTTAATTTATTTACATTTAGAATTCTATTTTTAATATGAATGATTATGTTATGTTTCAACTATTCTTATGAGGATTGCAGTGGACTTAGTAAGTGACGGGTGGAGCCCGCTATAGCTCCTCGATGCATCAGTATGTCTAATGAGACAAAATATTGTCTTGTAACGAACAAGGTCGTGACAAAAATTTTATTTTTAGTCTAAGCACGAGGCTTTGACAATGTGGTAATGATATACGGTGTTAGGTATTCCCTCATTATGAAATTAGTTATTACAAGTGATTATTCGTCTAGTAGAATATCCATGTGCATGTTTATATGGTAATGTTTGATTTATATTGTTTTTCCATATTATGATCAAGTTTATTTTTAAAAAGTCTATTGGTTTTATCACATATCATGCCTTAAATGATTATAGTTTCTGCTAAATTATTTAGCCTTACTGAGAATCTACGCTCACCCCTTTCTAATGTTTTATTTTCCCAGCATTTCATGAAGTGTATTATGAGTGACAATCAGGTTTATGCTTCCAGATTAATTGCATTCTCAAAGGATCATTTTTGTTGTTTTTATTTTCCAATGTGTAATGTAACATTCATGTATGTAATATATTTTCCATGACTACTCAACTGATCGGACCTTCGGGACATGATTCCTTGTAATAATGACAATGCATTAAAATAATGCACCGACTCTAGGTAACCGGGGTCGGGGAGTTATAGTTCGAATAAGAGGATGTTTATAAAAAACCTTGGAATCTAGATTTAGATAAACTCTGATTAGAGCACATTGACCTATAATATACATTGAAGATTACAATAGAAGGACTACCAAGAATTTTGGTAATGTAGATATTTTGTGAGTGTTCCATGAAAATACATCCATTTCTTGATACGAGCATGTAGAGGAGGCTCTGGAACATATGTACCTAGGGGTAAAACCCCAATGCACCGCTTTCAACTAGACTCGAATGGGAACTAGTGCATGATAATGGGCCTTACTGCACTCTTGGATTCGACACTCATGGGGGATATTCTTAAGATAATTTTCATTCTCTTTACAAACCACTATGAAGGGTTTATGAGTATATACCTCGTAAAAGAAAACATATTTGTGATTATGGATTATATCCATAAACTTTTCAATTTACGTTAGGTATTTTACATTTTTGGAATTATGATTTGTGATTCATAATGTTTCCTAGTGTATACCATTGATTATAAATGGAACCCAGTAGAAGGAATGGGAACTCCAGCAATACGTATGATCCAAAGTGTAAGAAGGGTCATATCATTCATGGTATTAAGACATCATTTAGAAAGGAAATAGTATCCCATGTATTATCATCATTGGAATAAATTGTATCATGTGTTTATAAGATTAGTAATGAATTCTCTGAATCCTATGGCTTTGAAGGGATGATAGAGAAGAAAAGGAAGGTTGAAAGAAAGATGGATAAAGGGATCAAGGGAAATAAAGATTTTCCAATATGTGCTAAATATGGAATGAATCACCTTAGTAAATTTTTGAAGGGAATGGGATTTTTTTATATGTGTGGAGAAAAAGGACACTAAGTACGTGATTTAAAGGGTAAAAAAAGTTTTCAAATGTAAAATTATTCACCTGCAATGCATTGAGACACTAGACAGATCAATGCCCCATTCATAATAGTATACAACAAATAATGTTATTTGATAAAAATCACATTATGAAACTACCTCAGATGAAGATGAATGACCAGTGTTCCTATGTTATTATTATAGAATTATTTTAGTTGATTGTTGTATCAATAGTATACTGGTTACATGAATTATTTAGATAATAAAGGATTGTACTGTAGTAGTATTTTATATGGTTCTATGAAAAGTGAATTTATAGTAATATAAACTTTTTGGAAAATAAATGGTTGAAGGAAAGGTAATCCTTAATATGTCCCTGATAATGAGTTTTTTATTTTGGAATAAGAGATGATTGATTTTGGTAATTTAGGTTGTTATAGTGCTGTAAAAAAATAGACGATGAAGGAATTCACATGATATTACTTGGAAAAAAGGATCCTCATTATGTATAACTTCCTTATAAACTTTGGACTGAGAGTTTGGATATAAGTATTTTGGATAATTATAAATGGTGTAATACATTACGTTCGAAATTTGATACTATTGTCATGGTTATTTTTGTATTTCCATAAAAAGGACAACCTGGAAGTCGGGCGGCAACCCTTCACATCCGGCAAGGCCTCGAGTCTTGAACCCGCAACCGAAGGGAGACAAGGGTGCATCACTTATCACTTACCCAGCTGATGACCTAGATGGAAGAATGATTTTTAAGGGGTCCGATATATGAATTAATAATTTATTATTTTTGGAAGCCTATATGATTAGGATAAATAGAATAATTTTTTTTGAAATCTTTTAGAGTGAAATATGAGTTTGAGGTAGGAATTAGTTGAATGATGAAACACTATCTATCATGTATATATATATATACATTTCCCTCTTATTTTATGGATAAATTAATTATTAAACATTATGGAAGGGATCTTAAAACCAAAAATGTGTAATCCTAATACCTAATGTTTTGTTGAACCGATGGTATTTTAAATCATCATAGATCGGTGGCTTTGAGGCCCAAAATTCTACCATTGTTTGTGATTGATGACCTCAGTCACTCCCTATAAATATTTACATATTTCCTTTAATTATGTGTCTCTAATTTCCACCAATGTTCTCCTAATCGAGATCATAATTTGGTGGTGACTTTTTTATTCCCAGTTTTCCACTTAATAAGACTAAATTTTATTAACCCAATTTATGATGTGGGTTTTCCCACAAAGCTATTCTCTATTTTCAACATTTTATTTTCAATGAAAAATTTCAAATTGCGATAATGAAATTTATTGAATGAGGGAATAATGCAACACCCCTAGATTTCATAGTACGTTATTATTTCAATGTAATGCAATAACTTGCACTACACGCAACACTACGTTCTACCGTATCATGACTTACCAAACTAGTCATTTAAAAGCAGTTATGAATAGTATTAACTAAATTTTTAACATTATATAATCATTGTAATTTTAGAATACATATTATGAGTTTCATATAGATAATGTAAGAAAAAATTCATTTTTTTTCAAATTAAAGAATTATTTTGAAAAAAATAAAATTTTACTACCTTTTAATGGTGAACCATTTTTCAATCCAATATGTGAAACTATTACATATTAATTTTGAAAAAATAAACTTCTTATTTAGAATCAGAATCTAAGAATTTAGTTTCAATAAATTTTTTGTCATTTATCTGAAAACGTTAAATTTTTTATGAATAGTGAAAAAACACTGAGTTATCATTTAAAACCGAATTTTTTATTTAAATAATTGATTATTTTGTTTAAATTTATTTTAGGAAAATATAGATTTATAATATCTATATATGTTCAATTTAATTCATTGGAGTCGATTTATAATAATTTTAGATGTGTAAATCATTTTATAGAACTATTCACCCTCTTTTACCCACCTCCTAGGAGAATTTGAAAATTTGCATAAAACATAATTTTACCACTTTTGTGAGTGGAATTTAAAAAATCTAAGAGACATGGTAGATATCAGTAAGTAAAATGTTTTTCAATAAGGGAAAAAATAATTTTTGGTGAATAGTAAATCTTTACTTTTATTTACCACAGTTAAAAGTAAATAGGGTAATTATGGAAAAATGATATTATTATTAACCTAACACATGCCCTAATTCTAGTTGATAAGTTTAATTTGAACGAAGAAAACATTAGAAATAAAATATGACCCTTTTGGTTGACTTGTATTAGATTAAGACATTTATTATTATTTTATTTAAAGAAGAGTTAAACGAGTTAAAATCAATGTTTAATAATTAAAATTTTTTAATATAGGGTTAAACATAAGACAAATTAGACTATAAATATTCATTAGAAAGCTAAAAAAATTTCTTACATAATGATATTTTATTTATTATTTTTAAATATTAAATAATTATATTTTTTATTGACACAATGATGATGTAGTAATTACCTTATTAATGAAAGAAAAAAATAAATGGTATTATAAATATTAAAATAAATATAATTCCAAGGTTTTTATGACAACCAAGAATTTTCTAGGTGAAAATTACTTGTTAGGAATTATTAAATTTATTTTGGTTGAATTAATAATGCTGTTATTATTTTAACCAAAAAACCAAATAGAGACAAAATTGACATAAAATAGTTATTCAAACAAATTTTATATTATTAATTCATATAATGGTCCAAAAAATATATGGTTTGGCCAAAAGTCTTATATAATAATATATATGACATTAGTGAACAAATTGTGGTTTCATTGGTAATATATTGTATGTTTATTTACCATATAGTGTTAGAATACAAGAAGAAACAGTAAAAGTTAGATTATTTAACTTAGAGTTAAATCTAAATGATAAGGTTAAAATGGTAATCTAAACTTTTATAAAACCTATTGGATGAGAAGATTTCGACCCATCACCACTATAGCTTCGAAATAAGTCACTTTAGAGACATTATAAAATGAATATGAATTTATTATTAAATAATATTTTAAGTTTTTCCAAAGGTGCCTCTCACCCCTCTTATAAAAGGGCACTTCCCATTATCTCAAATTCACACCTCCAAAGACATTTTTCATGGACAAAATCTGCCCAAATATCCTTCTAACTTCCCTAAATTCATCATAGAGGCCTTCATTTGGTCATAAAGCCATCCTAAAGAGCCAATTTGATCAAATCAAAAGGAAGAACCCAGAACAAGGTAATAATTTCACCACCCCCTTTCAAATCTCTTATTCATACACTTACTCTATATTTGTTTATTCCATTATAAAATAATAAATCTAGTATCATATCTATATTTTGATGTTATTAAAAATATGTAATAACTATATTCATTATTCTATCAATCTTATGAATGATAATGTCACCATGCGTGCGTGCGTACGGCTTACCGTCTCCATGCCGTGGTGTAATTTCTTATTAAACACTGTGTTATTTGGATAGATATAATGATGAGTAATATGTATATAAATAATGAAAATAACATGATAATGTCTCTGTAAAATGAATATACCATCTAATTCCACACCTTTAAGGAAATTATATTGTCACCCGTGCGTATGTATGGATTATCGTCTCCACGATGAGATGAGATTCATTTCTATGTTCACCACTCATCGACGAGTATAAAAATATATATTACCAATAAGTATGTAATATATGACATAATAATGATACTAGATATATATATATACTTAGATATATATTTTTCACTTAGTTCCCTTCAATACGATATGAAAACGGAAACAGCGTTTATGCGTACGTACGGACTACCATCTCCATAAACAGTGTTTCTCATTTCATATATTTGTCTATTATACATATTTATATACTAAATATATATTATATATAAAACATTTTTTATATTATGGATGTATTTAAATATTGATCTAAATGAAACAATCAAGAGTAACAAGTAAAAACACGTACGATAAAGAAAGCGGTTATTACACAAAATGTTAATTTAACATGGAAATTATTATTAAATGGTTTATATAAAGTCATTAATGAATCATGTATGATATCATAAATATTAATATGGTTCTTTTATAATTTAATAACATACTAATATCTTCATAAAATAGGTTAAAAATTCCCTCGACTAAAAGAATGTTCAAGGTAAGGGTTAATTCACCAATCTCATTATTATCTGAGATTGTATATGTGTAAGTATTTACTGGGACATTTTTATCATACATGTCCATTTTTCATAAAAATTATGTCAAAATAAATATGTTTTGTTTTTTTGAAAGGTACTCTTTATAAAGATCATAATTTTATATGTATTAAATACTCAACTTTTAAAATATTTTTAATTAATATCTATGTTTTCAAAATGATTTTAAGGATTTATTTATATGTACATGAATGTTTTGAAATGATAATTAGTTTTAGATTTTTAAAATTTGTATGGTACACATTGATTCAAAAATATATTTTAAATTACTTCTTTTATAAATGTGTGAATTTTAAATGATTTTACAAAAAAGATATTTCTCTCAAAAAGTTTTACTTATAATTTTCAACAATGTCAACATCGTTTACTAGATATTATTATTGATTGTGGTTGATTTATTATAATAAAATCCTCCATATTGTATTGAATGAGTTATGATATGTTTGACTGTGGATGTTCTATTATTATACCATTCATGGATAATGGTTATTTTTTTGACATTTCGTTTTCTAGTTTTAATACAAATATTTATTTTATGTTTCAACTATTCATATGAGGAATGCAGTGGACTAAGTAAGTAAAGAGTGGAGCCTGCTATATATCCTCGATTAATCGGTAGGTCTAATAAGACAAACTAGTGTCTTGGCACAAGGCCTTGACAAAAATTTTATTTGTAGTATTGGAACGAGGCCTTGACTATATGGTAAGGTTGTCCAGCGTTAGGCATTCCGTCATTATGAAATTAGTTATTACATGTTATTATTCGACTAGTAGAATATACATGTGAATGTTTATAGGGTAATTTTTGATTTATTTTATTTCATAATATGTTCAATATTATGTTTAAAATGTTTTTTGTTTTTATCACACATCTTTCCTTAACATTTTATATCTTCCGCTATATTATTTACCCTTACTGAGCATCTGAGCTCACCCCTTTATTATGTTTTATTTTCCCAGGATTCGAAGAAGTGTATTATGATTGATAAGCAGGGTTAAAATTGGGGATTGATAATGTTCTAAAAGGATCATTTATGATGTTTTTATTTTCTAATGTGTAATTTAACGTTCATGTATGTAATATATTTCCTAAGACTGATAAACTGATCAGTCCTTCGGGACTTGATTCCTTGTAATCATGACAATGTATTAAAATAATCCACTCACTCTAGGTAAATGGGGTCGGGGCCTTACAACTAATAAACCATGCCTAGATATGTTGTTTCCAGAGATAATCACTTTTCAAAACAAGACACTTTAATTTAAAGGAAATGCATACATATAGTTACCTCTGAAATTTTCCAAATCCAAACTCCAATGATGCTTTTTATCACTATCATATTTCAAATAAAAAAATATCATTCACAAACACTAGAACAAAATCATCCAGATACTTGATTAATATATGATTTATCAGTGCTGTTAAAATTTTAGCATCGTTGGTCAAACCAAAAGGAATCACAAGATATTCATAATGGCTATAACTGATTTCGAAGGATATATTTTGTATATAAAACTCCTAAACTATAAGAAGATGATAACCAAAACAATGATTAATCATCGAGAACCAATTTTAACACTTTTACTCAACAAAAAATTAATCCACACAATTAATAGGATATTTGTTCTTAATTTTAACCTAATTAAACCTTTTATAATAGACAAAAAAATGATTTGAACTATCTCCATTCATGGAAAACAGCATACATGATGCCTTGGAAAAAATGCCAGGGTGAAAAATGTAACACCCCAGGTAAATAAATAATATGAAATCTTTATATTTATCCATATTTGTGAATCAAATATTAATATTACTTTAAAGGGGATGCTATGCTCGATGGCGTACCCAACACGCAACAACGAGTTTCTTGGGAATCTTACGTTGCACTCTAATAATAAAATAATATTATTTTAAATGGTAGTTAACATGTAGCCGTTGTGATGGCGGGAATGGATATAAATAACTAAAATATGATTATATATGTTTTTAAATGTTTTTACATTTATCCAATAAAGGATAGAGGCTTAAAATACGGAAAGAATTCAATTTTAGGCATATATGCCCCAGTTTTCACTAAAGGTTCACTTATCGCCTTTTGATGGCGAACTATCATTAAATATATTTTTGATCACTCTTATAAACTCTTTTGGACCAAATAAAACTCTTCTTTAGAATCGGGACATTAAATTTTACTTTGTGTAAATTTTTGGTATCTTTCCGATAATGTTAATTTTTTTAATGAATAGTGTAAAATGTTGTATTTTAATTCAAAACCTCTTTTTAATATAATTTATTTCTATGATTAGATTATATTTTGAATTGGTTTTAAAGTGAAATTAGAAAATATTTTTACCATTAAATCCAATAGTGGTCGTTGGAATTAATTTCACTTTGAAATCAGACTTAAACTAGTGTCAATCTTTTGATACTTATTGTTTTATAAAAACACGCTATTTTCTCTGACAGCGGGAATTAATTATTAAATTAATTAATGTTACTAATATGTTTTTTATTTTGTAAAACGGAATTCATTTTTGAATTCGGAATATCAAATATAGCTTAGGGTGATGTTTTGGTATTTTTCTGAAAAACTCCAATTTTTGATGAATAGTGAAACCACTAAGTGGTAATCAAGCAAACTGATTTTTCAGTTAAATGAAAGTTTACAACTAATGTGTATTGAATTTTGAAAATCCGACATACATGGTTGTCATTAGTATGTAAAATGTGGTTCAATGGGATGAAAATAATTTTTTTGGTGAATAGTAACTTATTTTCATTAATCGCGATTAGAGGTAATTAGTGTCATTTAAGGTAAAAATGATATTATAAGAATGTGAAAACACCATGACACTTGTCCAACACCTATTGGGTGAGTCATGGCCGACCAAGAAAAGCCATGGGCCAACTTGGGGACCCCATGGAGCCACTTTAGTTGGAAAATGACTATAATATATTTTTATTTAATGTTAAAATTAAATTGACACAAACATTAGTTGTTTTAATAAAACAGTTTTTAAGTGGGGTTAAATAAGTAAAAATTTTGATTATAAATAGTCATTGGAAAGATAAAAAGATTTCCTACATCATAGTATTTTTTTTATAATTTTTAGACACTAAATAAATAAAATTATTTATGACATCATGATGTTGCAGCGATGACCTCATTATTTAACGATTTAAATAAAATGGAAAGATAATGTTAAATATATGAACTACACATGTAAAAAACCAATTGGATGAGTATATTCCGAACCCTTATCACCATATACACGAATTATATCAATGTGGGACCTTTTAAAACCGAAACACATTTTCAAATAAAGTAATATTTCTTTACTTTCCAAAAGTGCCCCTCCTCTCCTCTTATAAAAGGCCCCCACCTCTACCTCATTTCACACACTCCTCAAGCCTTTGGCTCGGCCAACCCCTGCCCATTTACTCTCTACACATCCCTCTCCTCATCCTAGAGGATTCCCTTTGGGCAGAATCCTTTCAAATGAAGACTTTAGGCTCAATTCAAAAGGAGTTACACTTTTAAAGGTAATTCATTCTCTCTTGTTCATTTGTTTTATTTTGTTTCTCCAACCCCCTAAACACTTTTTATTTATTTCTTTTGTAACAACACCTGTATCTTCAATATACTAGGATGTTGTTATAATATTTAATTGATCTACAATCTCACACAACTACATCAAACGGTTAAAGAACATACGGTTTCCGTGGATTGCGAAATTGTGTCTCCCGAAACGATGATTGTTCAATACTCATTTAACACCTTCAAAGGTGGCCATTTTGATGTCACTATTTTTATATATGATATATATTATGTTTATGTTTTACTTATTCTTCTTTATTTTTCATTTGTGTCTTACCTTTATGGCTTCCATTATGGGTATACACGATATCTTCATTTAAGGAAGTGCGGACTACCGCCCCCTCAAAGTGATGTGATTCGTTAATGCCATATGTGGGACGTGTAAAGGATGGATTTAAAGTTATTATATATGATGTTATACTGGAATTATAATATACCTCTATATCATTATTATTTCTTTCCATTAAATTATGAGATAGAAATGAAAGTAGCGTTCATGCGTACGTACGGCTTACCGTCTCCATGAACGGTGCATTTCATTTCTTATCCCGAAATGTAATGTATTTTTAAAAGTATATGTATATAATGGATATATATAATTAATGATACATCTAATTGATGAATATAATTATGGAATTAAAATATACATACCTCTCATTTAATTTTAATTCCATTAATATGAGAAAGAAATAGAAGTAGCGTTCATGCGTACGTACGGCTTACCGTCTCCATGAACGGTGCATTTCATTTCTTACCTATAAATGATTATGTAATATTATAAATACATGTATATGCTGGATATATATGATATATATGATATCCAAATCAGGAATGTCATTCGGGATATAAAGAACCTTTGACCACACGAACAACATGTTATTGTAAGAAGTCCACTTTCGACTTAAGAACCAAATATCGACAAAACAAACATTATTATCTTAACTGGTTACATAATGTTTATAACATGGAAATAAGTGATATAAAAGGAATAATGAACTCTAAAAAGGTTCTTAATAAAGTATAAATTAACTCATGTTTATTATTCAGGACGTTAAAGAACGATCGAGTCAAGTCGGACCCGAGGTAAGGGACATCTTCTCAATCTCCTTTCATTGAGGCATATTTCGTTTTATTCACAACTTTCTTTTATACGGTGTATAAACCCATTTTGACTTTTACTTTTATACAAAAGGAATCTTTTTCTACGAAGCGTTTTACAAAACGACAAAAAGGAATGTTTCTTTTAACGTACGCGGCGACAATTACCTTTTCCACCGCCGCGAGTATTATTTGGTCTTTGGCTTCCTCAACAAGCCGTAATGTTTTTAAAATAAAATAAATACCATATACTCTTTTATGTATTTTGGTATTGAAAATGGTTTTGATAAAGGATTCTATTATGTCAATATATTTATGATATATTGTGACTGAAATGTGGAAATGTTATCATTCCTTTATATTGGTTTTATGTTTTATGATTTTATACTGGTACTTGGACATTTTAACGGGTGGTTACGTTATAAACCATATGACGGGTGGTGCCATCAATACCAAGACGGGTGGTTACGTTATAACCTCCAATGCATTGGGTATGGAAGTCGGCCGTATGGCTATTCCATTAAGTATGTATGGAAATTGGCCGTATGGCTATTCCATTAAGTGATATGTGTGGAAGTCGACCGTATGGTTATTCCACTTAAGTATGTTTATGTCCCAAGTTACATTTATATATGTTATGTGTTATTTATATGGGTTTTATGGTAATACTTTGGTTACAAAAAGGTAAGTAATGATATATAATTCATGAATAGTTTTTACTACTTCATAAATGTGAAAAGTATTACCTTGATAAAGTATACATGGTTTACTTTTTGTTTTGATAAACTAACAGTTTTTATTATTTGTGTATCCCTTACTGAGTTTTTATGCTCATCCCAAGTTTTGGAAATGTTTTTCACAGGACTTATCATGGAATAGGGTCAAGGATGGGATCAAGGGAAAGTCATGCTACCTAAAACATGAAACTAGACATGTTTCTTTTTATGAATTTTTATTTTATGGAAATTTAGTAGAAGAGACTACTTTGTAATCTTTTGAGATGTAATAGTTATGTCCTAATTCTCTAAAACTCTAAACCTGAAAAGATCCTCAATGTGAATTATTCATTTAATTCAATTTTAAGTAAGGTTTAAGGCCGGGGTATTATAGTTGGTATCAAAGGTCGGTTTAGATAACATTAGAGGTTAGGGTATTCTTTAAGCATAAGTGACATTACCATAATGTTTAGGATTTCAGAAAGAGTCCTAGTTTTAGATAAAGAGAATGAGTAAGTGTATCTTAGTGTTTACCTTCTTCATTAGTACATGATGGTTTTGTTGATATACTCACACTGAAATTTCTATTTTTATTGAATGGATGGATCTATCAGGCACCAAAGAGACAACATGTTTGAAGGAAACTGTGGTGGTTCTCTGATTAAGATACTAGATAAAATGGAGGATTCAATGAGGAAACTCGTGGTTGTTCTAAACGAAATATCAAGGAGTCATGATCAACCACTTAAACCTTGGTGAGTTCTCTAATGCATCACGTACGAGATGGCCAACTCGATGTGGAAATTCAGGTAATAATTATTAAGGTAACCATTAGGGTTTATATGATACTTAATTTTTAAGAAATTATGGGTTACTCTATGATATGATGGAAAATGAATGGAATGAGATAAACTTGAGGTTAAAATATGTTATGATTATTCCTGAAGATTTTATCTCATTTTGGGGAATGTTTTAAGAATTATATAGTTTTGGAAAAAGGACAACACGTAGACCGTGTGACATCCCGTCGCGTCGGACAAAGCTGCGGGAATCGAACCCACAACCAATGTGCGACTGGTATTTATCGCATACCACTGGACTACATGAAGTCCCTGGTAAGTTTTACTGATTCATTCTAGTTATATGATTTTATGAATTAAGAGTAAGTTGATTTTGGGTTATTTATGAAAATGATTAACCTATCATGGAGGATATGTGATTAGGTTAATTACTTTTCAAAATGAGACATTAGGAGCAACTGATATTGTTTGGAGATTAATGTTACGATTTATCTTAGAAGACTATGCGACTAAATCCTTCAAATATTTGGGTTTCAATCTTATATTGGTTTACTTTGAAGAATTTTATGGAAAAATTGATTATAGAATGGTCCTCGTTGAACTTCGGGTTTTGTTGGACAAATTTTGGAGATTAAAAATAGATTTTCTTTTTAATGGGTTATCCTTTTCTGGATTATCTGACCTTGTACTAACCTTTTTGGTTTTGGTTTTGGTTAAAGCCTAAAGACATGGGATGTATATAGTTATCTTTTGTGGATTATGTGATTCTCTAGAAGTTGATTATAGTACTCTTAATGCGAACAAGTCTCCCTAAATACTCATCTTTTGAAAAAAATATGAGTTTGATTAAGGAATCTAGTAAAAGTTGAAAGTCAACATGTTAAGTGACTATGTTTACTTATGAATAAATTCCTCAATAAAAAGTAACTTAAAACAAAAATGTTGTCTATTAACTCTTCCTACTGGGGAATCCAACACCGTTTAACCCATCACAAGTTTGTGATTTTCTTATTGTTAACTTTCTCCTAAACATGTTTTCTATCACTCTCCATCAGAACATGACCCTATTTTTTCTACTCCATGTCCATGTTTTCCTACATGGAGTCCTAGTATGGGTTAACTCGGGTGACCTCTGTACTTATCTTTCTTTATTTTAAAGTGTTTGTTTTACCGACTTTTGTTCCGATGTGGGACTTTCAAGGATGTTTCCAAGACCAATTTTAAAATTTCGAGGACGCAATTCCCAAAATGGGGGAAGGATGTAACACCCCAGGTAAATAAATAATATGACATCTTTATATTTATCCATATTTGTGAATCAAATATTAATATTACTTTAAAGGGGATGCTATGCTCGATGGCGTGCCCAACACGCAACAACGAGTTTCATGGGAATCTTACGTTGCAGTCTAATAATAAAATAATATTATTTTAAATGGTAGTTAACATGTAGCCGTTGTAATGGCGGGAATGGATAGAAATAACTAAAATATGATTATATATGTTTTTAAATGTTTTTACATTTATCCAATAAAGGATAGAGGCTTAAAATACGGAAAGAATTCAATTTTAGGCATATATGCCCTAGTTTTCACTAAAGGTTCACTTATCGTCTTTTGATGGCGAACTATCATTAAATATAGTTTTGATCACTCTTATAAATTCTTTTGGACCAAATAAAACTCTTCTTTAGAATCGGGGCATTAAATTTTACTTTGTGTAAATTTTTGGTATCTTTCCGATAATGTTCATTTTTTTAATGAATAGTGTAAAATGTTGTATTTTAATTCAAAACCTTTTTTTAATCTAATTTATTTATATTATTATATTATATTTTTAATTGGTTTTAAAGTGAAATTAGAAAATATTTTTACCATTAAATCCAATAGTGTTCGTTGGAATTAATTTCACTTTGAAATCAGACTTAAACTACTGTCTATCTTTTGATACTTATTGTTTTATAAAAACACGCTATTTGCTCTGACAGCGGGAATTAATTATTAAATTAATTAATGTGACTAATATGTTTTGAATCTTTTAAAATGGACTTCATTTTTGAATTCGGAATATCAAATATATCTTAGGGTGATGTTTTGGTATTTTTCTGAAAAACTCCAATTTTTGATGAATAGTGAAACCACTAAGTGGTAATCAAGAAAACTGATTTTTTAGTTAAATGAAAGTTTACAACTAATGTGTATTGAATTTTGAAAATCCGACATACATGGTTGTCATTATAATGTAAAATGTGGTTCAATGGGATGAAAATAATTTTTTTGGTGAATAGTAACTTTTTTTCATTAATCGCGATTAGATGTTATTAGTGTCATTTAAGGTAAAAATGATATTATAAGAATGTGAAAACACCATGACACTTGTACTACACCTATTGGGTGAGTCATGGACGACCAAGACAAGCCATGGGCCAACTTGGGGACCCCATGGAGCCACTTTAGTTTGAAAATGATATAATATATTTTTATTTAATGTTAAAATTAAATTGACACAAACATGAGTTGTTTTACTAAAACAGTTTTTAAGTTGGGTTACATAAGTCCAAATTTTGATTATAAATAGTAATTGGAAAGCTAAAAAAATTTACTACATCATAGTATTTTTTTTTTAATTTTTAGACACTAAATAAATTAAATTATTTATGACATCATGATGATGCAGCGATGACCTCATTATTTAACGATTTAAATAAAATGGAAAGATAATGTAACATCTATGAACTACACATGTCCAAAACCAATTTTATGAGTATATTTAGAACCCTTATCACCATATACAGGAATTAAATCAATGTGGGACCTTTTAAAACCGAAAAACATTTTCAAATAAAGTAATATTTCATTACTTTCCAAAAGTGCCCCTCCTCTCCTCTTATAAAAGGCCCCCACCTCTACCTCATTTCACACACTCCTCAAGCCTTTGTCTCGGCCAACCCCTGCCCATTTACTCTCTCCACATCCCTCTCCTCATCCTAGAGGATTCCCTTTGGGTATAAGCCTTTCAAAGGAAGCCTTTAGGCTCAAATCAAAAGGCGTTACACTTTTTATGGTAATTCATTCTCTCTTGTTCATTTGTTTTATTTTGTTTCTCCAACCCCCTAAACTCTTTTTATTTATTTCTTTTGTAACAACACCAGTATCTTCAATATACTAGGATGTTTTTATAAGATTTACTCTAGCTACACTCTCACACAACTACATCAAATGGTTAAAGAACATACGGTTTCCGTGGATGGCGAAATTGTGCCTCCCGAAACGATGATTGTTCAATACTCATTTAACACCTTCAAAGGTGGCCATTATGATGTCACTATTTTTATATATGATATATAATATATTTATGTTTTACTTATTCTTCTTTATTTTTCATTTGTGTCTTACCTTTATGGATTCCATTATGGGTATACACGATATCTTCATTTAAGGAAGTGCGGACTACCGCCCCCTCAAAGTGATGTGATTCGTTAATGCCATATGTGGGACGTGTAAAGGATGGATTTAATGTTATTATATATGATTTTATACTATAATTATAATATACCTCTATATAATTATTATTTCCTTCCATTAAAGTATGAGATAGAAATGAAAGTAGCGTTCATGCGTACGTACGGCTTACCGTCTCCATGAACGGTGCATTTCATTTCTTATCCCCAAATGTAATGTATTATTAAAAGTATATGTATATAATGGATATATATAATTAATGATACATCTAATTGATGAATATAATTCTGGAATTAAAATATACATACCTATCATTTAATTTTAATTCCATTAATATGAGAAAGAAATGAAAGTAGCGTTCATGCGTACGTACGGCTTACCGTCTCCATGAACGGTGCATTTCATTTCTTACCTCTAAATGATTATGTAATATTATAAATACATGTATATGCTGGATATATATGATATATATGATATCCAAATCAGGAATGTCATTCTGGATATAAAGAACATTTGACCACACGAACAACATGTAATTGTAAGAAGTCCACTTTCGACTTAAGAACCAAATATCGACAAAACAAACATTATTAACTTAACTGGTTACATAATGTTTATAACATGGAAATAAGTGATATAAAAGGAATAATGAACTCTAAAAAGGTTCTTAATCAAGTATAAATTTACTCAAGTTTATTATTCAGGACGTTAAAGAATGACCGAGTCAAGTCGGACCCGAGGTAAGGGACTTCGTCTCAATCTCCTTTCATTGAGGCATATTTCGTTTTATACACAACTTTCTTTTATACGGTGTATAAACCCCTTTTGACTTTTACTTTTATACAAAAGGAATATTTTTCTACGAAGCGTTTTATAAAACGACAAAAAGGAATGTTTCTTTTAACGTACGCGGCGACAACGACCTTTTCCGCCGCCGCCAGTATTATTTGGTCTTTGGCTTCCTCAACAAGCAGTAATGTTTTTAAAATAAAATAAATACCATATACTCTTTTATGTATTTTGGTATTGAAAATAGTTTTGATAAAGGATTCTTTTATTTCAATATATTTATGATATGTTGTGATTGAAATGTGGAAATGTTATCATTTCTTTATATTGGTTTTATGTTTTATGATTTTATACTGGTACTTGGACATTTTAACGGGTGGTTACGTTATAAACCATATGACAGGTGGTGCCGTGAATACCAGGACGGGTGGTTACGTTATAACCTCCAATTCATTGGGTATGGAAGTCAGCCGTATGGCTATTCCATTAAGTATGTATGGAAATTGGCTGTATGGCTATTCCATTAAGTGATATGTGTGGAAGTAGACCGTATGGTTATTCCACTATAGTATGTTTATGTCCCAAGTTACCTTTATATATGTTATGTGTTCTTTATATGGGTTTTATGGTAATTCTTTGGTTACAAAAAGGTAAGTAATGATATATAATTCATGAATAGTTTTTACTACTTCATAAATGTGAAAAGTATTACCTTGATAAAGTATACATGGTTTACTTTTTTTTTTTGATAATCTAACAGTTTTTATTATTTGTGTATCCTTTACTGAGTTTTTATGCTCATCCCAAGTTTTTGAAATGTTTTTCACAGGACTTAGCATGGAATAGGGTCAAGGATGGGATCAAGGGAAAGTCATGCTACCTAAAACATGAAACTAGACATGTTTCTTTTTATGAATTTTTATTTTATGGAAATTTAGTAGAAGAGACTACTTTGTAATCTTTTGAGATGTAATAGTTATGTCCTAATTCTCTAAAACTCTAATCCTGAAAATATCCTCAATGTGAATTATTCATTTAATTCAATTTTAAGTAAGGTTTAAGGACAGGGCCTTATAAAAAAAGTATTTTTCCAACAGGGAATCCAAATAAATATTGAAATGTCTCAAATTTATTAGTTCCATAAAATAAGAATTGATTAATATTGGTTGTGTACATGGTAATGCATTACTCATATTCTATACATCTCTCACTAGAGGAATACCGATGAAATATTATAAGAAAATGTTAGGAAATTTTTGAACAAAAACCTGAAGGACTTCAATAGAATAATATTCATTAGCCTCAAATGAAACATCAACCAACAAAGTCTTATGCTCCATGTGAGAATGTCCTGTACGAATAGACATCATGTACCACTCTCCATAAAAACATGAGAGCTCCTTTGAAAAAAAGACATGAAAATTTCCAATGAGAACAATCAAATTCATCTCTGTCAGTGACAATACAATACATACCAATGGTGATTTTAAATAGATCTAGACCACGAGTAATAAAATCCCAGACTGAATCTCTATCCTCTATCATTAACGAACAAGATGAATATTGAAACCCTTTATCCTTCCACATTATAAGAGGTATCATTAAGTCCACTATAAAGAGAATATGGTTTTTTTAGATGTATCAGAGAATCAACCAACCGTGATGTGATTAAAGAGTTGAAAACACCAGAATCAAATAATGTGATTTCTATTGAATATGCAATAAGGATAGTACCTCTCACCTTTTGCGGACACACATAAACATTTATTGGACAATAATCTACTACATATTAATCCATTAATCTAGTTTCATGTGGCTAGATACATATAGTATTTGATTCTTCATTGTAAACTGTAATATCCTTTAGAGCAAACAAACCCTGACTATAATGAGGATTATTCATATAATGAGAGAAACATTATAGATGACCAACACACCCAGTGCTTTTGCATGTCTTCATGGGCTTATGATAAGAACATCGTTTTTTACCTCCATTTCTTCATGGATAGCATGCCATAGGCACACTTACAAAAAAATAGATGACGCAGAAATGGAAAACTATTTAGACTCACCTTTACCACCCATTCTAGGATCTTTCCACTACCACATCCTCCAATGCACACCATTGTTGATGTCACCCGTCGGATGATAAGAGTTGGTAATGATGACATGATGGCTATATTTTTTTCTTCGATCATATCTATTTCTACTATCCCTGCATAAGAGGGAATAATTATCATAAACACATATAATTTGATATTAAGACACAAAACATTTAGATATTTTGGATCCATTAGCTGGTCATTCTTTACTGCATCTGGGAAAAAAATGATAAGCTCCAAAAAAGGATTGGTGAATTTGGACATCGAATTATCTCCATATTGAAAATCAATGAACTCAAAATACATTTCCAAAATCAAAAAATCTAGACCACAATGCTAGAAGAATAGGGTTTTTGAACCCTTCCATTCCCACCCCACGTGTATTTCATCCTATACCATAGAATCCCAACAAAACATATTGGATCCATTGAGTCTAAACACTGGGTACATGAACCTAATATTCTCATGTGTCAACAGGATGTCGAATATTTGATAATCCATATCCAAGAAATAATTTTACTCATGATTTTTTGTCCTTAAAATAAGGTATAGTGTCTTCTCTTGCATGAAATCTTGTTACTAATATCTCTCTCCTCCAGCTCATGTTTGTACATACAACAATATGTTATGGACTTGTGGCACATCCTAATTAATAACACAGAAATACCATATAATTATCTCAATGGATCTATGATCTATAAGTGGATCTCGGTGATAATCATCAACACTAACTTCATGAGGAACCTGAGGAAGAGGTCTCAAGGGAATACTGATGCACACCAAAGATCCTGAATGATCATACTACAGAACAAATATCTGTCCAAACTCGAAAATTCATTATAAAAATGATTTTTAAACAAAATAAAATACTATATACAGACATCCCAACATCCCATGTATACTTGAGTCTCATTATGACAAGATTTTGTGAGGGACTTATTGAAACATGCCTTTCAAGTTCCGAATATACTATCACCAATCAAACAGATGTCCCATGAAAATGATTATCAAGGAAAAATAGCATTTGATTCACAATTGTAAAGACCCAACATAGGTTACCCACAAACCGGCATGTAACCTGATCAGTTACATACTCGATGGGAATTTTTAATCCCCATGGGATGACGAAAGGCACCCGATAATCAAACTAAAAATCAAAGGGAATGATATTACCCATCATGAACAACCACATATCATACATACATATAGAAATAATAAAATTGTGGAATAATAACAAATATATATTCCCTAACTATAATAAAGATAGTGGAAATAAAAAAAATTAATCATATCCAAAACAAAAAAATACATGTCCTACTGAAAGGGACTACAACAAAAGGCTACCCCATGTGATGGCATGGAAAAAACACCACCTACCATCCCATCTAACATGGAAATTGTCACCTCGCTGTTACTTCTTCACTTTCCCTACACTAGAAGACAAAAAACTGTATAAACACTACCAATGAGTTGTACAAGGTGTATGATAATAGACTCTATTGGATCCCAATAAACTATTCAACAACAAGTCTCTGTATAAAAAATATTTTATTCACATTGTAAAATAAACCCTTACATGATAATAAGTAAAGTATTTTTTTTAAAAACATGGTAAACAAATTAGTTTTCCATAGTTCTATAAAAATCATGTATATTAGTTTCAAAATATTTTCTCTATATCATTTCCCCAAAGATTTAAATATTAAATGATTGATAACTCATAAATACATGTATTAAAATACATAATCACAGGTATAACTACGTGAATGAATAATATAGGTCTAAGATGCAGACAAACCAGACCATAGTAATCAAGAGCCAAAAAATAATCCGAGAACAATAGTCCCAGAATGTATAGGAATGCCCTGAGAGTAAACCCCCCAATTGTTTCATACCGTTTCATAGAAATAGTCCTAGGGAAAATATGAAATCCGAAAGACAAACCCCCATGACAACAAAAAACAATGGATGATGCCATCAAGCTAAACATCCCACTTATGTACCCAAGGTTCCCCCATATTATCATTTTCACAACTAATTTCAACGCATTGATAACAATTTCAAAACCATATCAAATCCATTTCAATTCTTAGAAGATATCCCTTTTTCATTTATGAAATACAAGTAAAAACCATATTTATTTTAAATTCCTTTTTTGATGATACAAAAAATAATAACAATTTTATAAATTAATTTATAAGAAATAGAAACCAAGATCATTAACATAGGCCATAGATAGAACCACATTCCTCAATGCTCAGGTTGTACTCTTCCACAATGGGATCCAGAAAAATGAAACCCAAAAATGTCAATAAATGTAATAGAATAAAAAAACAACATAGGATTGATCCAAATATAAACATAATAGGATTTCAGAAGTGAGGAAACCCACATACCTAGAAGACGAGTGCCCGCCACACCATAAATAAAGAAGAAAAATAGATAATAATAATATATCACGACATATCAAGAAGAAACCATGAAGAAATATATAAAATATATCAATGCATCATGTTTTTCAATGTTGGAATATTACGGTGAACAACTGCATCAAATATCCAGAATGAACATTTATATAGAGAGATGCACTACACCCGCAACGATGATCTAATGCCGATAAGATCAATCCAAAAAGAGAGGTTCCTCATTTAATTTCCTATAAACAATATAGGGTCATGAGAAACTTATTATAGAATTTAAATATAGATTGAAACTTCTAAAAATGTAATTAAATACTAGACGCGGGCAGGTCCAGGATGTGTAGCTCAGGTACACTACATGTAGTCCATGATGGAAATATTACAAAGAAAAGCCCATTTAGTTGGTGTAAAAATGAATATTTAAACACTAAAAAACATGTAACCACTATTCAAAACATGCAATGGTTTATTGTGTTATCTCTCCTTTCACAATTTCAAAACATCAGCTAGAACAAGACATGTACCTCAGCTACAAGTTTCCAACCTTCTATACATCCTATAAAAAATCTAGAAATCCAATATAAAAGAGATAAAACAAAACAAGAATTATAAAAATGAAAAAACATACACAATCATGGAAATATAATTTTTTATATAAGGATAATATGATATTTCTGTATTCAAAGAATATTGTCGAATAATAATAATTTTTCAATTTAAGGAATTTAACAATATTATTTTACAAAGAATTGTTATATTCTATATCAAATAACATTTGATGTATTATTATCTTAGAGATATATTTTTTAAATAATGTTAAAAAATATTTATATTATAAATGTTTTTACACTAAATTTAATAAATTATATAATAAATTTATTATGTGAATCTTATTATATACAAAACTTTGAAGAAGGAATGAGAAGAATATTAAAGGTGAAGAAGTGAATTATTATTCCAAACAATAATAGGTAAAAGAAGGATCTTTTTTCTTGTTAAAATATAAAATTGGAATAGAAATTAATTTTTTTCAAATATATGTGAAGAGATAAAGAATGATATTCTATAAATTTTATTGGATTATAAATAAGAAGATGACTATGAATGTTTTTATACATGTAAGAAATGATAAATAATTATACAACACATCTATATCATTATTAAATCATAAACTATTTATATAATATTTTTTTTCAATTATTTTATTATTATAGTATACGATGAACCATTTTTTAGATTAAAAAAATAGCTAACATGATACACAAAAAATGAATCCGAATGTTATAGTTTTCTATTTTTATCTCCTAAAATATATTTAATGTGTTTTTGAATCATAAAGGACTCTTGTTCCCACTAAGGTCTATCAATCCCACTTTATCTGTTGAACCTCATAAATTGATTTTTTATATATTTCTTGTATTTTTAGTTTCATTGTAAGATTGTAATAATTATAAATATGAAAATATTTATCCATTCACCTTAATATGTGATATATTTAATATAAAAAATAATATATGTTAATTTTTTAGCATGATGAAGCCATATCATCAATAATTCTACAACAGATTAATGTGGTCAATATCCCTAATATTTTCATCAATTGGTATAAAAAACATTTATATTTTTATTTTTATTTCTTTTATGATGGGATATTTCTATCATGAAATTATAATGCAGTGAAGTTTTTGAGAAATAAATTCATTTTAATGTCTAAAATAATTTTCTACAAATAAATTGACTCATAGTAAAATAAATGAAGGACTTAGGGCCATTGGAGTATAGTAAAATAAATGAGAATAAAAATTCAACAAAATGTTCCAATACTCAAAAGTTGAAAAACATTATGGTTCACTATCCAAGGAAGATAGATGTTCCTGGATGGTGAACAAAAAAATTGATTGATATATCACAAAGGTTATGGGTAAAATTTCTACCTTTAATAAATCTAGTAATTCCATTAAAACTCTAGTTACGATGATTCATGGATATGATATCCAAATTAAAAGCTATGTGGTTGTGATGACATGCTAAATTATTCACCTATAAAATCATTAAAGGATTAAATTCTTCGAATTTATAAGATCATATATATTCAATAAGTTAATGAATTTTTAAACTATTTATAAATAAATAAAGCTGCTAGAAAGTGTGGAAGACAATATAAAAATTACATTTAAGGAAATAACAATGACCTATATGGATCACACTAGGTATATTTGACCCCTTAAAATATAACATTATATTATTAACATATATGGACCTTGTTTTAATGAAGAGTGGTCTATTATATCATTAGATAAGTATTAGGAAAATTATATGATTGATAATTTTATCCATAAATTGGATGAAAATCTCAGAAATATTTATTGTAACGAAACATAGATTTAATATTAAATCTAACAGAATCATGTAGCATGAATCTCATTAAATGTTATCATTGTAATTAATTTAAATTGTTAAGAAAACTTGTGTAGATATTATGAATATGGGTTACATTGATAGAAAATATAAACAATTCACACAAAATGAAGTGTCTTGAGTTGGCAATTAAACATCTCAACCATTAATAAACATATGTTAATCCATTAAAATTATCTATTCAAGCAATTATTTTCATATAAAATATATTAAAATTATTCTAATATTAAAAGAACATTTTTTTATAAAATGTTTATGAAATAATTTTATGATAGTTCTTAAAAACATACGATGGAAGTGGTACCATTAAAATAAAAATTTTAGTAACTTTATAAACATATTTCCGAAAATGTGATGGTTTAAATAAATGTTTTATATAATTTTATATAATAATAAATTGAATGGATCCATCCACTATGTATCTTCTGGTTATAAAATGTTCTTTGAGTATTAATTCCATTGGAATTTCCTAAATCATATTTCATAAGGCTATAAATAAAATGGCCAAACATCATAACAATATAAAAATAAATCATGTTTCATTAATTGATAATGGATTATTAGAAAATATGGGACTTGAAATAGGAATGTTATTTATGAAAAATATTTCCTGTATAATCCATTAAATTTCACAGTATTTAGGATTCTGATTTCAAGGTGAACCAAGTTGGAAACTATGGAATGACTACAAATTATGTAAAATATGTCATACTAAGAAAATTTTCAAAGCATATGAGAAGACTAATGTTTTTTTAATTGGTGGATGTAACATAACTGATGAATTGTCAAGTGAAAAGAAATTTAAATCATGACTGTAAATAAAACAACTTGTGATTAAGGAGGGGATATCCTTGTGAGGAAATATAAATAAAATTAATGTTAGAATACTCCAAGGACGTTTCTGATTATTAATACGTAGTTAAATATTAATATAAAAGAAAATCATAATAAAATATTATATATGAATACCATGAGATGTTTCATATATAAAATTACTGATGAGAAAATGATCAGTCAGAAAAATATATGATGGTAACATAAATAAATTTTCAAATATACAATAAAAATTTAGTCATTGGGTAAAAAAGTAGGATTAAATATAAAATATAGAGAAAGTATATTAATATGATGTTAATAAATGTAAAAAAAAATATACAAAAAATGAATCTATATTTTAAGAGTGTTATAATATTTAACAACAAATTAGGAAATGAAGAACAATGAGACAAATCTAAGATGGACGGACAAAATTCTAAAGGATGTTTTTATATCATTTCTATATAAGCAAAAAACACTAAAACCAAATTAATATATTTTGGGATTAATGGATTTTATCAAACATATATATTGTGTAGTATTTTTATATACGTTGATGTTATAGGGGAAAAAATATTTCTTATAACTAATTGTACAAAAATATAGTGTGATGCAGTTTTTGTTGTAAAAAATATCACAAACATGCAGTTTACATTGTGAATCAATAATATCCACCATATTCCCTTAGATTATTTGAATTTAATATGAAAATGAAATTATTTTAAATTATTTTAAATCATATTCTCAAGGGGAATAAAAATAAAAAACAAAATTTTATTATTATTTTATAATAAAAATGAGGAAGAATAAATCCATGAATGAATCTCATATTAGTATTCTATTATAATTTAATAGGGAATTATATTTTATGGAGGCGAAAGGGTATTTCAACATATTCTAAAGAAATATTAAGACAAAACACAAATAAAATACATATTAAGGATGGATATTACAATAAGATAAAATACATTGATATGATCATTCTTGGAAAAGATGTTGTAGTTTTCAAATATAGACAGATAAACAAATACTTTTTATTATATTATCATTATATAATCGCTAAAGAATATCTGACCAAATATTTTATCATACTGAAAATGATTATTAATTTCCAATCACTGGGAAACAACTGAATACAATTGATGAATAGTAAAAATATTATATAGTGATTATATGACTACTTAATAATGTATTTTATAGAATATGATTAAAAATATATGTCTTTAAATTTAGTAATCATGGGTAAATAGAAATCAGAATCCACTACATATGGGGAAAAAATCAATAAATGAATTTTATGCATGGTATTTAAAAAGGATAAAATTTACTATAAATCTCCTATATTATGATTAAATTTTTCAGATACATGTATTTAAGTGATTAATGCAAAATGTGGTTGATTTATTTCACAGAAATGTATATAAATATATGTATATCAAGTGTTTTAATTATCTATATTAGACTGATATATTTTGGAATTTATCAAAGAAAAATATAGAGTGTTTCATTTTATATGGAATAATATTTAATTGTTTATGTATAACTGCTATTTCTAATAATTTCTACCATCTTTTTCAGTAAAAAATCATCTCATACCTAAATTATGCTAGGAATGGAATATGGAAGATTTATTAATATTATTTTTACCCATTAAAAATCAAAATAAATTTAATTTTATAAATATTGAGAGAATATATAATAACAATGTAGATAATATTTTTGGATAGAGTGATATGATTTTTGAAATGGATAGGAGTGATAACGGTAATGTATCATAATAGAGTTTCATATATTGGAACATGATTTTATATGGATATTTCCAAAAAAATATATATTCAGTATGATTATTTATCTCTATATTTATGTGTTTTATTAATTTAAATAGTTCTTAATATTGTGTGTGTTTATTCGATGGTAATATATTAAATAATTAGAGTAACAATGTTGTTTTTTGAAGGTTAGATCAGTTGATGAATACAATCTCGATGATGATGAAAAAATAGCATTGATGTTGAATGTACTGGGTGATGATGAAATAATGTTATATAATGATGATTTAACTTATCTTTTATATGAATATATGAGGCTTCGATGAATTTGTATTCTAGTTAATATGTTCTATAGATTGGATCTCATATCATAAATGATTGTTTTAAGAGATGGTAAAACATTTATCCATTGAATTATATATAGTAAATAAGGAACTAGTTCTTTGAATATTATATTTTCCACAGTGTTTGAGGATTCATAATGATGGACCTTACTTCTATAATAATGGGTTCCTTTTAAAGGAGGGTCATCCATGAGAATAGGATGTATTGTTTTGATGGTTCACGATGTAGCTATTTCAGATGATTCTGAAGTTAGATTAAAAAGTTTTGATATCAGGGAATATGTTCATGGTGCATGTATATTGAATGGATAATATGTAAGAGGATTATAAAACTAGATAATATATTGAATCATATAGAATTCTTGATGATGATGTTAATAAATATAAGGATATAAATATTCCATAATTTAATTCACCAATATTATTAGTGGCCGTATTTATTTTATGATCGTTGCAACATAATGTGATTATATGAAATAAATAAGGTTGTCTTATTTTCTAGGTGTAAATGGATATTTTGATACCCCTAAAGCATAATATCACATTAATTCATGATGGTTATACTTTTGAAGAGGTTATTTAATATATAGATTTGTATATCGTATATGAGAATATTATTTATATTTTTGTGTCCCATGATATTTTAATTCATTTACTCCATTATTGATATCCAAATCAAAATAAGCTAACATCAAGGATGTTTGTGAATTTTTATATATAATTAGTAATTGGAATACATCTATGATGTCACTCAGAGTCATTATACTGAATTTTTTAATAGTTAAATAATAAATATATCTATCATATATACTATACATAAAATTAGATTTATAGTCCATGAAAATGGGATTTATGGAAATCATGTTAGTTTAAAGGAAATGATGTTAAGGATCCATCCAAGATGATCTGTGGTTATTCTAGTCAATTATAACAAGAAATATGAATTTAATATATTTTTATGATTGAGTATATGATAATAAAATTAATTATTGTGAAAATAATTTTTCTATATTTATATATTACATGATTAATGATAAAAACCCCATGATTTTATTAATTATTATTAACAATTAATTTTTTTATTTCCTGCTTTGCACGCAACATCGAGTTTGACGCAAAAAATTATATTCTATTATTATTTTTATTTTAAATTTTCATTATTATATTGAAAATAAACCTTCTAGTGGAAATATTATTATCCAGGAGGTAAATAATAAGTATAAATTTTTGATATAAATAAACCAAAATGAAAATATATACTTTCTTGTAAAGTCATAATATGTTTTAAAAATTATATTTTCACAAAAAAAAACTAGTATTTATGAAAAAAATGAAAGAAATTATTTGAAATTATTTAACATGTATTTGATTTAAAAAATTTATTTTAAAAATCTACGTGCCCAAATTATCTTCGAGTGATTTTTTTAGAATGTTCTGAAATGATTATTTTGTTTATTAACATTTAAAAAATAATAACTTTGTTAAAAATAGATATTTTTTAAACAATATAAATGATAAATATTTATTTTAGATGGGGTTAAAAGTTAAAATAGAGAAATTATATTGCAATTAATCCAATTTATTTGTTGGAATAAAAATCAGGTTATCTTTTGATATTAAATCATTCTAGACATATGAAATGATTGTCATTGGAAGCTCAGTTTTTCTTTATTTCTGTATGTTAAATATTAAATTTATTTTTACCTAATTTATGAAGGGAATTTTTGAAATGGAATAAATTTTTTGAATTGTAATAATAAATAATTTTATGTTAAATTAAACTCAAATTTCTCAACAATAATTTTAAAAATATTAAAAATTATTCTTAGTGGTTAACGTAAAATTGGGTACATAGGAGATAATATAAATAATAATGGTTAGAATTATATTTTTTAATTTATGAAAAAAATTTATAGTATTATAATGAATTTATATAATGTAACAATATATAATTTCCCATTTTGGATCCATGTATCTTGCTTAAAACGTATGCTATATTATGTCATTTCAAAAATTCTAATGTGACCTCAACACAACATAAAAAGATCACCCCATCTTCCCGCTTATTCAGACATCAAAAAACAATTAGTTTACCTATGATAATATAAAATATATTCTGTAATTCTAACCTTAAATAATATAGTTTGTATAGTAATTATTAATCCCTCTAATAAATTAATTAGGTGTGAGCCTAATGGATTTCCCTAAATAAGATGTGTAGTCCTCAACCTTGAATTTTAATTTTTTAAATTCTTCAAACTTCATATAATATTCTTAATATATTTTGATACAATAAAGGAATTATAAGATATTAAATATAATAATTTTATCTTATGGTAATAACATATATGTATCTCTTGTTCCATCAATAAGGAAATGAAACCATCAATCATGTGTAAGGTGGACTGCCGCATCGCGAACCAATGTATATCGTTTTCCTTTACCACCACTCAAAGAAGTATATAATTATTTGTTTTGAATTATTATAATATATTTATGGTATTATTATATTTACAGAGTAATTATATAAAATATACCATATTACACTCCATTATTTCATTATATGATAAGGTCACCGGTTTTTACGCCGGACTATAGTCCTATAAAGTAATGTAATTAATTTTTCACATATGATATAAATAGAAGGTAATAAAATAAATTTAATTAAAAATTTGGTCTCTATACAATAATAATATCTCTAAAAATGTTAGATATTATTTATTGTCTTTCTGTTACATCTTATATAGAATATCACAACATTGTTTAAGTGTGAAAACATCATGTCGTCTCCATGAACGATGTACTTTATTTTCATGATATGAAATTTATGGGTTACAATAAATTTTATTTAATTTATAAAGATGATATTTATATCATATATCTCAATTTATATATGATTTCAATTTTTTATGTGAAAATGGACCAAAAATACTAAATCAAAATATACATGAAAAATAATGATGTTATTGGCAAAAACATGAGTTTTAGATGGAATTTTCATTAATAATATATTAAAAAAGAAATAATTATATCATATATGAAATGATAAATATATTTTGGGATAATAAACATATATACATATATAATAAAATAATTTTATTATATATGTGGTATGAACATGTATAATATATTTTTTGAATTATGGTGTAATATGATTTCCTCAAATGATCATAGTTGAAACATATGTTTTGTTATACAGCTATATTCTAATATGAGGAGCATATATATCTCTATAAAAATTAATTTCGTTAAGTTATTTTTATTTTATTAATTTAATTATTAATTTAATTTTATTCTTTCTTGGTGTTTTTAATAAAAAACGTAGGAATGTATGTATGGAATCTGTGTCTAAAGTTTATTTTTTCTAAACCCATTTTAAATTCACCATATTTTTTTGTCATTTATACTTTTCTAATATATGTATTTATATCATATGAAATACAAGTTGATTTAAATGTTCATATATTTTATGATTGTTCAAGGAGGATATTAATTCAATGTTTGACAACATTGTATGGGATTTATGTTACAATCTTAATTTTTATCATTCTGATGATCAAATATTTTTATATATCTCTTATGAAAATCATAGAATTTATTTTTCAATATAAACTTCATGAAAATGATAATGCTCAAATTATATTCATCTAATTATATAATAATCAGTCCAAATAAATATTTTCTAATGAAACCGAACGTTATATATCACCAAGGTTAAAATTTATATATCATTAATTTGCATGAATTCTAAATTTTTTTAAATAAATATTTTTTTCTCTTCCCCAAATATTGTTTTCATATATGTGTACCCATGTTTTACAATTTAAAAAATGGTTTATAATGAATCCTCAACTTGTTTTTTATTGTGGACCATTTTTAACTTTTACCAATAATGTGGGAGGATTCCTTATTTTAATGTGTACCATAAGAATGGTATTATATACCTTAATATCCAATTAAATCATTAATGATTTCTTTCTAATTTTAATATTTTTTCTTCAAATTATATAATTCATAATTTTTTATCTTATAAATTATATAAAATTACATTTCAATGGTAAATGGTTTCATTTCCATATTAAATGATCCATATAATTTTTCAAAATAAATTTACAATCATGGTTTACAAACATTGATGTTACAAAAGATTTTTAATGAATATAATACAAGGATAACATCCATATTGTTTCTTTGGGTCTTTAATCATTAATATTAATATATTATTATCAATCACATTTTCTTTCTACTGTTTATGATGTGATAAAATATTTTTGGGGCACATTTACATTCTATGGGATATGATATGATGAGTTATTTTGTGATTTTAAGGAAAAAATATATATTATGTTATAGGTGAGACCTATATGTCCATCTATATAATTATATATTTATTAATGTACTATAAGAACAAATGTTACATGTGAGGTTGTCAATATCTAACCTGTGGGTACATGGGATGTAATCCAATTCCCGAAGGATATGTGGGAGGTTATCCCTGTCCTGGAAGATGTCTGATGGGAGGTCCTCTAACAATTGAAAAAGGGAACATGGTTTTAATCACATGTCTGATTTAGGTAAATATGTTGTTATCCCATGGCCAAAATGTTATGATTCTTATGTTCTGTAAAAATGATATAATAATTTTTTATGCATATTTTTATGATAGAAATAATGGATTATGAAAATTTTATGTTATAATTGATTGTGTTATTTAATTAAATTGCGATTCATGTATTTTAAACTAGGATTTTTGTTTAATAGCCTATATTTGTGACCTATGATATTCAGGGTATGGATTTTATTGGTCATTTGAATGTTCTCATACCCTAACTCATAATTTATATTTTTATATCATCAGTTTTCTCGTATTTAATATACAAACCCACCCTTACTAGTATATCGATTTAACAGTTTTTAAATAATGATATTATGTATAATATTTCTATATAGGGTTCTAATTATGATGAATTGTGTTGGAGAGTATGTAGTTCTACTATGAACAAGTCTGTAATGAGTCCAAAATTCAAAATTTAGTATACTTATCATATTTTGGACTGTATTATTATATCATGTAACAACATTTCATCTATTAAGATATAATATTTTTATATGATTACTGTGGGTATCTGTAGTTGGTATCATAGAATTGCCTCGTATAATATATAATTATAGGATGTGAAAACATTTTTAGGAACAATAAATATATGTTTAATTTTATGAAAATATCCTAAAATTTTAGTAATGGATTGATCTTAGTGGTATTGGATCATTTACATCCATATCATAACACTACAATTGGATGTGGATCAATCACAGTTGTAACATTGGATTATAACTCTAATAGGGTGCATTAATCAAGCCATGTTTGTCACCTAGTATTTAAAAATGGGCCTTATTTCAATTTCTATTTAATACTCAATATGGATATGTTTATGAATATCAGAAATTAATTACGATAAATAACGAAATACCTGAATAATTACCCAATATAACCTTGGATAAAGAAAATGATTAAAATGTTTTAAACATGGTTTCAATATATAGTCATTGTATACTATATTCAATAGGATTATTTTGTCCCCCTATGATTTTTGTTTAAGAAACAATGATTTTTTGTTTTAATCAATAGATTGAACAGAAATTATCCATGTAAATTATGAAATAAATATATAGTGCAATGATTTTCGAACAGAGAGGGAAAAATGTTTTATAAGTTTTAATTAATTATAAAATTTATAAAATAACACAAAAATCTCATGGTATGAGTCATGATGAACTTCCCAATGATAAATGGAGGGTATAATTTTAACTTTAGTCATATATGAGGAAACTTCCACCTCAATTTACTGTTTCTACTAATCCACTAATTTGTGAGAAACAATGATCTTCTATTGAAATGTTAATTTCTATTTTAAATTATTTATAGAATGAAAATTCATTGTTTATTCCCATTATATGGTTGATAAAGAAGATAAATAGTGTAAATTTATCAAGAATATAGGTAAATAAGTTGAAATCAGCTCCATTAAGAGGGCTGATATTTTAAAATCTAATTTAAAAATAATTATTTTACACTGTATTTTCATATGATAATTGAGAAGTAATTAATTAAGATAAAATATTAGACTGATGTATCTGTTTATACATCAGAAAAAAATTCCAAAATGTCATGAGTGGTATACTTATGGTATTATCATCCATCTGGAATGTATGGTTGTTCAATTTACTAGTGTCTTAATTAAAATTTTATGAATGGGATTATACATAAGGAAAATTAGTGTCTATGATGAAATAATATTATGTTATATATTGGTTTAATTGTATAATATAATTAATGATTAATTTATTATATTTTATAACCAAATAATTATTGAATTCTTTGGAAGATATAGAATCCATGGAGAGAATATAGTGGTTATTCATTTAATATCAATATATCCAAGAAAAAATGGATGATATTTTCATAAGGGGAATACTAAAAGGATAATGTGGGAAAGGTATTCCCATCAATAAACATAATGATGATGTGATAGTATGGATTTTTCTAATAATTGTAATAAACATATTGCTCCACAAAATGCACCACCCATAGTCTTGTTTTTCAAATGAAAAGTGATTTGGATTTTTTTATAAATGTTCAAATCCATGGGATTATTGGCATGATAAGTTTAAGAATCTTTTGAAGGAAATGTAAAAAGGGAATGATTGTTTAATAACTATAGCTTTAGTGAATAATGATAATTAGAACAAATTTTTCCACAACACCTTAGAATTTATTTTTATATTTATTCATTAATGATCAATATGAAAATTTTATTTTTCCATAAGTAGTCTAACCTATTGTGATTCTATGAATTGAATATCTCTCTCCATATGGATTAATTAAGTTAAAAATCATATTTAATATTCTTAATAAACATATGATCATCTTTTGGTGTAAGGTAGAACCCATATATCCATTGAAATTTTTTATAATATTACTAGTTATTATTTATTGAATAAACTATGAATTAATGATTTGAATCATATATTTCGCCATGTAATTTTAACATAAGAGTTTTTGAATCCATCACTAGTTTATGGGCTTATAGATTATGATAAGGTTAATGTCTTTGATCCCCTTTTTAAGGTTTTAAAAAACTTTAGTGTATCAAGATTAAATATATATTTGAAAAATTTATTGAAATATAATCCATTTATTTTTTTGTATGTTTCATTGAAAATTTTATTTGAGGTGGAATTCCTTTACATTTAATGAAAAACAAGAATATTATAATTGGTAACCATTATTTGTTTTATTATCTTTAGTTTTGAAGTAATTAAATGTAATTAAAATATTATAGAAATATATGAGTAATATATATATATTTTTTAAAATGTATAACCAACATGCCAAGGAAAAACATGCCACATCTAGAAAGGCCCTGAGACATGGTCTGACAACACTAGGGTGACAGTTGTAAAATTCCTACCATAGGCCTATATAAAAGTGTACTTATAGCAGGACAATATTATGTGAGATATGTTTTGGTATGAACAATGGTTTTTATTGTGACTTCATGTTATGGATGATAGACAAAATTATAAGGGGGTTATATTACCATTTCCCCTAAAATAATGGGAATGGGAAAACAACACTGTCGATTTTTTATCAAATGCGCAAAAACATCTAAAGAGGACAACGTTATAAGGGTCATAGTTGATCTCATTACAATGTTATCAAACTTTTTTTTCTATTTGAGAATATATATATTTTGATAATATATCCGGAATATGGATTATGTATATAGTTATATAGAATGTAATATTATATTCTTTTTAATCATATAGTTTTCCACAGTTTACCATAATGTTTTGGAGATGTCGTTAAAAGGATAATGATATAAATTTGAGTTTCAACATTGTGTATCATCCTATGAAATATGTAAAATATGATTAAGAAATTAATACACTATAGGATATGTTGAGATCTTGGTCTATGGAGTTCAATTGTGGTTGGAATAAACACCTTATTGTATTTGAATCTTCATGAAACAATATCTTCCACTCAAGAATTTAGACGGTTCCTTTTGATGCCTCAGTCCAATGAAGTGTAGAACTCCAACCTGTGGGGATAAAGTTGAAGAAATAAATCTTTTGAAACCTTAGTGGGATATGTAAATGGTGGTTATTGACTGATCCCTTTTTTCCAACATAAGGTCATACAATATGTCTATTAAGTATATAAAAAAATTAACTGATGTGATTTGGAATGTAATGGTGTTGAAAAGGTATTTCAATTAATTTTCAAATTTAATGATGTAATAAAATTTTAATGTAGTGGTAATGACCTAGGTATATAAGTCCCTGTTATATTTATGACTATATTATAATGGAAAAATATTCATTCCTTGTATTATATAATATATATCAAGTCCATGATGTCTTTCATGTGAATCTCTTGTAAAAATTACAATATAATACTCGTCATATACTAATCTCATAGCTCATAATACTAGATAAAAATCATTCCATTCCTCAAAAATGGCAGATTGTTGATTCTATATGGGATGAGAAATAAATCATGAAAACTTTCCTTCTTAATGTTTGGTGGTAAAACCACAAATATGAAGAAACTACATGTGAACCTGAGTATATGATGATGTAGAGGTATCTTAATTTTATTATATCTTATTGATTAAATTGGAGAGGGGGGGATTGATTTTAAAATGGGTAGAATGTAACACCTTTGATTTTTATGAAATATTTTCAAATTATTAAATTTCTTTAATATATTATGTTACAAGGAACAACAATTTTTACAATATGACAATATAAATTTTGTAATTATTAAATTTGTCATTATTAAATAATTATTATTAATTTTATTATAAATATGAATAAATATATTTTAAAAATTATATAATGTGGGTATATATAAATGAAACATATAGATAAAGAGTTATTCATTTTGTATAATTTTTTCATATATCTTGAAAATACTATTAAAACAAAAAGGTTGTCAATATTTATGATAAATAATAAATATACAATAATCCGATTATATAAATAGTATTTTAATATATAAAATTCTTATCATATATATACATTTCAAATATATCATCGAGTTATTTTTCAACAATTTTTTTAATTATTCATTTCTCGATGAATAATAAAAAATACATATTTTACTAAAAAATGACTTTCTGTTTAGATAATTTGTATGATATAATTTATTTAAGGCCTGATATTAAAGATTAATTAGTTAAATTATACCATAATTAATCTAAATTATATCATTAGAATCATATTTATTTTTACATTGGATACGATAAATTATTAATCATATGAATCATTTCTCAATGAGAAAACTATTCCATAGAATTAGTGGTTAATATTTAAATTATTTTTTTTGAATTCATTTAATTCATTTTAGAAAAATTTGTTAAATATTTTTTATTATTATATTTAATTTTATATGTCACTTTAGGAATATTTTTTTTTTCAAAATGAAAAGTAAGATGGGAATAAATTAAATATTGTTGTTATGATTAAAATGAGTATTCTAGGGGTATGAACAAAAAGTATATAAGTTAAAATGACGTAAAACATGTATAAATTATATTTAAATAATCAATATCTACCTTATCTCATGTTATGTTTTATAATCACCCTATTTTATTCATTTTTTTATTTTCTCTATTTGGTTATGCATTTTTATTTTAAACATATTATATTTCCATCCCTCTCCTCACTTATATTATGAAAGGTATTTTTCTACCCTCATCACACATCCAAAATAATTGTATCATACAATACATGAAATAATAATATCCTACATAATTAATTATACCATTATAAAATTATTTTATTGATTAAGAAAAAATCATTATAATGAATTAGATGTAAACATAAAGGTGGTATCTGAAGAATGGTTATAGTTCATAAGCATGTGTTTTTATTTTATATATTCATCTTGTTCCTTAAAATATTATTAAATTATTATGTAAAAATTTAACCTATATTTAACATATAATGAGACATTATTTTGATACTTTCAAAACATATATCAATATTTTCGTTTATAAAAGGGGAAATGAAACTTTCGATTATTTGTACGGAGGTCTACAACCTTGGTAGGTGATGGATATTTTTTCCAATACCTACCCTCTAAAGATGAATATAGTGATAAATTTAATATTTGTATAAGATAATGATGACATATTATTACATAGGGAATTATTTTATCACATGCACTTTTTTACATTTAATTCCTTTGGAATACAATTGTTCCAATCATGCTTAGGGTGGACTACCACCTCATTACATGATGTGATTCTTTTTTCCCATAAAATATACATTAATGTTAATAAGGATAAATTTAATTAATATAATTTTGTTTTAAAATGAAATAGTAATGATTGTATAGATTTATAAATTATTTACTTTTTATATCATTCTTTATTCTACTAAATTGGAAATAACATTCATGTTTATGCATGGCCCATAGTCTCCATTAACTGTGTAATAAATTTTATATCTTCTACATTTTATACTAGTAAAAATGAATATATAATATTTATATATGATATATATATCATGTTTAAAAATCATTATATGATATAATCATGATGAATTAAAATATACTGATAATAACAAATAAAATCATTTAGGAAAAACAATGTTTTTATTACCCAAAAAAGGATGTTAACAAAGAATTATTGAAAAATTCATAATAAAATGTCATTAGTAAATAATATATGGAATAATATAAGTAAACATGTTTCAAAATTTTATATATAATAATCCATTATATATTTCGCGAGAGGTTTGAATGTGTATGATGAATTTTGAGACTCAAGAAAATATGTTTTTTGTATCAAATTATCTTCTTATAGAAATATGTTATATTATGAACCTATATTCTAGTATATGGTTTATATAAATCCCATTTATTTTTCCTATTATAAATTTTTTATTATAATTATAATTATCTTTCATTAGATTTTATTTTTTCATTGGTCTTATGATTCAAAAATTATGAATTCTTGTAATGGCACTTTATCTTACTTTTACATTTATGTAATGTAATGGCATGTTCACCACATTTTTCTTTTATGTGCTGTATATAATTAATATAAACGATATAATTATGTTTATCCTCAATATTATTTTAATTAACATGTTCTTGTATTTTTCCATTTTTCATGGCGATTACTATTTCAATGGTAAACAAAGTTGTAATGGTCTTATGTCACAATCAAATTATTTATCAGGATTTATTAACATTTTTATTCTAATGATGAAATCTAATGAAATACCACCCAAGAAACTCATTGAATATAATATCCATTTTTATGACCAAATATATTTTAACTTTCACTTTCATATATTTATGTAATGAAAAGTAAAAAATATTTATTTAAGTAAAACCAAAAGTATAATTATATTCGATCTAAAATACTTTTCAATCCATTTTTAAATTTATGAGAAATATTTTAAAGAATGTTTTTACTGATCACTAATATTTTATTATATTCACTTTTTTAAAAATTTTTATTATAAAAAAATTGACTAAAATAAATCAATGTAGAATTTTCCCAACAACATAATTTATGACTTTTTACCAAAAAATGCGTATTGAATGTTTTATTAACAAGTACAACATGCATGTTATTTTATGATGTCATGAACACTCAATTATTTAAATATTCCATTATAATAATTAATTGAAAATTTCACCAAAGTGATGTTCATAATATAATTTTTACATTTGTAATTTAAAAAATATATTTTCAATGTGAAAATTAATTTTCATCATGAAATTTAAAAGTGACCATTCAAAATAATTTTCGTCCTAAAATTCGACATATGTTGATGTTACATAATAATTTAAAAATATATTATCCATGGATATCAATATTTTTATTTCTTTAAATAATTTATGATTATGAAGAAGATAAATTTATGAAACCCATTCCGTTTTCAAGGGATATTCCTTGAAGAATTTATGATATGATAATGAAGTTCATTTTTCTTCAGATTATGTTATGATGAAATGATTCTAAGAATTATTTAATTTATATGATTGTTTATATATGTTATTTTTTTATGAATATTTGGAAAAAAAAATTTAATCATTCATTGACATGTGGGACCAATATCTCGCTCTAATTACATGGGTAATTATTAATGTTTTATTAGGTAAATGGTTACATGATAGTTTATCCCAAAAATAAATGATGTATCAAATGTCGTTATACCCCACCCCAAATTGGATATATAGGTTAAAACCTCAATACATAAATAGGTTACAATTGAGGTTGCCTCTAGCCAAAAAGGGAATACATGGGTTGTTAGTTCAAACCCGATGTAGGTAATGTAGTGTTTATCCATGTACTAAGACATTATTAATATTTCATCCGGTTAACTTGAAATATGATTTTTTATGAATATATTAAGGCTAGAAGTATTTTTGTTTCTAATGTTAATCTATCATTTATCATGTTCATTTGATAATATTATGATTTATTTTTAATAAACATCCATGAGATAAACCATGACTAATGCTTAAAATATACGATATAAATGTTATGGTATTATTATTTTATTCTCATGTTCTTCAATCCGTATGTTATGTTTATGTTAATATTAAACTTATTTTACAATTCTAGGAATCTTATATCAATATTTATTATCAATACATTCCCCATTTTATGAAATAATTCATTATTTATGACATTATTAAAAAGGATTATATTTATGAATAATTTAGTATGATATGATGAAGTTCACCTCTGTACCAGAAGATTATGATTATATGTTTTCAATGCAACAATTCATAAAAATTATAGTGGGGATCATTATTTCATGTAATTAGTATCCATATATGAAGATTTAATTTTAATGATTAATATTTTTGGGTAAATATATAAGTTGAAATCCAAATTCAAATAGGAATAAGAATAATGTTATATTTATAAAATCAATCTAGTTTTAGAAGATGTAACATGACTGATGATATGGATTTCATCAAAGCTATTTAAAGGGTAATTTATTTGTTCCATGATTAAAAACAATAAACGAATTATTCAATGAGATGATAAATTTTTTATTTATGAATATATTGTTTATTTGGTGAATTCAATTCATTAAACTGTTTTAGAAAATAAATAAAGAAATTTTCATGTGAAACCTTGTTTTGAAAATAATAAAAAAAATTTAAAAAAAGATTATATGTAAGGAATAAATTTGGTTATTCATTTCATACAATCATAGAAAAATATATTATATTTTGTGTAAGAGAATAACAAGATAATGAAAATGATGAATTCAATTCTAATGTTATTGATGTGAATAAATGAATATTTTTTAAAAATTGTATTTTTATACCAGAAGAAGAAGAAAATTTACCATCCTTAAAACATAACATAAATAATTGTTTTTTCTCAACAATTATCATTTAGAAATTTCAATGATATTTAGGGTTGATGAATTATAGAATAAGAATAAAAACCAAATAAATAACATATATATTATAAATAAGAAAAATATAATCAGAATCCATTTTTTCTACATCATAAAACATATAAAATAATACTCATTTTTAATGAAAATTCATCAACTATTTCAACATTAATTCTTATTTATTCATACTTATTATTAAATCATCTGAAAAAAAGTCATCGGATTTGGACAATATGTTCATTAAAGGACCTATATGAAAAAAATTATTAATTGATTGAATGACCTGAAAACCCAACAAATTATTACCTTTATTAAATTATTTTTTCATATTATAATATAACCACAATCATATTGAAAAAAACAAACTCTTATAAGGTAAATACAATAAAACCTAAAGGTGGACATATAAATAAATTTTGGAAACATTGGGAATTATTTTAATAAATAATTTTATAATAAAAATATATTAGTTAAATCCAATAGACAACGATTATTTACCTATGCATACATCATAAATTATATAATTAATAATGCATCCCAAGGTAATAGATATCTATATGATGACCACAAGTTGTCTAATCTCTATTATGATCACCCATTATAATAGTTGTATATTTCTAACACATCATATAACATTATTGGGCATTCTAATAATCATCTATAATTATAGAGTATCATATTATGAATTAAAATCTTATTCATCCACATTTTTTATTAGTTCCCTACAAACCACTTTTGGACCCATACAAAAAAAATTCAAATATTGAAATATAATAATCATTGAAAATTTAAAGACCAGGAATTTGCATGGAAATTTCTTTCCTAAATGCATGGAAATTTTAA
This sequence comes from Viscum album, assembly GCA_963277665.1. NCBI lineage: Eukaryota > Viridiplantae > Streptophyta > Magnoliopsida > Santalales > Viscaceae > Viscum > Viscum album. The sequence goes on along the minus strand of OY728129.1, from coordinate 18,596,334 downwards.
GGGTCTGTAGTTTCTGATGGTGCTTGATTCTATGGCACGGTGTGCCCGGAATCAAATTCTAATGTTTTGTTCGGGTACATTCAGCAAACATACTTTCTGAATTTTATAACTTTTAAACAGGTGCTCAGAATTGAAATCTAAGGGCCCCATTGAACTCGCAGCGTCAGTGATTACATAGTGAGACCTTCACCACAGTTGTGTTTTTTTGAGAGTAGAAGTTAGTTTTGGGGGGATTTTAATTAAATTGAATAAATTTAAAGGTTTAACTTTATTTTATGTTGGTGGTTGAAACCTCAAAGGGGAGGTTGGAGGTGGGGGCCACCACACCATAACCTCCATTGGGAGGATTATTCGGTGGGCCCCACTCGACCTATATAACTTCCCTTAACTCACTCTAACCCCCAATTAAATTTGGTAAAACTCTCTATTAAGTGGGTGAGCCTCTCCACCTTCCACCACCATTTAATTTCCAACTCTCCACCCATTAGTTAAGTGAATGGTTTCTTTTAATTAAAATCATTTTGAATTATTTTTTCAACAATAAAATAATGGTTTGGATTAACCCATTATTTTGGTTGGAAATTCTTTTAGGTGGAAACTTGAGAGAGAACTTCATCCTCTAAACAAAGAATGCGAAGAATGCTCCTTCCACCGAAAATTGGTGTCATCTTCTTCCATCATCATACGAGGAATGGAATGGGAAGCTAATTCTACAAGGAATGCTGAATTCATCTTCAACTTCGTCACCATCGAACGCCCGTACTCCAATGAAGAGTACCTATATTCCTCTTCTGACGTTAATGGAATGATTCCACCTTCCAGAGACTCCGTCAAACGACAATGACAAGAAAGGTAGGGGCATGAGTTTCCTTGTATTCATTCTACAACATTCAATATTTTGGTTTAAGTTTTGTCGAATGTTATCAACGTTACATTGGGGGGGGGGGTCGGACCACACCAACACGACTGACCCCCCCTTTTTGATCATGTTTGTTGTTGATGATGGAAGTGGACAACGGCGGCGGCCGTTGAGCCGGCTATGAGGAAACTGGATGTGCAAGACCGCCGATACACAGTAATAGCGCGACACTGCCATGCCCCGTGGAGGAAAGGAGATTTTTCGCAACATAAGGACGCAGCGGAGGCGCACGACGCTGTCGTGATGCGAGGAGGGCAGTAGGAGGCTACAACCAAGGCAGGTCGTGACCAAGGCGTGCCACGGAAGAGGGGCACGACCCCGTCGCGCTTTGTTAGTGGTGCAGGAACGCGGCCAAGGCAGGCCACATTGGGATAGCACGGGCGTAGCACCATCGTGCCCAGACAGAGAATACCCACAACCTAAATCCGCAGTGGATAGGGAGGGGCGGCTGGCTGAGTTGGCCGCCTGTGTGCTACTAGATAGACTCTTCGGGTCACACTGTTAGAAGAGTCGGCGTCCTACACCGGCCATTTCAGGAGCCCAATTGTGTAACAGCCCCCCCCCCCCCCCTTACGTGGCCCGCTGGCCACCCGGGCCAGCTGGCCAGGCCGAGCCACACATCCAGCCGGGCGCCACAAGGGCAGCCAGGCTAGGCCACATAGCTAGCCCGGGCCAAGCCAAACGGCCAGCCAGGCTGGGTCACATGGTCGGCCAACAGGGTCGGGTCGTGCCTTTAGAGAAGGCCACCACTTTGGGCCAGGCCGTGCCTTCGGGACGGCCTGCACCATAGGGTCGGGTCGGGCCACTCCTCTAGACCGTGTTGGAAAAACGGACCGGGTCGGACCCCGGTCAAGACCCGGGTCAGGTCGTGTCGGTCTGACGGGGTCCGACCGGACCCGGACCTGTCAGAACCGAATACACCTATTCACCAATAAGTCTGGCTATGGGCGTCTGTTTGAAGAAACATCAACGGCACTGATATTGATGGAACCAATCCATACCTTTAATAATAACCCACGAGATTTTAGGGTATAGTAGATATACTGTCAGGTTGGTTCGTACACGAAACCAACCGGGCCCCAAGACTAAAAGGATAATAACTCACAGACTGGGCATCCAATTGACGGGTAGTCTATTGTGTTGAGATCCCATTAATGAGAAGGACCATTGAGATACTTCTAAGTGTTACATAGTGACACTTGAAGATTTTTCTAGTAGATAGGTAAGAGGATCCTTCATTGACGAGCAGTTAGAGTGCAGAGACCTAGTAGCTGACAGACCTGACTTCTTCTTGTACGATTCGACTCGGAGTGATTCTACTAGCCCAGTGGGGAGTGCCCGGTATTTGGAGGCATTCCCAAGGAGGATGAAACACCTGGTAGTTGGAAGAAGACCCAAAATACTCGACAGGAGGAGTACCTCCATAATCTATTAGGGGGAGCGCCCGGTATTTGGTGGCAGACCCACAGCAGATAGAGCGCCTTGTAGATGGTAGCAAAACCACGGTACTTGACAGTAGGAGTACCTCAGCAGTCCAAGGATAGTGAGAAGCACCTCAGTGTCCCGACATGACAACTGTACATGACAGAGGTGGAGTTCTCCAGTAGCCATGGTTTCAATAATGAAAATCATGGTTTGAGCTGAGTCAATGACCGTTGTGTTTTCCTCATGATTATGATGGGTTACTTGATAACTTATGTATATGAATGGGAATTTACCTAATTAATGGTTATCCATTGATTTCATAATTTGTCATTTATCCTTGTTGGATTTTGCGAGACCATGAGATTTTCAGGGTTCCTACTGAGTATCTTTATACCCACCCCGGCACAGGTTATGACCGCAACTCATTGTGTTGGATGCAGATGACAAACAGTACTGACCGAGGTGTAGTGTACGAGGACTGGATGGTACTCGGAGGTGGACCTCACGACGAGCCGATAACTGGAGGAGACAGATAGACATGGAGCACTGTGGAGGCTATATGTACCTACCCTTTAGGTTGGATCCGTGGTGGACAATCCAAGAGCCTCTAGACACCTTCCAGGTAATCGTCTTTTAAGTTGTACTTGTTTTTCCTTTCCATGTACTTTACTGTTGGGCTTGTATTTCCGGGCCCTTTAATTTCAGTACACTTGTTATACAGATTTTAAATAGTGTTTTCTTCCACTTGAACTCTTACTATCTGTGTTTATGATTTATTAAGGAAATGCCTTCACAGATTTTGGCAATTATGCCATTGGTTCTAGTCAGCAGCCCCTAGTCTATGGAATTCCGGATTGGGGTAGTCACGATACGGGGCCCGGGGGACGGGTCGTGACAAATTGGTTTCATAAGAGTCGGTTCTACCGCTGAACATGGGACTATGCTATTAGTTTTCTATGAAGAAATATTGTTAAGGGTACCGAGTGTGGTTATCAATTCAGGGAGTCCAGTTTTAGTTCGGCGGCCGACGTATCCATACACTAGGACCCTGACTACTGATTTCCGACTTAGTACAAGAAAACAGTAATTGCATGTGTGTTTTAAACGGTTTTATTTATGTCAGATCAAACTAGTTCAGCTCACCAAGTATAGTCTTTTTACAATTTTTCATCTGTTTCTTTTAGGATGCCTCCCCTCGGACGCCCAGTTAGAGCCCCGAGAGTTGTATGTACTAACAGCCCGTTGAGCGACAGAGATTCGTTGCAGGCCCCCTTTTCTTATATAGGAACCAACGGTACCACCACCCGTTGGGCCACCGATGTCCCCAGCTGCAGCAGCAGACAATGCACGCCACGTGAGCGCATTTCACATATTCCAGCGCCAGAGGCCACCTAGGTTCAAGGGAGATATGGACCCACAGGCAGCTGAGGATTGGATGGAGGTTGTGGTGAGAGTCTTCATGCTAAATGGGACACCAGCACACTTCATGGTGATCCTTTCTACCAGCCTCCTTCTGGAATTAGCTAGAAGATGGTGGAGCCTGATGATCCGGGTCAATGATGAGGAGGATCTTTTATCATAAGTCTTCGAGAGCCTGTTCCAGGATATGTTTGTACCAGCCGCCCTTCGAGCAATGCAGATACATGAGATACTTCATCTGCAGCACGACATCATGACGGTAGCACAGTACTCAGTGAGGTTCACTGACCTCTCGCGTTACTCTATGGATATGTTATGGGACCCATTCTTCAGGGCCCATACCTTATATAAGGGACTCAGGAGAGATATTAGAGCCTCGATGATCTAAGTTAGCATATCGACGTAAGCGGGAGTGCTAGAGAGAGCTCTCCTAGTTGAAAGATTCCTTGCTGAATAGCCACTAGTAGCGAGACCCACTACTAGTCAACATGTAATAGAGTCTTCTACAGCTGGTATTAGATATATGTCACAGAGTTCCAAGAGGACTAAACCTATTGGTGGTCGACCGTATGACTCAAGATCAGTTTTGCGGGGCACCCAGAGTGGAGACAGAGCCAGATATGCCCGGATCGGGTAGTGTTACTCTTGCAGCGGGCAGGGTAACATGACACGTGACTATCTGAACCATTTTATAGATGATCAAGAGTCAGTTAAGGGACCTCCAAGGAAGAGGCATATGATTGATCGAGGCAGTTTGGAGGGAGCTGGAGGACATGGCAGAGGAGCTGGTCGAGCAGCTGGCCGCAGTCGATGTTATGAGGTGCTACCTCCACCACCACCCGGAGGACCTCCCTGACTGCAGGGAGTTGGCGGACAGGGGAGAGATCAGCTTCATGTAGTTGAGGTGTATGACCAAGGCACTTAAGAGATGATTCAAGGTATGATCTATGTCTACTACAAATTAGTTGCAGTTCTTATAGACACATGTTCCATTCACACTTTCATTTCCACTGCCCTCTTTCGGAGCTTGGAGATTCTAATAGAGTCATTGGCTCGATCCTTACGGATTGGGACTATTACGGGAGTAGACTCGATGATTACGCACAAGTTTAGGCAATGTGAGATTACTCAAGGAGGTGAGAGATTTTTCTAGGATCTCCTCAAAGTAGCGTCGAGGCCTTAAAACGTCATCTTGGGTATGTACTAGTTATTGACAGTCCATGCTCAGATTTACTGGATTAGGAACAATGTGAGGTGTGTCTACATGGATGGGACCGGGATCACCTTCACCGATGGGAAGGGAACCTTTGAAGTGAAGGATGGACATACTCAGAGAAGGTTGACACCAATCTCTCACCAGTTTTCTTCCATTACCCTCAGAGCAGTTGATGTGAAGAGTCCAACTTATCCTGTAATGGTGGACCAATAAGAGAATTTTTTCACTGACTATGTCCTAGGACTACCTCCTCGCATATAGGTGGACATCTATGTTGACATGTACCCTAGAACGACAATGATATATACAAAATCATATCATATGGCTCCCATTGAGCTTTGCGAGATGTGGGTACAACTTGAGGACTTGCAGGGGAAGGGATTAAACAGGCCCAGTGTTTCTCCCTGGGCATCCCTGATTCTGTTCGCCAAGATGGAGGACGGTAGATTAAGGCTCTGTGTCGACTATCGTTGCCAGATCCAGGTGACTGTGAAGAACAATTCCCCACTCTCGAGGATTGACAACCTCATTGATCAGCTAAATGGAGTGCAATGGTTCTCAAAGATAGACCTCAGATCAGGCTATCAATAGCTCAGAGTTCGAGATGAGGATGTGCAGAAGACAGATTTCAGGTGACAGTATGACCACAGTGAGTTCATTGTTATTCCCTTTGGCATAACCAATGATCCAAAAGTGCTAATGAATCTCATGAACATGATATTCCAACCTAAACTCAATAGCTTTGTTGTAGTATTTATGGAAGACATACTGATCTACTCAACTAATGAGGAGGATCATGCCTACCATTTTCTGGTGGTACTGGACACACTCCGAGAGCACCAACTTTATGGTAAGCTATTTTAGTGCCAGTTTTGGATTCGTGTGGTTGACTTCATGGGACAAGTCATCTATGAGGCTATAGTTGTAATGGATATAGCGAAGATTTAGGTAGTGGATTCATGGGATCCACCATGGAGTGTGATGAAGGCTCAGAGTTTCTTGGGCTTGGTTGGTTACTACCGAAGATTTGTTCCAGACATCTCCAGAGTTGCAGCACCACTAACAGCCTTGACGAAAAAAGTGAAAACCCTTCCTATAGTCAGAGAGATTCCAGTAGATCTTTCACGTGCCAAGGTGGAGGCTGACTAGGGCCCCCATCTTGATGCCTCCAGTGGAAGTCATAGGGTACATAGTCTTCTGCGATGAATCTGTGACCAGAATTGGGTGTGTCCTGATGCAGGAGTGAGAAGTGATCACATATTGTTCTCAGTAGCTGATACATCATGAGAAGAACTATTCTACCCATGACCTGGAGTTAGCAGAAGTGGTTTTCACCTTCAATATGTTGTGACACTATTTGATGGGAGAGCGTTTTACCATGTAATCTGATCACAAGAGTCTTAGTTATATCTTATATCAGAAGGACCTGGTCCTGAGACATCGGCTATTTCTTGAGTTCCTCCAGGACTATGAAATTGAGGTAGTCTATACTCTTGGGATGAGGAATGTTGTTGCAGATGCTCTCAGTAAGTGATCTGGTATACAGCTACTAGGCGAGGTGACAGAGCAGCTGGCGGCCATAAATATATCCTTTGGTGATAGAAATGGAGCAGCCTATCTACAATCTCTTACAGTCACTCCCCCACATCTTCAGCGAGTTATGGAGGCACAATGTGTGGACGCTGGCTGCGAGACGCGACGTGCTAAGATATCCACAGGGCATGCACCTAATGGATTTCATGAAGGTGGGGAGCACGTCATCATTTTCAGATGATGTAACATGGTACTAGTTTCACTACAAGAGAAGATGATGAGATAGTCCCACACGTCCCCTCTAGCGGTACAAATAGTAGTGGCAAAGATGTACCAAGACCTCAGACGATAGCACTGGTGTCCATGTATAATGAAGGTGGTTGCAGAGTTTGTCTCACGATGCCTCACTTGTCTACATGTGAAGGCGGAGCACCAGGTACCAGCATGATTGGTTGATCCCATAGAGGTCATAGAGTGGAAGTTTGATGGGATATCCATGGAATTTGTGACGGTTCTTCTATGTACATATAGGAGTCACGACATGATATGGGTGATCATTGACCGACCCACCATGTCGGCCCACTTCCTACCGATCAGAGAGCAGGGTTCAGCAGAGAGTTTGGGAAGCCTCTTTGTGAATGAGATAGTTCATTTTCATGGAGTACCTTATTCTATTGTATCCGAACGTGACACATAGTTTACTTCCCAGCTATGGAAGGTGTTGCAGGAAGCTTTCGGGACACATCATTTCGTGAGAAATGCCATCCACCCTCCGATTGATGGTCAGACCGAGCAGACTATCCAGACACTTGAGGACATGCTTCGTGCTTGTGTCTTTGACATCAGTCGTAGCTGGGAGGATCACTTACCTTTGGTGGAGTATTCCTTCAACAAAAGATATCACTCCACCATCGTAATGGAACCATTTGAGGCCTTGTTTGGTTGACCTTGCAGATCATTACTGTGTTGGAAAGACTCAGGGGAGTAAGCACTAGTGGTACCAGAGATGGAATGGGCTACCACAAATAAGGTGAAGTTCAACCATGAGCGGATAAAGACTGCATAGAGTAAGAAGTCATATGATGACAAGAGACAGAGACCTTTGGAGTTCGAGGATAGAGACCATGTCTTCCTACAGGTCTCACCATGATGAGGCCTATGGTGATTTGGCCAATGCGGAAAGTTATCTCTATAGTTCATCAGACCTTTCTAGGTCCTCAGCAGAGTACGAGAGGTGGCTTACCACCTAGATATTCCACCTCAGCTACATCGGTTTCACGAAATCTTCCACATGTCTCAGTTGAGAAGATATGTGGATGACCCATCCCACATCACCGACAATGGGGAGCGGGACATCGATGATGGGGCAATATTCACAGAGGTTCCAGTGGAGAATGGGGATAGATAGGAGCGTGTTCTGCGTGGATGGTCGATAACACCGGTGCAATTTTGCTGACATCACGGGAACCTCCAGGAGATCACATGGGAGCGGGAGGCTCAAATGAATGCTCAGTACCCTCATTTGTTCCCAAAGATCGAGTTGTAGATTACTGGGACGTAATGCCCTAAGGTGGGTAGAATGTAATGCCATGAAATTTCCATGGATGTTTATTTCTTAAATACATGTGAATTTTATGTTTTTGCAATTTTAGACGGTGCTTGATTCCGGGGCCCGGTGTGTCCGGAATCAAATTAGGAATTTTTGTTTTGGAAAATTTATTAAATGTACATTAAGAATTTTAAAACTTTTGAGTCGGTGCACGGAATTGAAATCTAATGGAATCATTGAACTCACAACATTGGTGATTTCTTAGTGATACCTTCAACACAGTTGCATTTTATCGATAGTAGATGTTAGATTTTGGTGGTTTTTATTTAAATTGAATAAAAATAATTTTTTAAAATAATTTTATGATGGTGGTTAAAACCTCCAAGGGAAGGATGATGGTGGGGGAAACCACACCATAACCTTCCTTGGGAGGATTATTAGGTGGGGACCGCCAACCTCTCTAAATCCACTTTAACCCCCTCAAACAAAAAAATTAAATTTGTTAAAACACTCCATAATGTGGGGGTGCCTCTCCACCATCCCCCACCATTTAATTTCCAACCCTCCACAAATTAATTAAGTGAATTGTTTTATTTAATACTAATCGTTTTGATTTCATTTTTCAAAAATTAATTAATGGGTTGGATTAAGAAATTAATTTGGTTGGAAATTCATTTGGGTGGTAACGTGAGAGATAACTTCATCCTTGCAATGATGAATGCGAAGAACACTCCTTCCCTCGAAAATCGACATTGTCTTCTTCCTTCTCCAAATGAGGAAAGGAAAGGGAAACGACGCCCACAAGGAATGTCGATGTCATCTTCGACTTTGTCACCGTTGAACGCCCGTCCACCTATGACGAGTACCTATCGTCCTATTCTGACGTTGATGGAATGACACCGCCTTCCCGCGACTCGGTCAAACGACTCCAACAAGAAGGTTATGGGTTGGGTTTCCTTGTTACTATTCAACATCATTCAATATTTTATTTTTCATTATTCCGAATCTTTTAAACATAACATAGGGGGTTTGGAACGCACCAACATGGCTGACCCTCCCCCTTTTTGATCATGTCTGTTGTTGAAAATGGAAGCGGACAACGATGACCAGCATCGGGCTGACTACGAGGAAACCAGAGGAGTATGACCTCTGGTACAACGGAAAGGCATGGAACCACCATGAAACATGGAGAAAAGGATAGCTACGGACACGTCTAGCCATGATGGAGGCGTGTATTACCATCGAGCCATGTAGAGGGAAGCAGGTGGCCGCTACCATGTCAGGACGCAGTGCCATCGCACCCGGCCGGTGGTGCAGGACCATGGCCAGGGTAGGTCGCGGCAGGAGAGCAGTGGCGAAGCCCTATCACACCGCACTAGAGAAGACTCACTTCCTAAGGCCACTGGGGATAGGGGAGGGTGGCTGGCGGAGCCGGCTGCCGGTACGCGCCTGGAGGGACCCATCGGGGCCCACAATTATTAGAGTTGGCTCCTTACGCCGACTGTTTCAGAAGACCGGGGGGTGTAACCCCCCCCCCCCTTTACGTAGCCAGCTGGACAGGCTGATCCCCATGTCTTGCGGGGCCGGGCCACATGGCCAGCCAACCGGGTCGCGCCACACCTTCGGGCCGTGCCGCCCCTTCAGGCTAGGGCATGCCGTCAGGGCGTGCCACACTTTCGTGTCGGGCCGCGCCTTCTGGCCAGGCCGCACCTTCTGGTCGGCCCACTCCTTTGGGTCAGGCCACCCGTTCAATCTAGGATGCCCCTTTAGACCGGGTCGGACTCACATACCGGTTCAGACCCCGATCCAGACCCGGGTCAGGTTGGGTGGGTCCGACTAGGTCGGACCGGACCCAGACCAGTCAGACCTGAATATACTAATTCGTCCATAACTCAGGATACGAGCGTCTATTTGAAGAACATTCACCGGTTACGATATTCTTAGAATGAAGTCGTTCCTTTGAGAATAACCCACAAGAGTTCGGGTTATACATGAGATATGGCCAGGTTGGTTCGTACATGAAACCAACAGGTCCCTCGATACTAAAAGGCCAATAACTCACAGAACGAGTATCTGATTGACGTGTCGTCTGTTGCATTGAGATCCAATTGAATAGAAAAACCATTGAGATACTTCTACGTGGGAATTTGTGTTATTTTTATTTTTTCCCAGTAGCTCGGGAAGATGATCCTTCCAGTGATGAGATGTTAGAGTGCAGAGACCTAGTAGCTGACAGACTTGATGACTGCTTGACCGATTCAACTCGCAGTGATTTGACTAGCCAAGTGGGTAGCACCCGGTATTTGGTGGCAGAACCATGGCGGACAAAGCACTTGGTTGTTGGCAGAACACTCACGGTTCTAGTTATGAGTAGTACCTATGTAGGCTATTAGGGGGAGCGTCTGGTATTTGGCGGCATACCCACAGTGGACGGAGCACCTATTAGTTGGTAGTAGACCCACTATACTCGAAAGTAGGAGTACCTCAGCAGTCCAAGGTAAGTGACAAGTGCCTCAATGTGGAAACAAGCCAGCTGTACATGAAAGAGGAAAAGTTCTCCAGCCGCCATGATTTCGATAATGAAAATCCTGGTTTGAGCTGAGTCAATGACCTTTGTGTTTTCCTCATGTTTGTGATGGGTTACTTGATAACATTGGTATATGTATGAGAATATACCTAAGTAATGGTTATCCATTGATTTCTTACTTTTTGGTTTATACTTATTTTATTTTGTGAGACCTTTAGGGTATCGTGGTCCATACTGAGTATCGTTATACTCACCCCTGTATGGGCTATGCCCGCACCTCGTTGTTTTGGATGCAGAAGACGGACAACGCTGACCGAGTTGGAGTGTATGAGGACTGGATAATACCCTAAGGTGGACCCCATGACGAGTCGGTACCTGGAGGAGACAGACGTATGAGGAGCATTGAGTAGGATATCTTTACCTACCCTTCTGGTAGGATCCGTGGTGGAAGATCCATGAGCTATTAGACAACTTCCAGCTGTTTGTCTTTTCAGTTGTACCTGTTTTTCCTTTCCCTGTACATTACTGTTGGGCTTGTATTTATGGCCCCTTTAATTTAAGTGCACTTTTTATATAGCTTTTAGATTTTGTTTTCTTCGGCTTGTACTCTGGTTGTGTGTTTTTATGATTTATAATGGAAATTCCTTCCTAGTTTAAGAGAATTATGCCTTTGGTGCTAGTTTCCAGCCCCCTGCCTATGGAAGGAGGGATTGGGGTAGTCAGGATATGGGCCTCAGGGGATGGTTCATGGCAGAAAAAACTCAAATAAGAAAACATAGATCAATTGGAAGTGGTGTATCTTACAGCAGAATTGATTTAATTTTGTAAGGGAAGGAAAAAATAAAATAACATTTTTAATAGTCAGTAATGTTTTGGATTTCGTATATGATTGAATATATTATTACTATTACTTTTTTTTATATTTAAAAAATAATAATTAATAAAAAAACTGATTCATTTTTGAAAACATTTTTATGAAAATGAAATGTTAGAAAAATTGAGAGTTATAAGTCACATGTGTCCATATAAATGAAAATAATTTTTATTATTAAGAATATTTTCCTTGAAATAAAATATTTAGAATATAATTATATGTCACACATTAAATTATTAGGTGAAGTTAAATTGTACCTTACATCGAGTCTGACTTAAAACATACATTCATTATCATCCTAAATAATGAAAGTGACCAATTACTTGCATGTTCATGAAATTTTTTAATTTTATTTAGTTTTTAATATATTTTTTTATTTTCCTTCATAATCACTAAACATCATGACCAATATTTTGGGGATATTCAGTTCATCTGGCCGAAATAAAATTAGTAGTTTGAGAATGGTCTATGTTATTTGATCCCATAGTTTTCTAGAGTAGTCACAGTCTCATATGCTGGTAATATTTTTCCTCCTGTTGAGTTCTTTTCATTTGTGTTGTAACATTGTGTGTGCGTTTTTTATGTAAAATATAGAAAAATTAACGAAACAAGGTCATCAATAGTTAACTCAAGGTTTTCATCAAATGTGTGCCCAATCCCAGTAGAACGATCAAATACAAAAAGAGAGGAAGTATGGTAGCTGCATGATTTTTCAAATTTTGGGACCACATAGGAGCAACCTGTCAATCCCTATTAAAATATACATACTATTTAGGAAAGCTTTTAGTGGAAAACATGCTTCATTACCAAAGAATTCATGAAACTGAATTTAATTATCCATAAAATTTATTTAAAATATCATGATTTCCATAATTAACATAATATCAACCCCCATTCGACCCAATAGGTTATTTCATGGTTTTAGAAATTTTTTGGTGAATTCAAAGCCCTCCCAACCTATATTCATTGTGAGTCAATGCTGGGATCATAGATTTAGACCACTCGAAATTATAGGATCTCATCCTCTTTTTTTATCATCCCTCGTAATTTCATTCCTTATACATGAAAGGGTTGTTCCTTTTATTTTGATTAGATATATGTCTACGATTGTGGTTCTACATATAGATTCAATGTATCATGATTGGATCGATCTTGATTTAGATTTTTAGATTCTAATAACCTTCTACATTTGTGTGATGAATAATTATTGAGGATTTCTATTAGTGAGTGTAATTCATCAAACATAAGGTAGAAGGTCAATAAACCATATTCCAATGTCTTTATTTAAATAATATGTATTTAATTATATAATTTTAAATAGATTTTTATAATTTTTTTTGATCATATAATTAATTAATTGAGTAGTTATGAAATTGGGGATTTGGGAAATATAGGTTTAGGTAATATTTTGTATAATTAATTATGATATATTGAGATTTTAAAATTGGGATAGCTAATTTTATAATTTATTATGATATATAATCATTTTTGAAATGATAAACACAATTGTTCAAGTAACTATAATGCATTGAGATTGTGGTTGAGTAAATTAATTATATAATTAATTACAATACTTTTAGTTTTGGTTAATTATTAATTAATAGAAGAAATAATTTATTTAATTGACCTATTTAATTAATATGGTAATTAATTACTGGGATTTATTTGATAAAACTATTATTGAATATTAAATTAAATCGATGTGTTGTGTACATTATTGAATTGAAAAATATAATTAAATTAATCAATTAATTATAGAATTTGTGTATCTATTTGATTTGAAATATTAATTTTATAATTAATTAATGTACGTGATGCAATTAATTAATTTTTTAATTACTATATTTTATAGATGCAATAAGTTAATTTTTCAATTAACTAATAGAATTGTGTTTTTTATGTAATAATTAAATTAGAAATTGTATTGAATTGTATAATTAATTGTTGAATTTGTTTTTTATTAATGAATCTTAACATGGTCATTCGATTGTGATGTTATGAATGGTAACATGGTCATTTAGTAAAAAAACGGGAACATGGCTATTCTAATTTGTGAAGTATTATGGTAACCTGAGAATTGATGTATGAATTAATGAATGGTAACATGGTCAATAAATCATTTGAGTTAATTGAATATTAAAAATGGAATTCTAAGAAATGATATTGCTTAGGAGTATATTAGACTCTGGCATGGATTAAATCACGTACTAAGATAGGGGTTTCTATGGGTAAACAATTGGATTATGTGGTTAAATAAATTATAATTTATTACGTGATATATGTTTATTTATGAATTATGTTTTACTAATTATACAAATATATAAACTATTATTTTACAGGATATTGTATGATATGTTGTTGGTGGTGTCATACTATATTGTACACACACCATACTTTGGTAGCATGATCATTACCCCGATAGATTTCATGGATATATGACAATATAAGGGAAAATACCTTGTGATAGGTGGATGATAAGGGTTGGATATTAGATTAGGAAACTGGATGTGGTTTGGGTCCCGGCTAGAAATTAACAATTTCATTACATTTAATTTTTTATTTTGACACATAGAATATAAAATATTGTGACAAAATTATCATTCAGTTTGGTATTATATCATCAGTTATTGTCATCATGTAGTATTTTAATCTTTCTGGTTATGATTACATATTTGGTAAATATTAATTTATTGCCTACTATTTTTATACTCTAAAAAATGGAAATACTCCCATGATAAGTGATATTAGACCCTTATTACTAGCCTATAACCTCTAGCACAAGGGGAGTCACACTTGAGGACACATATAGAACCAGATCTAGACACCGGTATGCGGAATATAGCTTAGGATATTACAATGTGGAATTTGATATTGGTGCTAATCCTGAGGCCTATGGGTTATGTTCCCTTGAATGGGAGTACCTAACCCAAATAAGGGGAGAATCCAGGTACTCAGGGTCTGATTATTTTTATTACATGTTTATTTTATAGTTTTATATTATTTCACCTTCTGTTATGTACTCGTTGATTACAATGATTATTTAGGTTGAGATTTTATGAATTTGAATCATTTAATGGTTAGACATGGGATTTTACATTTCATTATCAATATAAAATCTATTGAATAATTATAAATTCATCATTTTAAGATTTCAGGGGAAAAATTGGTAAGTTGTTGAAAATGTCCTTTTTTCCATGCATGTGAAATTGAAAACAAAATGGTTACTAACAAGGAAGTGAGAAATATTGTAAAATGATCCATGATGAGAGTAAATTGGTGACTAAATCAGAAACATGAAAAATTAGTTGAGTTTCCCTTATTAACAGGTACATATGTATTTGATGGTTAAGGGTAGAGAGAGAGACTTAGTTTTAACAATGCGACACAGGTTGTGGAAAAGAGAGGTTGTGGCTTGTTGCATATACATATTAAATAAAAATGTTAATTTGGGGACTATTTTGTTATGGTGTTCATTTGGAATTGTTTATAGTGTGACTCTATGATGACACATGTTAATATGATTGTCGGTGTACATGGAATGTAATGATATTCTAGTGGTGGAATGCCATGCAATGATCCTAACAAATGAGTTAGTTGGGGAGAAGTTCTATTTGAACTATGGTTGCTTCTTTATGATTGTGGAAATTGACCCGGAGTGGTAGTGATGATTATGTCTGATCTGGTAAGGGAGTTTCAATTGAAAAACCCTCTGACGTTTGCTGGATAATGTGGACCTGATGTTAGTGAATTATGGATTCCGTCAATCGAGATGATACATTACAATTTAGATACTTCTATAGGGAGGACGTTCATGTTGTCTAGTTATGTGATATGAGGATTTGTCAAGTGTTCTTAGGACATTCATATGTGGACTGGAAAAGATGATGGTATGTTAATGATGGAATTTTTGAAGCGGTTGTTATAGTACTTCTATCCAGAGATGTAGTGGCCGGAGAGAACTAATGAGTTCATGTGTATGACTTAGGGGAGTATATTTGTGATAGTCTTTTATGGATTAGTTATATATTTTAAATGGGTTTCTTCATCATTTGTAGGGGATGAGATAGTGACAAAGAGAAACTTTTACGATGTCCTTGAATAATATATAAAATATCATGTAACTCATTATATGTTAAATAAGGTTGCTGAGGTGGTGGATCATTCACTCATATATGAGGGAAACCTGAAGTAACCTTAAATTATAAGACAGATAGTTGATGCTGATTGATGTGGATGTGATACTACTAATACAAGGATGTGTCTCTATGACAATGTTAGTCACGGTAGTGGGATTTATGGTGAAAAATAGAGGAATCAGATCCATAGGATCATACTTGAGATATTTTTCATCAGAACAGTAGGTTGGGACACTTATAATTATTGTTCCCACAAGCACATGTAGAGTTCCAATCATGTTCCTATACGAGACGTAAAATTTTCATTCAAGACCCAGTAAATGTTGAGATGTGATATAATAGATATACATAAATTGTGATTACGATGGGGATCATCTTCACCATATCAATCTTAAAGAAGATATTCTTATGGCCAATGATTATGAGTTAGAGGATTTAGTTATTTTAGGTAGGTTATATCATATTATCATAGTGGTATAGTTTTTATGATTTAGAATGTGTCACATAAAATATGGGTTGGATCGTTTCATGTGGTTCAATGTACACTTCTGGATAGTGGGGCTAGAACATTAATAGAGAGTGTTACTATTATTGTACTGTCCACTTTATCTAGTGCCTTATCTTATGTTGGTTACTCTCTTTCCAGTATTTCATCCAAACTGGTGAATGGTGTGAGATCATTGATGGAGTACTTGAGTGGGGAATTGACGATAGGAAATACGTTAAGAGTAATTTCAATTTAAATTCTATAGTGAAGGGGGTGTTCTCACGAGTTTTAAGTGGATCATCTTCTATGGGGTCACTATATTCTGGACAAGTATTGATTAAAACTAAAATATATACATGAACTGGGTAACAGCATACCAAGTCAACATTGAATGTTATCACTGGTGAGTGAATTTTATATCTCATAATTTTGAAAATAATGGTCACCGTGGAGAGTGGGATATCCATGAGAGATATGTATGGCCAATTACTCATAAAATAAATGATTTTGCAAAATCTGTTTATAGTTCCTGCACTATAAAAAAGTCACCATTACCAACAGAAACATATTGACATATAATATATATGTTGGTAAAGATGATTAATTCCAATAGATATTAAATTATGTTGATATTAACTATAGGTACTAATAGTATTTTTTTACCTACAGATATATTTGTTTATATCAATAGTTCAATATTAACAAATCTGTTACTGCCACTTAAATCTATTGTCTTATCATAATAAGACCAACTATTGATTTACCAATAAATGAATATGTTGTTATTATTTATTATTACCAACAAATGTTTTACCATTATAAAATTCTATTTCAATGAATTATTCAATAATATCAAATATTTTATGAAGAAATGAATATATATATATTTATCAATAATTATTACATAATTATTGATATTTTAATTAATCACATTTTGATATGTTTTTAATATGTAATATATATATTTATATAATTAAGAAAGCTATGAATTTATACATATATAATATTTATGTTTATATATATACACACAAACCCATATATGAAAAAAAAGTTACGAATATATATATATATATATATATATATATATATAAACACAAACCCATATATGAAAAAAAAGTTATGAATTTATATATATATATATATATATAAACACAAACCCATATATGAAAAAAAATGTCTTGAATATATATATAGACCCCCATATATGGAAAAAAAGTAAAACACTCGACCTGTCCAGTTCCCCAAGACCCCCTTTCCAAAACGATAAGACCATGTTCCCCACCCCCTCCCCTGCCCCCTCCCCCTCCCCATAACCCTCACCTCTCATCCCGTTCCCCGCGACCACCCTTCCCCAACCCTAAGACCATGTTCCCCGCCACCGACCCTGCCCTCGCTCAATGACCCTCACCGCCTCCGCCGCTCAACTTCCCCTACCTCCCCCACCTTCACGACCACCTTCCCCGCCACCGTTCAGCCTCTATGCCTCCCCGATCGACTACCTCCCCTACCACCGCTAAGCCTCCGTGCCTCCCCGATCAACCTCCCCTCTCTCCACATTCGAGATTAAGTACTTGTAGGTACTTTTATCCCATCTTTTTGCTTGTTCCAGAAGGTAGTATGTGACCATCATCTTGGAGAAGTGACGATCTCGGTAGTGAATTTTCAATAGGCTATAGCAGTGCCTTGTAATGATTTTATTATTCTCCTTTATTTCTTAGTCCATGTTGTAGTATGTTGTATAGTGTGATCAATTTTAGGTCGTAGATTCCCTATCATTGTGTCTGTATCATAAACTCTAGATTCAGTATAGTTTTCTAGGTTTAATTTCTCTATTCATGTAGAAAAATAATAAATTTATATCCTCCAAAAACTCTAAATATAACGCGATCTTTCTACATTCAAATCCACTTTCCACTATAAGTATTATTTGTTCTCTTTTTTTAAATCATATATGTTTGTGCTGTCATCTAAAATTACAATACTATTTAGTATAAATTTAATGATGAAGTTCATCCATGAATTACTATTAATCAGCTGACTTCAATTAATTACTTTTTTTGATATTAATCATGGAAGATTAAATTTATTTCATGTATTATTGAAAATGATTGAAAATTATTTTCCCAAAATATGGATATGTTATTGAATTATGAGAGAAAAAGTGTATTGTGGTCATTTAACTTTGGAAAATAGGTGTAACAGTTGATCATTATGGTATTTTAGATTTGATAATTTTGATTTTGATTGATTGACATATCATTAGGGAATGTTTGAAGTCAAAGTTTCAATTCATTGTGGATGAATCAATGTTTTTTTAAATATCTCATTTTTAAATGCCTTATGTTTTTAAAACCATCCATCAATATAAAAAACATAATCACTGTGAAGAAATTACCTTCCTCAAGATAAATGTCTTGAGGTCAACACTAATATTACTTCATTAAGGCAAGGAAATCACCTTGTGTGTGGTGTTAAATTTTGAGGATAGTCTGGACATTCTAAGGACAACACTCGACAATATTTTTTATGAAAATTGTAGAAAGACCCTTTCTATGAGTTCCCATAGATAATCCCAAAGGTTTTATACCCACCTTTAACTTTTAAAATTAATTAATAATTGATATAGTAATGTATCTTGAAAAAAACTTATAGTTCAATATTTCTTATAACTAATGAATTCAATTTTTAACAGGGTTTTACACATATTCAATTCGGTTTTTGCATGTCAATCCCAGGGAGGATGATATCATATGAGAGGGTAGTGGCTCAGAATGCGTTGAATGAAGGAATCCCAAAATGCACTCACCTGGTTGGTAATATCCACACAAAAAATGGAGGGATCTGACAATTGGGAGGTGAAGTATAGAAAATATCCTTGTAATTTCCTTTTCCATTAATTTTTTTGGGACCATTGATTTTTTTAGAATGGGAAATATCTCAAGGTTCTTCAGTGGGTGTATGATTTATATGATTATAGGTACGAATTTTCGTACTAAATGAAAATTGCAACCTATTTGTAATCACATATCATTACGAATTTTGTTTGTAGTCATAAACCCAATAATTTTTATAAAAATTATAATTTATTTGTTTTATCTTCAAATGATTCCTTTTCACCATTCAAGTCTAAATTTATTTTTTTTCATTTAATGTTGGGATAGTTCCATTCATCAACATACATTTAATTAAATATATTTTATTTTACTTTTATATTATATGATCCTCACATCATACACATAATTTTATTTCAAATTATGGTTAAATGGTTTAATTATACTATTAATCGCATGTGGATAATAAAGATGATGGGGATAATTTTTCATATAAAAAACAAGATTCTCTATGAATGTATACCGCTATATTATTTTCCCTTACTCATGCTTCCGGATAATACTCAATACCAATGACTATATGTAGATTTATTCCTAGTGAATCATATTTTCAGATAATCTATCAATTGTATTTAGGAAATATATCAGTAGTTGTGGTTTATTTATGTTCATCTGAAATTTTGTGAACACATTGTTAATTTTCAGTTCATCTTAAATTTGTCTATTACATTTATTGTTGATTATTTTATAATCCACATAATCACATATTGTTTTCCCATTTTGAGCTCAAAAACTCTACATTCAAGCCTATATATAATTCCAGTATCTACAATAAATCATAGCTTTATTGGAACACAAATGCTTTCATTTGATACAAGAGTTTATCAAAAATCCATATTTATACGCAGGTAAATTACAACAACAATTGTTTTTCATTTTTGAACATCATATTCATTGATTAACATGTTGAATGTGAGAATAAATATATATTTCACTATATTTCAATTGCAGGTTACAAAGTTTTACCCCCAGAAATTATGAGTAAAATTCAATCTATAACAGATTTTATGAATGATGTGTTTCCTTTAGTAAGAAGTTGTTCCAATGAAATAATTTGGAGTAAAAATTGAAATGCATATCATCATTTCAATGTATGGATTTTTATCTTTTCACCGATGTACATATATATCCATTACAATTTTTTGAATTAATTATAAATTTTACATTGTAGATATTGCGTTTTGTGCTTCTCCAGATATAGAGTGTAATTTCATATAAGTGGTCATAGTGGATTCATCTTTGTTGTTCTTTTTTAGAAAACAAGTATTGAAATTCATATCAAATATTGTGATAGATCTCACAGATATTTATATTGTGGCTGACATCAGATTTAACTCTACATTATTTTTTTATATTTTTTATAATGTATGAAAAATAATTATCTCTTTCTTTTATGATTGTGACAAATTTGGGTATGCAACACAATGGAATATCATCAAACCCGAACCAGTTGGTAAGCTTTTTTTGTTCCATTCTAGTCATAATTCAATGATTATGAAAAATTGTTTATAATTCATAAGGTTTAGAATGCTGAAGGATGCATCACCACTTTCCCTCAATGCATGTGGAAAGAATTGGGAGATGATCAACAATTGGGTAGATGACTAGCTACTAGTCATCATCCGGTGGGGTTTCAATCCACTACCCCTGCAATTTTTTCACAGATTTTCATCAGATATTTTACATGTTTTGCAAGTGAGTTCTAGTTTTTCGGCATTTTATAATATTCTAGTCCAAATTCAATGATTTCGACAAATTTTTTATAATTCATAAGGTCTACAATGATGAAGGATGTGTCACCACGTTCCCTCAATGCAAGTGGAAAGCATTGGGAGAGGATAAATAATTCGGTGGCTGACTAGATGCTAATCTTCATCTGGTGGGGTTTTAATCCACTTCCCCTGCAATTTTTGGACGGATTTTCACAGGATATTGTACATGTTCAGCAAGGAGATTTAGTTTTTCAGCATTCAATAATGTTATAGTCCTAATTAAATGATTTCGACAAATTTTGAATAATTCATAAGGTTTAGACTGATAAAAGATGTGTCACCACTTCCCCTCAGTGCAAGTGGAATTAATTTGGAGAGGATCAATAATAGGGTAGCTTACTAGCTATTAATCTTCATCTGGTGGGGTTTCAATCCACTGCCCCTGCAAAATTTGGACTGATTTTCACTGGATATTTTACATGTTTTTCAAGTGTGTTCTATTTTCTCATCATTTTAGGAATTATATGCAGTGCATGAGAGAAAATAGAGACATCATTTAATTAATACATCACTTCCCGTGGGCATATTTTCATTCTAGAAGAGAAAGGAACATTGAACACACTGCATTGAATGCAGACATGGCTGGTGAACTCACACAAGGTAAAGTCACATTGAATTCAGGAATCCCTTCAAGTAGGCCTAAATGGGATATCATATTGTGTATCACAATTCTTCAGGTGGAACACATCATCTATGTAAAACCGTCATGCAGGTACCTAAAAATAAAACAGGCACTCTGAGTTTTAACAAGAATTTTAATTTCTACTATTTAAATATAAATAGAAGAAGCAACACTGCATTTTTGTTTTTTTAAATTCTTCTCTAAATTAAAAATTTATAGTCCCTTTTCTAGAAGTGTTTATAACAGATATATGATTCCAAGATTTGAGTCATTTGGACTATCAATTATTGAGATGTCAACTGGAATGATGAAAAAAGCTACTATAAAAACATTTTCTATACATCTCATTATTTATAATTTGGTTTCAATTAATGAAGATATTTTCCACTTATTTTTGTGTATTCTATTTGGTTGTTTCTTATGTATATATTGGAGATGAAGTGTGTGGAATGACAGTGACCTGAGGATTTTTGCTGGTGATTGTACTAGAGCTGGACAGATTTATTTCTTATTGGTACCGGAGCATGCTAGTTTTTGGGTATGCTCTTTAGGTGTGTGTGGTTGAGATCTTAGATCTGAAGGTTGTGGTATGACAATGAATTTAGGTTTTTTGCTAAAGATGGAGTTGGATCACAAGTCATGGGTCATGGGGAATGAATGAGTCACTAGTGCGCACTTGTCTTGGTGTTAGAGCTAACATGCTGGCATGGACGAGCTGGTGCTGAAGAAAACTTGCCAACAAGGGTCACTGATGCTCACTGGTCCCAGATGATAAAGGTTTGAGGTTTCTCTTGGTCAGCGCACGCGATATAGACAGTAAGTGTAGAAGTAGTGGTCGGGTTTGGAAAAGGTTGTTCCTCCTCTAGTTATCATTCCCTATCATCCACTCTCTTATTATTCTCTTTTCAATATCATTTTCCCTATCTTTCTTGTAGTTCAAATGACCCGTCCAAACCCTAATCAGATTTTAGATATTTTAGCTGTTGATTCTTTATGGTAATGGTTCATGAGCCACGATTGTGGTCCATTTTATCTGCCATTGTGTATGGCATTTTAGGTAAGTGGATAATTCTTGGCCATTTTGTGAATAATGCTTAACAATTTTTGGGTTTGGATAAATTTTATTTGTTGATTTGGTGTGTGTAATGCCTCAATGTTATGTTTTTTCTTGACTAATTAATGATTATCATTCCATTACGTGGCTTCATATAGGATGATTGGTCGTTGAATACTTGGTGGGTTCATATGCACGCATGGAATTGTATAATGGTTCCTGTAGAATGATTTCAGTTGATTATTTTATGGTTTTGTGTGGTTTTTGGATTAAATGGTTCAAATATATGTTGGTGCGTATTGTGTTCTGAGTTTTCAATGGTTATTTATGGGTGGGTTATTTCTTGCAGAACACATATGAGTGGCTTTGCTGGACTATCTTTGCCTTTCTTACAGTATGTTTATTTTCTAAACCTCCCCCTATTTCCATTATATTATCATCAATTTCCCAATGCAATGAAACTTAGCGCTACATTATGTCACATATTGATAAATTGATGGTAATTCTTGGTTTAAGATGCAACCCCCATTCCATGTGGTGTGTAAATTCATTATATTCATTTTATTACATTAATCAACTATTTTTCCATTGAATTTTATATTTAGAGTCTGTTCTTATAATACATTTTACAGTGCATGGCTGGTGGTCAAAGATTTAATTAGATAAACTATAATCAAATGTTGATATATACAATGAATTTTCCTTATATTTTGAACCTAAAAGTTTTATTTTTATGTGATTTTAAATTAGTATTGTTTCATCTTCATGAATTATAGTTTATTTTTTTATTTAAAATAAATTATTTAAGGAATTATTTGTATGTTTGTTTCTTTGTTAATATGTGGTTAATATTTACTTTATTAATGGTTAACCATTAGTTTTATTTTCCACATTAATTAAATTTATCACATGACTTTTTATTTGTTTTTGAGAAATTTTATGATACATACTTTTCATTAGCATATTAATGGAGTACTTGTTTGTAGTTGTGTGATGAATTTTGAAGTAATGTTGGACTTCTAATTAGGGTGTGTATAGACTAGGTATGTTTGATTAAATTCATTGTTTTTATGGTATTTTTGAGTAGTGTGCATTTGATGAGTGTTATATTGTTATAGCTACAAAGAATCACATCCAAATTATTTTGATCAAGTGAACAGATTTACTCTTCTAAACAATTTCATCTTTTTTACCGTCCTAATTAGTTTCAATCTTCTTGCTTTTGTATAATATGCATTCATTTTTCCTTTTTAATGTAGATTATCGTGTCTATTTTTTAATAACATGATAGCTTATGTATAATTTATAGATTCAATATGAAATTGATATTCAATATTATTACATTCTAGTAGTTGATGAAATTTATATTCAATATGAATTCAATTACAACCTATACAATGTATGTGTTTTCTTTCAGCCTGTTTTATGATTTTTTCTTAACCTATGTTTACCTCTCCTTGTGTTGCGAGGACCAGGGGAGATAATGGATTTTTTCATGTTTTATGGGTGATGATTTTCTAGAATTTTGATGACACCCTTTCAACATGGAACTTTTTGTTTCTGGATCAACACATGATGAATTATGAGTTTTCATATTCTATATGATTTAATATTGGAAATTAAAAGCTTAATGTTCCCTTGGGAGGCTACTAATTTATTTATTTAGGCACTTTGATTTGGATCTGGACATTTGTCAGTCAAACAGTGCATGTTTACTCAATTGATGAAGCTTGGACTCTTCTGAAGGGGTTAGGGTCTCCTGCTGACTCATAATATGGGGATCTTGCGTCACATAATTACTACTTCATTTCTGCAATCATAAGGCTTTAGCACTAAATTGTGGGAGATCCAGAACTTTGCCTTACAGGGATGGGATGTGCAAGGAGAGTATTATATCATTAATGGGATTCTTCCCTGTTGGTGTTCTTATTTGTAGACTCATCTTGTCTCTCCCGAGTACTGCTCACTACCCAATTGATTTCTATCTTGGAGGCTAAATTTTCATTCCTGGATAGGATAACGTGTTCTTCTATTGATGTTTTTTCTATTTTTTCATTTATCTCCCCATTGAAAATGGTGTAATCATGATACACCTTTGTTCATGTATTGTAACATTTATCTTGTTTAATAAGTTTCTTTTGGCATGACTTGGGTATCCATGTTGTGTCTCAGATTGCTTAAAAAAATTGATATGACCCATGTTTTTGTAATGGTGATATTTTATTACAGGGATCAATATGAATTGTTCATGCTTGCTTGAGATGAAATCTTCCAGGCCGATGTTCAATCCATGTGTCAACATCTTCAAAAATTGAACATGTCACATGTTCATTATTGTACCTCATGGTATATTACCCATCACACGTGGGATATCACTTGGCCATGGCCTGTAAAGTCATGTATATATTTTCACGTTAGTCATGGCCATGTGTTGAATTATGTATAGTCCATGTGTTCATGTAATCATGGATTTAACACATGGCCTCTACAATTCTATTATATTATGTACAATTTTGCACATGGATGTACATCATGGAATGTGCAGGCCATATTTTCAAGCTTATTGTACAATTCTTCACTCATCCATGTTTTGTAATACTCATATTTTAATTTTACTAGAACTAATTTACTTATAAATAATATACCATGATTTAATTGCATTGAACATATTTCTGAATAAGGAATTCAATCCAAAGCACTCTGATTTTAGTCTTTCCAAGCCTGGTTCAACTACAGATATGACCCATGTTTCTAGAACTGTGATGGGGACCTATGAATGTTGTGCTCATGATTTAGAATGGGCTATACAGTGGATAATAAAATTAGTTGTTTCCAAATTTGGTGTCCTATTCATGAATATGATTTTAGTAAGCGGGGTTATTTATAATGTTAGGCCCCTTGACAAGCAGAATCTAATATTATGGGTACCAAGAGTACATTGCAAGTTATTATTTCAAAACAAATTCTAAGTATGCATTTTTAATAAATAAAATTATGTCTTTGAATATTAATTTTCCTTTTTTGCAGCTACTACTTTTGATGACATTCAAAGGAAGTAATACACAAATGCAGGTTTTTTTATATTTTCATTTTTTATGCATTCATTCATTTTTATTTTAGTTTCAATTCATGCATATATTTTTCACAAATTTTTGGTTATTCTCTTTGGTTGTGTGGTTTGGATATTAGAGCTGAAGGATGTGGCATAACATCGGTTCCTCAGTTGTACTGAGATGATTGTATTGATGATATGTCAATGAAGATGATGAATGAAAAATGAACACTCTATGAATATCATGTTTTTTATATTTTCAATTATTTCAATTTTCTACCATTCATTATATTAATTTTCACTAATTTTTGGGTATGTTCTTTGGTTTTGTTTGGTGTAGTTCTTGGACCTGAAGGGTGTGACATAGCATTGAATTGAGGTTCTTCACTAGTACTAGAGATGACTTGATTTGTTGATTCTAATTGCCTACTTTGGGGTGACGAAAGATTTTTGGCAGGGTGATGGGTGATTGATGTCAAGAGACTCTCTTTTTTCATTTTAAGGGGGGTGTGGTGGGGTTTCAGCGGCAACAACATCATATGTGGATCATTGGTTTTTTTGTTTTTTATGACCTTTGTAGTCATCAATCAACTTGTGTTTGTATTGATACATTTTTTATTAAATTTAATTATTAAAATGATTAATTGTTTTCTAAGCCTGAATAAGAGTGAAAATTGTCTTCGGTATGAAAATTAAAACATATAAGAAAGGTAATATAAATTTTTAGAAATAAATGTTAATATAAACAAACAAATATTAATTATTGATATTGGTTATGAAATTTGATAATAATTATACCAACAGATAAATTTGTCATAGAAATCTGTTAGTAATCATTTTGACCAACATATATATTATCTGTTGGTATTATTATAATTGTAACAAAATTATTTTATCTATCACAATAACATTTAGAGACATAGTTTTTACCAACAGTTTAGTGACATGATAATTTTTTTGTTAAAACGTTTTACCAAAAGATAATCCACTTTTACCAACAGATATACCCATGTTGGAAAAATCTATTTATTTTGTAGTGCTAGTTGGATGATAGGGGTGTAGAGTAGGTTATATGCTCACCTATAATGGACTAGTTTCAGGATGTATTTCTAGAATACTTCTAAAGGATTCCAATTGAGAAAGATGTGGATTGTACCATTGGCTTCATATTAGTCAATAATCATATTTCTATTACACCATACATATTGGAAGCATAAGAGAATCTCAAGATCAAGACATAAATATAAGATTTTATGGATAATGGGTTCATCCATCAATGAAAATTTCCTTTGGGCTCCTCATTGTTTTAACATAAGGGGGATAGGAATATGAACTTTTGTGTTGACTATAAAAGTTGAACTAGATTACTATGAAGATCCACACACATCCATATATCAACAATGTTTTGACCATTTTAGGGGAGATTATTTATTTTCCGATATAGATATGATATTAGGGTATCACCTGTTAAGATTTTAACTTCTGATATATCGAATACTACTTTCAAAAGTAGGTATGGTTCTTATCATTTCTTCATAATGTTTTTTTGGATAAAGAATGATCCAATATAGATTATGGCCTTGATGACAATGACATTACATCCATACATGGACCAGTTTTTGGTAGTATTTGTGGATGAAATCATGTTCTACTTCATGACACATGATTATTATTACTAACATCATAACATTGTGTAAATTACAGATAGTGAGAATTGGTAATACGGAAATCTATTTTAGCTCACATTTTGGGAATGATCAGGTACACTTATTAGGCCACATCATCTCAAAGGAAGGTGTTTCTATGGACATATAGAAATATCAAGTAGTGGTTTCCTAGAATCAACCAATTTATGTATTTCATATCCATAGATTCATGGGTTTATCTAGTCATTATTATAGTATTCTTCAATACTTCTCCAATATGGTTGTGTGGCCATCGAGCTTTACCAACTCGGGGACAACGTTTGTTTGTTTAGATGAATATGATATTTCATTCTCATATTTGCATATGTTTTCAACAACATCAACAATCATGATCTGAAATGATCATGTTATGGATTATATATTGTATTGTGAAACATTTGGGAAAGGTAATGGATCAATGTTGTTATAGGGTTGGTGAGTTGTGGAGTATGGTTCATAGCAGTTTAGACTACATGAATATAATTACACTACAAAAAACATTATTTTTAAATATTGAATTATGATTTTATGATTTGGTGGAATTATATGTTGGGAGAACTATTAAATTGTATACAGACTAAATGAGCAAGATATATATCATTTCATAGTGATATTCGAATCTTTGTATGCATATAAGGGTTGGGTATGTGAAGTATTCATTTGTTGAGATATAATATACACCATGAAGGGGTAATATTTTGGGTAGTGAATTGATAATGAATTATCCAACTCATGATGTTTTGAAGTACCATGTTTAGTAGAAAATTCAGGATTTATTAGATTATATGCATGTTGTAGTTCGTGAAATTTAGTAGAACATGGTTATCTTATCAGTTTTAGTAGAGTCAAAAATTTTGATATGGATAATAAATATGAAATATAAGGATTCAAAATGTTTACCCTAGAGGGAAATCCATAAATATAGGGAGCCATCTTCTAATGGGAGATTAGATGAGGTGGAGATCACCTGTATTGGGAATCACTTTGTTGTGCCTATAAGAATGGGAAATTAGTTGATGCATTATTTTCATGAACTAATGTAGGCGGTTTGTTCAATTGAAACCAAATTTTATTGGGACCTACATAGAAATTTTTTTGTAGAAGATCATGAAAAAATGATTGTTTATTTCTAGAAATGATGCTAAAAATATCATCAGGTGAAATTCAGGTATCATATACCTCATTGTTTTCTACAGTCATTACAGATTCTATTGTATATTTTGGATGTCATAACCATGGAATTTTAGTGGGCCCCAAGGAATCCTTGGAATATTGAATCTATTTGGGTGGTTGTAGACATTTTGATGAAGGCGGAACATTTAATTAATATATGTGAAACCTTCTTAGTGTAGGATTTGGGAGAACTGTATTTTCATTAGATAGTACGTCTCCATGGGGTGACAAAATATTTTTTTAGATCATGCTTTTTATTTTACATTCCTTCTAAGGAATGTATTTCAGAATGTACATGGTATGCTCTTTTTTATTAAGGATTTCCACATGCAGATAAATGGGTAGTTATAGTGTACTAAATAGGTTCTTGTGGATATATTTTGAGTGTTTCTTATAGAACTCATATTGTTTAGATAAGATAACCTCGAACTACTAGAGCTCACCAATAACAAAAATTATTATGAAACAATAAATTTGTAACCATAAATGGTTTTATATAATAGGGTATATTGAATACCTATATATTGGATGGAGGTCGGGGAGATTGAGTAGTAGGTATAAATTTTCATGGTGTATATTTTAGATCATGTTTAACTGAATCTGAAATATTTGGCTACGAATATATTTAGATATAAGTCATATATTATTAGATTTCAAAGACCCCTACAGTTTATAGAGGTTGTTTCTATATTATGTTCAGTTTCTTATAGATTATGTCATTATATGATATAGAGATTGGGAAAATCGGTTCCCATATTCATTGGACGATTTGAGGTAATACAGAAAATTGGGATGCTTTTATACCAATTACATCTTCCTCAAAGATATAGTCATGTGAATTCTATTTTATATTTATCACAACTACATACGTATCACCTCGACCCTTATCATGATATTGTGTTTGATGATGTTTATTTTGATATATATACCTCCACTGAAGAGAATCTATTATATGTGATTGATTGGGTCGAGAATTTTTTATGGGATAAGATCATGCGAATATTTCTTATATTGCAGAAACAAGGTCATGTGTAGAATGAAACATGGGAATGGAATGTAGTTGTGTGTAATTAGTAGCCTCACCATTTTTAATTTA
Organism: Viscum album; assembly: GCA_963277665.1. Lineage (NCBI taxonomy): Eukaryota > Viridiplantae > Streptophyta > Magnoliopsida > Santalales > Viscaceae > Viscum > Viscum album. The sequence continues at coordinate 18,566,904 of OY728129.1, read as the reverse complement.
AATGATCGAGATGCTTGGGATTGAATCTCAAGGATGAGAAATTATTCTGTGGAGATATTGTAAGATTTCATCCATTTCTGGAGTACTCTCACAATCACTTTCATGTAATGTTATTTCAATTGTTGAGTAATTTTAATCTGTGTTTTACCTTGGGGTATGTTTTGGTGTATAAATGATAAAAATAGATTGAATTTGGTGGATCATGGTTCATAAATGATTTTCCCTAACCATGTGGCATATCCCAACAAACCATGAAACCCTTAACATAGGGGTATTTTGTTGTTGTAACATAGTTTTCAAAACCATTCACCCCATTACGATTCACCAATAACCACTATAAATGAAGAACAAGGTTTTGGTGTATTATTATTGGAATTCGTGTTCCTATTCCCATGAAATCTTATACATGAATTTAAAAAACAAAAAAATAGTTTTCAATTTATTTAAACCCCTATATATAAAAAAATCAACCCCCATTATACTCTAGATGTAATTTTATGATATTAGGGGTCTATACTATAATTAAAATATCTATCAACCTATGTTTGTGGTTATTCATAGCCCATATTGAAGATCTACAACAATCCTCGTAAGATTATATCATCCTTATTGATTTCATATTCATATTACATTATTTTCCCATTCATTATAGTTGTTTTAATCATATTCTGATAAGATCTATATCTAGTATTGTGGATCAAGATCTAGATTTTAATCATATTTATTTATCGGATTGTGATTTAAGGTGTTAAATATTTATCTTGTACTACGTCATTGTGCAGCTCAAATTTTGGGTATTTCCATTGGTGATCATTATTAATCAAACATTAGGTCGGTGGTCTATAATAAAATCCAAATGTATTTATATAAATAATGTGTATTTAATTTTATAATTTCTATTTTATGTTTAGAAGTTGTTTTATTTATTAAATTAATTATTTTAGTGACTGAATTTGGTGAATTAATTAACTAAGAAGATGTGAAGTTAGGGATTTTGGGAATTATAGATTGAGATAATTAATTGTATAATTAATTAATATATATTTATATTTGAGAATAGAGATAATTAATTATAGAATTAAATATTTGATATTGAGATTTCAGAATCTAGATAATTAGTAATAAAATAAATTATGAATTATTAAAATATAATTTGGAAATTAATAAATTGATTTTGAGATTTTGAGTGTGTCGAATTTTATTAACTAGTTGATTAAAGAATTAATGGGATTGACAAACATAATTAATTGGATATTTAATTAAGAGTATTTATGTGATAAACTAATTTTTGAATAGGTAATGGAATTGGTGTGGTAATTGAATTGTTGAATTAATTAGTAGAATTGATGTGATTGATAAATTATTGAATTAGTTTATATGTTTAATTTTATTAATTAATAGTAAAATTAATTAATATTATTGATTTCATTAATTAGTTTCTGAATTAATTAATGATATTTATGTGATTAGTTATCTTTTGAATCTACAATTATAATTGTAGGGTTTGACAAACTGTTTAATTAGTAATGGGATTGATGTTGATAATTAATTGTTTAATTAATCATGTATTAATAAATTGTTACATAGTCATTTTATTTTGATGTAATGAGTGGTAACGTGGTCTCTTTGTTCAGAAATAACGAATGTAAACATTGTCATTCTAATGTGTGAAGTATACATGAAAATAGGGGATTTCATGTCTGAATTTATGTATTGTGTATTGTTTAATTTATTTTGATAATTAATGAATGACAAAAATGAAATTATTAGACATGAAATTCTTTTTTAATTATTATAATCTAGCATGGGGAAATGTTGAAATTTAGATACTACTATTTATGGAAACTGCGGGTTTTGTGGTTAAGTAATTATTAGATAATGATGTGTTATATATCTATATATGTATTGTAATTTTTTATTTATAAAAATATATACATAATTATATAACATCATATTGTTTTACGCATGGTTGGTGGTGGTGTATTAATTTGTACTAACACAATACTTGGGATGCCTGATTGGTAACCAAAAAAATTTCATGGTTGCAAGACAGTATAAAGAAGATTCCTTTTATTAGAGGCTGGGTAGGGATAAATCATGGTTGAGGGAACCATATGTGTTTTGGGATTTTTAAAAAGTATTCATTTTCTTTACATTTTCTTTTTCATTTTTACACATTGAATTTACATTAACATGACACATTTATTTCCATATTTGGTATTATATCTTTAGTTTTTGAAATTATGTGACATTTTCATCTTCCTAATTATCGATATACATTTGGTTATTGTTTATTTATGTTACAATATTTTTTTACTATAAAAAATATGGAATAATCTACCAATGTCTTATATTATGCCCCCACTATATATCAGTGGCCAATCTCAATTGGGGATTTGTGAAGGAGGTCACGTAGCGAACTAGATCAGGGTACTAGTGTGTGGCCCTCTGTTCTAGATATTCCAAAAGATTTCATTCATTAAAAAAAATATAATATTATTCATTATAATATATGAAATTTTATAGAATAAAAAAAACCCAATCATACATGCATGTCATACTAGAGAAATGAATCATATCGCTACATAGAAGAGTTAATCCACGTATACACAACTGAAACTTTTATTTTTTTTCCAATGGTTCAATGGGTAAGAAAAATAATAATTCAATTATATATCTATATATAATGAAAAAAATTAATTAGATAAATAAATAAATTATATTAAATAATTCATTATATATATATATATATCCATTTTTAGGGGTGATAGAAATGAATCACATCATAATGTAGAGGTTGTAATCAACATATAAACTATGTGGGATGTTTTCATTTCTACAATGGATGTAAAATGAGACGAAAAAGGGATGTATGATAATGATGAAAACATTTAAATATATGTAAATAACAATGATATTATTTTAGATACGTTTTATGTGAAATTAAGGAGGTTGTAGAATATTTAAAATGAAATAGAATGGTAAAAAATAATCCTTCTCCTAAGAAAACATATTTTCAATACACCATTAGCAACACATATTTTTTATTTTTGGAAAACAAGGAATTGTAGTATATAAGGAATGAATCAAGGGAGACACTTTTGTGAGGATTGGAATATCATGATTTCTCAGAGGATGTTAGAAAGATAGGATACGAGGTCACCTTTGAATGCAAGTGTATGGGAATTATATAAATTTCATAATGTAAAAAATTAATATAAATTAATATTTATATAATAATAAAATTAAATTTAGGTTTTTTTGGAATGGATAATGATGAGATAAAATGACCATCACAAATAATATTTTGACCTGTCAATATGTTGTTTTCATGTTTTTCTCTTTTTTATCCCCTGTTAACCATTTTGATGATTACATTGACATCAAAATTAATTAACTATGATATTCAAGAAATATAAAATAGAACAAGAAGTGGACAATAAATATAATGGGATATATTTAATTTAATATATCAAATAGTCATTCCATAATATCATATATCTTTTAAATTTTTTTAATTAAATAAATTTTAATATAAAAAAAAATTTATTTCGTTTTAAAAATTATTCATATAATTTGACCTTACAAAAATTTATTTTTCAATAGAATTAAAATATACGACTTCTACACATCCTTCATATTTTATTTCGAAATATAAGATTTTTGGTACTCTCTAACTCACCATGGAAATATAAATTTACACTTTTTGAAATAATTGAATTAATATTTATACTTACTAAAAAATAAATATTCAATCAATGTGTAAATTGTTTTATTAATTATATAAAAATTAATTATTATAAGTAAATTACCCTGACAAAAATAATTTATAAAAGCATTGTGGATAAAAATAGACACATATTTAATTATTTTATTATCATTTTTTATAAGAAACATATCAAAATAATAATAATAATAATAATTAGGGTGTTATAAAGGCATAATTATGTTATTTTTAACAAGAATTAGGTAATTTACCCATCCTGGGGAGAAACATATTGTGTATAATTACATTTAATAAACTAAAAAAGGTACCAAGATACCTAATTTATATAATTTAATTGAATATGTGTTATTAATTTTTTGAGTCTAAATTTATTTAACTGGTAAAAAATAATTTATTATAGAAAGGAAAATGAAATTATTTTTTTTATAAAAATGTGTTTTTGTCCCTTAAATTTACCAATAAAAATTATTTGTATCATCTTGAATCATATGTAATTACATAAATATATTTTGTTATCTATGTCTTATGTTCCATTAAGACCTCAATATATTAATGAATAACATTATATAAATAAATTCAATAAATATTTTTAAAAATAATAAATCATTTATAATATTAAATGTAAAATCTATCATTTTTCAATACCAAAACATCCACCATAACATAAAATTGAAATGATTATTTCAAAAATGAATTTCATTTTTTATAATCAAAATTTATAAATTTATAAATGTTTTTCATAAATCGATTATATAATATAATTAGTTCAACATGAAAAAAACTGTTACATTTTTCTTTAAAAAACATAATATCATTATAATTTTTATAACTATATAAAATAAAATTCACGAATATTATTAAGAAATGAAATTGATTTACTATTAATAATTTTTTTATAACCATCTTTATTATTTAAATAGCATACCCATACTTTTATTAATTATTTTAAAAAGTGGGGATATTATAACGCTATTGAATTTTTTTTCCAAAATTAGTTCTTTGATCATATTTGTTGTACTATGAAACCATGAAGTGAAAAATCACCTCATTCATTAACACTTTCTCTTTATGCAAATGTATCTCAATTGATTTTCCTCAAAACAATATTCCTACCAACTAAAATACCTTCAAGATGAAAACACGAGACACATATAAACCATATTTCACTAATAAGTAATGTGAATTTTTTTATGTATCTTAGATAAACATAGAGGAAAATTAATTTAGAATGAAACTGATATGATATTTTCCAATATTTATTATGGTCTAATAAGCTATAAACAGAAATTTTTTTTTTACCAAAACACATGAATGTTGAATATAGAGAACATTATATAAAATATGATTACCTATCATGAAATAATGATCATTCTTTTTTATTCATATGATTTTTATTAATGGTTATAATCATCCTCAAATGTTCTTTGATCATCTTCATCATATAAACAATTTTGGATAACATCTCTATTCCTAACATATACTATTCAACATCTTAATTCCAACAAGATTGAGTGTGACAACGCAACCTATATAATTCCTCAAAATAACTAATAAATAAAATGGAATTAAAATTATATTTTGATAAAATTGGGATGATTTTATACCAATTACCTCTTCCTCAAAGATATAGTCATGTGAATTATATTTTATATTTATCACAACTACATATGTATCACCTCGACCCTTATCATGAGATTGTGGTTGATGATGTTTATTTTGATATATATACCTCCACTGAAGAGAATCTATTATATGTGATTGATTGGGTCGAGAATTTTTTATGGGATAAGATCATGCGAATATTTCTTATATTGTAGAAACAAGGGCATGTGTAGAATGAAACATGGGAATGGAATGTAGTTGTGTGTAATTAGTAGCCTCACCATTTTTACTCTAAATGATCGAGATGCTTGGGATTGAATCTCAAGGATGAGAAATTATACTGTGGAGATATTGTAAGATTTCATCCATTTCTGGAGTACTCTCACAATCACTTTCATGTAATGTTATTTCAATTGTTGAGTAATTTTAATTTGTTTTTTACCTTGGGGTATGTTTTGGTGTATAAATGATAAAAATAGATGGAATTTGGTGGCTCATGGTTCATAAATGATTTTCACTAACCATGTGGCATATCCCAACAAACCATGCAACCCTTAACATAGGGGTATTTTGTTGTTGTAACATAGTTTTCCAAACCATTCACCCCATTAGGATTCACCAATAACCACTATAAATGAAGAACAAGGTTTTGGTGTATTATTATTGGAATTCGTGTTCCTATGCCCATGAAATCTTATACATGAATTTAAAAAACAAAAAAATAGTTTTCAATTTATTTAAACACCTATATATAAAAAAATCAACCCCCATTAGACTGTAGATGTAATTTTATGATATTAGGGGTCCCTACTATAATTAAAATATCTATCAACCTATGTTTGTGGTTATTCATAGCCTAGATTGAAGATCTACACCAATCCTCATAAGATTATATCATCCTTATTGATTTCATATTCATATTACATTATTTTCCCATTCACTATAGTTGTTTTCATCATATTCTGATAAGATCTATATCTAGTATTGTGGATCAAGATCTAGATTTTAATCATATTTATTTATCGGACTGTGATTTAAGGTGTTAAATATTTATCTTGTACTACGTCATTGTGCAGCTCAAATTTTGTGTATTTCCATTGGTGATCATACTTAATCAAACATTAGGTCGGTGGTCTATAATAAAATCCAAATGTATTTATATAAATAATGTGTATTTAATTTTATAATTTCTATTTTATGTTTAGAAGTTGTTTTATTTGTTAAATTAATTATTTTAGTGACTGAATTTGGTGAATTAATTAACTAAGAAGATGTGAAGTTAGGGATTTTGGGAATTATAGATTGAGATAATTAATTGTATAATTAATTAATATATATTTATATTTGAGAATAGAGATAATTAATTATAGAATTAAATATTTGATATTGAGATTTTAGAATCTAGATAATTAGTAATAAAATAAATTATGAATTATTAAAATATAGTTTGGAAATTAATAAATTGATTTTGAGATTTTGAGTGTATAGAATTTTATTAACTAGTTGATTAAAGAATTAATGGGACTGACAAACATAATTAATTGGATATTTAATTAAGAGGATTTATGTGATAAACTAATTTTTGAATAGGTAATGGAATTGGTGTGGTAATTGAATTGTTGAATTAATTAGTAGAATTGATGTGATTGATAAATTATTGAATTAGTTTATATATTTAATTTTATTAATTAATAGTAAAATTAATTAATATTATTGATTTCATTATTTGGTTTCTGAATTAATTAATGATATTGATGTGATTAGTTATCTTTTGAATCTACAATTATAATTGTAGGGTTTGAAAAATTGTTTAATTAGTAATGGGATTGATGTTGATAATTTATTTTTTAATTAATCATGTATTAATAAATTGTTACATAGTCATTTTATTTTGATGTAATGAGTGGTAACGTGGTCTCTTAGTTCAGAAATAACGAATGTAAACATTTTCATTCTAATGTGTGAAGTATACATTAAAATAGAGGAATTCATGTCTGAATTTATGTATTGTGTATTGTTTTATTTATTTTGATAATTAACGAATGAAAAAAATGAAATTATTAGACATGAAATTCCTTTTCAATGTTTATAATCTAGCATGGGGAAATGTTGAAATTGAGATACTACTATTTATGGAAACTGCACGTTTTGTGGTTAAGTAATTATTAGATAATAATGTGTTATATATCTATATATGTATTGTAATTTTTTATTTATAAAAATATATACATAATTATATAACATCATATTGTTTTACGCATGGTTGGTGGTGGTGTATTAATTTGTACTAACACAATACTTGGCATGCCTGATTGGTAACCAAAAAAATTTGATGGTTGCAAGACAGAATAAAGAAGATTCCTTTTATTAGAGGCTGAGTAGGGATAAATCATGGTTGAGGGAACCATATGTGTTTTGGGATTTTTAAAAAGTATTCATTTTCTTTACATTTTATTTTTCATTTTTACACATTGAATTTACATTAACATGACACATTTATTTCCATATTTGGTATTATATCTTTAGTTTTTGAAATTATGTGACATTGTCATCTTTTTAATTATCGATATACATTTGGTTATTGTTTATTTATGTTACAATATTTTTTTACTATGAAAAATATTGAATATTCTACCCATGTCTTATATTATGCCCCCACTATATATCAGTAGCCAATCTCAATTGGGGATTTGTGAAGGTCACGTAGCGAACTAGATCAGGGTACTAGTGTGTGGCCCTCTGTTCTGGATATTCCAAAAGATTTCATTCATTAAAAAATATATATAATATTATTCATTATAATATATAAAATTTTTATAGAATAAAAAAAACACAATCATACATGCAGGTCATACTAGAGAAATGAATCACATCGCAACATAGAAGAGTTAATCCACGTATACACAACTAAAACTTTTATTATTTTTCCAATGGTTGAATGGGTAAGAAAAATAATAATTCAATTATATATATATATATAATTAAAAAAATTATTTAGATAAATAAATATATTATATTAAATAATTCATTATATATATATATATATATATATCCATTTTTAGGGGTGATAGAAATGAATCACATCATAATGTATAGGTTGTAATCAACATATAAACTATGTGGGATGTTTTCATTTCTATAATGGATGGAAAATGAGACGAAAAAGGGATGTATGATAATGATGAAAACATTTAAATATATGTAAATAGCAATGATATTATTTTAGATACGTTTTATGTGAAATTAAGGATGTTGTAGAATATTTAAAATGAAATAGAATGGTAAAAAATAATCCTTCTCCTATGAAAACATATTTTCAATACACCATTAGCAACACATGTATTTTATTTTGGAAAAACAAGGAATTGTATTATATAAGGAATTAATCTAGGGAGACTCTTTTGTGAGGATTGGAAAATCATGATTTATCAGATGATGTTAGAAAGATAGGATACGAGGTCACCTTGGAATGAAAGTGTATGGGAATTCTATAAATTTCATAATGTAAAAAATTAATATAAATTAATATTTATATAATAATAAAATTAAATTTAGGTTTTTTTCGATTGGATAATGATGAGATAAAATGACCATCACAAATAATATTTTGACCTGTCAATATGTTGTTTTCATGTTTTTCTCTTTTTTATCCCCTGTTAACCCTTTTGATGATTACATTGACATCAAAATTAATTAACTATGAGATTCAAGAAATATAAAATAAAACAAGAAGTAGACAATAAATATAATGGGATATATTTAATTTAACATATCAAACAGTCACTCCCTAATATCATATATCTTTTATATTTTTTTTAATTAAATAAATTTTAATATAAAAATAAATTTATTTCATTTTAAAAATTATTCATATAATTTGACCATACAAAAATTTATTTTTCAATAGAATTAAAATATACGACTTTTACACATCCTTCATATTTTATTTTGATCTATAAGATTTTTGGTACTCTCTAACTCACCTTGGAAATATAAATTTACACTTTTTGAAATAATTGAATTAATATTTATACTTACTAAAAAATAAATATTCAATCAATGTGTAAATTGTTTTATTAATTATATAAAAATTAATTATTATAAGTAAATTACCCTTACAAAAATAATTTATAAAAGCATTGTGGATAAAAATAGACACATATTTAATTATTTTATTATCATGTTTGATAAGAAACATATCAAAATAAAAATAATAATAATAATTAGGGTGTTATAAAGGCATAATTATGTTATTTTTAACAGGAATTAGGTAATTTACCCATCCTGGGGAGAAACATATTGTGTACAATTACATTTAATAAACTAAAAAAGGTACCAAGATACCTAATTTATATAATTTAATTGAATATGTGTTATTCATTTAATGAGTCTAAAGTTATTTAACTGGTGAAAATTAATTTATTATAGAAAGGAAAATGAAATTATTTTTTTTATAAAAATGTGTTTTTGTCACTTAAATTTACCTATAAAAATTATTTGTATCATCTTGAATCGTATGTAATTACATAAATATATTTTGTTATATATATCTTATGTTCCATTAAGACCTCAATATATTAATGAATAACATTATATAAATAAATTCAATGAATATTTTAAAAAATAATAAATCATTTATACTATTAAATGTAAAATCTATCATTTTTGAATACCAAAACATCCACCATAACATAAAATTGAAATTATTATTTCAAAAATGGATTTCATTTTTTATAATCAGCATTTATAAATTTATAAATGTTTTTCATAAATCGATTATATAATATAATTAGTTCAACATGAACAAAACTGTTACATTTTTCTTTAAAAAACATAATATCATTATAATTTTTATAACTATATAAAATATAATTCATGAATATTATTAAGAAATGAAATTGATTTACTATTAAAATTTTTTTTATAACCATCTTTATTATTTAAATAGCATACCCATACTTTTATTAATTATTTTAAAAAGTAGGGATATTATAACACTATTGATTTTTATTTCCAAAATTAGTTCTTTGATCATATTTGTTGTACTAAGAAACCATAAAGTGAAAAATCACCTCATTCATTATCACTTCCTCTTTATGTAAATGTATCTCAATTTATTTTCCTCAAAACAATTTTCCTACCAACTAAAATACCTTCAAGATGAAAACACGAGACACATATAAACCATATTTCACTAATAAGTAATGTTAATTTTTTTATGTATCTTAGATAAACATAGAGGAAAATTCATTTAGAATGAAACTGATATGATATTGTCCAATATTTATTATGGTCTAATGTGCTACAAACAGAAATTTCAATTTTAACCAAAACACATGAATGTTGAATATAGAGAACATTATATAAAACATGATTACCTATCATGAAATAATGATCATTCTTTTTTATTCATATGATTTTTATTAATGGTTATAATCTTCCTCAAATGTTCTTTGATTATCTTCAACATATAAACAATTTTGTATAACATCTCTATTCCTAACATATACTATTCAACATCTTAATTCCAACAAGATTGAGTGTGACAATGCAACCTATATAATTCCTCAAAATAACTAATAAATAAAATGGAATTAAAATTATATTTTGATAAAATTAATCAAATTAAATATTTAGATCCCAATTCCCTAGTAATAAATTGAATAATGATAAAGTATATCTTCCATTGAAATAATTGTTTTCTCGAATAGTATAACATTATGATGATGAAAGAAAATGGTAAAATTTAATTACGTACACAATTAATTCTATCAAACTAAAAAAAATATATGTAAACTAATGAAAATAATATGATACAATTAGTAGTGGAAACCCACGTAACTAATCAATTTCATTAAGGTACAATTGATATATCCAATCCAAATTCATATAATATTTAGTGGAATAGAAATGTAAATAATTTTTTTGTTTATTAACAATAATATGAATTGAATAATTAAATCATGATTTCTTTGGTGATCCCAACAAAAAATCGAAGGATATATTTTCTCTATTAAACATTAGAACATGGAAATAATTAAGCATCCCATTAACTTAATTTTTTCATTAAACTATTGAGAGTTAAATTATTTTATAGAAAACTCAATACTATATTTAATCATTACATACCAATAATATAACTCCATATCGATTCAATATAATATTTTTATTTTGGCATGAAAATAATAGCGAGTTAGGGCATTATCTCAATAATTCAACTTTTAACAAGTAGTTAGCTGATACACACAATAGATTCTAAATTCTCAAAAAACCATTATTTTCAATATCAAATTGTTGAATCTTTCAATTCTTCACCACATAAATCATTAAATTTAATTCATTAGAATTAATTTATCCATTTTAATTTCAATATAAAAATGTAGAATGCACAACATCTTAGAGAAAAATGAATGTTCATATATACATAATTTCATGGTTACAATTCCCTATATGTTTTACCAAAGGATAATCTCTCGAAAAAATGAGGGATAATTATACATAAATAATTAAGATCGTAAAATAGCTACATTATTAACACTTCTTAGATAGAAACAAGTCTTCTAGTTATATTCCTTAATCATTTATTACAATCATATTTGTCCTATGGTAATCACTTTCTATGTGATTATATACACCAATAATTTATGTTAACTATATATTTTAAATATTAAACCAAATGATAAATTTATCAAAAAATTTATGGGAAAAAATCATAAGAACATGATCCTGATCATATGTAGGATAATAAAAATAATTTGGTTATAATTTAGGATAACTATAAGAAATTATATGATCATTATAAATAATAATGTTACCAAAACTGATCAAAGAACAATTCATGATAAATTAAATTTATCCATTTTCATTTTGGAAGGGGTAAAACAATATAATTAAGAAAATTTTAATTTATATCATTTATAAATAAATAACACTAATTTATCTAGATGAATATAACTTCCTCTGAATTAATAATTTAAGAGGTATTGATAACTACACAATGTTTTCAACAAAATGACAGTAATAACCTACTAATCTAGTAAAATAGTGAATCTATCTAAAATTTTTAAGTATTTTAAATTATCCATCAACAATATTTTTTCATGTTAAAGTATTATGAAATATATTGTAACAATATTTTATAAATGATAAATCAAATACCATCAAAAATAAAAAATTTATTAAATTCTGGATAACTTATTTTCTCAAAACATTTTATAAATAGTCATTGTTTTACATTCATGGTCATCTTTAGGTTTAGAATATGAAAATATATAATCAATACAAAATTAAAAAAATTATGATTTGTCATGGTAAACTCTATTCCTATGATCCATGATTACATTAATTTAATTGGAATTTGTAATATATATTACTATAAACTCATAAAGAATTAATCTAGCCTAAAACACATTGTTCAATATAATTTTCTCCAACATTTTCAAATAATGGTACCATGGCCGGAGATAAATATTCAGAAAATTTTATTCTCCCTAGATCTGAAAATGAAACTATTGTTATCTGGAAAAAGATAACGGTTCTTAATATTAATGTAATTAAATCCTCCATGTTCAATTAAAAACCTAATTGAACCATCATTCATTTTAGTTAATAAAATAATACTATATAATGTTGATGTTATGGGATAAATGAATACATTATATAAAAACAATTTTCATATTTTTTCAAATAAATATAATATAATCCAATAGTTCCATAATTGGGTAGTGAAATTAGGGAATCATGAGGAAATGTGTCAATAGTTACTAAATCTCATACTGAAGAATTTCTATATGGATATCATTAAGAAATACATCCATGTATTCATTTACTATATTCTTTGAATTATTCTATGTAATTTCATTTCAATGAATATTTAATTTTAATTTTACTCCATTATCTTATCATGTTCTCCGAATTGTGTTATTTAATCAATGGTATGAAATAATTTACGAAATATATCATAACTATGAAATATATCATAACATGATTTATTAAAATCCACTTCAATCATATATTAAAATCCAATACATTTATGGATGTTTCAATAAAATTTATATCAAATACCATCCTATTATTAATAATAGAAATATTTTTATAATTAATAATTTCATAAATAATTACCTATAAATATTTCAATAATTTTTTTTAATTTTATGATGTTTTATTACAATTTATAAAAAAATTACTATTAATGATTGAATTCCATGATCTCGACCAAATCAAGGTATCATCATCATATGAATATTCAAGTGTCTTACCAATCACCACATCATAAAAAAGATGAATATCAACCATAGTTGTATAAAATATATGGGAAAACTATTTTTAGTTGGTTGATGATGATTTATTCCCAATGAAAATTCTTTTTGACAGATGTGATAATAATTACAAAACATGTTGAATTTAAAATAAATTACCTTTTTATGACTATAAATTACCCAAAATATATATTATTTATGAAAATTTCCATTTTTTTCACAGGGCCTATTAACTAACATAATACACAGTTAACACTATCCATAGTATATCTACATATCACTTATCATTTTTATAAACTCATGTAACATGATGTGGACATACATACATATTTATCCATTGAATACTACCCCATTCCCTTCCACCATGACATTTTCATGCTCTATTCACCATAAGAAATCTATTTTTTATCAATCTTTATCATAACATTCTCAATATAATAAAAAATATATTGTTAATATTTAAATTATTTTTTGGAATGTTTTATGCTAAATAAGGATTAAATAATGAGTAAAATCAATAAAAATTTGTTCGATGATATGGAATAAAACACATTTCATACCTAAAAATTCATGCATAATTGTATTCTTATATTGGAACTAAAGATTCCTATTTCCTCAATATAAATAGTGGTTTCTCTATCTAGATTAAAAAAATAGATGTAAATAATTCTCCCAAAAATTATTCATAAATTTTTTCCTATCCTTAGATTTATGATGTTCACTCTCACTGGTATTATTATACAATGACAGTAACTAATCATCATAATTAAAATATGAAATCATAAAATTCATGTTTTAAAATTATAAACCTCAGTGAAAAAACATATCTTTTCTAGAGCATTGATACATCATTTTGATACCACTTCATCTCATGTACCAATAAATTCTAGAGGGTTCCATTTCATAAAATACTAAATTAATGACATGATATTTAATAGTAAATATTTTTCCTCTCAAACACAGTTTCCATCACAATTTATATGATGGATCAACAAATACATCACAAGGGGAAATGACTCAGTTCCTGTCACACCTGGTTTTTTATGTCTTTGTATTGATCCGGTCCATTGGAAATCCCAACCATATTCCTTGGTATTTTGTGAGATAAATCATTATTTTTAAGTTTCATATACGTATAATCACCCAAATTTGGATTCCCCATTGTTTGTTTAGCAGTTTTTGAAGAAATGGTGGTTACTTCATGATTTGGGCCAACAGTGAGCCCATTTGCAGTTTTAAAAACCGAAATTTTTTCATTTATAACTCTTTGTTTTTCATCCTTTTTCACCCATTAAACTTCCCACATGTCCTATAATGACATATTAGAACTTCCGTATCCTTTTTTACCCCATATAAAATTATAATCATGGGTAATTGGGGTTACTTATTTAGGTATTGGGCCATCCCATGGGCCCATTTCCTGTTAAGAAAAATTCTTTTATTTTATATCATTTTAATTTTTTTATATTTTTTGGTGACTACACCTCCCCCACAAATCCAATAACTCTATCCCAACCCTCATAATCGATTTACCCTGTTTGGAGCTCATATGGGTCGCAGATTAGGGAGAAAGTTCTCAGGATATCTCAAATTGGCCAGAATTGATAAGTTAAAGTGTTTTACACATAACTCATTCAATTCGTTCTATTGTTCAAAAAAAAATTATTTACCTGGTTATTACAGTCCTTAAGAGACTCTACATGAAGATTCACCCCATTATCTTTTCTCTAGGGATGCAGATCTAATGGAATACAAAACGTTTTCTTGTGGAAAAGGTGAGATTACATCTCCTTTATCCTCCCTCTTCTTCCTCATTTCATTGTTTCTTGGTTTTATAATCTCCCCTAGTCATGATAAACCAAGGGTTATATAATACCATGGTTTTTTATGGATTTTAAATCAATTTAGGTCTGGTCTTCATAGTTTTTGGGTTTATAAACCGGCGATGGCTGATTTCGAGTGTGCGTTTTCGTTACGTCATGGATTTGAGGCAGGATGTCCCTTGCACAAGCCTTTAACATTTAAGTTTCATCATTTTAATTATATTATATCATTATTAATATAATATATGCTGTTTTGAAACTTTGTATCTAAAGGTTTTGTTTGCAAATTATGTTTTATGACTTATTTTGTTAAAAATATAGTTGTTTTGGTATAAATGTGCACTCCTCTTGTTTGATAAATTATTCCATGAGCTTTCGCACATGGCATATGGTATTTTGAATATTTCTCAGTATGTTGAATAAATTTATGGCATGATAGTTGTGTTTTATCCCTTTTTAAGTTATTAACAGAAGTTGTTTTGTTAAAGAGTGCTTTCCCTGTGTTCGATAAATTGCCTGGTTGGCTTTTATGTGTCTAGTTCAATTTAAAATAATTTATTTGGATTTTTAAATATATTGGAAGTAGGTATGAACATAATTTTTGGATCCTTTTATGGCTTTAAAATTTGGATTTTGATTTACAAACTGTTTTTTTTGTTTACAACATGTTTTGGCCCGAGTTGCTGAAAAATGGTATGTTTCACATTATTATAAAAATGTTTGTTTATTGAATATGTAAAAAAAGTTTTTTAAGGGATTTTTGAATGTGATTTTATTCTTTATATGGTGTTTATACACCTACTTAATAAAATTTAAATGCATAACTTCATCAATCAATAGTTTTGAGAAAATGTTTAAAGGTATGTTTGGTCATCCCTAAAAATGAAGGAGTGTTTTACTTGTATATTCCATGTTGTGAAATTGGGATTATTTTATGGTCCATGAAATGATTTTTATTAAATGTTTTTAGGGATCAAAAATATGATTTGGTATGGTTTTTATGTGTGTATATAATTTAAATTGTGTTTTTGAATGGGTTTTATGTGAAAATCGTAAATATACTTCATGAAATTGTTTTATGAAAATATTTAGCAGTTTGTTGATCCGTGTAAGAAATGTGAAGCAATTTTATGGTATTTTTTTGTTTTTATGACTTATTAATGTAATCTTGATGTGAAATGTGTATTTTATAATATGTGTAACTTTATTGAGCACTAATGGGAATCCCGAGTATCTAGGTGGGAGACGTGTACTAGTATGCTAGAGATTCTATTGGGTTTGGCCCCTGTTTCACATAGTATGTTAAAAAATGACAACACTAACTAAAATATGATTATGATGATGATTTGGGACCACTATTTTATTGGTATGTTCCCTACTAGTGGATCGTGCATGAGAACAGATATTTATTTTGGTTACTTTCACTGAGATACGAGGTACCTGGAGCTCACTACTTACTAGTAACAAGGGGTGTTCCCATGACTTGTGATCATTGGATCTTTTTTAGTCACCGATGGAATACAGTGTGTTTGGTTTTTAAATTCAATAGTTTGTGTTCTTTATTTAAAAGTTTAAATTTTTTAAAGCATCCATCATTAAGAAAATTTCATTTTGAGGTTGCACCTCTTTAAAAAATTATTACTTGCATTTTTGGTTTATAAAACATGAATGTTTTTTTATAACTATTTTACCATGGAACATAATTTAAAAAACATAATTTTATATCTTTTATTTAAAACATGAAATTGATGTTTTTTTTATTTTAATGGAATTGCATTGGGAATAGAATATCGGGCTAACCTGTCAAGGTTTAATACTCACGCATATAGTCTTCTTCTTTTTTTATCCCTTCTGTACGTTTCAGATTGAGTTCGATCTCCTTGGGCGATGTTTAATCATTGTGTTGGAGAGTGACCAGATGTTTCACATGGAGTTAGTTGGATATTGGGATTGTTCAGTTGGGTTTTTGGTTTTTTTCTACTTTTAGTTTCTTTTACAAATAATGATTACTTCATTGATTATATAAATTAATTTTGAGCTGTATGTTTATTTCTGTTGTTTGTTTGATTGTTTATGTATAGGAGAAATCGTTCCCTTGTGTACTCTATTAATTCCCTCGGTGCTTGTCTCTATCATGAAAGGATCGGGAATGCCTCTTGGGACTTTTCACGAGCTGGCCTGGGTGACCTGTTCAGGGTCGACTCAGACTGGTTCATGACAAAATGGTACGAATGTGGGTCAGATCTTAGAAGACCTTTATTTTTGGAGTGCCCTTTTTATTTTTTGGGATGTCAAGGTAGATGGAGTATGATTTTTGGGACTTGAGGGGTAAGGGAAAGAAGAGTTTTGTGATCTCTTTGTCATTCTAATCCTCAGGTTCCCATGGGATGTCCGGTTTTATTAGTGTCCTTTGTTCTTGTTGATTGTTTGGTGTTGGGATATGACAAGGGGAGTCTGACTAATGGCCTCAGTGAGCTCGCAGATCCTGGAAAGCCATGTGTATATATATAATGGTCCTAATAAGTCTCTATATGTTGGTATTGTGTTTTACGTATGGCTTCCAACCATATGGTCAAGTCACCCACTGACAATAGTTCCCTTTTTTTGGGACTCTTGAACCTTTCTTTAATTCTGAATTTTTGTTTTTAAAATCCATGTGTGAGAATTTTGTAAATGTGTTTTAAAGTATAGATTAGATTTTTAAAATTTAAATAGGGGGTTTTGAAAAATTAAATACATGAATGGTTTTGGAAGGTTGTGGTTTGTGAAAAAAATGGATGGAAGTGGAAATGATTTAATAGGATTAGATTATCCATAATCTAAACATGTGGTTTGTTGGAATAAATTGTTTTGAAATTGTGAATCATTTTAAAGAGATTCTGGAACTTTGTTTTAAATGTGGTATTTTTGGATGTTAAAATGTTTTTGAATAGGATAAATTAGATTTAGAAATTTGTTTTGATAGGTTGGTGTTTTCCTAGAAAGGGTATTGGTCCCAATGGTCCTCAGATTATAAAAATATACCTTGCTGAATTTTAATAAAATGGGACTGGGTTGTTTTGAGTGGCTTAGTTATTTTAAAAGTTGTTAAAAATGAAAAGGAGTAGGTTTTTATGAAAATGGTTCTTCATGAACGGTGGTTTTTTTGTGAAATATGAAAAGGGATTTTGACTTGGTGAATGGTGTTCCTTTTGAAGGTAAATGATTTTTGGAATGATGTTGTTTTGTTTTAGCCATTGGAGCTTTCATGGGTGCTCAGAAGCATGGTTTTATTTATATCTCGATGTATGGACTATATGGCATGGTGGTTGTGCGCCTGGGGTGGCATGGAAATGTGCATATGGGTGAGACTTGATGAAACACCATTGGTGAATGTGGAAACCCCCCAAAGTAGTTTGTTTTTCAAAAGTGTTTTGAGATGAACAATTTTATCCTTTTTTTTATAAAGCAATGGATATGTGGCTAGTTTTTTTCTATGTCTTATAAGAGTTATTTATTCAGTAATCTTCCTTGTGATCAAGATTTCATACTCTTGTTGTATCATGAGATGAGATCTTGTTGGTGGCTCAATTTTGGAGTAATTTTCATTAGGTTTCTAAAGATGTGTTTTATGTTGTGATGTGTCCATGGATAGTTCTCCATTGGAAATATTTCCTTCTAATCAATCTAAGGATTCATTTCAAATGTTAAATACACCTCATTTGATGATTCCTCAACCAGTTTGTTGGAAAATAGATCTATTTGTGATGTATTAAAAGTGCTTCTAGGTCTTGATAATTATTTTGGAAAGAGTAGTTGTGTTCGGTGATGTTGATGTGTTTATCTGTCTTCCTTGTCCATTATTCCCCTCATTCAGAGTGAGACAATATTTTTATATGAATCTATGAGTTCTTATTTAGATGATGGTGTTTTGTGGAGCATGTAAGTTTTTTTGAGCGGTGAAATCCTTAGAACCCTAACTATGGTGCAGTAGATGTTTCCAGAATCAGGGCTCCAGCCATAGGCCTCGAAGTGATGCTTTTCACATTGTCAGGAAATCTCCATAGGTATAGGGAGCATGAACAACATCCTATCTCCAACATTGTGGTATGGTAGTTTCTATTTATCTATCTTGGTTCCTCATTACTATGAATTTCCTTTAGTCATAACACGGGTGCTGGAATCACCCATCACATAGTGTCTATGGTTATGCCTTCATGGATGTGGGTTTTCAATCAATGCCCCTGTGTGGACCCCTTGTGAAAATCAGCTGTAGTATTGGTGTTACCTAATATAGGTGGAGAGTTTTTGGTAGTTTCTTTATTTCTTTTAAGGTTTCAGTGTCCGAATTATTGGGACCCTTCCATCCCCTACCCGAGTGGTGGGGATCCAGATCCATGCTGAAAGCCATGGTCCAGTTCTTATGAACTCCGTTCGGGAGTTGGTGGTTTAGATGTCCATGTTGTAACCATATTTTCTTGGTGTTTTAGGTTTTTGTAGGAGAGTTTTTTTGGGATTGTGTGAGTGAGGCCCAATTCTATCTCATGTTGAATTCTTGTCTGTTCGTTGCTAGTTGGTTTCTAATGGTGGGGAGACCCACCATGGGTCTTATGGATTTTCATCCTAATAACTTTTCTAGTGCTAGTTGTTTCTTAATGGTGGGGAGTCCATTATGGAATCCCCTAGAATATATGGTTTTTGTGAGTGATCTTTGGTTTGGTTCATGGTTGGGCTCATTGGGAGAAGGCCCGACAATCGGGTTCTTGGCTTGGTTGTGGAGGTGGTGGCTTTATCTTTCCGTTGATTCTCCGGACATGGTTGTGAGTTGTGTTTTGTTTGGGCAATAGTATTAATTATCATTGTGGGTGATTGGTATTTCCATGTATTTAGAGGAATTATTATGTTTTTATTTAATCATTAGGTGTTGATTTTTTCATCCGGAAAGAGTTATGGATTCCCGGGGGCGGAAAGCATTAATGGTGCGGAGAATTGCAACACCCCGTTTTTTTGTCTTTATATTGATCTGGTCCATTGGAAATCCCAATACATTACATTGGTATTTTGTAAGATTGATCATGAGTTTTTAAGTTTTATATATGTCTAATCACCCAAATTTGGGTTCCCCATTGTTTGTTTATGAGTTTTTGAAGAACGGGTGGTTACTTCATGATTTGGGTCAACCATGAGCCCATTTCTAGTTTTTAAAAAAGAACTTGTTTCTTTTATAAATAAATTTTTTCATCCTTTTTCACCCATTAAACTTTTCACTTGTCCTATACTGACATATTAAAACATAAATAGCCTTTTTTACCCCATATAAATTAATAAGCATGGTGAATTGGGGTTACTTATTTTGGTATTGGGCCATCCCATGGGTCCATTTCATGTAAAAAAAATTCGTTTCTTTTATATAATTTTCATTTTTTGACCTTTTTTTGTGATTACACCTCCCCCGCGAAGCCAATAACTCTATCCCATCCCTCATAATCGATTTACCCTCTTTGGAGCTTGTATGGGTCAGAGATTAGGGAGAAAGTTCTCAGGATATCTCAAATCACCTAGAATTGATAAGGTAAATCATTTTACACATAAATCATTCAATTAATTCTATTTTTCAAAAAAATATTCTTTACCTAGTTATTCCAGACCATTAGAGACTCTACATGAAGTTTCACCCCATTAAATTTTCTCTAGGGGGAAGATATAATGGAATACAAAAATATTTCTTGTGGAAAAGGTGAGATTCCATATCCTTAATCCTCCATCTTCTTCCTCCTTTCATTTTTTCTTGGTTTTATAATCTCCCCTAGTAATGATAAACCTAGAGTTCTATTATACCATGGTTTTTTAAGGAGTTTAAATTAATTTATTTCTGGTCTTCATAGTTTTAGGGTTTATAAACCCGTGAAGGGTGATTTCAGGTGTGCGTTTCCGTTACGCCAAGGATTTGAGGTAGGATGTCCCTTTCACAAGACTTTATATTTTATGTTTCATAATTTTAATTCAATTATATCCTTATTTATATAATATATTCTGTTGAGAAACTTTGGATCTAACGATTTTGTTTTTAAATTATGATTTATGAATTATTTTGTTAAAAATATAGTTGTTTTGGTATAAATGTGCACTCCTCTTATTTGATAAAATATTCCATGAGATTTCGCACTTAGCTTATGGTATTTTGAATATTTATTAGTATTTAGAATAAAAATATGGCATGAATGTTGTGTTTTATCCCTTTTTAAGTGCTTAACATATGTTTTTTTGTTAAAGAGTTCATGTCATGTGTTCGATAAATTGCCCGGTTGGGTTTTATGTGTCTAGTGTAATTTAAAATATTATTTTTGGATTTTTAAATATATTTGAAGTAGGTATGAAATTTTTTTGGATCCTGTTTTGACTTTCAAATTTGGATTTTTTTTACAAACAATTGTTTTTTTTGTTTACAACATGTTTTGGCCCGAGTTGCCGAGAAATGGTCTGTTTCACATTATTATAAAAATGTTTGTGTTTTGAATATGTAACCAAAGTGTTTTAAGGGATTTATGAATGTTATTTTATTTTGTAATTGGTGTTTATACACCTCCTTAATAAAATTTAAATGCATATCATCGCCAGACATTAGTTTTTAGAAAATGTTTAATGGCCTGTTTGGCCATTCCTAAAAATGAAGGAGTGTTTTACTTGTATATACCATGTTGTGAAATTGGGATTATTTTATGTTCCATGAAATGATTTTATTAAAGGTTTTTAGGGCAGAAATATATGATTTGGTATGGTTTTTATGTGTTTTTATAATTGAAATTGTGTTTTTGAATGAGTTTTATGTGCAAATCCTAAATAATCTTCATGAAATTGTTTTACAAAAATATTTAGCAGTTTTTTTATTTGTGTATGAAATGTGAAGAAATTTTATAGTATTTTTGTGTTTTTATTGTTTGGGAATGTAATTTTGATTTGAAATGTGTATTTGATAATATGTGTAACTTGATTGAGCACTAATAATAATCCCGAGTATCTAGGTGGGTGGACGTGTACTAATGTGCTAGTAATTCTGTGGGGTTTGGCCCCTGTTTCACGTAGCATGTTTAAAAATGACAACTCTACCTAAAATATGATGATGATGATTTTTGGGGGCCACTAGGTTATGGGTATGTTCCCTACTAGTGGCTTGTGCACGAGAACATATATTAATTATGGTTACTTTCACTGAGATATGAGGTACCTGAGGCTCCCAAATGACTACTACTTAGTGGTGTTCCCATGACATGTGCTCATTGGATCTTCTTTACTCACCATCAAAATATGGTGTGATTGGTTGGTAAATTCAGTAGTGTGTGTTACTTATTTAAATGTGTACAATCTTTAAAGCAGTGCTTATTAAAAAAATTCATTTTGAAGTTGCACCTCTTTGAAAATTTTTTACTTGCATTTATGGTTTATAAAACATGAATGTTTTTTCCTGATAACTATTATACCATGGAACAACATTTGAAAAACATAATTTTATATCTTTTATTTAAAACATGAAATTGATTTTTCATTTATTTTAATGGAATTTCATTGGGAATAGAATATCTGGCTAACCTGCTAAAGTTTAATACTCACACCCATAGTCATCATCTTTTTTATCCCATCTGTAGGTTTCATCTTGAGTTCGATTGCCTTGGGAGATGTTTGATCATTGTGTTGGAGAGTGAACAGAAGATTCACATGGAGTTAGTTGTATATCGGGATTGTTCAGTTGAGTTGTTGTTTTTGTTCTACTTTTAGTTTCTTGTACAAATAATGTTTACTTCAATGTATATATAAATTCATTTTGAGCTGTCTGTTTAAATCCGTTTGTTTGATTGTTTATGTATGGGAAAAATAATTCCCTTGTGTACTCAATTGATTCCCTTGGTTCTTGTCGCCATCCTGGGAGGATCGGTAACGCCTCTTGAGACTTGTGGTGAGATGGCCTGGGTGACTGGTTCAGGTTCGACTCAGACTGGTTCATGACAAAATGGTATCAAAGGGGGTCAGATCATAGCAGACCTTTCTTTTTAGACCACCCTTTTTATTTTTTGGGATGTCAAGGTAGATGGAGTAGGATTTTTGGGACATGAGGGGTAATGTCAAGAATAGTGTCACGGTCTCTTTGTCGTTCTAATCCTCAGGTTTCCATGGGAAGCCCAGTTTTATTAGTGTCCTTTGTTCTTGTTGATTGTTTGGTGTTGGGATATGACAAGGGGAGTCTGCCTAATGGCCTCTGTGAGCTTGCAAAGCCTGGAAAGCCATGTGGAGCTGTATAATGGTCCTAATAAGTCACTCTGTGTTGGTTTTGTGTTTTACGTATGGCTGCCAACCATATGGTCATGTCACCCACCGATAATAGTTCCCTTTTTGGGTCTCTTGAACCTTTCTTGAATTCTGAATTTTTTTTAATATCCATGTGTGGTAATTTTGGAAATGGGTTTTAACTTAGGGATTAGATTCTGAAAAGTGAAAAAGGGGGTTTTCTAAAATTAAATACAAGAATGGTTTTGGAAGGGTGTGTTTTGTGAAAAAAAAAATGGAGGGTAGTGGAAATGATTTCACAGGATTGGGTTATCCATATTATAAACTTGTGGTCTGTTAGAATAAATTTTTTTGAAATTGTGAATCATTTTAAGGTGATTTTAAATCACTATTTTGAATGTGGTATTTTGGTATGTAAAAAAGTTTTTGAATCGGATAAATTATTTTTGGAAATTGGTTTTGATCCGTTGGTGTTTTCCTAGAATGGGTATTGGTCTCAACGGTCCTCGGATTATAAAAATATACATTGCTGAATTTCAAAAAAATGGGAAGGGGTTGTTTGGAGTGGCTTAGTTATTTTAAAAATTTTTAAAAATGAAAAGTAGTAGGTTTTTATGAAAACTGTTCTTAATGAATTGTGGGTTTTTTTGTGAAATATGAAAAGGGTTTTTGACTTGGTGGTTGTTGTTCCTTTTGAAGGTAAATTATTTTTATAATGATGTTGTTTTGTTTTAGCCTTTGGTGCTTTCATGGGTGCTCGCATGAATGGTTTTATTTATATCTGGAAGGATGGCCTATATGGCATGGTGGTTGGGTGCCTGGGGTGGCATGGAAATGTGCATATGGGTGAGGATTGATGAAACACCATTGGTGAATGTGGAAACCCACCAAGTTAGTTTGTTTTTCAAATGTGTTTTGAGCTGAAACATTTTGGCATTTTTTATAAACAAATGGTTATGTGGTTAGTTTTTTTCTATGTATTATAAGAGTTGTTTATACAGTAAGCTTCCTTTTTATATAGAATTCATACTCCAGTTGTATCTTGAGATGATATCTTCTTGGTGGATCATTTTTGGAGTAATTTTCATTGGGTTTCTAAAGATGTGTTTGATGTTGTGATGTGGACATGGTTAGTTCTCCATTGTAAATATTTCCAACTGATCAATCTATGGATTCATTTCCAATGTTAAATCCACCTCATTTGATGATGCCTCAACCAGTTTTTTGGAATAGAGAACTGTTTGGGATGTACTAAAAGTGCTTCAAGTTCGTGATAATTGTTTTGGAAAGAGCAGTTGTGTTCGATGATGTTGATGTGTTTATCTGTATTCCTTGTCCATTCTGCCCCTCATTCAGATTGAGACAAAATTTTGATATGAATATATGAGTTCATATTTAGATGATGGTGTTTTTTGATCCTGTGAGTTTTTTTAGCGGTGTAATCCTTAGAACCCTGACTGCGGTGCAGTAGATGATTCAAGAATCAGGGATCCAGCCATAGGCCCAAGAGTGAAGCTTTTCACGTAGTCAGGAAATCTACATAGGTATGGGGAGGTTGACCCGGCTCCTATCTCAAACATTGTGTTATGGTAGTTTCTATTTATCTATCGTGGTTCCTCATTACTATGAATTTCTCTTAGTCATAACAAGGGTGGTGGAATTACCCCTCACATAGTGTCTATGGTTATGCCTTCATGGATGTGGGTTTTCAATCAATGTCCATGTCTGGGCCCCCTGTGAAAATAAGGTGTAGTATTGGTGTTACCTATTTGTATGTGGTGTGTTTTGGGTAGTTTCTTTATTTCTTTTATGGTTTCAGTGTCTGAATTATTGGACCCCTTCCCTCCCATCCCCGAGTGATGGGGGTCCAGATCCTTGCTGAAAGTCATGGACCAGTTCTTGTGTTCTCTGTTCAAGAGTAGGTGGTTTATATGTCCATTTTGTAACCATATTAACATGGTGTTTTAGGTTATTGTATGATAGTTTTTTTGGGCTTGTGTGAGTGAGGCCCAATTCTAGCTCATGTTGAATTCTTGTCTATTCATTGCTATTTGGTTTCTAATGGTGGGGAGACCCGCCATGAGTCTCATGGATTTTCATCCTAATAACTTTTCTAGTGCTAGTTGTATCTTAATGGTGGGAATTCTATTCTGGAATCCCATGGAATATTTGGTTTTTTTTGTGTGAACTTTGGTTTGGTTGATGGTTGGGTTCATTGAGAGAAGGCCCGACAATCGGGTTCTTGCTTGGTTGTCGAGGTGGTGGCTTCATCTTTCCATTGATTCTCCGGACATGGTTGTGAGTAGTGTTTTATTTGGGAAAGAGTATTAAGTATCATTGTGGGTGATTGATATTTCATTTTATGTAGAGGAATGATTATGTTTTTATGTAATCATTAGCTATTGATTTTTTCAGCTGGAAAGTTTTATGGATTTCCGGGGGCGGAAAGCTTTAATGGTGCGGAAAATTGTCACACCCGGTTTTTTTGTCATTATTTTGATCTGGTCCATTGGAAATCCCAATACATTACATTGTTATTTGTTAATATTGATCATTAGTTTTTAAGTTTCATATATGTCTAATAACCCAAATTTGGGTTCCCCATTGCTTGTTTAGGAGTTTTTGAAGAAAGGGTTGTTACTTCATGATTTGGGCCAACCATGAGCCCATTTCCAGTTTTAAAAAAATAATTTGTTTCTATTATAAATTTATTTTTCAGCCTTTTACACCTAATAAACTTCCCACTTGTCCTATACTGACATATTAAAACATACATAGCATTTTTTACCCCATAGAAATTTATAATCATGGTGAATTGGGGTTAGTTATTTAGGTGTTGGGCCATCCCATGGGCCCATTTCCTTTTTTTTAAAAAAATTCATTTTTTATATATTTTTCATTTCTTAATATGTTTCGGTTATTCCACCACCCCCACAAATCCAATAACTCTATCCGCACCCTCATAATCGATTTACCCTCTTTGGAGATCATATGGGTCAAGGATTAGTGGGAATGTTCTCACGATATCTCAAATCGCCCAGAATTTATAATGTAAATTGTTTTACACATAACGCATTCAATTTGTCCTCTATTTCCAAAAAATTTTCTTTACCTGGTTCTTCCAGACCTTTAGAGTCTCTAAATGAAGTTTCATTCCATTACCTTTTCTCTAGGGGTTCAGATCTAATGGAATATGAAATGTTTTCTTGCGGAAAAGGCGAGATTACATCTCCTTTATCCTCCCTCTTCTTCCTCCTTTCAATTTTTCTGGGTTTTATAATCTCCCATAGACATGATGGACCTAGGGTTATGTGATACCATGGGTTTTTATGGATTTTATATTAATTTAGGTATGATCTTTATAGTTTTAGGGTTTATAAACTAGCGACATGTGATTTCGGTTGTGCGTTTCCATTACAAAAAGGATTTGAGGTATGATGTCCATTGCACAAGCCTTTATCATTTATTTTTCATCATTTTAATTATATTATATAATTATATATATGATATGTTCTGTTTTTAAACTTTGGCTCTAATGGTTTCGTTTGCAAATTGTGTTTTATGACTTATTTTGTTAAAAATATAGTTCGTTTGGTATTAATGTGCACTCTTCTTGTTTGATGTATTATTCCATGAGCTTTTGCACATGGAATATTGTTTTTTGAATATTTCTTAGTAGCATGAATTAAATTATGGAATTAAAGTGATTTTTATCCCTTTTTAAGTGCCTATCATAAGTTGTTTTTTAAAGAGTGAATGACATGTGTTCAATAAATTGCCCAATTGGGTTTTATGTGTCTAGTGCAATTTAAAATAATTTTTCTGGATTTTTATATATATTGGAAGCATGTAATAAAATTATTTTTGGCCCGAGTTGCCAAAAAATGGTATGTTTCAAAATCATATGAAAATGTTTGTGGTTTGAATATGTCATCTAAGAGTTTTAAGGGATTTATGGGTGCGGATTTATTCTTGAAATGGTGTTGACACACCTCTTTAATAAAATTTAAATGCATAACTTTTTCAAATGTTAGTTTTTAGAAAAATTTTAAAGGCCATTTTTGTCCTTTCCCAAAAATGAAGAACTATTTTACTTGTATATACCATGTTGGGCAATTGGGATTATTTTATGGTCCATCAAATGATTTTATTAAATTTTTTTAGGGCTTCCAAATATTATTCGGTATGATTTTTATGTGTGTTTGAAATTGAAAGAGTGTTTTTGAATGAGTTTTATGTGAAAATCCTAAATACACTTCTTGAAATTGTTTTATGAAAATATTTCGCAGTTTGTTGATTCGTGTAAGAAATGTGAAGAAATTTTAAGGTCAATTTTTGTTATTATGTTTTGGGAATGGAATTTATATGTGAAATTTGTATTTGATAATATGTGTAACTTGATTGAGCACTAAATGGAATCTCGAGTATCTAGGTGGGAGGACATGTACTAGTATGCTAGTGATTCTGTGGGGTTTGGCCCCTATTTCACGTAGCAAGTTTGATGATGACAACACTAACTAAACAATGATTATGATGATTATTGTGGACCACTAGGTTAGGGGTATGTTCCCTACTAGTGGCATGTGAATGATAACATATATTTATTATGGTTACTTTCACCGATATACGAGGTACCTGGGGCTCACAACTGACTAGTACCTAGGGGTGTTCCCAAGACTTGTGCTCATTTAATATTTTGAAGTCACTTTCGGCATACAATGTGTTTTGTTGGTAAATTCATTAGTGTGTTTTATTTATTTAAAATTGTACAATCTTTAATGCATCCCTAATTAAAAAAAATCATTTTAAAGTTGCACCTCTTTGAAAAAATTTTACTTGCATTTTTGGATTATAAAACATGAATGTTTTTTCTGATAACTATTATAGAATGGAACATCATTTGAAAAACACACTTTTATATCTTGTATTTTAGACATGAAATTGATGTTTTTTATATTTTAAAGGAAGTGCATTGGGAATAGAATATCAGGCTAACCTACTGTGTTTTAATCCTCATGCCTATAGTCTTCTTCTTTTTTTACACCTTGTGCATGTTTCAGCTTGAGTTCGATCGCCTTCGGCGACATTTGATCATTGTGTTGGAGAGTGAACAGAAGTTTCACATGGATTTAGTTGGATATCATGATTGTTCATTTGAGTTATTGGTATAGTTATACTTTAAGTTTCTTGTAAAAATAATGTTTACTTCAATGTTAATATAAATTCATTTTGGGTTGTCCATTTATTTCCGATGTTTGTTTGATTGTTTCTATATGGGCGAAATCATTCCTTTGTGTACTCTATTGATGCCCTTTGTTCTTGTCGCCATCCCAGGAGGATCGGGAACGCCTCATGGGAGTTGTTGCGAGCTGGCATGGGTGACTGGTTCAGGGTCGACACAGGCTGGTTTGTGACAGTTCCTATTCCAATCATTCTAAGATTCATATTTAGTTTTTATTTTCTTCATGATACCTTACAAAATTTGGTTCCCCATATTAAAAATGGGAAAAAATTATAATCATACATTTATTTTGTGAAGTAAAATGTTAATATTCAACTTATATATATCATTGAACATACCCAAAATGTTCCATCACCAAATTTTGTACTATTAGAAGTACTCTAATCTCATGATTTAATTAAAATATTTATTTATTATTAACTATAAGGAACAATCCATAAAACATTTCAAAATCATATTTTTTAGTTAAGATTTCAGTTTCACACACACATATATAATCCATAGAGTTTAATGATTT
Organism: Viscum album; assembly: GCA_963277665.1. NCBI lineage: Eukaryota > Viridiplantae > Streptophyta > Magnoliopsida > Santalales > Viscaceae > Viscum > Viscum album. The sequence goes on along the minus strand of OY728129.1, from coordinate 18,537,476 downwards.
AGTGAATTAGGTAATAATACATACAATATGAAAACATATATTAAAAAATGTATTCCATATCAATATCAACATTATATACTATAAAAATATATTAAAATGAAATATCTTTTTATTCATGAAAATTATTCATTTCATTCAGCGTGATTTCATTTTTCCTCTCAATTATCATTAAATCATATGAAAAAAATTATAAATGATGGATGGCAATAATATAATAGTAATACATAAAAAAGTATTAAATATTTTAGTTTATTGATATACATAAAGATCATACTACTTATAAATTTATCAAAATATTTTTTGAGAATATGAAATTAATTATATTGACATAAAAAATAACAAAAAAAATTCAAAATGAAATTCTTTTCAACAAATAAAAAGGAAATATAAACACACCCTATAAAAAATTATAATATTAATCATAACCCAAGTAATAAATAGTTAGTGACCCATTAAATAAATTGGTGAAATATCCATAGTTCACGGCACATTTCTTCCACTGATGTAAAGACACATTATCCTTTACATTGTGGATATATAATGGGAAAAACCATCATATCGGACATATCAATCTCAACTAACAAGTATGTTAGTTGGATCCCACCCATAATATATGTTGTATTCGAAAAACTTTAAAAATATATGTCTCAATACCATATCCTGAAATGAAATATTATTATTGAACCTTTCAATTATTAAAAAACAAAAAAATTATTTTGAACTAATATGAAAATAAACGTTGGATATTCAAATATCTTTTCTATTTGAAAACAAATTTTTAAAAAATAAATACCATGATAAAATGGAATAATGATTTTTATTTGAAGAAAATATAAGTAATTACACATGAATAAAAAGATTATATAATAGTTTTTTGTTGGATAATCCATTATTGTCTTGTAAATTATAATAAAAAATTTATTTTTTTGTTAACTAAATGAAGGAAACATTATTTATAGAAAATAAAAAATTAGATTAGTTTAGGAAAAAAATTTCAAAATGAAATCAACACACATAAATTTCCCATTATTATTATTTTCAATTTATATAAATGTATATAAAAAACATTCCTACGAATATTATCAAAAGAATTAAAATATTTATAGAATGAATCAATAAAATAATTAAATATTAGGTTTTAATGTTAAATGTATCTTACGTTGAATCTGATTCATCACATATGATCTCTATAATCTCGAATAATAAAATTAATATAATTATGAAAATTCCTATTTCACATTTCTTGATCATTAATATTTTATTATTTGTTTATTTCATTTATTTCCATTTTTTATTTATTATAAAATCAATTAATTTTAGATCATATATTTTAGAAATGTAAGATGATAATCCCAAAACCGATTCGGTATGATAACCATGGTCAAATGGTTTATTTGTATATTGAATTATGATTTATAATAATAAAATATGATTAAATTTTAGACATTTAATAAAATTTATAATTATCCATTGAACAAGTACAAGAGAAAGGAATCACATCACTTTGTGGATGTCGTAATACACATGTAGAAAAAATGAATGTATCATATTACAACAGATGGAAGAAAAGAAAAAATTTGATATATTTTATTTCCAGAATATTACTTATTTCAGGACATTATGAATATTTTAAATCCAAAATTATAATCATTCATGTGTGGTTGTGAGGGAAAACATAACAATTTATGGAGGTGGTAATCCATATATACTCATGGGTGACATTTTTGATTCAAATAATATTAAAATAGAGATGAAAAATTTATCTAAAATTTGTTTATATAATCTCATATAATCTATGACAGTAGTGTTATTAATTTTTTCATATTTTATATATATTTAAATGATGTGCAAGAATAAATACACTTGAAATAAATAATGTTGTTTTACACCTTCAGATATTGAGAAATGTTTTTTTTCAAATAAATATAAACCATTCTATGTTTTAAATTACATTAAATATATAGTTTATCTTTGATTACATGTGAAACTAAAGTTATATTTTGTTATAGATATTTTTTTTAAAATGAATCATGACATACTTTGAAAATATAATTATTTAATATTGTAGCTATCACCTAGCCATTGGAAATGAAGGTATGAATTAGATTTACTAAATTATTAAATTATATTGTTTAAATGTGATTAAATATTTTATTTATTGGTCACAAATTATTAATTAATGAAAAAATATATTTCAATTTAAATGAAATATTTTTCTAAGGAACAATTAGTATTCTTCCGAATGCATTATACCACAGTAACAAAATAAATTACATTTTGTTGAATGATAATAAATAAATTTATATAATATATATTCAATAAAATAGTTTACATTTATATTAAATATTTTCTAGAAAAGTGAAAAAAATTAATCAAATTTTAGACATAGAATATATATTGTTTAAAAAATAATTTTTGTCAAAATTTAACCACTTAATTTATAATCAATTGTTACACTAACAAAAAAATTATTACAAAAATTAATTTTTAATTTTTAAATCATAATTTAAAAATGAAAATCAATTAAATTTTTTATTATTTTATAAAAATATAAATATCTTGTTGAATAGTGAATAAATCGTCTTATTATAAACTATAATTTATTTAAATAAATTTATTACATTAATTATAGTGTAATAATATTTTAAATGTAAAAAAATTCTAATAATATATCTATTAATCCAATTTAGTTCATTAAAAAAATAAAATAATTTTTTTTAATAAAAACGTTTTCATCATTATTTTTGGGAAAGCATCTTTTTCATAATGTCTATGAAAGTAATTTTGAATTTCATTTTTCACTTTTTTATGAATTTTGAAAAAATGAATTTTATGATATAAATAATAATTAATTCGATTATATAATTCCTTAAAAAACATTAGTATTATAATGAATAGTTAAAACAAAAAAAATCTTTACTTTATTTAATGTTTAAATTGGTTTAATAAGGTAAAAACTAAAATGATAAGTTGTAAAATGAAAAAAAAATTATAGACCCATTTTATGAACATATTTAGTCAATATAACCATAGTGGTTCTAGATTGGACAATTTTGGAGCCTTCTTGACTGTAAAAACTCAATTTTCACCATTTATAATTTTAAAATTTAATGTGTATCATTTAGATGACATTAAAAGTCCATCCCAACTCCTCTCCCTTTCACACTTCCAAACCCTATTAGTTAATCCATAAAAAACCTGAATAAATTACATTATTCCCTCATCTTATCTTAGAATTATTTATTTATTCATAAAAACCCAAGGAAGTATTTTTCATGAAAAATGAATGAAGTAGTTTGAAATTTAAATAATGTCTCTAACCAGTCATTTTAATTTTTTAACTTGACATTAATTTGTTTTGTTATTAAAATTCTGAAATAATATCATAAGTAAATTTCATATAATGAGATTTTTTATGTTATGTTCATGACATTAAACTCAATTTTATTGTAAAAAATATCTTATACTCATTGGATTGAGTTGTGGGGGAATTGTAACTTGCACATAGGTTATATACCCAAGATGGAAAAGGCAATAAATAAATTCCATGCGAATGAATAAAACTCAGGATGGTTTAACATTGGAAAATAAAACCACCATAAAAATTTATACCAAAATTAAACAATAGTTAAATTATTAATTATGTATAATTAATACTAAATAATGAATATTTGAAAATATACCATATCATATATTAAAATGAACTGCTGAATCTAAGAACCAAATAACTATAAAGAAGAAGGAAATACCAAAACAATCTCAATATATCCAAAGACACCATCTCTGAAACCCCACAAAAACTCTATTCCCCTACTCCATAATCCATTTTACAATGATTCATGTTGCACCACTAAATAATTGGGACAATTTAAATTTATCTATGACTTGATAAATATTACCATAAAATGAACTAAAGTTCCCAACCAAGGGGGGATTAATAAAACACTCTAGGTTTTCCCCAAATAAATTCTCTACTCAGACCACTAGGATAATTCATGTTAGAACATTTATATAAAAAAAATTATTTAAATATAATAAAACAATATATAATTATTTATATTAAAACCAAGATGTTTCACGCCATAATAGTTTCAAAGGATAAATACCAAATAAAACACCAAACAATTTCACTTTGATTTTTGGTATATCCATTCCATTCTTCATAAACACACCTGCACATGCATTCTCTACTGACAGTTCTATACTCATAATTAGTTTCTCATCCTGCCACTATGTCCTCAAAAAGAGGTCAATCACCTTGTTACAAAATTAAACACTCCACCTGTTATGAATTATAACCATTTTTATAACAATGGTATAAGAACCTCTTTTGAGGTCATGTCTAAATAATGTACTCTCCAAAAACTATGTATTGAAAAAACATTTGAATCCAACCATTTAAATAAATCCATTATTTATTAATATTATTTTCATAAAAACCATTTTAAGTTATTCCAAACCAATCCATATTTTTAAAAAATCATTCTAAAATCTATATAAAATGATATTTTTACAAAAACAAAATTTTCACTATCCTCAAAACATCATTAAGATTGTTTATGAAATGTATTTCACAATAATTTCACAATTAATTTTAGTTAATTTAAAAAACATATAACTATCACTTCATTTTATAATAGGTGGAGTTGAGTGTGAGGCCACCTACCTAAGAAACTATGGTAAAAATCACGTACAAAACAATTTTTCAACAAAACCGGGTTGAATATCAATAAAATAACCAAATATATCAGTAACTATCATCATTATTTGCCCAATAATTTTATAATTTTAATCATAAATCATATAACTATATCCATTGAATTAGATAAATGAATTGATGAGAGGGAAATAGAATTTACCATTGTAAAACAACAATGAATAGATAATTTCAAAGGTATCTAGGTTTCATAAAACCATGATTTTCAAGAAGATAACTCACTAGTATATTAGGAATAGATAAATAGTTATTAAGATGAATATAAATCAATTTAGGGATTATAATAGTGACAAAATTTCAATCTTATAGTTTAAAATGAGTGTGATTCACTAATCTAGGATCTATAATTTTTAGCGTGCATTGTTAGATCACATTGTTAAGAAAAATATTCACCAATTTTGTACTAGTCCCTACCTTAAAAATAACCTCACATTTTATCCCAACACTGATAAGAAAAACACAGAGCCAATTATAAAAAATTATTCTATCTCACTTATGACATCTACTCATAGGATTCTGCTCGGTTTTTCCAAACTGTTCACCTAATAGTGTACTTACTAAGATGCATATGTCAAAATGCCCACAATATCTTATAGGTGATATATGGGTTTCTACAAACTCTACTCTAATAGACACATTTAATAAAGTCTAATAAACATAACAAAGTTGTTCATAATGATCCCAAACATCATCCAAATAGATTAAATAGAAAAAAATAATGAAATCATTACATACATGATGATGATAGAGCTACATTCTCCCAATAATTTTCCTTTACCAAACAGTATAAAACCAGTTTTCCCTTAAATATTTAAGGTCATTTCTCAAACAATTCATTCTCATATTCCTAATATTTCTCCTAAATCATTCCATGTTTCAATAAAATGTTTTATATACATATGAATTTACCATTAAATAATTTTTATTTCCTATAAATAATATACACATGCACATGGAAATTTAGCTTTTAGCAATAGGTCAACACTATTCCATTAAATAACATAGTCTTAATCAGGAGGAAACATTCTCAACTATGTGACATGAATCAAATTATGTAATACATTGGGTAATGGTGTCAATGAAAAAAAGTATCCCACCTCACAAAAAAATCAATTATCTCTAATTTTCATTTATAATAATTCCATAACATGACCTTCTTCCCAAAACAACAATGTTGAAGACATAGTTAGATTCTTCGGAATAGATGATTACTCTCATTAAATAACAACAACCATTAATGATTATCTATATATGATATATGATCACCACGAGCCACTAGGTCTACTAATTAATATTTGATGTATCTTTGACAAGGCTCGAACCAACTATTGATGTTATGCATGTTTCCACTGAACCATGTGGAGAAAAACTGGGATGCCTATAAAATTATTTAATGGGGGTGATATTTATCCTGGAATGATAACTATTTTTATATGGGAAGTTAAATGACAATATTTCCCCTATAATGATCCACCAAAATCCATAACAGAATCTTATATCATGACTTCCAATGTTTTTATCATCATTTCTGATTTCACATTCATATGAGGTTAATATATTATAATCATGGTCAACTATCTCCCAATGCCTTACTATAATGATTTCCAAAAGAGAGATATAATCTGTTTACCTCTATTATATTCTATATAAAATAGTCTTCCATGGCTCCTTAAAACACCATAGATATAGATTTTATACTAGTCCTCCACTATATAATATTAATCAATTTGGGTTAAATGAGGCAACAATGTGAGTTGGTCCACTATCAAAAATATGGAATCCTGTTTCTCAACAATCATGGGAGATCTATTACAAAATACATGGTTATTTACTCGCACATCCAAATAAGAATTGGTATACACTGAAACATTCGTATTGTCCACCAATTTTGTAACTTAACAAGATGACAAGTTATGCATCAAGAATCAAACTCAAAAACATTTATTTTTATAAAGACCAATGAAAATTGTTCTTTCAACACATTATACAGTTTTTTTATTCTAGGATGAACATCCCATAATGAATGGTAATATTACTAAAGATGTTGTTCCTAAAAAACCAAAGTTAAAATTTTCAGATTTTTATACCAAAAAACATAACACCCAACCTATTATTGTCGCATAATATTCATCCATCAATTAATTATCATCCTCATTACAAAAAACCCATCGTGAGTTGATTTATCTTATTTAACTCCCACAACCAACTGTGAAGAAATACAAAATTAGACAAATAAAAATAAAAGTACATCGATAGTCACGTTTTATTTTCATGTAAAATTTTACAGACATCAAAATCATATGATATAATGCCTATTTTTTTCAATGGATCATATGAAATTATTGTTAATGAATATTCCACTAGATTTCTGATAACATGTGTATAAATCATGTCAATATTTATAATTTTTAGATAATCCATCTATATTATTTTTCTCAGATTCAAATACCAATGTGATAAAATATTTTTCAAAAACAAAAGAATTATAGACATTGTTAATTTCTCAAAACATTGTAATGGAATGAGGTATTAAAATCAAGTACAACAGTAACTAAAAAAGAATAAATTATTGTGTAATTATACTCATGAAATAATATATTCATTGAGACATAACTAAAAAATTTATCAACCAACATGATAATACATCCCAACCAATATCGTGGAGAATAAAAATACACAACATACACATGTCTGAATTATAGAAAAATTAAGATTGGTGTTGATGTAAGGTGAACATTTTATAGAAAAAATTAAATCTGGAATTCATCATTTAATTTAAAATCATCTTTTTTCCATTTTAACATTGACTTGTTTGAATATAGTCATGAAAATTCATGAAAAATAATTGGTAAAAATAAACCAAAATAATTAAACAATATATATAAAAGTCATTCATTAGCTATTTTTATGATATAACAACATCTATATTTTCTAGATCAATAGAATGACATATTTGAAATATTATATGGCCATGTAAATGAACTTGTTATATACAAAAATCACACTATGAAAGATTGAATAAAAATTTTTATACTATAACAATCCCAACAATATTTCCTTGTATTTCCCATGATTATACCTTGTTCTTGAATACACCAAATTTTCTTTTACAAACACCACATCAGAATAATCATTATAATTTTGATATATCTGACTCATAAATTCCATAATGATTTTTGTTGCATTTCATGTACTGAAAGGCATAACTACATACTCATAATAGCTATGTATACTCATGAAAGATATATTTATAATATTCACATTTTGAAAAACAAAATTGGTGATATCCTAATCAGATGTAAATTTTTTACATAGACACCTATCTAATCACATTGAAATTCATCATTATCACAACTTCATCAATAAATACAAAAAATTCTCTTTACATAAAGGCTCCACAATCTCTTTTTCTATGGTGAGTTTTATTTTTCAAATAGAAGGAATCATCAAAACATATAAACCCAAATTATTAACAAAATGAGTTGAAATAAATGAATGTGATGCACTGGAATTAGACATTGTATGACTAAGTGGAGAATTCAAATGAATTAAATATCTCACTATCGATGATCCAAATTATTCAAATAACATAAATTTCTCATCCCTATATTAGTACTCTGGAGGGATATTTTGATATTTATTTCCCTATTGATATTTCCATTATTGGCGAGATATGGTATTACCCAATTTACCTTGTCCGTGTCATCTTTGTTGATAAGATATTTTAGGTTGGCCTCATCTTGTCGAAGTATATGATGTATGTGAAATATGAGTGATGTCTCGGGCATCCGACCATGGAGCACCATGATAATAAAACAAAATATTCAACGTCTGTTTCGAATTGTGGAATCATTATAGTGGTTCCATACAATCTCGCATCATGATATTGAATGAACCACATTTAAGACATCCATATTTACTTTTTTGTCTTGAAGGAAGGTTCACAGCTCAAATCATGTAGTTTTGATTCATTCCACTACCCTAGAAATAGATTTCTGAATTTTTATTTTTCCCATAATTATAGTTATACTCATTTTTTGAAGGTATCAAGATACTTCCTCCAGCCAAATTACATGATATTTCCCTTTCATCAAAAATAAACCTATTACACATTATATATAATCTATTATACATAGTAGTGAAATCATTGTAAAAATATCCTATTACAATAGAGATTCAATAACACATGATTTCATGAATTCACTGAAAATAATATTATGTGAAATACAAAATATATTCATAAATTTATGCTACTAATATATCTCTAATATACATTCATTCTTCAATATGAAAAATTACATTGTTCTTCTGATTCTGAACATGTTTTGATGTAAATGTTTGTTGAATAATTATTCAAAATAATCTTAGGATATGAGTTGGTCTAATTTAGCATGAATAGAAAAATTCCACCACATGCGTACATGCTCATTATGAATAGACATATGCATATATAAATTCAACATTTTTAGTGTTCTATTTAAATCATCTATTTGATTCGTCATAGTTAAAAACACAACAACCTTCTCTGGATTTGGTTCATGTGGAAGATAGGTGAATTTTTATCCTTCAATATATTGTAATAATTCACTTTACATGGTTAAACACATCCTCATTATCCAGAGTCGATGAGGAGTTTTTAAATAGATTTAAGCGGCATTTCCAAGACTCAATTGGTTTGATATAAATTCCAAGGGCATAAATTTAATTAGGGGATGGTATTCTATTCAAAAACTAATCCTGCACAGACAAGTATTCTAAAATAAAAAAAATAAAAAAATTATTCATGATGAAAATTTTATAATAATTCAATTATTATCCAAATAGGAGAATAACAAACAATAACATAACGAATATAAAAATACCATATTGATGTTATGTTCTAAAAAACTACACCCTGGATGAAAATACCAAAAAACCCAATGAATCTAAATATACTTACTCAACAACTCCCAATAATCATTAACATCCTACTTCAAAATACATTCCCAATAAGCATGATGCAACAATAAATAATTCTTATAAATTCCCATTACTTATTTCCTATTAAATTATTTCATAAAAGACACAAAAGTTATCAAGAATAGTGTGACTCTGGAAAATCAATAGGTGTTCCAAAATTGACTTCCCTATTGACACCACTATGAAAGAACATGATAGGTAATATATATAGAAACATTTATATAAAAAATTTAAAACATATTAATAGTGTATATAAAACCCAACTTATTTCACAGCATTATATTTTTAATATAATGAAACAAATCTTTATATCATACAATTTAACATTAATTTTTTTCGAGAACATTCCATGATTTATATAAACTCCCTCATATGCATTCTCTATTTTTAGTTCCATACTAATGATATGTTTCCCATCCATCATCTAAGTCACCAAAAAGTGTCCAATATCTTTGTTCCTCAATGACAATCACCCCTTATCAGGGTTATGTTACTTTGTTCCCCACTAGTATATGCCTTTTATTCAGGGTCACGTCAAGAAAATGTACTCATGAAAACCCATTTCTTCCAAAAATATTTTTAAAAAACCATTTCAATAAATAATATTTTAATTCAAAAAAATTACACATAACCTTTTACCATGAAAACAAAATAATCTATTTGTTAAATACATAATTTTTGAAATCCATAAGAATAATAAATTTTCACGAAAAATAGTTTTTTCAATCCACAAATAATCACTAAAGAGTGTTGTAAACATTACTTAAACAAAAATATCATTATTAATTTCAATTGGTTCATAAAATTAGTAACTAAGGGTTAGTTACCATTAATATCATTATAATTTTGACCGTGCATATTTGGGTTTCGTGGTTATGAAGAAATTCCTCCAAATATGTGCCATCCAATTCCTTAAGAATCTCCTCTCATAGTACCCCCACAGGGTTAGAAAAAAAATCCACAAACTATGGAAATGTTCTCTATCTCACATTCTATGTTTACCCATAAGTTTATTCACATTTTTCTGAAGCCATTCACCTAGTTATGTGCTTTCCCATAATATGGAATCCAACTATATATGGTTTTCTATAGTAGTTTCACAGTCATTACTAATCATTATCCCCTCTTGAAACTTAAGAAAATCACGAAAAACATTAAAAATATTTTCCATAACCACCCAAAAATCACCTAAACATATTATATACAAAAAATAAGCAATGAAAGGGTTAATAAATTGAAATGATGGGTGATTAACCTCCTCCCTCCAATTGAAAAAAAACCTTGATCATATGTATGGAATACTACCTCCACACGGACTGAATAATTTAATTTTCCATCATTGTTTCACATAGATAGATATAATAATGTATATAATATTTATATTTGGTATTAATTGTATATGTATATATAATTAATTATAATTTCTTACATATCTTTTTAATTTCCAATATTTAGAGAATTTGTTAACATCATTTCTTATTAGAATATATTAATACCTTGAGAAGTAATGTGATTTCTTTTCAATAAAAGTTTTCATAAAAGATAAGTTCAGTCAATTGAAATAAAAAATGTGATATATATATATAGATATATTAAATAAAAATTATTCTTTACAAAAAATAAAATATTATATTTTCTTTCATTTTTTCCATCATGGAAATGGGAATATTTTTCACATGTACTTGTGGTCTACTGTCTCCGTGAATGGAATATATCAATTAACATTTATATAAATTAATAATTACTATAAATAATTATATAATAAATATATATGATATTTATATCATATATAAAATTATGAATATTAATGAACTTTTTTAATTATACAAGGAATTAAAATCAAAAATCAAAACATAAAGGAAATAAAATGTAGTTGTTTTACGAACAGTGATATTAACAATTTTTTTTAATAAATGGTTTATAAATGATAATTTTTAAATAATATTTGGTATGATATATATATATATAATTATGCCTTTTAATATATTTAAATTATTTGTATATTCATTATAAATTCATTTTAAATGAGAACGATGGACGTTGAGATATACAGTAAGGGATTTATATCTCACATTCTACTTATATGAGTCATGTTCCATATTAAAAATATTTTTAATTTATGTGGGGTATATAATTCACATAAATTTAAAATACTCTAGTTATTCAAAATATTTATTAGCATATCCATTTTTAGGATAACACTTTAATGTTGTTTATGGGGCAACAGTTCCAAAAGAACCCATATATTTTTTATACAATTTTACATCACTAGGAAATTAGTTATGTTTGACCCCAATACTCTTAAATTCAATGTATATACAACTCCATCCCCTTATACATGTTATATCATGATTATACATCTGTTCATGAATTTAAAATTTTCATTTTATTTTATTATTTAATGGGGTATAAAATTCAGAATGTAAAAATATTGAAAGAGATTAATGTTACAATATCAATGTTTATCAGAATTATTTGTTTTTATTCTTTTGATTATAAAATATTATGCTCCATATCATAATAAAATCATGCATTTAATTATAATAATATTATTTTTTATGATAAATTTATTCATTTTGTATTAATTTCTTTATATACACATATGTTCAAGATTCCTTTTATAATGAAATAAATCTTCATTTGATTATTTTTTTTAAATAATTATCATAAAAAATTATTTTTTAAGAAGGTATTTTTTAATTTTTTTTAAAAACAAACTTATTTATTAAATTTATATTTATCCTTCTATTATATTTTCTAAAAAAGAAATTTTATTGTATATTCATGTCTTAGTCTACACAATATAAATTTTTGAATTACCAAAAATGTTGAAACAAACACATTTTACAATGTATACTATATAAACATGTTTTTACACCACCATGAACACTTCATTTTATAAGAATACTTTAAATGGTTACAAGCATATTTTGAAATAAAATTATTTTGAAAATAATTTACTATTTATAAAATAATGTTCTTTTTTAAATGGTTATTTTTCCGATAAATGTTTGAAATGTATTTTTTGATTGCATTATAGGTTAAATATGTTGTTTTCAACAAAATGGATCTTGAATTTTTATATGTTTTAAAACATTATTTCAAAATATAATTGGGTCATTACTAAAAAAATTGAATTTTTTTATAGAATCCATTAAAATATTCCATGTTAATTTCCAAATAATATTATTTCCAAAATTTTAAATTTAAGAAAATGTATTTTTCAATGTGGAAACGATATTTTCCTCATGATATTTTCCAACTGATATTTCAAAATCATTTTCCATATAATATGAAATTTTTGAAGTTATTTATTCTTCAATGGGTAAATAATTAAATGATTTGGCCACTATTTTTTTTAGATAGTTAATGATTATATTTATAGAGTATTTATACAAACCATTTTTATTCATGTGTTTTTCTATAGTGAATGGATTAATTTTTTATGAAACCTGTTTTCTATAAATTAGTTAAAATGTTATGATATGACGATATTTTAATGGTACTAAGTCACACATAGGTTTGGTATTAATTATTTGATGTGTGCGATAAAATATTTCCCTTCGATGAAATGGGTAATTATTATTATGTCACATTATAAATAGGGATATAATGGTGATTGGACCTAATTTAGTAAGGGAAGACTCAAAATATTATAGTTTTTAGAGAGATCCTCATATACTATGATTATTTTGGGATTAAACCCATTATACTATGATATATTTTGAAATTATCATTGACCATAATGGAAAATAATTCTTTTCTTTTTTGTTTATGTAGAAAATATAGGTCTAATTACAATGATATATTCTCATTGTCCATATTGATTGATTCAATTAGGGTTATTATCTTTTGAACTTTTATTATCTATGATATGGATCTTATTTATGATCTATTATATGAATGATATTGTTTTAAAATTCTAAACATATGTCCTCATAGCCAAATACTAACATTATTATTATGTGATCATTGATATAAAACTTTTATAACATTAATGAGATATTTATCGCACCATTTATCATGTTTCCTTTTGTCAAGATAACAATGATGATACTATCTATCATGCTACTAAGAAGGGTGATAGCGATGATGAATATAGTGGGATTTGATGTTTCTCATATATAGACTACTTTTCTATCTATCCAAATTTACAAATAAAAAAATTCATAAATGATTCTGACATGGATTTTTATATAATGTGATGAATATAAATCTATTAAGATATAATATTTATTTAAGATACGATTATTTCAATATTTTTTTTATAAGGGAAAAGATTATTTAACCATTAGAAATAAGTGGAAGAGATATGTTTTGATATATATTAGTATATATCATATAATATGTAATGGATGACAATAAATATAGGAAAATGTCCTAGAATTTTGTTAAAGGATAGATCATGTAGTTTCAAAAAATTGTAATACCTCTATAGAAACTACTGGTAGATGTGGATCTAGAACAATGACTCCTATGGTAAATCAATCTAAAATTGTCACATTGAGTTGGAATTGATCATCAACTAGTGCACAAAAAGAGGCCACATTACCCACCTAGATTGAAACTATTGGAATTATATTAATTCAAAATTCAATAAAAATTATGAACCATCATGAATTATCAAGATAATTACTATTAATGACCTAGGATGGGCCTATGGTTTCATAGAAAGAAATATATTTTTTTTAAGATTTAGAAATATTATAAGTGATTATTAATTATTATATTTTTTCATTAATATAAGTATAGTTTCTATGAAAATAATGTTCGATTTCATTTAATGTCTAGAACATAATCAATTCATGTTAACATTTAATGTAATAAAAAATTTAGTCAGTATAAGAAACCAATTATATTATTACAGGAGAGATAGATGATGCGATTTTTTATAATATGCTATCATGATATGTGATTAATAATTTGATCATCCTGTACATACCAGAAGTGTCAAATACGATGAAGATGAAATTTAAATGAAAATTTGAATTTTAATTAATATATAAAAAATAATATCTATATTCCTAAATATCAAGAATTTTGGAATATGAGACTCAATGAATATCTCAGATAGTGGGGAAGATATTTTTTATTTGTAAAATACGCACCTATAGGGACAATCAATTGAGTAGATTAATGACATATGTTTGAGGATTATAAGAATTCTCCAAGTCATTAACTTGAACCATGAGTTGATTTCATGACCATGGTGGGGTCTATTCCATTTAAATCATTAATATGGACACATATATGTATTTATGTGCAAATATTCAAGTAATTTGTTTTATAATAAATTTCGTCTAACGGTATTTGTTATATATGAATTACACAATATCTAATGACTATAATAATTTTTTTTGGAATTTATTTATCTATATAAGATTAAAAAAATTTATGGATACAATTTTGGATTTATTAGATTTTCATTGGCCATAAGATTAAAAATTTAGACACATTTTTTCATCAATTATATGATGCAAATTTATCATGTATAATGATTTTTAGGAGACTTTTATTAAATTTGACCATTTAGTTTGTATATTTATCAATGGAAAAAATTATTTGCACTGGAATTAAATTATATTTAATGTTATTATATTTATTTTTATTGGAATCGTTTAAGATTTATCTTATCATTGGTGATGAAGTATTTATGGGATATTCTAATTTCATAATGTTTTTATAACATTGTTAATATTATTTTTGAGAATGTATAACAAAAAATATGATAGAAAACATGTTAAATCAGGTAACATTGTGAGGCTATAAACCACAACTAATGGAATAAAGGTTCATAGTCCCTACCAATATCAGAACTAAAGAAGTATTTTCAATAAATATAATATAATTAGATATATTTATTTTTATATATATTGGTAAATGGTACATCATCATGTTATAGAATAGTTATAGAATTATAATGGGATCCTAAAACCATTATCCATAAAAAAGGAAATGTGAAAAAATTTACACTAGATTTTTACATCGTATTACAAAAAATGTATAAAGGTCCAATTATTATATGGGTTGAATTTTATTATCTATGAAGACAAAAAAATCATCTCTGTTAGAAAATATTTCAATCTAGAGAAAAATAAATCAACATAAATTAAAAAATTTGTAATATTATATGGAGTATCTATTTAAACTGTATCAAATGTACATTTTATGTTTTTCAAAATGTATTTAATGTATTATACTAGATCAATATATATAGTTAGTTTCATCACTACATATTACACTTAGAAAGATGGTATGTATAAAATAATATGTCAATACCCATACAATATGATAATATTGGGTTTTTTGTGTTGAATATGTTGTGGTGATAAGAAACTTCCTGTAGTAATGTTTTTATAAAAATTATATATTTTACCAACGCCTAGATATTATTCCTTAGGAATCCATTTATGTAGGGATGTGTAGAAATAAAATGTAGTATTATGAAGTTACAAAATAAACCCTATGTGACCTGATATAGTTAATGAATTGGTAGGGTGTGGGGGATAAATTCTGTTACATGTAACGAAAACAATATGTTGAATGAAATTTTATAATTATAATCTTCAATACAATGAATAATTGGTTTTTTATGAAGGTGTTTCAATGAATTTCTCTATTAAATAAATAAGGAAAAATGAATCATTAGATATATTAGTCCTATTTAAATTATTGATCATATATGAACAATGTGCATCTCTTAAATAATCCCTTAAGCCTCAATATGTTTCATTATGTGTTACATGTATCTATCACGAAGAATTTAAAAATTTATCCATCATATGTACTAACTCAGATCCCTTAAAAATCTTGCCTGATCATTCTTATGATTCATAATAGGTTTTAATTCCAGATCAAACCACGTGTGTTGTATGAAACAATATCACTCACTTGTCCAATATTTTATCAAAAACAACAAGATTGAGGATTTTAAGTAGGAAATATATGATGTAATTTGGAAGGGTGTTTATTATTTTTTATTTACCATGTTATAAATTTCAATGGTGAAAATTAATTTTTTGGAGGAAGAATGTGTCACACAAATTTTTAATGAATTATATATATTCAAGATAAATTTAATCATTTTGAAAATTTCAATTAAATTAAATACATATTTTATATTTTGTTACAAGGATAAAAATATTATTTATTTTGATACATGCAATCAGTGAGTTTAATAATATGGTTTAATATTATTAAAATGTAATTATTTAATGTGATTGTTATCCCCCAACCATTTCAATAGTTGGTATTTAAATGACTTAATAAACTATTAAAAGATATTGTTTCAAATTTTATATAAACATAATTGGGGACCAATAAATTAGAAAAATAAATTTATATTATTTGATAATAAAAGAATAATTTTTCTGATAAAACCCAAATTTTGTAACAAAAATGAATATTAAAAAAATAATTTGAAAAATAAAATATTTTTAATGTTATTTATAATAAATTTATATTCTATATTAAATAAAATATTTAACTTTACATTTCTTTACTTTTCAAACATGATTTTAGATTAAATCCATGTCTATTAATAAAAAATAATTTTTTTCTAAAATGCAATTTTTTTCACCACTTGGACACATATATTATAATAAATTTTTATGAAATATATATCACTAATTGTAAAAATAATATCAAATTTTGAAATCAAATGTGAAATTATAATAGAATGTGTTTTTTATAATTTTCTGAAAAATTAAAATTTTCCATAGATAGTTAAAGACAGTTGTATTTATTAAAAAAATACATTTTTCTGGAATTTAAATACATAATGAGTATTTTAATATTGTTTTAAAAGATTATATGATCGTAAATATTCCTATGAATCCATTTATTTTAATTTCAATCGATTTCATAGTTAACATTGAAATATAACATATTTAAAAATTAGTTTTCCGAAAACAATGTTTTTGTCACCATTGTGGAATTATTTTTTAATTAAAATTTCAATATATTAATTGAATTTGGGAACATTGGTTTAATTTTATTAATAATTATAATTTATATTTCATAATAATTACATATAAATTGTTGAAAATAACTACGATTGAAAATTGTATAAAATAGTTATTTGGTTAAGGTTAAAGAAGATTACTAGGGGTAATGTAAATAGATTATAAGAAATATTACATAGAAAAATTTCCAATAGCTATTGTATTGAATTATTTAAACCTTATAAGCAATATAGTTATATAATATATTATTTTTGATTTTTTTGGCCTATGAAAAACGTGGCTACACATTTTTCACTTCAAAATTTACAAGATTTCCACTCACCACACATATAATTGTCCACGCACTCTCCTAATACAATCACACTTCCAAAAAAGATTAGTCTAAAAAAATCATAATTTCTTTTAGAATTACCATATTTAATCCATTATATTATTTTTAACATAAATCCTACCAATGATGGATTTTGGTGCATAGAAAAATATGATATCTAAAAAGTCGTTACATGCCTATAATTTCATTTAATTTTATTTCATTATCCACCTCCGTTAATTATTTAAAAAATTAGGACAAATATCTTCATTATACTCCACATACTGATTTTTTTATTTTAATTTTTTGAGGCAAATAAATCTTCTCTTCCTCTACAGGGAAACAAAATAATTGATCATTTGTAAAACATACTACCACCTCGTTAGGCAATGTTATATGATTTCCTTAACTATATATCATGAAAGGATATACCGACGTATATAATTTTTATATATGAAATTTATGATATTATTTGTATTTTAGAAGTATAATACCATATATTGTTTTTTAATTTTAATTCCATAGAGAATACAATAATTGTATTTGTGTGTATGAAAAACTAAAACCATACAAAGTGATGTGATTCATTTTCAATAATGTTTTTTCATGGAACTCATTTAAAGTAAATTTATTAAATATATATGATATATATATATATATTAAATACAAATTATTTTCTAAATTATATATATTACTCTCCTTTTTTATTTCATCTGATGAGGAAATGGATGTAATGTTTATGCATATATCTATCCAAACTTCAAAACGAATGGTGTATTTCATTTTCAATATCAAATGCTTATGAATTACTGTAAATAAATATATAATAAATATCTACTATATTTATTTAACAGTTAATATTATTTAGATTATCGAACCATGATGAATTATGGATACAAAATATAAAATATAAAACATACACAAATAAATATTTATTTCCAACAAAGTGATATTAACATTGAGTTTTTAATAAATTGTTATAAATGATCATAATTAAATGACATATGTAATAATATATATATATATATAATTGATCTATAATAGATTTATGATGAAGTTATATTTATTATAAATGAGTTTCAATATTTTTGATGGAATTTGAAACATATGGTAAGGGGTATAAATAGAACATTTTACTTCTATTAGACACATACCATATACATATTATATTTTTTAATATGGTGTATATAATGATCAAGCATGTATTAAAGTATTATTAACCTTAAAATATTGGTGATTTACATAAAATTTTTAGGATCTCTCTTTAATGGTGTTTATAGTTAATAAGATAAAATAGAATTAAGTGTTTCTAATCTCAATTTTCCTTCTTTGGGTCATATGTTATGTTATGAAAATATATTCTTCTATGAGGTCTATATAATTACGCATTTACATTATATATCAAGATGAAAATATTTTTATGATATTTAATTT
This sequence comes from Viscum album, assembly GCA_963277665.1. Taxonomy (NCBI): domain Eukaryota; kingdom Viridiplantae; phylum Streptophyta; class Magnoliopsida; order Santalales; family Viscaceae; genus Viscum; species Viscum album. The sequence continues at coordinate 18,518,092 of OY728129.1, read as the reverse complement.
ATTATTTTATTTTATTCCTTAATGTGTCATATAATACAAAAGATACTACAATGGTATGTGTTTGACAATACAATATCATTTTTATTAGGATTGTTTATGTCTATACTTTTGAGGATAAAATATTATGATTCATATCTCAAAAAATAGAGAACCATTATTATCCTATGATTATATTAGAAGAAAAAGTATTTTTCATATATTTTACACCCTTTATTTAATTAATAGTTTAGAATAATGTTTTATGAGAAATAGAATTAATTTATCTCTTAGATTGAAAAAACCTTTTCATCCAATTTTTTTTTCAAATATGTTTTTAAAATTTTTCTAGATAATTTATTAAATAAATTTTTAATCATTTTCAAATTTTTATAATTTTTTAAAGGAATATAAATTTTTTATAACAAAAATCACTTTTTCATTCATAGAAATGTTAAATGAAGGTTTTTGTAGACTTGTACGATATGAGTAGGATTTTCATCTATCTTGAACACTTTATATTTCTATGATTCTTTGTGAAATCTTGACCACAAGTTCTACTATTTGTTCCTTTGAATATTTTTATCCACATGTCCTCAGATGTATCTATCAAAACTCCATAATCTATCGAATATCTCTGAAGGCCTAAGGTGTGTGTATGGATAGACTATTCCATCATTACCAAGGTTTGGAATAATGGATAAGTAATAAAATAATATATAATATCGATTAAGGGTTAAAATGTAATATTATAACAAATAATAATAATAATTTGATGAGAAGCATTTTATCATATTAAAGTATGGTGATAATGTATGTCATTTATCTAAAAAGCATAAAATCATGGATTCAAATTAGCAGGAAGATTTAAAATAAATTTTATAAAAAATAGAACAAGAATGTAAAAGAAATCTAGTATCATTATCCTTGTCATTGGCATCTCGTACTAAGATCTATATTAACAAATTAAATTAATATCTGGTTTCTAATGTTGAACACTTCACCATGTCAACATCTGAATACATTTTATTTTCTCATGATCCAATGGTGGCCCAAATTGGGAGTGAGATAAAACTCAGTATGTCACCTTGAATTAAATTAATTCAATCTATTATTTGACATGTAAAAATATAGTGTGTAAAAATATATACACAAATTTAAATTGTAAGGTAATATAAATAATCATATACGTACTTCATCCATATCTTGTATATGAACATGTAATCAATTAATTTATTTATGTTTCAAATTATATAGACATGTCTTGTGAGAAATAATAATAATATCCAAGAGACATTATGATGAAAATACCAATAAAGTTCCACATATGAAATGGAATTTTTAATAATTATAATTATAGAGAAGGACCAAGTTAACAACCAAGGAATCCTTGACCGTAAGGTTCATCCAAATCATTAATAACATCTAGAATTCCTATAAATTTAAATGTGTAATCTAAGTATAATATCCTACGAAATTACATAATAATATAATTCTATCAAAATCCAAGGATATAATCCATGATAGAACATGTAAGCATTTCATGGGACCAATGGGTGTAGTTATATCGCAACATGTCTATAAACATCATTATGGATACTAAGAGTGTATCCATGTGAACATATTGTGATAATGTAAGGATCCTATATTTCTTGTATGTGAACCAACAAAAGGAAAGGATTTGGATTGAATGTGGGTATCATTCGAGGAAATCAGAATCCATGAAACTAAATGGAATCCCATAGTTCCCATCGAATTCACTCAAGATGAAATGGAATGCTCTAGCTTAATGTCTCCTATAAAGAGTACATAATCTATTTGAAATATATAACTAATAATTAATTAATTTAATAAATTAATAAATCATAAAATCTTTTACATTCATGATTCATTTGGTTGATTTCATTTCATTTTATATGAGTTAAAATAAAAAAGGAACTGAAACCATTGTTATATAAATCGCATAAACAATTTATTTTGTGTTTTTTTGCTACCTTTCATTATATATTGCACGCGTTCAATGGGTATGAGTCCAATACATATATTTATATCGATTTATATCAGGTGATATATAACAATATTATTTCAGATTAATGATTAATGAATCACTATTAATTAAATAAAATTACCTTAGAATGTTCTTATTTCATATAACATACAAGGGCTCACAATTAACATTTATTTAATCATTCTATTATGGAAGGTATTTTCATAATATTGTTCAATCTAAAGCATGCTTTAATGGTAGAATAGAAAAACATGATAACATTATAATGGGATAAATATAGAAACACCCAAGATGGGGTGGAGGGAGTTTAGGTTGTAACCTCCAAAGATATGGATAGAATTCATTAAACAATCTATATAACACAAAAATAATGACTCTAAGAAATGAAATTGACATTAATAAACAACACCCTATGAAATTAGAGTCTTCATAATAGAAATAATTAACAATACAAAACAACATGATGGATTATTCATATACCACATACATAATTGATTTATAACTCTTCTCAAATATTGACAATCTTTTAATATGACCTAGAATTGAAATAATCTGAATAACATATTAATATCCATAAAATATGGCATGTGATCATGAATTTACATAGAATTTCTAATATAATGCTCAACGATAAATTATTGTTGATGGATCAAGCACCTAATGAGGTGTATCCAACATGATGAATAATAATCAAATTAGAGATAAGAAATCTGAACAAGATAAAACATATAATATGAGGATTGAGAGCTTCAATATGAGAAAATAGAATCATTTTTTCCTTAATGAATTGAAAAATAATTTAACATTAGTGGTAAAACATTTCCATAATGAAAATTTAGTAATATTACATAATAATATATAAGCACCTATTTTTTCCTCCCAATTGGCCAAATTGTCACCCTTTACTATGATAATGGATACCTACATGGTTACTATGTCTGGTTTGACTAAGCATGTCCAATCCATGAAAAACACATCTATAAAAAACACTATGTACTTATTCAATGTAATTCACCTAATTTTATGTGGTTTGAATAAAATATTGGATCATATTTTCCTTCAAACATTCCTCGCTTGGCAAGTAGTACCCATGTGGCCATCCCTACATGGCTTTTCTTAATGGTGTGGTCAATATGTTCATCCCACAAACTATGGTTCTAGCCTTCAATTATAACTCAAACACCCCCAAAACAAATATAATGTCATTAAGAATCCATTTTATTACCCAAATAACAAATTACAAAAAAAAATAATGTTAACCATACTTGAGAAAAAATTTTGGTAAAAATGAATTACCCCTTAAAGGAAGAAATCCTTGAGCCCACGTTCCAAGTATTGTAAAACCCTATTTGAGAAAAATTATTTCCACTAGGAACATACATCAGCCTCATACTCTCAATTCATGTCTTATATATTTTCTTGCTTCCATAAAACTCATTGATAAAGGATATAATGTTCATAGAGATACTTCATGTACTATAGAAAGAGGCATATATGATACTCCTCAAATTAAACATCTTCAATAACTCAACCTCATTCGGAAAAAAGTTTGAGATGGGTCAATATGATAATGGTGATGTTATGAACCATGGAAGGTGCATTGAATGGAAAAGTTCCTATGAGGTAATATAAACTCACATCCCACCATCACAACAGTTAATAAAACAAAAAACATCCCTACAAAATGACGAGATATATTCTCTTTCCTCTGTATCTATTTATTCCCATGTCTGGGTGATTCCCCAAACAAAACAGTATCACTGAACTCGAACTCTATAGGTATCCTGTGGTGATCAGAAAAATATTTCTATCTATACAAATTAGTAAACATATTCTTCCTCGTCAGCTATTTAATTTCGAAATTCTCTTTTATCAGATGATAACCTATTAGTTATGACTCTCCATCTCTTAAATAGAATAAGGGTGAATAACTGAACCTACCATAAAATGCCTCTTAATGATCCATTTCAATAATTTCCTAAAAAAAATATTATATGATAACATTATTATATGTTTATTAAACTACCATTAATTGTTAAAATAATAAACTCTTGGTCTAATTATGTAATCCAAAAACTATATTGTCAATTCTATCTAGTTATCAGTCTAATAGTGTACGATTGTGCTTAGAAGCGCCTATGTACCAATAACCCTTTGTAACTCCTACTAAAACCGTTACTTGATATGAGAATACCTATCTAGAATAATGTTATTATGGATTCCACTTAGTCATTTTATCTCATAGAGAGATATTTTTTTCTAATGCATAAAATGATAAAGACTCCCAAAATTGATGCAATTGGGATACGTTTTTTCAGTCAATCCATGACTACAAAAACATTGTCACAACCTAGAGGATACCTCAGTAATCCATATAATGAATACCTGGAAAAATATTCACATTTAAATCAAATTATTGTATGTTTATTTAGAAATCATGTAGGCTATTGGTTCTCCAAATTCACATACTGAAAGGTATAACACCTTCTAATAAAATCAATTATATGAAGTTTCATCTGAGGAACCAATTCTGAAACCTTATATCTTGATATATCATAGAGAATATAGGATGAACATCCCAATGGGAATCACAATATTCTAACATTAGTTAATCTCCAATATCGACATGAACCGTGATATGCCCATGTATATGCCAAAAATCATCTCAGTCGACAAAATAATTCAGAGGTGTATTCTCACAATAGATTCAAACATAGATAACCAAGCTATAAGGATGTAAACAATCCCCACCCTTCACCCTATCTAAAATATACAAGGTAACTACCAAGGTAGAGATACAATTCATGTCCTGAATATATAGAAACTCCATATGTATCACAAAAAATATAACTATAAATTAACATTAATGATTCACTTCATGTATGACCCATGAATTATTTTTCCTACTATGTGCATCTATAATTACATTTCATGTTCTATGATTATAGTCAAGATAAATGCAAATGGACTAATGCCAGTTGACACATCATCACTATGTGTTATTCAAGACATGTTGTTAAATAATATATTTGAGAATATAGAGTTCAGTATAATTGAATATGTGCTCAACCTTCATATAATGTATACAATATGTTAATAAATGAAAAAAAAATTACTGGAATGGGGTCCTATGTAAGATATCTTATCAACTAAGGCCTCAAAAAGCCCTTACCTTTTCCCTTTAATGTCTTTAACATACAAATCCAATTACATGAAGATATCACCATTTATTGTAAGAACATTTAGAGGTTATTCAATGCATGATATGTCATGTATGAAAAATTTCAATATCCATCCTTCCCTATGAAACTATGCATATTAAACATGTACATCGGATGCTCCCCAAAAACCTCATCACTCACCTTATCTTGGTCAAATAATACTCTTGATTTTGGAAAACTATGACCCAATATTTTTATTTTTGCAATCTAGAAGTTGAAATTAGAAATAATGGAATATATATGATACTCTATCAGTGTAATCAAAATTTTATAAAGGGACATAGCATAGTCACTATGAATGTGATAATAAGCACAATATTTCATATATAAATACCCTAAAAATGGAATGTATATATGTTTATAACACTACATTCATAAAATCCTTGAAAATGGTTAGCATGTTCATAAAAAAATGATATAAAAAGATACACATATTGACATTACCAATTATGTATTAATGAACTTGTTATTTGTAATCATATGACTCGCACATGATAATAGCCTCATCTTTGTTCTATCATTGATAATATGTTATGTCCTTGGATCTGGTAAAAAATATCATATATATGAGGCAGTAGATGATTTTTATCAACCATATACGAGGTCAAACATCAGTAATACATGCATATAAAGAGGGTCTCTCCCTTTTTCATAGTGATGATAATTTTTTAAACCTTAGAAAATGTAATGTGTATGATAAGGCCTTGACATTTAAGATCATACTACTATCTATTGATTTTCTAGAGCTATGTGGGTGACATTCTATATATTGGAATAGAATCTAGATATACTCCCGGGACAATATAAATAGAGAACTCATCATATCTATCTCTCTCTCTCTTGAGGTAATATAATAAATTTAATGGGATATATTTCAATGAAATGGTCTATTATATGAGGAAAATGATTATGTGGAATCTCGTGCTCATGCATAAATGGACAAGAAATCTGGGCTATCACTCTAACTAGATCTGGTTTCTCTAGTCCCTCTCTACTAGACATGATACTCTACTCACCCCTATGTAATTAATTTCACCCTTCTCGTAACTTAAATGATACCCTAAATCTATTTGATTCGATGATGAAAATTTATAAAGCTGACCAATAGATCCCAAAAATTACATAAAAACGCATTATATACAGAAAAAAGATGTCACATAAATATAAATAACTACCAACCCCAAGGGGGAAGTCCCTTAATTAGAATAATCCATTTGACCATAATCGTAATAGTGTCTCTAGTGTCCTTACACCAATGTTATGGTGAATTCACATACTAGTATAATCCAAGGTGGATAAAGAGATAATGGGGTGTGAAGAACATAAATTTAACAATGAAGATAAATAATGGAGGATACTAGGATAATACATCATAATATAGATGGTACGGTAATATATAAAATGATTATCAATTGTAAATAACGATATTTTTCTAATCCATGGAATTGTGCTAAAACTAATCAACCATGTTCATAACTATACTGTTGGTTCTACTGGTAATCAGATGTCTTATACTACCACCACAACAAACTACTGACTTATTCTAATTGGTGATACTCCATTTACATGCTTTACATGGAGAAAAAGTTCCTTTCTATAAGGTGTTGCAGTGGCAGAATCCATTCCACATGATATTGATGAAATGATATGATAGAATATATAAATATTACCCATATCTATTAATGTTCGACACTCCAGAGGGTTATTATTACACATGGGCTTCTGATCAACGATTCATCAACAATGATTTCATACCATAGCGATAATAATATGGGTTCCCTAGCATTAAATTCCATTATGAAAAACAAAAATGGTATAATACCTTCAATTAGAGGAAATATAGTCCTTCTACAATAGTAAACCTCAGGGCCTCATAATACCTCCTTCTCTTGGGTTTCACCAAGAGATAAGAGTGTGGTTGATTATCATAGAATGGATTGGAAGGAAAAATAATTTCACCTGAGTACGTATGGAATACGGGATCCCAACCTAACAATTTATATCGTGTGATAGCTCATCACTAGCTAATTGAGTAGTCAAGGGATAAAACATAATAAAACACCCTGAATTATACATGAATGACATAGAATACTTCCCAAGATAGTTGAGATCTCTAGTTGGGTTATCCCTTGGCATATGGGTAATGAAGTGATCATAGAAGGTAGTCTAAATATCATCCTAGGCTATGCCCTGATGATGACCGGCTTGGGTAATCACATCACACCAGTGCATGGAAAAATAATAAAGCATCTAGCTATGTTTAACAAAACAATATTTAGGTATCCTTATATTCTAAAAGATAGATTTAGTTTCCTCCAATAATTAATATATGGCATGTGGACTGAAATCCCCGAATAGGGTTGGAGGATGGTTCTATTCAAACACTGGGTCAGAGTATCCATCCCAACTGCATGTCATAGAAAACCCTTCTTAGAACACAAACAATGTAGAAAATTATCATGAAGCAAGATTTCAGTGATTTTTTTGGAATAATAGGTAGTTATTCATGTAGAACTATTGGTGGAAATACATGATTCTCATGGGCCACCATGTCTATAGAAAATTCTTCACCGTCCTATAGAAAATGATTTGAGAACATAGTGGTCGAATGGAATTAAAATTTTAATTTAAAAAATTATAAAAATATTCATTGTAGATAGATATAATTAATGGAAGATGAATGAATGGAATGGGATCAGTGCCCATGGTGGAATTTCCCGACTACCCATTTAGAATCCTAGGTATTGGTATCTATTTTTTATAGGTTTTTGAGTAGTTTAAATTTCATTTATACATTTCCACGACATTTAGTATGAACATTTTAATATTATAATTTAATATTTACATTTATAGTTTTTATTTATATATTTTCAAATATCAAAGTTCATTTTAGATGGGATGACATTACAATGGAATCAATGTATATATAGCATATCGATGAAATAAACACCCATATATGTTCATTATAATCAATGTAATATTTAAATTACTCATTCCATATCATGAGATACATTATACTTCATGACTTGAAAGGGTAAATCACTCAAACACATCAAAATAAAGCTAATGTAAGTAGACATAGATAGATGAAATGGTTATAAAACATCTATTTATGATTATAACATCATCTTATATTGCGAAATATTATTTTGATTTATACTAACACATTAAATAACCAACTACCCACTATGTATAATGTGTTAGAAGCAAAGTCATATATATCAATCATCGATCACTCAAAAATAATAGGAACTTGTGGCCATTGAAATTCTCCCCTATGGAATGGAATATTAATGTAATGGGAATTATAGTTTTCGATAATGATTTATATAATAATTTTCCATTCCCAAATATCATTTTCCCAAATTATAATGAAAGTATCAATCGTATAAATTCTAGAATGAAAATTCATGTGAACCAAAAAATCATGAAACGAAGTTATTTTTAATATGAAAAATACAGAACATCAATTCTCATCTCAAGAAAATATGCATTTACCACAAATGTGAGTTAGAAATACACATACATATCTTATATCAATGTTTTAAAAAATTCATAATATTCCATTATTTGTCTCTATATAGTACAAAAATAAATTAAATATGCTTGGATAATAGTTTTTGATGTCTCAACCCTGGGATCCAGACTTAGGATGAAGGATGTTGGTTGGGAACATGGCCTCAAGCACATCTTCTAACATTCTAGAGACTTTTGACAATCAATGAGGTCTTACGGTGTGTCTTTAGGGATACTATTTTCCCTTTACCAAAGTTCACTGTGTAGGATAGGTAATATTATAATATATATGACATAGAAAGTAGTATAAACAAATAGAAAAATTGATTAGTCTATAGTAATAGTTAACTGAGAAACTGATAATCATAATAAATGATGTTGATAATGTATTCCATGTATCTAAAAATCATGATATCATGTTAAAAATAAGTAGGTAATAGTACTATATATTCTATAAAAAATTTCAAATGAAACCAAACACTATCCCTCATCCAGAGCCCTAGCCCCATCATTTCTTACTAAGATCTATCCTAAGGAAATAAATAAATTTCATTAATATAAAGAATTATTCCTCCATATTACTACACCAACATTAATATAATATTTCCATTCACCAATGGTGGCTCAGTTAAGGTGTGGGATTTATATCAGTATACCATCAGCAATTATGTCTATTCCATACATTTTGTGAAATATTTACTTAAAGTGTGTAGTATATGTATATAAATGTTACCATTAATGTAATGTAAATACCTTAGTAACTAATTAGACCTCATCTTGTGTCTGAACGTGTAATAATTTAATTTATTTATGTTTTTAATAACATAAATATATCACATTATATATAACATAACGAGACCAGATACATCATAATGATAATATTAATTAAGGATCCATGTATGAAAAGGCAATCATGATGATTATAATAATGAAAAATATATTTGATAATATCATATACATGCATGACCACAATGGTTGTTAAACTCCTTAATAAAATATCTCCATGATATAAGAGTCATAATATATATATTCAATACATTTGTCGTGGTTCTTGTCTGTCTATCGAGGATGCGCTGGTCTATGGTCCCACATTCTCTCTTTCTAAAGGCGGGAAACTTTCGTCACTTGTTCTGAGACATTTTATTCTTGATTGAAAAGGGATGATGGGATTTCCATTCCAACTTCTATATATTCCTCCTCAAAGCCCGTCATATAGTCCGGGTCTACCTTAAGGATTTGAGTTCTTGTTCGTGAATCTCATTCTCGATGCCAAATCTTTGTGGATACCAGTTAATTACACTACATATGTCCGGACATTCTCAGGGGTTCATGAAATGGTTGAAACCATTGCTTGATGTAGATTACAATATTAGGCATGTTGAGGCATATCTCGATGCATGGACATTGGGGAAACAATATTCCTAGATATAAGTGGAAATCTCATGGGAGCAGAACCTGGGGCATCTCACATCAGTCGTAGGGTATCATATAATAGAGGCTTGTCTCAATGGATTTATCAGAATCGCTTGTTTAATAGGGGGTATGTCATGAGTTTTATTTCATACGAAGAATATTACACCAAAGGTTTGTATTTTGATGTTTTACTCCTGCTTTTTAAGTTTATCACTAGGTTGGATGGAAGTTTATCATCTTGTGGAGATGGAATGAGGGTGATCAGAACATCCTATAGAGACGAATCAGATTGGTACATCTCATGGAGGAAACACCTGGAAGTTGGATAGATCAGAACACCCAATGAGAACATATCTAAGGTGGTGCATCCCATGGAGGGGAGGTGTAACACCTTAATGGATGATATGAACACCGTTGAGGGAGGATCAGGGAGAGTGCACCCTATAATGGTAGACACCAAGGTTTACCAATGGTGAAGATTGAACCTCAGGGAGGTTTTTCTATGTAACGTGTCCATACGATAGAGATAAAAACACATGTAGTGTGAAGGGGTGATGAATCATGGTGTACACAGAGGACAATAACCCAAATATATTTCTGGGATTACGCATGGAGATAATTCCATCACTAGTGGTATACTCATGGTAGGGTGGTTATGGATTGAGTGGGGCTTATGTATGGTCAACTACCTGATTATTACTAGGAGGAGTGGGGAAGTGGGTGAAATTATCTCATAGGGATGTTGCGGCCCGGGTTAGAATCTGGTTGGTTGATGGAGATTTAAATGACGTGGTGGGGAAATGAGATGGAACTACCATGAAGGTGATAAAAGTGGTGGTCTTTATCCTCAATGAGACTTCATATATATCCACAAGGCATGGAATCAAAGTCCACTTAGTTTTGTGTGGAGATTGGACACTAAAACAGTCGACCCATGAGAATGGACGAATGAATGGGACCTAAAAGAAGTGGATCCTACGAGTTGGGGCCTGAGATTGGGGTGTGCACAGAGAACAGTGTCCCAATAACATGTTTTGGAATATGTGTGGTTAGCAGACCGGTTTGGTCTGATTCTCTAGGACGGACCATATATATGTATCCAATGGAAGGGGACTACAATAGCCTACCACCATATGGGGGTCACATTGGACTACAACTAATTTCGGTTGAAGATGGCCTACATTCGATTGGGATTCTGATGGATGACTGCTATTTGGGGAACACAACGACTTATCATTGGTCAGGGAATACTACAGCATACTATTGGATAGAGTTGTACCTCATGGAGTATTTCTATGTACCTTCCCTAGAAGACAAGGATCAAATCTCGTGTAGTTTATGATGGAGGCATAGAATTGGGGCGTATGCAGAGGACAATGACCCGATGATATATTGTGTCTTGCGCAAGGTTAGTAGCCCGATTTGGTTTCATTTCATTGGGATGAATATAGATTTGGGTCTAAATATAGAGGACTACAATGGTTTAATGTAAATTGGGGAACATGAAATATTACCGTAGATTAGGGTGGACAATAGCTTACTGGTGTTTAAGGGACAATTTAGTGTCATGCAGGACAATATGGGATGAACAAATTGACATCACGCAGGACAAGGGTGGATCGGCGTAAAGTGGTCAGGACCATTAGGTGTTGTTCTTGAACCACATGGAGACATCCTATGTATGTTTCCTTGGAAAGGATCAAAGTCTGAAAAGATAGAAATGGTTATTGGTGAACTAATGTGAAGTGGTGGAGACGAATAGTTGTTGTGCTTGATCCTCATGGATGCTTCTTTTGTACATTTACATGGCTAGGATCAAAGTCTAGATGGTTTTGAAAGGGTTTTTCTGATCCGATGTGAATTAGATGGGACCAATAAGTGTTGGGCTTGTACCTCAGGGAGGATTCTTACATACCATTCCTTGGAAGGGATCAATGTACAAGTATTTCCAGAGATGTTTGGTGAACCTATGTGGTGGGGGTCATGACCAATTGGTGTCAAGATTGAATGTAATGGTGGATTCTTAGGTACCTTGCCTGGGAAAAGATCCAAAACCACATTATTTAGGAGGTGTTATTATAATGACATGATGGGGGTTGGGACCAATGGTGGTTGGGTTTGAACCTCATGGAGGCTTCCTACGTACCTTGACATGGCAAGGATCAATGTCCACATCGTTTAGGATGGGTGTTGGTGGACCGGCTGGAAGGGGTTGGGAACAATGGTTGTTAGGCTAGAACCTCAGGGAGGCCACATACGTACCCTACCATGGCATGGATCAAAGTCCACATAGTTCAAGGAGATTTTTGGGAACCAACATATAGGATATCAGGACCAATAGGAGTAGGGAATGAACCTCAGGGAGGCATCCTACATAACTTGCAATGGAAAGGATCAATGCCCCCATATTTCCAAATGGTTTGGGGGGAAAAATTTTGGATGGCCCATGGAGGATATCATTGTTGATGCTTGATCTAATCCCACATGATTCATGTATGGTGTGAGAAACAGTTGGTAGAAAATTCATGATGATCACGACACAAAGGTGTGTATGTGGGATGTGAAGTGGGTCTTACATGTTGTCAGCAGCTCAGGTGCCACTATAGAGCAATAATGGTGAATTTTTATTACAAAAAGAAACAAACCAGGTTCCACTATAGAGCAGAAATTTTGGTTGGGTCTTTCACAAGTAAGAAGCACCGATGCCACTATGGAGTGACAATGGTGAATGGGGATTACACAAGGAAGCTTCTTAGTTTCCTCTAAGCAGTGACAATAGATTGGTGGGGATTAAGCAATGAGACTACTAGTGGGATGATAATGAGAAGAAATTGTTGATGGGGCATGCACTTGGATTCTTCTCGAGTGTCACTATAGAGAAGAAATGGTGAATTGGGATTACACAAGGAAGTTTTCTATCTGCCTCTAAGGAATGACAACATATTGGTGGGGATTACACATGGAGACTGCATTGGTGACCCTATGGGTCAGCAATGGTCGATAGGGATTACACATGGACTATTCCTATAATGTATTCCAAGTGGATGGTCATGATGGAATCCCAACTCACTAGTGGTATAAGCTATATAATTGGGGCCAACACATATGAAGAATTTCACTAGTGGGATTATACCATGGGGATTTGGAATCAGTCGAAAAAGGGAGAGAAAAAGTGTGAATCACATGCCTGACATTTGGAATGAGGTGAGGGTTGAATGAAGATGGAGGATAATTGTAGACCATGTTCAAATCACAACATCCATACTGTGTTAGCCTAAAATGAGGACAAACAATGAGGGTTGATTGATGACTCTGTTCGAAACATAGGACCTAACTCAAAGTGTTGTCTGAAGACATCATGGGAATTAGCCCATGACGGTAGGTCATCCGAGGAGTCATAGTAATAGTTTATTAGGAGATCCCTTTAGACATGAAATAGGATGATGATCTGAATGAAAGACACACTAAGCACAAGGTGGAGTGTTGGAGTGTTGGAAAAGATTCCAACCAACATGAAATTAATAAACATTAAACATGGTATGAGGTATCTTATTCTTGAAACATATGTAATCTCTTGTTTTAAATAAGAGGCATCCTATTATTGAATAATATGGAATACTACAGTTTATAGTCATGCAGAAAACGATATTAGCATCTTATTTTAGGTGCATGAGGCATCTCTTGTTTGGAAAAAGAGGAATACTATGTTTGTGTTTCCGACGCTTTCGCCGGGGCGCGCGCGCATCCGTCCGCGGAGGAGGGGGACGCGCGGCTTCGTTGCCCCGCATTCCCGCTTTCCAAAGGCGGGCGGCATTCGTTCCTTGTTCAGGTACGTCTGCTCCTTGATCGAAACGGGATGATGGGATGTCGGTTCTTCCTCCTGTGGATTCCTCCTCAGAACTCGTCACCTAGTCCGGGTCTCCCTTATAGATTTAATACGTAGTTCGTGAAACTCTTCCCAGTGCCATATTGTCATGGACACCGGTTAATTACGCTGCTTCTGTCGGGACATTCCAAAGGGTCCAGTCAGGGCAGCTACCTTCGGTCAGGGGAGTAATCACGTTCGAGGCATCGGTAGCGTGTCTGGATGCTGGGGTACCTGGCATGTCTGTCTGTTATCCTCGATCACGAGGCTTCTCAAGGGCGTGGAAACCCGAGGCATCCCACATCGAGCGCGGGGGGTTACATGTCATAGACACGTACCTGAGGTTTTCCTCAGCTTCCCGTGTTCAACACAGGGTATGTTTGCAAGATTAACGTCTAGCAAAGACGGTTACGCCAAAGGCGTTCCATCCGAGGTTTTCCTCAGGCATCTCGTGTTTACCACGAGGTAGGTCGCGAATTTAACGTCTCGCGGAGACGGTTGAGAATGGAATGGGACCATCGCAGGGGTGGTGACGACGAAGTTGGGCTTGAGCCTTAAAGGGGCTTCCTACGTATCCCCGTGGCAGGGAATCAAAGTCCGCGTAGTTCGGGATGGTGCCGGTAAACCGACGTGATGGTGGACCTTGGTCCGATGGGCATCGTCAGCGTACCTACATGAGGGTGGACCTTGGTCCGGTGGGGGTTGGGCTTGAACCTCTGGGAGGATTCCTGCGTACCATGCCTTGACATGGATCAAAGTCCTCGCAGTTCAAATGATACAGTTTAACGTCATGCGGGACGGTAATGAACCCTCACGCGAATAAACGACGGGTGGTGGGTGTCGGTGAGCCGACATAAGTGAGGGACCTTGATCCACTATTGTTGGGCTTGAACCTCGTGGAGGCTTCCTACGTACCATGCCTTGACATGGATCAAAGACCTCGTAGTTCAAATGGTGAGTCGCAATGGCTTACCACTGGACCGGGGTGCAGTTTAACGTCGTGCTGGACGGGGGTGAAACCCGACGTGAAAGACGGGTGGGCTTGAACCTCGTGGAGGCTTCCTACGTACCATGCCTTGACATGGATCAAAGACCTCGTAGTTCAAATGGGGAGTTTGTCGGTAAACCGACGTGAAAGCAGACCTTGGTCCACTGATGGTGGGCTTGAACCTCGTGGAGGCTTCCTACGTACCATGCCTTGACACGGATCAAAGTCCTCGTAGTTCGTATGGGGAGTAGACCTTGGTCCACTGATGGTGGGCTTGAACCTCGTGGAGGCTTCCTACGTACCATGCCTTGACATGGATCAAAGTCCTCGTAGTTCGGATGGGGGGTTCGTCGGTAAACCGACGTGAAAGCAGACCTTGGTCCACTGATGGTGGGCTTGAACCTCGTGGAGGCTTCCTACGTACCATGCCTTGACACGGATCAAAGTCCTCGTAGTTCGGATGGGGAGTAGACCTTGGTCCACTGATGGTGGGCTTGAACCTCGTGGAGGCTTCCTACGTACCATGCCTTGACACGGATCAAAGTCCTCGTAGTTCGGATGGGGGGTTCGTCGGTAAACCGACGTGAAAGCAGACCTTGGTCCACTGATGGTGGGCTTGAACCTCGTGGAGGCTTCCTACGTACCATGCCTTGACATGGATCAAAGACCTCGTAGTTCAAATGGGGAGTAGACCTTGGTCCACTGATGGTGGGCTTGAACCTCGTGGAGGCTTCCTACGTACCATGCCTTGACACGGATCAAAGTCCTCGTAGTTCGGATGGGGGGTTCGTCGGTAAACCGACGTGAAAGCAGACCTTGGTCCACTGATGGTGGGCTTGAACCTCGTGGAGGCTTCCTACGTACCATGCCTTGACATGGATCAAAGACCTCGTAGTTCAAATGGTTTGTCAGGGTCGGTGCTCACTCTAAGCCCACGTGAGTCATGCTCGGTGTGAGAAACAAGAGGTTGCAAGGACCTGACGATCACGTCGCGAAGGGTGCGTCCGTGAGAAGCGAAATGGGGCTTACGCGTTGAGCGGCCCATGGTGTTGGGGCTTACTCCAGGATGGAGGCCCATGGCGCGATGAAGCGCGGGGAAGATGGACCTTGGTCCGGCGATGGGAGGTGCCTCGTTCCCTATCACGTCCTCCACTGACCTTGGTAGTGGGGAAGTACCGAGATGCACGGGTGCAATCATCCGTACCAAAGGTTAGGGATTTACGCTCTGAGGCGACCCTTCCCCTGCGAACATACACCACTCCGACAAGGAGGATCTCATTCCATGTGCGGAAGAGTTCCATTCCCGTGGAGACGAGCGGTGTAAAAAATGTTCGACGTGGGGAAACCCTTCGTGAGGGAGACGAGGTTGGGTCACAGTTTAACGTCATGTGTTGAGGACGTGGTGCTTGGCAGTTTAACGTCCTGCAACTCGGACGAGGTGGGTTCACTCCACACCCCTAGGGCTTACATAACCGGTACCCTCTGGTCCTTGGGGAAGGGAAGGTGTCGGTAAGGCCATGGTAAAAGGGGGTCGCGGGAGGAATCATCGAGGGGTCCACGTTAGCGTGGCTATGCGAAGAAGCAATAGCCGTTAGCGTGCCTATGCGAAGGAGCATTGGGCGAAGCAACGCTACGGGAGGTGTTGTCCATGGGACTTTGAAATCACATCGTGCAAACCTGGAGGGTCGCACGGAAGGAGGAATCGCTAAGCAGAGGAGTGTGCTTTGCGAAGTGGGGTGCCTTGGCCTTAGCATGGGGCATAGGTGGAAGTGGGAGGTGCTTCGCGAAGTGGAACAGTGTTCGCGGAGCACTGCCTCGCGAAGGAGTGGTTCGCGAAGTAGGGTCCTGCCAAGCAAAGTGCTTCGCGATGCATAGTTATCCTGCCTTGGCATAGGGATTACTAGCATGGGTTGGGTGTTTCGCGAAGCACGAGTGCTCCGCGGCTGCCCGGGTTCCCTTGGGAATCCCCTTCCTTTGCGAACGCCCTTGGGCTTCGCGAAGGGCATCCCTCTCGGAAGAGGGGCTCAGAACGAAACAAATCAGAGTCGTCTCGCGAAGTAGAAATACCTCGCGGAGCTCATGATTCCCGGGGCAAAGCTTGCTTCGCGATTCGGGAGAGGAGAAGCCGAAAGGTCGGATTGTCCGTCTCCGGGACTCAGGGGGAGTCGAGTATTTATAGGGAAGGGGCGCCGCGAAGCAGGGCTCGCGCGCCGCCTCTTGAGCTTCGCGGCGCGCTCGCGAACGTCAAACGCGCCCGCGGAGGATCACCGCCTCTGGTGCTTCGCGGCGGCTCGCGAACGTCAAACGCGCTCGCGGAGGATCACCGCCTCTGGTGCTTCGCGGCGGCTCGCGAACGTCAAACGCGCTCGCGGAGGATCACCGCCTCTGGTGCTTCGCGGCGGCTCGCGAGCGTCAAACGCGCTCGCGGAGGATCACCGCCTCTGGTGCTTCGCGGCGCCGCGCGACCGTCAAACGCGCTCGCGGAGGATCACCGCCTCTGGTGCTTCGCGGCGCCGCCAGGGCTGGGGCGCTTCGCGGAGGGGCTTCGCGGCTGTGCTTCGCGGCTGTTCTTCGCGATGCAGCATGCCGGCTGTCTTTTTCGTTCCTTCCTTTCGGGCCATATTTTTGGCGCCAACAAATGCCCCCCCTCAGACTTGGAGCCGCGGAGGGTGAAGGGTCGAAGTCTGAGGGAAGATCGCCAAAACTGTCGGTGGTTCGCGATGCGGCATCGCGAAGGAGGCCCGCGATGCTCGTCGGGGCCGCAGATCCGGACGCGCCGCGATGCTCCGCGCGGGCGAGGCGCGCCGCGATGCTCCGGGGTCGGCGTCTATAAATAGGGGGTCCGACCTCTTTTGTCTTTACGCGCCTTCCTTGTCTTCTTGCGCTCTCGGTTTCGCGAAGCTCCGCGTACTCCGCGACAGCTCTCCGCGAATCGAGCTTCGCGGCGAACCGCGAGTCTCTGACTCTGCGTCCGCGCCAAGCGAATCTTTGCGTGCCTGCCTTGGCCGGACTTCGCGGTTTGATCACGCGACCGATCTTCGCAATCCATCTTCGCGACCGAGCTTCGCGACCGAGCTTCGCGATTCATCCGGAAGAATCCTTTTCCGAGGGCCAGAGTTAACATGGCTCATCAAGAAGCTGTGCGGGAAGTGCTTGCAGATGCTGCTCGCCGGGATGAGATGGCCAACCGCCCGGGCTTGGGGGAAATGGTCCGGAACCACTCGGACCACACTTCCTTGACAGATCTGCTGTCGGAAGGCCAGAGGGATTATCCACAGTGCAAAAAACTGCCGTTGTACGGCTTTGGGCTGAGGGATGACGTCTTCATCCCTGAGGCGGGAAGGGATGAACCAGCTTGCTGGTTCAGGAGCACACCATGCCAGCGCCAATGGTTCAGGGCGGCCGATGGCCATGCACAGGAGGATTTGACACCCGTCACCGCCGATTGTCTCTACAATCATGTGAACGACATTGACGGGAGGCCACTGCAACCGGAGACGTCCCCTCCTCTCTACCGCACCATGCTGAAGGCGGCTCTGCAGGATCCGACGAAGGGATGGTCTGATGAGTGGGACCTGCGCCAGGGCGGCAATTTTACCGACGACTGGGCCTGGGCCTACTGGGTAGGCGCCTCATGCGAGGAGTTCGAGGCTGAGCTGAGGAGAGTGGGATTGTACGAGGCGGCATGGGCCTCCCAGTTCCACATTTACCAGCCAAAGCAGCTGATGCCGGAACTGCTGAGTAGATGGTCGTCCAGGACCAACACTTTTCATCTGCATCACGGGGAGGTGGGCATCAGCCTGTGGGATGTCCACCAGGTTTCTGGGGTCCCGGTCTTGGGGGCCATGTACGACGAGTTCCTCCCCGTCATCAGTGTGTGGGAAGATGCGGAGCAAATGCCGCGACTGGCGTCAGCGCTGATGGCGTTTGTCCCCGTGGATGACAAGGAAGCAGTGAGGGACGTCCACTTCAGAAGATGGTTCAAATGCTTCCTGAACTTTCCAGAGAATCGAGAGTTCCCTCCAAGGCCTCGGACTTGTCCGAGGGCAGCCCAGCGGGGTAAGGGGCACTCGTATTGGCGGGTTTTGGAGGACAGCCAATGGAAGACTTGGGGCTTCAGCGTCAGCACCGAACAACAGCCAATAGTTAGGCTGGCGGCGTTCATCGCGGCCCTCATATGTGGGTGGATCCTACCAGTGAGAGATACAAGCATGGGGGTACGGCCCAGCTCGTTCATCATGGCGTCGATGCTGGCCATGGGGCAGCGGATCAACCTGGGGATCCCGATGCTCGCCAAGCTATACAGATTGCTGCGACGTATCAGCGAGAGCAAGAAGCCGCTAAGAATATGCGGGCCCTTCCACCTCCTGTATGGGTGGATCGCGGCGCACATCAGGGGGATTTACGAGTATCCAAACCCCATTTCGCCGCCGGGATCAAACTTTCGCCCTTCCATCCTGAACGCAGCTGGGAGCTTCCCATTTAAACTGGCCGTTCCGATGGTGCTGAATAGGGTGTGGAGGGCGGACGAGTTCAACTTTCATCCCTTTCCACTGCCGACGGGAAGGCTTGCCGATGATGGACGGGGAACGGAAGAGCATCGGGCTTACCTCCTGGCCTTCCGAGGTGGCGTTTTGGTGGCTCGGATAGATCGTGAGCCAATCTGTGAACCGTACACCCCGCATCGTTTCGCGAGGCAGTTCCGGTGCCTCCAGCGGCTGACCCCGCAGGTATACTGGGAGGTGCGTCACGAGGAGCACCCGTGCGTGATGAGGCAGTTGTGGCTCATGTTCACGCGTGAGGATGGGAAGATGCAGATCACACTGCCTCCATCCATCGCCGCCTTCGGCTTGGTGAAGGAGTACGCCATCAGCTGGGAGGCTGCTTATCCCGGGGAGATGCTGAAGCAGCCAACGATCCGGGTTGGTGACGGTGGGCCTCCTTTATCTCGAGGCCGGGGTCGGAGGGCAGCTAGGGCCGCCCGCGGCAGCGGGGCTGCCGTGGCAGAGAGGCCCGCACCGGCTGAAGGTAGGGCAGCAGCGGCGGATCCGGTGGTTCCGGAAGAGCAGGGTCATCCAGAGGGGCGGCCACCGAGGGGATTCCGTCGGGTATCCGCTCAGGCTCCGGGGAAGTGGCTGCGTCACGTCGACATGGCAGAAAATGCCATCTTTCCGGAAGCTTGGGACATTTGGGATGTCAACCGGCAATTTCTCAGCCCAACCGAGATGTGGGATCACCTGAATCGCCTCGGGATGAGACTGCCGGGCATAGGCCCAGTTCGGGCTGGATTCATGGCGTCTCCGGCGGAGGCGGAGCAATACTTGAACGAGCTGGAGGATTACGTCCACTCCAGCGGTGTTCCTCGCCCGATGACAGACCGGGTGAGGGTACTGTTGAATCAGACGGTCCCTCCACAGCTATCGGCTGCCGACCTGAGGGAGCGCTTCCCCTTGCCGGAGGAATCAGGGGGCTCTTCTCGGGAGGATGAGGCGGGAGGAGGGAGCCCGTTGGAGGAGGGCGAGGTCGGAGACCGAAGCTCAGAATCCGATGACTCCGCGGAGGCTCTCGAGGTAGCATTCCGAACCTCTCTTCTTACGATCTGTTGTTGAATCCATACGGACTTCTCACCAATGTTTGGGTCGTGCAGGAGGAACTTGTTCGTAGGCCTCGTTCTCGCTCCTCGGCGGGTGACGATGCGGGGCCTTCAGAACCCGCGCCTATGGCTGCGTCCAGTTCTGCACCTGGTGGAACCGGGGGGTTTGAGGTGGCTCCTCCGGACTCTCCGGGCCTTCCAACAGTATACGGGGGGCCTCGTCTTGGAGTCCCATCGGTACCGGTCCGGGAGCAGCGCTCGGAGGTCAATCTTCGTAAGTCTCCTCCACCGGTCTCTTCGTTGCCACACGTGGGCCATGTCGACTAACTTTTATGTCTCTTTCTGTCATACAGTTCTCCGACTGGCGTGGGCTGCTGCGGCGAGGCTGGTTGGGATGTCTGGCGGCGTTCCTCCCAGGGGCATGCCGGTGATGGTGTCGATAGTCCCTTCACCTCCTCAAGCTGCGGCGCACACCATCACTGGTGGGACCACCAGTAGGGCCATACCTGAAGTCATCGAGGTGGACTCTGAGGAAGAGGATCAACCGGTCAGTCCCAGTCCCGCCGTGCCTGCG
Source organism: Viscum album (assembly GCA_963277665.1). Lineage (NCBI taxonomy): Eukaryota > Viridiplantae > Streptophyta > Magnoliopsida > Santalales > Viscaceae > Viscum > Viscum album. The sequence goes on along the minus strand of OY728129.1, from coordinate 18,496,938 downwards.
CCGGCGTCAGGCGTCGTACCAGACTCAACACCAGATGCGGATCCCGCTGAGGAATTTCTGCAGGCATATCCTGCGTACGAGCCTGCCGACCACGCGGATTGGGACAAAACGGCCTCTGACGAGGAAGACAGCAGCATAGTCCGTCGCCGGTCGTGGAAGCTGATCACGCGCTTCATCAGGGACACTCCCCAAGCGCAATGGCTGGCCGAAATGGATAGACTTCGTTCGCGGTTGCGCGAGCTATGTGCCGGGGGAGTGGATGCCCAACGCCCTCACGCGCTCATCCGAGACCTCATGGCTGAGAAGATCCGGGAGCATGATCGTGGGCTGAGCGTGGGATGGCAGCGGAGGAAGGCGACCAACATTAGGAAGCTCCAGGAGGCTGAAGGCGAGGCCCAACAGATGCAGATCCGGGCCAACGAGCTTTCAGCCACTCTCAATGCGCAGTCTGAGCTGGTCTCACACTTGAAGGCTCAGCTAGCGGAGGCTGAGGAACATATGGGGCAAACCTCTGGAAGGATGGCTGTCGTCCAGGCCGAGGTGGAAAGGGCCCGGGCCAGGGTTGACGGATTACGCCCCGCCGCTGCTGAAGAGGAGCGGGAGTTGAATCAGCGGCAACAGGCTTTAGACGCCGCAAGTCAACGGGTGGCGGAGCTGCAACGCTCTTTTGACGGAGTCAACCCGTCCATGGGGGAAGTCAACCCCCGAGTATTGTAGCGAACCCGAAGAAACTTTTATTAACACTTTTGTGCTTCAACTCTTTCTTTCTCCTTTGTTTTGAGTTCCGTAGTACGCACAATATCCACTGTTGAATTGCCTTGTTACATCCCTGCAATGTTTGCGGGACGTTTGACGACAATTCTCTCAAACCAGTCCAGATTCCCGAAAGATGGGGAAGGCTTGATCGGAGGAGGAATTTCCAGGATAGCCGAACCACTGTCTCTTCGACGTGCTCTTATGCACGGACAGGGCAACGCCAGGGGCGCTGAAATCAGTTCAAACAGATGAAAATGGGGAGTGTGAATCACGATGCCCAAATTCGGAACGCTATGGAGGCGGCGTGACAATAAAGGACAACCGTTAGCCGTGGCGGAGAAACGGTATCCTTACTGCGTTAGCCTGAAACGGGGACAACAAGTGAGCATCGACCGCTGACCATATTCGCAACGCGGGATTTTATCAATTTGTTGTCGATTAATCTTTCGGGACGTTGGCCCAGGACAGTTGGTGGACCATAGGTCAGACATCCTTACTGTTAGGGGGTCCTTCCAGACATGAAAGAAGACGAGGGTCCGAATAAGGGGCACGCAAAGCGTGGAATATGGAGTGATGGTTTGTTCAAACAGAATCCAACACTTCAGTAGTTACACCACCATGGTGGGTGTACGCCAGATGGGCGCATCGGCCTGATCACAGATCATTCTTTCTTCCAGATAGGGCCTCTCTGGCGAGGGCTGGAAATGAGGAGGAATAGGATTTTGCGATTCCTGGGGCTGGACCCTAGGTGAAATGCCTGGGTGTCTCTACGTATCCCATGACGATGGGAATCAAGCCATACGTAGTTCTGAAGGTGCAGTTTAACGTCATGCAGGACGAGGAGCAGCCTGACTGTGTTGGTACACATCCAGCCAAAACTACTAAGCCCACGTGAGTCGTGCTCGGTGTGGGAAACAAGCAGTAGTGGTGGGAATTTCCCGATGCAGAGAGGGGCAGGCGAGGGTAAAGGGATGCTCGGTGACTACCGGCCCAATGACACTAACATGATCATTCAGCGCATCTAGATGCGCGAAGAGAAAGAGCCGAGTATGGTGGAGTTCCACTTGAACATGAGGGAGTGGAAATGTGTGAATCATGACGCTCGAGATTCGGATCACGATGGTGACGGCGTGGCGATGGAGGACTACTGCTGGCCATATTCGCAACACAGCATCCTATCGCGTTAGCCTGAAATGGGGACAAACAAATGAGGGTCGACCGTTGACCGTATTCGAAACACGGGACCGTGTCACAAATGTTGTCGAATATCCGCAGGGACATTGGCCCGAAACGATTGTAGGGCCCTTAGGTCCAGCATTCATGGAGAGCCCTTAAGCTTAGTATCCACGTCGTCCGAGGGTCCTTTTGGATGTGGAAGAGGATGAGGATCCAAATAGTGAGCTCACGAAGCTTGGTCATGGGATGAGGGGAATGTCCCTGTGAAAATCCCATGCTTCGGGCTTTTTGTCAAAACACATCTGAATACGTCAACGAAACGTATTAGAGAGAGGGAGCAGATTCCTTTCCCTTGGGGAGATCTTAGTTTATGGTCATAGACTTCGGACCATGGATTGGAAAAAGGGGATCAGGGGACGCATGACATCACAACCTGACGTGAATGAGCTCGAGTCGAGGGACCGAACTCAAGGGTTAGGCTGGACCCGCGGGGAAGTACCCGGGCGCTCCTACGTATCTCATAAGGATGAGAATCAAGCCGTACGTAGTTCTGGAAGGTGACAGGGTAAGGTACCAGTGCCAGGGGAAAGGGGAAGTGCGGACGTGGCCCTTGCACTAAAAGAAGCGGAATTTGATGTATCTTGTTTGTTCTTCGAGGTGAATGGTTTTTTTTTTGTGAAGCGACAGGCCTAGAACTGTAGGTCGTGATGTCGCCACAAGAATCAAGCCGTGATGGGCGTTGACAAATGGCATGGCGCGTGGCCAGTACCCAACGTGATGTCCTCTACAGCGAGGTCACCATAATGCGGTGCCGTTTTTCGTCGTGCGGCCAGGACGATAATGTCACAGTTTAGGGTCGTATGATAGGACCAAGCATGCATTTTATCGTCACGCAGCGCAGACGTAGCAGAGACGATGCTAGGCGGGAAATGTGCGCAGTGTTTATAAAACACATTTGACAGAGACATGATCCCACATCAAATCGTACGCCATCCGGAGGTGAAACAGGGAGAGAGACTGGCTTCCTGAATGGGTTGTACCCAGAGACAGGGCGTCTGGGCGGTCCTACGTGTCCCATGAGGATGGGAATTTGAACGTAGTCCCGAATGGGTCTTAGTTTATGGTCTTAGAGCTCGGACCAGGGAGTCCCGAAGGACGCCAGATTGCAGCTTTGTCCCCCTAACATGCAAAGGTGCACTGAGGGATAGCGCCAAAAGTGTCGAGATTCCACCTGGACATGATGGGGTGGAAAATGATGTGAATCATGCAACCAACATTCAAGGACTGAAGGGGCTGGCGTGACGACAGAGGATTACTGCTGACCATGTTCGCAACACAGCATCCTGTCGCGTTAGCCTGAAATGAGGACTAACAAAACGAGCATCGACCGCTGACCATATTCGCAACGCGGGATTTTATCGATTTGTTGTCCGAAACCCTGGAGGGTGTTGGCCCGTATCGGTAGGAGAGCCCTTGGGCGTAGTTTCCAGGCCGTACTTGGGGGTCCCTCCGGGTGTGAAAGATGATGAAAGTCCGAATAGATGGGAACACGAAGCTTGGCAAGTGGAAGGAACTTGACCAAGTTGAATCTGACACTCTTGGTCCTAGACCAGAGTACTCTTAATACATGGTGAACCACTGCGGGGAGCCAAGGGACTCAACCTTGAGGGTGATCGAGAGATGGCAGATTCCCAGGGGAAGGGGGGCATGATGCCCACAACCTTGTATCATACCTACGCACCCCCCGCTGGAGAGGGATGGACCAAATGGTCTAGGTGACCGGGAAATCAGGATATCTCCCAGAGGTGGGGCTGGACCCGAATCTTGAACATCCAGGTGGTCCTACGTATCCCATTAGGATGGGAATCAAGCCACACGTAGTTCTGAAGGGTGCCTTTTAATGTCATGCAGGACAGGGGACAGGAGGACTGAACCTCAGAATGGGGCGTGCGTAGTGCAGCTATTGCGTACCTGACGTGAACGAGGACGTAGTCCCACACTGCGCCACGCAGTCCCGTGATCAGGGTCCTGAAGGCAGGATTAGAGAGATAAATTCGCTGAACTCAAGCTGGACTCGGGGGCAAGGGGCCTCGAACGTAGTTCCAGATGAGAGTCTTAGTTTATGGTCTTAGAGCTCGGACCGTGGATGGTGACAACTCCCAAGTAAGCACAGAGGTCAACCCAATCCCTAAGCCCACGTGAGATAAACTCGGTGTGGGAAACAAGGGGGGACCCTCATTGCAACACTTGGGGCATCCATTAAAGGGGAGTCAGCAGAGAGTTCCGAAGGACACCTTTGATGTAGCTTGTTCCTCAAACGTGCAGACGTGCACGGGGGAAAAAAGTACCAAGAGTCCCGAAATTCTACTTGGACACGATGAAGTGATGAAGGGTGTGAATTGTGTACCCGGCATTTGGGCTTAATGGGTTGGCGTGACGACAGAGGAAAACTGTTATCCTTGAAGGAAACACAGCGTCTGTATCGCGTTAGCCTGAGGTGGGAGCAGCAAACGAGCATCGACCGCTGACCATATTCGCAACGCGGGATTTTATCGATTTGTCGTCCGAAACCCCGGGGGGCGTTGGCCCGTATCGGTAGGAGAGCCCTTGGGCTTTTGTATCCAGGCCGTACTTGGGGGTCCCTCCGGGTGTGGAAAATGGTGAAAGCCCTGATGCGGGGATACGCAAAGCCTGGAAAGCGGGTGCGGACGTGTCCGAGTAAAGCTTGGCATTCCAGGTAATGAACTAGAGTACTCTTAAGCACATTGGTGAACAGCCGAAAGAGGGATCGACGAAACAGCTCGGTGGTGCGGGAAACATGGCGTGGTCACTACAAGATCCTCGTAGATGAGGACATAATCCCACACCGCACCATATGGTCTCTTCATGGAGGAAGGATGGGCCAAGGGGCCAAGATGGGATGAGGATTCCCGAGAGATGGGGCTGGACCCGGATTTTGGACATCCAGGTGGTCCTACGTATCCCATTATGATGGGAATCAAGCCACACGTAGTTCTTGAAGTGCAGTTTAACGTCATGCGGGACTTGGGTGGGGAGTAATATACTCCTGAGCAAGGTGTATAGTATGGCGAAAAACCGACGTGAATGAGGACGTAGTCCTACACCATACCGTACAATCCTATAAGATAGGTCCTGGGCCGCGGCCTAGAAAGGCCGAGGGGCCTGAGGCTGAGCCTCGGTCAGGAGGGCCTGACCGGTTTGTAGTTTAACGTCTTACATGAGGACGGGGGGCCAGGGGCCCAAGGAGGCCAAGGGGCCTGAGGCTGAGCCTCGTAAGGGGAGTTGTACGGCATGGTACATGATCCCGACGTAAATGAGGACGTAGTCCCACACCACACCGTACGCTCCGGGTGAGGAATTGTGGGCTGTGGTCCCGATCACTAGCACCACCTGGGGGAAGTTTATCACCTCAGGATGGGGCAGAATGAATCACTGTTGACCACAGTCGAAACACAGCGTTCCTATGGTGACCCGCATGGGGGCAACAATTGAGGGTCGACCGCTGACTAAATTGGCAACGCGGGACTTGTTTCAATTTTTTGCTTGAGAAACCCTCGGGGGCGTTGGCCCGTATCGGTAGGAGAGCCCTTGGGCTTTGTATCCAGGCCGTTCTTGGGGGGTCCCTCCGGGTGTGAATCCATCCATGAAAGGGGCAAACACCTCCAGGGGGGGACGTGCAGCCGGGTCGAGGCTTGCTCGACATGGGCCGGGGCAAAAAATGTGCGCCCTGCCGTGTCTTAACCCGAGGGGAAGATTTCGGCTTTTGGGCTGGGCCAACAGACGAAATGTCTGGGCGTTCCTACGTATCTCATAAGGATGAGAATCAAGCCATACGTAGTTCTTGAAGGCCATGCAGTTTAGCGTCATGCGGTAAGGACGTGGGAGGGTAGAAGAACGGAGCGGGCGCATGGTGCGACCTTTACAATCTTTGCGTGAGTGGGGTTGCATGAGCGGGGCCAAGAAGGCCGACGCCCTGCTACACAAAGATCCTCCAAGGAGACCATTCCCAGGGGGAATAGTGGAAGAGAGAAGCTTGGGGCTGGGCTAAAGGCGAGGCGTCCGAGCGTTCCTACGTATCCCATAAAGATGAGAATCAAGCCGTACGTAGTTCTTGACATGCAGTTTAACGTCATGCGGGACGAGGGGTATCTCGTTCGGGGACGTGTGCGGCATGGTCATGATCTCAACGTGAGAACGTAGTCCTGCACTGTACCGTACAATCCCGTAAGAGGGTAAGTCGGAGAGAAACGAGGGGGGCCTGGGGCCAGACCTCGGTGGAGACGGGGCCAGGGGCCCAAAGAGGCCGAGGGGCCTGAGGCGGAGCCTCGGTCAGGAAGAACTGGCTGACTTGCAGTTTAACGTCTTGCAGTGAGGACGGAGATACAGTTTAAGGTCATGCGGGACCAAGTCGCAGTTTAGGGTCATGCGGGACCGTCTCGCAGTTTAGGGTCATGCGGGACCAAGTCGCAGTTTAGGGTCATGCGGGACCGTCTCGCAGTTTAGGGTCATGCGGGACCAAGTCACAGTTTAGGGTCATGCGGGACCATCTCGCAGTTTAGGGTCATGCGGGACCAAGTCGCAGTTTAGGGTCATGCGGGACCGTCTCGCAGTTTAGGGTCATGCGGGACCAAGTCGCAGTTTAGGGTCATGCGGGACCGTCTCGCAGTTTAGGGTCATGCGGGACCAAGTCGCAGTTTAGGGTCATGCGGGGCCGTCTCGCAGTTTAGGGTCATGCGGGACCAAGTCGCAGTTTAGGGTCATGCGGGACCGTCTCGCAGTTTAGGGTCATGCGGGACCAAGTCGCAGTTTAGGGTCATGCGGGACCGTCTCGCAGTTTAGGGTCATGCGGGACCGTCTCGCAGTTTAGGGTCATGCGGGACCGTCTTGTGCCCTAGGCGAAGTATCGCTTGAGTAATCTGGCATTGGTGGGAGGGGTTACACGCTCTCCATCTGTGGTCACCAAGGAGTAAGCTCCATTGGGGTAAACCTTATGGATGATATAGGGCCCTTCCCATTTGGGTTCTAACTTGGGCGGCTTCCTTCCGGGAATCATTGGCGCTCGCAGGGCCAGCACCAGGTCACCCTGTAGAAAAGAGCGGAGACGAACCTTCTTGTCAAAAGCTCTTGCCATCTTGTCCTGATGCCTTTCCAGATTGTGCAGGGCACGAAGCCGGTTCTCGTCCAGTGCTTCTAGCTCAGCTAGACGGATCTCGGCTACCTCATCTGATGTCTGGTGATCATAAACGGCCGTGCGTAGCGACGGCAGCTGGATCTCGATGGGTAGGACGGCCTCAGCTCCATACACCAGGGAATATGGGGTCACCTGGGTAGAGTTGCGAGTCGTCGTCCGGTAAGCCCAGAGGGCGTTGGGGAGCTTGTCCGGCCAACTTTTCTTGTTCTGACCAACCATCTTCTGCAGAATGTTAGAGAGGGTCTTGTTGAACGCCTCGATCTGTCCATTTGCCTGTGCGTGGTAGCGGGAGGTATGGTTTGACCGGATGTCGTACTTAGCGTACAATTTCTTCAATTCAGCTGCTCGGAAGTTGGTGCCGTTGTCAGTGAGGACGGCGTGAGGGACCCCAAACCGGTGGATGATGTTGGAGCTCACAAAGTCAACGACGGAACGGGCCTTGACCTCTTTGAGCGGAACTGCTTCTGCCCACTTGGAGAAGAAATCTGTAGCAGTCAGGATGAACCTACACTGGCGGGCTGTTGCCGGCGGGTACGGTCCCACTACATCGAGTCCCCATACCGCAAATGGCCAAGAGTACTTGGTGGGGTGGAGGGGTTCTGGCGGCCGATGCAAGAAGTTGGCGTGCACTTGGCACGCGTGGCATCTCTTGGCGTATCCAATACAATCGTGGATCATGGAGGGCCAGAAGTACCCTAGCCTCCGGATTTGATGGGACAGCTTCGGCCCAGCTTGATGGGCGCCACAGGAACCGGCGTGAACCTCTTGCATAACTTGAGGTATCTCTACTCCTTGGATGCAACGGAGGAGGACACCATCAAAACTCCGTTTATAGAGGGTCTGCTCAAGACTGGGGCCACTCTGGAGGGTAAATTGAAGCGCGCGGCGTCGAATTCGCTCGCGCTCGGCCCGGTTGTCCGGGAGCTGACCATTTTGGAGATACTCGACAAAAGGTGCTCTCCAATCGGGGGTCGTTTCAACCACTGCATCCGACGAACCCGGGACTTCCGATACGGAGGGTCCGGCGGTGAGATGACTTACCCGCAGGCTATCACGGTCCTCTTGGGTGACGGGAGCAATGACTCTCCGGTGGGCCACGTGTATGACCAAATCATCTTGCTCGGGTTCTGCGAGCGATGCGGCTAAGCCAGCTAGGGCGTCCGCTTGGCCGTTCTGCGACCGCGGGACATGGGTAACCTCTGGCCGAGAAGAGAACTGGGCCATCAGGAGGAGGGTGTACTCCAGCAACGGTGCAAGCTCTGGCTTCCTGACGACGTAGTCGCCATTAACCTGTTTGATTACCAGCTCAGAATCTCCTTTCACATGTAGATGGGGTACATGGATCTCGAGGGCCAACTCGAGGCCGGTGATGAGAGCTTGGTACTCTGCCTCGTTGTTCGTACAACCTTCTGACAGCAGGAAGGAGTACGGCAGGACGGCTTGCGTCGGGGTAATGAAAACAATACCCAGACCCACTCTGTTGAGCTTGGGGTCGTTGAGCCTTCTACCGGTGGGGCTCCGGGAGGCGCCGTCGAAATGCATTTGCCAACACGGGACAGCGTGATCGACCGAGAGAATCGTCTCATCGGGGAAATCCAGGTCCAGGGATTGATCCGCGGAGGTTGGATGGGCAGCTAAAAAGTCTGCCAATGCCTGTCCCTTGACGGCCTTCTGAGGCACAAACCTGATGTCAAACTGCTGGAGAATTACTGCCCACCGCGCTAGTCGGCCAGTCAGCATGGGGCGGTTCAGGATGTACTTCAGCGGATCCACCCGAGAGATCAATTGCACCTCGTGGTGTTGCAGGTAGTGTCGCAACTTCTGCACGGCGAAGACGAGCACAAGGCAGCTCTTTTCGATAAGGGAATATCTGACCTCCGTATCGAGAAGCATGCGACTGAGATAGTAGAGACTGTTCTCAGTGCCCTCGTTATTCTTCTGGGCGAGCAGCGCGCCGAGGGATCTTTCCAGGGCGGTCACGTAAAGGACCAGCGGCTTTCCAGAGACGGGTGGCATCAAGACCGGAGGTTGGAGCAGGTACTGCTTGATTTCCTCGAAGGCGATCCGACACTCCTCATCCCATTCGTAGGCAGCGCCTTTCTTCATGAGCCGAGAAAAGGGCTTACACTTGCCGGCCAGATTCGCAATGAATCGGCGTATATAGGCTAAGTGGCCTTGCAGGCCTCGAAGCTCCCGAATGTTGCTCGGGGGAGGCATTTGGCTGATGGCCTTGATCTTCTCCGGGTCGATCTCGATACCTCGGTATCTGACAACAAAGCCCAGAAACTTCCCGGAGGTGACCCCGAAGGCACACTTCAGCGGGTTCATCTTCAGGTGACGGGAACGGAGGAAACCGAACACTTTCTCAAGGTCTTTGAGATGGTCCTGGCGCTGATATGATTTGACTACAAGGTCATCCACGTAGCATTCCACCAATGTCCCGAGGATCGGTTTGAATATGCGATGCATAGCCCTCTGATAAGTGGCACCTGCATTTTTCAAACCGAATGGCATTACCCGGTAGAAAAAGGTACCCTGGGGAGCCCTGAAGGCAGTGGACTCCTCATCTTCGGGGGCCATCCGGATCTGGTTATACCCGGAATATCCGTCCATAAAAGAGAGGGCTTGGAACCCGGCCGTGGCGTCAATCAACAGCTCCGTCACTGGAAGTGGGAAGTCATCCTTTGGGCAGTGGCGATTGAGATCGCGGAAGTCGATGCAGACTCTAATCTGCCCATTCTTCTTCCTGACTGGCACAATGTTGGCGAGCCATTTGGGGTACTGGACCTCTTTGACGAAGTTGGCCTTGATTAGCTTATCAACTTCAGCCTCAACCATAGCACCATGGGAAGGGTGCATTTTCCTGGGAGGCTGCTTAAACCCACGATGTTTTACCGGGAGGCCCAGACGGTGGACGGCCACTTGGGGATCCAGTCCTGGCATCTCATCGTAACTCCAGGCAAACACATCGCGGTGCTGTTTGAGGAAGTCTACATACTGCTGTCGCTCCTCGAGGGACATGGCCGCACTGATCAATGTGGGTCTTGGATCTGCCTTGCTGCCAAGGTTCACCTGTACCAGCTCATCAACCGTGGTAGAGACGCCTTCTTCAAAGGCTGGGGGAGCATCCTCCAAGTCTTCCTCCCCAGCCGGGGGGAAACTTTCCGTGACGGAAGGTGCTTCTGGGCTCTCAAAACCCGAGGGGCAGCTGGTGCCGGCTTGGGCAGCAGCAGTCATCACATCAGGAGACTCACTCGTCGTGGAGACCATAGCAATGAATGCATTTGACCCTATCCCATCCGGCCTTCGGCCTAAGGGGCCACGCTTGACGATATCAAAGCAGTGGTGACGTGTCGGCCCGAGTCGGTTGATTCCATCCCGGCGAAATAGACACGTATGGCGCACCGCTGTTGTCATGAGCCTGACATCCCGGTACCGTACAGGGGTAGGAGATTCCGGGATGACCCGAGCCTGGTTGGTGTAGGAGTACGAGGTGATTCTCCGCCGTCGCTTGGAAGCGGGAACATGCCTTCCTTGCGTACCCGAAACAACAAAACATTGTCCCATGTCGGGGGTCGTGGCCTCCAACCGGTGGATCGGGAGGATGTAGGCGTCGTCCATGCTTGCCCAGGGATCACTTGTGATTGGAGCGGGCTCATCCTCGCTGACCAGGATCTGCTTGTCTTTGCTTTTGTAATAACCCGCATCCAGATAGCGGGCCTCACAAGAAGCAAAGGGGGACGCGTCTCCTTGGATCACGCCTACTCGACCGTTGAGCGAGTACTTAAGGCACTGGTGATACGATGAGGGGACCGCAGCATGCAGATGGAGCCATGGCCTACCCATCAGTGCGTTGTAGGCGGTGTCCTGAGAAACAACCATGAACTCGGTGCTGGCAATTAAGCCACCGAACTGGGTCTTCAGGCGGATCTTGCCGACCAGGGTTTGCTCTGTCCTGTCGTACCCCTGAATCCTGAGGTCAGAGGGAGTCAAATCACCTTCAGACAAACCCAGTTTTCGCAACGTCCGGGTCGGAATTAGATTGATTCCAGAACCCGTGTCAACGAGGCAGCGACGGACTTCCACACCGTTAAAGTGGCCAGTGACATACAGTGGGCGAATGTGCCCCTGTATAGGAGGGTCTTCGTCTTCACCAGAGAACGAGATAACCGCCTGACATTCGGCGTTTTCAATCGTCTCGGTATGGAAGGCCTCCGCGGCTGCCACTTCCGTCTCGAACTGGAGGGGGCTCCTTAGGGCCTCGGCAAGTGCCTCGCGCATCTCGGATGACAAGCGCAGGGCCTCAAGGATGGAAAGCCTCGCCGGAATGCCGGCTAAGTGCTTTAGGACATCATACTTGCGTGCCAAACGCGCACCTCTGCTTACAGGGGGTTTTTCGGCATTTGGAGGCATAGCGGGTCCTGCTGGCTGAACTGGCGGTCGGCTAGCACTGGGTACATCCTGCTGCCTGCTAGTAGAAGCCTGGGGAGTAGTCGCCGGGCTAAGGTTGAACAGCGGGAGCTGGCCCGTCGCCGGGCGAGACTGGCTGTGATACGAACGAGGCGGCTCTCCCTGATCCAGCAACACGAATGGCGGTGGAGGTAGAGCCGAGGGTGCTGAATGGGTCTGCGCGTGCTGAGATCTGCGCTGAGCCTGCTGCCTCGTCTCGGTAGCGTGCACGGCTTGGTCACAAGTGCCTGCTGACACACCTCGGTGACCGGCGCAATTGCGATTCCGCCGACGTTGACGTCGGCTGGAAACATTGGGGCGGTCTGCCTGGGGTTCCCCCTCATCGGGGGTCATATAGGGCTTTACCAGCTCCACGGTGTTAACCGAAGCGTACCCTTGACTATCACTCGAAGAGTCATCCACCGCTGGGCGGATTCTGGGGGGAATGCCCATTTCAGGAGGCATAAAGTCGCCAAGAGTGCGGGATGACGACGGCACTGGCGGTGCACGTTGCTTCTTCTTACGTCGTCGCTGCTTGCCCTTTTGGGTAGAGGTCGATTGCGAGGACGATGCTGAGGCACCGGCTGTTTCTTCTGAAGGTTCCGGCTGCTTCAGGCGTGCCCGGATGATACCCTGGGCACGGATGACAGTTTTTCGAGCCATCCAGTTGTCGTATTTCTGGGACCCGCGGCTAGGGACCTGCTGCCACTCACCCTCGCTGTCACTGCCGATTTCTGATCCTGCAAAGACGCCTGCCACCTGAGCTGGCGCTGGGCCCAGCTTGACTATGTTGTTGTTGACCTGGTCCTGAAGCCAGTCTTTAAACACATAGCATCGCTTGAGGGTGTGCCCCAGGATCCGATGATAAGGGCAGTAGTTGGGGTGATCAGTGAGATGTGCCTCTGCCGGTCTCCTGCACTCAGGCAGACGCACAATCCCTTGCTCCAGAGCACTTCGGAAGTAACCAGGGACCTGATTTTCGTTGAACGAATAGGTATGGTATTTTCTTTCCGGGTAAGGAGCCCTGGGGGCCTGATCCTGTCGAGGGACCGGAGGGGCCTGCCGAGGGGGCGGCGCCTGGTTGTCTCGCCTAGGTGGCGGTGGCGCGTTGCGCGGGGGAACCTGTCGGTTCTGAGGCGGTCGCTGCTGAGCAGGAGCCTGTGCTTGAGGTGGAGGACCTCTGCGGGGTTGCGGGGGTGGTACCGCCGGTAGCAATTCCAGCTGCCTCGGGGCTTCTATTTGGGCCACTGCGGCGGGTTCAGCCCTGGCGGCCCTCCTGGCTGGGATCATTGGGGGCAGCAAACGTGCCTGACTAGCCTGTTGCAGGGCCTCTTCGAGGCGCTGGGCCTTATCCGAGAAATCTCTGAACCCCCCAGGGTAATTCTGGGTAATCAGGGAGGGTACCAGCTCTGTCTTTACGTTCCCCACACACATCGTCAGTAATTGCTCCTGAGTCAGTGGCATATCGAGAGAATACGTAAGTCCTTTCCACCGGGCGATGAAGTCCGCAACCCGCTCATCAGGCCTCTGTTTGCACTTAAAGAGGTCCGCGATGCTGGTCTTCCGCGTGGTGGAGCTGAACTGGTACAAGAACTGCCGGCGAAGGTCTTCCCAGCCGGTCACTGATCCGATGGGGAGCTGGCTGTACCAGACGAATGCCGGACCTTCCAACGTCTGTACAAAACATCGGAGCTTAGCGGCTTCTTGCTGAGCCGGGGTCCCCAACATGGGGCCGCACCTGGAAGAGAAATGAGCCAAGTGCTGGGGTGGGTCCCCTGTCCCGTTAAAAGGCGAGAAAGTGGGGTTCCCAAAACCCGGAGGCGCGGGCATATCATCCACCCACGCGGGATAAGGCTTGCCATCGGGTGGGACCGCCACCTGCCGTGTCTCCAACGCCTCGAGGCGGGCTGTGAGTACCGCAATAAGGTCCTCCGGGTGGGGGTCCCTGTCTTGACGGGGATCCCTAACCACAAGCGCATTGCCAGGTTCTTCAACGCGGTAGACGGCTTCTGCTGCCCGCGGGTCAACTGGCTGAATGACCTGTTGGGCGACTGGGGGAACCCGGATTGGATTCTTCAGATTGCCCCGTCGCTCAGGGGGGTTTGGCGAGACGTATCGCGCCCTCTTGCCGTACGTTCCGGCTTCCACCCTGTCCGCGGCAGTAGCATGATCAGGGTTGCCCGGAGGCATCTCACCAGGGGGAAATTGTTCCTGCCCCTGCTGTCCCGGCCTGGGATTACCGTAGTCGGGTCGTCGCTCTGCAGCGCGCTCAGCCAAGAGTTCGTCGACCAACCTCTTCTGTTCAGCAAGCTGCTGGCGCAACGTGGCTTTCTCAGGATCTTCGTCCGTTTTCTGCACGGAGGCGGACGGGTCGGAGTGCTTGGCTATTCCGACGTGCTCCTTACCCTTGCCAGTGCTTCGACCGAGCGCCAGTGACTCGGTGGGTACATGGAGGCCTAGCAGGTTCCTTTGATGACGGGTGACTCTCCCTGATGGGTCGAGTAGTGGCGGTACGCACTCGGGTGGTAAGTCCCCATCAAGGAACTCAAGCTCATCTTCCTTATCCACAACGTCGGCCATGTGGACTGTGACCCCTCTTGAGGGCATATCCTCAATGTCGCATAGCGAATCAGGCTGTCGTAGAATAGGGTTGAAGAGGAGGGCGGCATAGCGTCCCCAACCACGGACTTGCACATGGGGGGTAGCTTCCCTGACAATCTTGCGGAGTGCCTTGAAACTCTGAACGCATCTTCGTTGGAGGGCACCCTGATGACCAGGCGACTCGGGGTGCTGGGCCACAAGGAGCACCGCTGCATCAATCAGGCGGCACTGTTTGCCAATCTCCTCGAAGTGCTCCCGACTCCTGGGGTACACTACCCGTTCCCAACGGAGGCGGAAGTGCGTCGCCCACAGGGTCCGACAAAGGCATCCTACTTCTTCAGGGGTATGCGACTCGGGTATGCGGAAATTCAACGCTGCCGCGGGCCAGAACTTCTCTGGGAAATAGTCCGCTGCAAGAATACTCCAGAAGCTCCTGGGTTCATCCTCAGAGCTCGGCCCTACATTTCCCCACTCATCAACCGGGGGTGGCTGAGGGACCGGTAGCGGCACCGAGGCGGACCTCTGGGATAGCAAACTCGGCGGCGGAGAATACGGCAAGCGAGCAGACTGGCCACCGTACTCTGGGCCTTCCTCTGAAGAGCAAGGTGACCTGACCACAACGTCACGATAGGACGGGCTAATAGCCGCTACATCGGGTACGGGAATCGCCGTTACCGGTGTCCGGTCATGTCGTGGCTCTACCACCGTTGACCCCCAAAACAGCTCCTTGGGATCCCGGGTAGAGGAAGAGGGCGCTTCGGGCGACGGTGGCGGTGACTGCGCGGTCGAAACCTGCGGAATTCCCAGGATTTCTTCCTCCTGGATGTACCTGCGGAGAGAGACGGGAATCCGATGGACCTCAAATTCGGGGAGAACGAGGCTGACGCGTCTGGTTCCTGCCCCAGTCCTTGATACGGAGGAGCTGGGAGAAGGTTCCATCGCTGAATCGCATTCCGCTTCCGAATCGGAGAAGCGGGCAGGTTTGATCCCCCCCTGGGCCTTCCCAAGATTCTTCCCGTGGCGGCGATGACCCGCTCTTCTGCCCCTGGGTGGCTCTTCGGGACAGGGTTGACCCCTATCAGGCAGCTCTGGGGCGGCGCTAGCGACGTGGCGGAGAGGGCCCCCACTTGAGACAGCCGGGGTGCGAGGGGCACCAGGGCAAATATCAAAGGGTACATGGGGAGGACCTCCATGAACAGTACCCACGTGGGCGGGGCCTCTGTTGGAACCGGCAGGAGCATGGGGAAGGCCTCCACGGTCGATGCGAGTGGAGCGAGGCTGACCTTCACTCCTCAAATTGCTGGGGCGAGGAGGACCTTCGTCAGTCGCAGAGAGGACGTAGGGGGGACCCCCACGTCGAAGGACCGGATGGATGATGCCTTCAGAAGGACGGACTTCATACCCTGTACCGCGGGCGCGGGAAGTGTTTCCGCGCTGAGCATCACTGCCCCGGGGCAGGTCTTCCTGTAGGATGGGGGCGGCATGAAGCATGCCTCCACGACGAACCTCGGAGCGGGGAAGGCCCACGCTCTGTGGAGTGGTGGTACGGGGAGGACCTCCGTACGGGGTGGCATCACCGCGGGTTAACTCGCGGCGATCACTACTTGGGCCTGCAACCCGAAGAGTCAACCCGACCTGCCCGCAGGGCGGTTGGGGTCTCGATCCTGGTTGGGCGAAGGGGTGCCCCTGCTCAATGTAGGCGGGGGCTTCATAATGTACGTCGGCGGTGGCTCGGGCCACTGTAGCTGTCGACGTGGACGCGGCTAGGCGAGCGTCCTCAGCCCGGGCCCGGCGCTGACGTCGGGTCAGGCGGGCCGGTGCAGGTGGTGCAGGGACGTAGTCTACCTGTTCTTCCTGCGGGGCCGGACGGCGGCGCTGACGTGGCCGGACGGGAGCTCTCGCCTGGGATTCCTGGGTCGGGGCCCTGAGCGGGCTGAGCCGGACCGCACCTGCCTCTTCAGCATAAGGCGAAGAGTCGTCAAGGCGTTCCGGGGATAGGCTCCCGAAACGATTGAATGTCTGGGTGGGGAGCGGGGGCTCCCTGCGCGGCCTGTTAGGGCGGCGTTGACGGCGGGGCCTGGAAGCCTCCAGGTCCAAACGGGCCATATCCCTGGTCGGGATGACCCCTTGTTCCTCATACCTGCGCACGAGGCTGTTGATCACCCTTCGTTGGATGACCTCTGATGGGGAAAGGGGACGTGGACGTCCCGCCTCCCGCGACGTGCCAGCCATCGTGGCGGTAGTGGCGCCATGTGGGGTGGTCGTAGTGGTGTCGCCCCTGCCCCTGCGCGGGCGAGGAGCGGATGGTGACCGCATAGCAACCTGATTCCTGACAAACGAAGGGATCAACTCATCAGTACTGAGAGGAAAGTGATTGACAGCCAGTGCCCCAGCATTCTTCCGTCCCCATGTCTGTGAGAAGGATCCACGCCAACACGCTGCAGAGCGGAGCGCCCCACGTTCTACTACCCCGACTTCTGGTGAGTTCCACGATAGGCCCGCCATTTGCTTGGCGGGGCCAGGCACCGGATACCTGGATCCGGTGACACGTCAATCTACCGGTGTCTCGAACGCTACTAATCTCCATGCTGAGGAGAAGAATTTCACGTCGGGTTCACCATTTCTGTTTCCGACGCTTTCGCCGGGGCGCGCGCGCATCCGTCCGCGGAGGAGGGGGACGCGCGGCTTCGTTGCCCCGCATTCCCGCTTTCCAAAGGCGGGCGGCATTCGTTCCTTGTTCAGGTACGTCTGCTCCTTGATCGAAACGGGATGATGGGATGTCGGTTCTTCCTCCTGTGGATTCCTCCTCAGAACTCGTCACCTAGTCCGGGTCTCCCTTATAGATTTAATACGTAGTTCGTGAAACTCTTCCCAGTGCCATATTGTCATGGACACCGGTTAATTACGCTGCTTCTGTCGGGACATTCCAAAGGGTCCAGTCAGGGCAGCTACCTTCGGTCAGGGGAGTAATCACGTTCGAGGCATCGGTAGCGTGTCTGGATGCTGGGGTACCTGGCATGTCTGTCTGTTATCCTCGATCACGAGGCTTCTCAAGGGCGTGGAAACCCGAGGCATCCCACATCGAGCGCGGGGGGTTACATGTCATAGACACGTACCTGAGGTTTTCCTCAGCTTCCCGTGTTCAACACAGGGTATGTTTGCAAGATTAACGTCTAGCAAAGACGGTTACGCCAAAGGCGTTCCATCCGAGGTTTTCCTCAGGCATCTCGTGTTTACCACGAGGTAGGTCGCGAATTTAACGTCTCGCGGAGACGGTTGAGAATGGAATGGGACCATCGCAGGGGTGGTGACGACGAAGTTGGGCTTGAGCCTTAAAGGGGCTTCCTACGTATCCCCGTGGCAGGGAATCAAAGTCCGCGTAGTTCGGGATGGTGCCGGTAAACCGACGTGATGGTGGACCTTGGTCCGATGGGCATCGTCAGCGTACCTACATGAGGGTGGACCTTGGTCCGGTGGGGGTTGGGCTTGAACCTCTGGGAGGATTCCTGCGTACCATGCCTTGACATGGATCAAAGTCCTCACAGTTCAAATGATACAGTTTAACGTCATGCGGGACGGTAATGAACCCTGACGTGAATAAACGACGGGTGGTGGGTGTCGGTGAGCCGACATAAGTGAGGGACCTTGATCCACTATTGTTGGGCTTGAACCTCGTGGAGGCTTCCTACGTACCATGCCTTGACATGGATCAAAGACCTCGTAGTTCAAATGGTGAGTCGCAATGGCTTACCACTGGACCGGGGTGCAGTTTAACGTCGTGCTGGACGGGGGTGAAACCCGACGTGAAAGACGGGTGGGCTTGAACCTCGTGGAGGCTTCCTACGTACCATGCCTTGACATGGATCAAAGACCTCGTAGTTCAAATGGGGAGTTTGTCGGTAAACCGACGTGAAAGCAGACCTTGGTCCACTGATGGTGGGCTTGAACCTCGTGGAGGCTTCCTACGTACCATGCCTTGACACGGATCAAAGTCCTCGTAGTTCGGATGGGGAGTAGACCTTGGTCCACTGATGGTGGGCTTGAACCTCGTGGAGGCTTCCTACGTACCATGCCTTGACATGGATCAAAGTCCTCGTAGTTCGGATGGGGGGTTCGTCGGTAAACCGACGTGAAAGCAGACCTTGGTCCACTGATGGTGGGCTTGAACCTCGTGGAGGCTTCCTACGTACCATGCCTTGACACGGATCAAAGTCCTCGTAGTTCGGATGGGGAGTAGACCTTGGTCCACTGATGGTGGGCTTGAACCTCGTGGAGGCTTCCTACGTACCATGCCTTGACACGGATCAAAGTCCTCGTAGTTCGGATGGGGGGTTCGTCGGTAAACCGACGTGAAAGCAGACCTTGGTCCACTGATGGTGGGCTTGAACCTCGTGGAGGCTTCCTACGTACCATGCCTTGACATGGATCAAAGACCTCGTAGTTCAAATGGGGAGTAGACCTTGGTCCACTGATGGTGGGCTTGAACCTCGTGGAGGCTTCCTACGTACCATGCCTTGACACGGATCAAAGTCCTCGTAGTTCGGATGGGGGGTTCGTCGGTAAACCGACGTGAAAGCAGACCTTGGTCCACTGATGGTGGGCTTGAACCTCGTGGAGGCTTCCTACGTACCATGCCTTGACATGGATCAAAGACCTCGTAGTTCAAATGGTTTGTCAGGGTCGGTGCTCACTCTAAGCCCACGTGAGTCATGCTCGGTGTGAGAAACAAGAGGTTGCAAGGACCTGACGATCACGTCGCGAAGGGTGCGTCCGTGAGAAGCGAAATGGGGCTTACGCGTTGAGCGGCCCATGGTGTTGGGGCTTACTCCAGGATGGAGGCCCATGGCGCGATGAAGCGCGGGGAAGATGGACCTTGGTCCGGCGATGGGAGGTGCCTCGTTCCCTATCACGTCCTCCACTGACCTTGGTAGTGGGGAAGTACCGAGATGCACGGGTGCAATCATCCGTACCAATGGTTAGGGATTTACGCTCTGAGGCGACCCTTCCCCTGCGAACATACACCACTCCGACAAGGAGGATCTCATTCCATGTGCGGAAGAGTTCCATTCCCGTGGAGACGAGCGGTGTAAAAAATGTTCGACGTGGGGAAACCCTTCGTGAGGGAGACGAGGTTGGGTCACAGTTTAACGTCATGTGTTGAGGACGTGGTGCTTGGCAGTTTAACGTCCTGCAGCTCGGACGAGGTGGGTTCACTCCACACCCCTAGGGCTTACATAACCGGTACCCTCTGGTCCTTGGGGAAGGGAAGGTGTCGGTAAGGCCATGGTAAAAGGGGGTCGCGGGAGGAATCATCGAGGGGTCCACGTTAGCGTGGCTATGCGAAGAAGCAATAGCCGTTAGCGTGCCTATGCGAAGGAGCATTGGGCGAAGCAACGCTACGGGAGGTGTTGTCCATGGGACTTTGAAATCACATCGTGCAAACCTGGAGGGTCGCACGGAAGGAGGAATCGCTAAGCAGAGGAGTGTGCTTTGCGAAGTGGGGTGCCTTGGCCTTAGCATGGGGCATAGGTGGAAGTGGGAGGTGCTTCGCGAAGTGGAACAGTGTTCGCGGAGCACTGCCTCGCGAAGGAGTGGTTCGCGAAGCAGGGTCCTGCCAAGCAAAGTGCTTCGCGATGCATAGTTATCCTGCCTTGGCATAGGGATTACTAGCATGGGTTGGGTGTTTCGCGAAGCATGAGTGCTCCGCGGCTGCCCGGGTTCCCTTGGGAATCCCCTTCCTTTGCGAACGCCCTTGGGCTTCGCGAAGGGCATCCCTCTCGGAAGAGGGGCTCAGAACGAAACAAATCAGAGTCGTCTCGCGAAGTAGAAATACCTCGCGGAGCTCATGATTCCCGGGGCAAAGCTTGCTTCGCGATTCGGGAGAGGAGAAGCCGAAAGGTCGGATTGTCCGTCTCCGGGACTCAGGGGGAGTCGAGTATTTATAGGGAAGGGGCGCCGCGAAGCAGGGCTCGCGCGCCGCCTCTTGAGCTTCGCGGCGCGCTCGCGAACGTCAAACGCGCCCGCGGAGGATCACCGCCTCTGGTGCTTCGCGGCGGCTCGCGAACGTCAAACGCGCTCGCGGAGGATCACCGCCTCTGGTGCTTCGCGGCGGCTCGCGAACGTCAAACGCGCTCGCGGAGGATCACCGCCTCTGGTGCTTCGCGGCGCCGCGCGACCGTCAAACGCGCTCGCGGAGGATCACCGCCTCTGGTGCTTCGCGGCGCCGCCAGGGCTGGGGCGCTTCGCGGAGGGGCTTCGCGGCTGTGCTTCGCGGCTGTTCTTCGCGATGCAGCATGCCGGCTGTCTTTTTCGTTCCTTCCTTTCGGGCCATATTTTTGGCGCCAACAGTTTGTCATATAGGGCATACTACATTTTATAGTCATGTAGAGAGGACTATTTCTATCTCCTGATTGGAGCCTAAGGAATATCTTGTTTACAACAAAAGGCATCCTATGTTTGGAACATAAGGTGTACTACAGCTTATATTAATTTAGATATGACTATTGGCATGTTATGCTTGTTTCATAAGGAATATATTTATTAAAGTAATATATATCCTATGTTTGGATCACAAGGTGTACTAAAGTTTATAATCTTCTTAATATGACTTATTGGGAATATGATTACTTGAAATGGCTGGTGTTGGGACATACACAAGAGTGGCCCTTTATGGTTCAACCTGTAATATAAGCCATGTGGTAGGGTTTTGAGGAGTTTCATGAGGAATGGTTCAACTCAAAATTCTTGAGGAATTAATGATGAGACTCATTGTCTAAGGTCAGTGATCTCAGACCGTAGACACCCTGTTTAATTTTATGTTCATGGAGAAGATGGGTAAAAAGGGAAAATCATCATGCCTATTATGTGGGAGACAATAGAATGACAACAATGATCAAGGATAACTATTGACAATGTTTGAAACTCAGTATCTTTACCGTATGACCAATGATGGGAGAAAACAATTCGATCACCGAACCTTGAACATATTTGCAACATGGTATTTGTATCAAATTTCCTTCCAAAAACCTTGAGGTTGTTTACAAGATATAGTAGGGGTACCCTTAGGCAAATCATCTGTACCGTTTAGGGGTCCTTTCAGATCTGAATGATGATGGATGCCCAAATGATGGGATGAAAAAAATAGTGGGAACTATGCTTGTGAATAGACAATAGATTAAAGAGGTATGTCTCAAGGGGATATATGTGGCATGGAAAACATATCCCAATGCGAATGAGACATGAATTCAACATAACATCACCCAATCTATGATGAGTACATTGTCCTGGGGCCCAAAAAGGCCGAGGGGTCTGAGGTTAGTCCATGGATGAGATGTTCCATCTTTTTTTCTGTTTTCTGTCATGTCGGACAAGTGTTATGTGGTTTTACATCATTTAATATGGATGAATCACCCAATTTAGAATAGTGCGATGAGGACGGTGGTGATATTAGTTTATGGTCACATATATTGGGCTATTTTGTAGATTATCATCATGTAGGATGATAATGATTCGTTTAACATTATGAAGGATGATAATGAGATCTAACATCATGTGGGACGATGATTCCGTTTGACGTCACGCGGGGCAAAGACGAGTAGTTTATAGACATCCAAGATCATAATGAGTAGTTTAACATTATGACAGATGATAATTTAGTTTAACATCATGCTTGAAAAAGATGATAAATTTTATTTCATGTAGAACAATAATGCAGTTTAACATCTTGAAGAAATACAATGCAGTTCAACGTCATGTAGGGAGAAAATTAGAAGTTTATAGTCATGGAGGATGATAATGACCAGTTTAACATCATGATAAATGATAATATAGTTTATCTTCATGTGGGATAAATATGTGTAGTTTAATGTCTTGCATGATAATAATGCAGTTTATCGTCTTGTTGGACGATAATGCAGTTTAACATCATGCACGATGATAATGAGAAGTTTAACATCATGACATAAAAAAAGTGAGCAATTTAATGTCCTGGAGGATGATATTTCAGTTTAACATCATTCAGGTTGAAGATGTGTAGTTTATTGTCATGTAGGATGATAATGACCAGTTTAATGCCATGATGGATGAAGATGAACAGTTTGACATCATGAAAGATGATAATGCATTTTCACATCATGTGGGATGATGATGAATAGTTTAAATTCATGCATGATGATATTGTAGTTTAATGTCATGAGGGATGATGAAGAGAATTTTAATGTCATATAGGATTATAATTCTTTTTAATGTCATGTGGGACAATGATGTTTGTGTCACTCGACCATATCAATACCCATCCTACCAAAATTACTAATACCTTGTGAGTTATACTTGGTGTGGGAAACAATAAGTAATGATGGGAATTTTTTAACACATGGAAGCACAACGAAAGGGGAATTGATGTGTCATGATGGGATTATACTATCGACACATGACCACTTATTCAACTATAAAACATTTATAGAAGGGTAACACCAATGGTGATGAAGTTCCACCTAAATAGAGACAGGTGATAAAAAGGGTGATACATTGAATCTGATATCTAGGTCACGATGATTGTGGTGTAATGTTGTAGGACAGATATTGAACATGTTCAAAACATGACATCTATATTTTTTTACCAATAATGAGGACTGAAAAATGAGGGTTGACCACTAACCATGATCAAAACACGAGATCTATCACAAAATTTCATCTAATGTATTTTTGGGTGTTGGCCCAAGATAGTAGGTGATGCAATGTGGCATTAGACCAAGCTGTTATGGGGGAACCATTAGATATGAAATATTGTGTAGATCCAAATAAATGGGGCATCATGAAATGTAGAGATGGATTGGGATTATATCCCTTTAGAGTCCAACACTCTTGGTTCTACATCCACATCAGAGCGTCATTGGGATGATGTAGTGGGACTTAGAGAAACAAGACTTGGTGTTGCAAACATTTTAAGGTATCATTACATGGTCCAAAGGTTGTTAGTATAATGTCAAAGAGTTTTTAAATGTTGCATCATTTAATTTCATATAACTAGGATGATTAATGTCTGTTGTATACAGTCATATAGTTATGAAAATGATTGTTATAGTTTTAGGTCGCGTAGCATTTACCAAAATGTTGTACAGTTTCAAGTCATTTGACAAAGATGTTGTCCCATTGTTTAATGTCATGTGACCAAGACGATGGTTGTTTTGAAGTATAATATCGTGGAACTAGGAGTTTTCCCAGATTTTTATAATCATGCGAGAAAGACGATGGTTGATATAAAATTTAAGGTCTTGCAACTAGGACATAGAACTACAAGGATCGTGTTGGTATTGGGATGGTAGTATCTACGCCATTATGGTGTTTTGGGATCCTTGAGGTTTAAGGGGAAATCTATACAATAAGATCACCCAAAAATCCCCAACATATTCATGGATTTTATCTATTCATGAGATTGCCTAATGTATAGTGAACATTCCACGAGCTGGGGTTGAGGAGGTGAGGAGGACATATATTGTTGAGGCAATGTAGGATTTGGGATGACACAGAGTTTATAAAGGGTTCCAAGGATGAAATCATTCCCATGATTTGTTAAGGTGATGAAGCTCGTAAGACGTGGAATCCTTCAGCATCGGTAAAATGGGAGCGATGGTCCCCAAAAGGTGTGGTGGCCTGGAATGTAATATCATAAGGAATGGAAACTTTTGTAAGGTATATAGAGGACCATAATGAGGGATGATATCACTAATGGGAAGAACCACCATACAAAATGGTAGCTGTGAGGGTACCACATATGCAGTGGTTGGTGGTGGCAATGGGGAGGACTATTGTGCCTGAATAGTAGCTATTCAGGGGAGGCCTCCATAGTAGTTGATGATGGTGACGTGGATGAATCCCATTCCTGAGTAATAGTTTTTCATGGAGGACCACCGCAATATCATGTGGTGCTGTGGGAGTTTCTACACTAGATTGAGAGTGGTTTCCCTCTTTGAATCCCATTAGGGTGGCACAATCGATAAGGAGTTGATGGAGTCAGAAGTGATGGCCACTATTAGGCATCTTAGGGCAAGAGAGTTGGAAAATATCTGATGCAGTTTATGGGAGGATGCTCCTTGTGTTGCATTTTGAGGCATTGTAGTCAGCGAGGATCTGATGTAGTCGATTGTACGATGTCCCTTGTGAGGCCTCCTAGGGTAGTAGAGTCATTGAGGAGCTGATAGAGTTGTTGGTGTATGCCCCCAGAGCAGCCTATTAAGGTGGCAGAGTCAGCGAGTAGTTTATGGAGTCAGGGGTGGGGGATAACCCTTACATGACCTCTTATGGTGGTAGAATGGGGTGGAGCTGATGGAGTTGGGGGAAAATGCCCATGTGTTTCCTCTTAAGGTGAAAATGTTGGTGAGGAGCCGATGGAGTTGGGGGTGGGTGCCCCCTGTACGGCCGCATAAGAATGAAAATTTGGTGAGGAGCTGATGGAGATGGGAGTAGATTCCCCCTATAGGGACTCTTAAGGCAGTAGAGTCCTTGAAAAGCTAATGGATTCTGAGGGTGGATGCTCCCTGTGCGTCGTCTAAAGGCGGCATAGAAGGAGAGGAGCCTACGCAGTCAACATGGATGCCCCCTATGCTACCTCTTAAGGTGGCAGAGTTGGTGAGGGGCTGAGGGATACGGGGAGAATTCCCCCTATGCATCGTCATAAGGTATTGGGGTCAGGGAAGAGACGATAAATAAAGGGGTTGATGCAATCGACTATGCCACTTAAGGAGAAGAGTTAGGCGAAGTGACGATGGGGTCGGGGCGGATGCCCCCTATGATGCCTTTTATGGTGGCTGGGTGGGTGAGGCTCCATTAGAGTCCGGGGAAGATTCTCCCTATGTGACCCCTTAATGTGGTGGGGATGATAGGGATTTAGTGGAGTCGGGGACAGTTTCCCCCTGCATAGCCTCTTTAGGCGGTGGGGTCGACGAAGAGTCGATGGAGTCAGTGGCAGATGCCCCCTGTGCGGCCTCTTTAGTCAGAGGGGTCGGCAAGGAGCTGATGGATTCTGAGGGGCGGAGGGGGGGGGGGGGCTGCCCCATATGCGACCTCTTATAGAGGTAGATTCGGTGAGGATCTGAAGGAGTTAGGATGGGTTGATTCCCCCTACGCGACCTCTTGTGGCGGCAGATTCGATGAGGATCCGATGGAGTCGGGGGAGGATTTTAACAACCATGCTATTTATTACACACTAACAAATGATTTATTACATTAAATTCACTTCATAAAACATATAATATCGAGAGGTATAGTGTCTATGGGACATAGAATCATTAAAATACATCTTAAATCATGAAATACATCAACTTTATTGAAAATATCCTTTACATTACCACTACATTCCCTCGTACGTAAGATTGCATGGGATAACCTGAGGACATGCACAAGAAAACGGTGAGTTATAATGACCAATAAGGGAATAGACATGGAATAACATGGGGGGATAAAATACATTTTATAAAATAGGAATATCAATGGAGCACAAGAGAAACATGAACATAAAGTTAAGATAAAACTTGATAATTATAATATGGAAATGTGGGCACAACTTTTAACATTGAATTATCATGAGCCAAGGATAATTGCTCATGGATCATGAGTAAAACCTCATTTCACATGAATCATAATGATTCAAAACAAATTTCACATAACTTGTCATGATACAATAAATTACCCAATGCCTTGAAGCTCTATCAGGGAACACCCTTCTTAAACATTTCATTTCAGACATAAGTGTTCCACATTGATCATATAACATGGAATCAATCATCATCATTTATTCCAAAATAAAGGGATGTGGAATACATACATAAAAATTTATAATCAATAATTAAATATGCATTAAGTATTATACCTGTGATAGTAAAATGGATATGGTATTCACAACACAGTGTCCATGGCTTGGAAATTCGTAGTGCAATTTCGGTAGCATAGCGACATTAGATAAGAAATCATAGAAATGGTTGATTAGAGAGAAAGGGGTGTCTAATCATATTTATAAGAAATTTACAATAATGGGGTCATATAAATACATGTCCCAACAAATGTATTTGAATTTAGATGCATAATACAGAAGAATAACTTACATGTAAATGAGGGGAGAGAAATCCCTCACGGAATTTTAGCATGGTAACAGGTGTACATGGGAGGTATTAATGAGAGAGAAAGGAATATCCCATTATCAAAAAAATAAGATGGCAGTATGGGGGAGGTGAAAAATAATATGCCAACATTTGTAATTGAGAACAGAAGGTCATACAAATTAATGAATATTAGACAAAATCAGAAAGCAAGAAATCCCTTACTAGGAAGACTTATCCCAATGGCATGGTAGAGGGTTGAGAGAGAGGCTTCATTGGATCTCGTAGAACCTTGGGATGAATCAACATAGACGAGATTAGAGTTTGGACGAACTATGAAGGTATTGAGGGAATAGAAAGTGGGATCTTGGGTGTTTTTGTATAGGAAAAGAGAGAAAATTCTTTATTATTTAGGTTTGGTCACCACACATTAAACAAATCAATACCACAAACCAAGAAACTGGTTTTTGTCAGTGTTTTTTTCCAAAGGTGACTGAAAAAAGAATATTTTATATGTCCAATTGCTGAAAATTATAATATAATAGGGTTGATTATGATAAGATGAGTCACACTTTCAAAGAAATTCATTTAAAAAGTGAAAATGTTTTGTTACTCTTGGAGGGTCCACTAATGTTTTGTAAAATTTATCAAGAAATACAAAAATTTCATTTTTTTAAATGGTAAAACATATACTGTCTGAATATAACTTTTATTGTATTTTATTACATTAATATTGTGTCATTATGATGTTATAAAACACATTATATATTTAAACTGTATTTATTTTTTACCCAAAAATCTGAATGTCTCAGAAAATTATGAAAAATTCTCTGTTGGATTTTTCTGAAGTCCAGATTTAATAAATATTATTAATTTTATCTAACTAATTTTATAAATATGTGATATTTTACTTTTAAAATAAAAACCAAATTTATCAAGAATTCATGGGTTTTGTCAATTACTTCTTTCAAACATTAATAAAAATTACTATTTCATTCATAAAATTATACGATAATTTATATTTAAAAAAATGTAATTTTATAATAATAATAAAATATTATATAAATCAAAAATAAATTATTTTATTAAAATGGATTTCATAGTCGAATATTAACTAAAAATATAATTTTTTCTTTAAAAACTATTTACAACATAAAAATAAAAGAAAACACATTATTTATACAATAATAATGTAAATAGTAATTGTTCTAGGGTGTTATTAAATAAACCCTTATAACACATGTATAAGACCGATGAGTAAGGTCTGCGATGAAGACAGACTCTTGGGGTGGCTCAGATAGCATCGCACAGGTGGTAAAATTTATTAACATCCACTTCTCCCCTAGTCGGTTCTGCTCAAGATTAAAGTGTTCATGCTCAGCAAGGGCTTGGTCATGTGCGAAGCCCAATGAAGTCACCATATTTATGAGTTCTATCGAATGGGATTTTTATGGGGAAGGCCTACTGGATGAGGTCATCGCATCCTTTGTCTTAGTAAATTCGATTTGTTAAAGCCCTATATTTAAACAAATCATGTGATCACTATTCAATGTCTATACTAGAAATGGTCACAATTCGTAACAATATTTTAAGATCCAGAAACATACAAATAATTAAGTTCACACATTATATAACCATAATAAGAAATTTAATTATATAAATAGGAATTTCTATTAATGAATGTTTGTGTCGTACAATCTCCCCCCCTTATAAAATTTCTCCCTATAAATTTATATTTCCCACACTAATAAAGATAAGAGTAACACTGCTTAATCACTTCCATAGATTCCCACATCGCTTCTTCAAACATGTGTGTTATCAACAGCACCTTGTCATAAGGAATTGTCTTATTTTTTAGATTATTTTCTCTAGGATCAAATATTTTCACTGGTTTCATGTCATAAGAATGACCATCCTCTAGATGTACTACCTTTTAAGAGAGTAAATATAAAGGGTATCCTATGTATTTATTTAAGAGGGACACAATAAAATACATCATGTACATTGGCTGTGGTATGTAGAAGTGCTAGTCAATAGGCCACGACTGAAAAATGATCAAGAATATCGAAGGGGCCGATGTAACTACGATATAACTTCCCATTCATTACTAACCTCATGAACATCTTCCACGAGGATATGAGATGAAATACCATATCTCTGACATTATACATAGGGTGTCATCGACAATTATATACATAACTCTTCTATCGCCTCTAGGATATCTTGATCTGTTGTTGAATGGTTTTCAACTTTTCTAACATTTCTTCGACTGTTTTTGTTCCAAGCAGCATACGCTCACTGACTACATCCCAAAAAATCGGTGTTCGACACCCTTTCCAATAAAGGGCTTTAGATGGTTCCATTTTGATGCTCGAGTATAAATAATTATTATAGGAGAATTCAACCATAGGAATATTTTGATAACATCCTCCTTTATTGTCCATTGAGAATCCTTTCAACATATCCTCATGTGTTTGGATAGTCCGCTCAGATTGGCCAACGTAATGAGGATGATAAACTGTAATGGAGTTCAGTTCAATATCTCGAGCATTTTGAAGGCTCCTCCAAATCAAAGTGATGAATCTTGGATCTTGATTGCATAAAATAGATAGTGGTACTCCATGAAACCTTTCCAATTCATGGATATATATCTGTGCAAGTTGATCCAATGATAAATCCTCCCTAATTGAAATAAAGTGTGCAATCTTTGATAGACGATCGACAACAACCCATATTGCATTGTAAACAAGTTGTGTCTTTGAATGTCTGGTGAAAAATTATAAGGTGATGTTCTCCCATTTCCATGTTGGTATGTGTAATGGTTGCATCATCCCCTTTGACTCTCGCCTCTCAGCCTTCACTTGCTAACACACCAGAAACATTGATACTAATTCAGCAATCTCATTTATAATATTATCCCACCAATATTGATGTCAAATATCATGATATATATTTGTGTTTCCGGGGTGAATAGGTAATTTTGAACTATTTACGTCATCCAAAAGTTCCTTCTTCATCTCTGAACGTGGTGGAACATGTAGTATTATCCAAAATCACACAATTTTTTCTTCATTAACATCAAACTCTGAGGATTTCCATCTTTTGATAGTAAATACTTTCTTCTGAATTCCCGCATCATCTTTTTGATCATCCTTTATCTTTTCCAAAAGATACAGTTGAGAAATAAAATGTGAAAGGTTTGATGGTGTTCCAATATTTATAATCATAATGTCTATATTCATTAAATCTAAGAAGATTGGATCCTTTTAAATTCAAATCAGTGATAGAATCACTAAGTACTTTCTAAAAAGAGAATTCTCCTTCCTGTTCGCATACCTAGGGTTGTAATGGATATTGCAGTCATAGTCTTTGATCAGCTCTAACAATATTCATTGGCCCATGTTCAACTCTTTCCATGGGAATATATACTTGAGGCTTTCATGGTCCATATATAATTAACACATTGCTAAAAATAAATAATACTTCAAAATTTTCAAAGATAAGATAAGCGTATCCAACTCCAAATCATGTGTTGGATAATTCTTCTCATAAACATTAAATTTCCTTCAATAAATGGAAATGAATTTGTCATTTTTCATCAATACACATCCCAGACCCTTCGATGAAGCATTATTGAATACCATAATAAGTTCCCCACTTGTTGGTAAATAGAGAACGGATGCAATGACAATCCTTTTTTTAACTCCATGACGCTTTCTTCACATTCATCACCCCAAGAAAAATTTACTCCCTTATGAGTTAGATTTGTAACAGGGTTGTAAAATAATGAGAAATTTAACAGAAATCATCGACAATATTAATCTAACCCCATGATTCTACAAATATCCATTAAGCTTCACCTACAAAAATCCATGTGTTGTTGAGTAAATAGTGCCCGCTGATTTTTAATACAAGAAACATTTGAAAATATAGTAATTTGGGCCCTCATGTTTACTGAATGTACTTTTAAATTTTAAAACATTATTAAAAATCACCCTCGACCAGTGATGGTTGAGTTTAGGATCGTCCTAAGGGGAACACTACCTCCGGAGATCAATGGTACTATTTTTTTTCCATTCAGATTTATCCCATATGAATTAAGGGATTTAACAATAAAATAATTGTTACTTGATTATTTTATTTACGGCCAAAAAATAACTTCCACTATTATCTGGTGCTATCAAATGTTTGGATCTATCTATGGAAATAATGCCATCATGAGTTAATGGGTGGTCTACTATTTGTAATCTGAGTCATTGTTCATGAGTTATAAGAAATTTAATAATAAAATAATTTTATTTTATTATTTTATTTACGGTTATTCCATTTTCAGGTTTTCTCACTGGAGGCCAATTCCGACTTAACTTATGTTGTGCCTAGGGTAAACCCGCCATTCTTAATGAATCAATGTCCTCATATTTCTGATTTAGACACCCTTATAAGAGTTATTCATATTTTTCATGAAAACTTCTCACATGAGCTATTTAAAGAATAACATTTTTCAACAGAACATTCCAGGCACTCTGGGCCCCAGAATCACGTGCCTTCAATTTTTGCAGTCTTATAATTCAATATAATTTAAAAAAAATTACATAATTTCAGGGGGTTTATATTTTTTTACATATACATTTTCCTATACATCCTCATTGGATTAAACAATAAGCATAATATTATTTGAATATTGGTGATAATATGACTATAATGAAATGGATGGTGATTATTTTGAGAGACAAAATTAGCGAATGAATAAAAATTAGTTCTCCAAATCATTGACGAATATAAGAAATGATGTTCTTTTTTTTTGTGATGGGTGGGTAAATTTTAGAATTATAGAAAGTATGAAAATTATATAATAATATTTTTCATGGAATAAAATTACTAAATTTAATTATTTTTTATTTGGGATGTGGAAAATTGGAAACCCACTCATCCAATAAATCTTTGATGAGTTCATGTGAAGATTTAACCCATTCTTCTTTGATTTAACCCTCGTTTTCCATTTTGATGATTGCTATGATATCAAAAAAATTTACAATAATGGAGCCGTGAATGATAATATAAAAGGATATGTGGTCCCTAAATAGATCATAGTTTACAATACCAAAAATATCTCATTTTCATCATATATGATGACATGTTTTTATATTTTATATCATTTGAAAGAATTGCTATTATTAATAAATATAGTTAATATTATTTCTAGAACTAATAATATATTTTGAATTATAAAAAAAATAAATATAGTCATTTAATTATAATTTAAACATCTAAACCATCTCTAAAAATTTTATTTGACCTATATGGTTTATGAGATAGAATTACTCACCGCAAAATATTACAAATTGAGTTTTTAAATTTATTTACATGATTTATGTACTACATTTACATGAACTCCTTGTGATTTGACTATAAATTTAAGTTAACAATTCAATATCTAAACAATATACCTATGAAATCATTAAAAAATAATTACAATTTCAAACAACCATTTATAATAGTGAATAGTCTCTTTTTATCACTATGAAAATATTTTTTATATATTAAAACAAAGAGAGTGACATAAGATTTTTATTGTATTTTTAAAATTATATTTAGTATATTTTAAAATGAAAGTGTGAAAAAGATTAAATAATAACCAACCATTGATGTTCATGGTAAAAAACATTATGATAAATTAAATACAATGTATATATTACTTTTGGCCATATTATATTATTTTTAAACTTAATTAGAAAATATACACATAAAATGGTGACAGATGTTTATAAATGTTTCTATTAAAAATTAGTAAAAATTAATGTTTTATATTTACTGAAATTAATCCTCTTAATATAAAATATGGAATCCACTGTTCATTATTAAATTTGTATATGTTGAGATATTAATTTAAGAAAGAAGAAATAAAAGATCATAAAATTCAAAAATAGTATAAGAATTTATTGTTGTTAAATTCAGGAATATTATTTTGAGGTGATGGATACACCTATGTATATGATATATTCAATCATATTTAGATGATTTCAACTATGTGTCTCAAGGTTATACCCATCTTTTTTTATCTCAAGGAAGTAAATTATTAAGTTATTCGATCTTGGAGGAATCCATTTTACAATAAAGACTATGCATCAATTATTAGTTTATGAGAATTGTCAATTTATGATTTCATCATGTGTGAGTGTTCAGTTTTTCTAAAATAAAGAATGAATGATATAGTGAAATGGATTGATATGCCAACCATTACACATGAATGATACAAAATGGAATTTTGTAAAATATAGTGTTTTAAATAAATCTATAGATTGATAAATTATTCCACCCATATCTCAGTGTGGATAATTTACAAATTGTTCAAATAAATATGGTTGATGATGAAAACCTGTCATTAATGAGGATGTGAATTAGTCTTATTATTGATATAATTTTTAAGGAAAAAATCCGACACGTAAGATATTTTAATTTAAGATACATTATCCATAAAGTCAAGGATAATATACTATGATATAAAATAGTTGGTTACAATGAACTAATCATGAAAAAATAAGTCCAATAAGAATCATTCTTACTCAATGTTTACGGATTAGTTAAAAATTATCCATATAATGTTGGAATCCTACGAATTGGTAGCCATTTACTGAAATAAAATGATATGGGTCATCATTTCCCATTAATTATATGAATGTGGTATGATATATTAATAAGAATATATTCATACCATATTAAAATATGATGGATCACAATAATAAATATGACTAAAAAAATTATATTAGAGACAATTGACCCCGTAAAATAATTAATGACTTCAACTAATGTTCATTAATATCATATAAAAACCAGAAATTTACATTAATAATTCCAAATTAATGAATAACATGGGATAAACAATTGTGTATAGAAAAACTATGAAGTGAAGCGTGATTATATAATAATTAAATTTTAATAGCTTCAAGATGAAACTAATATTTAGGAGTGGTCCTAAAGGGTTGTGGAGTGATCTCTTTTATAATTGGTGTCAATGTAACATTTTCAATTATCACATATTAATAATAAGATATAAAATGATTGGAATGTTAATAAGAATAAAAAATTCATTGAAATATAGTGATGTTATGTTTTCGTTGAGACACAACTCGTCCAAAAAATTATAAATATTTTTTTAACATGATATGTAGTTTAAATATTCGTTTATCCCTTATTAACAATTAATTATTTATGGTAGTGACATTTTTTTCAATGTTATATATCATTATTTAATTAATATTTAAAATATTATTTATTAAGTTTTAGAGAAATCGTAATTATTATTTCTGAATACAATTTTTTACATTATTCTTCTAATAATTATCAAAACTAATTTTAAAATAATAATCATATTATGTATTAAATACTAAATTTGAGAAAAATAACACTTATAATATAAAATTCAAAATATAGTTTTCTAAATTTAAAATAATATTTTAAACTAAATATTTAGTATTATAATAAATTTATTTTCACAAATAATATTTTAAATATGTTTTTGGTTGTTCAAATTTCATATAGATATCTTATTATGCATGTTATTCTTAGAAACATTATTTTGTACTAAGAACATTAAAAGGAATATTTTCATAAAACCCAAAACAATTAATAACATTATAGATTAAATGTTCAAAACTAATGAAGAATATTTTAATGTAAATTATTACCATTTTTATAAACATATTCTATAGATAAAAATTATTAATATAATGAAAACTACTTTTATTGAAAAATATATTTCATCGGTTTTTGTGTTATTGAAAATTTTCCACTCAAATATATAATTTCAAAATCATAAAATTTTATATTATCTTAACAACTAGTGTAATATGATTTAATTAAGGTTTTTATATGTTAAATGGTTATTTTATTATGAAAAATCACATCATCTTATATTCTATTTTTTTCATCTAAAGGTGTTAATTTTTATATTATTACTATCGTGTTATTTACAATTGAATTTATTCATTATTTAATATCCATAATACTGTTTAGAGAATATGTCATCATTATTTTTTCATTATTTATTGACATAGATCAAGATAATATTACTTAAAATAACCTAAATAATGAAATATAATGTCATTATATTTTCCCACAAATATAACTTAAATCCATTTGATTTTCATGAATACTCAGAAATTAAAATATCTATGAATTTTTTAAATGTAATAATTAATAATGATATAATTTCTCGATAAATATCAACCTTAAAATAATAATATATAATCATATATTATTCCCCAAAATTGAATTATCCATAATATTGGGTTTCTCCCCAACCTTTTTCTATGCAGTATGTTTTTATTTTCAGGAATAACAACATTATATTAGATTTTATAATGTTTTTTTTTCTTAATAATCCTTTCATTGATGGTCTACCATAGGTTGATATGATATATAATTTTCTTAATGCAATAAAAAAATTTCCTCATATTTGTGATTCCCAACTAGTTTTTGAAATTTAATAAGTATAATTTAAAATAATTATGATAATATTTTCATGTTGCATGTTCCAATAAAATTCAAAATTTTATATAATGAAACATATTGTTTTATTTTACATAATACCCTCAATATAGTGATTCAATGACCCCATAAAACATATTATATTCAATAGTATAGAATCTGATAATTCATCCATAAATATAAAGTTTAGGATATGTATTCATTAATTATCATGATTCACTTCATTAATTTATATTAGATATCCATTCATTTGTTCTCATATTTTATCTGGTTTTCAATACATATAATCCTTCTCAATCCTTCGAATGGTGAGTCTATTTTAATAATTCTGAAACATAGTTTCCTTGAAAAATTATCATGTGTATTGTGTATTAGTTCCAAAACAATTTCTATCGATTTTATTAAAATAATGATTCTTCACCCTTTTATAACGGTTATATTTATGTTTGACATTTGAACTCATAATTGATTTTCTTCTCATACATTGTATTTCTTCCCATCAATTATTTTTTACTGTAAGGAAATTAAATCATCATTACATTATAAAATTCATTTGTAAATCCTCTATGAGAAATTATAATTGTATTAATTGTAATTTTTCAATGAACATAAGGCATTAATATGAATATAAAAAATTCTATTATTGGGTGACTATAAAAATTATTTCCAAAAAATCATTACTCCCATTTGCTTAGAAATTATTATCATCATTTCATTATACATATTATAATATATTATCATGGTTTCTCATTATTAAATACATTACATGATTATCGATGATGAAAATAAGTATATTTAATTTAACACCATTATAAAAATATAAAAATAACATTCAATACAAAATAAATAATTGAATTGATCACTAACTTATAAATTTATTATTTTCAATTTTATTTATCCATTTTCTATCATCAGATGCTTCTCTAATGAATAAAATTATAAGATTAAATAATTAATAATGATCGGTAAACATGACATTAACAATCAAATAATATCCACTGACACAACTCCACTTGGTGTTCACTATTTTTCTAATTCAATATTCACTGAATGATTATGTGTTTAAAACATTATCATACTTTTTGGGTGATTCTAGAAGTGTGAATATATTCCCCAAAAATATCCATATTATATTTTACTAAATGAGAATTTATTTAATTAAAAAATCACATAGTCATTTCATTACAATAATTTTGAAATATAATCATATTTTTATACTTACACCTTTAAGATTATTCTATGTTGTTCTATAATATAATCAAATCTTATTGCCAAAATTTGAATAACTAATACTAATAATAATTAAACCATTCTATCATACCAACTGAGGCTC
This sequence comes from Viscum album, assembly GCA_963277665.1. Taxonomy (NCBI): domain Eukaryota; kingdom Viridiplantae; phylum Streptophyta; class Magnoliopsida; order Santalales; family Viscaceae; genus Viscum; species Viscum album. The sequence continues at coordinate 18,460,832 of OY728129.1, read as the reverse complement.
CCCAAACATGAACTCACTAATCAGGTTGTAAAAACTAATTCATTAATAACTTGATTATATTCAATGATAGATAAATATATCATTATAATAAATATTTTCATTATGGTAATTATTATATATCACAGATAAAAAAATTACAAGAATGGATGGTTTTTTTAGTGGTAATTATAAGAAAAATTATTTTAAAAATCATGATTTCATTTATCTATAATCCAAACACACTAAACATACATATATTATTCACTTAAGTTTAAAACATCATCATAACATAGGGTATTGGAATAGAGGAAGGGGGTGATCACAAATGATGAGATATGGTAAACAGACGTTAAAATAATCTAATATAATATATTAAAATAATAGGATTATGTGTGTATAATAGTTATTTTCAATAAATTTTTCCCAATTATAAAATAGATCATAAATCATTTGTCATGTAATAACGATTCAAGAAACATTTTAAAAAGCTAGAAACGTTTATAAATATTTGTTAATAAAAATGTTACATGAGCGACTAACATGGGAATAAGAATACGTAAAATTGATTGTAATAAACATAGGAAAATAAGAAGATATCATTATGACCATAATTTATCAACTGTTATGACCATTCATAGAATTATGATCATAGGATAACCAAAATTTTACACACAAATAACTTTTTAATTATATCATGACTATAATTATTCCAATTCAACACATTCATAAAATATATAATGTACAATTATTCCCAAAAACAACATGGTGATAGTTAATTAATCAAAATAATTTTGATGATTAACATAGTGATAGTAGTGTTAAAAACACATATAAATATATAAAACCATGTGAGAATAAATTATGCACAATTATATTACTCAAAAACATTTCATCATAACTGAAATGATATTAAACACAGAAACTTCATTCTAAAAATAACTTATCAATAATTTTTTTCATTCAAAACATTTTGATAAAGATAACTCAAATTATATGCACACATATATTATTTTATACATGAGATATAAGACATTAACAAATTAATTTTAATGGGAAATAGGACCCCCCACAATATTCCAAATATATGTGTGCAACATTAAAATAATATTTCATCAAATAAGAAAAGATCCCATAGAAAAAAACGGGGTTCACAACATTTGTAGATGGAATCACCAAAATTTACAACAAGAATGTATTGTATTGATATCAAAAATTGAAAACCCATTAGATATATTTAATATTAAAATTTAGATTTTGGTTTCTATAAAATGATTCCAAAAAAATATTTTCTTTTAAAGATGAAAAAATTGAGATGGAATTCTAAAAGATATTTTCATATATATTTAAAATGGCTTAAGTGACGATGTTACATGTATCTTTTAATTTTAATTCATAAAAAATTTACCATAGAAAAATTGAAAAGAATGAATCTTAAGAATAAATAATTTTAAATATATCATTATAATGAATCCTTGAAAATATACAAAAAGATTCATAAAATTTAATTGATAAGATTTTACAACATTTACTTTTAAATGAAATCATTGATAAATAATACATGAGAACACATAAATTAATTCCAATATTATTGGTGTGGAATATATTTTTATCAAAGGGATGAAAACCAATTTTATTATTATTGTGAAATAACTTTTTTAGAGTCCAATGTTATAAAAATTGTAAAAGGTCCATATTTTTTAAAATATCAGAGGAAAATATAAATGCTTTATGAGATAACACATATTTAAAACATAAATTATAAATTAGGAGACTGACAAAAAAGAAATTTTTGAAATAGAGAGGAAAAAATCATTATGAAGTTGATAATTATTAAAAACTATTAAATTTTGTATAATGAATAAATAACTGTTCTTAAAATAATTTTAATGAAATATCACTCTATATAGTTATGTAGAGAATGTGAAATGAAATAAAATATTATGATTGGAGAATCAAATATTGGAAGAATAATATCTCAAAAAGAATAATTCAAACTCAATAGTGGGATTTTACATGAAAAATACAATTATAAGTTTATTATTCTTTAAATTAAAACATATTTACTGATATAACAAGAGAAGCTGTTCATACACTAATATTTTCATAAATATAATGAAAAATATACTTATATTTTTTTATGAAAATATTAATTATAGGATTTTTCAAAATAACACATATATCTCATAATAATAAATTTCATACATTGAATCCCATTACCTCAATCGTTCACTTCCACTAATGTTCTTGAATCACTTTGAGATCTTTTAGTTTCCCTATGATTATTCCTCGTACTTTTTGGAAATATGAAATATTCATCTTTCCTAATTATTAAGGAAGTGGAGGAGTATTTTATTGATTGTATTGACGATTGAGTGTCTCCTAGAAAATGGAATTCAGAATTGTTTTTTAGTGGGAGATGAGAAAATATAATTATAAGTGGTGATACTGTCATATTTTTATCTATTTATTTTTAATATTTAGAGATCAAATTTTTAGCAAATCTACTCATCTAAAAAATGGTCAATAATTGAATGATTATAAGTACTTGTAAAAACATGCGTCATCTTCTTAATTAGAAACATTATTCTACATGTTTGGAATTATTCACCTTTGGTTAACACAAATAAATTTTTTGTATTCTTCTAGGATAAATTATTTATCTATATATAATTATACAAAAATGTATAGAACAAAACTGAGAATTATTAAATAGTATGATATTATAATTAAAATTTTTAAATCCATTTTATTCTCTCACCCTTCATAAAAGAATAAAAATGATCTTAAATTAAAAAATCAATTAAATTTTGGTTAAAAAAATATTATTTATGATCAATAATGAATATTATTTCATTATAAATTATACATGTAAATTTTGAAATTTTTATTTTCACATATAATATAAATGTATCTATATATTTTATAGAAAGTTTTGTCATATAAATGAGGTTTGATTTGGTTACATATGACATACCTCAGAAAATTTATTATAGAAAATAACATATTTATGGCATACATGAGGTGTTATCAGCATCTAGGAGAGTAATTTGTCACTATTAACTAAAATAAATCATTTAATAAAATATGAAAAATTAATTAAATATTAACTATGTAATTATGAATTCAAAAATAATAGAAATTTCATCTAATTCAATTATAAAATTACACAATTTAGTTATTAATAGAAAATACACAATATAATTAAGACTATATTTTTTGAAATATATTGTTTGTTATCATTAATTTTTCTTGAATGTATTCAATAAATATTTATAAATTGAAAAATTAATAATATATATTATCAAAAAAATAAACTTATTATTTTTTATTAAATATATTTATTTATTTAACATGTATTGGATATAGTATAATATATATAAATAATATTAGTAATTTTTTATCAAATTGTATGAAATTTCAATTTTTTATATTTAATTATTTATATGTTTTGTTATTATTATTTAAATTGTTTTACAAATTTTAACAAAATATATTATATATATCATTATTTATTTCATACCTGTTTATAAATCTAATGTATATTTATGGGAAATACATAGTAAAATATTTGATCATTATATATTTTCCAAATTACATTAGAATTAATGGGAAATAACTTTATAACATAATTTAGAACAACATTTAATCATACTCTTCATAATAACCCATTTTATATGAATGCATTCTCATCACTATTTTGATATAAGTCTTATAGATGGATTATTACTATTTTAAAATTAACTATATGACTATTTGAGAGTGCTCACATAAGATAATGAATAAGGTGACATGAGTATAACATATATAAACAAATATTAAAATGTACTAGATTAATATTAAATAAATTCAACAATAGTACACTTCTATAGATTATAATTGTTATTTAACATTAGATTGAATATATGTTAAGAAATTATTTAATGATAACCTTCAATATCTTCCAAAAATAATTATTTACATTGGAATATACTTAGTCATTCCTTACTGAGCAATATTAAATATCATGTAAAAAATATATATCAAATGATGATATCAAAAGATCAGTAATGTTAAACATGTATTTTATTAATAAATTACCATATATGATTATGATGATGTTGGTATGAGAATATGATCATATTATATAAAATTAACATCTAATCAATCCAATATGTTTAATCATGAATAATTGAATATTCATATTCATAAAAAATAACTGATGTCATAAGAGTTTTAGATTATCAAAAATCTATCATGAGCAATGATAACATATCACTATAATAATACATAATTTAGTGGAATACAAATAATAATATGAAATATTTTACATAGTCATAGATAACATTAATTTCATTCAAAATGTAGATGTTCCAACACACATTATATAATTTCCATACCCATAGTTCACTCCCAAGACAATAATTTTGATAGAGTCTCCTAGATATCATTGTTTAACCCCAATTTAAATTTGTATTAACTCATTAGATATTATTATTTACAAAATTAATTTTATATATATCTAAATTATTTCCCACTAATAACACAATGAATAAAATAAATATGTATACAAAAATGACATATAACACTCATTTATTAATCATATCATAACCCATGGAATGAAAATAGATTTCATTCCATTATATTGTAATAGAATTATCCTTTTAAAATAATAATGTTTTGAATACATTTCATCATATCATAATTAACATGTAATATAAAAATATGATTTATAGAATAATCATTAAATCATCATCATATTAAGACTTATATTGAAATAAAGTGGAAATAATCATTTGTTAAACTATCATGAGAAGAATAAAAATCCCTGATGTATGTTTTCAGATATCAAAAAATACCTCAAAAATATCATTTTCACATTTCAATAAAAACTACAAATATTATAATTTTCATTCAGAATCATTAAAAATAAATATTTCCATGAATACATAAAATAAGTGTCCCATTGATAATAGAAATGGAATCATTATAAGAAATAGTAAATTTTTATAATCATTAATACTATGGGAAATTTAATTAATGTTGAAAACAATAAAATAATGATTCCAATTTTCTTTTCATAAATTGTTAAAAATATCAATTTTTGGAGGAACCCATAAAATAATAATTAAAACATTTAAAATGAAAAAATATTTTGTCTAAAAATGTCATCAAAAAATCATTAGATAATCTAAAAGAATATTTTTCAAAACATTTTAAATAAATAGTACATGGAATAATGTTTTTACAAACCAAAGTAGAATTGATGATGATTTTAAATAAAAAATGATGTCAATTTTATGTACTTTAGAGAGGAAAACATTTTCATTACATGAATATTTTTGAAATTACTATAGGATATTAAAATATATGTGGTAAAAAATATACGCACTCAATAACTTACCATTATATAACTTTATCATACTAGATCAGTAAAAGAAATGTTAATTTATTATAATCCCCATCACAGGTCGTTCATTATAGTGTACATATTCGAACATCCTTTTTATGAGGGTTCTCTACTGTATTATAATTTAATACATCATAGTATTACCTCATTAAAATACAATGATGTCACGAATTCATGTTAGTTTTCTTAGAGGGAATTTTTATGGGATTTACTGAGCTAAAGGAATTAAATTGAGTAAATAATTGGGAAATATAGGTCCCCATTCTTAATAGTGGTAAGGGACACACTTTGAATAAAATAAAATATTTAAATATTATAAAGTCACTTTTTATTGATTATTCTACCAATGGTTCGTAAAATTGGTATTACAATATTCTATAGTTCACATATCATCCTCTAAAAATATTTAGATAAGACTAATTTCCCTTTTTACCTTTATCACTTTATTGAACAGAATCTAAGTCTATTTTAACCATTACAATGGCTATATTTTTTTATTGTTATTACTCTTAGTTATGACCATAATTGAATATTTATTAATTAAAAAATATATTTTTTAAAAAACAATATATTGACCCCATTTTATAAAATTTTATTTATATATATAGTTGAAATTCACTTTTATATGTGATCGGTAAAAGAATTAAAGCTACATTTTTAAAAAATATTTTAAGTATAAAATCAGACCTCTTCAAATTAAAAAACTAAAAATCATTAGTTTAAATATTAACTACATTTTTAATAAACAATATATATATTTCATTGAAACCCATATTAGATATTGATTATTTTAATTAAAAAACATTGTAGGTATAATATAGATTTTTCTGGGGAATTTATCTTATTACTATAATTTAGTTTTTTAGTCATTTCTAAAAAAATAAAAAAAATTGAATATATTATATAGTGTATTAAAAATATTAATACCTTATATTATTAAATAATTTTTTGAATATGATAAATTAATAATTTCATAAATTATTAATGATAAAAATAATTTTTAATAACTAAATATTATAAAATATCTTTAAAGATCATTAGTATATCCAATGTAATAAAAAAACTGTAAATAAGTTAATTTAATTTAAATTTCATAAAATATATTAATTATATAATTTATAAAAAGTATTCACTAATGATTACTATATCGTTAAGTGAAATATTTAAAAAAAAATTAATTGATTAAATGGAAAATATATTATCAAATCGAAGTGGATAATATTTTACAACCCATATATTAATTATTCTATTAGATTTCCATCACTATAATTTAAAAAATCAAGCATACATTTACATCATAAAAATTATTCACTAATAATTTCATTTTACAATGAATATTCCTAAAAATTATGGTTTCATCAAAAACATTGACAAGGTGAGGTGTATTATTCTGCAATAATTTCTTTCCTCAATCTACAATCTCTAATATTTATTATTCATAAGAGAGATCTCCATATAGTGTCTCATCCAAATAGTTTAGTACATGGGAATGTTTAGTTATTTTCATCATAATAATAGACTGATTGCACACATGATGAACTCGATAAAGTTTGATGCATGTTCTATGTGATAATAAATAGTTCTAATATGATCAAGAATGTAAAAGTGTCTAATATATCTAGTTATCATCATTCCATTATTTATAATTATCATACCCTTCAACCAATGAAATATTAATTAGAATATGTTATCAAGAAATAATGAATTAATTGATGATAGTTAGTATATATTTTCTATTAACAATGTGGTTCCCTAATGTGATTCAGAACATCTTTATTCTTTTCCATCATTTCTTTTTCTTGTTTCATAGAATATATTCCATTCCCTATGTTCATCCACACATTTTATTTATATCATTCCTAAAATATTGGAATTCATAATAATCCATTTCAATAAATTAATTAATGTTAAATTCTATCTAAACTATTCTAGGGATTTTTTTGATCTCTTAGAAAAATGAAATAAAAAATAGTACACAATCAACATATAATCTATGGTTATAATGGCCCACATAGACTGAATTTTAGTCAGAGGATTATATAAAGTGATAATGTTTAAAATAATAATAAAATAATAATAAATACTTCTCCAAAATGATGAACTAATCATTGTATCCTTATAAGAGTTAATAGAATAATATAAACCAAGAATCCTTACCAATTAATTAATATATATCTTGATATGTTCATATATAGTGAAATATTAACTTATAAAATGGAAATATAAGGACATCGTATAGTTATCAACAATAAGAAAAATTATATTATTTCCATTATATGTTTTAGGGAGCACAACAATTAAATAAAATGTGATTTTTAACATTTCCATTCTATTATAGAGAATGTTAGTAACATTATATTATACTTATATCTCTTTGATAAAACTATATATCATAACAAACATTAATATGCATACACTTCTATAAATCTCTTCATTTTGACCAAAATGAAATTTTATATTTGATCATTATCCATCATCTTACATCAATGGATAATATGAAATTACGAGTAATGTGCTATATCCTACATCTCCCTCTTAATGTACTGTGTCAAAAAAAGATATGTACATGGTTCGTAACCATTTTAAATATTACATAAGCACTCATAATCAATGTAACACAACATGATTTCATAGCATGTTATTTTTTTTCAAAATAATGCAATAAAATGCACAACACGCAACACTGAGTTATAGGGCATCACGACTTACCAAACTAGAAATTCAAAAGCGAAAATGTATAGTATTAACTGAATTTTGAACATTATATAATAATTATAATATTAGAATCTATATTTTTAGTTTCTTAGACATAATGTATGTACAAATTCATGTTTTTCAGATAAATGATTTATTTTTTAAAAAGTGAAATTTTACCACCTTTTAATAGAGAACCCTTTTTAAATTTAATATCCAAAGCCTTTATATATTCAATTTTACAAAATAAACTTCTCCTTTATAATCAGGACATAATAATTTAGTTTCAATAAATATTTTGAGTTTTTCTGAAAACATTCATATTTGGGTGAATATAGAAAAACACTATATTTTAACTGAAAAGAACTTTTTTAATCAAAATATTTTATTGTGTTGAATTATAAATTTTAAAGTTTTAAGTATAATTAGATTATATTTTTACCCTTTAATAAAAAAAATTTCTTTGGAATTAATTTCACATTGATATTATACATAATCAACTATCAATCTTTTGGTAGTTTTTATTTCATAAAAACACGAATTTTCTTTTGACAACGTGAATTAATATTAAATTAATTTCTGTCACTTATATGTTTTTAATTTAGAAAAATGGATTACATATTTATCATCTGGAGGTCCAAATTCGTTAAATAGGTAAATTTTATTTTTAGAAATTTTGAATAATTACTTCGGTAAATATTTTATTTAAAATGGTTAAAGGGTAAATCTAGTAAATAAGGGTAATAAATAATATTATAATAATTTTAAATTACCCTAAAACATGTCCTAACCATATTTTCTGATACATTTCCAACCATGGTAATCATTGGGTCTATTTTTGGACCACATAGAGCCACATGAGAGTGATAATGATACTTTATATTTATTAATTTAATGTAAAGGAAAAAATGACACAAACATATATCTTTTAGTAATTTTTTTTAAAATCTGTTATATAATTTGTTTCTTAGACTATAAAAATTATTTAGAAATATAAAAATATCACCTACATAATGGTATTTTATTATTAATTTTTATATATTGATTAATTAAATTAATTTATGACACAATGATGATGCAGTGTTTTTCTTTATTAATGAATTAATCAAATAAATGGAATTATAAATATGAAAATAAATATAATTTCAATGTTTTTATGACATATGTGAATTTTATAGGTAAATTGGACGTGTTATAATATATTCCATGTATTTTTTCTGATGTAATTATGTTGTTTTTATTTTAACAAAAAACAAATACCCAATAATGTGAAAATTGACACAAATATTTTTTTTAAAAAAATATTATATTATTAATTGATATAATGGTTCTAAAAATTTAAGGATAGTAAAAAAGACTTATATAATAATTTATATGACATTAAAGATCCAATTGGGTTCTATTGGCAGTATATAGTGATTTTATTAACCATATATTGTGAGAATACTAAAAGACAAGGTAAAAGGTAAAATATTTAACTTACAGTTAAATCTAAATAATAAAGTTAAAATGATAATCTAAACATTTATAAAACCTATTTGTTGAAGGGATTTCAACCCATCCAAAACCTAGACTCAAAATAAGTCACTTTAGAGCCATTATAAAACGAATACAAATTTCTTATAAAATAATATTTTTTGTTTTTCCAAAGGTGGCCCTCACCCATCTTATAAGAGGGACCATCCCCTTCCTCAAATTCACACCTCCAAATCCATGTGACTCATAAAAACCCTTCCCAAATATCCTCCCAACTATCCTAAATTCATCCTAGAGGCCATCCAATGGTCATATATCCTTCCTAAGGATCCCTATTGATCAAATCAAACGGAACAACTTGAAAAAGAGGTAATGATTTAATCACCCTCTTTCAGGTTCTCTTATTCAACCACTTAATATTTCTTTGTTGTTTCCATTAAAAAATAATAATTCTAGTATAATATATATACTATAATTTTATTATAAATATGGAACAAATATATTCATTATTCTATCCATCTTATGAATGATAATGTCACCATGCGTGCGTACGTATGAATTTTCGTCTCCAAGCCATGGTGTAATTTGTTATTCAACACTATGTTATTTGGATGGATATAATGATGTGTAATATTTTTATAAATAATTAAAATAAAATGATAATGTCTCTGTTAAACTAATATACCATCCAATTCCACACCTTTAAGGAAATAATATCAGCGCTCATGCGTACGTACGTATTACCGTCTCCACGACGCGATGATATTAATTTCCACATTCACCATTCATCGACGGTTATAAAAATATAAATTACTAATAAGTATTTAACATATGATATAATAATTATACAAGAAATATATATAAATATGTAATTGAATATATCCTATTCACTTAGTTTCGTTCAATACGATATGAAAAAGGAAACAACGTTTATGCGTACGTACCGACTACCTTCTCCATAAAATGTGTTTTTCATTTCATTTATATGTCTACTATACATATTTATATTTTAAATATATATGATATAAAAATAATTTTTTATATTTTGGAAGTATTTAAATCTTGATCTATGTTATACAATCAATATTAACAAGTTAAAACATGTACGATAAAGAAAGGGATTATTACATGAAATGTTAATTTAACATGGAAATTATTATTAAATGGGTAGTATAAAGTCATAAATGAACAATGTATGATATTATAAATATTAATATAGTTCTGGTATAATTTAATAACCTACTAAAATCTTCATACAGGAGGTTAAACATACCCTTGTGTAGTGGAATGTTAAAGGTAAGTGTTAATTCCTCAATCTAATTATTATCCGAGATTGATTATGTGTAAGTATTTACGGGGAAATATTTATCACCCATGTCCATTTTCATAAAAATGATTTCAAAATGACTATTTTATGGATTTGTGAAATTTACTCTTCATCTAGATCATAATTTTAATTTTTTAAAAGATTTGTCTTTCTAATCCTATTTAATTAATGTCCATGTTTTCAAAATGATTTTAAGGATTTAATTATATTGACATGATTGTTTTGAAATAATAATTATTTTAAAATGTTTCAATGTGGTATGGGACACTTTGATTCAAAAATATCTTATAAATTAATTACTTTATAAATGAGTGACTTTTAGACAATTTTACAAAAAAATTATTTCCCTCAAAAAGTTTTACTCATCATTTTCAACTCTATCAGTATCCTTTACTGGATATTATTTTTGATTGAGATTGATTTATTATAATAAAATCTTTCATGTTGTATTGAATGTGTTATGATATGTTTGACCGTGGATGTTCTATTTTCATTCCATTCATGTTTTATGGTTAATTTATTGACATTTAGTATGCTAGTTTTCATATGAATGTTTATGTTATGTTTCAAATTTTTAATATGAGGAATGCAGTGGACTTAGTAAGTGATGGGTGGAGCCCGCTATAGCTCCTTGATGCATCTGTAGGTATCATGAGAAAAAATATTGTCTTAGCACAAGGACTTGACAAATATTTTATTTTTAGTCTTGGTAGGAGGTCGTGACTATGTGGTAATGTTGTCCGGCGTTAGGCATTCCCTCATTATGAAATTAGTTATTACATGTGATTATTCGACTATTAGAATATCCATGATCATGTTTATATGGTAATGTTTGATTTATTTTTTCCTTATTAGATTCAAGTTTATTTTTAAAAAGGCTGTTGTTTTTATTAAAAACCATGGATTAAATGTTTATAGTGTCCGCTAAATTATTTACCCTTACTGAGCATCTATGCTCACCCCTTTCTTATGTTTTATTTTACCAGGATTTCAAAAGTGTATTACGATTGATAAGTAGGGATTAGATTTGGGATTAATGGCATTCTCAAAGGATCATTTATGTTGTGTTTCATTTTCTAATGTGTAATGTAATTTTCATTAATGTAATCTATTTTACAAGACATCTAAACTGATCGTTCCTTCGGGACATGATTCTTTATAATCCTTCCAATGTATTAAAATAATGCACTGACTTTGTGTAACTGGGGTCGGGGTGCTATAGTTTCTATTAGAGGATGTTTACCAATAATATTGGAAGCTATATTTAGATAAACTATGATTATATCTCATAGACCTAAGATAGACTTTGAGGATTTGTATATATGGACCTCATATAATTTTGGTAATGTAGAGATTTTGTGAGTTTTCCAAGCAAATACATCCATGTCTGGATACGAGTAGGTAGAGGTGGCTCTAGCACAGATGTAGCTAGGGGTAAATCCCGAAAAAAACCGCTTTGTGCAATACTCGATCAGGTAATGGTGCACAACAATGGGCCTTTATGCACACATGGTTTCAACACTCCCAGGGGTAATTCTTTGGATAAATCTCATTTTCTTTACAAACCAATATTAAGGGTTTATGAATATATACCTCATAAAAGAAATTTTATTGTGATTATGGATTACATAAATAAACTGTTCAATTTACGTGAGGTATTTTACATGTATGAAATTATGAATTTTCATTCATAAACAGACCTAGTGTATGTCATTGTTTAGAAATAGAACTCAGTAGAAGGAATGAGACCTCCAGCAATACGTATGATCCAAAGAGTAAAAATGGTCATATGATTCATGTTATTAATCCAACATTTAGAAACGAAAATAGTCTCCCATGTATTATCATCATGTTAATAAATAGTATCATGTCTTAATAAGATCAGTAATGAATTCTATGAATCTTATGGTTTTGAAGGGAAGCTTGAGAAGAAAAGGATGGTTGAATGAATGATAGATAAAGGGAATAAGGGAAAAAGGATTTTCCAATATGTGATAAATGTGGAATAAATCACCTTTGTAATTTCATGAAAGGAATGGGAGTTTGTTATATGTGTTGGGAAATAGAACACCAATTACGTGACTGCAAAGGTAAGAAAACGTTTTCAAATTTAAAATGCTTCATCTTCATGGCGTTGAGACACTACGTGAATCACTTTCCCATTCATAAGTGTAGAGTGCAATTGATGTTATTGGATAATAATAAAGTTGTAATACAACCTCAGATGAAGAATAATGACTAGTGTTCTTAGGTTGTTATTATAATAGTAAGATAAACTTTTTTGAAAATAAATGGTCGAAGGAAAGGAAATCCAAAATATGGTCTTGATAATGAGGTAGTGATTTTGGAATAATAGATGGTTGATTTTGGTAATTCAGGATGTTGAGGTGTTGTAAACTAATACACGATGAATGCATTCACATGTTATTAACTAGAAAAAATGATCCTCATTATTTTTAACTTCCATATAAACATTGGACTGAGAGTTTTGATATAATTATTTTGGATAATTCTAATTTTGAAATATTATACTATTGTTAAGGTTATTTTTTTATTTCCATAAAAAGGACAACCTGAAGGTCATGTGGTGACCCGTCATGTTCTTCAAGGCCGCGAGACTTGAAACCGAAGGGAAGAAAGGGTGTATCCCCTTTCACTGACTCATGTGATGTCCTGGATTAAACAATGTAGCTTTTTAAAGGTTATAATATGTGAATTATAAATTCATTATTTTTGGAACCCAATAAAATTAGGATAAATAGAATATATATATATTTTAAATCTTTTAGAGTGAAAGATGAGTTTGTGGTAGGAATTAGTTAAAGGATGAAACTATACTTGTCAAGTATATATACATACATACATACAGATATATAAATATATAAATATATTCTATTATTATTTGGATAAATTAATTATTATAATTTAGGTACGAGATATTATAAAGAAAAATGTGTTATCCTAATTCCTTACATTTTGTTCAACCAATGCTATTTTAAATTATAAAATATTGGTGTCTTTGAGGCCCACAATTATACGATTTTTTTTTGTGATTTATGACCTCAATCACTCCCTATAAATATTTACATTTTTCTACCAATTTTGTGTCTCTAATTTCCACCATTGTTCTCCTAATCGATATCATAATTTTTTGGTGACTTTTTCATTCCCATTTCCCTCTTATTAAGACTAAATTTTATAAACCCAATTTCAGATGTGTGTTTTCCCACAAATGTATTTTCTATTTTAATCCTTTTATTTTCAAATAACTATTTAAAATTGTGATAACACAATTTATTTAGGAGGTATGAATGTAACACCCTAAGATTTTATATTACTTTAACTCTTCAATGTAATCCAATAACTTGTACTACACGCAACACTTAGTTTGAGCGCATCACGACTTTCCAAACTAGCCGTTAAAAAGAGGTCATGAATAATATTAATATAATTTTGAACATTATATATTAATTATTATTTTAGAATCAATATTATGAGTTTATTAGACAAAATTTAAGAACAAATTCATTTTATATATATATAAGTATTATTTCCCAAAAATGCAATTTTACCGCCATTTAATGGCGAACCCTCTATAAATCCAATATTGGAAGATTTTATATATTCAATTTGACAAAATAAACTTCTTCTTTAGAATCAGGACATATGAATTTATTTTTAATAAATTTTTGGTGTTTTTCTGATAACATTCATATTTGGGTGAATAGTGAAAAATACTATATTTTAACTGAAAAACCATTTTTAATAAAAATAATTTATTGTGTTGAATTATGAATTTTAATGTTTTGGATGTATCATTAGATTAAATTTTTACCCTTTAATCTAATTTGGGTCATGGAAATTAATTTCACTTTGTAATTTTACATAAACATGTGTCAACATTTTAGTATTTATTATTTCATAAAAACACGCTTTTTATTTTGACAACGAAAATTAATTTTAAATTAATTTATTCCACTTCAGTGTTTTGAATTTAGAAAAATGGCTTCCATATTTGGAATCAGGAGGTCCGATTTTTTTAAAAAGTTAACTCTTAATTTTAGAAACTTTGAATATTTATTTCAGTAAATATTTTATTTACCATGGTTAAAGGGTAAATTCGGTAAATAAGGGTAATAAATAATATTATAATAATATTAAATTAAAATAAAACGTATCCTAACCATACCAGCTGATACATGTCCGACAATGGGCATATGTAGGTCGATTTTGGGACCATATGGAACCACATGAGAGTAATAATGAGACTTCATATTAATTAATTTAAAGTAAAGGTAAAAATGACATAAACATATATCTTTTAGTAAAATAAATTACAAGGTTTTATATATGTTATATTTTTGACTATAAATATACAATAAAATGATATAAAGATATTCTAAATAATGGTGTTTTATTTCTAATTTTTATATATTTTATAAATAAATTTATTTATGACACAATGATGATGCAGTGTTTTCCTTACTAATGAAAGAATCAAATAAATTTTATTATTAATATTAAAATAAATATAATTTCAAACCTTTTATGACATAAAAATTTTTTATAAATGAATGTTACATGTTGGTATTGATTCAATGTATCTTTTTGATGTAATCATGCTGTTATTATTTTATCAAAAAACAGATACGAAATAGTGTCAAAATTGTCATAATGTAGTTTTTAAAACAAATATTATATTATTAATTTATATGATTGTCCTAAAAATCTATGGATCGACTGGAAGACTTATATAATAATATATATGACACTAATAAACCAATAAGGGTTCTATTTGAAGTATATAGTATGTTTATTAACCATATAGTTTAAGAATTCAAAAAGACACGGTAAAAGTTAAATTATTTAACTTAGAGTTATATCTAAATGATAAGGTTTAAATGGTAACATGAACATTTATAAAACCTATTGGTTGAGAGGATTTCAACCTATCCCCACCCTATCCTTGAAATAATTCACTTTTTATCCATTATAAACCGAATATGTATTTATTTTAAAATAATATGTTATGTTTTTCCAAAGGTTCCCTTCACCCCTCTTATAAAAGGGAACTTCGCCTTCTCTCAAATTCCACCTCAAAAGCCATTTTTCTTGGCCAAACCCTGCCCAAATATCCTCCCAAAAATCCTAACATCATCCTAGGGGCCTTCCTTTGGTCATAATGTCAACCTATGGAGCCCTTTTGATCAAATCAAAAGGATGAACCAGAAATGAGGTAATGATTTCACTATCCTCTTTCATGTTCTCTTATCCTTCCACTTAATCTTTATTTGTTGTTTCCATTATAAAATAGTAACTCCAATATCATACATATACTATGATTTTATAATAAATATTGGACAACTATATTCATTATTCTATCAATCTTATGAATGGTAATGTCACCATGCGTGCATACGTACAACTTACCGTCTCCTCGCCGTCGTGAAATTTGTTAATCAAAACTATGTTATTTGGATGGATATAATGATGATTAATATGTATATAAATAATTAAAATATCCTTCTAATGTATCTGTAAAATTAATATACCATCTAATTCCACACCATTAAGGAAATTATATTGTCGCTCACACGTATGTATGGTTTACCGTCTCCACAACGCGGTGAGATTCATTTCCACATTCAACATTCATCAACGATTGTAAAAATATACATTACTAATAAGAATGTAATATATGACATAATAATTCTACTTGAGATATATATATATATATATTTACATACATATATCTTTTTCACTTAGTTTTGTTCAATACGATATGAAAATGGAAACAACGTTTATGCATACGTACGGTCTACCGTCTCCATAAATGGTGTTTTTCATTTCATTTATATGTATACAATACGTATTTATATACTAAATATATATGATATATAAATAATTTTTTATATTCTGGAAGTATTAAAATATTTATCTACGTGATACAATCATGAGTAATAATAAAAAACAAGTAGGATAAAGAAAGTGATTATTACCCAAAATGTTAATTTAACATGGAAATTATTATTAAATGGGTAGTATGAAGTCACAAATGAATCATGTATGATATCATAAATATTAATATGGTTCTCTTACAAATTAATAACATACTAATATTTTCATACAGGAGGTTAAACTTACCCTCAACTAAATGAATGTTCATGGTAATGGTTAATTCCTCAATCTCATTATTATCCGAGATTGTTTATGTGCAAGTATTCACTGGGAAATTTTTATAATCCATGTCCATTTTCACAAAAATTATTTCAAAATGAATATTTTTACTTTTTTTTAAAAATTAATCTTTATCAAGATCGTAATTTTAAAATTTTTAAGGATTTATCATTCTAATCCTTTTTAATTAATGTCCATGTTTTCAAAATGATTTCATGTATTTATTTATATGGACATGAATGTTTTGAAATTATAATTATTTTAAAAATCTTAAAAGTGGTATGGGACACATTGATTTAAAAATCTATTTTAAATTTCTTCCTTTATAAATGTGTGACTTTTAAATTATATTACAAAAAGGGTTTTTCACTCAAAATGCTTTACTCATCATTTTCAACTATGTCAATATCCTTTACTGGATATTATTTTTGATTGAGGTTAATTTATTATAATACAGTCATCCATGTTGTATTGAATGAGTTATGATATGTTTGACTGTGGATGTTCTATTTTTATACCATTTAGGGTTTATAGTTATTATATTGACATTTTTTATGCCATTTTTAATATGAATATTTATGTTAGGTTTCAACTTTTTCATATGAGGAATGCAGTGGACTTAGTAAGTGACAGGTGGATCCCGCTATAAATCCTTTATGAATTGGTAGGTCTCATTAGAAAAACTAGTTTCTTGGCACAAGGCCTTGAAAATAATATTATTTTTAGTCTTGGCACGAGGCTGTGACTATGTGGTAATGATGACCGGCGTAGACATTCCCTCATTATGAAATTAGTTATTACATGTGATTATTCGATTAGTAGAATATCCATGTGCATGTTTATATGGTAATGTTTGATTTATTTTTTCCATATTATGTTAAACTTTATGTTTAAAAAGGATGTTGTTTTTATTAAAAATCATGCCTTAAATGTTTATAGCTTCTACTAAATTATTTACCCTTATTGAGCATCTGAGATCACCCCTTTCTTTTGTTTTGTTTTTCAAGGATTTCAAGAAGTGGATTATGATTGATAAGAAGGGTTAAGCTTGTGGATTAATGGCGTTATCAAAGGATAATTTATGTTTTTTTTCTAATGTGTAATGTATCGTTCATGTATATAATCTATTTTCAAATATTGCTAAAATGATCAGGCCTTCGAGACTTGATTCCTTGTAATCATGCCAATGTAATAAAATAAGGCACCGACTCTGGGTTACTAGGGTTTGGGCGTTACAGGAAAATGGTCATTTCTCATAATATTTCAAATTTCTATATCTTCTAAAATCATATTCTTATTCCTCCTATGGATTGATGGTTTAATACTGTTTAAACAATGATATGATTTTATCCCCATTAATCATGAATTGAACATCTATATATATAAAATTATTGTATATTAGATATTTTTCTATAATAATAAAAGAAAATATTGCAGGATATTTTTTAGTCGGTGTATAATCATTTGTGTTCTTTTTTTGGGTTTGTAATCTATTAGGATGTGATAATATTTAGTTAACTCCGACCATATCATTTATAACATATTAAAACAATTATACCTAAATATATACATCATGTTTTAATGATCTGTGTATATGTTTTTCCTTTCATCATAAAAATAGTTCCTATTAAACTTCGATGAATATTTATTTACACATTCAGCTCCAAATCACTAGTCCCGAAATATTGCTCTTGCATTTTTTGTTATCATAATGCATATATAATAATCATTTCATTCTCAATGATGTTTTATTTCAGTAAATTATTTGATGTATATCTATAGTTCATGAACCCTCCTTCACTCTACAGTATTGTAAGTACAAGTGCACTGACCGAAATTATATTCATCACCTTAAATTGTCCCTCACATTCATTTTTCCTTATGATACTGGATCAGTTCGTCTTCATCAATTTTTTATATTACATACAAATGAGAAATTTCTGAAACTAATTATTTTATAAAAATCCATATGACCAAAAATAAATATATATAGATAACCATCATTGGTTTGATCCAGTGTTCCAAAAAATTTCTTTTTATGGATCCACCAATATACTTACGCAAAGGATTACACATTAATTGAATGAATAATTATATAACAAATATTTCCACTATTTTAATTTTCAATATATTTCATCCATCCCTCATGGTCTTTATTATAACATTAAAAAAAAATTCATTTTTAATCCAAGAAAGTATTATAATGTAATTTATAATGTTTAATGTAAACTACTCAATGAAATCACAAAATATAGTATTCATTATTTACATGAATATAAAAGGATAAATATTAAGTTAAAATTATATCTATCTAAATTCATAATGAATGTACCTAAAATATAAGGATATATTGGGTCTGTCCCCCATCTTTTTAGTTGATTATAAAAATCACGAAAAAATATACATCTTTAAAATGTTTTGACATTAACAAATTTGGACAATATTTTAATCAATACAGGTTATATGACACTTTTTCATGTTTTTTATCGTTTCATGTTATTAAAAATCATCTAAAATGTTCATTAATCCATCCATATTCTTTATAAAACGAATAGTTTAATCCGATGTTGACACACATGGTAATATGAATTCCGTAATAAGATTATCCAGGATTTTCTTCATCATTTTATATTACTAACTCTGGGTTGTTTAATATGGTATATTTTAAATAGTTGTAGATCTTGTAATGGTTTACATTTCAAGCTGAACAATGCGATTTAGGGGATGAATATGGAATTCATTATGAAATGAAATAACATATTATAAAAATAATAGGTATATCATCTAGGTTATACTTATCCACAACCATGTGAGATAAATATCTGTCGGGAATACACAGTAACCAAAAATATCATTATTTCAAATTTAAATTTAATATTCATACTCACAATATA
Source organism: Viscum album (assembly GCA_963277665.1). Taxonomy (NCBI): domain Eukaryota; kingdom Viridiplantae; phylum Streptophyta; class Magnoliopsida; order Santalales; family Viscaceae; genus Viscum; species Viscum album. The sequence continues at coordinate 18,440,899 of OY728129.1, read as the reverse complement.
TAATGATAACAATATCATTCAAACATGAAATTTGACTATCCAAATATGAACACATCATTATACATAGCCTCAGATCTATATTAATCTACACTTTTAATCCCTAATCTATTATCTACTAAAAATAGATTTTTGAACATTTAGAAGTATAAGAAAAAATCTACAAGACCTAATCTAAAAAAGATAAGTAAGATGATTGTTATACATTCCTATTGTTTTAATCCACAACAAACCGAACACCAAACCGCCATAAATAGAATGATATAATTCCTTGGGATGATTTGTGATGTTTTGTTCATCAATAACACTGAATAGATGCAGAGGAGGATGAAAATCATGTGTTATTCATAATATATCAAGGTTCAATTTAGTAATTAATTAATTTTATATTGAGGGAAACAATTTTTTTGCATGATTTGATAAAATGAGACAAATCCATGTGCCTACCTCTTTCCAAGAGGGGATGAGTTTCAAAGTTGTCAAGGGAGGAAAACATGGTTTGAAATATCATGTTCCAACCATGTTGAATGCGTCTATCCAACATTACACAGTGTGGATATCACAATTGCATGGATTTTCATAACTATTCACCACTTCTCTAGGAAAGTACAGTTTTGGAGAACAATTATCTCTAATCGTGCACAAACTATGAAAAATGCACGAAATGGTCATAAATATGTTTTATTATTTTCAAATACAAATGGAACATGATTGAACATACTCATATAAATGGTAATCATTAGATTAATAATTATCATGGTATTTAAAAGAAAATTTAAACAAGAACATGCCTCCATTAGAACCATTATATTACAACCTCCCCACATTATAACAGATTTTCCTTGATATGTGCTTTCATGCATCATTTATCTTTTAAATAAAGGTGATCAGGCCCCTGTGCTTTCACATCTAACTCAATTTTACATGATTCTTCTTGAAAATTAGAGAGTTTCTATAAATTTCATACTAAGGGTAGAGTCGTGTCCTACAGTTCATTATCTCTATAATCAATAAAGCAAACTATATACTCATAAAAATATGAATCCACCTCAAGCTCAACATCCTTAACATAAATAACCTGAGATGGTTTAGGGTGACACTACTAATGTTTTGACACATCAAAAAATTATTGCATACCACCATAAAATTGTGGATGAGCTATATGGCATTCCACCAACTAGATCAGATATATAATATCATTCATCCCCATGTATTTGGATTCCAACAAACCCATCGTTTGAAAAAGATAGTTCCCCAAACATTGGAGATAAATTGTGAAACAAACCATCACCACTAAAAAACTCAATATGTCTATGAAATAGATCCTCATATGACATCGTCATAGTCAATTATATTTCCATATGATTCTAGTTCAATCGAATTTTTTCTGACATCTCCTACATATGTTTCAGTCCCAAAAACTCTAATTCTCATGATTCTATCCAACACAATAGATATATATATATATAGCCAACCATAGATCACCAGACTCTATTCTATGTTAATAGTATCATGTAAAAAATTTTGGTCGGAAAACTCAGCTAGTGTCAATGCATTTCCAATGACCCACTAAAATCTGATAAACAAGCCCTCATTATTTCCACTAGTAACAGAATTGTAAACTATAAATTACCATCTATCTGTTTTTCAAATGTTGTACTTAGAAACGCATATGTTACAAGATCCATGTATAATATATACTAGTAGTGTGATTTATGACAATGATCTCGATTAGAAAGAATAATTTGATACACCCCACATAACCCAAGAATCTTCTGAACATTAAGGTGACATTGTTGATCATTGGTGAATGTATCTTGAATTAGAAAGAAGTGATCAAAAATAACAAATCAATATACCACTACCCAAATCATATCATTATACCATTTAATTATTGTAATACCAACTAAAAAAATCCATTATCATGTCAAACCATTTGAAATCCAGATAGTGAAATGGATGTGAAAAACCATCTTTCCGTTAATGTTAATAATTCACCTATTGATAAATAAGGCTTCATTGAAAAAAAAGCACCCTCATTTTACATTCATGTCCATTGATATTTTCTATAAATGTCATGGTAAATCATAGCCAAACTAGGTCACACATCCCATATATATGCATGAAACTAGTTCGCCAACTCTTCTCACATAAACATTGAAAAAAACGTAAAACCACAAACATAAAAGATCATATCTTCTCCAATGGCCAAACCTGAAAGGTGACTCCCCATCATTACAACATTCCCTCAATGATAAACATTATAGAAACCCATTTATATTTTCTATTATCTGACCCAAAAATGTAAACTTAACTACCACATATACTAAGGTAGTATTCCCTTGTTCATTCAATACCTTGTTGTGTATCTCATCAGACAACACTATCATCACTAACTCTGATCATGATTCCTAAACTACCCCATTTTTTATTCTTCTAACTCAAATCATCTAAAACACTATTTCCCATTCACAGTGTTTAAACTATTTCAATGTCAAAAGACCTCATTTAATCAACTCATTTTTACTAAAATATATTCAGATCATGCTCATATAAAATTTACATCAGACTCATATGATTGATATACATCATGAAATTCACTCCCAATAACTAATATTGCTGAAATTTTAAATCATGAACCAATGCTACCAATTTTCAATCATGTGTAGGTAATTTATTACAAAAGGTCTCAATTTTCATGACCCATGCACTACAACTAGATGATATTTCATGAAAATATTCCCAATCACAACACAAGAATCATCATAAAATAGTGTATATTTATTACAAGGAATAGGTAATATAATAATTGAATTAGTAGTCAACCATTCAATTTAATATTGAAAACCATTATCGTATTCCATAGGCCACTCAATCATGATTCCCTTCTTTATCAACCCATAATTTAGGGCCTCAAAATGAATAATTATTTGATGAAACATCCTTAATATCCTTCTAAATAGATGAAAATTTTTATTTGAAAGAAAAACAATGGGGTTTCTCCTTCGAGGAAAACGCCCTTTCATTCTCTGGGTCCACTAACATTCCTTCATCGGAGATAATATAACCCATAAAATTAACCGTATCGACCCCAAACAGATATTTTTATAGATTTTCATATATAATATTCTCTCTCCATGTACTCATGTTTATGTCAGGGTTTCTGGCATGATTGTTGTTGGTTTATTGTATACTAAGAAATCACCATTAATGAAAACAACAAAACGGTTTAGATAATGGTGAATGATTCGGTTCATTAGATCAGTAAACACTTCCAATTCATTAGCTAGTCTGAATTGCAAAAAAAATTCTCATACAACCCATACCAACTCTTGAATGTTTCCATCAGTCTCTTAGAATTTCTCACCCTTGGATGATGATTCCTCGATCATAAATATATCATAATGAACACTAAAGAATCTCTTTTCCTGTCAATGTTTTTTTATTTAATAAAATAGAGTATTGGTTCTTAATATTCATTTGATTCAACAATAAATAATCAATACAAAACCCCAAATATCAACACTATTTAAGGGAAAACAGCACTGGATATCCCCAAGGTGATGTACTAGGTTGAATAATCCTTTTATTATCCATTTATTGTAATTTATTTATATGTTCATGGAGTTCACTTTCTTCCAATCTATATGGTGGAATGGAAACTGGTTCTACTTCCGACATCAAGTCTATTGTGAACTAAACATCAATATGAGGAGGTAGCCACATGATGTCCTTAAGTAACACAAACTAAAGTTGATCCATAATAGAAGGGGAAACAGTATTTTTACTCCTCCATCATCAATAATAAGATTAATCTTGTGGGTTGTGTGTTCGTCCAACTATTGAAAAATTAGGCCTACATGATCACCAGAAGCATCCCATTCACCACAATAAACATACATGTCTCCGTAAATATATATGAATTCTTTCTTGAAATCGTAATAGTCAATATGGGAGTGAAATAACAATATCCATTAAATACCCAATATTAGATCAAAACAATAAATGTCATGAACAACCAAGTTCTATTTGAAATGGTACCCAACAGCCATGAGTTCACACCCTTTACATTGCATGATATTTTCTACCTTCACCCCTAATGGTGTATCAGTTGACATATTCCCACTCATTTGATTCACTACTAGATAAATCACAACAAGAAACTAATAATAAATAAATGATTGTTTGTATCCATTATCATATAAATAACTATCAGAAATGGACACTACAAACATCATACCTCATAATGTGAATCGTCTAGCCTTTCTGCCACCAGGGGTAGACATCACTGTATGAATATGACCTTCCCCTCTACCATGGGCCCATTTATATATCCATGGTTATGAAATAACCTACTAACATGAAAATTCTCTCCCAGTACTACAATTTCTACCAACTAAAATGGTATTACATGTTGTGCTCCAAATTTCTGCAGGTATGGGGTAATTGGCCCCCATGTTGTGCTATGAACTGGTATCAGGCCTCCATAATTACATGTATTCCATGGTTTCTTATAGAACCACTATATATTATGCACTCTACTGCATGATAGACACTTAATTAGTGGTCAGTGGCACAGACTAAGGAGGTGTCCCAACTTGCGGCATTAGTAAAAAAACCTTCTTCACTTCCCTATGAAGATGGATTTCTTTTCTAGCTACTTTTTCCACCACCACCCTAGTGGAAACTCTCTAAATGGATCTTTATACAATTGGATTCTCCAACTGTGGATCTTATAATTTAGGCTACATGTCCTCTTCCATGAGCCGCCATGAGGTTTCCTTCAGAAATTAGGGCCTAATATACCACTTCAGCAAACCCATTTAAACATATGATTTTCAAATGGGGCATAACCTTTTGTATGAGTCCATAATCTTATAGAATCTACATTGTTACTTCATCCCAAAACAAAGTTGGAAAAAATGTTTGCATTCTGTAAAAAAGATAGTATAATCCATCATTGAAATTTTCCAAAGACATAAAATCATAAACTCAATAGGCTTTTGCTACCTAAAGGTCTACAGATTGAATTGGTCCATGAAATTGTATTGTAATCCATTACATAACATGTCATTCTAATTCTCAATATAGAATAATATTTCCCACAATCATTTTTCCATCCCTCGAATCATATATTCCACCAACATGAGTCTTCTATCTTTGGGTGTCTCAGGATGAAAAATTATTTTCCATATGGACTCTATATAGAACTCGGAAGCCTATGTTCCATGCTCTATAGAAAATTATAGGGGGTGTTGCGGCTAAAAACACCAGTTACCTCAAGAAGACAAGGCCAAAACCCATGTTATATTTTATTCCATCATTTTCATATAATGAACATATTTATCATGGAAATTTTACTCCCCTTTATTACCATATTCTCCCAAATTTTCCTACCCCTAGTTCTGGAGGTCCTTTCATAGTGATTTCCTCTTTTCTCCTAACATGCACATGTTATCATGGTTGCATCATCCTAAAATGAATATAATTAGATTTAGAACACATACCATAAATGATGTACAATTTACATAATGTAATGATATTCATTATTCATAAAAACTCAACCAATTAAAATCATCCCATCATACATAACCCCTCATAGAACACTACCCTCAACCATGCCTACCATGGTTCATGGATATTAGGGAGAATCAAAACACACATAGTTACAAGTATTTCATTTAAAACACTTCGTAAACCCACTTCCATACTCTGAATGAATATTTCCTCTTAGGTACATTTCCCCTTATAATAACTAGATATGAACTGTATGATAACTCATTCTGAACCCTTCATTAATGTAACATCATGACTTAGATTACCATCAAACTGATAGCCAGACTAGTATATCACAAGTCCTAGAGTGTCCCTCCCCATATGTTAGAGGATTCCCACAAGTATTGAGGGTCATGGAAGGAGATAATGGGGAGACATACCCTCATATCAAATATTTTCATAGATATTATTGTATAAAGAATATCTAAAAAAAGTAGTATCTCTAAAATAATAACAAATAAGATATGATGGGATGAATATAATAATCAATCGAATTGAAATGTCCAATGATATTCTATTGAAATGATGAATTCATGTCATGGTAATATATAAGGAAAAATAGTAACAATAAACAATAATTATAATATGATATTAAAAAATGAAACAATAGTAACACCCAAGGGTGCTCTCAATGAGCATCATAATATTTAACATGGTCTGTACTCCTAACTCCCATGTAGGAGCACACATCAATAATAAATCAATCAAAGTCAATAGTCCTTGAACAAGGATTCCTTTTATCGTACAATTGTTCAATGAAGGCCCATGTAGGGTTTGATATATGATTTTTTGTATTCCATAACCCATAGTTTATATCCCAATATAGAAAGTGTAATTTACTTAATAAATTTACAAGTATTGAAGAATAATTAAACAGTACCGAATAATCACATAACAACCCACTCAGTATTGTAATGGAAACATGGTTGGTCTACTTGCATGATACCATGGATGGTATGTCTGATCATGTCACATTATATATATAGTACCATTATATATATGTGTCGGTGTTTGGACATCCAGTACCTAACCCACTACCATCCAATTCAAGGGTATGATCTCATGATCTATACCCTAACCCAAGTCGACATTATCTCAAAATTGGTTGGAATGTATGTGCTATCTGGATTAGGAAATAACCATTTGTCATCCATCAACATGTGAGCTCTATGTATCTACCCCATGCCCCAGTTGGAATGCTCAGCCAATATCACCCTCTTATGGGATCCCATGATCCATTGTCTCTATATGAATATAGACCAATGAATTTCTTCCAAGGGGATCTCACTTACCCATGGATACACATACAAATCTCACCAATTCTTTCCCTACGTGGTCTCTTGTAGTCCCTTGGATTCACATGAAGTTTGAATTAGGATGTTTCCCCAAGGCATCATTCACCAGGGGGCCGCCATGATCAATCTCCTAGCATGTCATTAAATCTCACAAGTTCTATCCTCTCAATGTCTCTAACAGTCCCTTTAATTGACAAGCCATTATGGCCTAAAATTTATATTATATAATGCATTATATATTATCCTCTAATGAATCTGATTGGAATATTAAATTTATATCATAATTCACGAGTCATAAACCTCTCATGCTATTATTAATCAACATTATATCGCCTATTGACAATTACACTCTAGTAAACACCTATTATGCATGACATTTAAAACATTTAACAAGATATACCAGGAGAATTAACTTTTCATCACTTGGGTCATTACGTATTAAAAAAAATTAATTCACATTATTGAAAACAGGAGGCATTACCTCTTCTATTCCAATATAACCATGTTCCATTTCATTAAACTCATTTTATTCATTTAAACATAATAATACCATTGGTTAGATAAATGGGGGTAACTTAGAGGGTGTGATGGTCATTATGTAACTTCATTACCTAGAGAAAATCTATATTAGAAGTCTATGGGCATTTTTATGCAGAAGTGGATAAAACAACCATTTTAATTTAAATAAGTAAGCTCTGTTTAGAAACCAACACAAGTATGCATAAAAAAACCCTGACTGATTTTTATCTTGAAGGTAACACACCTCTATTCAATGGGTTTTATAATAAATTCATTATATTTATTACAAATCAATCATTTATAACATTTAAGCATTTCATTAAATTTATCAAAGGAAGAATTTAATCTAAATAATACTTCATTAATTAAACTCTATGAATTTTTTGATAATAAAACAATTTATTAATTGAAAGCATTAATGGAAATGGAAATGGATCCTACCTCAAAGATGAACCAATTCAAACACTCAACAAATTGAGATTCTAGCAATAGAAACGATAACTTCATCCTTACAATCACATTCCATTATATATATATATATATACACACACACACTAATCCCACGTACAAATTCACTTCACCAAGAGGGAACATGTACAACGGTATAGATACAATTATATATATATATATGTAACTATTCTTCTATACACAAGACATTTTTGGAGCCATCAAACAATCTATTGTTAATTGTATAAAATTTAAAACCACATAGAGATGCCAAAAAAATAGGAAATATCAAGGAATATATATAAATATTACCCCTAAAAATATAGTACATAAACCAATACTATCTCAATCACATTTCATTCATTGTTGAACATCGAATCATGAATTAAGGAGTCACAGGGGACCATCCTCATAACCGTACAATGGATGAAACATCAAATATATACATTACCCCTTATCCTAGGTTTTGAAAAAATCTCACTGGATGAGAGGGTGACAAAAATACTCTAAATGAAGTAAAGGTACAGATAAATTCCTAAAATGATGATTCAATATAAATTAAATATATATAGTGGATTAATTTCAATCGATGAGGGATCCAGAGGAAGGTGGGTCTTGTGGCCTGGGAGAATCAAAAGGGGGTTCCGTGCTTGGGTTTAGGGGTAGAAATGAATTAGATTAGGTTTTATGTTTTTTATTTTATTTCATTTAAATATATATTAACTTTTATTATATGGTAATGTGCAGAGTTTTGGTCTCAATGTTTTGAAAAATGTGCACCAACTATGCGCCATTTAATGGGCACCTGAGGCATCCTGCACTAACCATCCGCAAAGTTTTAAAACTACATGCCTACAGCATAGTGAATAGTGTTTAGGTACATCCACAACCAGTAACCGTATGGTATAAGGGAATTGTTCAGAAAACCATGTGTAGCTTATTTGAATAACACTACCCACCTGCATTAAGCCAAATAGTTTCATGTTGGGGCCCACATAACTTCAGTCAAACATTTCATTCTATTTAGATACTTCGAAATATATTTTCCCTATACTAGCACTCCCAATACTCCATTATACAGTCAAGAATCATATATTTCCTTTAACTAATTCCAAAATAATCACCTTAAAGAGTTAAAAATTGTGGAATTCAATTCCATGAATCAGTTAAAAAATCATCCAATCCAATAAACAAAAAAGTTAAATTACCATTTAATTTTTTCCTAGTTCAAAACATTGATCATTACAACCCTCTCAACATAGAACATATCATCCCCAATAATACATCGAGAACAAGATAATCATCACCTGACCAAAAAAGGTTATGAATATTCATTCAAATGATGCTGTTATATTTTAAAACATCCAAGGATCATTGAATAATTGCATAAGAAAATGACACTAAATCCTTTAAAACCATAGAAAAATCATGAATTTCATCCAAAACCCATAGAATCATACCAGAGATTATTTTAATGGAGACATGATCATGTGGTATCCTAATCAAACATATAGCCAAAGGTACTTCCCTCCTTAAGATGTAACCTTATGTCCTTAATTCCAAACCATGGTTCAACCCACGGGTAGCATTGCCTTTCTAGAACACCACAATGTGTAAAAAATATTTTTCTCGAGTGATTACAGAAATAGTAAAAATGGTCAATTCCAAATCAACCTCAATGACGATATAAGGCTTGATATTCAAGAAAATATTTTTTTTTGAACAAACGACATTTTTCTATGTTTGATGATGTTCTAGAGAAGGTCCTTCACTAATTGTTACACTAAAAAATTAAGACAGTTAGGGCCACTGTTGGTGGTCTGTTAAGGAAGATACCTGTCTTAGATGACCGACATTTTATAAATTAAACAGTATTTCACTCTCTCATAGAATCATGAATTTATATATAACATTCTCACTGAAGCCACCAACCAAATTCTCATTACATCCTAAGATCATTCCCCCACTTAAACCATTAATTTTTTTCATCCTAAGCAAGGTAGTGACCTTGATCCATCCACCTTGATTCTACACCCCTCGAATGCATCACCTATAATTCCATTAATAAGTCATGGTATCCACAGATCCAGAAAACTAGAGTATATTGGACTAATACAAGTAAAATAACAATCTATGAAATGAAGTGAGATGTTTTCACAAATACACAACATACTCATTAGATCATCAAATGAGCTTCGTGTAAAATCGACCACGTGATCGAGTTAAGGGAGATGATGGAAATCTAAAATTTCATCAATTTACATTCTACATGAGAACCCATGGATTACATAGAACCACCATTCTTAGATAAGAACCCCTTATCAGAATGTGTTAGGTATACTAGGTCGTGTACCCTAAGAGGCGGGGAGGTGAATCAGGGTATGAAAGATTAAAAAATTCTCACGCTTGGATCATGATTCATTGTTAGAAAAAATCAATTATCTCTTTCTATCGTAGAAATATACGAAAAGATATGAAATCATGTGTAGGACATAGTGATCTTTACATGGTTCACCCTCACTGAGATACATTAATATAGCATAAAATGACAATGTGCCGATGTACCCAATTCACTAAAACTCACCTCCAATAATGGTTAAAATGTTCGACCTAGAACTTCTATGAACAGAATCAATGCCATTATAATTTATAGGCTATTCCTAGTTAATTCCAAAACATCACATCCAATGCCACATTCTCTAGCTCACTACTAGTGGAATGTTCCATCGTCTTCCTCTTTCATAGCTCACTGCTCTTCGAAATGAATACACACACAGTTTATTGACTAGTAGGTCAGCCAAATTTTATGTACATGTATGACCCTTAATTTGAAAGAATGTTTACATCCAATGTTATCGGTAGATGCTATGTTGATATATATGTTCTACCCATAGATGATGTCCACTTTCTAGAGTACTACAATATACAAAAAAAATACATTCACAAATTGATCTGATGATTACTCATGATTCCATGATAAAATAGAGAGCACCCTTGTTCCCCGTGTACTGTGTTAAAGTTTTAGTACCCATAATGCCTCCATTCATACAGATTCTGACTTCCGCAAACCACTACCTCCTATGCATACCACTGCCTTCACTCCACCACTTAGAACACCCCTATGTCCATGAATTTTTATCTGTTAACAATATTTCATCGCTTCAGTGTATCGGAGCTCCACCTATGTGTACCACTTGTACAATTATATCTCTTGCACACCTAAGGTTCCTCTTCCATGTACAGATTCTTCCATTGTGGGTTAAGAATCCCTATAAACACCTTTTTATGAATTTCTTCTATTCAAACCTCTTTAGAATTTGAGGAATTCTTCCTCACAAATCACTTTCAGACATTTCTGAAATCTCGGGAAAAAAATATTTTCTTTAAGGATTTTATGTGTCTAATGTAATCATGGGGATTAACTATTATTATATAAGAAAATATACCCACAATATCCACTAATATATTATTTTTGAAATCTTCAGTCCAGCCTTCACGACATACGATCATTCTACAGTCGTGAACCGCAACCCACCCACAATATATTTTTCGTATCCGGTCCACGTAATGACTTAGATACTTTGTGTTATATATCTTACATGAATTACACTACATTCGTATATCACAACACCATTCACTGTGAATCATTTTTTGTTTCGTGTACCACACAGGCATACCATTCTCACCAATCCATGTCCATTTTGGCACTCCTCTTACCATTCCTAGAACATGGTATATGGTCTATGAATTATGATACATAGTTCTAATATTTTTCCAATTTTCATTATCGTTATTCACACCATTCACTCATATGAAAAAAATTTCCATTATCAAAATCAATCTCTGTATTTTAGGGTCCTAAAATTTGGAAAATCCTGGGAAACTACACGCCTTTAAAAACATTTATTCAGAAAACACCTACCATACTCATTTTCTGTCATCTGGATTTCTCAACAAACACAACCACACCCAAAACATATTGTGAGGACACATAATGGGAATTTTTACCCAACAATATCCCCCGTTGGGTTTTTTTAACAACTATTCTAAAAATAATTCTGTGCATTTCTGATACCTCATTAAAACACGTTCAATCTTACATGACCATTCACTTCAAGCGAATACGAATGCGGACAATTATTTACAAAAAAATTACTCTAAGCACACATGATCCATGTTTAGTGTGAGAGATAGGAGTATAATGGAATGTAAATCAATGAATCACTTCATCACTATTCATTATTTGATTATAACATACTAATACACTGATACCAATGAACTACTTTTATCATGATCCCCAGCCATTGTGATATTTAATCATTGATCAATTACTTCAAGCATCATCAGATTTCATTCTCCCTTATGATATAGATACTCCAACCAGCTTCAGCTCAACTCCAACTCCCCCTATCTTTCTTCTCCACATAACTGCATCTCTTCTTGTCATTTCTCCCTGTAAAATTTACACTTTATCACCCATTTTGAATGAGACTTATGATCTATTTAAGGATGTGTGCAATAGGGTAAAGAACACATACCAATAAATTAAGTAAAAAACACCATACCTCATGGAGAGGGGGTCCCACATCAATACATTTTCAAGTTGGGGATTTGAATGGACTCTCAGAGCCAATTGATTCCTGTAAAACTCTTCATTATATAAGATCTCCCAAAGAATATCTGCAACATGTTGTCTTGTAGGTTCAAACACCATCTCCACAAGCCCTTACTCCAACTTCTCCTTGATAAAATGATATTTTATTTCAATTTTCTTTGTCCTTGAATGATGGAATTGATTTATGTAATGATTTATAGAACATGAATTATCACAAAATATTCTAATCCAAGATTTCATATGAATTACCTTATCTCCAAGTTGCTGATTCAACCCCAATAGTTTAGTGTTGGCTTCAATAGCCTCAATATATTCATCTTCTGAGGTGCGAAATAAAATTCAATCTTGTTTGTTTCTAAACCATGAAATACATAATCCTTAATGTTAAAAATAACCTTCTGATGTATATTTACTTTTAATTATTGATTCGTCCTAATCCGCAACTTTATTCCAAACAAATGTGGCTAAGTTATTCCATTATATGTTAAACAAAAATCCATTGTTCCCTTAATATACTGACGTATTCTTTTTTTTCTATAATCATGTGGGTATCTTATTAGATTTCTTTTATATCTTGTTGATTTTCATAAAGAAAATACTATATCATGACTTTTCATTGTCAGGTACAACAAACATCCAATGATTTGGATATATTCTGTGATATTATCTGCCATACATTCATCATCCCATGACAGCTTCAATCGGGTTGCAACCAGATTCATTATTTACATGTAATTATCCATAAAAAAAATTCTCAAACCCTTCTTGGAATATTTATATTGAGAAATAAATGTTCCATTTCTTCCTTGTATCACTTCTTAGCAAAGGAAAAATAACATCTCCCTTATCATTGAAATATCAAACTCGCTTGTCATGAATTCAGAATACTGCATTCATTATGATAATCTAATCCACCAAATTAGATGACATCGACATAAAAAAGAACCATCATACATTCAATGTTTTCATTACTGAACTACACATTGTAATCAAATCAACCTTGCTGAAAATAACGATTCATTAGAAATTGGTCCAGCCTCGAATTCCATGATATTACTACTTACATCAAACCATATATAGGCTTATTCATCTGACATACTATGTTCCCATCATTATGAATGAGAAATCCATTTTGATTCTAAATATAAATTTTTTATTACAGAACACCATTCAAAAAATTTAACATGGCATCCATCTATAAAATTTTAATCATTCTCTATGGTATAATGTCCAGGAATAATCCGATTGCCTCTAGACATACAACTATTATAAATGACTCATCAACATCAACGAACTATTTTTTAAACTATCCTTACACAATAGGTGTTCATTGTTTCTAATCACAAGTTGGTCTTTATTTATTTTATTGCAAAAGACCCCCCTCACCCTTAGATATTCCTATCTGCTGGTCTGGAAAACATATTTCATGTATGATTCTTCTTAATTTTTTAGGCTCTTCATTCATAGTTTGAACTCAGTTCCCATCACCAGCTGTTTAATTAAAAAATTTAGGTTCCACCTATGATAATTATGATTCATGTTATGTATTCATCATCCTCCTTGTCTGCATTGGTGAGGTATGATACCCAAATATGTTATATCTTACAATTTTAGCTCTTCTTACTAGTCTATAGATAGAGACTGATTTATTCTCATGATCTGTGTCTTATCATGAATCATTCATTTGAGTTGGAGTGTCCTATGATTTTCTTATATCTTCATCACTATCCACCTGAGTCTGATCTTGTATCCGCTGGTAATTTTGTTCATTTACTACTATTTTCACATCATGACATTCAACTATCTTCCCCAACCACTTAAGGAAGCATTTATATGATTTAATTTTCTTTTACTATCGATGAAATATCCATTCATACAGATGGGATTTAAATTTCCTATGTTTCTCATTATTGGTAATGAAACATTTACATCCATATAATGGAATTTAGTTCAATGATGGATTTGTCCAATATCATAACTCGTATGGAGTCTTCTTCACTTTTAGAAAAATTAATTCTTTATTTTAAGTGTATACTACTTTTATTACTACTTCTGTCTGAAATTTCTCTGGAACATCTTTTTCAATGAGCATTATTCTGGCCATATTTTGGACAATATGATTTCTTCTCCCAACTACTCCATTCTGTTATGGAGTTCTTACCAATGAAACTTTATTGCTTATCCCATGTTATACAATATAATATTCAACATGTCTATCTGTGAACCCTATTCAATTAAATGTTTGAATGATCCGAATTTTCAGTCAAAATAACTTTTTAAGTTCCCTTTTATATATTATAATGCAAATGAACTCTTCATATTTTGGGTGATTATTAAAACCCATGACATTATAATATAATCATCAATTATGAGAACATAATACCTTCTCATATCAATATCTGTAAGCCATATTGTCCCATACATATCAATATGAACCAACTCAAGAAATATTTTCAATTATTTCCCTTTTTTCGTATATTTCATTCGAACAATCTCCCCATGTTGGTAAGCATCAAACATAGGAGTAAGATAACGTGATAATCTTGAAATATATAGAGTTGCATCATATTTTACCAGATCCTCTGATGAACATTTCCTTATGTGGACAAGATGCTTATGCCATAAGTTTTTTCATCATCCTTATAAAAAAATCACATATCTTCTTCTCCACTCACGAGGTATAGGTTCCACTCCATATGAATTCCTTTCAACAAAATAGTACCATCCATTGAATTGATGATACATACATTCTAGGAAAAACTAATGGCATGCCCTGAGACAAAAAAATGATTGACACTGAGGAATTTGTGACTAAGCCCCTCAACAACCAATACAATTTCACATCTCATTTCTTTTCCAAAAAACATATATTTTCATGAAGTAATAATTTTCATACCCATATCATTACAAATATTATGATACCTTATTTATAATATCTGATTCTGGTCAATATATCCTTATTTCTTATCATGCAGGAAGTGAATCCACTATAATCGATAACCTAGTGCAAACACATGACTTTAATGCAATTTATTCAACCATCACTTGCTCGACCCATTTATTTTTGACTGATGTCTTTGACTTCATACCTATCATAGAATTATAATATTGATCAACATCAGCATATGATAGACAAACATCAACTTGTAGGGATACAAAATAAATTTTTTAATGTTCATCTCTCTTGTTGATATATTTGGTTGCTTATTAAGAACAAATTCGGTTTTCCTCATCACATTCCTGTCAATTTTTGATGTACAATATCTCCCCATAAGGCTGAATCCTTTACACCTGAAACAAGTACCATTAATTGAAGAATTGGAATTTTGAGATCTATTTGACCACCTTTGTTTTTCTTGTTCCCTTTTTTACCTCTTTCCTATGGAACATAAATATTTATATTGTTCTATCATACCAAAAGAATAGTATCTAATGTGAGGTACATTCATGTGTGGAAATGATGTTCCATAATTTGTTCCTTGTCTTCTCTGAATATTTTTATTATGCTTCATTCCAAAATATATCATTAATCCTAGAGTGGGTTATTTTTGACTTAATTAATCCATGACTACATTTTATATTAGATTGATCCCCATACCATCCATATCATTCTGAATTGGTTGTTACTCATGTTTTTAGGGACCACTGTACTCAGATATCAACTTCAATGTTACTTGTATGATCTCCATTCTTAACATTTTCTCCTTATCTTCATTTTTTGTCAAATACTAACAACATACTCTTCTAGTTGTTCGATATGTTTGATTTTATAATTTCCAATTACAATATAACTATCAATTTCTATTTTTTTTGTTATTCAATTTTGAGTTTGTACTCAACAACCTTTTTGGTGTATTCTGGAATTGAGAACTCTGCTTTCAAATTTCTATATTCAACTCATAATTATATTATTTTTAATACTGTACAAATAGTTTGGCATCTCAAATAACAGTCGTTTCTTTATTCTTTCGGCTCTCAAAATATCTTCCTATTAAATTGATGCTTCTTATTCACCATTAAGATCATTCAACCCTTAAATTTCTCCTTCTTCATTGTCACTTTCTTCTCTTGTTAATAAATTTAAAACAACTGCCACCAAAGAATATATTTTATAATACTTTTAGACCTCCTACTCATCAGCAAAAATTATATTGAACAATCATCCACTTTTGAATGTATATTCTTCTTTTTTAAGAACATTCTACTAGTACTTCTCCTCCCTTTGTCGTTTTATGAATACTTAATTTGTGGAATATTTCATTTTATTCATTTTCATTATCCGAATTTTGGGAAATTTTCTACCAAATTCGCTATCTTTCCACATTGAATGCATAAAAATAGATGTTTACCTTTGAAAATTTTCCCCTTTGTAGATTGGAAGAGATAAATGACATGACATAATCCATATTGTTCTCTTTATGACTATCTTCAATATATATTCATCATGTCCTTAAATGAAACATCCTTAGACATCAACTTTTACACTACATAATTATCATCATTTCTCATTTCATATGCTACAAGGGTATTGTGTAGGTTATCTAGGGTAAGCTCTTTTGGGTTGTTGTCTTACAATACTAAAGAATTCGGATAGAACCATGGTTGATGTTTCTTCAATATACATTTCAAAATATTTATATCTTCAATAAATTCCATGAAAACCTTCATGTTATCCAAAAAATTATTTAGCTTGTCAATGAATGCATCAACAATAACATTGGGATTCATTCTGATATCCTCATATATGTTCTATAGAACTGGATGCTTTTTTTCTCATACTATTGATTCACTCTCATAAAAATTCTTCAATTATTCCCACATTTAATGTGATGTTTTACAAGACATCACCTACATATAAAATGAATTTGATAGGGATATCCCTAAATCATTGATACCTTTAACATCAGCATCCAATTATCTTCATTTATCTCTAGATAAGGCATCACTATTAATGTATGTTGATATTTAATGCATAACTATTGTGAAGAAATTTGTCCCTACTAATCGGAGGTATTTATTCATAAAATTCTTCCCAAGATGAAAAATATTTCTATTAATGATTATAATTACATTATGGTTGACCACCTCTATTTCTTATTTTTTGAGATGGAACCACTAATTTTCAACCACTTCCTATTATACAGATAGTTATGTCCACATGGAAGAATACCCTGAGAGGGGGGGGGGGTGAATCAGCGTGTAACAGAATAAAACATTCTCCCAAATATATTGTGTTTCTTTATTTGAAAAAACTATATTCTCCTTTTATTTGGTTGTAATATATGAATAGGTATGAAATCATGCACATGAAACCATGATTTTTACTCAATTCACTATCATTGGTCTATTTCCAAGGAGCATAAAATGACAATGCACCAATGTAACATATTCACTAAGGCTCACTCCCAATAGTGAGTACAATGTTCTAGAGAGAATTTTTATGACCAAACTCAATGCCATTATAATGTTTATGTTCTAACCAGTGCATTCACAAGCATCGCTACCTATGCCTCTTTCTCTGGCTCACAACTAGTGGAAAGGGTCAATGTCATCCCCTTCCATTGTTCACTGCTCTTAGAATGGAATCAAAACATAGTTTGTCAATTTGTAGGTCAAGAATAGTTTATGAAAAAATATTCCCCTGAGTTTGTATGAATTTATATATTCACAACTATAGGTTGATGCATTGTTGATGTCCCTATTTCACCCACAAATGAAGTCCACCTTCATGAGTACTCCTAGGTATCAAATACAACATTCACAAACTGATATGAATCATACTCAAGATTCATTGAGAAAACACTGAAAAAATCTATTCCTATGCTTACTGTGTAGTGGGTTTGGTACATAGAACACCTATCTGCATACTACTTATTCCTTCCAAAAACTGCTACCTTGACAGCATAACAATTCCTTCCCTCTACCTTTGTGAATTCCCCTCGGTCGATGAACTATTCTCTGTTTGCGAACTATATTCTCTTCTACGTATCAGAGCTCCCCATCCCAGTACCTCTTGTTGAATTCTCTCTCTTACATACCAGAGATTTGTCTTCCACATAATGAGTCTTTCTTTTTGTGTTAAGAATCCATATAAATTCCATTGTAGGAATTTATTCCATGTATTCCACTTCTACTTTTGTGGAATTCTTCCTCGCGAATATCCTGAAAGATTACCGAAATCACAGATCAAAAATATGTTCTATAATGATATTCAGTCTCTATAGTAATCAGTGGGATTAGATATTATTATATAGGCCAAGATACCAAAAATAACACTAATATAAGATTTATGAAATATTTAATCCAACCTTCACGATGTACCGATCCTTATACAGCTACGAACCGCAAGCCACCTGCAAAATATTTTTCCAATCTAGTCCATGTACTATCATTATCAATACATGCTCTATATCCTATGTCAATGAAACGCCATCCGCATTCCAAATAACCATCCACTACGAACCATTTATTGATTCGTGTGACACTCTGGAATACCGTTCCCAAAGCTCCATGTAACATTCCTAGAACATGGTACCTGGTCTATGAATTATGATACACAATTCTCATCCTTTTCCAATTTTCATCATCATTATTCATAACATTCACTCCTATGATAAAATACTTCAATTACCAAAATGAAACCCATGTATTTGGAAATTAACAACCATACTCATTTTTGGTCATCTGGATTTTTAAAAAAACACAAGAACACAAAAAACATACAAATATGGAACATCAAGGGATTTTTTTCCAACAGCTTGCAACATCGATAATGATCCCCCATAGAAGCTGACATATTTAAAACATTAGATTGTTGTATGACTAATTCTCTCTTAACACATCTAGCATGTTTCCAATATTGAGAGAATGCTTGTAGCATATAATAATTTACTAATATTGTTTTTGTCATTTCATATCAATAATACAAAATTACTATAAATAATAATAGGCGAACAACAAACAGTTGATGTCATAGAAGATACTCAGATTCACCGGCCAATGAACCGCCACTAATAGATCACAAGACCATACCACCTGAGGATTATTGTGATTAGTCAAATTTAATCACTATTATACACCCGAGACCAATGGAGTTTTCAAATGATACATATATTTCTATACCATTAAATATCATTATTCTATGAAATCACCAACAAAAAACTAAATCATAAACCTGAAAATCATTCAGGGAAAAATTTTCCATTTCCCAATGGTATTTCTTATTGTTTTCCTTCTACATGGTCGGAAAAAATCCCACCAGAACCTATATAATGATCCATAAATTATGAGTTTCATAGTCAACAAAAGAAAAGAAAAAATATCTACACATTAGATTTCTTGATGAAACCACCTTAACTAAATATGTGACACTCCTCTGATCCATAATCACAATGTTGAGATATTTGGCATGAAAACCAAAAAAACATAACTATTATTTCAAAACACCTGAGTCTTTAAATCCTCCATCGAAAGAATTGGTATCAACATGACTCTTATTTTTCAGGTAACTGTTTATTATTATTACCAAGACTGTACTCAACAACACAATTTATTTAATTCAAAGTAATATTGCCCCATAAAACCATTATATCAGATGACACCATTCTAATACATCCATTAGCAAGGGAGAAATGTTTCAAATAGCTAATTAAGTGGATGACCAATCTCAAAACATGTTTAACATACTGAAAATGATAATTTTCTAATGCTCAATCCCATGAAAAGTAAAAATAATGACATGAACACTGATTCATACAAGGGTCTCATTTAAAAACTAAATGTCATACTAGGGATAAAACTAATTTGAATGACACTAAAAATCGATAAACTCATAAGATTAGCTAGGCATAGAAGCAATAAGTGGGATACCTACAACATCGTATCCCATTACAATGCACAAGATCCATCCCTATCACATTTTCATACTAAAATGAAAACACTAGGCTCAAAATCCAATCACCAATCCACTACTAAAGAAAAAATGATCAAAAAAAACACTACTGGAATTGTTAAAAGGATCCTCAATTGAGAAACTCAAGCTACCCTTGCATGAGGATTTTAAAAATAGGACACTACTAAAGGTTACATTTTCAATACCATTACGATTGTCAAATTTAAAAATTTTAATCAAAATATTAGACTCACAAAAAAAATTAAATGATGTGAAGTATGAACAACTATTATTTTTAGAACATTTTACACTTCATAATATTTAGAAATAATAAAGAAAATTATCATAATAATATCATTTTTAAAACATAAGGTGAACAAAAAGGGTCTCAGTCTAACCAACCTCATCTCATCAAAATGAAACCCAATAGAAGTTGTTATGTTTATTTTATTTAACACCCAAAAATGTCATTCCACAATAAATATTCCCAAACAAACCTACATAGGAATAATAATTAACTTATAATTTAACAATTTGATTTTTGATCAAAACTAAACTATTGTTATAATTTATTTCCCTTTCACAATACATAAATCTGTTATATTTAATATGTATTTCTAGTTTTAATATGATAAGGCATCCATACACTTTGTGTATTGATAATTTTCACTCATTAATCGAAAAAAATTCACATCAAAATTAATCATGCTTAGGTACAACTATCCAGTTGTATTGGTGTCCATATAAAACCCTATAATCTCATATAAACATTATAGTTTTTCATTTGGAATAGTATTAATTGAATCCAATGAAATTTTAAATTTTTTAATTCAAAGCCTTTTACAATTTTGAAAATAACCATTACTCATTTTTACATATTGGTTACTCAATATGTTTTGAATATATGGGTTACCCTTCCAAATTTATAAGTATCCCATACACCATATAAACTAAAAAATGTTCCCATTATTTAAATAATCAAATTTTCCATCCCATGAGAATAATTACAAATTATTATCAAAGCATGTTATATTAATTAGTGAAATAGAATCATGGAATAATAAAAAGGAAAATAATTATAAGGTAGAAGTAAACAGAATATATATAATTTTAAACATGTTATACACCAATTATTGGAATAACACTTGAGGCACACAATCATATCCCAAGAAAACCCATAGATGAAACTACCTGACATGGGACTATTCATGGCATGTGGGTTTCTTGTGTTCTTGTTATGATGAATTTAACGCTTCACTCATGCCTTACCTGGCAATGGGTAAAAAATATGATAAATTCAATAAATTAATATCAAACAAAAATTACAATAGTAAGTCATGGGGAAATCATATCAACTGTTACATCAAATAATAGAAACAACATTCTCAACACTGGTTACTTGGTTATTTCATATTTTTTGGGTGATTAGTCCCATGTATGGATATTATCCAAGAATCGACACATTCCATGTACCTATCCACTATCCCAAAATTGAAAAACATTTGGTAAATTAACTCGGATAACACTTTGTATTGTTTGGTAATAGGTTACCACCAAATCGGTAGGCGGACTAGTGGGTCACAGAGCCTTAAGGGAATCAACTCATATGCTAGAGGCTACTGACTAGTAGTTAGGGCCTGGGGTGGTGGTAGTGGGGAGATTGTACTATCATATCATATATGAAAAACAGTATTCTTATATACATAATATAAGTAAATAGTCGAAACGATAAATAATGAATGAAAAAGTAGATATAAGTGGAAGAATATAATAATGAAGATAAGTAAAATGGAAGACTCGTGTCTATATAATAGATAAATTTATTTAATGGTAATACATTAGAAAAAATAGGAACAAAATGTATACATTACAATAATGTTTAAAAATAAAGAAATGACATTCATAGATGGGTGTGTGATGTAAATCTCAATAGTCAAGAACCCACATTTTATAACCCTACCCAAACAGTGAAATGTAATTAAGATGTGTATAGCTGTAGTAAGAATAAATAAAAATTATTGAATAATCACATAACCTCTCACTATGATTCATAAAGGGAACATGTCTGGTCTACTAGCATTTTCCCAGGGTTGGTATGTCTAATCATGTAACTTTTCATATATATTTCTATAGTACCATTATATGTGTCTGTGTGCGTGTATGTATTCATAAGGACTTGGACACAACCCACTATAGTCAAATTCTAGGCGGTGTTGTCATTGTTAATCCACTAACCCGACACCAATATCATTCACAACCTCATAACATGCATGTGCTGGTAGGACCAGGACATAACCCACTATCATCCATCACTAAGAAATATCTCACAGTCTATCCTTGTATCTTGCAATGATGATCATATAGTCTCCCCTACCAAGGGATCTAATAGCCCCTTGGATCCACATGGAATACTCCCACAACCGTCCTTCCAAAGGTATGTCATGGTCCCATGGCTCTACATATAATTCTCAAAATGTATTTCAACCCATGGGATCTCACAATCCCCTGTCTACTCATGGTTATATCACATATTCCTTCTTCCCATGTTCTCTCATGGCCCCTTTGATATACACGTTTTTGGGAAGGTGACATAATCCAAATGTGTCATTCCCTAGAGGATCTCTCACAATCAATCCCATTGCCTTTTTGGAACTATCACAAGATATTTCCTTCGAAGGGATCTCATTGACCCTTGAATACACACTCTTATGTAGAGTAATCATATATAATATATAATTCATTATTCATTAAACTATCATGAATCATGTTTTCTGATTCCATTTATATCATAACGCATGAATCATAAAATTCTCATTCCCTTAATAATCTATATAAGTATGCATATTCACAATTATACCAAGGAAAACCTATTTATCATTTCAATTAAAACATATATCACAAAATAAGAAGTATAATGGCATCAATGTCGATAGGGTGTTTCCATTCAAAACTATCTAATTCAAATTTTTACAACACAAGGCATTACCTACCATTTGACAATATAACCATGTTCAATGTAATTTATCTAATCAGAATCATTAAAACTTTAAATAGCATTGGTAAGATGAAAATGGGTGTCACATATAGTGTTACACAGTCATTAAATACATTTTATACTGGGGTAAATTTCATTTTACATGTATATGGGAACATAGAAGGTGAAATGGTTCATACATGAATTTTAATAGAAAGAGAGAAAATATATATGGAAACCAAAACATGAAAAATAGAATTCCACCAAAAACTTTTTATCATGAAGATAACACACCTCTGTTGGAGTTATTTTATTATAAAAGCATGATATATCTTATCATGGAATCTTTTTTCAATTTCAAGAAACTCATTAACAAAATAAAAAAGAATCATTTAATCTAAACCATAAGACATTAATTAAAATACTAGAATACTAAGATATGCAATTCATTAAGGAACTGATGAAATTAAAGAGCATGGAAATGGATCAATCCATGAAGAGGAAAATAATAAGAAAAATAAAGAGAAGACATGGGTGTTGAAGGAGATACCATAACAATTCAAAGAGAAAATTTGGGGAAATGGAGGTGGAATTTTTATCGATTGAGGGAGACTAAGGGACGTGCATTAGATCGCCAGGGTGAACCCTAAAGGTGTATTGTGCACAGGTCAAAGGGATACAGGGGTTAGATTTATTTTTCGGTTTTAAATTTTTTTTGAAATTTTAATTTAATATAACTTTAAAATTATGGTAAAATATAGGGTTTATATTTTTAATGTTTATAAAACAATTCAAAAACATTATCCCTTTACCCAGAACATGATGCACCCCACACAGGCAAGACACGTGGATTGTACCCCATGTGGTGACCATATGATGAATAGTGTTTAGGTATAGAATCTACCACTACCTATATGGTATAGATGAATGGTTTAGAATAATGAACATTGATTCTTTGATTGCAACTACCCAGCATGAATAATCTTCATGGTTTTATGCTATATTCCTCATCATTTTATATAATCATTGTGCCATCTTCAAGTCCTACGAAATGTAGTTTTCTTAGTTCTCTAGTCCCAATACTCATATATACACCCTAGAGTTTTCTTGTTCATTTATCCCTTTAAAAAATTATCACATTAAAGGGTTCCAACTCTCAAAATTCAATTCTGAGTCTTAGTTTTAATTTCACCTCATTTAGTAAATGAATATGCTAAAAAACCATTGCATTTTCTTCTAGTTCAAAACACATATCATTACAAATAAAAACATTTCCTAATCCATTTTACCATAAAAATATAATTATTAAATTTTTAATAACCATTCAACATTTAAAATTTATCATAACCAAAAATTTTATCCCATTAATAATATTTTAATAAAAAAATTATTATTTAGACAATAATTTACATTTTTTCCATTTTAAAATATACATAATCATTTGTAGAAAATAATTTATTCAAATTATTAATAAGTAAAATATATACTTCCCTTAATGTTCCACACAACCATGTCATGTATTCCTATCATCATGCATTCCACCTATATCTGTTGGATCCTATAATGATCCATGAATGAACAACCTCGTTCCATTCCATCCATTTGAAAAATATCATAAAAATGTCATATAATATTACTATTGAGTCACTGAATGGTAAAATATCATTCAATTTTGTCAATACACAATAAGAACAACAATTCACACATTTTTCACATCATTATTCCTGCATACCAGGGATATATAATCCCAATATACATCACATTACCAAGTCCTGCCACATCTTATTCTCTTCTAACAACTCAAAATTATAATACCATATAAAATAACCACCTTCATAAAATATTGTAAATTACCCAACATGGGATCCACTAAAATGGTGCCCCGAGTGTAAGATCATGGCCTTTTCTAGAGTCATATTGGGCGTGATTTAAGGTAATTTGTTTTTTAATGTATCGTTAACTTATAGTGGTGGCTTGGGGTGAGTTTGTGTGAACATTAATGGAAAACTAAAGGACATAGTGATGTTCACTATTTGTGCATGGTTTGAAAAACCATGCCACAAAACTGTTCCAACCGTGGAAACAATGTAGTGATTTCTACAGAGTTGGTGCACGATTTTCTTAACTGTGAGCCTCTACCCATTAAACCGTACATACATTTTTTATTATCCAAAAATATATTTTGAACCAACCAACCCCCCCCCCACCCAGGACACCCATATTTTGACCTTAGATCATTATTTGAAAAACTTCTAGGTGTTCTGAAATCCTACCATTGGGAATCCAAGGCAATACAAACCCCGTTCATCGAGATTGAAATCCCATATTGATGATACAATCTCCTCCTGATAAGTGGATTTCATCTCGATTCTTCTCCTATTATTTCCCCCATCATTCTCAAATAATATCATTGAGTATCGTCTCATTTTTCATATATCTAAACCAAGGAATTTAGATCTAGATATTTTTTCGTACATCTAGATATATTTTATCATTATCTTGATGCCTTTGATCATAATATTGGTTTTAGGGACATAGATCCGGAGTTTGATCGACGATGTTGTGCTTATCAGATTTTTTGGTTTTCAATAGGGATATCTTCAATAATGAAACTAAGGTTGGTGGTCTAAATTGAACTCCCATATCCATGATTTATTATATGTGTATGAGTTATGGAAGGGAAAGATTCCCTTTATAAATTAATTCATAAATTTAAGTAATTAAGAATATGGTTTTGACATTTGATTTATCATGGTGGTTAATTGATGGGTGATCACGAAACAAATGAAGGGGGTTTCTCAAATTGGTTATTTGGATTTTTATGTTATATTTGAGTTATTAAATTGAATAAGGAATTATATTTAATTGGTGGAAATTATTTATGTAAGGATGTTTGGAATTGAATGATAATTGATTGTGAGAATTAATTATGTGCCATGATTTCGAAAAAAGATAATTAATTGGGAGAAATAATTATGTGTCATGATGTCATTAAAGATAATTAACTATGAGAATTAATAATGTCATGATTAAATTGAAATGGATAATTAATTGGGAATAATTGATTATGTAATTAAAATGGTTTTGATTGATTAGTATATCAGTGAATTAATTAATGGGTTACCTGCTTATTTAATTGTTGAATTAACTAATTTCCTTTTAGATGTTTACCTAATAATTGGATTCGTAAACGAATAATTTAGAAATTTCATGATAATAAAAGGAATATTAAATAGATGACATTTTTTTTTCTAGTAATGGTGTCTTAGACCAATTAAATGTTGGGACATGGACATGGCGTTCATCCACAATTGTTTTCCAAGCTTCAGATTATGGGATGATAGGAATGACAACCTACATTGAATGAGTAAATGACTGCTCGACATGATGACCTATACTCAAGATATTTTTGGTGCTACGTATTATGACTTGCACTAAATTCTTAATGATAATAAATGATTATTCAAATGGGAAACATGAATTGAACTTATATTAATATGATGATTAACGATTAAATGAAATTGTTATAACCTTTTAAATTTTTCATTGATTTTATTAACTCATAAAAATTCACACATAATGATATAACTGGACTCGATAGACACCATTTTTAGTGGCCTACTGAGTTGTACTCGCACCCTATCTGGGGTGTCTGATCACACCTAAGAAGACATTTTTATAGTGGTACATGATAAGGGCAAGGCCATGGGATATATTAGTGGTGGGTATGTAGCATGGGAGAGGAATAAAACATGGTTCCTTAACCTTTTTGATGTCATTGTGTGTTTACTTTCTGTTTCATTATAGATACTCAGAATATCTGTTGTCATAGCAGGATAAACCTTTTAGTTGAATATTTTTATTTCTGGTTATGACTACCATATGTCATTGATATATTTTTGGAATTTATATACTCTTTCATACTTGGTTAAATGTTATTTTTTCCACTGGTTTATTATTATTATAATAGTTGGTATAGTCTCCCCAAGATAGAGATACCAGGCCTCCACTGCTAGTCCTCACCCTCTAACATATGGGGAGGTGTTCTTGAGGGCATGTGGCTAACTGGACCGAGGAACCAATTAGTGCCATCTGGGTCGGAATATCACAAAGTGGCATTAGAGGAGTTTTTTTCATTATTTTTTTTTCATACTATTTTGGGATAATGATAGAAATGATACTAGGAAGCGTCAATGATTGTTAATGACATCATTCGTGGGAGTTTCAATCCCCTATACGTGGGGAAATCCAAGTACTTAGGGTGGGATTATTGTGATTATAGATTGTTGTTACTGATGAATATAATTTCACCTTGGGAGATGCACTTGTGGTGTGATGTGATATTTGTTTTGAAAATTTTTTAATTTTTATCGTGGCCTAATGATGAATGATAGTTGATTCGGCATACATAATTCTAGTAACTTAGTATTTTTGTCACATGAATCATTCTAGGAACTCAGTGGAAAATGGGTTATGGGTATGTTGTTAAGCATGAATTGTTTTCCATGATATGATGTTGAATCAATGATGTAAAATGAGAATAATGGGTGTCTAATGAAAACCATGATTGATAAAATGGGATTGATTAATTAATTAATTTTTTAATAAATTATTTTGAGATAATGTGATTAATTAATGGTTGATTAATTAATTAGAATGATTATATCATTTTTAACAAAGACCTAGAAGTAGGTTGGTTAGGGGAAGTGATAAGGCCTCAGTGTTGACCGTGTGGCGACAAAAAAGACAAATGAAATGTTGAAACATGTTATGTGGCATTCATCCCTTATATCAATTTTATAAAGTTTCATTATGAGACCTAGGGTATGTGCTTGGATTTGTAGATATATGTCTCCATGATGATTTTTCAGGGTGATACCAAGAGATATGGCTTAAAATGAACTTTCAAATAGGGAAATTGGGGAAACATTGGAGGAAGATGAGGATGAAAGAGATAAGTTCTGATATCACATTACTTGTTTCATGAAATTCATGGAGAGACCCATGGTGGGTTCATAAAAGAATTTCTGAGTTGAGAATGGAGTTTCAGCTACATCAGCCTCCTACTATTACTAGATTGTGGGGACCTAAGGGAACTGAGTTCTAGATTTTATCCATTGAGGCAATACATGACCATTTTTATATTTAAGGAGGGATGAGGGTAATTTTGGATTCTTATATGCTACATGGTTCAATGAAACACTAGTGGGAAATTATTTTACGATATTGATAGACTGATGATATTTGATTGAAGGACTTTTTGAAGATGTTCCTGGAACGCATCTATCGAGACACCCTAAAGAAAGAGAAGGCTTCATAGTATATGCATATGACACAAGGAAGAATTTCCTTAATAGAGTGTGCTGAATGATTCACAGATTTATCCTGATTTTATCCACCTTTGGAGGTAGATGAAGAATATTCAATAAAACAATTTCAGGACATAGTTAACTGTGAAATTAAGTACCAGTTGAATATAATTTTGCTGGAAAATTTCGGATGTGGATAATCAGGGTCATATATCATAGGGGAATTTAAAGGAGGCTTCCAGTATTACATAGGTTGCAGGATGATCCGTGAGTGGGCCTTATGATAGTCGGAATCACCACCATGAGAATCTTAGTTAAGATAGTGAAAATCACGAAGGAATAGTTACACCGAATATTTTCATATTCTTTCCACTAGTGCGGTAAGTAGGGACAATATCGTATATATTGTCCTCAACAACCATTTGAGTGTCAGTTTTTTGGTAATATGGGATATCTTCAAATGTTCTATAGGATGTAGTTTTAAGAAGGTTTTGAGGGAGAATATGTTCAGTGTCAGATTGTGGAAAGGGGGTATTCTACACCTTTCAGGTCTAGCAGCTATCATTTTAGTAGAAGAGGTGGTAGACGAAGTGGGCATGGTGATTCATGGTTTGAGTACTAATACCAGCAGAGTGGTGATACTCAGGAGAGTCAAAAGACACCACATGGAAGATGGGTAGGAATGTTACACGTATTTCATTATACACTTCTAGAGAGAAAGGATAGACTCTTATCATGGAGAGGAAGTATTCTAGTTTCTTCCATTTTAGCTACTAATTTGTTTGATACCACTTCCTCTCATTCTTTTATATCTACAAATAATGTTAATGGATTGGTCCTTGAGGTGGAGTCTCTAAGTGGGAGGATGAATATCGATACACCATTTGGAACATGAACTATGGATATCTATTTATGTTACGAATGTTCGCTAAAGATTAGAGAGTATCATTTCAATTAGGATATTTATGTCCTTGATATAATGGTATTCGACCATTTAATGGATATGGACTGGCTAGTTTCATAACGAGACCACATAGATTGTTTCCATAAGATAGCGACCTTTGTATCTCCTTAGGGTGACCAATATGTCCTTGGTGGATAATGGGATATCCATGCAGGTAGAGCTGGGCCAATTAATCTGCAACATAGAGAGATCACAACTGATGTTGCTAGTATTTTGTTGGATGATGAGACTGTTAGGGATGACTTATTTCCAACAGTAGTATAACTAAGTTCAGATATCATTCCTAAATACTTTTCATGGTTTCCACATGAAATAGATGTGTAAGTCACTATTGAGATCATGTCGTGGGCTGAGATAGTTTCTATTCAACCTTAAATATTAGCAATGATTGTGCTCCAATAGCTCAAAACACATTTAGATGAGTTTTAGGATAAAGGGATTATCCGTCCAAGTACATCGCCTTCCGGATCATTAGTATTGTTTTCCAAGAAGGCCAATTGGAGTCTATGGTTGTTGGTCAGTTACTAGAAGTTGAATAAATAGATTGTGAAGAACTGATATACTCTTCCTCATATAGATGATTAATTTGATATACTAAAGGGGGGTAGTGTATTCTAAAATATTGAGCTAAGATCAGAGTTTCATCAGGTGAGAGTTTAGACTTTTGATATAGCAAGAATGGATTCTAGGTGCATGTATGACCTTTATGAGTTTTTCAAAATACCAATTGGGTTGAATAATGATAAAACATTTTTTATGTTCTTGAGGAATATGATCTTTCATCGGTACATAGATATGTTTGTGGTGGGTTTTTTGGATGACATCTTAGTGTCTTCTAAGACTAATGAATATCATGCTCAACATATTGACATCGTCATGGGTACACTAATAGAGCATCAACATTATTCCAAGCTATAAAAATATTTGCTCTGGATCGACATGGTGCACATTTTAGGGAACATCAACTTAGAATTAGGTGTGGTAGTGGACCCAGAAAACATGAAGGTAGTGATTTCTTGGGAGAAACCAAATAATGATTTCGATATTTGAAGCATGTAAGTACTAGTTGGTTATTACAATAGATTTATCCAGGATATTTCATGATGGGCTTCACAACATTCTTACTTGACAATGAAAGGGGTAATGTTCGTTTGGGAAGAAGTATTCAACAATGGTTCCCAGAATTTGAAGAAGTGCATGACTTCAACACCAATTTTTATCTTACCTGAGTCAGGTGGGGAGTACAAGGTGTATTGTGATGCATATGGGTTCATACATGGAGTCGTGGTTATGTAAAGGGTTAGATTCGTTGCATAAACCTAGATATATTTTTAAATCCTTAACTGCCCAATAAGAATTATGTTGCAGCTCCACATGTAAAGAAAAAATTTACAAAATAATAGTCTGTAAGGAGACATACCTATTGGGGTCATTAAAGTAGTTATATATTCCCATAAATCTTCATCCAATTTAAGAGACCAGTCATTCCTACAGGTTGACACAGTTATCTAAAGTACTTGTTTCAGGTATCTATTTAAAATCTATAACTATCCAAAAGAATATGAATGATAAAATGTACCAGTTTTATGAACATAACCATGTATCTCCATCAATGCATTAAATTTTTAGTTCTTAATGTTCCTTCCATTATCATTAATAATGGATTTGGGAACTCCAAATCTTTTAATGTAGTTCTTTTTCAGAGAAAATACTGTAGAGTTGGGTTGATTGTTAGGAAGTCCAAATACTAAAACCAACATCGACGCATAATCAGTAGTAACATGTATGTATTAATTCCCATGAGATGATGGAAAATGAATTATTAAATCTAAACCCATACATAAAAAATCTATACTTCTAGAATTGTTTTTTTGGGGTACCTGTTGCTGCCTACACATAATAACTAAACTCAAACATCTATCACAACCATCCACATAGATCCTAGCATCCTTAAAAAGAGTAGGACAATAGAATGTATATTTTAAAACATTATAAGAAATCCTTTCACCACCTTGGTGACCTCCACAAGGTGAGGTGTGGAAAATCTATAAGATAGGAAACATATCTTCTTCAGGCACACACATCCTAAAAATACCATAATCATATCTTTAAATTGAAGGTGATCATCCCAAAGATAGTATTTAAGCATAGAAATGAATTAATTCCATTGGTTATTAGACATATTGTTGGGAAAGACACCTTCTTCCAAGAAGTTTGAAATTTTTTCATACCTTGTAGATTGCCTAACTGACCAAATAAACATCTTTTCATCAGGTCATGAAGAATTTAACTCCCTAGAATCTACAAATTGAGTAATAGAAATCCTAGTAAAGTGTAAAACAAATAATTCTCATCTTTTTATATATCTTTAATCTGTATATCAAACTTCAGTAGCAACCGAATCCATCTAATCAGCATGGGAATAGTTTTTTTCTTAGGAAATAAGTACTTTAATGCTGAATTATCAGTGCAAATAATTACTTTTGAGCCTAAAAAATACTATCTAAACTTCTTTAGAGAAAAAACAACAACTAGAAATTCTTTTATTGTGGTGGTATAATTATTTTGGGCATCATCTTTCGGTATACTAGAACAATACACCATATTCATTTTTCCTATCTTTATTCTGTCCAAGGAAAACACCTACAATCTTGTCACTAGCATCACACATAAGTTCAAAAGGTAGTTTCTAGTAAGTTTCATTGATAATGGGTGATGTATTATGTTTCTATTTTAGCATATTAAATGATTTCAATCTATTTTCATCAGAATTTAATATTTCATCCAGGAACAACAAAGAACACAAGGGAATTATTATTTTGGAAAAGTGTTTTTATAAATCTCCAGTAGAAACCGACATTGACTAAGAAACTTCTAATACATTTATCATTTTCAATAAGTGGAGGTTTTTTAAGAGGTTTATACATTAGCATTATCAACTTCCAAACCTCTCCTTGACACCTTATGTCCAAAAAAATACCTTATGTGACCATGAATTGACACTTCTCACAACGAAGAACAAGGTTGGTCTAAATGCATATCTGCAAAACTAATTCAGGATTTCCAAGAGATGCATCGAAGCTACATCCCACAATAAAAATATCGTCCCTAAAAACGTCAATGATTTTTCAATCATATCTAAAAAATATCCATCATACACCCTTGAATGATAGATAGATCTCTACACATCCCAATGGGAATTCATGTGTAAGATAATATGCCAAAGGGACATTTGAAAGTGGCCTTTTCCTGATCCTATAGAGCAACATGGATCAGGTTGTATCCTGAATAGGAACATATATTTATTGGACTCTGATATTTAATCTCTGAGTGTGTTCATTAGGATATCATGTTGCTGGACATGATTGTCATGAGTCAGGAGGTACGAATACATATTTTTATAAAACACAACCATAAACTGATCCATATACAAATAGAAGTTCATGTTAATCATTTCCATTGAACAAATTTGTTTGTTTGAAACCCCAAGTTGAATAAAAAAATCTTATAGCTGATACATTATTTTGAATTTATTCCTTGGTATATCCAAATAAGAACCTCTCATTTGATGATACCTTATTCTTAAATATATCTTCTAGAAGGCACAATCTCACCTAAACTATTAAAAAACGATGCGAAAAAGGATAATAGTTATTTATAGTAATTTTATTTAACATATAGTTATCAACACATAATCATATACACCATTCAAAAATATTTGTAATCAAATATATGTGAATACCAAGGTGACATACTCAGTAAGATAAACCCCTTATTCTCCAACTCCTCTAGTTGAGTCATGAGAACTTATTGTATTGTCAATGTCATTCTATAGGGATGAATAGAAACTAAATCAGCTCTCAATATGATCTCAATAGTGAATTCATCATACCTCTCAGGTGGAAACCATGAGAATTATTTTGGAAAAAAATGCCAAAATTGGCCTACTACAGGTGGAAGAACAGCTTGACCACCACCTCCATTGTCCAGTAGTAGACTAGAAACACCAGTTCCTATCTCTACTAGTAGCTGATTAGTTTTCCTTTCTCAATATGCCTAGATATACCAATACCCATAATGAATATATTTATCACACATGGGAGACATTAAGGTCACCACCCTCTAGAAACAATCAATGTCGACTTGTTATGTGACTAGCCAGTATATAGCAAGGATTAGATAAAATCTTGACAAGTATTGGATGTAGATGTCACATATAAAACAATACTCCATGAATTCTAGAGAAAATCTTCTAAATAATCATATGTCTCTAGACCGTACACATAATGGTGTATTTTTTGTCATAACCCCACCTATAAACTCTCCTTCCATTATCAAACCATTAACATGTTCCATATAAATAATTTAATGAGTGTTTATTGTGTAAAATATGTGAATAGGTAAAGTAGAACAAACAAAAAATGGCTAAATATTAATGGTCCATCCCCACTATCCACATCTATAGGCTATACTGCATGCAGTTTTATTATCCCTATTCTATATGATGTCTTCTAACTCCCCTATGTTGTAATACTCTATTAATATAGGAACTCTTTCCCAGAATCTCCCACCCACTACCTCTTCCACCTCTTCCATTTGAACATGATATTCCATATGGATATGGTGAAAAGTACCCCCTTATAACATTCTAATATGGCCTAGATACACCATCACTACTTATTTTTCCCTTTTATAGGGATGAATCCTTCTTTTTGAAGTTATACCACTAGATCGTCGATACAGAAAATTATGTAATGCACTAGGTTCCTCCAACAGGTTCCTCATAACAATGAGTGCCAAATATACAACATCAAAAATACTTCTTTTATCGAAATAGGTCAACCTGGGACTTAAACTGAAATTATTTCCATAATAAATTCTGAATGTATTTGTCTCGTCCACCAAAAATGCAAGATAAAACTGTCCCAAATCAATATAAATACCATCATATTCCATAACAAACATACTACCATAAGTAACCTCATAGACTCATTAGATATCTCTTATATCAGTATAACTAAATAAAAGGTCTCCAAGAACATCTCCAAGAATTCCTTCATTTACATACCATTTTGACGTCCATTGAGCTCTTAAAGATCCCACCAATGCTTTGCTGATACATTTTTTCTAGTCTAAATGGACTCAACATAAAAATTATATCTCCTAGGTCCAGTATCTATAGTAAAATTCAGTAGGATTTGCAACTGGAACACCCTGGTCAGATCTAATACCTCTTCTCATCCCTCTCTTGTTCTCCACCGATTAGTTTTAGGAAATGAGAAATGTTCTCTATGAAATTCTCCATTTCTTCCTCAAACATCATGATATGTGCCTTATATTTTGTTACTGAAGGATCTTTTCTATCCATGTACTCCGGTATTTCATTAAATATGCATCATTGTAGAGGAATACACTCTATAATGAAAAACACACAAACACAAAAAAATTTACAAAACAATAAGTTTATGTTAGATGGAAACACAACAAATCCAAAACATGTAATTTCCCAAAACATTTACATGCTTTCAAAACTGATGCGCTATTAATATATCTAACCATTATACACCCAGGACCTAGTTTATAAGGTTAAAACATTTTCTTTATTCATGTTTATCATTTATAAACCCATTTACTCTTATATCAAATGATTTTAAAATATTTCTAAATTTACATATATGCACAATTTTAATATCTATTTCACATTGAATGATAAAATAATTCATGTTTAAAAATATACCCATAACATTGTCTCCCAGGTTTTCAAAAAATGATTCACGTTAGAAATTAATTTTGAATGTCTAGAATGATTCATATAAACTCATATCTTGTTCCATTATAGTTCACGATTCAGTTATCAGAATAACAAAATATCAATATTCAATGTTCCCAACAAAGCATGTCACCGAATTTGAAATAATATTTATTTGTAGTATCCAATAGAAATAAAAAAAATTCTCACATTGGGTACTTGGGTTCTCCCCCATACATGGGTTAGCTACTCTAATGAACAAGATCATAACCCTGGACCATCACTTCCTAGTATCCTATATTCCTATCCCAAATAGTATTAAAAAATAAATTGAAAATTAAAATATCTTTTGATACCACTTTACGATGTCTCATCATAGGTTCCACACCCCATTACCCCGACCAGGTTCACCACATTACCTCATGTTTTCTTCCCCAAACATGATAGGATTCTTGACCAGTAATGAGGGTCTAATAATTCTATAATATGAATACTATACACTATATTATCAATTTAATTTAGTATAACAAATAAATATACAATAGAAGAATGGAATATAACCCAAAAAATACTTATATCTCAAGATAATAAATGCAGGGAATACATTATCCAACTACAAAAACAAACCATTTTATTGTACATGTCAATTGTTTAAAATATTACTCAAGATAACGACTTCTAAGAATCATAGGTGGGTCCCAAAAAATATATATTTCTCACATCCAATATATGTCACTATATTACCTAACATACCTATGGAATTTTCCATAACATATCCAAATTTAAATTAATTTATTCGGGTAATGATTTTACATCTAGAGTATTGTGTGAGTATTGAAGGACCCCAAAACCAGTAGATATGGGATTGGTGAATCATTGTGTCATGTTTTTCTATTAATGTTTTGAATCATGTTCCTGTGTTGGTAGGAACCTATTAAACCTATATGATGTGAATTTTATTAAATTAAACAACCACATGCAATAAGAACACATATTAATTTCACATGGTTCACCACTAAGGGATTCTTCACGGAGTATACATAAGATGTTTGATGGTCATACCAAATAAGAAAAATCCTTACAAGTTATGGAGTACATGAATTTAGAATCAATCCATCAATTCTAGGAACATTTCTATTAATAGAATTTATGGGATAGCACAGTACGTCCCTCGAATAACTTTTATTGATTTTCCATACTCATTGTTTTGAGAGAATTCAAACTCAGTTTATCGACATGAAGGTTACATCAATGGATTGGAATTGAAGAATGGGTTTTGACTTAGCATGATACACTTATTTCTCCAATGACTTAGGTTGATGAACAATGAAATAAATGTACACTAAAAATGCTATTCAAAAACTTCCTTTTTCAAAGCTTACTCCTTCATAAAGAACTATTGGCTTTGAGGAATAAAAAACCATTATGATGAGGACTTCCATTGCCAAAGATCCTTCCATTAGGAAGAATAGTGATTTAATGTGGAATACCACATAATCATGAAGATCTCATTAAAAAACATTGGCATGAGTTCATCTATGTCATATCATTTTTTGATGCTCAATCTCACATGGAATGTCAGTTTAATAGGGCTCCCTTATCATCATGATGTCAGAGTAATTCTACATTTACCATGGAAAAATACATTGGATGTGAAAAGGGTTCACCTTGTATTTATAGGCTCCTCTATTCACATAATACTACCTCCATCATGTTTTCCAAATCCTTTAAAAACTTATTTTCAGCACACCTCCACTCACATAGAACTAATGAGATTTTATTTTTTCAAGAGTTTTTCCATCAAACCCTAAACGTCGCCTTGATGCTCCAATTCTGATAATAACATATATCACCATCACTTTTTGCGATTCTCCAATCATCTTTCATTTGTGATGGTCTTCCTATTCAGAAATATCACCACAATATTTCCATTATAAGACTTTGATAATCTATATGAGGGTTGAAAACAACACAAATAATACAACATATCTAGAAAAGAGAACCCTTGATTCCAATAATCTCCCCCTTTGGGTTTTTTTTCAATATACAAATAAATTTAATAGATCTCCATCCATATTCAAAAGATGAAACCCAAGAATGAACATACCCAACACACTATGTCTACATGAGGAATAATCAATATATAGAATAAGTGGGGAAATATGAATTTGGTTCACATGTTTTGGAAATATTAATGATGTCTAAGCTCAGTATTGATTGTTTCCTCATGACACCAAATTGTTTTCTTCATTTAATCAAATTCCCTTCATTTTCCTTTTTTGTAACATTTCTAAACATAGTTATTCTTTATCTTCCTACAGGTAGAAAAGAATATCATTATCCCCCTTTAAAAACCCATGTTAACTCATTTCTCATAAACTAATGTAGCTTCATATTTCCACATCGTTCATGCCTTCTATAACATAGAATTTCTTCATTCTCCCCCATAATCAATGAACCCAAGGAGGATAATTTAGTCATATAGAGATGAAAACACACTCCCCATGGATCGTATCTCCACCATAAAACTGAATCACTTCCAAAAATAGTTTAAAATAGTTATTTAATTTTTCTTGGGGGGATTTTCATAACATCCTCATACATTTGGAGGTGATTGAACATTGAGGTTCATTCGATGCTTCTGAAACAAATTTTTTGACAAAGGATTGGTCACTATGTCATCCACTTGATCATCAGTACCAGTGTTATCCATTTTAAATTGTCCTTGTTCATTATATTACATGATAATGTGATATCTAATTTAAATGTGTCACATATGATAATACTAAACACCATTCTTTATAAGATCAATTTAAATCTTATTATCGAAGTAAATCACAATTGGATGTTTTAACACATCACTAATATTAGTTTTTTGTTTATTCGTCCAAATAATTTATTTGAAAGCCTTTGTAGTGGAGACATACTAAACTTCATCATAACTATGAGAATTATTTTCTTTCTTCTTAATCAATCATCAATAACATTTCTTCCTGATAAACAAATCTCCACCACATGTGAAATTTCTATCAACAATATCTCATTCCCATTCAACATCAAAAAATTCATGTAGTTCACTATCTCTTCCTACAGCAATGTATAATCCATAATTTTTCATACCTTTTATATACCTCATTATTCTTGTCACTACATCCATTTGTTCTTCATTTAGATAACCATGAATGTGGGTCCAAAACATGTTGCAAAGACAATATTAGGACATGTTTCTGTCATGTAAAGTATGCTTCAAATGGTCATCTTGTACATAGTGGGGACTATATATGTCACATCCTCATGATTTACATTTTTAGTTACATCCTAAATTGATGTCAACACTGTTTTTGAGTTATTAATATTGAATTTATTCAAAAACACAAATTAATATATTCCCTGAGAAATAATAGTGTAGTCATTCCAATAAATAACTTGTATCTCAAAGAAGTATGTGAGTTCACCAATCATAGAAATTTAATATTTTGATATCATGTGATTATAAAAATCATCCATTTATCCTTCCCTACATCTAAAAAATAAAATATCATCTACATAACCATTAGCATAAATTGATATTTCTGAGAATTCATCACATAGGGATTTTAATCCAATTCTATTCTTTTAAATTTGTACTTCTTTATATAAGAATATAGCTAAGAGTACAAAAAATGTGGTGCAATCTTCAAATGATATAATTATTTATTTAATTTTAAAACTTTCAATTCATCATTACCATGAAGAAAAACACATGGATGTTATATATAGTCTTCTTCTTCTACAACATCATTTAGAAAAATGTGTTTTTAATAACATTTCATATTCTTTGAATCCCCTTTGAATTTCCACGGAATGAAAAAAGTCTGATGGTCTCTATTCCATCTACTAATGAAAATGATTCATTAATATCAACACCACAAATCTATTAATCTTTATTTGACAGCAATAAAACATGATTCTTTATCGAATTTCTATACTCCTGAATCATATTTTTAAAAATCCACTTTGTACTATTCAAATTTTCGTTTTTTTGGTCTCTTAACTAGATTCCATGTTTGATTTTTGTTTATCATATCCATCTATTCATTCATTTCATTATCCCATGATTAATCGATTGTTTCTTCTTCAAATTAGTATTGTTCCAAAATATAAAGGAGGAATTATTGTTCATTCTTCCTAATTCACCTTGTCTTTATGGGAGCTTCCAAATCTCCATTTACATTGATTATTTAATTTTTGGAAATTAATTTCTACTATAAGGATTAGAAAGAACTTCATCATACATGGTCTATTATTATGATACTTCTTATGAATCAAAATCATTTTGTGACATCTAAATAAAATTAAATCCTTCTATTACATATTAATTTGAATGTATTCCATGTTAACTATCCTTTATATCATCAATCTAATTATCAAAATATCCAGTCATGATATCATTGGTCTTATCATCAATTATAAAAACATCACTAATTTAAACAATTCTTCTGATAAGATTATATAACAATTTTTAGGATTTTATATTAATTTAATAAATGTGGAATATTATGTCATCCACAACATCACCATACTCACTTTCATTTCTTTCTCTGTTTTTAATAAATCATTTACATATTAAAACATAGAATTACTTCAAAGAGGGATAACGTCAATGCCACAACACATATGGTTCCTTGGATTACCACCTAAAAATCAATTTTCAAATATTAATATATAATAAATATTGAATGGACATTTTCTAGTATTTTCGGTTGGAAAGGCTCTCAATCGGCATAGTACTTAACATATTGATCATTTATCAATTCTTGATCCCAAGAACAGCAATTTGTTTTGGGGTTCTCATAGAATCCACATCATAGAGTATTACTTTAATTTTTATGTAATTCTTAACCTCAATAGATTTGTATTCCCCTCCAATATCATATTTCTGGACATTGATAATTTTTCAAGTATTATTCTTGGTAACTCGCTAAAAAAAATTCAGCAATAAATCACTATTTAGTTCTTATGTATAACCATCACACTAGACATTCTACTATAATCATCAAAGAAAAGAACAAATTACCTTTCTCTATGAGTTCTAGAATAATTTATCGGCATGTATTCATCACTATGGACGAGATCAAGAATATTGGTTTCCCTTTTCTATTTTGGATGATATTAACTACAATTTATCTTCCCTCATATGAAAGAATGGAATGTATTTTCCCGATCATGCATCATATTTGATGTATCCATGGATATATTAATCTTATATATATTTTATTTGTATTATTTATTAATTTTCCACAACCTCTGGTTTCATAATTCATTTTATTCTATAATAGATAATAATAAAGTATTCTCTCTACTATCAACATGTTATTAGTTTTCATCTATTCTGCACCACGTAATGAAATAATTCCATTCATTCTGTTTTATAATGCACCACTTTTGATTTAAATTTATTAAAACTCATTAGTCTCAAAGATGATTAAAACTAAGTAGATTCTGACATATACCATCCACATATAGAACATTAGTTTTTTCATCTCTCCATTTGCCAGTTTAGTAAATCCACTTCCTTTAATGTTCAAAGTACCTTCATTACCAATCCTTATTATTCTATAAATAATTTTTTTTAATAATTATTAAATACTATTATATGGGATGAACATCAATAATTAAGATACCATATTTTGTATATCATGCTTGATTTTAGATATAATTCTATAATATTGGATTTTTGGAATTATATTTTTTCCTTAATTAAAATATTTTATTGAGTAAAGGATAAAAATTTCCTTTAAATTTTATCATCCATTTGAGTTATTTCCTCATATTATTAATCTTTTTCCATATGAGAAAATTTATTTTAAGAGGAAAACTATCTGGAAGTTGATTATTGACATGTCTCTGATTTCAATATTAATTGTTCATGAAATTCATCAAACTGCAATGAACATATTTATGGAAAATGATAGAGAAATGAAAATGTTATCCATAGAAATTATTTCTTCTATAATAAGATGGATCCTATTTGATCTCATTAATAGACTTTTGTGATCTTCCCTATTCAAATATGTCCTTATCTCTTCTTGGTTTGAAATAGTATGGACCACATAGCCAAAGAAATGGAATTTCTTAAGAGTAATTGTCTTCTTATTCCAATCCATTTTCATTTCTCCTTCTATAAGAAAATGATTTGACATAGAGACTTTGGGGTAGTTTTTAGTTCCCTATTTAGTTTGATTTTTGAGTTTTTTTTATAGTAGTCAAGGTGACCTAAAATTTTTACAACTTTTAAAATTCCTTTATTTTGGCTCATAATTTTTCTTGCATTTTATGTTTCCACATAAAAACTAATTCCATTGAATTCTATGCATGTAGGTATTTGATTACTCAAACCCTTTTCAACTCCTTTGATACCATGCATTTATCTCCCCACAAAATCAAAAATTAAGAATTTTTAAACTATATTTTCATCATTTTTTCTTCCATATTAGATTGACATTTGAGTTTACTACTTTGAGTAATTTCATATTCCTTGAGTAAAATAAAATTGTTGGACTTCTCTTAAAGTTTTGAGTTTTGTTCATTGATAACCATTACTTGTTCTTTGATCATGAGCTTTAGTTCAACAAAATATTCTATTTTGTTAAGGTTTTTTGACAGTACGTGAAATACTTCTTCAAATCAATCAATTTTTGATTCAATATAATCAAAATTTCTTAATGATTCTTCTTCAAATTATTAAGACTTTTTTGCATCTGTTTCATTTATTTTAAGGATTAAAAATTGATTCCTTAAGCAGTAACAGTAGTAAAAATAAATACTCAAATAATTGCCTCTATCATTTAATTTTATTATTTTGACTCTTCAACTATCTCCATCATATACGATTTTTTTATATATTTAATCAATAGTTTTTCTTTTTAAAAAATTTATTTTCTTTCTCTTATTACTTAATAACAATACAGTTCCACTCTATTTTTTTCATTTTTGAAGTCATCCTTTTTAAAAAATATTTTCTAACACTTCTATGAATTTCCAGCATCACATTATTCATCATCAATATTACTTGAACACTTAGAAGAAATGTGCCCAACGAAACCATAATGAATGCAAGACAGCGGTATTTTCCCTTCAAATAGTACTTTACTCTCTTGAAACTCTTGGAAGTGATTGAAATGAATTATCTTTCCTCATTATATAAATTTACACTGTATCTTAAAATATCATGTTCTCCCCTGGCATTGAATGCTATTTCTTTACTAACATGTTTTTTCACATATTCTTTCTGGTCTCTCATTTCATAAGAATCCAGAATACATAGAAAATAATTAAGTGAAATTTTATACAAATAAAATTCTTCAGGGGTTGACACATTTTTATTTTAGATAGGTGGAATACTTTTCAAAATTTTCATCACAATTTAAATGTCTCTGTTCTCTTCACCAAGACATAAAATTTCTCCTACAACATTATGAATTCAATTGAATAAGGAATTTTTATTTTAATTATGATAAATATTTAGAAGATAAAACATTTTTATGATAGAAATGTTGTTTCACGTAATTCACATTGTAGTCTCATTGATATATATAATCTCTGATATTTTTTTCATCGACTTTGCTATTGTGGAACTCCTAAAAACTAGATATATATGATCATAGAGGGTTGCATTTATGTAGTTGTGATATTTTGTATCTACATCATGAAGTTTTCTATCCATATCATCATTGATAGACCTATTGAATTAGTGATATGTAATCCATGTGTAGTAGAAAAAAGGAAATACACTCTAAGAGATCATAGAGGAGTCCTCATCATGTTTTTTCAAGTATGGATGTCAAGTCCATTGAATATGGTAATTCACCTGACATTTACTAAAT
This sequence comes from Viscum album, assembly GCA_963277665.1. Lineage (NCBI taxonomy): Eukaryota > Viridiplantae > Streptophyta > Magnoliopsida > Santalales > Viscaceae > Viscum > Viscum album. The sequence goes on along the minus strand of OY728129.1, from coordinate 18,397,718 downwards.
TATCCATGATAGAAGTATTTTCCAGATTTAACAACAAAAAAATTTACCCTATAATTCCACATAAAGGACCCCAAAACACCGTAATAGGGGAGTAGCGAATCATAGGGTCAAACATTTCTCTTAATGTGATAGAGCTTGTTCCCTATTTGGTAGGAACCTATAAAACCTGTCTCAAGTGAATGTAAAAAAAAATCAAACCACCACATTAACAAATAACAAACCTATTTTTTCATGGTACACCATTAAGGTGATTTATAATGAGTATATACCTATAGTATAGACATATAATATTCACTAGTTTTATAAAAAAAGAATATAGACATAGTCCCTCTATTATAGGAACAATTCATGTACAGGTATATAGGAATTCTACACCACATCCATTAAAACGCTTCTTGTGACTCACCCTAGATCACTTATTTGAGAGTTTTCATTCTCAGTTTATTGACATGAAGTATTCTTCATGGGATTGGAATTACAGAATATATCCATAACATAGAAAAAGACTCTACGTACACAAAATAGTTGAGGAAATGCACACATAAAATCCATATTTACTAAAAAATTATGTCTGAAAACATTCATTCGTGAAGCTCCATCATGATGCTTACTCTATCTGTAAGAACATTTTCCATTATAGAACACACTGACCTCATGATTCTAATGGTCATCAAGTAAATTTTTTTTCCACAAACCTCACCGACTCAACACAGAAAACCCCATCATAATAAAGCTCCATTTGTTAAAACGAAATGAAATCAGTTGACATTTTCTTGCCTTTGTGACTCTCAAAATACATGAAATGTTTTTTTAAATGAGCTCCCCTGGATTTGAGAAATCGGAGCTATTCTAGATTTTCCCATTAATTAATTAAAATAAAAATAAACAAGTTATTATTCATACCTTAAGCATCAGAATCACAATGTTTCCATTCTATATATCATAATTAAATGACAATATTAAAATTTATACCCGGATTCCCATGTTACCATTCACCCATCACACATGCTTCAATTTAATTATTCTAAACATATTGGCCATGTTACCATTCAACAAAAAATTAATTCAAAAAATAATTATCCATTTGAAAAAAATCAATAATTTATCAAATGTTTTATAAAATAATTCCCCATAATTAATTCCACCATTAATTAAGATCATTCATCATATTAAATATTAATATTCACAAATCAAAATCTAATAATTAATTCCATAGTTAGTTAAGATTATTTTCATTCTCAATTCCTCATAATTAATCCATTATTGAATTTTCTCCAAAAAAAATCACTAAATCTCATAATAATTTCTAAAATAATTTACCTATCTCACAAAATCAATATATATTATGTAAATATATAATTAATTTCCTAAATAAATAGTTTATGGAATTCCCAATTCACATCTCCTCAATTTGTTAATTATTCAATTAATTTATTAAACATAGAGCTATATTTATAAACATAAATAGAAGTTCTAAAATTACAAACACATAAATGAAATCTTATATTTTTATTATAATTATAGAAAACCTATTATGATTCATTGATTAGTGTTCTCCCAAAGAAATTCACAAATATTTTAGTAGAAAAAAACATATATCCAGATCCGAATCTATAACCATAAATCATTATTAATAAATATATCATGTATAAAGATGAATATATACAATCCTTTATCTTATTCCATGATATTATATCGATATTTAACCTAAAATGAGAAGAACAACCCCCAATGGAAATGGAGAAGGATGAAGGAATCCAGAGAAAGCAATGAGATTAGATCCACATAATAGGGGGTGGGTAAGGATCATTTATATAGGATATGAATCATTATTATAAGAGTTTGAAAATGATTCTAATACATCCATATATGTTTAAAATAATGAATGGGGTCCTATGAAAAAATGTGTGTCAATTAAAGATTAATAAGGGGGTTTAACTAAATAAAAAATCTATCATCCACGCAACATTAATTCGTGTGCATCATTTTCTATCAGGGGGAACATGGTATTACATAAAAATGCACATAAAACATGATATTATTATTTTATGTGGGCATGGATAATCCTATGAGGGCTTACTGTTCGAATAAAAATGATGGTTAGCCAGGTGAATCCCCTCTATGTGGGTTTACACAGTTTGTTGAGTTTGGCACTTGGATTTCTCTGAATATGTTTCAACCATTCAGTGCCACTTCTAATTCCTTTTTTCAAAATATTTTATCCAAACTCTCCACAAAGTAAATCAAAAATTAAACATACTCAACCAATTGAAATGGGTACCAAAAACATGTCTGATTCTACTCTATAAGTGGTCAGGATCCATAATGTATAAATAATGGATTTAATAATACTATGTGAAATATTTGACATAAATAATATACATTAATAATAATATGCATACAAATATTTATCAAATTCTTTTAATTATTTTAATTATGAAAGGTAAATTGATGTATTTTTCAAGTGTATGTACCACTTAATATTTTCATGAATGGTGCAGTGCATTTCCGATATCCAAATTTAATGGCTTAATATATACCATTATACATTAAATATATCTAATAATGAAATCATGGTTTACATTCAATATATTACAAAATCATAATTGATGTAAGATGAACCCAAATAACATGTCAAAACATATAATGAAATTATTTGTTTGGTTATGGTTTTGGTATACGTATGTGAGATGTTTAAGACCATTATATAGGTTGTTATAAGACATTAAACTGAAAGGAAACTCAATGTGAGGGATTCTTGTCTCACTTTTCATTACATGATGCATAATCCATTATGACCATTTATTTATTTATTATGGTAATTATTCACCCCTATTTTGTTTCATATCATGATTAAATTTTCCTTAACAGTAATTAATTATTCATTTTATGTTATTCCTTTGGCATGGTTTATAACTTAAAAAGTTACCAAGTAGTAACGAACATAGTCTCAATGTCCATTTTTTGAGGTATACATTATTTTTGTGAAAATAATTTGTTATATATTGTGTAAATAAATCAAAATTAATATTTTCTGTCATGATTAATTCATTCATACTGATATTTTTTTTAAATTTTATTTACTTCATTTATGTGGATTTGGTCATGAAATTATAAAGTGGTAAAGAAATATTATAACACAACTTGTTTTTCACTGTGTAATAACAATTTCTCACTATCATTATTATTATATGATTATGTGTATAATTATTCATAAAATCTATTTTAGTTTTTCAAGCTATATTAAGTGGATTTAAAATCGATACACATAAACACTTCATTGATTAAATCTTAATTCAATGTTATGATCATTTGAAGGGTTTAATTCACAATTTCATTGTAATAGAGATTACTTATTAATGAAATTACATGTTAGGAATAAATATATACATTGTTAAAAAAACCTTTAGTTTTATTCTTATATTATTCATTCAATAAAATTCTTATGTAATAGTACAATCATTCAATTCATTGAAATTCATAATGTTTTAGAAAATGTTTTTAAGAAAACCCAGAAACATTTTTTTGTTTTTTCATAGAAACTGTTTTATTTTAAAACTCATGTTTTATAAAAATGTTTTAAAATTTTTTTTAACCAATAAAAAAATATTTTTTAAAAATATTTTTAAATCTATGTAATAAAAACATTTTTTAAAAATAATATTGTATTCATTTTATAAACATGGAACTTTTCTAATATTTTATATGTGCAAAATGATTGTTATTTTATACATTATCTGACATGTATGGATTTACTAAACATCAATTATTTTAGTCTTACTATTTATTTGTAATATGATAATTTTTATACATAATTTACTTAGAGGTTATTTTCAATTAAAACTAATTTGAATTTTTTTTCAAAATGAGAATTTAATTTTCCTAAAAAAAATTTAAAAGTTTATTATTGTATTTTTATTCACCATCAATAACAATATTCTATATTTATTCCACGTAGGATATGTTGTACTAATACAATACTTATTATTGTCTAGATGGTTTTTTATTTCATTGAACAAGGATAATATTTAAGTTCACTACATTGATTTCTTTGATTGTTACCTTGAAATATTTAGTTTTCTATGATCAAAAAAGATTTAATTTCCTATAGTTATTTGTACCATTTATCTTGGATATGTAAATTTCATAAACCATAAAATGTTTTTACATATAGTTTTTAAATTTATCATTATTTGATCAAATTAGAAAATATTTTTAGATATGTATAAAATAACTAATATAGATGTCTACTGGGTCACATTTTATATAAATATAAATAAATTATTCCATATAAAAAGAATTCATTGGGCATGAAAGATACTGGTTGGGGAATGTTTATTGTAATCTTTATGGGTTGGGGACCAACTAGTGAAATCCGCATGATGAATTGGTAGTCTCATGATATGGTAATTTCAGTGAAACCCCCATTGAGTTTTTTACAAGTAGAAAATATGGTTTTCTATCCATAGGATTAGTCTATATTATGAAATGATATGGTGCTAATGGTATAACGTGTCGAGGAAACATGATGTTCTATAACTAATCCTTTTCTTGGTTGAGAATTTATTTATTATTTTTTCTATAATTGATAATTTCACATTTCTGAAATATAAGGATGGATTTCATTTCAATTTTATTGATTAAAATGGGATGTTTTTTTTGTTTATTACCTTATCATATTGTGTATTATTTATCATGTTATTTAAATAAAATGTGATTTCAGTTACTTTCCATTATATATTGTTTATGAACATCCTTCTCAATTTATTGATTACATGCTTTTTTATCTATTTATTACCATTCCATGCTGACTTTTCTCATCGATTCATTATTTTATTCATCTATACATGACCCTTATAGGGAACATGTGCTCGGCCTTATTATTTTTTCTTTTCACTGAATTCCATGAAATGTACTTAAAATGGTATGTAGGGAAATCCCAGATGAAATAAAGTTATTATCATTTGAAAAAATTATGTTTTAATTAGTGTATCTCATTATATGACAAGAAAAAATTATTTTTCTAGTTTTCCAATACTAGTAAATAATTTTTCATTTAAGAAGCTATTTAAATATATCTTATACCAATTTATTGGTAGTATGTCACAGTCTCAATGCATTATGGAGTTATATGGATAATGGTTTTGTCATAGAAAGTGTACAATAAAAATCGAAACTAGATTCAGGATAACATTGAGCAGATAACACATAACTATTATAGATTTTGTGGATATGTATAGAATAAAATCGCTTCATTTCAAATATATATATATATATATTTATATATTATGTGGTAATCTAATTAATACATTTCATGTTTAGATTTTAAATGTGGATTCTATTATAGAACTGATGTACATAAGGGTAGGAAATCTCAAAATATGTGTCAAGAATAACTTGAGCATAACCATTCACATGAATATGTGCCTTATTATATACATGGTTTGTCACTCCTAGGAGATATGCTAAGGATAAATTATTTTTTTTACAAACCATTATTAAGGATTTTAATATGTGTTGAAAATGAATATCCTATATAAAACCTAAGGTGTGTTGGATTGAAACTAATTTGAAAATAAATAGACATACTAAACCTGATTATATTATTTCCCTCTATTATAATTGATGCTCAATATTATTGTTTTTGGTTTAAATAAATTATTTTATATATAGATTAAACTCAAGAACATATAATGATCTCTGTGGAAATGAATGGATGATGAATTTATGTATTGTGGTTTTATAGAAAAACACAGTTAAAAGGGTATTTATTAATTAAATTTCAAGCATATCTGTCATATTTATATTGAAAAAATATATTAATATGTTTATTGAAATGAAAACCCAGAATTTAGGGTGATAATTCATTAATTGTGGAAACGTCAGGGGACCTGAACACATACCGAATAACGATAAGGGTTTAACTCAAACCATTTCACTATGCAATTCCATAATTATTATATAAATTTTTAGTTATATAAGGTGATGAGTAAAAATCAATAATATACATATAGTTTCTTTTAAATTAATGATATTAATGTATTGACCATATATAATTTAGATAACTGTATGAATACAAGTCACACTTTTGTGGCTCTTAATTTTTTTTTTCAAAAGTGTGTTTTTTCTTCAAGAATGAATGTTAATTTTTCGATATCTATTTCAGGTGTAAGGGATGAATTAAAATTTGATTGATATAAACACAGTGTCTGATATTTTTGATATGAAATTGAAATGTATCACCTATTTATATGTAATTATTTTTTTTATTAAAATTATTTTTCACAATTAGGAAAATGATCTTCAAAAAAATGTTGTCATAATACATTACTTTTTTTTTAAGTTTCTGTCTTTTAATCAACTAATGATTTAATTTTTTTCCCTCAACATTCCATCGATCATTAAATTTTTTTTCAATGAACTCAGTAAGACTCCATAAATAGTCAATATTCTCCTCTATGTGTGCATCTCCACATACTGAAATGTTCTCATACTTTGAAACCTGGTTATATGTTAGTCCATGTGACCTTTGTACTAATCATTATCAATTTTATGGGATATTTTATTAACCCTTCTAATGATGTGGAATTTGAATGTATTAAATATTAAAAAAATATTGCCAATATCAATATTAATTTCAAAGGACATATTTAATTTTACAGTGGAGCGATTATAACTCCCCAAATATTCAAAATGAGTACATTTCATTGGATTCTTTATAAACTCTTCTGTAATTTGGGTATTTTTAATAGTTTAAAAATATTAAAAAAAATTAAATAGATTAAAATACATGAAATATTTGGTTATAAAGAATCCCACATAACATCGAATTTCTTTTATTAATATAATTTCATGCATGAAAATGTTTTACCAAACAACAATATATTATACATATATTATATTTTAATATAATAAGTAATAAAATAGACATTAAATATGTGGATATTTAAATTATTATCTATATAATGAGAATATATATTATATTTCCAATATATTTTTTAATTACATCTATTATATATGATATTCAAAAGATAATAACAATCCAAATTTTACACATAAAAACCAATATTTTTTTAATGTTCATTTCACTACCTTTAAATGGTGACCCTATTTTCAATTAAATATTGCTATCATTAAAAAAATTTATAAGTAAAAATGAACTTAATTTTTTATGTTATAAAAAAACTATCTAATGGATAATTTCTATTTTATTCAATGAAGTTTTAATTTTTATATATAATGAAAAATACTCAATGTTAATTCAAAACTGGTTTTCTTCTAATTAATATAAAAGGATGAGTCTTGATTTTAATTTTTTTTAAGATTAATTAGATGATTTTTATAAATATTTATAAGGATATAGGAATTATAAAAAATTTATCATTGAAATTTCATGAAAAAACATCTTAATATTTTGAACATTTCAGTTTAAACTATCTTTTTGATGTCTCATCCGTGTGATTATATTTTAATTAATTTATTCCACTTATCTATTAGTAAATTGGAAAAATATATTAAACATTATTTATAACATTAATTTCTAATATATATCATGATAATTATTTTTTTGAAATTTATACAGTGAAGGTGATAAATCTTATTACAACAATTAGGATGAAAATTAGCGTGACAATGTAGTAAACCTTAATTATAAGTGCTAAAATGACATAACAAATTTACGAAAACTATTTTATGTCTATATTTAAACCTTATGACCCATTTCTTGTAATATGGTTAATTCCTTTTGTAACTTTTAATGGTAAAAATATGGGTGTAATCCCATTTTACAAAATTTACAAGAATGTCACTCCTCCTCCATTATTCAAAGGCACTTACCTTTTGTACGTATCCATAGCTCTAAATGCATTTGGATTATCCAATATAAGTGAAAATAAGCCACCAAAATCCATATAAAAATCCTATAAGACTCACCATGGTCACAAATCCCACCAAGATTGTCTTTTTTATACACCATAATGAGTAACCCAAAAACCACGTAATATTCTTCAATGGCCACTTTCATTTTATTTCATCCTCTAACCATTTAGAAATTTATATATAATTATCGTATAACATCTTAAGAATTATAATTATAATTATATGTTTTTATGATATGTTTATAGCCTACTCATTCATACACATCCACTAAAAATGGGATGTACTTTCATCATTCGTGTGTACAAAAGACTACCACTTTGCAAACTGTTGTCAATATTTCTTCCTTTTAACAACATTCATGGATGAAATTTATTATATATTTATAGTATATATACGATATATATAGTATTTAAAAATTATTTATTCTTTTATAATTATTATATAACACATACCTTCATGATTTTTAATTTAAATTAATATGATAACATCATTTCTAGACGTGTAGACTACCACCACCTCAAAGCAATAAGATTCATTTATTATATACATTGATCATTTAAAAGAATTTTTAAATTATATTCTATAAAATATATGACATACATATTAGGATTTAATTATAATTTTCATATACATATATAACAATTAATATTCAGACTTTTAAAATCGACAATTAAATGAATGCAGTGTTCATTTGTTACAAAGGCCAACCGTCTCCATTAATGGTTCATTTGATTTTTGATACCCCAATATTATGTATTATTATAAATAAATATATACTGAATATATAAAGGAATATTATCATGATTTAATATCTTGAGTTAATTAAATCCTAATTGATGTAATAAAAACAAAAATGTTCAGTCAAAACATATTAGGAAATCCTGACAATTAACACGCAAAATGGGGAAAGTATGAAATGATTTATAACATACAAGAAAAAAGATATTATTTTAAATTATTATATGATATTATAAATATGAATATGGTTTCAGTATATGTTATTTGTTGTTTATAAAATATATGAAAAACTATAGAGGATGTTCATACTAATGGAAATTAATTGTAATGGATTCTTGTGTAACATCTCTTTCTTTAGAAATATTCTATTATCACTAGTTATATATTTTTTGTGGTGAGTATAATGCCTCTATTTTATTTAGAATCCTGATTAAATTTATCTTCATGGGATTTAATGTTTCATTTTAAGTTATATCTTGAATGTGGTATATGATTTAAAATGTACCAAGTTTTAAGGGACTACATCTAGATTTCTAATATTTGTGGTATATTCTATTATTTTGTAATGAATTTATTATATATGGTGAATTTTTTTCCACATTTACATGTATTATCAAGATTAATTTGTTATTTATGATATATTTGGTTTGATTTGTAATTATTTTATCTATGTATATATGAATTTAAAATTACAAAGTGATAAATAAACTTCCTAACCCAATTGTTTTTTCATTAGATATTATTAATTGTACAATTTCATTAATATTATTTGATTATTTTTATAATTAAAATGAATATATATTCATTTATTAGAAATTAGATTACATGGATTAATTTTTGATACACAAAATAACTTTATTGGTTAATTCATTGTTTGATTGTTTGATCATTTTATGGGTCTATTTCATAATCATATTCTTATCGAGATTATTATTCATGAAATACCATTAATGTAATATATAATATACTTGTTAAATAACCCATTAAATTTCATATTTTCGGTAATTCATTAGATTTTCTTTGAATATGAAACATTTTCTCACTCATCTATACACAAAATGTTTTATAAAAATATTTCATGATAAGCTATCTTAATTATACTCTTTGGCCAGAAATCATTTTTCATTTAAGACATCTATTTTATAAAAAAATTTCAAATATTATTTTAACCTCTCCAAAATAAAATATTTATGTAATTTTTACCCATTTTTATTTTAAAAATATTTACAATGTAATATTATTGTATATTTATAATCAAGGAACTCTTATTACCTTTTTATTATTAAAAAGAGGTTATTATTACCATGTACAACATTCATGGATATAAATACCATCATTTAGTTTATTACTCACCGACATGATTAGAAGTTTATGTTTTAAATTTTTTTATAGACAATTATCTTCTATGAAAAGTAGTATAATTTTTTCCCATTTTCCAAAGCATGATTTCCACAAGAATATTTTCAAAAAACAAAATTTATAGTATTTCTATTCATCAATGAAAACAACCATTAATTATTATTTCCCATGGAATAAATTTTGATGATAAAAACCATACTCTTCATCTATATGGTTTATAATTTCCTCTAAACTGTATAGAATTGAAATTCATAACAATGATTCCATTGATATTCACCTTGAAATATTTAATATCCCATGATCATTGGAAATTGATTTTCTCCTAGTTAGCCATATGATTTATCATTGACAAAATTATATTCAATTTATATATATATAGGTAAAATTGAATTTTATATTATTAAATATAGAAATATTTATAAATATGTAACCCTTAGTCAATATGAATATTTGATAAAGTTGATTTTTTATTAATTTAAATAGAAAATTTGATATATGGGGAAATATTTAGACATGCATGACCTCGGATGGGGGCTCTTTAATTCAAGACCTATGAGTTGGGGACTATTTAATGAAATCCCCATTTTACATCAGTTTTCTTACGAGATTAAATTATTTAGAGAAAAAACCTTTGACTTTTTTTCATGTATAATAGATGGGTTTATACCCAAAATTTTAAACATTATTTTGAATGGTGATGATAGTATAAAGAGAAACCATCTTGTTAATGGTCAAAATGGTAATGGTATCATTTTCCTGGAAAATATGATAATCTGATAATTAATCATTTTTATTATTTATAATTCATATTTTATTACTTTTATTCATGACATCATCACTATGATAAAATATGTTGATGCATTTCATTCATATATTATAAATTTAATGGAATGGGTTTTGAACTCCTTACCATTTCATATTAATTATTTATTATCTAGTTATTTAAATAAAACATTTCCATTATTTAACTTTCCTTAATTTTTACACACTTACTTACCGGTTTATTGTTTACATGTAATTTTTATTAATCTATTACAATGCAATGATTAATATTCTCATAGATTCATTATTTCAACCTCGATACTTCACCCTTGCTGAGCACCCTATCTTAACATGAATTTAATTTATTCCCCATAATTCCATCATGTTTAAAAATAATTACATGTCATAATATTAAAAATATAATAAGGATATTATCCTCAAAAAAATATTGTAATTAATGTATTCGTTTCAAATAAAAATACTCTTGCATATATCTATTTTAAAAATGCTACCAAACTATTCAATCCTTTTAGGACATGATTAAAATGAATCTTATGAAAATTTAATGGTAACATGACATTGAATCCATGATTTATGGGTTTGGGTCACTACAATACATCAGTCTCAAGCTCAATATCCCCAACATCAGACATAATGTAAGGTCTGAGTAAGACCACATGTCCTATTGTAAAATGAGGGAGTTGAGTAAATAAATACACTAATATGAGAGATCCAGTAATAAAACCTTTGGTCATATCCTCTCAGCAACTCATGGCCCGTATCAATTGTTCTATCTCAATGAGATTCCGTAATTATAAGGGTGACTAAAGCTTTGCATCTCCCAAAGGAACACATTATCCCCAAACCCAATCCCAAACTACATCAGTCTATAACCGGAGACCCATGGCCTCATTCCAAATCCAAACATCTAGATAATAACCCAATAATAACTCTCATCTCACGGTACACAATGAATCAAAACCCGAGCCAACAACCATCACCAAAACTGAAACATAATGATGGATCTCACCTAATTCCATCTAAACCAAAACATCAGTCATTTATTCAATAAACAACATTCCATATATGGATTTCCCATTCATATAGATTAGATCACGAAAACCATTTTTTGATGTTAGGATCTTCCACCATTGATAATAGACCACCTGAACTTCAACGAAAATTTAAAGGAAAGCGCTATGTATTTTCTAAAACCATGTCCCAAAAAAGTCACAAGATCTCCATCAAACATCAGCATCCAACCATACAATCGAAACCAATAGAGATTGAAATACACACACAATAAATTTGGTGAATACAAAAAAATAGAAATATTTTATGATCAATTTCAACCAATCCATTAATAACTTAAAACTGGTGGTGTCATATACATTCCAATGGAATATATTTTACCTGAAAGTGTCTAATCATTCCTGATTTTATAATACCAATACACCCATCCTCCATTTTTCACATAGTTCCCCCATCTACATACCTTGTTCCCTCATTACATAAGGTATTCCATCATCATCGGATTCCAATATCGATGTTATTCCTTGAATACCATAAAATCTAAAATGCCCAAGAATTACTACTCTCTAATATATCAACATTTTCAATGTACCACATAAAAATTCCTTAAAAATTCCCTATCACAATCCATACATTGAATATAAAAAACATAGTTCTACTTTATAACCAATTTCCATTTTTACACTCACTTAACTTTTCAGAACAACTGCTGAAGCTAGTTTAAAACTCACTACATTCATTCGATTATATTTTTTTCTATGTCGTGCTGCCCTTGGGAAACATATCCTAGAAACACCTAGATTCCCATTTGGAGAATAACTAAATCACAGTACTATGAATCCTTTACCCTTCAAGTCATTACAATGTCAACCCAAACAAACGTTGCAGAGTCCATTATTGACATCTAATGAGTTTTTAACTCAAAAAATCCATTGCAAGAACTATTTATTTTTCTTTTAACACCCACAAACCACAATAAAAGAGTAATCTCAAATTACAGTTATTGTTATATAGAAAAAAAATACAATGATTAGCTTAATCAACTGCTATATCCATGGCCCACCTATCTATTCATTTGGAATCCAAAACACTTCCTATTTGGTTTCTAATTGGTATAACTATTCCACCAAATCCACAATATGGTATAAATCATAAACACATGAATAAAATATCTTTTCCCACATTTGGAGTGTCATTATAACTACTATCCCAATGAAATTTCTACCATCATGATTTAGTATCCAATCATGATATGGAAAGCAAATCATGGCTTCAAAAAACTTGATTCGACTAGAATAGTAATACATCACCAGCTTCAACCAATTCATAGATTATGATAAAGGAACAAACGAAATTAATCAACATCCATTTCATCAGGATGACCTCACCTATGACCAATAAATAGTGTAATACCCATTATACATTTACAAGTACCCTACTCCATGAGTATAACCTCTATGATTCACTATATACTTCCAAAACCCTATTAAAATTACTATGTTTAAATCAAGATATTCCAAATCGTACCATGGATGAGTACAATTTCTTGGGAATTATCATATATAACTAAAATTACTATAATAAGACATCGTTGAACACCAATACAATTATCCACTAAAAATATCACCCCCAAATTCATAAATACACTGACATGTATAACTAATTTGTCTTCTTTGACTACCAACATATAATCAAAATCATGCCACCACATATAATCTGGGATTTCCATCCATGATCATCATTACTTCACTACTCAATAATAACATGTTACGAACCAATTCTCATAATGGGACAACTGGTGCCAAAACTCTCAAGTTATTTCATAATGATCATGATGATTCACAATAGAGAAAAATAATAATCCTTCAAACCCATCCAGACCAATGTTCCCTCAGATAACAGTGTTTTCAAAATTTTCTCATAGAAAACAACAAGTACTTATCATATGCCAGTTGTTCACCCATCCCAAATGGCATCTACATTTCCATAATGTTCCCACACCAAGACATCATTACAACCCATGAGGTCTCACACATTATTGTGACCGAACACTAAACCGAAGTCAAGATCACCTGGATCAAATAACATAAATTCTAGGCCTAGAACATGATTACACAACTATATGTTACCCCTAGTATTTCAGCCTCTCTATACATAAATAATTCACAATGATCTTATATAGTAACCCATCAATCAATCAAAATAATTCCAACCACATGACCATCCCTCACCCAAGGTTTAAAATATATAAGAATATCACCATCCATGGGTTTTTCCCTTATATTGTCCATAAAAAATCTACATTGATTCCTCTATTAATATTCATAAATATAGATGGGTCAGAAACCCTAGTGATCCACCAATTATATAAATGACTATATTATGTTCACCAAGAAAAAAAACTTCTTTAGATTCATACAAATGAATAACTCTACAGTTTACCAAATCTGATAGCTCCCACCATGAATCTATTATACCTCCAAATATCCCACTATTTCATCACATTCAATGGTTCAAAAACCACTCTATTAACCATACACAAGGTTACCCTCAATTTCAAAAAACCATCAATCTATAATAATAACACTAGATGAATCTATAAAAACATAATCCATATGACTTATACCTCAATGTAAAACCCACAAAAGACATCAATTTATGTGATCTTCTATCAAAACCCATCAAAATCAACTTATTCATATAAAATCAAAATAATTATCATCTCATATGATCCATCTTACATTGCACCCTCGAAGGTCAAATGACAACAAATCCATATATCAAACTCACATATGATAAATGATATTGGATATCTCTTTAAAATAAAATGATAAAACATCCAAACATCCCACAACTAATAGGAACTACATATGGAAGAACAATTAATCCATTTAATTTTGGTTTCATTAAGTGGATACCCACACACATACATTATAACTATAACCCAAAAAAAAATCTAGACAAAAAAAACAACTCTCAAAATCATGATCCATAATGTATATCACACCATAATTGATGAATAATAACTTTTAACCCAAATAACACATCTTTACCTAATTTAAAACAAGAACATATCGATAACAACATATCAAAACCCAACAAAAACAAATGTCCTACAACTGAGTTCTATCCAAGGGCACTCTCACTTCCCAGACCACCCATACATAGGGGCTGATATAAAAACATGGGAGACACATTGATACCGTCATAATAGGTTCAATCATTTATAATTTCCTTTTTCAATTAAACATTTCCATTTCAAATTAAAAGTAATAACATTTCAAATTCATTGATATTTAAAAACCCATGGACATTAACATTCAATAAACTTTTTTATTTCTAAAATCTCAAAAATTACATATTTTATTAATTTCATACCTCAAAATATTTTCATTAAAAACTATTTAAATGAAAAATCAATAGACTCAAATGATATAGATAAAAGTAAACTACTAATATTCTATTTCCAAGGAAATTTCAATCAAAGGAATAAAAAAATGTCATATCATTACAATTTACCTATTTTGATGCATGAATCTATACCCCCTACTTTATATTATCATGCCAAGATATAATAATAATAAATCAATAATATCACATCCATGTGAACCAATCGTGGTGAAAATATCTACTAATTTTAAAAGTATAAAATTTAACATCAATCCCCACCACTAGAATCATGAATTTTCCCTCAAACATGGGGATACAGTTAATTAGGAATGAGCTCATTTCCAAGCCCCATCATGATTCTAGACTCAATTATACCATTACCATAATAGTGATAAAAAATAAACACTATGATACAACTTTTTAATGTTCTTGGCATAATATCCATGATAAATGGTTCCCGGATCCCGGCCACAACATGACCTCAGGCATGCCTCCACATATACTAGGGGCTACCAACAAGTAGCACAAGATAATAGGGATGCATTGGAGATACCATAACATATTATCATTGTATTTATATAGAATAAATAATTCCAATAGTTAAGAGAACCAATTAAAAAAAACAATGATGACATAGAACAATATCAATCATGTTACCTAGTAGATGATTTAATAACAGTAAGATAAATACACTATATTCATGATAGTCATAAAATAAATTCCAAAACCAAAACTAACAAAATATCCCTAGCACCGACTTGAGCAATATCCAAGTCCTAACATCCCATGCTCCAAAACTTCATCGAATTCAATACCAAAAAACAAGTCCATATCAAAAACATGTACTAAAATACATGTATTCTCTTATCTTGTACACTATTTCAATGGTGGCCAAAGAAGAGTGAGAATAAATCATCGTAGGACACCACCAAAAGTGTCCAAAAAATTAAGAGTCTATAAAATGGTTCATGAAGTTAAATAATGTTCTTTGAATAAAGTAGAAACCAAAAAAAATTATCACATTTAATAAATTATCAAATAACCATTTTGTCCTTTATATTCTCTATGGTCAACCTGGAAACCAAATTCGATTTGGTCACATAGGGAAGTTAATCGATAGAATAAGTGGTAACATAAATTTACTAATATAGGGCTGATTACAGATAACAGAAAACATAAATTTACGTCATATTATCAAACCTAAAATCAATCTATATTCATATGTTTTGTACATTATTCATCTTTTATACATCCTAACACAAAAAATATATATTGGTTGTTTTTGGGAATCAGTATTTCTAACCCAACTAGGAACCTCAATACATTATTTAAAATTATACCGCCTCATTCTGATATCGTAACTCAAAAAATACATTGGTGGGCCTATAAAATCAGTACAATCCAACCCAATCAAGGATCCACAGATTATATGTCAAAATATTAGAGCCTATATCCGATATAGAAACAGAAGAAACATACCACTAAAAATGTGGAAAAGAAACATTAAAATCATAAAACATATACCATTATAACCCCATAACTCATTAAACATATTCATCATTTACATGCCTTATCCCATAGATAATATTTACCATTAACGTTCATTAACACATTAACACACTTCCCATTTACATCCCACATTTTATGTTTCACATTCCATTTATAAAAAACAACCCATATGTTGCATTAATTTTTATAAAAATACCACCAATTCAATTTCAGAATCCCAAATAACACCCATATAAAAATAATAATTTAAAATCATCATGATGACTCACTTTAAACTTCGGTCTTCCACATTGAAAAACTAGTCCAATCCCTAAAACTATTATTTTGATTACTAAATATTTAGAATAATCATTAATTCATTTTACCAAAGATTGGAAAAACACCTACATTACGAAACAAAAATTGGGATTTACATAGAAACCGATTTTTAAATTACATTTTAATACAAATTTTGTTATAAAAAAGTTCATACATTCAAAAATCAAATTATTCATTCAAAACCATAATTGGGTCAAAATATAAATCACCATTTTTAACACCTTTTAAAATATTCTTAGAAGTTGAAAAAAATACAACATGTAATCAACCCACATTTTCCCTTAACTAATTCAAAATTTAAATTTTCTATTCAATTCCTATTCAAATTCATAATCATTATATCCCTACATTCACAAATTATAATTTTCAAATTCGAAGGGTGAGTCATTAACCATGTGAAGCCCAAGGTTTAGTATGATATTATCATTGAACCCCATAGGGTTTATTAAAGGACTCACAGTAAAGTCTATTCCCAAATTACATTATATTACAATCAAATGCTGAAATAGATAAATTCATTAAATTATCACAACTTCATACAAATATATGAAATCAAAACTTTGGTATAATAATTAGGACCACATTAATCATGACCTTTGGGAACTACTCACTTATGTTTATCTAGCACGACCCATCCCCTCGGGCTCGTGATGTGACTACCCCATGCCCGCCATCCATAGGCCAGGGGTTGGAGACTAGCACCAAAGTCCTAATTCCCTATGACTATGACTGCATTTCCTTTATAACCTATAAACACACACATAAGAAATCACCCAGCTGAATATGAGACATTATGTAAATTGTAGAACAAAAGAGTGTTGAAAGTAAAAGGGGCCAGAATACAAGCCCAACTAGAAGGTACAAGTACAATTGTTATACAATATAACTGAAGAAAGGTATATTCGTCTTCTAGGTCATCCTCCATGGTTCGTACCTGAAGGGTAGGTATAGATAATATCCTCAACACTCATCGGTTGTCTATCTCCTCCGTGTACTGACTCATCGTAAAGTCACCCTCCAGGTATAGTCCAGACCATGTAGTCTCGTCTTGAGTAAGCATTGTCTATCTTCTACATCCAACACAACAATGTGCTGGAAAAGCCCGTGCAGGGGTGAGTATAATGATACTCAGTAGGGCCCTCGAGACCCTTATGGTCTCACAAAATCCATCAAGGATAAAACACAACGTTAGAAATCAACAGATACCTTACAAAGATATATACCCATACATATACCTAAGTTATCAAGTGATATATCACAATCATGAGGAAAATAGAGAAAAAAACTGACTCAACTCAACCGTGATTTTATTCTCGGGGTAGTATCATGTAACATCTTCAGTCACATTGTTGAAACCTCGACTACTGAAGAACTCCTCCTCTATCTAGTACAGTGGGCCTGCCGCAAAACCAATCATGCTACCCACTTACCAAGGACTACTGAGTTACTCCTCTTGTCGAATATTGAGGATCTGACGCGTCACCAAGCATGCACCCCACTATGGGTCTGCCACGTCAGAAAGTTTTCTCCCCCTTATAGCTTGCTGAGGTGCTCCTCTTGTCGAGTACCGTGGGTCTACCACGACACCATGCCACTCCCCACTGAGGGTCTTCCGTGACACCAAGGAGCTCCCCACTGGGTTAGTTGAGTCACTCTGAGTTATAACCGTCAGTAGTGGACAGGTCTCAGCCCGCTACCAGGTCACTGCACTATGCTCACTCATCTCCAGGAGGATCAGCTCTATGAGCTGCTGGTCAATACTCCAACTGTCATCAAGTCCCACTATGAAGTATATCAAAGGTCCACTAAGTCATAGGGGTATCATCTTAATAGAAAATGTGTTAATTAGACACACGTTCTATGAGTTGTAGGCCTTTTAGTCCAAGGGCACGGTTGGATTTGTGCTCGATCCAACCAGACCATTTTTTCATCTCAAACCAAAACTCCATTATAGAATACTGAAATGAACTATCTCGCTCCAATATTTCTAGAACCGCTGACGATTCATCAAACAGACATCATATGCCAAATAAATGGACAAACAAAGTAAAGGGGTGTTGGGGGATTAGGTCCAGTCCGACTCGGCCCGACATGTTATGCATCACGGTTTGTTGGGTTCGGATCAGACCACTTGGTCTGGGCCAGTAGGTCGCGTGTTTCCACGGAGCGATGAGAGGGAGGATTGGCCGTGGAGAGTGTTGTGAGGGCACTAGTCCATGGTTTGGCATAGAGGGTCACAGTCGGCCAAAGACGGGGCACCTTGGAGGGTTGTCATTGGTGGGAGTCAGGGTGGCTCAGAGGGCCGCGACCGCCATGACCAGCGGGGGGTGCGGCGGGCTGGCGGCGTGGCCGGCGAGGTCGGCACAATTGGGGGACACGACAATAGGGCGACACGGATGGTGAGGGAGGTCCGACCGGGGTGGCTTGGCCGGTGGAGGCGGGGCCGGGGTGGTGCGACCGAGGTGGCATGAGCCACGTTGTCTGCCGGTTCGGCCCAGGTCGGTGCGTCGTGACGAGGGCGCACGACCAATTCAGTCGTGAGGCCGGAGTGCCACAGGGGTGGCACGGGTCGATGTGGCCACGTGCGTCAGTACCATTGCCTTCATCACCTTCATCACCTTCCTCTATTCCAAAAAACATCACAATGAAAAACAACAGAGGGGTCGGTCCATGTTGGTTTTGCCCACACCCTCCACGTCACGGTGGTAGCATTTTGATCAACATGAAATAAGATCAATGAACATCAAACATTAGGACCTCCCCAAATATTGTTTCCCAAACCACAATTAATTCAATAAAAGTAATATTATGAAAATAACCCATACATCATATTATTCATTGACGATGATATGGAGGGTAGGTCAGTCATCGAAGGAGTCCCCCATCAGTTGCCTCCACAAGGTGCTTCTGGTGAAGAATTTGAAGATATTCCTCAGCGGCGTTCTTCATGGAGGAATAATTCTTCATTAGATAATACTTCTACGAAACTCCTCATCTCCCCAATTCCACCAAAATGAAATGTGTACAAAAATAATTGTATACGCAATTATTATTTTTTTGGAAAATTTAAAAATCATAAAATAATTAGGGTGGGTGGCATAATTAAATAAAGAGAAGGTCTGGTATTAATTAAAGGTGTGGTCGCAACATTAAGTGGGGAGCTCAAGAGGTTTATCCCCATGTAATATGGAGTTTCAAGTGGTTTTATCCTCGGGTGGTCCCCACCACCACAACATCTCATGTGAGGTTAGTTCAGGTGGTCCCCACAACAATGACCTTCCCTGGGAGGTTTAGTTCAGGTGGTCCCCACCTGAAATATCCACATGGAAGCTCTATATAAAATAAAATGAATTTTATGTTATTTTATTATTTCCACAAAAAATCCATAAAACAAACATTCATTCTCGACCATCTTCCATCAAGCTGAAAGTCTCCTTAAGAGAATACTGTCACAGCGAGTTCAACGATGCCATCCGATTTCAATTCTGAGAACTGGTTCAAAAGTTTGAAAATCCCGCTCGCACGTTTACTGAGTGTAAACAAAAAAATGATTACAAATTCATTCCCGGCACTCCGAGCCTTAGAATCATGCGCAATCAATTTTCGTGAACTTGTAATATTCCAATATATTTTAAAAAATTATTTGGAAATTTTGGGTCTTCACATTCTCCCCACCTCATGATTTTCAGCCTAGTAATTCACATCTCATACTAATGGAACAGGTGGGGGTACTGAGCACCCATCTGAGCCTCATGCTCCCATGTCCCCTCATGAAGGTTCCCGTGCTTCTAGATAAGGTAAACCAAAGGTATCCACCATCTATGAAGGACCCGCTTCTGTCACTCCTCAATCTCTACTGGAACCTTCGAAAAAGTTGCCCCAACGTCGATGCCTATCTCACCATGGTTGATGATGTGATATAGATTGTGCATGTTTCTCCTCAGCTGGGATACATGGAAGACGTCCTCACCTGGTGCAACTGAGCTGAAAGAGCTAAGCGGTATGCCACCTCACCAACAGTGCTGTGGACCTGAAATAGTCTGATGAATCTCGGATATAACTTGCCTCCTTTGCCAAATCTCCACAAACCTCACCGAGGAGAAACCCATATAAAGACATGGACAACATCCTAAAACTCTAGAGGTATTTGTCTCTTATCAGAATACGACTTATGCCAATTAATTGTAGACTTATTTTACTCCTGGATGACCTGCACCTTCTCGGTGATAGCTTGGAACATCTCTGGTCCCACTAGTACTGACTCCCCTGGGTCGGTCCAGTAAAAGGGTGATCTGCAAGGTTGCTCAAATAAATCCTCAAAAGGTATCACCCCAATGGTGGAGTGATAGCTTTTTTGAATGAAAAATCCACCAAAGTTAAGTGAACCACTCAGCTGTGATCGAAGTTGAGGACACAAGCACACAACATGTCCTCGAGTTTCGAAATGGTCCTCTCAGTCTTGCCATCCATTTGAGGATGGAAGGCTGTGCTCAAATGAAGCTACATCCCGAAAGCCTTCAGAAACCCATTCCATACCTGAGAATTAAAATGAGTGTCACGATCTGAGGCAATCATCATGGGTACTCCATGTCGCCGCACAATATCTTGCACATTGAGGCGTCCCACACTTTCCATCGAACCCTACTCTCTAATCAGTAGGAAGTGGGAAGACTTGTAGTGTTGTTCAACAATCACCCAAATAGAGTCATGTCCCCGAGATATACGTGGAAGTCTTATCACAAAGACCTTGTATATCCTATCCCAAGTCAATTTTGGGACCTGTTAAGGATGAAATAAGCCTTCTAGTACATGATGATCTGCCTTCACTTACTGACAAGTGAGGCATCAAGAGGCAAACTCTACACCTGATTTCATTATTCCCAGCCCCCAGTGAAGTCGTCAGAAGTTCTGGTTCATCATTTCCACTCCTGGATGTACCTCTAGAGGGTATGTGTGGAACTCTATCAATAATTCCTCATGAAGTGACACGGGTACCATGGTACGTCATCTGAAGAAGATGACATGCTCCCACCTTTAGAAAATTAATCGGAAGCATGTTATGTGGATATCTGATCATGTCGTTTCTTCTAGTTAGCATCCCCGCACTGTGCCTCTATGACTCATTGAGGAAGCGAAGGTGTGACTGTATGAGACTCAAAAAAATGTTTCTCCATCTTTTTCCAAAAAGGATATCTACAAAGGGGCCATGCATTCTGTCACCTCACCTAGAAGACTAATACCATATATTCTACTGATTTCATCTCAAAAAACTTTCCCCTTCATAGAATTATAAACTCTCTCAAATTCATAGTCCTAGATGAACTCAAGCCAACGTTGTTGTCTCAGGTTCAGGTCCTTCTAGGGGAAGATATACCTAAGAATCTTGTGATTCGAGTACATGGTAAAACAATCACCCATAAGATTGTGTCACCACAAATTCAAGGTGAATAACACTACTGCTTACTATATGTCATGGGTAGTGTAGTTCTACTCGTGCATTCTCAGCTATCAAGAACCATATGAGATCACTTCTCTCACCTGCATCAGGAAACATCCGAGTCTAGTTCCTAATGTGTTATATTTGACTATATACCGTTATCATTCCTCTAGAAGCCTAAAGATGGGGACACTAGTCAGCCTCTTCCTTAGCTCCTGAAATATCTGCAGGCATCTCTCCAACCACTCAAAGGGTTGACCCAACATCATAAAGGATAATAATGGTGCTGAAACATTGTATAAATCTAGAACAAATCTCCCTTAGTATTCAACCAAACCCAGGAAACCTCATATCTCCATCACACTCCTATGTGGATCCCATGAATGTACCACCTCAATCTCCATCAGATCCACTGAAACTCTAGCCTCCGATATGACATGTCCGAGAATGTGAACCTCTCAGATTCAGAACTGGAATTTCGAGAGCATACTATAAAGATGGTTCCCTCAATGTGTTTCCAATACTACCCAAAAATGATATGCATGCTCATCTTTAGTAGCCGAGTAGATCAGAATATCATTGATGAAGACCACAACAAAGCGATCAAGGTATGACTGAAAGACCTTGTTCATGTTTCCCATGAACACTTTTGGAGTGTTGGATACACTGAAAGGCCTAACCAAGAACCCAAAAGAGATGTACCGACATCTGAAAGTCATCTTATACACATCCTCATCTCGAACACAGAGCTGCTAATAGCCTGATCTGAGGTCTATCTTTGAGAAAAACTGTGCTCCCTTCAGATGATCAACGAGGTCTTCAATCCTCGATAGTGGGTACTTGTTCTTCACAGTTACCTGGTTCAAGCGCCGGTAGTCGACAAAATGCCTCAAGCTCTCATCCTCCTTTTTATGAACATAATCATGGAAGCCCAAGGACAAACACTGGGCCAGATGAATCCCATCCCTTGAAAGCCCTCTAGCTATACTCGTAGGTCTTGATGATCCGAGGGAGCCATCTGATATGCTGGTGTAGATATCGGTGTCTTCCCAGGGTATAGTTCAATGTAAATGTCTACCTATCTGTGAGGAGGTAGACCTAAAACATCATCAGGGAAGACATTGGTGTACTGGTCCACCACTACAGGATTTCACAGACTCTCCACATCAATATATATGAGGGTAATGATAGCCAACTGATGAGTGATCAGATGCACTCTTCTTCGGGTACATCTATCTCACACTGCAAAGGTGCCCTTCTTGTCGGTGAATGTAAATTTGGTCCCATCCGTACGAAAACACTGCACTTTGCACCTAATATAGTTATTCGAATCTTGTATTTTTGATAACCAATCCATACCCAAGATGACTTTGTATGGCCTCGATACAACTACTAGGAGATCCTAGCCGAAGCTCTCTCCACCTAGAGTATGCTCACACTGTGGGAACCAATGCCTAATCGTTTAATATGCTCTTGTAGTAGTCTCTAGATTTAATAATCGGGCCAATGGCTCCTTTAGAATCTCCGAGAACCGAATGAGGGTAATGGAAATAAAAGAATGACTGGAACATGTATCTATAAGTACAACAGCTAAGGTGGAGTAGACAAATATCATACCTCGTATCATCTTTGAAGCACCGTGGTCGTTCCCCTCAGCTACCTAGAGTTGAACTCTCCCCTTTCCACATGCTCCCTTCGGTCGGGGTGGACCTCCTGGTGGGGGTGGCAGTAATATATCGAATCATTACCCACTTCCACCTCCATGACCAACTCCTCTACCACAACCGCCTACTCCATGCAGACCACCTCGATTGAATCTATGTGTCTGCCTGGGAGGTCCTTCAACCATATTCTGATCATCCGAACGGCGGGTCATATAGTTATGATCCATGTGACACTACTCGCCGCACGTGAAACACTTCCCACTCATGGCATGTCTGTCCCTGCTTCGGGTACCCCCCACAACTGATCCTGAGTCAAGAAGTCATCAACCTATATGTATATTCCTATTGGACATCTGTGACATTTTTCTATTTCCAGCTACAAATGTCTCCGCTACGTGATTATTAATGGTGGGTCTCGCTACTGGAGATTTCTACACAATGAAAACTCTCCACTAGGTGGCCTCTCTCTAACACCCACACATACATCTGGATGCTGAGTGAGATCACCAAAGCACTGATCTCCCACTTGAGTCCCTACAAGAAAGTTCGAGCCCTGAAGAATTGGTCTCGCACCATGTCGGTGGAGTATTGTGGGAGGTCTATGAACCTCGTTGAGTTCTGAGATATATTAATGATGCCCTGCTACAAATGAAGTAGCTCCTATTTGCGCACTGCGTGAAGAGTTTCAGGGACAAACTATGCCCGAAAAATGCTCTTGAAGTCAGCCCAGAGAAGCGTCACCTCATCGTCAACCTAGAGAATCATGCTCTACTATCTGCCCGTAGCTACCTGTATAAGGCTGGAAGCAGGAATCACCATGAGATCGACTGGTGTGCCTAGTAGTCGGAAAACTCACACCATAGCCTCCAGCCAAACCTTAGCCGCCTATGGGTACATCTCTCACCTAATCCGGGCTGACCTATGGTATAGGATCTTGTGCAACATGCTCAAGAGTTGTGCACTATCTAGTGTTGGGGCTGGTTGAATCGGTGGCCCAACGGGTAATGGTGCCATTGGTGCATCTGCTGGTGCCTCTTCTAGATGAGGGCCATGCACCGAAGCCTCATCGCTCGGTGGGCTTTCAGTGCATACAACAATCAGATCTCTAGATATTTGTGTGCATGGAGGAATCATGAAAAGAAACAGGTGTGCTAAGGTTAAAAATTTAAACTTGTAGAGCTGACCTGGTGAGCTAACATAAAGAAAAAATTTGAAAACACACACGCAATCAGTGTTTTTGTGCACTGGGTCAGAAAACAATAGTCATTGTCCTATGGTATAGATACATCGGCCACTACACCAACAACTAGACTCCCTGAACTGAAAACCACAATCACTACATGTAACACGATTTATTCATTAAAAGGCTCAGATTACTATGTTATCTTGTAGAACAGACTCCTATGATACCAATTTGTCATGAACCTTCCCTAGGGGCCCATTCCATGACTACCTCGAGACCTCCTTTTATAGGCCAGGGGATGGAAACTAGAACCAAAGGCATAATCTCCTAAGACTGATAACGAATTTACTTTATAACCTATAAAAACCCCAAAAGAAAGCACACAACTAAATATTAGTCACTATGAAAACTGTATAACAAAAGAGTGTGGAATGTAAAATGAATCGGAATACAACCCCAACTGGAAAGCACATGTACATCTATGATACAATACAACTAATGAAAGGTATAGTCATTTATTGGGTCAACCTCCATGGTTCCTAACTGAAGGGTAGGTACAAATCACCTCCTCATCCCTCCTCATCCATCTGTGTCCTCCATGTACTGACTCATCATAAGGTCACCCTCCGGGTACCGTCCATACCTAGTATTCTCATCCTCAGTATGTTTGGTCTGTCATCTGCATCCAACGCAACAAGGTTCGGGCAAATCTCGTGTAGGGGTGAGTATAACGATACTCAATAGGGACCCTGAGACCCTCATGTTCTCACAAAATCCATCAAGGGTAAACCATAAAAATTTAATCATTATATAACCTTACTTAGGTATATGCCAATACATATACTGATGTTATCATGTGATCCATTTAAATCATGAGGAAAACATAGAAAAAAACTGACTCGGCTCAGCCAAGATTTTATTCTAGGGGTAGTATCAAGTAACATCCCCAATCACATAGTCGAAACCTCGGCTGCTGGAGATCTCCGCTTCTATTGAGTACAGTGGGCTTGCCACGACACCATGTGTGCCTACCACTAACATTGGACTACTGAGGTACCTTTCCTATCGAGTACTGTGGATCTTCTACATCACCTAGTTTACTCCCCACCGGTGGTCTTCCAAATCACCAAGCGCGCTCCCCCTCATAGCCTGCTGAGGTACTCCTCTTGTCGAGTATCATGGGTATGCCGCGACAACAAGGAACTACCCACTGTGGGTCTACCATGACACTAAGGCACACGCCACCAGGATAGTCATTTAACTCCGATTCGTAACGATTAGGAGTGGTGAGGTCTCAACCAGCTACTAGGTCATTGCACTACACTCGTTCATCTCTGGGAGGATCCTCTCCATGAGTTACTGGTGGATACTCCAACACTCACGAAGTACCACAATGAATTATCTCAAAGGTCCACCATGTCGTAGGGGTCTCATCATAAAAGACAGTGCATCAATCAAAAGCTCGGTCTGTGATTTGTTTGCCTTTTAGTCTTGGGGGTACAATTGGATTTGTGCTCAACCCAACCTTACCATTTCTCAAATCTAACGAAATCACTAATATAAAATAATCAAAGGGACCGTCTCTCTCCAGGATTTACAGCACCACTGATGGTTCATCAAACAGACGTCTAGTGCAAAGGATATTTCCAAATGAAAGTAAAGGGGTGTAGTGGGCCCAGGTCAGGTCGACCTAGTCGGACCGACCTGACAAGACACTGCCCAACCCTTTTGGCGGCCCGGCCTGTTGGGTTCGAGTCGGCCTGCTGGGTTCGTCCATATAGGCCAAGAGGGAAGCTCGGACGCGGAGGGTGCCGCATGGGCATGAGGCCACGAGGCATCTCTAAGGGCTGTGGATAGAGAGAGTTGGGGTGGATCGGAGGGCCATGGATGGTGGAATCTTGGGTGGCTCAGAGGGTCGTGTGTGGAACAGACAGTAGTGGGCGCGGTCGTGGGGTCTATGCGGATGGCGGGTGGTGCGTCTGCTGGGTGGTGCGGCCTTCAAGGGTGGTGTGACCGGGGTGGCTATTCCAGCGGCATTGGGGCAGGGGGGGAACAAGCCGGGCATGGGGCCAGTTCTGTCTTGGGTGGCGTGGCACGATGAGGGTGCGCAGATGGTTCAACTGAGAGGACGGAGTGCCGTAGGGGGGGTTAGGGCACCATAGCCACTGGAGGGGGTGTCGTTGCCTTCATCACCTTCATCGCATTCCTATATTCCAAAGAAACAAAATGAGAATACGAAGGGGTTGGGACATGTTGGTTTGGCCTGCATCCTCCGCATTAGGGTGGTAGTATTTGGCTCCACAAGAAAGATGATCGATGAACATCAAGATATACGACCTCCGAAAAGATTCTTTCCCAAACCACATATAATTCAAGGAAAGTATTATCACACAAATAAACCCGTTACCTAGAATTGATCATTGACAATGATGAGAAGTGGAGGTCAGTCGTCGAAGATGTCCCCTATTGGTTGCCTAAACAAGGTGCTTCTGAGGAAGAACATGATGACGTTCTTCACTGGCTTTCTTCGTGGAGGAAGTGTTCTTAGTTGGAGAAGCTTTATTCCAGACACGTCCTCTGCCCAATTCCAAAAAAAAATGAAATGTGTACCAAAATAATAGATTATATAATCTATTATTTTGTTGATAGAGTTCAAAAATCTTAATTAATTATGGTGGATGGTATAATTAAATAATGATAAGGGTTTGTATTAATTATAGGGTTTGTGCCCCCATTATGTGGGGAGCTCAAGAGGTTTCTCCCCACATAATACGGAGTTTCATGAGGTCTTAAACTGGGGTGGTAACAACCGCCACATCCTCTCAGGGGTGGTTATTATATGTAGTCCCCACCACCATAACTTCCCAGGGGAGGTTTAGTTTTGGTGGTCGCCACATGAAATATCCACATAGAAGCTCAAGATAAAATAAAATGAAGCTTATTTTATTTTATTATTTACCTGTAAACCCCATTAAACTAACTTTCACCCTCGACCATCTACCTTTGAGGTGAAACTCTCCTTAAGCAAATTTCGATGATGCGAGTTCAACCATGCCCTCAGATTTGAATTCCGAGCACCAGTTCAAATGTTTGAAAAACTTGCTCGCACATTTAATGAATGTACCCATAAAAAAGTAAAGAAATTCATTATTGGAACTCCGGGCCTCAAAATTATGCACCATCAATTATTTTGGACACGTAAAATTCCCATATATGTAAAATATTACATCAAAATTCTATGTCCTCACATTATCCCCTAGTTAGCACTCAAAAAAACCATAATATCTATAAAATAGAATATTTTGGGTAATTTAATTTTTTGGGGTTCAAAATTAGGAGAGCAATTTTAAATTCCCCAATAATGAAAATTTATTGAATATGTGTGTTAGGATCACAAAATACTTTTATCAACACAAAATGGAACTCAAAAAATGGTTTAAATCCAGGGGTATCATCTCAAGGATATTTATAAGGGTTTGGATCTACAACCATGTCGTTGGAGGGGTAAATAATTGTGAATATTTGTTTCAACCCTTTATTCATGAGGGATAAAATGGGGAAACCACATCAAAAAAGCCTATATGGTTAGTTTTCACAGTTGGCCAAACCACTCTCTATCTATGTGGTTCCCTCTTTCCAAGAGGATTCTTGGTCACATTGAATTATTATTTTACGAAATAGATTTAATAACCATGTGGTAATCATTCGAGATGGATCATTCCATTTTCATAATGTTTCATGATATCCCTTTCATGGTTCCCTAAAAATGCACATGTCAACCCAGGACAACATGGTTAAGTTGCAAGATTGCTAATAACACTATGCTAATAATTAAAGATGATCTAATAGCCCGTTTATTTCTTATTTCCTATCCTGAACCCATTTTATACTATCAAAACATCCTATAAATAAAAAAATAATTTTATTAAACATAAAATTGGTAATTAGAAAAATAATCAAAATAATGCACCTCCATGAAAGTGAACATATGACATATTAAATTTATGGTATTTATTTTTTGAAACATAATTTAAGAGGTCTCGAGGAATAATTATAATCTATAAAAAAATTAATAATTTTAACTTCATTGATGTATTACACCATAAAATTCACAATTTTCATTATATTACACAATGAAAGAGAGAGACAAATCCTAGGTTATAATTTTTCACCTAATTTAAATAATTATACTATTTATGTATAAGATATTATTTAATAAAATATGTGAAAACATTTGAGATGGGTGGGGGGGGGGGGAAATTTTATGACATCAATTCATTGAGCTTGTGTTCAGCCTAAATACATGGTTAATGTTTTTTCATAGTGAATACATTCCATAAAAATTAATTATTCCATTATAATATTATTAATTATGTACACTTTCTATATTTTCATCATGATATTTCTATGTTCATGGAAGAGTTTATAGATAATTATTATTAACAAAAGGACAAGATATTATGACCTTGAAAAATATCTTGAATGTATCTTTACAAATATAGACAACCAGATTACATATTCTGATCAAGGGTTCAATAATAGTAGAACATTGGGATAACTATACTGGGAGGGAGGTGAACCATTGAGATATTTATATTTATCAGTTTCCAAATTTTACCACTTTTGTTGCCTATGTTTTATAGTATGAATCTGAATAAAATATATAAAAAATAAAAAAAATGTTTTTAAAGTAGTTCAACTCTTCTGTAGGTTATTATTTAATTGTTGTGTCATATTAATAATTTTTATGGTATAAAAAGTATGATTTATTATGATTAAAATAATGATAGATCATATAATATTTAACTAATTCCCCTAACACACTCCATAAAATATTAGTGGTTTATCCATAAACCTAAAATTTATGTTTTTTAGACATCACATATTATTATGATCAATAATATAGAACATTTCATCTTGTACATACTCTAATTACAACAATCCACACCCTTTTAATACAACAATGACATTGAATCCTAGGACATTAAAATGAGAAGGTCCATCTCAAATAATTCCACAACAATGTATGTTACATCTTCTTCTTAATCATTTGATAGAATAGTTATAACATGTTTCACAATGATATTATTATAACTCCTTGATACATAATATAATAAATTTTAAATGTACCATAAATATTTTAATATTATTATTGTTGAAAATACTTATGAAACTCCATTGCACATAATATTCAATATTATATAATTAAATTACAATCATAAAAAACACCTGAAATTTTCTAAATTACATCAAAGGCACCCCATGAATGTATTTCACGGTAAAAATCATGTTGGAAATGGAAAATAACAAATGATATGATTAATATGATATGTTATTTCACATTTTTATTGAATGGAATCATTATAATCCTTATATACACACATTAGTTATTTTATGTTCTTCAAACTATTACATTCAGTGAAAATTTACAGGGACTATACATGTAGTGTCCTTTTTATTTGAGTCGTAATGGTTATAACTAAATAAATTTTTTTTTCTTTATCTATATCTATGTCTATTCAATATAATATGTTATATATATTAAGTTTTCCCTTCTTCTTCATGTATGAATAAGATAAAATATATCATTCTTGAGTTTTTATTATCTTCTAATAGTTGTATTTTCATTTTATATTAGTCTTCATCTGTAAAGACCCATTATCTCAAATTAATTTTTTTAAATATATGCATATTTTATGAGTCTGTGAAATCAGACGACGCATGATTCTGAAGCCCAGATTGCCCTGAATGATCCGTCAAAGTTTTGTTAATCTTATATTAATGTGCATAAGCAGCATTCATGAAAAAGTTCGATAAATCTTAAATGGTTACTCAAATCAAAAATCTAAGGGAACTGTTGCGCTAAAGATTGTAGTTTTACCCTAGGCGCCACTTATGATTAGTCGTTACGGGCCTCCTGTGAGAAAACCCAAAAATGGAATAATCGTAAATAAAATAATTCAATAAATTATTTTATTTTTAAAATTCTTATAAATCATGAATGGTAACTCGGTATAAAAATTTGAGACCACCAATGAACCCATGAGCGTATGATTTCATTATGAAGATACTAAATTTGGCCTGTGTCGGCCACTATAGATTGTTAGTTTTTGGCGACAAATAAAGTAATTAAGTGACAATTATTTTATTGTAAAATTCATAAATTCTAAACGATAACTTGGATTTAAAATATGAGAGAAAATTTGGGTTTGTTGGAGGGTGTATTCCCTAGGATGAGCCTAAACTGTACATGAAAATGTCGAGGGTGACAGTAAAAACATTTCTAAACTTTTTTTTCAGGTATGTTCAATAAACGTTCGATTAGATTTTTTTACCTTTTGAACCAGTGCTCAGAATTTAAATCTGACGGCACCGTTGAACTCGCAACGCCAGTATTCACTGAAGTACACTTTAACCTCGATGAAAGTGTGTCAATAGTGAATGAAAGTTTTTAGGTTTTTCGTGATAGAATATAATTAATCATAAATGTGTGTGACACATTATTTTTATTTGCAACACCCATGTGGGTGTTGGGAGGTGGGGTCCCTCGGAACAAAATATCCATGTGGATGTTGGATGTTGGGACCACCAGACCTTAACCTTCTATGAGAGGTTACGGTGGTGGTGACCTCCTGAACCATAACCTCCAATGAGAGGTTATGGTGGTTGGGACCACCCGGGTCCTAAACCTCCCAACTCCACATTTAATGATGGAGAAACCTCTCAAATATCTCATTAATATAGAAGATCCTATTGAGCTTCCTCCACATTAAATATGCCAACGCACCACCATTATTTTTGCCAACGTAAATTAATTGGCTTGACCCACTTTTTAAATTATGTAACACCATCGTTGGAATTTAGTAAGGTTCCTAATAAATGAACTATCATAAATTCCATGAATGTTACATACCTTCCCTCCTATTCTATATATATATATATATTTGGAGGAGGTTTTTGGATGGCTTCACCAAGCGATAAAGCATTGGTAATGTGATGTGATGCCCAACATTTGGAGGATTACACTCTCAAACGAAGAATGCTCCTCTGACGAAGAACAACCTCCTTCGAGTTCCTCCTCGGAAGCATCATGTGGAGGAAACCGACATGGGACGTCATCAATGAACAACATTCACTCGTCATCGTCATCAATGAATGGACACACGAGCTCAGAATTAGAGGTGTGTGGTGGACGCAACGAACAATGACAACTATGCCTTCTTTTTTGTGGTGGTCTTTGAAACGACGATGAAGATTACAAAGGCGACGAAGGAAACGGTGGTGCCGCCCATGGCCTCTGCGACCTGCATCGCCCCTACGACATTTCGATCACTGATTGATCCGCGCCCCATGCCCCGTCGACGAGAAATCCAGCCGTGCTGCCCTGTCGGTCGTACCGTCGTGCAGGACATGTCGCCCCATAGGCCGCGTCGCCGCGCTCCGGCCGCACTACCCCTGGACGAACCGACTACAACCTGACAACGCTATGGGCCAAACCTTCTCTTCACCACAGGGCCGAGCCGCTTAAACGGCACCTCCGGGCTGAGCTTCCCTCGCAGCCAACTGGGCAGGGCCTAGTGGGCCGGGCTGAACCAAATGGGCTAGCCCGCCTAATAGGTTGGGCTAGACCCAACGAGTCAGGCCTGGTCGGCCGAGAATGGGTTGGGCCGGGTAAGAAAGAACTCGAGCCCACTACAACCAATTTGTTCTTCTTTTTTTCAATATCATTTTCATTGGACGTCTGTTTGACAATTTGTAAGTAATACTAAAATTATTGGTGTGTGATGGTCCATTTGATTTGACCCCACTAGAGTTTGGGGTATAATTGAGATATGTTCAGGTTGGATTGTTCATGAATCCAACCGGGCCCCTGGGAGAAGATGTCTAATAACTCATAGACCGGGCGTCTGATTGACACACCATCAGTTGCATTGAAACACCCATGACATGGCGGACCATTTTGATAAATCTTAGTGGTACTTCATGATTGTTGAAGAATCATCGAGCATTTTGTGGAGCAGATCTTCTAGAGACGAGTGAGCATTTGAGTGGGGACCTAGTAGCTGGATGAGACTTGATGACTACTGACTGATTGACTCAGAGTGACTCGGCCAGCCTAGTGGGGAGCACCTGGTAGTGGTGGCAGGCCCACGACGGATGAGCACCTGGTTGTGGCGGTAGACCCATGATACACGACAGGAGGAGTTCCTCTATAGGCTATAAGGGGGAGCGCCTGGTGGTGGTGGAAGACCCTTGGTGGTGAGCGCCTCTTTGTGACACAACAGACCATGGTACTTGACAGGAGGAGTACCTCAGCTGTCCAAGGATATAGGGAAGTTCCAGGTTGTGGTGGAAGGCCCAATGTACTTGATAGTGAAGGAGTTATCTTGAAACCGAGGGTTTAAAATTATTTACCCCTAGAATAAATCCTTGTTTGGGATAATTCATTAACATTTCTGTTTTCCTCATGATTGAGATGTATCACATGATAACTTAAGTATATACATTGGAATATACCTAAGTGGTCTTATCTATTGATTTCATACTTTTATGTTTATCCTTTTTGGATTTTGTGAGGCAATGTGGTCTCAGGTTCCCTACTATGTATCATTATACTCACGCTTGCATGAGCTATGCTCGTACCTCATTGAGTTGGATGATGACAATGGAAAATGCAGATCAAGGTAGAGAGTACTAGGACGAGACAGTACCCAAAGGTGGACCATATGACATGTCAATACATGGAGGATACAGAAAAACGAGGAGTGATGAGGAGGAAATCTGTACATACCCTTAAGGTAGGAACACAAAGGACGACCCAATAGCTATTTTTTCCTCATGTGTACTTGTTTTTCAGTAGTACATGTACTTTCCAGTTGGTCTTATATTATGCCCCTTTTTAAAAACTGTACTCACTAATTGGTTATACAGTTTACTCAATTTCGTATCTTGCTATGTTTTTAAAGGTTATAAAATAAATGCCTTCACAATTTTAGGGAAATACCCCATTGCTGCTAGTCATCAGCCCCTGGCCTATAGAAGGTAGTCTTGGAGAAGTCACATCATGGGCCTTGGGGAATGGGTCATGAAAAATTTGTATCAGAGGAGTCTATATTACTGCAGAGCTTAAGACTCTTATATTTTCTTTGAAGTAATAGTGTTATGTGTTGTGAGTGTAGATTTCAGTTCAAGGCATCCTGTGTTGGGGTGGCGGCTGATGTATCCATACACCAGGAACCTGACTTCCGATTTCTGACTCAGTGCATGAAAACACTGATTTCATGTATGTTTTATTTGTGATTTCTTATGTCAGCTCACCAGGTCATCTCACCAGGTATAATCTTTAACTGTACCACACCTGTTTCATTAATGGATGCCTCTATTCAGACAGCTAGCTAGAGTCTTGAGAGTTGTATGCACTGACAGACCACCAAGTGACGAGGCTTTGGTGTAGGGCCTTCTTACTTTGTTGGCACCTTTGGGTGGTGTACCAATAGCACCACCACTACTTGGGCAGCAGATACCACCCACCACAATGGCAGATGGTGCATGCCGACTGAGCATGTTTCACGAGTTCTAGCTGAAGAGGCATCTGAGTTTTTGAGGTGAGACATATTCCCATACAGCTGAGGGCTTTCTGGAGGTGATTTCTAGAGTTTCCCGTCTAGTTGAGACACTAACAAAGTCAACGATGATCTTATCTAGTAATATTTTTCAGTGATTGGCCATGATGATGGTCCACTTAGTGATGAGGCTTTAGTACGTGGACCGTTTCCCGAGATAGTATATTCGGGTAGTGTTCCAGGTATATCACTACTCATTAGTTAGCAGTTATATCTGGGGGTACTGGTAGAGGAAACATGTAGTCATAGCTCCTTACACATGTTTCAACATCAGATACCCCTCATATTCTGAGGCGATCCCGACTCACTGATGGGTGAGGACTGCCTCATGGAGGGGGCTGAGAGTTCTCTAGAATTTCTACAGATTTGACAGGAAAACATTTCAGTAGTTTATTATTTATCAAGGTGTACCGATAATTCCTGGTACTTGATGAATACAATACAATTAGTGAATCAGGGATCAAACATCCAAAAATGGTGTGTTTAAAAGGCATCTGATCCAACATTATTCCTCTATACATTCCTAATAATGTTAGGGTTCTAGAGAACTTCTGTGGTTGAATGTTCTTTGGATGAATAGATACAATTAGTTAATGTTATCATGGGGAATGCAGGAAATTGGTGCCAGTCTTAGAGACATGGGCATGTAAAATGTTTGAGGAAGAAGAATTTTTTGGGACAGATGAGTCTCTAGGGAAGAAGATGTGTTAGCAGATCTAGGAGAGCAGCATGAGGTGGTGTATTTTTTGACATGTTACATATACACCCATTTTTTTGTGGACACCACCAGGCTCAGGGTGCTAGAGTATAGGGGAATAGAGAAGTTTCATGTGGTCAAGGAATGCAACTCAAGGGCAATAGAAATGATTCAATGTACGGTCATGTTCTTTTACTAGCTGTCGTATAAA
Organism: Viscum album; assembly: GCA_963277665.1. Taxonomy (NCBI): domain Eukaryota; kingdom Viridiplantae; phylum Streptophyta; class Magnoliopsida; order Santalales; family Viscaceae; genus Viscum; species Viscum album. Next base: position 18,361,917 of record OY728129.1, on the reverse strand, counting down.
TATACATAGGTACCAATCATTCCTTCCATTTAAGATTCATCTCGAAGACCTAGAGATTCCATTTAAATAATTAACATGACCCTCACATCTGGAGATACTGTTGGGATATGGCTCGATATTCACTCTTACAACGATAATGTGATATGACCCATGAGGTGAGACTTTCAGTTGGAACCTCTTGGTGGTAGAGTTGAGGCCTTAAGAAGATAGATTAGGTTTAGAACTGACATCCAAAGATCACAATCAGTTTGACAGTATTAGGAAAAGAGATTTTGGTTTATCTACAATGCTGGGATGCAGTTTTCCTTTTTTGGTGAAAAGGAATCCAAGGAAACACAAGATAAACTCATGTATAGGAGGATGCTGCCAATCACTCATGAGTCAGCCAACCCCACCCTCGTTGCAGAAGAAGTTGACTTTGAGATAGTATATAATAATGGGAAGGGGAACATGGTAGTAGATGCACTCAGCATGAGGTATGGCCTGTAGCTGCTGAGTAAGGTGACAGAGTAGCTATCCTCTTTGAAGATATCTTTTGGGGATAGAGACTGAACAACTTTTCTTCAGTCACTTACAGTCACTCCACCACTCCATCAGCGAGTTAGGGAGGCACAACACGAATACACTGACTACGAGACACGACATTTTCATATATCCACTGGACAATCCCCTGATGGATTTTATGAATGTGGGGAGCACGTCATTCTCTTTAGGGGACGCACCATGGTACCAGTGTCATTTCAAGAAGAATTGTTTAGGGAGTTCTATAAATCCCCTTTATCAGTACATCTAGGAGTATATAATATGTACCGAGATCTGAGATGACATCACTGGTGTCCGGATATAATGAATGAAGTCACATAGTTTGTATCTTGATACATCACTTGTCAGCAAGTGAATGTAGAGCATCAGGTACTAGCAGTTTTGGTTCAGTCTTTATATTTCTTAGATTGGATGTTGGATGGGATATCCCTGGACTTCATGACAGGACTTACAAGTTACATATTGTTGACATGTCTCTACTTGGGTGATAATTGATAGAATCACCATGTTATCCCACATCCTACCAATCAGAGAGCAGTGTTCAGTAGAGATCTTGGGAGGTCGTTATGTGCAAGATATTATGCAGCTATATGGAGAACATTCGATGATTTTCTCCAATAAGGATACATGTTTAACACCCCAGCTATTGAAGAGGATGTAGAAGGCTATCGGGATGTAGCTTCATTGGAGCACCACCTTCCACCCTCAGACGGTTGTCCAGACATAGTGGACCATTCAGACCCTCGAGGACATGTTCTTTGATTGTGTCCTCAACTTCGGACCTAGCTTGGAGGATCACTTACGTTTGGTTGCATAAAACAACAGCAATCACACCACCATTTTGATGGAACCTTTTGAGGCATTATATGGGTGGCATTTCATATCAACTTTTTGCTGGACTGACCTTGGAGAGTTAGCACTAGTGGGAATAGAGATGGTACGGGCTACCACAGAGAAGGTGTAGATCAAACAGGAGCAGATAATGTCTACATATATCAGGCATAAGTCATATGCTGATAGGAGATAGAGACATTAGGAGTTCGAGGATGACAACCACGTCTTTCTACGGGTCTCACCTTGATGAGGTTTGTGAAGATTTGGACGAGGTGGCAAGTTATTTCTGAGGTTCACCAAAACATTTCTAGTCCTCAGTTGGGTTGGTGAGGTAGCTTAAAACTAAGATCTTACACCTCAGTTGCAATGAGTGGAAAATGTCTTCCACGTATCCCAGGTGAGTAGATATGTGCAGGACCCTTCCCACATCATCGACCATAGAGATCTGGATGTCAAATATGGGGAAAATTTTACCGAGGTTCCAGTAGATAATGATTATTTTTAAGAGCAGGTACTTCATGGGCGGTCGATACCTCTTGTGTGCATTCGTTGGCAGAATGGGAACCATCAGGAGAGAAAATGGGAGAGGGTGGCATAGATGTGTGCTCAGTACCCCCACTTGTTCTCTTAGTATGAGTTGTGGCATACAGGGACGTAGAGACCATAGGTGCGGCAAATGCAATGACCCTTAATATCAATTTAATTTGATTTAAATATATTGTAATTTTTTGAGTGGGAGAAATATGACAGCACACGATTCCGAGGCCCAGATTTCTTGGAATTATCCATCGAAGTTTTGTAAAGCTCAATTTAACAGGCGTAAGCAGTTTTCCGGAAAAATTGTAATAACACATAAATGGTTACTCTGATCATAAATTTGATTTCACTGTTACGATCAATATGGTGTGTTTACCCTAGGCGCGACTTCAGATTTGTCGATGCGGGCTTCTTGTGAGAAAACCCAAAAATGGCATAATCTTAAATCCAATAATTAAATTAATTATTATATTTTTAAAATTCTTATAACTCTGAAACTGTAACTCGGATTAAAAATATGACACCACTAAAAAACTCTTGAGTGTATGCTTTCTTTATGAAGATACTAACTTTGGCCGGTGTGAGCCACTAGAGAAAGTTATTTTTTGGCCGCAAATAAAATAATTAAGTGAAAATTATTTTATTGTAAAATTAATAAATTCTAAATGGTAACTCAGATTGAAAATCCAAGAGTATCGTTAGGTTCGTTGGGGAGTGTTTCACCTAGGAAGAGCCTAACCATGACCGGAACGGGTTGAGGGTGACTATAAATAATTTTCCTAATTTTTCATGAGTACGTTCAGTAATCGTGCGAGCAGGATTTTATAACTTTTGAACCAGTGATCAGAATTGAAATATGAGGGAAAGATAGTTTTTTGGGTTTTTCGTGAAAGAATAAATATAAATATAAATTTTTGTGACACTTTATTTTTATTTGCAACACCCATGTGGGTGTAGGGAAGTGTGGTCCATAAGAACTAATGCTCCATGTGGATTTTGGGAATTGATACCACCAAACCATAACCTCCCATGAGAGGTTATGATGGTGGGGACCACCCGAACCATAACCTCCCATGTGAGGTAATGGTGTTGGGGACCACCCGGGGCCTAAACCTTCCAACTCGCCACTTAATGTGGGAGAAACCTCTCAACTCCTCATTAATTTGAAGGAGCCTCTTGAGCTTCCTCTACATTAATTATTCCAATGGACCACCATTAGTTTCTCTAATGTAAATTAATTGGTATGACCCACTTTTAAAATTCTATAATAGCATCGTTAAAATTTAAGAAGATTCATAATAAATGAACCATCATAAATTACACATTCCTTACACATATTCCCAACTCTCCTATATATATAGAGCTGGAGAGGAGGTTTTGGGTCAACTTCACCAAGCGACGAAGCGCTCGTAAAGTGACGTGACTCCCAACACATGTAGGATTGTTCTCTCCAATGAAGAACACTCCACTGACAAAGAAAAACTCCTTTGACTTATTCCTCAGAAGCATCTTCTAGAGGCAACTCATGTGGGATGTATTCAATGACCGACCTTCCCTATTAATCGTCATCAACGAACCGATGCATGAGCTCAAAATTGGAGGTGTGTGGTGGACACGATGAGCGACGCCAACTTCGTCTTCTTCTTCATGACTACATCGATGTATCAACATGGGGTAGGTATTTTATTTAAGAATGATATTATGTCCATGTTTATTTCCTTCTAATGAAATGAATGCAGTACAACTTATTATCAAGTTGATCTGCAGATGTTTTTCCTTGCAGGTTTGGAATATATTTTTAATAAAGTATTATGGGAAATGATGTATTAATGATATCTTCCATGTTTGTTCTTTGTTTATGTTCTTGATGAACTGATTTATTCCACCCTAAACGCAGAGGGTGCAGGGAAAACATACATGGCCAAACCCCCCTATGCCGTTCTTCTTTGTGGTGTATATAGAAACATCGATGAAGGCAACGAAGGCAATAGTCACGCCACCCATGGCCTCCATGACCTACGCCGCCCTCACGGCCTTCCGACCGCCAGATGGTTCATGCCCCACGCACTGGTGACGAGAAACCTAGACACGCCACGCGAACAGCGACGCCTTTGAACCTTGGGCATGCTGCCCCCTACAGAACCAGAAGAGACCTCGTGGTGCTCCAGCCCGAATAGGCTCCGTGCTGCCAGGCCAAGCCACCTACGCGGTACCTCCTGGCTGAACCGCCCTTTCGGCCATTGGGCTGGCCCCAGCGGGCCGAGCTGAACTCAACGGGCCAGCCAACCAAATGTGTTGGGCCAGACCCAGTGGGTTAGGTCAGGCGACCCGAACAGGATCGGGCCAGAGTGGGTCAGGCCAGGTCAGACTGGACCGGGTCGTCCCAGACTGGGTTGGGCCGGGTCAGACCGGACCCGGTCCCACTATGACCCATTTGCGATATTTTTGGCCATATCATTGGCATCGCATGTCCATTTGAAGATCCATCAGTGGGACTATAATTCAAGGAGTGTGACTGTCCGTTTGAGTATACCCTAATGATGTTTGGGGTATAGCTGAGATACTGTCAGGTTGGATTGTGCAAGAATCCAACCAGAGCACCTGGACTAGAAGGCTAATAACTCTTAGATCATGCATCCAATTGGCGCATCGTGAGTTGCGTTGATACCCCTATAACGTGGAAGACATTTGGGATACAACTTCGTTGGACTTCGTGGAAGTTATATCATAGAATAGTTGCTTGTGGAGTGGATCATTTTGAGACGAGCGAGAATTTAAGCAGGAACCAAGTAGCTGGATGAGACTAGACGACTGCTGACCGATTGACTCGGAGTGACTCGACTAGCCTAGTGGGGAGCTCCTGGTTGTGTCGGAAGACCCATGGCAGAGGAGCTCATTGTTGTGGTGGAAGACCCATGGTACTCGACAGGAGGCGTACCGTTATATGCTATGAGGGGAGCACATGGTTTTGGAAGTAGAACCACATTGGGGAGCACTACTGTGTGAATCAGGAGACCCATGATACTCAACAAGAGGAGTACCTCAGCAGTCCAAGGTTAGTGAGAAGTGCCTGGTTGTGGATGCAGGCCCACTGTAATCGATAGATGAGGATTTCTACAGTATCTTAAGGTTCAAAATTTTTTACCGCTAGAATAAATCCTTGTTTGAGCTGAGTGAGTAACTTTTGTGTTTTCCTCATGATTTATATGGATTACTCGAGAACATAGGTATATGTATGGGTATATAATTAAGTGGGGTTATCTGTTGATTTCATACATTGTGGTTTTTACATGTTGGATTTCATGAGACCTTGAGGTCTCGGGGTCCCTAATCAGTTTCATTCTACTAACCCTGCACAGGCTATGCTCGCACCTCACTGTGTTAGTTGTAGATGAAGGACAACGCTGATCGAGGATAAGAGTACCAGGACAGAACGGTACCCAAAGGTGCACCATACAGAATGTCGTTACATGGAGGAGACAGATATAATAGGTGTGCGGAGGTGGAAATATATACCTACCCTTCAAGTAGGAACCTGGAGGATGACCCAATAGTTGTTTTTCCTTTTTCCCTAATTTACTTGTTATTTAGTTGTACATGTACTTTCTTGTTGGGCTTGTATTCTGGCCCCTTTTTACATACTGTACTGACTAGTTGGTTATAAAGTTTACTTTTTTTCATATCTTGATGTGTGTGTTTATAGGTTATAAAGGCAATGTCATCCCAATTATAGGGAATGATGCCTTTGGTGCTAGTCGCCAGCCCCTGGCCTGTGGAAGGCAGACATGGGGTAGTCACGTCACGGGCCCCAAGGAGCGGTTCATGACATCAACTACATGATGAACTATTATTAATCATAAATAATTTCATGTATCTTCTCTAATGTTCTTATATTTCATGCATCATATATTTTCTTGCACCGCCAAAGGTATGAAATTTATTTTTATGAACTAAATTGACATTTATTGTTCTTATTCATGAAAGTGTTATGAGAAAATTTTATTTTTCACATAGTGGAGTGGTTAGTCATCATTTTGTTTTTATTAGCTATTAATATTATATACTAAAAATATATATTATAGATACAAGTATTTCTACAATGGCCCTCATTCAAAGGTGATCAAATTTTATTGTCATGTTTCAATGCCTCTCCATTAAAATTCATGATGCATTTGACCAAATTTTAATTACAAGAATAACAAAAATTGATACATAAAAATTATTATTTTAAATATACATATATTTTTTGAATATAATCCTTCATGTTGTTTGTATGAAGCAGAAAATGGAGGTTTCCCTTCTTATGTGATCTTCGATTAGTCCACCATTATGAAACAACCATGTGTATAAATCCATGAATAGTATCACACATTATCAAGATATGTTGTATTTGATAAGAACAATAAAGACATTTTTATCTTTTTTGTACCACGTTATTAAAATAAATTCATGCATGTAATATGAAGATTACATGAAAGTATTCAAGTCAACAGCCTTGAATTTTTTGTCTTGGATTAATCATTATAGATGGCCTTTAGCTACCCTAAGCATGATAGGTTCTTAATGTCACATGAAAAAATCATGTGGAGCTACACATGATACCCTAATTAGGAAGATAATGGGTAAGAATAATAATGATCAACAGATCCTCACTAGTCATTTGAGATATATTATTTATGTATGTTACTAAATTAGGTTTATCTTTATTCCCCATCACACATTAGATAATGCATTGTTTGGGACACATATTCTGTCTATTTATATTTTTGATTGCATGATCTACAAATGTTGTTTGGCACTAGAAATACCACTAAAACACACCCTCCCTGGGTAAACTATCACTTATGTTGTCTAATTTTACAGGAAACAGACATAATGAACACATTTATCTTCCTATGCACATTTAAAGATGGTGTGATGGTCACCCACTCACACCTTCCACACATGGTTTCTAGGTCGACCTTTTACCATGATATTCACCCTTAAGAACAACATGTGTTTTAACGGATCCTTGCATTCAAATGATTTATATTTTTTTGTTAATTAACGCTCATAAATATAATTATTATGATTTATAATATTTATAGGACTTCTTATATATATCATAACATAAAAATTCCAATGTATTCATATTTGATTATGGATTTAAATATTTTTCATGAAATGATATATATTTTTCTTATCTCCAACTAATCATCAATATATGTAATATTTATTTTAAATTATATATAGAATATTTACCTATAATTATTATTATTTTGAATATAATCTCTAACACATTATAACATGTTCTTGAACCAATAATGAAGATTTCATCAATCACAGTACTAACATAGAGTATTGTTCTTTGATAAAATATAAATCCATTAATTTATTCGATAAATGTTTTCCATGAATCATCAACTCATGTCAAAATATTATATATGATCTACATGTATTGAACACTAATCTTAATCCAACATTATTGGGACGAAAAATTAATTTGTAATTGGTTATTATTTTATAAATTTATATTAGCATCCTACGATTCATCGATAATAACACATTGAGAAAAAAAATATAACCTAAACACAAATTTAGATAATAAATATTTATATTTGAAAAATATTTCTATTCTAATATAGAAAATTATTTTTTTATATATTTGTGTGTTGTTTTAAAATTTTAATATATTATATTATTTGGTTCGCATTTCTCCATTGAATTTTCACTTTCTTCTCTATGGATTATTTATAATAAATGTAAATTACTTAATATTGGATGGTATAATTTCATTCATAAGTAATATTCCATAAATTATTCCATTGTATGTTCACTTGGGATAACCCTATTTAGAAACCATAACTATATTAGTTAGTGATAAATTTGGTCCATTCTAAAATAAAAATATTTTACAAACTGATATATTAACAAATGAATTTTTTCATCAGATACATTGTTACAGTTTATAGTTTGATTGTAATGAGTTTATACCCATTGATAAAATTCAAGTGGTACATGTCTGATAAAACATGAGGAGAAAATAATCCCTTGAAAAATGAAACATGAAATACATTTACTTATCTCAATAAACAGATAAATAACATTCAATTATACATTAAATATAGTATTTATGATATTTTTCCTTAAACAATTGCAAATTTCTTTTATAAAGGCCTTTGATTCATTAATTATATCCCCATTAAGATCAAAGATAATATCATTTTAGTGAATAAGGATACATGTGTTTTATATTATACCAAATCAATGAAATATTTAACAATTACCATTAAATATATAAATATTATGGAAAATTTAATGAACTATGAATATTTTACACAAATATTATAATTATACTATTTGGAAATAATGAAAAATATTTCTCATAGTGAATTGTTTATCATAATTCTCTATAAAAATTTTAAATTAAAAAAATAAAAATTATTTTTTTAATTTATATGTACTGTTTATTTATGTATTATTTTTAATAACCAATAAATTATTAATTTTTTTATACTTTTTGTTATAAAAATTTATATTTATAATTATTATGTACCATTTAGATAATTAAATTTTATAATTATTATCAATTCACTATGTATTTAAATAAATTTATTAACTAAATAAAATATTTTACATATGATATTTAATAAGTTCACTAACAATAAGTAATAAATTATGTAAAATATATATATATATATACAAATACACATACTTATAAATATTAATAACTCATCATATATTTTTCAAAAAATATATCAAAAATATATAAAAAAATGGTTCATTTATAAAATAAAAAATGAAAAATCTAAAATTTAAAATATTAAAATGAGAAATATAATTATATAAATTAATATGTATGTTACATATCTAAAAATTATTAAAAAAAATTATGATATAAAATATAAAATTTTTATAATTTTTATTATAATTTTATAATTATTATGAGTGGTTATACTATATAGACTATGAAACCTCAATCTTCTACCACCCGCAAAAAATTTATAAAGTCATCATTGGTATATATATTTTTATATATTATTTAAGGAATTGATTGGATAATTTAAGAAAGATCGTGTGATAGATATAATAATGTTATAATCATTGTCACATTCAAAAACTTATATCATTAATCGAATTGAATCTTCCTCATGCCAAAATTTATGTTAGAACATGGTTTTATATGAAGTTATTATTTATCTCATTATTATATTACATTATGAAATATTTCTGGGTTGTTATTTTTGTTTTTTCCATTATAGTGGAAGGGTAATTGTTTTGTCCTTAATATGGATTCTAGAAGGTGTTTGTTGTTTTTTTGGAGTGTGTAAGATATTCTATATAAGAGAATAGATATTAGTTCTTCATTGGATAGCTTGTGAGTGACACTAGAAATCTAGTCGATGGATTGGGGTAGGAATTTACTAAGTAATGTAAACCGACCAAACAATGAAGTCTTCTGGCCAAATGATAGATGACTTAATGATGTCGGTTCCAATAGGAATCCAACTATCTAACCAGTAGAAGAACACCATATATTTGTTGGGAGTTACAGAATATTGGTAATTCTATAATGTGAAACTACTAAATGGGAAAAAGTGATAGTTGATGGATGTAATTATCCAAAAATAATCATGTGGGTTTTGGAAATCTGGGTTGAGTAGAGGATCATTTTAACACCCCGAGATTTTATGAAAAGTATTATTTTTAATTTCATTTATTTCTTCTGTTGTATGATACACCAAAAGGATCTTTCACTACATTCATCCCAAACTTGGCTTGTATTACACACAATCACGACCTTCCACGATAGCGTGTGTAGTACGCAATACCGAGTTTCACTAAACAACGATATGTTATATAAACTAGTCCTTATGAATATTTATACCCACTTTTTTAAATTTTATAAATTTTATCTTTCTGAATGTATATCATTTTTGGACTAGGAATATTGAAATTAGATTTGGGTGGTGGTTTGGTATTTTTCTGAAAACATTCAATTTTTGATGAATAGTGAAAAACACTGGGTTATTATTTAAAAACTGAAAATTTTATTTAAATAATTATTAATTTTTTTTAAATTTATTTTAGGTAAAAATTGATACATAATACCTATATAAGTTCAATTTTATTCATTTGAGTCATTTTATAAAAATTTCAGATATATAATAATTTTATAGAACTTTTTACCGTTTTTACCCACCTCTTAGGAGAATTTGAAAATTTACATAAAACATAATTTTACCACTTTTGTGACTAGAATTTCAAAAATAAAAGAGACATGGTTAATATCAACGAATAAAATTTGGTTCAATAATATAAAAATAATATTTGGTTAATTCTAACTTTTTACTTTTATTTACCACGATTAAAAGTAAATAGGGTAATTAAGGGTAAAAATGATATTATTATTACCCTAAAACATGTCCTAATTCTATTGGATAAGTGAAATTTGACCTAAAACAACCTTAGTAATTAAATATTAACCTTTATCCCCACTTAGATTAAATTAGGACATTTTTTATTAATTTATTTAAAGAAGAGTTAAAATAGTTAAAATCAATGTTTAATAACTAAAAAAAATTTAATATAGGGTTTTACATAAGATATATTCGACTATAAATTTTCATTACAAAGATAAAAATATTTCTTACATAATGGTTGTTTATTTATTATTTTTAGACATTAAATAATTTAATTTATTTATGACACAATGATGATGCAGTAATTACCTTATTAATGAAATATTAACATAATTGATGCTATAAAAAACCAAATAAATGTAATTTGAAAATTTTTATGAATTCCACTAATTTAATAGGTTACTATGACATTTTAGTATTGATTAAATTAACTATTTACGTAATAATCATGTAATTATGATTTTCACAAAAATCAATTACCAAATGTTGTCAAAATTGATATAATATAGTTTTTTAAAATAAATATTATATTATTAATTGTTATTCTATTCCTAAAAATCTAATGCTTGGACAAATGACGTATATAAGGATATATATATTAATAATTAACCACTTGGGGTTCCTTTGACTTGTTATTGTATGTTTATTTACCATATAGTGTAAAACAAACAAGAAGACACGGTAAAAGTTAAATTATTTAACTTAGAGTTAAATCTAAATGGTATGGAAGAAATAGACACCTAAACATTCCTAAAACAATTTGGTTGATATTATTTGGACCCATTGTAACTTTATCTTCTAAATAAATCAATTTGGAGGTATTATATACATAATATGACTTTATTATAAAATAATATTTTAAGTTTTTCCAGAGGTTCCCCTCTCCTCCCTTATAAAAAGGGCACCCCTTCCCTCTTCTCTTCACACCATTTTAAGTCGTGAAGCTCGGCCAACCCCTGACTATTTCTCTTCTAATATCCCCTAGAAACATAATATAGTTTCTGGTCTTCTTCAAAGACCAATTTTAGTGCCCTAAGAAGAGTTTTCAAAGAGGCCTATCAAAGAAGAGGTAATATCTCTTACCGATTCATTCAAATTTATTTCTTCTTCTACTTCCTCTTCATTAGTTGTTTCATTATGAAGTAATAACATCAGTATCACTCATATACCGATATGTTATTATAAATATGAAACAAACATATTTCACCTTCTATACATCCTATAGAAAATGAAATCACCGAGTGTGCGTATGTACGAAATACCGTCTCCACACCGTGGTGTAATTATTTTTTCCACCATATCCTTACATGGATGTGTATAATGGTGTAAAGAATAAGTATATATAGTAATTATAAATTCATACTGATTCTGAGATATTATATCATCCACTATAATTCTATTCAATAATTATGGGAATGATATCATCGCTCGTGCGTATGTACGGACTACAGTCTCCACAAACGTGATTAGATTCATTTTACATGATTAAATATTCAAGTATGATTATTAAGTATATATATAACAAATAATCATGAAATATATTACATAATAATGACACTGGATTTACGTACATATGTGTTTCATTTACTTAATTCCATTCAATTCAATAAGGAAATGAAAACAGCATTCATGCGTACATACGACCAACAGTCTCCATAAACATTGCATTTCATTCCATTTATTGATCTATCATACATATTTATAAACAAAATATATATTATAAATAAATCATGTTTTAAATTTTGGAATTAATTAAATCAAGATATATCAAGAACAAAAAATCGACACACGTACGATAAATGAATCGATTTTACCAAAAACGTTTCTTCAACATGGATCTTATAAAAAATGGGTAATATAAAGTCATAAGTGAACAATATATGATATAATAACAATGAATATGATTTTTTAATAAGTCAATGACATTATATAAATCGTTATACAAGAGGTACGGATGCGTACGAATCATATCGGACCTAACGTATGGGATAAATTTGTAATCTCATTTTTATCCGAGATTGCTTATACGTAAGTATTTAATGGGGTTATATTTTTCATCCATGTCAAACAAATGTTTTTCATAAATTGTTTAATATTATTCCGTGTATGTTTAAAGTCATGTTTACCCTTTTTTGACTTTTAATTTGTCTTATGGATGGAATATTTATTTTGTTTACCATACATGGTACTTTTGGACTTTACTGTTAAAAGTACAAGGAGAAGGTTTTTTAACTTATACAACATGAATATATTTTAACGGTTTTATAACGCCTTATTTTCATGACACATACTCTACAGGATATCAGGAATATTTTCAATAAAATACTTTTCTTTTAAAATTGCATGGTATTTTCTGAAAAGAAAACGATTTTGAAGAAGAAAGGATATTGTCCTCAAGAATTCATTTCAAATGTTTTGTCAAAAATATTTTCCATCTAAGGTGATGTTATTTAATATGTTTATGTTTCAATTATAATGTATCTATGATTTACATGGTTTCCACTTTTCTAATGATTAAATGATATCCATTTTTTGTATGGATTATGTTATTATGGGATGTTGTTTATGAATCCCATTTTATACTTTGGATAATGATGAATGATTTAAGTTCATGTTGTGGGATAATCAAAATGATTTAATTATGAGATGGGTGGGACCTATATCTCTCTCCTATTCATTGGGTAAAGATTTATATCTCATGAGATAGAAATTGCTAGAACGGTAAGTAAAGCTGGTTCAGTAATATAGGACTGGAATGAGGAGTGAACGCGGTTCAGTAATGGACATTGTCCACTAAAATGGTATTGGAAGCAATTCCTTGGATACTATGGAAATAATATCAAGTGATTAATGGTTTTCCTTAATTACATGTTTTATTCCCAGGATATTTTATCAGGATTGATGTTCCATTATGATATATGCCTTACATACTTCCAAGATTTACGTCTTTACTCAATATTTTGATGTTTAGATTTTATGTTCATGTTTTTGCATTCAAATGTGTATGGATTGTTTTTTGATCTCTATGTTTACCCTCACTGAGATTTTGAGCTCACCCTTTTTATGTTTTCTTTTCCCTAGGATATAAGGAAAGGTTTTTGGTAATTAAACAAAAGGGGAAGATTTTTTTTATGAGATGTTGAAAATATTCCACCATGAATAGAAGATTATGTTACAAGTTTCCAAAGACACTAAACTATTATGGGCCTTCAGCGTCTGTTTTTGTTATGTATTAAGTATTCCTAAAAAGTAATGTAGTGTCCATGTACATCAAGATTCGGGTCTTTGCAGTTGGTATTAGAGGAAAGGTTTAGTTAACCTAGGGAAACAAGGATGTGAAATCTTTTGTGAGATCCCTAGAGATATTTTTAATGTATGTCTAGGGATGTCCATAAGGTTACATATAAGTATAGGTTATAGTCCTAGAATTTCCATAAAAATCATAGAATTAACCCTAAGATGTTATATATTTAAGGTACTCCCCCTTTATTATGTTTTTTCCCTAACATGATTTTTTCCTATCATACTATTCCTTTCGGGTTTTAGACGATGGTTGGAACCCGAGGGAACAATATTGGTCAATGTAATGGACAATGTAATGATTTTCCTCCTGAGCAATCAAATGTGATGGGAGATGGAGTGAAAAATCTTATTTCTATACTTACACAAGCTATTAATAATTTTGGATTTCTAAATGATCATAGAAGGGGACAATATTCTATTGAGTCCTTCATGAGAAAATGTCCACCGTCTTTCAATGGGTCTTCTGATCCACTTTTTGCTGAACAATGGATCAGTTCCATTGAAAAGATAATTTCCATACTTCGCTGTTTGAAACATGATAAATTCATTCTAGATGTTTACCGTGTAGAAGGTGAAGCAGACCAGTGGTAGACTTTAATTAAGAATACAAGGCCCCAAGATGAAATTGAGTCCATGGAATGGGATGTGTTCAAGAACTTGTTTTCAGTAAGTACTTCCCTCGTATTCTTCGAAAATAGATGGAAAAGGATTTCTGTGTGCTAAAGCATATGGATGATAAATCTGTTGGTATATACGAAGAAAATTTTACAAGACATGCGAGGTATGCATCTGGTTTTATCATCAAACCTGAAAGTAAAGTTGATATATTTTTCAGTGTCTTAAAACCAAGTCTTTGAGGGGAATTAGCTATAGGAGACTTAAGTAGCTATGATGAAATTGGGCGTTGTGCTATCAAGGTAGAACTAGAAGTTGGTGTAACATATTCTTCTCATGGTTTTGACAAGAAACAAAAGATGGAGTTCAAGGAAAAACCTCAGAATAATGGTGAAAAGAAGGTGAATGTTTATTTATGCTCATAGTGTGGAAAGAAGCATGGTGGAGACTATCTAAAAGGTACTAGAAAATGATTCAAGTGTGGAAAAGAAGGTAATAAAGTAGCTGAGTTTTGAAATTATTGGAAAAAGTATTATAATGACATGAATAGAGAAATGACTATAGAGAACGCTCTACCAACACCTCAATGCATCCCGTGCAAGGAAATGGGGAATTATGATAACCAATGCCCGAATCCAAGGGTTAATGATGATTGACGTGATAATCCTTTTAAGGCAACGGTCAAAGGGAAGAACATGAGATCACCATTGGCGATGTTGAGTAGGACAATGATGTAGGGGAATTATTATGTGTTTATGTAACGAGATTTTAAAATAATGTTGTGGAATCTAATTTTTATTACTGTGGAATATTGAAATATCTATTTATTGGTTTATGATGGTTTTCAATAATTATATGGTACTGGTAACCCTGAAAAGTAATTCAAATAATTTGAAAAGCACAAGATATGATAAGTAGAAAATTAAATATTATTCATGATCTCATGACAAATATTATGACTAAGTGATACTATGGTTTGAGTATATCGATTTTTTTGGGATTTTTTTATGTGGAAAGAGTTAACTTTTCCCAAAATTCATGTTTTCTATAAGGTTCAATGGGTATTCATTTTTTATGAGAATACATGATTAAGGTATTGACTTGTTTTTAATTTGACCAAAAAGATATATCGTATGATATATAGGGGATAAATGATGGTATTTACTTGCTACGAAGATGACATTTCTAGTAATTGTTTTCTTTATACTATGAGCCTGGCAGAATTATTTTGGATAAGACTATAGATTGGAATGGATTATGTTGGACATAAGTTAGTATTGTTTAATTCTATAACATTTTTCGATATTATTGAATGAATATTATTATAATGTAGTTTTAGAAAAAGGACAATCCCTAGGACGAGCATCAGCTCGTCGCGTCGGAGAAGGATGTGGGAATCAAACCCACAACCAAAGTGTGACAAGCCATTATCACCTACCATTGGCCTACAAGAAGTACATGGTTAGTAGAAAATAGTATTATTAAGTGGTATGATAAATGAATTATAAGTCTATTTTTGGAATAATATATGATTAACCTCACCATAGACGGACTTCTATATATTTGATAACATTTGCTATCCTTTTGTATGAAACATATGGAATGACCCATCATTCTATCACATGATTTTCTAACACCTCACGAATGAAAATTTCAAATACATTTCTTTAAGACATGAAGTGGAAATTGTTCAAGGGACAAACAATGGTGAGATTATACTAAAATAAAGTAAGAATTTATTCTAATTCAAATTCTTCATCTTTAGGGAAATGGTCTTGAAAACCAAAAATGTTGTCCTAGTGATCTTATATCCAATGAATCAGATGGTACATTAGATCATAACAAATTTATGGCTTTGTGATTGTTGGCTTTTTCATTTCCATGTTCTCTACCACTCTCCATTAGAACATGAGGGTTAGATTTCTCTTCCATATCCATATTTCCACCTATGTTCTCCTATGTGGAAAACCACTGATTAGTTAATTTGGGTAACTTTTACGTTTTATAATTTATTTTTTAAAGATAAGTTTTGGTATTCCTTTTTACGATGTGGTATTCTCTTAATGAAACTTTCGAGTTGTATACCATTTATAACCCCGACGAATTTGGAGGGAGAAATTCATTTTAAGGGGGTAGAATGTGACACCCCGAGATTTTATGAAAAATATTCTTTTTAATTTCATTGATGTCTTGTGTTTTATGCTACACCAAAAATATCTTTCACTACATGCATCCCAATCTTGGCTTGCATTACACGCAATCACGACCTTCCATGATAGCGTGTATTGTACGCAATACCGAGTTTCACTAAACAACGATACGTTATATAAACCAGCAATTATGAATAGTAATACCAACTTTTCGAAATTTTGTAAATTTTATCATTATAAATGGGATTAATTTTTGGATTTGAAATATCTAAATTACCCTAGGGTGGATTTTTGGTATTTTTCTGAAAACTTTCAATTTTTGATAAATAGTGAAAACACTGGGTTACTATTTAAAAACCGAATTTTTATTTAAATAATTATTTATTTTAATTAAATTTATTTTTGGTAAAAATTGATACATAATACCTATATAAGTTCAATTTAATTCAATTGTGTCATTTTATAATAATTTCGGATATATAATAATTTTGTACAACTTTTCTCCATCTTTTACCCACCTCCTAAGATAATTTGAAAATTTACATAAAACATAATTTTACCACTTTTGTGATTGGAATTTAGAAAATCCAAGAGAAATGATTAAAATTAAGGCATAAAATTTGGTTCAATAAGATAAAAATTATCTTTGGCAAATAGTAACTTTTTACTTTTATTAACCACGGTTAAAAGTAAATAGGGTAATTAAGGGTAAAAATGATATTATTATTACCGTAACACATTTCCTAATTCTATTTGATAAGATTAATTCAACCAAAAAAACCTTAGGAATAAAATATTACCCTTTACGTCCACTAGTATTAGATTACGGAATTTATTATTTTTTTATTTAAAGAAGAGATAAAATAGTTAAAATCAATGTTTAATAACTAAAACATTTTTAATATAAGGTTATAAATAAGTTAAATTAGACTATAAATATTCATTATAAATATATATATATTTCCTACATAATTGTATTTTATTTATATTTTTTAGACATTAAATAATTTAATTTATTTATGACACAATGATGATGCAATAATTACCTTATTAATGAAATATTTAAATAATTAATGTTATAAGTACCCATATAAATGTAATTTGAGACTTTTTTTGAATTTCACTATTTTTATAGGTTACGATGACATGTTATTATTGACTCAATTAACATTGTTCGAACTAATCATGTTGTTATGATTTTCACAAAAATCAATTACCAAATAGTGTCAAAATTGACGTAAAACAGTTTTTAAAACAAATATTATAGTATTAATTGTTATTCTATTCCTAAAAATATAAGGTTCAGAAAAATGAATTATATAAGGTTATATATATTAATAATGAACCAATTGGGGTGTGTTTGTCTTGTTATAGTAAGTTAATTAACCATATATGTAAAAAAACAAGAAGACACGGTAAAAGATAAATTATTTAACTTAGAGTTAAATCTAAATGATAAGTTTAAAATAGGAACCTAAACTTGTCTAAAACTAATTGGTTGAGATGATTTCTACCCATCCCAGCTTTAGCTTCGAAATATATCAATTTGGAGCTAATATAATCCGAATATAACTTTATTATAGAATAATATTTTATGTAATTCCAAGGTTGCCCCTCTCCTCCCTTATAAAAAGGGAACCCCTTACCTCTTCTCTTCAGACCCTTTTGAGCATTGATTCTCTGCAAAAACCTTCCAATTTCCCTTCTCATATTCCCTAGAAACATAATAGAGTTTCTTGAATTCTTAAAAGTCCAATTTTAGATCCCTAAGAGGATGTTTCAAAGAGGCGTGTCGAAGAAGAGTTAATATCAATTACCGATTCTTTCAAATTTATTTATTTTTCTACTTCCTATTCATTAGTTGTTTCATTATGAAGTAATAACATCTGTATCACTCATATACTGATATGTTATTATAAATACGAAACAAACATATTTCACCTTCTATCCATCCTACGGAAAATGAAATCACCGCATGTGCGTACTTACAGAATTCCGTCTCCACACCGTTGTGTAATTAGTTTTTCCAACATCACATTACTTTGATGGGTATAATGGTGTAAAGAATAACTATATATGGTTATTATGAAATCATACTGATTCTGATATATTATATCATCCTCTCTAATTCAATTCAATAATTATGGAAATGATATGATTTCTTGTGCGTACGTATGGACTACAGTCTCCACAAACGCGATGAGATTCATTTTCCATGATTAACCATTAAAGTGTGATTATAAAGAATATATATATAATAAATAATCATGATAGATATTACATAACAATGATACTGTATTTAAGTACATATATGTTTCATTTACTTAATTCCATTCAATTCAATAAAAAAATGAAAACAACGTTAATGCGCACGTACGGACTACCGTCTCCATGAACGGCGTATTTCATTCCATTTATTGATCTATCACATATATATATATACTGAATATATATTATATATAAATAATGATTTACATTCTATAATTAAGAAAATCAGGATATATCAAGAACAAAAAATCTAAACACGTACGATAAATGAAATGATTTTACCCAAAATGATGCTTTAACATGAAACTTACAAAAGAACGAGTAATATAATGTCATAAGTGAACCATATATGATATCATAACAATTAATATGATTCGTTAATAAGTCAATGAAATTATTTAAATCATTATACAGGAGGTTCAGATACGTTCGAATAATGTCAGACATAAGGTAAGGGATAATTTTGTAATCTCATTTTTATCCGAGATTGATTATACATAAGTTTTTACTGGGGTTATATTTTTCATCCATGTCCATAAAATGTTTCTCATAAAGTGTTTAATATTCTTCCATGTATGTTTAAAGTCATGTTTACCCTTTTTTGACTTTTAATTTGTGTTATGGATGGAATCTTTCTTTTGTTTACCATATGTGGTATGTTTTGACTTTTTTGTTAAAAGTACAAGGAGAATGTTTTTTTAACTTATACGAAATGAATACATTTTAATGTTTTTATAATGCATTATTTTCATGAAGATTACTCTACAATATCTCCTGACTATTTTCAAAAAAAAATATTTTTCTTTTAAAATTGCATGGTATTTTGTGAAACGAAAATGATTTTGAAGATGAAAATATATTTTTATCAAGAATTCATTTCAAATGTTTTGTCAAAACTATTTTCCATCTAAGGTGAAGTTATTTAGTATGTTTATGTTTCATGTATAATGTCTCTATGATTTATATGTTTTTAGTTTTCTTATGATGAAATGATATCCATTTTTTATGGATTATGTTATGATGGGATGAAGTATATGAAACCCATTTTATATTTTGGGTAATGATGAATGATTTATGTTAATGTTGTGGAACGAGAAATAATGATTTAATTATGAGATGGGTGGGACATATATCTCTCTCCAATTAATTGTGTAACGATTTATATCTAATGATATAGACATGGCTGGAATGATATGTTAATCCAGTTCATTTATACCGGACTAGAACGAGGAGTGAACTCGGTTCAGTAATGGACATTGTCCATTAAGATGGTCTTTGAAGCATTACATTGTCTACAATGGAAATCATAACATGTTCTTAATGGGTTTTCCCAATTACATGTTTTCTTCCCAGGCTATTTTATCAAGATTGATGTTCCATTATGATATATGCCTTATGTACTTCCAAGATTTATGTCTTTTCTCAAAATTTGGATGTTTAGATTTTATGATCAAGTTTTTTCATTCAAATGTGTATGGATTATTTTGTGTTCTCTATGTTTAACCTTACTGAGCATTTGAGCTAACCCTTTATATGTTTTCTTTTCCCCAAGATATAAAGAACTATTTTTGGTAAAAAAAACAATAGTTTAAGATCTTTATTAGAGATGTTAAAGATCTTTCACCATGATTAGAAGATTATTTTCAATGTTTCTAATGACACTAAACTAATACAGTCCTTTGGTGTCTGTTTTTGTTATGTATTAAGTATTCCTCAAAAGTAATATAATTTCCAAGTACGTCATTTTGGGTCTCTACAATCATTGTTCAAAAATAACATTAAAAAAACCTAACATCCATTATGATAAGGAATGATGAAAAATCAATGAGACAAACTATATGATTGAAAAAAATAATTCCCTACATAAAGACTATATATCTATATAGGGTCAATTTTCCCACTTATATACAGGAAGGATCTTAAAAACTAATGAAATTGTATCCTGCGTAATAATTTACACAAGTATATCACCAATAAGTTTCACAATAAGGTCATTAACTAAAAAATATTTCACGAAAAATTATGAGATAAAATTATGTGGGAATATTTAAAAATAGAATTATTACTAAATTTAGTTATGATAAATGACACCCATGTAAATGAGTACGTATATTTATCACCTCTCCATGTTTTTAATGACATCCTTAATGATAAAAGTTTTAAGATGGATTGGAGGATTGATATTAAACCAATTATCATTACACTAGGAGTTCTTACCAATTATGTGGTTGTGTTAGATTTTTTACCTTTTATGTGTAAATATATTGGAAATTATGTTTATGTAGATCCTTGGTTTTAACATGACTTGTCTAATGTTTTTATCCTTATTAGAAATGAAAATAATTGTGTTTTTAGATTACTTATAGAAAATTTTCATTGCCTACCTTGGGATATAATTAAATAGGTTGGTATGATCCTCGGGGTCTACTAACTCTCCAAATCAATAAACTAAATAAATAAGTAGATTTTAAATTCTTTTGAAAATAAATTCACCTTAGGAGATTTTCTGGAAGAATATTCCAAGGAAACAATGATGTATCCAATATTAAAAAAGTGTATTGTTTTCATTTTTATTAATCAATACTGTAATATATCACTATAAAGACAAATAAGATACCTAGGTAGTGAATAATTATATGTGAATAACTGATATTAGACCTATTTTTCTAGTATAGTGCTCATCGTATGAATTTCAATAAGGACTATCTAGTTTTATGGAAAGATGTTCATTTCCACCGTTATGGTTATTGAATTTATTGATTCGGGAAAAAATCACACTTATATATTATCACAGTTTATTACAACATTTTTCTTAAATTTCATGTTGATTTTATTTATTATGCTTGTTTCCATGAATTTTTTTACAAAGTGTGTAACAATTCTTTAAATTTCTGTCATTTCAGGTGATGATAATTTACTTCAATGATGTGGGGGTATTTTTAGTTATTTATATTGATATCATCATCCATGTCATTGGAATTGATTGGATTAATAATATTATGTTAGAAGTTATCTGTTAAAATCATTAATATTAGTTTCTATATACTAATTATTTTACTCATGTGTGTTCTGATTAGTGGGATTTTATTTCAAATAGATATTGTATTGTTGTCCCTTATGAGGGAATGATGCCATACTAATTATTAGAGATGTATATTTAAATTATTGGGCCTCATATAAGTATTATACATAGTATAGTGGTGATTTTTTATTATGAGGTCATTCCATATGTTTTTTCTTTGTTACTACCAAAGAGAGAGGTTAAATTCACAATTGATTGTCATCTAGAGATCATTCTCATTTCTATACTTTTTTTATCATACCGAAGTATAAGAGTTAATGATGTTTAAATATTACCATATGGATATTGATTTTGAGGTATTTATTCCTCATATATTGTCACCTTGGTCATTTCCTATTCTATTTTATTTCAATGGACAAATAAGACTCATAATTTTTTTCATAAACAAAATATTAACTACATGATATCTACAAAAAAATAAACCTTTCCAATAACTGGTAGTATCTCTGATCGACTCAAAAGATATAGATGGATTTCTATATATGTAATGTAATTAATGTAACATAATTTTTGAGTCCTAGAAGAGGATATAAATAATAAAACTTTTAAAATCCTATATAAGATCATCTCATTCCAATTTCTTCCATTCATTTTAACTAATTAAAATAAAATGTTTATGGAATTTATGATCTATATTAATCATTAGTTTTCCCATGAAATCTAGGATTTTATTTATTATGTTATCTATTTATAAAATAAGATAGATTAGAAACACATGGATCATTTGGATACCAACCTCATTACACTGAAAGAATATCCATTTCCTGATAATAATTCAGAATGTGAATTTATCATCCAAGAAGTTATGTGTTGGGGAAACATTATATCCAAGAAGCTCATCATTGTTGATCCAAGCCTGATGATGTTTTTAATTTCATGTGAGAAATTTATAATGATATTTGATATGCAATTATTTTATAGCATAAAAAGTAATTATAATATGATTGTTCTAGATAAAACAAATATTACATATATAATGATATAATTTACTTGTAGGGATGTGAATATTGGGAGAAATTATAAATATAGAACATTATTCAAGGAAATCATGGTAAGGTTGAAATAATATTTTGTTATTATTCATAAGGAACATGGTGAAGGATTCTTTTGTGATGGATTGAGAATAGGATTGGGATGTTTCATGATACTAGAAAAATATGTAGTGGCCTAATAATCATAACAAGTCCATCTTCATGATAAGGACAATCATAATCATTAAAATTTGTTGGTAGGTGGGAAGAACCCCCCCCCCAAAAGGAATCAATATCTATTTGGGGGAATCATTTATTTAATAATTATATCATAATGTATGGAATTATATTTTTACTCAATGGGATATAAACATGCGATATTGATATTGGGTTTAATACCTTTAGAAATTATATATTAAATATTTCTAATATAGCAATAATGCAGAATATGGATGTTGGAGACTTAATCATGAATTTAACAACTCATTACATGAATGAACCAATGGGGGTGGATTTTAATGATTCTATATGTTTATATGTGCTTCATTTTGTTATAGTACCATTGGATTGTTTTCATAGATACATTGATGGTTAAATCATTATTTGATGCTCACATTCATATATTTCAAATAATAGAAGAGTATTGTTAGTTTTATAGTTGAATCCTTATTATTGGGAGTATATATTCATGTTTCCCTTAGTCAATCATATGTTATTTGTAGTTTCAAGGGATGTTTTCAATATGATATATTGAAATCGTTTTTTTTAATAGTGGAAACTGATATTATTAGACCACTCACCCTCAATCTTCCATGATATATCAAGAGACGAGAAATTGGTATTTATGGTGGTCGATGAGAAGGCTGATTGCATACATCATGTAAATAAACTACATATTTCAATGATTATGGTAGTCCTCAAAATAGATGTTTTTTTAGAATAACAATTTTTGTTATGGAATTGGGTGAGATATCTATGGACATCATTTTCTTTTATTTGCAGATTCTTATTAGGAATGATTAGATTTTCCAGATAAATGAATGGATTAAAAATTATATAATTTATTCAAAATTATGTAGATATAAAAGGTGGTTGGCCTTAATATATTCTACTTCTGAGAGATTATGATTAGTTTTTATGTCAATCATTAGTTGTTTCAGATTGGTACACATGGTTTACATAATGCTATTGGAAAGTGTCTTATGAGGAAATAGACACACAATTGTTGTTATTCATGTAATACCACATCTATAGTTATTTTTAAACTGAGTGATCTCTTTATATTATAGACTTTATGATTCATTATTGTTTATTTGGATTTCAAGGTTCATGGGAAATAAATTTTCCATTGTTCCAATTTATAAAAAACATTTGTTATCAGAGTATTTTAAAAAAAATTCTTTTAATAGTTGTAATTGAATTTCATTATGGATATAACTTTATTTGGGTGATTTTTTAATGTCCATTAGATATTGTTCTATTCCTTTTCCAATAAATGTTGTATAATATACAATTTTTACAAATAATGTATGAAATTAATCAATACATTCTAAAATCTTTTATAGGCAACTAGTGATTCCCAAAGGACTTTGTGGTTTGGGATAAATTATTACTCAATGTTCACTACACATGGGAGTTTTTTGGGTTGGTAACAAGGGTAGGATAGAATAGTTATTTAGTGATAATTTTTTTATAGATCATCTTAGAGTGGGATAATATCAGAAATATTTTCAATCAGATAAAACCATGATCCAAAGTGTTTTTAATTATTCCCAGTATAAGAGGTATCATCTAAAACCATCATATGTGATATAATGGTAATATAGTGATCATGATCCTAAATCTATTTTTGTTGAACAAGTATTTCTAATTATTATTTAATAAAATAAGATATTTCCTGATAAAATAGTTATAATAGTTCATCTAATGTTGTAGTGATGTAATAAATTACATGAGATATGAGAGTGGTAATTGTTTAAGTGGATTTAGTGGAAAAATATTCATATGAGTTAATATTCCTATATAATTTATAATGGAAGAAAAATTTTATGGAGGGATAATTGTACCACCATAACTCATTATTTTAGGTATAACATTAGTTTTTATTGGAATTCTTATCTATAACCTAGATATTTGGTTTTAAATGTTGAAACCCATTTGTTACATAATTTGTTCAAGGGGGTGTCATGGAGCGAACCATATAGGGGTCCATTTCAGTGTGGCAATGAGAAAAATCAATACCAATTAGCATTCCTATGAGAAGTAGTGTGAGGAAAAGAAATGAAATGGGCGGTGTCATCCAGGGGACTTTGATGTTACATCGTGCGAGCCTAAAAGGTCGAACGGGAAAACAGTGCAAGATGAGGATGCCTGGGGTGTGAGAGACACCCGCGAGTGGCATCCATATGAAGAGCTTCGGGAGCTCGTGCCTGGGGGCACCATTGGAGCACTGAGATGAGAGGTCCTGGGGGGATTGTTTGAAACCATTAAGGTTTGCGTGGAATAAATAGACCTGCGCGAAAAACACCGGGCTGGCGTGAAATCAGTGATGCTTGTGCGTGATTGGAGATGAGTTTTTGTTCAGAACTGATTGGATTGTGCCAAGGAAGAACTAATGGCAGGAAATTAGGAGAGTTTGCGCAGAATGACCAGGGTGCGTGCAATTTCAGGGATTGCATGCAATTGTTAGGGGCTGCGCGCAATGGAAGGGGTTGTGCGCAATTGGCCAGCCTGCGCGCAAGTTGAAGGCATCGCACACATGGGGTGGACCCCGAAGGGATTGGAATTCAGTTTAAACCATGAGGATCTCATGTGAAGGCGGACCCCGGGGCTACATGGCGTGAAAATAACCATACCTGAAAGCCATCTTTGAGCACGTGGAAGAGGAATTTCATGCATGAGATCCGGTTCAGATTCTTCTGTCTTGAAGTGGAAGGGGTCACCTTCTATTTATAGGTATTCGACAGTGCAAAAACTAGGTGGGCATGAAATAATTGCGTGATGGAGGCAGCAGCGTGGAATGTCGGCCATGCGGGTTGGGTCACAAAGCATTTCTCAACCACGCCACTAGCCTTTCACGAATCTTGGAACATTTTGCGTGGGGTAGAAATTGTTTGCGTGCCTATGAATTTATTTTGAACGACCCCTATAGGCCCCCACATGGGGTCCTCGTGCTCGAATATGACTTTGCATTGTTGTTCCTAAACCTTCTTTGGCCCTTGAGAAGTTTTCGACATCTACAAATGACCCCCCTCGAGGTGGGGAACTACCATGCACATGGACATATATGACTTGAATCCCATGACTAGGACCATTACTGGGGGTGACCCTATCACGGAGAGTTCAAAAACCCTTTATGTGAGAACCTTTCTTCAGAGTGTCTCTGATGAGACTAAGGGTTGGCAGCAGGACTCAGACCTGCGATCCACAGTCAACTTCACCAGCGAATGGGCCTAGGCATACTGGGATTGCCAGAAATGTTACAAATTTGGGGTTGAGATGTTCCATATTGGTTTATTTGAGGCGGTATGGACATCACATTTCCACTTCTACCACTAGAACGATCTCGGGCCAGAGCTATTCACCCGGGGGTCTCCTGATACCAACACATTCCATCTCTATCATGGGGAAGTCGGTATCTGTCTCTGGGACATTCACAGCATTGGGGGTATACCTTTGGAGGGCCACAAATATGACGAATTCCTTCTGCCGATGAACACCTGGGGAGACAAATCACAAACACCCATGTTTACATGGAACCTTCTGGAGCTGTCCAAGGATAAGCTGGGGGTCAAGGAATTACTGAAGGACATTGCTGGCAAGGACTTGTTTATCCTGTTCCGAGAGAGGGATCTGGAACTCCAGAAGTCAGGGAGGGGAAGACGGTGTCCAACTACAACACAAAAGAGAAAGAGCAGATCATACCAGAGGGTCCTAGAGGAGGGGAACTACCATTCATGGGGTTATGGCATAAACGAGATTCGGGATCCGAATGATTGGTACACTGGATTTCACACTAAATTCCTGGGCGGGTGGCTCTTGTCGGTTAGGGACCTAAGGATGGGCATCCATCCATTGACCCTGGTGATGGCTGGCATCATGGATGCCAACAAGTGGTTCAACCTGGGGGTCCCCGTGCTGGCTCAACTGTATTCCATTTTGGGATGCATCTCAAGAGGGGGATCACCTAGGTGAGTCTGTGGCCCCATCCATATTTTCAATGGTTAGGTTTGCGCTCATTGTGGCGAGTACACCTTCTCGAATGCAATCCGTCCTATGGGAAATGTCCAGCGGCCCTCTATTCGGAACATTTCCATGGTCATTTCATTATCGGTGAATGAGGAGGGGGTGAGGATCATAATTGGTAACCATGCCATCTTTTCCTTCATACCATTCACCACCCCGACTGTCCAGATGATAGATAATGGGAAAGGATCACTTGACTAGAAGGAGTACATCTAGAGCATCATAGGTAGGGTACTTATAGCATGTATAGATGAGAAGATATTCTGTGAGCCATATGTGCCGTCAAGGTTGGGTACGATGTTTGGGTGCCTCTGGAGAATGCCGATAAAATTATATACAGACGTCCGGGATGAAAGGAATCCTTGTGTTCTCCGTCAATTGTGGCTAATGTTCACAATCTATGGAGCTGGTGACGTCATCCCCTATCCTTCTACCAGAGTCGACGCAGGCCTCTCAACCTAGTAAGCCAAAAATTGGTCCATAGCAAAACCTAAGGTGAACTTGCAGAAGAGAGATCAGCAACTCTAGGTTGCCAGTGTGGAACTCGAACGAAAAGAGAGTAGGAAGAGCGCCACTAGAGGGTGAAGATCAGAATCACGTTGGGAAATAGGGCCCATAAAGGCTGGGACTTCAGCAATGGGGACGTATCATGTTGTGGCCACAACCTCGTTTCCTAGATGAGGAGGAGGGCCCCACAGAGTGGCCAAAAAACTTCCAAGGAAGAAAATAGGATGTTAGATTCAACCTTCTGAAGATGCAATTTTCCCTACGCTATGGTTATCTTGGCTAACCCAGTGGAAGTAGACAAGTACTAAAGAACTTTGGAATGAAGATAATGTTAGATGGGATCCATATGCTAAATGTCAGGCTTGTTCGGATTTCCGAGAGAGTGATGCTTGATCGACGACATGCATATCTGACATCCATGGACATGTAAGCATTACAATGTGGTTGGAGTGTAAAGAGACAATTTGTGGTGAAAGTGATGCTTGTCCAAGACCATGATCCGTAAACGATGCCTTCTAGGGGTGATTATAGAAAAGGTGAGTCAGAGGGAGAAGAGACAAATGAGGTGGAGGCAGAAGGAGAAAAAGAGCCTGAAGGTGTGGTGTCTCAGGTGGCATCCCACCAATGGAGTCTCCAAGTGAGCGGTGAGATCATTGGCACTGATATGGATTTGACTGATCTACTCAAGGTATGCTTCAAAACTTATATACCCTCCTCTGTTTATCTGCATTCCTTTACAATCATTAATCCACCATCCTCATCTTAAAAAAAGCACACTGGTGCTGATCAAGCATCTGCAGTCGAAGGAGGGAGAGAAGTGACAATTGAACTAGGAGTGGCACCGACGCCCATTATCAAGATAAAGAGAACCAAGGGATACACCATTATGACAACTACTGTAGCATCCAGAATGATGGAGGCTAGCTCCTTAGGTCCTTGTATGTTCCTTTCTTCGATATAGGTACTTACCGTCAGAGGACACAACTGATTAGGGTGCACCTTGTCTGTATAGTGATCACGACATTGGAGGCACGTCCGGCTGATAAACCCGAACCATCTGTGAGTGAGTCGGTGGAAAACATACTTCCCTATTCAGGACATTCCTCCCTAACCATGTCGGGCCCGAAGATCGGTGAGTAGGGAGTGGCAGACACCAGTGGCGTTGCTGTCGGAGAAGGGACGAAAGTTGACGTAGGTGCCACCAGGGTCGAGGTGAGAGAGGATGGTCCCTCATATGCTGGGGAGCCTAACCCCCTGTGAAGAATCACCATGGAAGACCTTTCTGCTAGCATGTTGGGTGCTTTCCCTTTCTACCAGCCCACTGATCCAGAGGAAATTGATTTTTCAGACTCAGAATCGGCTGAGGCGAGCCGGATGATGCGATGCAAGTAGTGGATGTGCATCCGACACTTTCTCAATCAGCCTTAGATAGAATGGCTGAAGCATATGGGATCACTCCACACTTTTCTATGTTTCATGTCTGCTTTAGGGGAAGATTCTCATACCCTTCACATGACGGTCTGTGATTACATGGCTGTGAAGGTGCACGAGAGCATCCAGTGCTTTGATGTCATCCAATGTCGGGAAGAGTCGGGGATCACATGAGCATTTATAAGGGTGGATAAAGAGGATAAAAACCTCAAAGAACAAGTGAGAGAACCTGAGATATTCCTCAAAAACTGTTCTGAGATCATGGAGCAGTTGAGGGCCCAACTGGCGAACGCCCAAGAACAACTTATTGAAGAGAGACACTGGATAACTGAGATCCAGACTGAACATGCGCGGGCACGGGCTAGAGTCAACAAATGGTGCTCCACGGGCACTGAGGAAGAGAGATTACTTAGTGGGAGGGGGGAATTTCTGGAGTCCAATAACCAAACGGTTGCGACGTTGGAAAGATCCATCCAAGTTACCGACCCAAAAGGGTCATGTTTTGTCCATTCCCATAAAGTCTTTTGGCCTTACTTGTTCTCATTTTTTGAACTGTATGTATGAAAAAATTTATTTACATGTCACTTTGGTTTAACGTGCTCAACCATAATCCCAAATTAAATAGATATCCATTTCTAAGTTCACATGTGAAATACCCAATGTTAGAAACAAGTAATTCTCGTAATATTACATCATTTGATCGTGGGAGCATCAACCATGCTTCAGGCATTCGAATTTCAAATCCGGATTTCTGAGGAGAAGAGGGAGGCCCGATAAATGGAAGAGGGCCTTAGACCTATTGATTTATCATCTTCTCAATGTGCTCTAGTGCACAAGAGGGGACATTCCGGGGGCATTGGAATCAGAACGAACATATGGGAATTAAAAATGTGAATCATGTTACCCAAATTTGGAACACTGTGGGAGGGGTGTGGGAATAAAGGAAAACTGTATATCATGTTCGAAACACAACATCTATATTGAATTATCTTGAAATGGGGGGTCAATAAATGAGGGTCTACCGTTGACCATGTTCGCAACATGGAACCTAGCACAAATATCATCCCTTAGTCTTCTGGAACGTTGGCCCAAGACAGCAGGCGAACCATAGGTCGAGCATCCATACTGTTAGGGGGTCCCATTAGTTATGAAAGTGGATGAGGATCTGAATAAAGGGGCACAAAAAGCATGGAATATAAAGTGGTGGTATGTTCAAACAGAATCCAACACTCCAAAAATTATGCCACTATGGTGGAAGCACATCAGGAAGGCGCATTAATATGACCATGGGCCATCCCTAATTTTTGATAGGACCTTTCTGGATAGGGAACTGTCACTTCCCAAATTCATTATGGGGAATCCTGAACTTTTTCAGGGAAAATGATATAGTTACGCAATTCCCCCGGGGGGGGTCAGGCCAAGGGTATGATGGGGGGGGAAAAGATTGGATTTGTGAATCCTGGGGGCGGACATGATATGAAATGTCTGGGAATTATTATGTATCTCATAAGGATGGGAATCAAGCCATACGTAGTTCTGGAAGGGTTATTAGTTTAATGTCTTAGAACTCTAACCAGGGATTGGTAAGATATGTAGGGGACACATGGTAAGGTGATTATAAAACCCGACATGAGTGAGGAGATAAATCCAAATTGCCATGTCTTCCTTAGGGAAGTGTTTAGTTCAAGGGACCGAACATGAAGGTTAGGATGGGCCCGTGGGGAAGTACTCAGGCATTCCTATGTATCTCATGAGTATGAAAATCAATCCATACATAGTTATAGAAGTAGCACGGTAAGATACCAGTGTAAAGGATGAAAGGGGCGTGTAGGTCTGGCCCTCACACCAAATGAAGTGGTCTTTTATATATCTTGTTTGTTGTTTAAGATGAATGTTGATGATTTTTTTTGTGAAGTGACAGTACAAGGGTAGGAATTACTATCATCTCCACAAGAATCAAGTTGTATACTGGCGTTTGAAAATTGTATGGTGGATGACCAATACCCAATGTGACGTCCTCTATGATGAGGTCATCACAATGTAGTTTCGTTTTTCATTGTGCGGCCGGCACGATATTATCACATCTTAGGGTCATGTGATTGGACACAAAAACAATGTTTAAGGTCATATGTCTTGGTCCTGAAGGAGTTTTCACGACGCGATAAAGCATACATGATGTTAATGAGGACGAGGTTCATATCATTACCGTGCGCAGTTCCTGGAGAGGAGCCTCAGGACAAGAGGATTAGAGGCAGCAGAAGCTAGTTCCCAGCTAGGGTGGACCCAGAAGAATGATGTCTGGGTGATTCTACATATCCTATTACGATGATAATCAAGCCACACAGAGCTATTAGAGAAGATCCCATTTTATAGACTTAGTTCTCGGAATGCATGAGCCCCGTAGGACGCCATATTGCAGCTTTGTTCGCTTGGCGTATGGAGGTACACCGAGGGATAGTTCCAAGAGCGTCGAGATTCCACCTAGACATGAGAGGTTAGAATGCAATTTGAATCATGAAACCAACATTCAAGGCCTGAAGGGGCTGGCATGACGACTGGTGATTACTGCTGACCATGTTCGCAAAACATCATCCTGTCACATTTTCCTAAAATGGGGACAAAGAAATGAGCTTCGACCGCTGACCATGTTCGCAATGCAGGAAATGTATTACTTTGTTGTCTGAAAACCTCAAGGGCGTTGGGCCATAATGGTAGGAGAGCCCTTAGGCCTAGTATCCATGCCGTTTGGGGGTCCCTAGATGTGTAAAAGGTAACGAGGGCCCAAATGAAGGAGAACATGAAGCTTTACAGGTGGATGGAAATATGCACTGGCTAGATCCGAAACTCCAGCTCCTAGACAAGAGTACTCTTAGAAACATTTCCAAATCACTATAAAGGGTAAAGGGGCTGAACATGAGAGCTTCCAAGAGGTGGATAATTCCCAGGATAAGGGGACAGGGTGCCAAAAACCCAATGTGAAGGAGGACATAATCCTATACCACACCTATATATCTCCCTCATGGAGAGGAATAGGCCACGGGGCCTGGGTGACATGGAGATCTAGAGATCTCTATGAGATGGGGCTGGACACAAAATCTAAATGTTCAGACAGTCTTATGTATCCCATAAGGATGGTAATCAAGCCACACTTTGTTCTTGAAGATACAATTTAATTTCATGTGAGACGGCATATAGTTTAACGTCATGCGGGATGACATACATTTTAACTTCATGCGGGAAAACATATATTATAACATCATGCGGTACAACATACAATTTAATGTCATGAGGGATGACATACTATTTAATGTCATGTTGGATGAGCGTGCAGTTTAGGGTCTTGCAGGACTGATAGTTTAAGGTCGTGCGAGACTATAATCTAGCTTAAGGTCAGGTAGGACCCATAAGGGTTAGGCAATGTATTGTTTAAGGAACATGTCATTGGTGGGAGTTGTTATACCCTCACCACCCATGGTCACCAGTGAGTACGAACCATTGGGGTAAACCCTATGAATAATGAAAGGTCCTTCCCATTTGGGCTGCATCTTTGGTGGTTTTCTGCAGAGGATCATTGGTGACCTAAGAGCCAATAACAGGTTGCCTTGCAGGGAAGAGGGGATGAAAACCATTGTGTTGAAGGCTCAAGACATCATGCTTTGATTCCTTTCTAGGTTGTGCAGGGCACAAAGCCTACTCTCGTCCAGTGCATCAAATTCAGCAAGATGGATTTTAGCCACTCTATATGGAACTTTCTGATCATTGAACGTTTTGTGTATTGAGGTAAACAGAATATCAATGGGCAGAATGACCTTAGTTCCGTACACCATGGAATAAGGGGTCACCTTGTTGGAATTACGAGACATCGTCCGATAGGCCCAGAGGGCGTTGGGGAGCATATCTGGCCAAATCTTCTTGTTATGACCAACCATTTTCTGCAGGATGTTAGAGAGGGTTTTATTGAATGCCTCGATCTTACCATTTTACAACACGTGATAGCGTAGGTATAGTTAGACCAAATGTTGTACATGGCATAAATCTTTTTCAAATCAGCCGCTCGGAAG
Source organism: Viscum album (assembly GCA_963277665.1). Lineage (NCBI taxonomy): Eukaryota > Viridiplantae > Streptophyta > Magnoliopsida > Santalales > Viscaceae > Viscum > Viscum album. Next base: position 18,328,968 of record OY728129.1, on the reverse strand, counting down.
TTGGTGTTGTGATCAGTGAAGATGGTGTGAGGTACTCCAAACCGATGAATGATATTAGAACACATGACGACAACAATAGAACGGGCCTTGATATCATAGAGTTGAATTTCCTCTTCCCACTTCGAAAAGAAATCCGTAGCGGTCATAATGAATCCACATTGGCAAGCCGCTGCCGACTGGTATGGTCCTATGACATGTAATCCACAGGTTGAAAAGTTTCAAGAGTACTTTGTAGTGTAGAGCTCTGGTGGCCGATACACAAAGTAAGCATGAACCTGGAACGCATGGAACCTCTTGGATAACTCGATGTAGTTGTGGATCATGGAGGCCAAAAATACCCAAATCTCCAGATCTGGTGAGACCATTTTGGCTCAGCCTGGTGGGCACCACAAGAACCAGCGTGAAGCTCTATCATGACATGTGGAATCTCAACAACCTGAATGAAATAGAGGGGAACACCATAAAACCTGTGGTTATAGAGGATTGGGTCGAGGCTGGGACCACTATGGAGATTAAACAATAGCGTGTGGCATTGGATTCACTCGAGCTCATCCCGTTCTAACGGGAGACTGTTATGTTGGAGGTATTCAACCAAGGGTGTCCTCCAATCAGAAATTATTTTTATCACCACATCTGGACGACCTTGGGGTCCTGATGTAGAGTCAATGAGAGTAAGATAGATTACCCGTGGTCCATCATCTCCATCTGGGGAAACAGGAGCTATGTCTTTCCGATGTGCCACAAGGATAATTTTATCATCTTGTTCGGGCTCTCCAAGTGATGAAGCTAAGCTAGCCAAAGCATCTTTTTGACCATTTGTGACTGAGGGACATTGGTAACCCCTAGTCGGGAAGGGAATTTGGTCATTAGTTGGAGAGTGTGTTCTAAAAATGGTACGATCTAAAGCTTCATGATGACATAGTCTCCATTGGCATGCTTAATGGCTAGCTTAGAGTCCCCTTTCACACGAAAATGAGGCATGTAGATCGCATAGGCAATCTCAAGGCTAGAAATGGTGGCATGATAGAATACCTCATTGTTAGTGTAGCCTCTTGATAACAGGAATGTGTATTGAATAACGACTTGTGTCAGGGTAATATAGTCAATAACCATGCCTACTCTGTTATGTAGGGGATCATTGAGCCTCCTAGTGGTGGGGATTCAAGAGGTTCCATAAAAGTGTATTTTCCAAAAATGGATGGCAGGATCTACCGATAGGATTACCTCTTCAAGAAAATCCATGTCCATGTACTAGTCCATGAAAGTTATATGGGCAGATAGAATGTTTCCCAGTGCCACTCCCCGTATCTCCTTCTTAGGGAAGAACTTGATATCGAAATGATGGAGAATTACCGCCCACCAGGCTAGATGGCTAGTCAAAATGGGGTGATTCGGAATATACATCAGTGGGTCTACACAAGAGACCATATGTTCCTCATGGTGTTGTAGGTAATGCTGTAATTTTTGTATGGAAAACATGAGCGCAAGGCAGCTTTTCTCAATGGAGGAGTATCTAGACTCTGCATCTAGGAGCATGCGACTGAGGTAGTAGAGGTTGTTATTTGTCCCCTCATTGTTCTTCAGGGCATAAAGTGCGGTGAGATATTGTTCCAAAGTGGTTACATAGAAGACCAGTGACTGCGCAGAGATGGGTGGCATCATGACAAGAGGCAGAAGTAGATACTTCTGGATTACATCAAAGGCGGTTTAGCACTCTTCATCCTAGTCGTATTCATAGCCTTTCTTCACGAGATGGGAAAAGGGCTTACACATGACAACCACATTCACAATGAATTAACGTAAGTATGCTAAGTGGTCTTGGAACCCTCGAAGCTCCCATATATTACTCCGGGGAGGAGTATAGGTGATGACCTTGATCTTTTCTAGGTTGATCTCGATGCCCCGGTGCCTGAAAAAAAATCCAAGAAACTTCTCAGAGCTGACCCCGAAGGCACAATTCAATGGGTTCATCTTCAGGTGCTGGGAAAGAATGAAGCTGAACACTTTTTCAAGATCTATGAGATGGTCCTGGAGCTTGTGAGACTTGACACCCAGATTGTCCACATATCATTCCACCAATGTCCCGAGGATTGTCTAGAATATGAGATGCATGGCCGCTGATAGGTGGAACCTGCATTCTTCAGGACTAAGGGAATAACCTAGTAACCTAAAGTACATTAGGGTTCCCAAAGGATGTGGACTACTCTCCTCGGGGGAAATCCTGATCTGATTATACCCGAAGTAACCATCCATGAAGGAGAGGGATTGGGACCCAGCTGTAGAGTTGATGAACAATTCTATAATTGGAAAAGTAAATTAATCCTTCAGACATGGGCAGTTGAGATCGCAGAAGTTGATATAGACGTTGAATTTCCTGTTCTTTTTCTTGATTGGGACAAATTCGGCTAGCCAGATGGGGTACTGGACCTCTTTAACGAAGTGGGACCTGATGAGCTTGTCAACCTCAGCCTAGACCATTACACTGTTAAAAGGGTTCATCTTTCTGGGAGGGTTCTTGAATTCTTGATGGTTTACCGGAAGACCGAGACGGTGGGCGGCTACATGAGAATCTAATCCTGGCATCTCATCATAACTCTCGGAAAACACATCACGGTGCTGTTTAAGGAAGTATACATACCACTGTTTCTCTTCAAGGGACATAACAACACAAATCAATGTGGGTCTCGGGTATTCCTCGCTTTCGAGGTTCACCTGTACAAACTCGTCAACTGTGGTAAAGACAACTTCTTCAAAGGGATGGGGAGTACTTTATATCATCTTCTCCACATATGAAGGGATCTCCTTAGAGGGAAGTTGCTCTTGAGTTACCAGAAAATGATGGGAGGATAGTACCAGCCTGCACGGTAGTGGTTATTGCATCGGGGAACTCCATCACATCTGATACCATAGCTATGAAAGCTGTCTACCCAATCCCATCTGGTCTCAGACCCAAGGGGCGATGCTTGAAAATATAAATGTTGTAGTGGCGCATCAGCTAGAGATGGCTTATTCTAGCTTGGAGAAAGAGACAAGTATGTCATACTGTCATTGCCATGAGACATATGTCTTGATACCTGATGGGGGTGGGAGGCTCTAAGATCACTGGACCCTAGTTCATATAAGAATACGAAGTGATCTTCCGAGACTACCTGGATTTGGAAGCATATTTTCCCCTTGTCCCAGAAATGACAAAACATTGCCCCATATCGATGGTCGTGGCCTCCAACTGATGGATCAGGAAGACATAGGCATCATTCATGCCTGGCCAAGGGTCGGTCATAGTGGGGACGAGCTCAACTCAACATTCCTGGACATGATTATCCATTCCCTTGTAACAATCAGTATACATATAATGGGCTTCACAAGAGGTGAAAAGAGATGCATCACCTTGGAGTATGCCTAATCGACCATTTAGGTAGTACTTGATGAACTTGTGATATGATGAGGGAACCACCACATATAGGTGGAGCCATGGTCTTCTCATCAATGCATTGTATGCGGTGTCCTCAGAGACAACCATAAACTCGGTGCTCGCAACTAGGCCACCGAACTGGGTCTTCAACCATATCATGCCGACTGAGGTATGCTCCATCCTGTCATATCCCTAGATTCATAAATCAGAGGGAGTCAGATCATCCTCTGATATCCCTAGGTGATTTAGTGTCCATGTTGGGATAAGGTTGATCCTGGATCCGGAGTCAACGAGACGACGATGAACCTTCATGCCAGTAAATTGGCCAGTGATGTACAACGGGTGGATTTTCCCTTGTATGGGGGAGCCTTCATCCTCTCTTAAGAATGAAATTATGGCATGGAAATCAACATTATCAACTATTTTAGCATGAAAGTCTTCTACACCAACTAACTCCTCAAACTCGAGGGGAATTCTTAAAGCCTCGGTGAGGGCCTCGTGCATTTCAGGCAAGATGCAAAGGGCTTCAAGAATAAAAACCCTTGCTGGGATGCCTCCAAGGTTCTTTATAACGTCCTACTTCTTTGGCATGTGCGAACCTCTTCTTTCTGGAAGCCGCTCTGTGATGGAAGGCATGGCGGGCCCTTCCTGCCAGACCGATGACTGACTTGTACCAAGAATATCCCATCGTTCACTAGTCAAAGCCCAGAGAGAAGCTGTCGGGTGAGGACCAGAAGGCTAGGATCAGCCTTTGGTAGGGTGAAGCTAGTCGCGACACGGCCGAAGTGGTTCTGCATGATCAAGTAGCATAAACGGTGGTGGAGGAGGGCCTGTCATCACCGGATGAAGAAGCTGCGCATGATGGATTCTACATTGGGCCTGCTGTCTGGTCGCAGAGGCATGCACAAACTGGATAGAGGTGCCAGCTAACATGCCCCGATGATCCATATGGACGCGGATCCTCCGATGATGGTCTCTACTTGGGATGTTATGGTGGTTCGCCTGACAGTCCTCCTCGTCGGAAGTCATATACGGGTTTACCAATTCGATAGTGTTAACTGAAGCATACCCTTGATTGTCACTTGAAGAATCATCCACCAATGGGAATATTCTGGGAGGTATCCCCATATATGGGGTCATAAGGTCACCGAGAGTGAGGGATAATGATGGTAATGGTAGCGTACAATTCTTTTTCTTGTTCCGCCAATGATATCTCTTCTGGGATGAGGTCGGGTGAGATGATGATAAATAAGTGGTGGCCCTAGCTTTCGAAGGCTCCCTCTAATTCAGACATGCACGGATAATGCCATGGGTTCAGGTGACCATCATGCGAGCCATCCAGTAATTATAATTCTGAGACCCACGGTCAGAAACCTACTGTCACTCACCTTCATTGTCGCTACTGCTATATGATCTCACAAAGACACCTGCCACCTGCACAGGGGCCAGGCCCAACCAGACTATGTTGTTGTAAATATGGTCGTGGAGCCAGTCCATGAACACATATCATTTCATGATAGTGTGCCCCAGGATATAGTGATAAGGGTAGTAATTAGGACAATCAGTGAGATTCCCTCTTCTGGATTTCTAAAATCAGGAAGTCGTAAAATACCCTACTCCAAGGCACTATACAAGTAACCGGGGACCTGGGCCTCGTTGAACGAGTAGATCCGATTTCTTCTATCCAAAAAGGGGGCTCTAATATCCTGACCCTGATAGGGGGAGGAGCCATCCGAGGAGGCGTAAAATTATTATCATGCCTAGGCGGTGGCAGCACATTACGTGGAGGCACCTACTGATTCTCAGGTGGATGCTGCTAGGCTGGAAACTGTACACATGGTAGTGGACCTCTACGGGGCTGCGGAGCTAGCTCCGATGACAGAAATAATAGCTACCTGGGGGACTCTATCTGTGCCACCGTTGTAGGCTCTTCTCTAGCATCCCTACTTTATGGGATCACAAGGGTCAAAGGGCATGCCTGAATGGCCTATTGTAGGGCTTCTTCAATGCGCTGGGAGTTATCTGAGAAGCCTCATAATCCTCCAGGATAGTTATGAGTGATCAGAGAGGGAACTAGTTCTGTCTAGATATTCGCTATATACATCTTAAGTAATTCTTCCTGAGTCAGCATCATATCAAGGGAGTATGTGAGCCCCTTAAACCGGGCGACAAAGTCCGCAACTCTCTCATCAGGCCATTTATTACACTTCAAGAGGTCTGCGATGTTCATTTCTCGGGCGGTAGTGCTGAACTGGTCAAGGAACATCTTGTGGAGGTGCTCCTAGCTGGTGTCGGATCCAACAGGAAGTTGGATGTACCAAATAAATGTCATCCCCTATAGCATTTGCACAAAACAATGAAACTTGGTGGACTCTTTCTACGATGGAGTCCCTAACATTGGCCCTCGCCTTGAGTTGAAGTTGGCTAGGTGATGTGGCAGGTCCCCTGCACCGTTAAAGGGGGAGATAGCGGGGTTTCCAAATCCTGCAAGTGTTGGCATATCATCCACCCATGTCGGGTATGGATTGCTATTTGGTGGGATGGCCACCTGTTGTGTTTACAATGACTGCAGGCGGGCGATGAGTGCCACCATTGGATCATCTAGATTTGGGTCCCTGTCATGACGGGGGTCCCTAACCATGAGTGTATTGTCGGGTTCTTCAATGCGGTAGGCATACTCAATGGCTAGTGGAGCGGTTTGTGGAGGGGCCTGCGGGGTGGCCGGAGGAGCCCAAGAGGGGTTCCATGGATTATTGCGCCATTCAAGAGGGTTTGGAGAGACAAACCATCACCTCAAGCTGCGAGCTCCGACTTCCACCTTGGGAGTGAATGCGGCATGATCAGGCTTCCTAGGGGCAGCTCGCCCAGGAGTTGTTGTTCTTGCCCCAACTATATTATCCTTGGATCTTCGTAGTCTGGTCGTTGCACTGAAATTCATTTAGGAATATGTTCATCGACCAAAGTATTCTTCTAAGAATGTTGTTGGCGTATTTTGGCCTTCTCGGGGTCATCCTCCGTCTTTTGCACTAAAGCTGATGGGTCTGAGTGATTGATAGCTCTGACGCGCTCTTTTCCTTTACTAGCATTCTGGCTAAGTACCAATGCCTTGGTAGGAAGAGGGAGACCTAGGAGGCTCCTCTGCTGATGAGTAACCCTCCCAGATTAGTCCAGTAGTGGGGGCATGTCATCAGGGAGGGCGTTCACATCAAAACGATCTAGCTCATTTTCCCCTCATGATAGATCAGTCATATTGACCGCAACACTTCTCGGGGGAACTTCATTAATGTCACTGAGTGAGTTGGGATGCCAACGAATAACACTGAAGAGAAGGGAAGCGTACTTCCCCCAGAAAAGGACTTGCACTTGGGGGTAGCCTCTTTAATAACATTGCGGAGTACATGGAAACTCTGAACACATTGTTGTTGGAGGGCCCTGTGGTGACCGGGTGACTTGGGGTGCCGGACCGTGGGAAGTGTGGCTAGATCAACCAGATGAAATTATTCTATGATTCCTTGAAGTTTCTCTTGGCTCCTGGGATAAGTTACCCACTGGTGGTGAAGACGGATGTGGGTCACCTGGAAGGTCTGGCAGAAACAATCAAACTCTTCCGGGGTGATTGGTTCCAAAGCATGAAAACATGGTTGTGTGACTGGCCAAAACATCTCAGGGAAATGGCCTACTGCATGGATTGTACAGAAGCTCACTGGATAAGCATCAGCATCTGGCCCTTGATTTCCCCACTTGTCAACTGAGGGTGGCGTAGGAACTAGTGGCGCTGTGGTAGACCGCTGGGACAACGGGATGGCCTGCGTAGAATACAGCGAGCAGGCCGATTGGCCACCAAATCATGATCTGTCCACTGATGGTTGTCGTGACGTGGCTTCTATATCACGATAGGATGGCCCAATGTCCAATTCTCCGGAAACAGCGTCAGCGTATGTCGAGGGTGGGCTATGCCGCGACTCTTCTGCCATTGACCCACAAAATTGCTCTCTGTAGTCTCTAGTCATGGCTGAGCGTTCTTCCGGATATGAAAAAGGTGACAATGTGGTCGGTCTCTGGGGACATGATGTCAGGTTCTTGTCCTCCAGGATATACCTTCTACGGAATACAAGGATCATATGGACCTCACATTCTAGAAGTATGAGGCTGATTCACCATGTCCATTCCCTAGCCCTTGACTCGGAGGACTGAGCAGAGGGCTCCCACACTGAGTCACACTCCGCTTCAGAGTATGATAAGTTGAATGGTTTGATTATTTTATAGCCCTTTCCAGAATTCATCATGCAGTGGAAACCACCTTCTATCATTCCCATTGGTGTCTCTTTGGGGTAAGGCCCACTTTTGGCATTAGGAGGTCCTTCTTCCATACTGGTAATGAGGTGGGGAGAGTTCCCGCTTGGGTGGGTTGCGGTGCGAGGAGCACTAGGGAAGATGTCGAAAGGGGCATGGGGAGGACCTCCATGCTGGGAGTTGGTGAAGTGAAGCTGGACACCTCCTCTCTGAATGTTGTGGTGAGGAGGACCTTCACTGACTAACACAGGGACATGGGGAGGACATGCATGATGGTTGGTAATCGAACATGCAATGTCTCCAAAACTGGGGTCCGCAGCAGGGGGGATGACCCCGTACCCAGTGTAGTGAGAATGGGAGACACTCCCATAAAGAGTGTTTCTGTCACGGGGAAGACCCTCTCTTGTGTTGAAGGTGTAAAGTGGAAAACCTCCAAGACGTGGTTGGAAGCTAGGAGGGATCACACCTTCCATATTGGTTGCACGGAGTCCGCCTCCTCCCTGAGTGGCATTACCACGGATTGGTCTGTAGTATCCATCGCCCATGACGATAACCGGAAGAGTCAACCAAACCTACCTGTGTGGAGGATGGGGCCTCAATCTAGGCCATGTGTATAACTTCCCCTTCTCAACGTATGCTGGGAGTTAGTGATATGATTCAGCAGTGGCGCGACCCACATCAGTCGGTGACATTGACGCCCCACAATAGGATTCATCTTCCATTGGTGCCTGATGTTGGCATCAGTTCAGATGAACTGGAGCTGGTGGTGAAGGCACGTAGCTTACCTGCTCTTTCGCTTGGGGAACTGGGTGGCGACACTGATCCAGCATGGTGGGAGACCTCACTAGGAGCCCTTGAAGCGAGACTCCGATTGGGCCAACCAGGACATCCCCCACCTCATTGGCATAGGTGAGGGAATTTTCTTGTCAATCTAGGGACATGCTTCTGAAACGATTGAATGTTGGCGTGGAGAGTAGCGACTCCCTGTGCAGCCCTTGAGGGTGGAGTTATCGGCGAGGCACATCTGCCTCGTGATCCATGTGGGCCATATCCCATGTGGGGATAATCCCCTACACCTCGTACATGTGTACAAGATCATTAATTACCCTTGGTTGGATAATTTTTGATTGGAAGAGGGTGCGTGGGCACCCAACAGTCATGGCGGTCGAAGTTTTCATGGAAAAAAGCAGAACTCTGCGAGGTAGCCGTGTAGATATTTACCCTTCCCTTGCGCCAGGGGGCAGGTGAATGGGATTCGGATGCAAACACATGGTTCCTCAATGCTGGGAGATGTACTCATTATTACTGTTAGGGAAAAAAATCGACAACCAGTGCACCAATGATTTTTCGTATTATGTGTCCGGTAAGAGGGATCCTCGCTGACAATGTCATAGAACGGAATACTCAACGTCCACGCTATCCAAACATCTGGAGAGTTTCACGTCAGTCCCGCTATTTTCTTGGGGGACCTGATTCCGGATGATGTGGTCTGATAAGGAGACAATCCATTGGTGCCTCAAACACTACTACTATTTATATTGAAGAGAATGATTTCATGTCGGGTTCACCATTTTTGTTTCCAATGATTTCACCAGGGTGCGCGCATCTGTCACATAGAGGACACACTACTGTTTCTCCGCATTCTCGCATTCCAATGGTGGGCAGCATCTGCTCCTTATTGAAGGATGTTTTCTCCTTGATCAGAATAGGTTGATGGGATGTCGGTTCATCCATCCGTGGATTCCTCCTTGGAGCTCGTCACCTAGTCTGGGTATCCCCATAGAATTAAGACGTTGATCGTGAAACTCTTCCCAGTTCCATATCATCATGGACACCAATTAATTATAATTCTTCTATAAAGACATTCTATGGAGTCTAGTTAGGGCTGAAACCGTCGTTTAGGGGAGTAGTCACGTTGGGAACCACTAGCGTGTCTTGATGATGTGGGATTGGTATGTCTGTCTCTTGTCCCATATTATAGGGCTTCTCAAGGGTTCTGAAGCCTGAGGTATCTAACATCGAATGAGGGGAATTGTATGCCATTGGAATGTATCTGAGGTTTTCTACACCTTCTTATGTTTGACACAGGTTATGCCACGAGTTTAACATCCAACGTAGACGAATCAGACTGATCGGAACTAAAATTACAGTGGATTATATTGAGGAACCCCCAGGAGGGCACACCAATATTGGGGCCAACACATGGGTGGCTTCCCAAATGTTGTCAGTGGGAATAGGGAATGGGGTGGAATAACCTCACCGGGATGTGGCGGCCTGGGGAAGAATCAGGATGGGTGATGTATTTGGGAATGAACCTCAAATAGACTTCATACGTATCCCCGTGGAAGGGAATCAATGTCCGTGTAGTTTGTTAAAACAATCGGACACTTGAGGAGGTGACCTACAAAAATGGATGTATGGATGAGACCCAGAATAAATAGAACCTCTGTGCTAGGGAATGAGCTTCCCGAGACACATGGGCTCGAGGAAGAGGTCAAGGTGAGAGATGAGTGATGGGATTGATCCTCATAGAGGTGTCCTACATATCCCCGTGTATGGGAATCCAAGACCACGTAGTTCTGAGGGTGAATAAAGTTTAACATCATGCAGGACATGGAAGAATTAACATTAATGGGGTTGGAATGACTGAGTGATGGGTTTGAACCTCGTGGAGGCTTCCTACATACCATGCCTTGACATGTATCAATGTCCCTGTATTTCAGTTGGTGAATAGAGTTTAACGTCATGCGGGACGAGGGAGAACCGACGTGAAGGGGGTTGGAACGACTGTGTGATGGTCTTGAACCTCATGGAGGCTTCCTACATACCATGCCTTGACATTGATCAAAGTACCCATAGAATGGGATGGATTGGGTCTTACACTCTTATGTGGCATGAGGTGTTGGGGCTTGAACCTCGTGGAGGCTTCCGACATACCATTCCTTGACATGGATCAAAGTCCCCATAGTTCTGGATGGGTTGGGGATTACACTCTAAGGCGGCCCAAGGGGATGGGGATTGAACCTCCTGGATGCTTCCTATATAACATTCTGTGACATGGAACAAAGTCCCCATAGTTCGGGATGGGTTGGGGCTTACACTATGATGTGGCCCGTGGTGTTGGGGCTTGAACCACGTGGAGGTTGCCTACGTACAATGTCATAACATGGATCAAAGTCACCATCATTCGGGATGGTTGGGGCTTACACTATGAGGTGGCCCAAGGTTTTTAGGGCTTGAACGTTGTGGAGGCTTCCTATGTACCAGGCCATGACATGGATCAAAGACTTCCTAGTTTAGGATTGTTGGTGCTTAAGCTCTGAGGCGACCCAAGGTGTTGGGTCTTGAACCTCGTGAAGGATTCTTACGTACCATTTCGGGACAAGGATCAAAGTCCATGTAGTTTGGGATGGTTTGGGCTTACACTCTGAGGTGGCCCATTGTTTTTGGGGCTGGAGCCTCGTAGAGGCTTCCTACGCACTATGCCTTAACATGGATCAAATTCCAATTATTCAGGATGGTTGGGGCATACACTTTGTGGCGACACATGGTGTTTTCCATGGTCGTTGTTTGCTCTAAGATCACGCAATTCGTTCTTGATGTGATAAACAAGAGATAGTAGAGACCAGATGATCACGCCATGAATGTTGCGTTCGGGGGAAGTGGAGTGGTGCTTATACATGGAGCAGCCCTAAGAGGAAACAGGTGCTTATGCATGGTTAGTAGCCCAATAAGTTGGGGTTTAATCCAGGATAGAGGCCCAAGGCGACAAAGCGTAGGGGGAGAGGGATTTGGGTCCGAAGATAGGAGGATCCTCGTTCCCTATCACGCCCTTCGCTGGCCTTGAAAACTGAAGATGAAAGGAGGAGCAGAGATGCTGCCTCCTGCAATGAAATCTAGGGGCTTACGCCAAGGTGGACGCCCTCTCCTATAAAAAACATAACTCTAATAAACAGGATATCATCCCATGTGAGGGTGATCCTATCCTCATAGAGATGAGTGGGCGTGGAGAATTTATAAGGTGGGCGGGGGGAGATCATGGCATGGGGTGAGGTCATAGTTTTACGTCATGTGCTAAGAACGATGGTGCTTTGCAGTTTAACGTCCCGCAGCTTAGACAAGATGAGTTTAATCGACACCCCTAGGGATTACACAACCGGTACCCTCTTCTCCTTGTGAGAGGGAAGGAATCAAAAACTATATTGGAAGGGGGTTTCAATGAGTGAACCATCTAGGGGTCCAAGTTAGTGTGACAATACAAAGAAGAAATAGTTGTTAGGATGCCTATGCGAAGAAGCATGAGGCAAAGAAATGCAGCAGGTGGTGTCATCAAGGGGACATTGATGTTACATCGTGCATGCCTAAGAGGTCATATGGGAAAACCGTGCATGATGTGGATGCTCAGGGAATCAGAGACACACATGAGTGGAATCCATAAGAAGAGCATCGAGTGCTCGTGCATGGGGGGTGCCTGGGGAGCACCGAGATGAGAGTTCCCTGAGGGATTTCACACAACCTTTGAGGTTTGCGTGAATTAAATAGACTTGTGAGAAAAACAATGGGCTGGTGCGAAATCAACGATGCTTGCATGTGAATGGAGCCGAGGTTTTGCACGCAACTGAAAGGATTGCGTGCAGGAAATTACAATGGCACACAACATAGAGAGGCAGTGCGGAATGACAGAGGAGTGCGTAATTTCAGGGATTGCGTGCAATTGGCAGGTGTTGCGTGCAATGTAAGGGGTTGCACGCAATTGTCCGGACTACATGCAAGTGTAATGGCTTTTGCGCCAAACGAGAACCTTGAAAGGGTTAGAATTCAGTCTAAACCATGGTGGTCTCACGCAAAGGCAGACCCTGATGCGAATTGGTGTGAAAAGAACCGTACCTGAATGACATCTTTTTGTGCGTGGAAGAAGAATTCCGCGCCTGACATCCAGTTCAGATTATTCAGCCCCTAAGTAGAAGGTGGTCACCTTATATTTATAGGCATCCGGCGGTGCACAAATCATCTGGGCATGAAATAATTGAATGATGGAGGTGGCGGCGTAGAATATCGGCCGTGCGGGGCAGGGGTCGAAACATTTTGTTCCCCCGTCACTGTCCTTTTGCCAATCCCAGAACATTTGTTCACGACATAAATGTTTCTCATGCCTATGAATTTATTTCATGCAACCCCTCCTGGCCCCCCCAAATGGAGTCCCCGGGTCCGAATATCTCTTTTCTTTGTAGTTCTGAAACCTTCTTCGTCCCATGAGCACATTTCGGCATCTACAGTAACACATATCCCATACAATTATACATACAACCCTCCTCCAACAATATATCTTCACATTAAAAACATATTTATAAAATCAATACGTTCCAAAATATCTCCCATCCCCTCACTTAAAAATATTATATATTTTATTCATTTCCAATGAAAAATCTATGAATTCTTATGACATAGTCCAACGTAGGATGACAAATGAATATGGTAATTTTTTATACCATGTTATCTTATGTTCATCAATATTCTATCCTCATTTAACCCTATTAAATTGATAATTATGTGGTATTTTAAATTATAAATTTTTAATTAATTTTACTTTAAAAATGTAGTGTCAATAATCAAACTCTCCTTTATTTATTTGATTATTAAATTGCCACTCATGTTATTGTTTGATTACCACCAACAAATACTACATATTTTTATTTTCACAATACCATTCATTGATTGTTTATTATAATAATTTTATAGTAAAATATTACCTTACTACATATATACAATATTTTCAATTTCAATAACATGTAAATAATAATTAAATTTAAAAAACCAATTATCTTTACATGGTCCTAAAAATACTTGGAATAAAATTATAATTAGTTTTGTATAATGATTCTTTAAAAACCATTTATAATATTGAATAGAATTTTTTATTTTTACCATCAAATATTTCATAAAAAATTACATAATACCATTAATCCTATGGATTTATTTTTGAGTTTGGAAAGAATTTCTATAATTATTGATAAATCATTGTGGTCTTGTAACCATGTAATGTACACCAATGATATTATTATAATAAAAATCTTGTTATAATACATTTATTATAAAAAACATAAAATACTAGGAAAAAATAATATATAAATGAAATATTCCTTTTGAAATTATTTATTGAATTTAATGTTATTATTCACAAGGTTAGATAAATATAAAAAGATAGTATGGAAATGAGTTAACAGAACTAAAAAACAACCCGTTATTTCATTTTGGTTACTCATTCTCTATTTTACTCACATTATATTCCTTCAATTATGATACATTTAATTTATCATATATATATATATATATATATATTACAAAAATACACTTATTATTTAACATTCATTTTTGGGGAAATACAAGGTTTTTAAGTTCCCCCTTAATGCACTATTTAAATAATGCATATATGATGGGGGAATTTATATTACGTAATACATTCATATGGGTAAATCATTTTAATTATTTTAAAACAAATTAATTATAAAATTAATAAATAATTTTCCATAAAAAATGTATTTTTTTGGATTTACGAAAAACACTATGTTCTTTCATTTTTAAAAGTATATTTTCCCATATATTGAACATTGAATAATATACTCCCATAAATACATATGTTTTCCACATAATCATATAAGATTTATTTATATTAAATATATATTTAATACCAGTACCCTTTTACTATAATATAAATGAAAAAATTATCAATTCTTTGATATCATTGTAATTTTTAATATATTATTTAGTTATGATTTTTAAAAATCCAATATAAACCATTTCTATTACACTGTATTCAGTTGTGATTATTCTTTGTGAATGATTATAGTAAATTTATTAAATATATGAAAACATGTATTCATGTTAAGTGTGTGAATATATGTTTTCATCCCCAAATACATTTTTTAATTTTTTATGTCACGAGATACCATGTATAGTAAACAATAATATATTATTACACACTATGTTATGTTTTATTTGTATTTATCTTTGAGTTATACTTATGATGAAATAATTTATGTCCTTTCAAAATTATTATGACACCATTATTGATGGTAGAATTCGCGTTATTCTATTATACTCTATGAATATATATATATATATATATATCCACCCAAGTAATTCATGATATCATTTCATTATGTAGACAACTTATGACATGCTTTATATTTATTCACTTATATGGATTTAAATATATTAATGGTTTTTTAATATATTTACCTTGCGTATCTAAATAATCAAAAAATGATCCTGGAGATTTATTTTAAAACTATGCATAATTAAATAATAATGTTTTTCTTTTCTTTTGTGTTAGTTTTTTATATATCAAATTAAAAAAATACATCATTACTTATAAGTTATGGTTTGCGTTTTATGGGATTTAATTTTAAAATTAATATAATATTATGTGTATAAGGCTTGGGTTGTATATTTTGGAACTAATGAATTTATAATCTCTATTAGTACAATATTGTGTATTTTTTCCACCAATATTTGTATTTTTTATTTAATATTTGATTTTTAAAACAAATAATTTTTTTTGACACTTATATAAATTAAAAACAATAATAAATCTTAATTTTAGTTTTTTTAGTTTCATGTTTTTTTAATTTGGACTATATCGATTCTTATTTCCCAATTAGAAAATTCCATCCATACGAGGATAAATATGTTTTCATATTTGTTAAAAAATATAACCAAATTGGATGTACCATATAAATATGATCTAAGATAGATGTTATTTATTTAATCAATAAAATTTGAATCGGTGAAATGAAATTGTATGAACTATTATGATTTAGAGACCATATAATGGAATAAAATATTCATTTTATACATTCAAAATTTCGAATAAAAATTATAGGTATTAAACATGAAGTATTATAAAAAGGAAATAACTAATAGAATATTATTGTGGATAGATGAAACAATATAGTAAACCATATATATATTATAGTTTTAATTAAAATTTAATTCTCAAATCATAAGAAAAACATGTGGTTTGATTATCTATGTTAACTCGTAGTTTAGAATTACTTGGTTGAGAAGTAGAGAAGACATCATAAAATTCATTTCGTGGAATAAATCCATATTTGAAGTATTCAATGGTATTTGTAATTTTATAACTTATTTTAAATATATAATGAAATAATAAATATAAATTTATATGGTGGATGAGGTATTATCCTTACGATACTCTTTAATGAGTAAATAATGTCAGTGTTTCAATAAAAGGGTCCAAAATATTATAATTATTACATATTAGATGGTTTTTGAGAATGATTTTAATGAAGTTTCTAGAAATGTTTTCCCATGATTTATATTGAATAATATGAATAGAAAAATTCGCAAATAGTATATTATAAGGATATTTTAGTTGATGATTGTTTGAATTATAGATCAGTTGAATAATAAGGATATGAAGATATTCAACCCATTCCTTCATTATTAAAGATATTAGATGATATTTATTGGAGAAATATTATTGGAAAAAAGTATACTCTATAAAAACATGAATGATGATAATAATATTGAAAGTAAATCTGTAATCTGAGATTTAACCAACTTTTATAAAGAATATGAAATGAATGAATCATGGAAAACATACATGAATAAATATTTTCACTAAATTGATAAACATAAAAACATTGATCTTTTCCAAAAACTAAAACATATAAATTCTTTTTGTATAATGTGAGACATCATATAGATACTAGATTGTAATATAATAGTGGTTAAGAATCATGAAATATTATTATAAATGTATTATTATAATATTTAAGGATTTATTTAAAAAAATATTTACAAGTTTAATGAATGGATGATATCATACATTTTTGGTAAATATTTAATGAAATTTATAATTATTCCAAATTGATGTGAATAAAATAATTATTTAATAGATTATTAAATTAAATATAATTTGTAGAATATTTTTTTAACTAATTGAAAATGATGATTCAGGAATGTGATAATTGAATAAGGATTTGTAGGTTATTAAAAATTAGATAAATCTTTTTATGTATTATTGGATACTAATTTGAGAATTTAGGATTTCTAAAAAGGTGGTTTTGACAATTTATTATTTATAAAATATTATAATATGAATGTTATTTGTTATATTTTATGTATATAAAATCATATATTAAGGTGAAGAAAAACATCCTATTGACATGTTTTAAATCCTAATGATATTTTATCTTGATATGTCATTCATAAGAGAGTAAAAAAATCATGGATTGAATTTTAGATTAAGATAAAGAGAAATCTGATTTTCATATGTGAAATATAAAAGGGATTTGTTGATTAAATTTATATTAGATGATTAAAATCTAGTTTAAACTATTTTAATAGTTGGAACTCTACTACAATATTAAGATGACATTGAAGGAATTGTTTCAAAAATATATATCAATTATCTGGAGTATAATTCTTCTAACCATGACATGGATTTATAAATATTATTCTATAATATTAGAATCATGTTTCTATAGTTTGCGTACAGAATAAAATATATTCTATATGGAAATAATAACATAATATATTTAAGTTACATTGAATTATGTTTTCTATATGATGTCTAAAAAATATTTTGATTTTCTTGAATATTTAGATATAAATTGGGATACTGACTTTATGGATTAAGAATATAGTAATTGTGTAGTATTTCCAAAAAATGAAACTATGTTTGATGGCTATGTAATAAACCAGATTGTGTCTCTTTATGATCTGATGATTTTGAGAATATTTTATTTTTAAAATACATGTACATAACAAATATTGATGAATATTCAATTGAATTATATTGGTGAAATGGTGAAATAAAAAATATTTATCCAATGTGAAAATAAAAGATCTATTTAATTTAGAAAGAACAAATTATAACACTTTCACACAATCAAAATAGATATTCGGTATTAATTTATTGAATAGATTATAGGTAAAAACATTATGAATCATGAATTTGGTTGAAAAAATATGTAGCTGGATTGTATACTCACTAATCCAATGGATGCACCTGTTTTTATGAATCATAAATTTTACTATGTTATTATACCAATCTCTCTCCTCCTAGCAGGTTTATATATTCCATATCAAATTTGTAATTAATATTACAAGTGTCTATTTATTATGAATATATGAAATTTTGTTTTACGAAATCAAATTGATTTGGTACATGTTACCCATTAAGTCAAGAAAGTAGTTCATTGGATTCATAATATGGTATTTTTTTTCGATGATATGGAATTATCTAACTATTTTTTGAATACAGTAATATTTAACTCATCTTCAATTATTTAATTTATTTATTTCCCATTTCATTGATTCTAATAAATTATGAATCATAATATTCAAAAAAAAAATATCTCGAAAATATAAACCTTTTTATTATATAATAAATGTCATAGAAAAACTAATTGGGGATAACATTTAAAGGTAATATAGGGACTAATTTTCATGAAATACATTGTGACTTTTGAAGAACATATTTATAGGATTGTAAAATAAATATTATGGAAAAAAATATATTTAATGGGAAATTTATGGAAAGATTGTTTTTAATATTTTTTTTCATCAATTGATAGTCATATGATGTGTTTTATGTTTTATGGACATTATGTGAAATATGTTAAATAGATTATAAAACAAACTCATCAAATTCTATGAAAAATGGGAATGATTTACAGAAATTTTGATTTTTGGATTTTTTGGATACATTGTTGATTTTATTATATATATTTTTAAAATATAAGAGATGTTAAGGTGCATAGTAGTAATCATTCAGTCCCTAAAAGGTTTCATAGAAACACGACATAAATGTTGAATAAAAAATAGAAAAGTCTCAGATATTACATATGAATTAATTTAATAATACTTATATTTCATACTTATTGAATTTTTGTAATTTATATCACAGACCATTATAAAATTGGACACACACAAACTGATATTCAGAAAACATTCGTTGTAATGAAAATTAGTTTTACAGAACCCAATAGAAAACAATGTGGAGAAGGAAGTTTGGGTGTATTTCAATAGTAATGATGTTTTACTAGTCACATCATCAATTTAATATCAAATATGAACAATTATTATTATAATAATTAATTAAAAGATTCAGTACCATGACATTTCCATGATAAAGTTAATGGGTTTTGTTTTTATGGAATCATGATGCCTTGTGTATAACTGTATGATTTTAAAAGACAAACATCAAGATTGTTAGAGTATATAAAAAATATTATAAAATAATATAACACATTGAAAAATTATGATATATTATTTTAAATATATTTGATCACTTTGATAGATTGTGATGCATGGAACACTGAGTTTTAGCGAACCAAGATATACTATTAATATTTTTATTTAAATGCTAATGTTATAACTAGATTATAATTTGGTAATAATGACTAGGAATAACTAAATAATGAAAATTATTTATTTGAAATTTTTATATAATAAATTCAATTATAATATATTAATTTAACATAATATAAAGACCATATTAATGGAAAAAAAGGTTTTCTAATTTTTTTTTAAATGGTTGTTTTTTCACACATTAGGATCATATTTTAAAAGAAGTTATTACCAATTTTATAAAATTAATTTTAAAAAATATTAAATTATTTTTTAAATCTGCATGAAAAAAAATTATAATTTGATAAAAAAATTTCATAACATATGAAAATATTATTTTTTTGACAAATAGTGAGAAGTAATAATTATTAATAAAACTACATTTTCATTAAAATTATATATATAGTAAAATAATATTATAAAATGTACTGAATATATGGTGTATTCTGTAATATTAAAATTTATTTAATTTAGGTTATTTAATATAATTTTTTATTGAATTATGTTATAATACTTATTTAAATGTTCATGTTTGTTTGTAAAACTAGTATTTTCCACTCATCAATGGGATTAATTTTAAATATAATTATGCCACAACAGTTAATTAAATTTTAGAAAATATATTATATAATTTGAATCATAATATTAATATTATTTATAATATTCAAATTAATTTTTAACCATAATTGTAAACAATAATTACAACAGTTAATGTAAAAAGTAGAATTACATAGTGGTTAAACTATGATCATTATGTTTATAAATGACCATAAAATTTTCCAAAACCTATTTTCTATAAATAATTATTATTTTTCACCTATGAGGATTCATAATGAATCATTTTACAGGTCTTTGTAAAGATAAAAATGTTGGTATCACTTTTTCTTGTAAAAATTTCATTTCTGTCGTCTCCCCTATATATAAATAGACACCCTCTATTCGGTCCTCTTAACACATTCAAATCACTTAGGATCATCCAAGAACTCACTAAATATATTAATTAATTATATATCAACATCCTAGTATAATTTTATTATTATAAATACCTCATTTAATGGATTTATGTATAATCCTAAATAGGCTCTCGGAAAGAGATAAAAATTTATAAATAGTGCATATTTGATTACAGTCATAATCAACATCATATAAGACACAAAAATATGATAAATTAATTTAAAAATAACTTTTTACTAATATGTTATTATATTAATGTCATAAACCAGTTCAATCTCCACTTATATCAAATGTGAAAATAAAACATCCTTCATGTGTATGGTGGACTACCATCTCGCGAACCGATGTATATTTTTTTCAATCACCAACAATTAATGAAGGATATAATGATTTATTTACTATATTTAAATGATATTTTTTATTTTTATAATTCATTAATAATTACATCACATATACGTTCTTAGTTTCTATTTTATAGGGGATACAATTACACCACTCATCAATACAACATATTACCGCCTCATGATGTTATGTTGTTAATTTTACACATACGCATTACATAGAGCGTAATAATTAATAATTATAACAATATATGGTATATAAATGACCAAAATATACTTATATAAATATAATATCAAATTTCACTCCCAAAATTTCCATCATTTGATAAAAACAATGTCACACATTCCTATATGAGGACTGTTGCCTCCATAAGGCGATGTGAAATATTACTCATTTAATATTTACATGGATGTTAATAGTTATGTATTTGATTAATATAAAAGATATATATATTACATAATAATTATACGTTAATGGTGAATTTATATTTATTGTGTACTTATTCCAATAATTGTGAAACAATCATATAATAGTTCATATGCATATATGCACTACCATGTCCTTGAATTGTGTAATCCATCTTCTACCTCTAACATTTATAGGGTATAATAAATAAATTAACAATGGAACATAAGATATTTATATTTATTTTAAAATTTAGGATATTAATGTGTTATGGTCAATGTAATGGTAATGAGATTACCATAACAAAACATACATTGAAAATTATGCAATTATCCCATGAAATATTATTTTGTATACAAGAATTTTTAGTTACATGTTCTTATAAAATAAAAATAAAAAATATATGCAATGATATATAAGATTATGTTTCTATATTATATTTATAATTAACATATATTTATCATACAAAATATTTCAACATGTATGAAAGAAATCATACTTGGGGTAATAGTTTCTTTCCTAAATTTTACTTCTATGATACTTATGTCATATTCAACAAATAGTTATTTTTATTGGTGGATATACTAAAAATTATGTTATATTATATAATAAGTTACCTTATTATCATTTTATTTAATTTTATATTTATCTTTATTTCATTAATTGAGCGTGTTAATGAAATTTTTTTAATTTTGTAAGGGTTATTTCACTATCAAATCATTAGTGGAGATGGATTAGGTTTATTACTTCTTGTATGATATATTTAAAAAATCTATCTTAAAATAATTATATATTCATTTCCTAATGTTATTAGTGATCATTTTAATGAATAGTACCATTTTCATTCAATTTATTCATAATTTGTAGATTAATATTTTATGGAAACGTTAAAATATTTCATTTTCGGGTTGAATATGATTATTCTAAATCCCTATTTTAAAAAAAATTATTCAGTATTTTTTTTAAAAAATTGCTGAACAGTTTGAAATAATTAATTCTAAAAAAATATTTAATGAAACATTCATTTTATTTTCAATGAAATCCTCAATTGGATTTTATTGAAATTATGAAATGAATCATTCATTTCTTATATGAATAATGTACGAAATTTCCCACTATAATGAACCCTCGTTTTTAATGAATTTTATATAAGCTATAAAATTATAATTTTATGTAATTGAATCATCAAAATATGTTTTGTTATTATAGAATTAAAAATATTTTCAAAGTGAAATGATACTTTCCTCATGAATTATTTAATTATAATCATAGTGTATTTCTATTTTTCTATGAAATCATTTCATTACATTAAAAATGAATCATTATGGATATGTTGTAATTATAAATAGTAATTCATTATTTTTATGGTTTATAACTAGTTTTAATTAGGATTTAAATTTTTAATAACATTTTCAACATAACTCAAGATGTATATTAATTATGATTATGGATTGGAGTTTTATTAACATATCATGTGTTTCATTTTCAGTAAAAATATTTATGTTGATTAGGTATCACCTCTTCCATATTAATAATGAAATGGTCTTATAATTTGATTGGTGATTTATACAATATCATTATGATTCATCTGGAGGTCTCATGAGAAAAAAAGGAATTCTTTTTTAGGATTATTTAAACATTTATGCAATATATTATGGAAATTGGAATTGGTGGTATGGTTGTTCTGTCTATAATAATTTATACCAAAATTAGGAGATAAATTTTGGATTTTTATGTGGCTATTTGATTATTTATAATATCCATTGGTATGTTTCATGATCATGTCTTTATTTGTATATAATTGGGAGGACATCATTATTTCAATCCATATTTTTCTTAAATATAATTTCATTTATTAAATGAAATTTGTTTTAGTTATTTTCCATTCCACACTATATATTTCAGATATATTAGGTTTGTTTTGTATTTTTAGTGTTGCTGATCATATGAGATAACCCTATTCGTATGTTTTATTTCTCTCGAGATACCGATATGATATTTTTGATTAATATGATGGAATATGTTAAGGTGAATAATAGAATTATCAAGTAAATAATTTGGGAATTTTTGAAATGTAATATTAATTTCATGTATGTATCTAGTTTACCAAGACTATTACACTATTTGGACCTTTTGCGATGAAATATTATTTACATGTTAAAAAAATAATATAATTACATTATATAGGATATTTGGGTATTTGAATTTACAGTTCAAATCAATGGAATATTATTATAAATCACTTTAACTAGTCCTAGAGAAAAAATATATTAGAGAACACAACATAATTATAATTGTTGAGAATAAGTATAGATAAAATGTCTTAATAGTTTGTTAAGAAAAATATTATATTGGTTCCCCTAGAGATATTTCCCTACACGGATAAAAGAAATGGTCATCATTCTATTGTAGATATATCTATGGGTAATTAAAACAAAAATTTCTTTTTATGCTTGACTTGAGTGTTACCCGGTATATGAAAATGGTTTTTATAGTGCACCTATTATGAAACACACAGAGGATATTACATGATTAAATCATATTTTCATTACAAAACATTAATATGTATTTGAAAAACTATTATGATTTTAAAACATTACCAATTAATCCATTTTAATGAATCAAAAAATATCTCTACATTAAATTTTCTCAATTTATGTGATGTAATGTAGTTTTTTTGGTATCAAATATCTGGATTCATAATGTTTTGATATAATATTGTTTATTATACTGATTATAGTTTGTCAAAAATGAATTAATAGAGACCATATTAATTCTCATTACCTATGTATATATTTCCATCTAGGGTGAGATAATAATGTTAAAGATAAAGATACAACTAGAACTGCTCAATTTGTAACCATATTAGGGAAGATTGATCTAGTTATGAGAAATATATATTCATTTATAACATAGTTTATTGATTCACTATTTCGTTTTACAATATTAGATCACATTATTCATCAAAATACATCACCATTTAATGGGTCCAAAAATTAATTAATAGTTGAGAAATTGATAATCTACTTTGAAAAAATATTATCATTGAGAATGAGTGAAAGGGATAATGTTTTTATATAATTTTATCTTCTATTATGAGTTATGTGGCTACAAGGGTGATTAGTTCATAAAAATTCAGGATGATATAGATACATAAATCACGGAATAAAATATATTTATGGTACTATTCATTATCATTTATTTTACTCACAAGAAATGATAAGATGTAGAGAGAAAAATAATGAGTTTACGAAAAAATATATATTAAATGGATTATAAGTACACACCCAGCATTACAAGGATATCGAGTTATTAGATTGACTGTTTATGTAATCCAAAGAGAAATTTTTACCGTTTATTTGATGGGATTAATGAAAATATTTTAATGCAACAAATCTTAAAAAAATATTATTTATATGAGATCATAGTCTCTAGTGAAATAATAATGGATAAAAAATTATCCAAGACTTATGGATTATAAGGGAAGAAAGAGAATAAGAAGACCATATAGTAGAAGAGAGACATTAGGATGAAGGAAAATATGTATTTTCCCATATTTAATAATTATGGATGGAATCAACCTAGAATATAATTGAAAAAAATGGGATTTTTCTACAAGGGAAGAGAGAAAGGAAAAAATCCTCAAATGGTAATGTAAATAATGAAATGGTCGATTATAAATTCTTTAAGTATAAGAATATTGGGAAATACACAAACAAATTACCAACTAATCAAGGAAATATACCACATAATAAGCCTTGAAATCATGTTAATTCTAATGAGTTTAATATATCCAATGTTGAATGATTATTATTGACTTGTTTTAGGATTGAAAAAATATATTAAATATGTATTTTAATAATTATATTCTCAAAATGTATAATTATATAAAAGAAATTGGTTTTCTATATAAATTTGAATATACATGTTGAATAGTACAATTGAATGTGAAACTGGGTAGTGTTATCGTTATAATAAAAAAATTATTTAGAGTTTACAAATTTGAATATGTTCTCTAGGATTAGATATATAAAATAAATATATTTCAATTAGATAGTATTGGTGACCTTGAAATTAGTTAATTATTTGATGATTTATTTTGTCTGTAATGGAGTTTACAACATGTTTTGATATATGGAATATATTTAACAACATGAAGATTTATTCTCGGGAGCATGGATATTATCATCATGGTTTTTGGTGATTTGAGTATTCACATATTTTGAAGGTATCAATAATATAAAATTTAAATTTTCTATGGAATATAATTTTTATTTAGTGACCATTCATTAAAAATGTAAATTTGTTATTTATTATAATATTTTCTAGGCTATTATTCAGTCAAAATAATTATGAAATAAATTTTGTTCATTTTTGGGGGATAGTATTTTGGTATTAAGGAGTAATCAATTATATTCTGTAATATGTTCTAATGATTAGTTTTTTACTAAATAAAGTAGTAATATTTTGTAACACTTTTATAAATCATAAGATAAATGAAAATATAATTTTATTACACCATGTTTAATAAATGAATCTTGTATATTAATTTCATAGATTACGAAATTATATGGAAATTTATTAGATCATGAAAAATGGTTGAAATTATATGTATTTTTTTGCTGTCCTATATCATAACATTAAAAGAATACCCCAAATCTAGCAAGATCGTCTTGAAACAAAATTTTTGATATTATTTAAATCATTACAAATGATTTTTTTTCATTTTATTAATCAAATGTTTGTAGTTTTGATGTTGTAAACTTTATCATTTTCATTTATATTCTTCAGATCAATGATAAATATCAGTATCCATTTTATCTATGTTTTTCATCCATGCCTATATCCTAAATGCACCACTAAATGATATCAAATTTTGAAAGATAGTTATATATTATTTTATATAAAATTCATAAATCCCATTCTCTTTTATCAATATTATATTTAATTTACACTTTTTATGATTTGGGAATCCAACATAGGTATTTAAAAATTACAATCCCTTAATTAAGAAGACAAATAATATCCTAAATGCACCACTAAATGATATCAAATTTTGAAAGATTGTTATATATTATTTTATATAAAATTCATAAATCCCATTCTCTTTTATCAATATTATATTTAATTTACACTTTTTATGATTTGGGAATCCAACATAGGTATTTAAAAATTACAATCCCTTAATTAAGAAGACAAATAATAAATTTTGAGAACAAAATTTTGATAGGGGTTGAATAAGAAACATATATATTTTAGAATAGGAACATAATCATTGATAGAACATATTAAACACTACACCAATAAAAAACATAATGTGATTTTCTGAAAATATATGATATATATCTTATCAATTAAATTCAGTTTTATCGATAGCCTTCAATGCACACAAAACAATTTTTAAAAAAACCATTATATACAATTAATATTATTACTTAAAAATTATATTTATAAAATATATTTAACCTTGGAGTGTTTTAATAAGACATAATAAAGATATATTTTAAAGGAATTTTTAAAATAAAATAATTTATTATACATTTATTAACGAAATAATTACAATGACTTAAAAGAAAACGATATGTCTTCTGAACAAATAGTATTTTTTTATAAAAGGGGGATCAGTTACACATCACACACATTATTTAAATATAATTTTTAGAAAATGTATTAGTTTTATTTAAAACAATAACCATTATATTTTAAAAATACATTTTATTACTATCATTGGGTAAATTGTTTAGAATTTATTTAAGCAATTAATTTTCCGATGAATATTGTAATATAGTTATTTTTAATTTAAATTTAATTATGAAATAATTATCTATATTGTAAAATAATATTTAAAATAAAATTAAAACTAAAAATTGTTAAAATATTTTAAATTCTAACTATCTTAGGTATTTATAATAAATGTCCTAATGAATAATGAAATATTATGATTCTAAACGATTGGAGGATTTTCTTTGGAAAATATTTTTTTACAAATTTGGGAGATTAATTTTGTAAAATATTTAAAATGTTAATATTTTTTACATAATTTAATAGCGAAAATAGTACTATTGAGTACAACAATTAAACTAAAACATGGGATTACCGAGTGGCTAAACTAAGAAGATACAGGATTGAAATGAATTTATAAATTTTTAAAACCCAATTTCAATACATATATTAAACCTTTCTACTAAAAGGAAAAATAATTACAAATTTTATAGGATCATTTCATGTGAAAACATGAGTATATAATTCTTTAATAATTCCATTTGTGTCTTCTACCCCAATTTTTAATGGTTTCCCCCGAAATTATCATTATTACACATCCAAACACATTTGAATCATATATGACCATAAAAAATATATTTATATCATCTCTCCCCACATCCTATAAGATTTATTTATGAATCTATTCAACTATTTCTTTTGATATCAAACTAATATCGAACTTCAAATAAGTGGTAAAATTTTTTAATTGGTGTATTTTTTAAGTTATTTTTATAACATATATAAAATATATAAAATAAAGATAATATAATAAAGTATTTGTATCCAATATACTAATATGTTTCTATGTTAATGTAATAACCCATATCCATATCCACACCCATCAAAAGAGAAATGACACTTTTGATTGTCTTTATGACATACTAACACCTCATGAACCGATTTAATTCATTTTCCATCATCAATATGAATGGATATATATAATTTATTATTTATCATATATATAACATATATATGAAATTAATATACATATATAATTATTATATCACACATACCTTCTTAATTTCCAATTTTTTTTTTCAGGAAATGATAATGTCTCTTTTGTGTACAACAGACTGTCTCCCCATGAAATGATGTGATTAATTTTTTCTTAATGAATTAAATGGAAGGTTTTAAGGATAAATTTAATTAATATAGTTTATTTTTATTATCTAAAATAATTATTTAAATATAATCTCACATTTTACATTTTTTTCCCATCTATTTGGTGACAATAACATTGCTCATGCGCACATGTGGACTTCCGCCTCAACATAGTGACATGAAATGTGATTCATTTTAATACCATAATTATGGTAATAGAGATTTATTTATTTAATATAAATTATATATAAGAAATAATAATTATTCCAAATAGAATAATTAATATATTTTTTCATTCTACCTAAAATAAAAGAGAGATAGTGTATATGCGTACATATGGCCACCTATATCAACTAACAGTGTAATATATTTTCTATATCTAACACATATAGAGTAATTAAAATAAACATATAATGAGTATAAATTTTATTTATATCATATTTAAAATTCTATAAACTATTTTTCCACAATCAAATTTAAAGGAAGAAAACATTCAAACTAGAACATACCTGAAAAATCTAATAATTATCTTCTCAAACCCAAATTATTGCCTAGAATTGGAAATAAACAGATTAAAATATTAGAAGTAAATTTAATATTTTATTATACATTAACATGGTTCGGTAATATATCTATACAAAATCTATATTTTCGATACATAAAAATAAAACATATATGAAGGAAATTATAAATGCGTAATTTGTTTCTCTCCGCAATATTACTACTATGGTATATATTCCACATTCACATTTTTTTTCTTTTTTATAATTTATATACTAATCTATTTATATGTCAAAAATTGAATTACTTAATATTAATCATATTTAGTTATTCATTTGATATTATTTATCTCAATCGGATTGTGAATCAATGCATACCTATGTGATAAGATTTTATTTGACGATCTCATCATATTTTGGATTATATATGTTTATTCTCAATTGGTAGAATTAATTGATATTTCTATCATTAAAATAATGTTTGTAAAATTATATTTTTATTCTTGAACATATAATGTAATAGTACCATTTTCTACTTTTTGGTACATAAAATGGTTAAGCAAAGGATTTCATGTAAAGGTAACAATATTTCTCATTTCAGATGAATATTAATAATCCAATTCCTTGTTTTCCAAAAAAATAAAAATCTTTTTTAGAATTATCCAAATTATCTATCAGTTAAAAATTCCCCCTTTTTAATTTTCATAAAAAATGGATGAGATCATCATGTCATTTTCAAAACATGGCCATTTTGACTTTTAAAAAAATGTTAAAGGAGTATTAACATTAACATATATATCGTGTATGGAATTTTCCATCATCATAACCAATAAACGTATAAATGATTAATTTATAATTTTCAGAGAATATTTTCAAGGGAATTTAATTTTTAAATTTTTTCTGAATAATTAATTTTAAATATATTTTCATTGTGAATATGAATTTTTACTAAATAATGTTTTAATATAGTTTTATGGAATTTATATTCATATGTAACATAATCAATTAAACATATACAACATACATATGAGATATATTTTGTTAATATCAAACTTATTCTTTCATTATATTGTTTTTTATCAATTTTATTGTAGATGTAAAACATTATTACCATTACACACATTACTCTCAATTTTTTGTTTATTTATTTAATTGTGGCAATTATTATCATTTTTTATGTAATTTTATCAATATGCATTTTTATTCTGATTATTATTTACCCATTATATATGAGGAACGTATTGCGAATCATATGTTATGTATACAGGAATAAATATCCACTCGATGAATAAGTATGCACTATAACACATTCAATATTGGGTTTCTAGAAAATCCCTTACGCATTTCAGTATGATGACATCATACAAGGCCTGATTGTATCATTAAGATGTATAAGATTATTCATTCCTCCATTATTATATTTTCTATATATTTCTTCTTCCTTAATCTATTTGTTAGAATATCCATGGTAATGTTTCAATATTTTGTGATTATCTATTGCATGCTTACCATTACTGGGAATCTAAACTTACCCCTTTTTATTTTTTATATTCCCCTTCATAAAATAAATTTTTAATAATTAAATTGAATTATTACTCTAAGGGAGATAATTATTTTCTCAATGATAAAAAATTTGGTAATTTATTATTTTAAAAGATATTTTCAGTTTCATGTTTGAATCAAGTTTACTAAAAAAATAAAATTATTCAGTCATAGAGATTAAATTTATTATTTTTAGTAGTGATTTAATAATTCAACCATTATATCTGGGCTACGAGGGTTGGGGAATTAACACCTATCAATTGAAAGATGAACACACAATGAATGTTTAGTCCATGTTTTGAATCGTATGAAAATTATGTAATGTTTATAGTTAACCTAATTATACACTCATTGCCGTTGGATTTGAGTACATGTAAACAAAAGTACGGAGAATTGGAATGGATATGATTTTGTGGTACTATAATAATAATTTACTTAATATACTATAATTTATTTATTGCAGAATTTAATTTTTGCTGAATAGATTCATTGGAAAAAATTATTGAGAATGATTTAAAATAAAATGATGATTCAAATTGGTATTTGTAATTTCCAATTTTATATTAAATGGTTCATACATTAAAGAATAATTCTATTAGATATAGACAAGATGATGAGGAATATTGTTGGCCTTATTATTGTGGATTATTAGTGATGTTATTTCCAAAATTGTATTTTGATGTGTTTTCGATGTAAAACACATTTTAGATAATCATTGGAAGATAAATCTAATATTTATTGATATTAATATATACATATATATGTGTGTTATGATAAAATAATATTATAAAATGACCATTACTATTTTTTTATTTGTGATTAATATCACTGTTCATCAAAACTATGTATTGATTATATATTTATAACCCTATGTAAATTAGTATTTATAAGATAATATGTTAACATGGACCTAGAATGAGTTGTAAGGACATATTAATTTTCTAGTAACAAACTAATGAACTTGTGTTAAATTTGAATTTCATGAAATTTTTAATAATTGATCCTTAAATCAAGTATATTATGTGTGAGAAATATAATATTTTTCACATAGAACATTATTGTTTATGATATGAATTTCCCTATAAAATAGATTATTGGTGTCTACACCATCATGTAGACATCTGAAAAAGTGAATTAAAATAATTTTTATAAATCTTGAATACACCCATTTCCCTATTAAGGAGTTTACTATGAAATAAACATAATATAAAATCATTTAGGTTTGTTATATAGTAATAATTCTAATAGTGTATATTTCTATCATTTCATTTCTCTCTGGCCAATGTATATAATTCAACACATAGATTAACCCTTTTTAATGTCATTATATTATGAAATTATATTGCATCATTAATCATTTATTATCATTTGGACAAGGTTACCATCCATTATATTTTCAATATCATAGAGACTATTTTTTATTAGTATAATATTCCCCTAAATAGACATAGTTTTCCATTTATAATGGAAACTATTAAAATCATTCATTTTTTCTCAATATGGATACGAATTTATTAAAAAGAAATGTATATTTAAATTATTACTTAATAAAAAAATTATATTTTTTATAATCTATTTTTTCCATTGATTAATGCATTGGGAAAAATATATGTCATTGGGGCCCCTATTTAAATATCCCCTTAATGAAATGGTAGTTCCCATGACTTAAACTATATTTGGGTAATGAGATAATCCTTACTCATTATTTCCAATGTAATTAAACTTGACTATAATCACTTCCTTATTTTGTTTAGCAGTATACAAACCATCACTAAAAAATTGTTTATTATCATAAATCCCTTAATAATTTCCATTTTTAGTTCTTTTATGTATGTGTTATGGTCTTATGATCAATTGTTTGGTATAATTTGATTACTTATTCTTATCATATTATACAAGTCATTAATATTAAATGTTATCTTATTCATTATATTATACCATAATAAGATTATTTTATAACCCTTTCTATTTTCTCTCAATAATCAAATGAAACCAAAAATATTACTACCTATTAAATAAGGTTAAAAAATAATAAATATGAATATTTTTTATATCATTATACAATACTCTATGTTTCTAATAAAATGTAATTGTAATGTTTGTATATAGGTCCTATGAATACTATTATTTTACATCATGTTTATTATGTTCTAATATATTATCTACCTATAAGAATCACATATGAATATATCTACAACTATGAGTGGGTGAATCAATGTTGGTATAAAATTATCCCAATATCAATTATATTCATTTACACATCTTCATGTTATTATTGATTCCGCATCTCCCTTTTTAGATATTTTTATGTGGATGTAATATTATGAGACTATAAATAAAATTATAGGATATAGATTTTTTTCCAATATCCACTTCCCAAATGGTTAATAAGATATCAATGTATATATTCTACTATATCTCACAAACTCTAGTTCCAACATATTATCATAAGAATCTCAATTAATCGAATAATGTTGAACACATTATCAATGAAGGAGAGAGGTATAAACTAACTAGGTTATTATTTTACATTTTTATAAGAACATTTGATTAAAAATCAAAAAAAATATTTTCTTGGATTAATCATGTTTCTCCAATTCTATTTAAATTTTACATTATTACTTACCTGATGCATTCATCTAAGTTGACATATGCTTCAAAAATATAGTATTCTCTCTCAAAATTTATTAAAATTATAAAAAATATATAACTAGATATATAACTCATCTCTTTGTCTTGTGTGACTATCTAATGGGAACAATATATTATCTTCTTCCCCTAATTAATATGTCATCCAAAATAATAATCACTATTGAATATGGTTATATAATCATCTCCACAAAATATTCTCTATCGGGAATCTAGTGTGTATGGATTGAGTACTTTTTCGGAATTCTAAGTCATTATCAATATTTCATACAACATGTTTGTAAATAATTATTTTTCAGTTTTGTACGTAATTCAATATTTTGACTAATAAAAATGATTTATAGTTATGTTCATATTATATTATCTCATTTAATCTTATTCATCAAATATTATATATTCAATATTTCTATGATTATTATTGATATAAAAATTTAATAATGAATATCTTAGGGGACTCAATACGTCTTAGCACCTTTATTCTTGTATTTCAAAAACCAAATAATGAAGAAATTCTATAAATCTCAAACTACTATGTCAACACATTCATTCATCTTTTCTTATTAATTCAATTTAGTCTAATGAAACTTTTGTTAAATTTTTTTATTTAAATAAAATGAACTTTGAATTTAAAATTTTTATATAAAATTTAATATTTAATTTTTTTTTCATTAAAATCGAAATAATCAAGAAGAATTTAATAACAATGTTGCTTTATATATTGATTTATGATGTCTTCCAAGATTCATATTTCAAAATATAAACTGAAACAATAACCACTATGGTGTTTTTTTATTGGTTATTCCTTTTCTAACTACAAATATGAACATCATTTTTATTACAGATTGATCTCAATTATGATAAATTTAATCACTTCAATT
This sequence comes from Viscum album, assembly GCA_963277665.1. Classification (NCBI taxonomy): domain Eukaryota; kingdom Viridiplantae; phylum Streptophyta; class Magnoliopsida; order Santalales; family Viscaceae; genus Viscum; species Viscum album. Next base: position 18,295,750 of record OY728129.1, on the reverse strand, counting down.
CTATCTAATTTATAACACTTCCAAAATAAAAAATATAACCACTCAATATTTACCATTTTAGGGTATCATATAATCCAATTTCATTATAGGCTTTTTGTATTGAAGTATATTATCATTCATATAATCTAATAAGACCATTAATTATTTAGGACATCCGATAAATTATCATTTTATAATTTAAATTAATTATTAGATTGTGTAACACTTGTTTTATTCATATATGGTTTTATTCATTTATATATTCATTATTATAGAACTATTTTTTACATAAATTCTATTTATATAATATTTATTTTCATTGTTCATTGATTTACACCTATGATCTTTAGAAAAATATATATGATGTTATTCGTCATTATAATAATTTCCTCCAATAATATATAAATTTACATGAATGTTAATAATGATTCTTAAGTGAGTTAATACACAATTTTTAGTTCATAGAAATGATATTCAACTGATTTAGGTAAATATGCATGAATTTTTTATGACCACAACTTGACTATTAAAATAATAGAGGAAATTAAAATTGTGATATCACAAAGTAATTGGGTTAGTTTTTTTGTTATAATGATTTTTATTACATGGATCCATTACATTTAATAATTAAATAAATATATATCTATAATGATAGGTTAAAGATGTTGTTGTCATGAGATATAATTTTTGTAGTGTATATCCTTGTTTAAATCCCATTATCAATCAAATTGAAATGTGAGATGTACAATGATACCATCAACCCAAATTGATATATCATTCATAATGGATTAAAAAAAATTAATATTTGATGCAGTAGATCATATATAATATAAATTGTGTTTTTATGATCTTATGCATCCCACCATGCTACCATGGATTTATTTAATATTAGAATGAAATGTACTCTTACGCACAGGGACAAATTCACTACCCTCTTATAATAAAAAATATGAGTAGTAATCTACATTTTTGGCCTCATAGTCTTGTTGGAAAATATTATTTTAATTTTTTCATGATAGCTTGTTGTTGGTCATACTTTTTCATCTAATATACTTCATATTTCTATGAATAATAATAAAAATACGTGTAAAACGAACATTAATTTTATCTTGTAATCATTATTTAGTTTTTTATATTGTTTTTGAAATAATTAACAATTATATTTTATATTATTTATTTTTATTTTCTTGTTGTAAGAAACTATTCGATTTTTATTTTATTATACGGATATCATTCTAGGGAAATTCCAACATAATATTAACATTCATTGAGTCTTAAAAAACATCCCAGAATACAAATTATTCACATATTAACATATAGTGACCCCAATTAGTTTCTTTCACCATTAATAGAATAAATTACGACATAAATAAAATTTATGTTCATCAATCTCCCATATTGTATATTATTTCAATAATTTTGTAAAAAATGGTAATCCAAAAGATCTTTTTTTCTATCCTATTAGTTTTTTCAAAATATTTAATCTACTACTTATTGATAAAAAATAAAATCTACACAGAATTGGGTGGTATCAATTATTTATTAAATTATGATCTATCATTAATTAGACTAAATTCTGCATGATTTGATCACATTGTAGAAAAATGTTGGGTATTAATTTCTTGAAAAAGATTTCTAAAACTAAATGAATTAAATACATTCTCATATTAATCATTTCTAATCATTAATGGTTTATCTTTGTTGTATAGTTGATTAAATTTTATAAAAAAAACTATTATATTATTTGGAATAAAAATTAATGACCTAAACTCATAAAAATATATAGTTTAAATGAATTATATATATTTATAATGTATTAGAAATATTCACAGATTACTATATAAATTCATACATTTTCATACCATTTATTAAATTCATTTATCCCATTTATTTTAAGAAGAATTATTGATGAATCAGTAATGAGTGCATGAGTATTCTTACCTTTTTAATGTCAAAAATTCTAAAACCATATACAAATTTATGACTTAATTTAATTAAATTAATGTAAATTGATTTAATGAAAATCTAAAAAAAGGGATTATATCGACACATACATCACCATGAGTTATAAGACAATCAAAATAGTTTTTGAGATAACAGTATTATGGAATAATTCAATATATCGTCATCAACACAAGATCATCAACCATATCGGTGAAAACTCATCGAGAACATTCAAGAGACCTGAGATCAAATCTTGGTTGTGGAATATTTTTGGGACACTATAGCAATAGTTTAGTAGGAACTTTAGCTGATACTAGTGTAGGTACTGTAATATGTACTATTTTTTACAATCGATGATGGAACATGTCACCCACTTTGACCGTCAAAACACTGATTTTGTAAAGACTTGGAAATACCTTTTTTTTAATACATGGGAATTTTTTGAGTCCATGAATTTTGAAGGGGCATGATTCCGACGCCCGGTGTGCCTGAAATCAATTTCGGATATTTTGTATGGGTACGTTCAGTAAACGTTCGAGCAGTATTTTATAACATTTGAACTGGTTGTCAGAATTGAAATCTGAGGGCACCGTTGAACTCACAGTGCCAATATTTGTTTAAGGAGACATTCTCCTCGAAGGCAGTTGGTCAAGAATGAATGTTAGTTTTTTGGTTTTCAAAAAAATAATAATAAAATAAATTGTTCTAAACTTTATTTTATTTGATCCTCCATGTGGGTGACTGCTAGTTGAAACCTCCTCTTGGATGTTAGAGGTGGGTCCACCACACTTTAACCTCCCATGAGAGGTTATGCTAGTGGGGCCCACCCAAACATAACCTCCCGTGAGAGGTTACGATGTGGGGACCACCTGAACATAACCTCCCACGAGAGGTCACTTCATGGGGACCACACGGGGCAAAACCCCCTTATTGATGGAAGAGAGTAAAAGCTCCCAACTCTCCATTATTAATTAGGTGGAGACTCATGGTCTTCCTTTAATTAAATTGTGCCAATATCTCATAATAAATTCATGCCAACCCATTGATGTAATTAAAGGGATCCTACCTAATAAATTATTCCAATTTGAATATTATCCCACAAATTAATAAGATATATCAATATATTATTTCGTTGGCATATTCATTTTGGTTGAAGCTTGAGGGGAGGAATATTTGAAGAAAGCACCCAATGAGGAACCCTGTCTCCCAATGAAGAATGATGAACAAAGAACACTGCCCTTCTTCGACTTCTTCCTCAAAGCTTCAACTGTCATGAGACGTCTTCGATGACTGAATTCCGCATCGTTGTCAACAGTCTGACGCAGTTCGGGTTTGGATGTGCATGGAAGACGCGACGAACGATGATCATCTTCATCTACTATCTGCGACTCCATAAACGAACAATGAAAGACGATCAAAGGTTGGGGTTTTACTTTGGGTAATATTCCTTTTAGTTTTCCCATCATTGTTTGAAAGTAATCAATGAAAAGTATTGTAAATAATTGATGTTAATCGTGCTCCATTAATGATCATATTGCTATCACCCCTAAATATAGAAGGTGTGGGCCAAACTAACATATCCTGACACCCTCTGCTGATCTCTTTGTGTTGTTTCTTCAACATTGAGATGTAGCAAGAGAACGAAGAAGGCGGCGAGGACAAAGGATAAACTACCCGTGACCTTTGCGAACTGTGCAACCCCCATGACCCTCCGGTGCTTCGGGTCGAACCGCAGCCCTCCGCCCTTGTCGCCCTGGTCGCGCCGTCTGCTGATGAACCGGCCGGGCTACGCAGGCCAACACTGCTGCTAGCTTCCCCGGCCGAACCTCGCGCCTCCCGTGTGCCCCGACCTACCCAGTAGCCCTCTTGGCCGTGTTCTGCCTGGCTGCGCCCTGACTGGACATGCTAGGCCTGGCCGCGCCCTGCCTAGCCAGGCCACGCCTGGCCGCACCCTGCCTGGCCGCACCCCTCCTGGCCGCACCTCGCCTAGCCACACCCCGCCTGGCCGCACCCCGCCTGGCTGCGCCCCGCCTAGTCGTGCCCCACCTTGGTGAGCCGCTCCCTGGCATCCCTACAGGCTTTCGCACACGCCTCCGCTGAACCAGCTCCCATGCGGCCTCCCAACCGAGCTGGCATCCTGGGCCCCCTTACGGTGCCCTGGCCAAACTGGACCGGCCACGCCCTCACGACGCTACTGGATGAATCTGCCCCGAGCCAATGCCGAACTACCCTCATGGCCTGCTTGGATGGGACCAGTGAGTCTAACCAAACCTAACAGGTTGGCCCACCCAATGGGTTGGGCCAAACCTAATAGGTTAGACCGGGTCGACCCAGACCGTGTTGGCCGAGGTGTGGTCGGACCGGGTCGGTCCGACCTGGTCGGACTGAACCTGGGCCCACTAGCACCCCATACTTTTTTTGGCCATATCATTGGCACCGAATGACCATTTGACAACTATCAACGGTGCTATATTTCTTGGAGCGCGATGGTCCCATTGAGTATACACCACTGGAGTTCAGGGATTAGTTGCGTTATGGTCAGTTTGGATCGTACATGAATCCAACCGGGCCCCCGTGACTAAAAGACTAATAACTCATAGACCAGTTGTCTGATTGATGTGTCATTTGTTGCGTTGAGTCCTCTATGATGTGGAATACCATTGAGATACATCTACGTGGGACTTCGTGACATTTGGAGTATCAACCAGTAGGTCGTGGAGGGGATCCTTCCAAAGGTTGGCGGACAGAGTGTGGAGACCTAGTAGCTAGCTGAGGCTTGACGACTGCTGACTGATCGACTCGGAGTGGTTCAGATGGCCCAGTGGGGAGCGCCTGGTTGTGGCGGTAGACCGACAATGTAGGAATGCCTGGTTGTGGAAGAAGACCCACAGTACTCGATAGCAGTAGTACCTCTGGTGGTTATGTGGGGGACGCCTCATTGTGGCCGCAGACCTATAGTGGGGAGCGCTTCTGTGTGACGTAGCAGACCCACGATTCTAGATAGGAGGAGTACCTTAGTAGTACAAGGTTAGTGGGAGGCGCCTCGGTGTCATGGCAGACCCACTGTACTCGACAGAGGAGGATTTTTTCACGTGCCTTGGTTTTGAAAATGTGAATAAAAATCATGGATGAGCTGAGTCAGTAACATTGTGTTTTCCTCAGTTTTGAGATGGATTACATGATATTTTAGGTATATGCATGGGAATATAACTATGTGAGGTTATCTGTTGAATTTATACCTTGTGGTTTATCCATTTTGGATTTTGTGAGACCTTGAGGGTATCAGGGTCCCTACTAAGTATCGTTATACTCACCTTAGCACGGGCTATGCCTGCTCCTCATTGTGTTGGTTGCAGATGATGGACAACGCTGACCGAGCCTGAGTGGACGAGGACTAGAAGGTACCTAGAGGTAGATCACATGTTGTGACATTACACGGAGGAGACATATGGGCGTGGAGTGGTGTGGAGGCTATATGTACCTACCATTCAGGTAGGATTTCATGGTAGATGATCCATCAGCTGTTTCACCTTTCTTCTGTTGTACATCAGTTTCCTTCTACATTAAATTTTGGCTGGTATTTCTTGCCCCTTTACTTTTCAACCCTCCTATTGTATATAGTTTTACATAGTGTTTTGCTTCCAGCTTATACTCTATTATGTCTGTAATAATTTATAAAGTCAATTCCTTCTTATTTTTAGGTATTTATTCCCTTAGTGCTAGTCGCCAGCCCCTGGCCTATGGATGTCGAGTTTGGGGTAGTCACGACATGAGCCCTGGAGGACGAGTCACCACAAATTGGTATCAGAGGATTCAGTTCTACCACAAAACACATGACTATGATCTTTCTTTTCTATGAAGCAATATTGTTAAGTGTATTGAGTGTGGTTTTCAGTTCAGGGAGTCCAGTGTTAGTGCGGAAGCCGACGTATCCATACACCAAGACCCTGACATCTGATTTCCGACTCATTGCACAAAAACACTAATTGCGTGGATGTTTTCAAAAGTATTCTTTATGTCAGATCAACCAGGTTATCTCACCATGTATTGTCTTTTGACTGTGTTATGTATGATTCTTTCAGGATTCCTCCCTGTGGACCACTAGCTAGAGCCCCGAGAGTTGTACGTTCAAATAGACCACCAGGAGACCAGGCCTGAGTGCATGGCTCTCTTACAGTGGAGGCACAATCATAACCACTACTTGTTGGGCCACTGATACCACTATCCCCACTAGTATATTATGAACGCCACTTGATCGTGTTTCAGAAGTTCTAATTCCAGATGCCACCTAGGTTTATGGGAGATACAGACCCACATGTGGCTGAGGATTTGTTGGACATTGTGGTGAAAGTTTTATGACTGGTAGGGACACTAGCTGACTACATGGTGATTCTTTCTGCTATACATCTACAGGAAGCAGTGGGAAGATGGTGGTGCCTGATGATCCAGGTGCTTGATGAGGCGACAATACTCTGGGCAAACTTCGAGAGCCTCTTTCAGGTAGTGTTTGTCCCAGCAACCCTACGTTTTGTGAGGATACATAAGCTACTTCATCTATAGTAGGGAAGCATGACAGTGGAATAGTACTCAGAAAGGTTCACTGACCTCTTGCGTTACTCCACAGATATGGTACAAGACCCATTCTTCAAGGCTTGAAACATCGAGTAGGGGATCCGGAAAGAGATCAGAGCTTCGGTGATCTCACTCAGCATCCTGATGCAGGAGGGGGTGCTAGAGAGATCCCTCATGGTGGAGAGTTTCCTTTATGACCAATCTCTAGCAGCGAGACCGACCACTAGTCGAAATTCAGCGGAGACTTTTGCAATTGGTAGTATATTGATGACACAGAGTTCTAGGAGGACTAGACCCACATGTTGATGACCACATGTCTAAGGATCAGTTTTGCAAGGCACCAGGGGTAGAGACAGACCTTCTAGGACCATGTAATGTAATTCATGTGACAGATAGGGTCACATGGCTCATGACTATCTGACCCGCCATTCAGATGATCAGAAAAAAGTTGATAAACCTCTTAGGTAGAGTCAGAGGTTCGATCAAGGTGGTCTTCAAGGAGGAGGCCGACGTGGTAGAGGAGCTGGTTGTGTAGGTGGCGGTTGACGACATTAGTATGTGTTATGACCACCAACACTAGGTGGTCCACCCCGACCGTAGGGAGCTGTTGGATAGGTGAGAGATTAGATCTAGCTAGCTGAGGATTATGATCATGATGCTCCAGATATGATTCGAGGCATGATCTATGTCTACTCAACTATAGCTACTGTTCTTATACCCACAGGTGTCGGTCACTCATATATTTCCAGTACCCTCATTTGGAGCTCAGATATTCTGACGGAGCTGTTTTCTCGATCCTTATGGCTTGATTCTCCTATGAGAGTAGGCTTGACAATTATGCACTAGTTATTGCAATGTGAGCTTACTCAAAATTGTGAGAGCTTTAGCTAGGATCTCCTTGTAGTGGAGTCTAGGCTTTACGTTGTCATCTACGGTATGGACTAGTTATCTATAGTCCATGCTCAGATTGACTGTATTATGCGCAATGTGTGGTGTTTTCTTATGGATGGTACAAGCTTCACATTCACTAGGGATGAGGGATCCTTTACAGTACTGGACGGACTTACACGGAGGAAGGTGTAGCCGATCACTCATAAGATGGCCTACCGTAACCTCGAAGTAGTTGATGTGGAGAGTCCGGGCTATCCTGTTGTGGTGGACCCTTACAAATATGTTTTCCCTGATTATGTCCCAGGTCTACCTCCTTGAAGAGAGGTGGACTTCTACATTGACATATACCACAAGAAGACACCGATATCTATACTAGAATATCGGATGGATGCCACTGAGCATCATGATATTCAGGTACAACTAGAGGACTTTCAGCAGAAGAGATTCATTCGGCCCAGTGCTTCTCCTTGGGCAGCCCCGATTCTGTTCACTTAGAAGGTGGATGGGAGCATGAGACATTGATTTGACTACCATATCCTGAATCAGGTGACCATGAGGAATAATTACCCACTCTAGAGGATTGATGAATTCTTTGTTCATCTAAAGTTATCAGGGTGTTTATCGAATATACAACTCTGATCAGGTTATCACCAACTCAGAGTTTGAGATGAGGATGTGTAGAAGACGACATTCAGATGTCAGTAAGACCACAATGAGTTTTTGTTAATGTCTTCCGGGGTAACCGGCACTTCGGTAGTGTTTATGGGACTCATGAATAGGATCTCTCAGCCATACCTTGATCGATTTGTCATAGTCTTCATCGATTTCATTCTGATCTACTCGATTATAGATTAAGTGTAGGCATACCATTTGAGGGTAGTACTGGACACACTCTGAGAGAACCAGCTTTATGGTAAGCTCCTGAAATTCCAGTTCTGGATCCGAGAGGATCACTTTCTGGGTCATGTCTTCTCGTAGGCTGGAGTTGTAGTGGGTCCTATGAAAATTAAATATTTACTTACTTTGGAGCCACCCAAGAGAGTGACAGAGGTACACATTTTTCTGGGTTTGGCTAGTTACTACCGATGATTATTCCCAGAATTCTCCAGAGTTACAACCCCACTATCAGCCTTGACAATGAAGGGGGACCCCTTCACATGGTCATATAGATGCTATCAGAGCATTCAGGAGCTAAGGTAGAGGTTGAGTAGTGCCCGCATCTTGAGGCTTCCAGAAGAAGGCAAATGGTACGTAGTCTACTTCGATGCATCAGGGATTGGACCCGAGTGTGTCCAGATGAAGGAGTGAGAAGTGATCTTGTATGGTTCTCGGCAGGTGATAAATCACGAGAATAATAATGCCACCCATGACCTTGAGTTAGCTGAATCGGTCTTCGCCTTGAAGATGTGGTGACACTATCTGATGGTTGAACGGTTTTCCGTGTACTCTAATCAGAAGAGTCTCAGGTATATATTATCCCAGAAGGACATGAACCTGAGACAGTGACGTTGGATTCAGTTCTTCTAGGAATATGACTTTGAGTTAGTCTATAATCTAGGGAAGGGGAATGTAGTTGCAGATGAATTCAGTAGGAGAACTGTTATACAGGTGATAGGCGAGGCGGCAGAGAAGATTGCTACCCTAAAAATATCCTTTGTGGATAGAGATGCATCAGCGTTCTTTAAGTCTCTTATAGTCACTCCTCCAATTCTTTAGAGAGTCAGGGAGGCTCATTGTGGGGACACTGACTACGAGACACGACTTGCTCAGACATCCACAGGGCATGCACCAGATGGATTTTCCGAAGGTGTGGAGCACGTCATCCTCTTCAGAGGATGTACAATGGTGCCAATGTCACTAAAAAGGATGTGTTGAGGGAGTTCCACACATCCACTTTAGTGGAACATCCAAGAGTGTCGAAGATGTACTAGGACCTCCGGAGACAATACTGGTCGGAGGAAATGAAGAAGGAAGTTGCAAATTTTATCTCTTGTTGCCTCACTTTCCCGCAAGTGAAGTCAAAACACCAGGTACTAGTAGGATTGGTATAGCCTTTAGAGTTCCCAGAGTGGATGTGGGATAAGATATCCATGGACATCATGATGAGTCTTCTACGTACATCTAGTGGACATGACTTGATTTGGGTGATTGTTGCCCAACTCACCAAGTCGGCCCACTTCCTACTGATCAGAGAGCAGGATTCAGTATAGAGCATGGGTCACCTATTTGTGCAGGAGATTATGCGACTACGTGGAGTACCTTCATCTATTTTCTCTGATCGTGACACACATTTTACTTCCTGGCTATGGATGGGGTTGCAGGAGGCTTTGGGATGCAGCATCTTCTAAGCATCGCCTTCCATCCTCAAACGAATGGTCAGACATAGTGAACTATTTATACCCTTGAGGTCATGCTACATGCTTGTTTCCTCGACTACGGTCACATCTAGGAGGATCAGTTACCTTTTATGGAGTTTTCTTAAAATAATAACTATCACTCGACCATCAGGATGGCTCCATTAGAGACGTTATACAGGTGACCTTGCAGATCACACATGTGCTGGACTGGCCATGGGGAGTCCCCACTAGTGGGACTGGAGATGGTATGAGCTACCACAGAGAAGGTAAAGATCATCCAAAAGTGGTTGAAGACTTCACAGAGCAGGCATAAGTCATATGCTGACAAGATATGGGGACCTCTAGAGTTTGAGGATAGGGACCACATTTTCTACGGGTCTCACCCTGATGAGGACTAAATAGATTTGTCTAAGGAAACAACTCATCTCTGAGATTCATTGGACCTTTTCAGGTCCTCATCAGAGTTGGTGTGTTGGATTACCTCTTAACTCTTCAACCTCAGTTACACCAAGTGCATGACATTTTCCACGTATCTCAAGTCAAGAGATATGTGCATGACTGTTCTAATAACATCGACCATGGAGAGATGGATATCGATGATTGGGAGACTTTTATGGAGGTTCCAGTGGTTATTGAGGATTGACATTAGCGGGCCCTACGTTGATGGTCGATACCTCTTGTTTTCATTCACTGGAAGCATGAGAACCTCTATGAGAGTACATGGGAGCGGCAGGTTCCTATGCATTCTCAATACCCCCATTTGTTCCCTTAGTTTGAGTTGTAGCTTATAGGGATGTAAATCCATGGGGTGTGTAGAATGTAAAGACCTGGAAATTCCATGGAATTTTTTTAATACATTGGAATTTTATGAGTACGCGAATTTTGATGGCGCATGATTCCGAGGCCGCGTGTTCCCGGAATCAATTTCTGAATTTTTGTATGGGTACGTTTAGTAAACATACGCATGATATTTTATAACTTCATAACCGTTGCCCAGAATTGAAATCTCAGGGCACCATTGAACTCACAATTCCAGTATTCGCTTAAGGAGACTCTCACCTCGACGACAGTTGGTCGGGAATAAAAGTTAGTTTGTGGGTTTTTAAAAAAATTATAATAAAATAATTTGAGATGCACTTTATGTTATGTGAGCTACCATCTAGGTGAATGGTAGTTGAAACATTCTCTTAGAAGTTAGAGGTGGGACCACCACACCATAACCTTTCATGAGAGGTGATGGTGGTGGGGCCCACCTAAACAAAACCTCTCATGAGAGGTTACGATGTGGGGACCACCCAAACATAACCTCCCGTGAGAGGTTACGTCATGGGGACTACACGTGGCTGAATCCCCTTATTGATGGAAGAGAGTAAAACCTCTCAACTCTCCCTAATTAATGAGGGAGAGCCTCATGATCTTACTTTAATTCAATTGTGACAATCTCTCCTAATTAATTCGTGCCATCCCCTTGAATTAATTAAGGAGAGCCAGCCTAAATAATTACTCCAATTTGAATATCGGATCAACAAATTAATAGGATATTTCAGTATATTATATCATTGGAATATTCATTTTGGTGGTACCTTCAGGGGAGGATTATTGGGAGAAAAATCCCAACGAGGAACCACATCTCCCAACGGAAAATGAAGAATGATGAACACTGAACTTTTTCGACTTCTTCCTTGAAGTTTCAACCGTCATGAGATATCTTTGACAACTGACTTTTTCATTGTCGTCTCCAAGCCAATGCAGCTCTGGTTTGGATGTTCACGGACAATGCGACGAATGACGATCATCTTTGCCTATATTCCACTACTCTGTCAATGAAAGACGGACGAAGATCAATGGTAGGGGGTTTACTTTGAGTAATATTCCATTTCTTTTTCTCATCTTTTTTTAAATGGAATCAATGTGAAGAATTGTATATAATTGATGTTCATCATACTTCATTGATTAACCAATTACTATCACCCCTAAACGCGGAACGTGGAGGCCAATCTAACGTGGCCCAACACCCTCCGCTGATCTATTTGTGATGTTTATTCGGCATGGCGATGAAGCAACGTAACTACACAGCCAATGACGACAAAGGATGCGCTACCCGTAGCCTCCATGAACTGCGCCACCCTCATGATGCTCTGGTGCTCTGGCCCAAACTGCGGACCTCTGACCGAGCTACCCTGGCTGCACTGTCCGTCGACGAACCGGTCGAGCTACCTCAGTCCGGACCACCACCGACTTCCCTGGCTGAACATCGCGCCTCCCGCGCGCCCCAACCTACCCAGATGCCCTCCTTATTGTACCAGAACCGTCCAGCCTGCCGCTCTCCGAGCTACACCGGAATTGGCCGCACGACCGCCCACCTGGCCGTGATTTACCTGGCTACGCTTCGCCTGGACGCGCCCCACCTGGTTGTGCTTGGCCTGGCCATGCTCGGCAAGGCCGTGCTTGGCCTGTCTGTGCCCGGCCTAACTGTGCCCCACCTGGCAGAGCTGCTTCCCAACCAGCCTCTATGCACGCTATCCCGAAGCGATCGCCCTGCCGGCATCCGCGCGCGGCACCCTGAACTGACTTCCTGACGGACTCCTTGCATTCCTCACACACCTCTGGAAAACATTATCCGTTGAGGACTCCCGACCGATTCGGCATCCCGACCCACCTTACGGAGCCCTGGCTGAGCCGTCCCTACCACGCCCTATGGACTGAGCTGTGCCTGCCCACACCCCCACGATGCTAGAGGCCGAACTGGCCCAGATCCCAATCCAAACCGGCCTAGATCCTAGGCTGAACCAGCCCCGATCCCAGGCCAAACATGCCCCGATCCCGGGCCATACATGCCCCGATTCCAGGACTAACCACCCTCGCGGCCCGCTGGGCTGGGCCCAGGGGGGCGGGAAAAACCTAACATGCTGGCCTACCCAATGGGACCAGCGAGACCCAAGAAGTCCGACCGGGTCAACCCAGACCATGTCGGTCCATATTGGGTTAGACCATGTCGGTCCGACCGGGTCGGACCAGACCCAGACCCACAACTGCCCCTAACATTCTTTGGCCACATCTTTTGCACCAGATGACTATTTGATGAACCGTTAGTGGCGTTGGATTTAATGGATAGCGGAGGTACGATTGTGTATACCACACTAGTGTTTGGGGTTTATTTGAGTTATAGTCAGGTTGGATCGTACACAAATCCAACTGGGCCCCCAAGACTAAAAGGCTAATAACTCACAAACTGAGCGTCCGATTTAAGCGCCATCTGTTGCATTGAGACCTCTATGACATGGAAGATATTTGAGATTCTTCTATGTGGGACTTCGTCGATGTTTGAGTATTGACCAGTAGCTCATTGAGTGGATCCTTTCAAAGGTGTGCGGTCAGATTGTGGAGACCTAACAGCTGGCTGAGACTTGACGACTGCTGACCAATCGACTCGGAGTGATTTATATGGTCCAGTGGGAAGTGCCTGGTTGTGGTGGCAGACCCATGGCAGAAGAACTCCTCGTTGAGGCGCCAGACCCGCGATACTGGATTAGAGGAGTACCTCTACAGGCTATGAGGGGGAGCGCCTGGTAGTGGTAGAAGACTTATGTTGGAGAGCACTTCTATGTGACGCAGCAGACCCAGTGTACTCGATAGGAGGAGTACCTTAGTAGTCCATGGTTAGTGGGAAGAACTTTGGTGTTGCGACATGCCCACTGTACTAGATAGAGGAGGAGTTTCCCAACATCTGTGGTTTCGACAATGTGAATAAAAATCCTGGTATAGCTGAGATAGTAACATCGTGTTTTCCTCGGGATTAAGATTGATTACTTCATAACTTTGTTATATGTATGGGAATATACCCATGTGAGGTTATCTGTTGAAGTCATACCTTGTGGTTTATCTCTGTTGGATTTTTTGAGACCATGGGGGTCGTGGGGTCTCTACTGAGTATTGTTATACTAACCCATGCACGGGTTATGCCCGCACCTCGTTATGTTGGTTGCAGATGACAGACAACGCTGATAGCGGCCGAGTAGACAAGTACTGGACGGTTCCTGGAGGTGGACCACACGGCGTGACGGTACATAGAGGAGATGGATGGACATGGAGTGATGTGGAATCTATATGTACCTATAATTCCTGTAGGATTTCCCAGAGTATGATCCAGTAGCTGTTTCACCTTTCTTCGGTTGAACTTTAGTTTCCTTGTACATTACAGTTGGGCTTGTATTTCTGGCCCCTTTACTTTTCAGAACTCCTTTTGTATACAGTGTTACTTATTGTTTTTATTCCACCTTAAACTCTGTTGTGTGTGTTATAATTTATAAAGTCAATGCCTTCCCAGTATTTTGGATTAACGCCTTTGGTGAAAGTTGTCAGCCCCTGGCCTATAGAAGGCATGCTTGGGGTAGTCACGACACGGGCTCCGGGGAACAGGTCGTGACACCTATGGTCATAAGACCTTCAAAGACTTCTGCCCACTCAAGGCCTTTAGGCCACCTCAAGGCCTCTAGGTTAACTCAAAGAATTTGGTCCACTACAATGAATTCGGTCCGCATGAAATTCAAATGAAACCAAATAGATTATCAAAAACCAAGGCTCTACATGAGGACTAGAGCAAGAGAATTTTCTAGAAGAGAGATAACTACACAAGGATAAATTAGAGGTTATGGAATTTCCATTGGTAATAGGCAAGTGAATCTCTACACATGATAGATAGCTAAGCAGACATGTTAAGATAAACTTCTAACATCAAAATATATGTATGTGAGTTCTTTTTCCAAGTGTCTTTTTGGGACTATTTCCACATTGATATTTAGGTCATGTAATTTTCACTAAGCGTATGGTCCATGTAAGGGTTCCCCCTCAACACTTAATAGATTATTATGAAAAAATAAAAAATGAAGGCCTTCAATATATTCAAAATATCTCATCATCGTTAAATATTTATTACGTTAAATACTATTTTTTGTCAAGTATTCTATATATACCAATCTATTTTAATTAAACACAATATTTTACCTGTTGTGATTACATATTCACATTCATGATTATCAGTATTCTTTTTAATTTTTCATTAGAATATATTTTTAAAATTCATATCCCTATGGTGTTGAATTTTTATATAGAATATTTATTTTGGATTAATTTTCTCTATTTTTTGGTGTGTTGATAATTATATCAACTTCAATTCACATAATTGTTTTCACACAACTACAAAAAACATTATGAGTAGAGAAGATGTAAAATAATATTATCCAGAGAGAGAGAAAAATGTAATGGAATCTATTTCTATCCAATTTATTATTTTCATCGTTATTAATTATAATAAATTCTAATATAATATATTTTGGCTATTATAGAAATATAAATCTAGTCAGTTGACTCTCTGAGTGGGAAATAATTATTATTATGTTCTCCAATAGTGCACTGATTTCTTATCAGGAGAAAAAATTTAATAGATAATATTCTTGTACTGGTGTAATTATAATCCAATCATTTGAGATATATCTAACTATATTTCTTCCGATGATTTTATTTGACAGAATCCATGGTGGTAATTTTTAAAAATCATTTGTTTATTTTTATTAACATCAAATAATACCTTATATTCCCATTATCTTAGTTATTTAATGATGCATCAATTCCATTTCCTTATCCATATCTATTAGTCATGATATTATGAATATATGGTACATTTTAATTCAATCTACTATCTCCAAATGGATAATTTTGAGTATACCAAACTAAATGATTTTCTCAATATGTGATAATAAACATTTATGTGACTTCCTTTTTATTCATTGTGGTATTATTACTAAAGGACTCCACAATAGTCTTCCATGAAATAAATATGGGTTAATTTTTTTTATCGAATTTCATTTTATTCTTCCCTAGGAAATTCTATACGTTCCATATAAAAATAAATGTAATTATTTATATATTTCATATAGAAACACGTTTTCATGATCACTTATGATTATAGTGACCACAAAAATTTATAGCATTATATATTTTTCTAAAAATTTAATAAATATTCATTGTATGTGGATTCAACATTATTTTATTTTAATATGGAAACATCTCATGATCAGACCACTTCACTGTAAAATTTATTTTTTATTTCTAACATGATGAATCATAAAATTAATCATATTCCATAAGAAAACATTTATTGTAGCTCCAAACATTATACAAAACATGTATTTTATAAATGTATATATTATTGCAAAGAAAATCTATATTCAAGGGCCTTATTTTTTGGGTAGTTATCATTAATAGTTAGAAAATTAATTTTTAACCAGTAATCATTAAAATTCTTATATCCACCCTTGAGATGGTGGTATGATTCTCATATTTTCTAATTAGTTTTTGTAAAACATTGAATTTATTTCTAATATGTTTTTCAAAAACTGAATTATCATGAAAAATTTAATTCGAAATTAATGTAGACTAAATCATTGATTCTTATAAGATAATATCAGAAGATAATTTTGTAGTCGTATTTCTACTAGATATCAACAATTTGAATTTATAAACCCTTTAAAAATAATCTTTTGCAATTTTATTATTCCATCTTGATGTGATTACATGGTACAAAAAAATTCCATATTTTACAATTTTTCACTGTGTTCTAGATAATCATTATTACAGTTTTTTTCTCAAACACTATGAATTTTATTTTTTATTCACATTTTCTCTTGATCCATTAAATTTGTCTTCTTTAATGAAAATACATCTCATTTTTAATTATTGTAAAACTATAATTCTATTTGATCCACTTTTATTTTATTCAACACTTGGTACTTAAATTCATGTCTTTTAATGACATTGTATTTCACAAGTATTTATTTTAACCATTTATTTAAATGATTTTATATATTATATTTAAAAAACATATAATAATATATATAGAAATAAATTATTTATAGGTATGAATAGATATAATTACATTTTATTTAATAGATTTCTCCCTTTTTATACATTATTATTCTTGGTGGGATATAACAATTTTTAATTATCTAAAATAAACACAATTTTAATGGAATATATATTTTATATTTTAGATAGATATCAATTAATATAGATTTGGTTTTATCTTTTGAATCATCAATGATGTTATTTTTTCCACTTATGATTTTTTCATTCAAAGGAAAATAATTTACACGAATCATTAGAAACATTATTTTATTCATGTAATTTTATAATAATTCCAAGGTGAAATTATATTAAAATTATTTTATCGATGATATTGAAAAAATATATTATACTTACATAATATATATATCTATAATATAATCATATCATCGAAAAGTTGTACCATCTTCTTATTTTCAAAAGTATAATACATTATTTATATTTCCCAACACCATATTTATTCTATTCTATTGAGACCTTGAAGAAATATAAATCTTCTTAATAGGTAATATAACTCCTTAATCTTTACAATCATTATTTCAATTGAAATTGAATCCAAAATGTTTCAGACACTAATACAAGAAGATAATCCTAAAGAGTTGTAACATTATTCTATAATACCATTTTTAAAGAGAACATTCTGAAATGTTCAATACTAAATGTGGGGTTAATAACTGTTAGTATGTATTTATTCCTATTATATTTTTATCCCTTTTTTTACTACTTAACTTGTTTTTTAATAAGATATCTTTATATTTCACTCCCATTCATTTGTAAATTGATATAGAATCAAAAAATAAACATATGAGAACACAAATTTTTTATTTATATGGATTTCCTCCCTAAGGATGACTACATCCCTAGTGTATGGTGGTTATTATACCATACAAAAATAGTTCCCTACATATTATTCAAATATTATTAGTATAATTATATGATCTTGAACCCATTTTTATTGTGACATATAGGTACAAATAAATTTGGCATGTTGTTCCACTTTGTACCAAATAATTAACATTATTCCCCTTGATGAAAGATCACATTTGATATATTGACTCCTAGATTTTTTTAAATTGGTCATGTTCATCTCATACAAAAATAAAATGGTATGGCTAAAGTTTAACAAATTCCCATTATGATGTCGCTGTTAATTATAACACTATTAAAATTTATGATATGTTTGATAACTCATCTCATCATCGTATATGAATATCTAATGGAATATTGTAACAACCTTATTGCTCCACTCAATCACATATCTTGAATTTAATCATTATTTTCTATATTTGGATAATTGTCTCTTTTTATTCTATGTGAATTATTAAGTGTGCGTGTATTGATTTATTAATGAAACAACAGGATTGTATCTATGTTCTATAAAAATAACCTACATTAGATTATATATTATGTGTAATTTTCATTCTTTTTTATACTATTTTAATATAAAATAGTTATGGTTGAGTACATTTATCTCCATAATTATTCTTCCAAATATAATTCATATTCATAGATTATGTGGATATTATTTCAAATAATATTCTCTTAATAAATATAAATAGAAAATTATATATCCAGTTAAAATATTAACATAGTCATTAAAACACCAAATTCTATTATTTTATGGAATCTAGAACATAAAACTCATCATCCTCAAGCTTATAATATTTTATATTTCTTATAAACTGGAAAAAAATTCCATATGATATTTTAAAATTTACATTAATCATTATTTATGTTAATTTCCAATATTTTGCATTCATTTTTTCTTTCACATCATTCAAAAAAGCATCAATAACAATGCATTGTATCATCACATATAGTTTGGAGGAGTCATTTTATTTTTCACATATAAATATCTAACAATTTTCCATCCTATTTTATGTATATTTATTTGTAATTCATTTCTATAACCACAATATTAAACCATAAATTTAATGTATCATGATGTCAATCATTATCCCAATTTAAGATATGTATTCTTTCAACTTCAAAGATCATCCATGGCCACCCAAATTTACAATAAAAAAAAAATATGATATGATATTTTCTTATACTATTTCCATTTTTGTATTCACTTTCGAAACCTCCATTAATTTATCTCTTTTTTACCTCATTATTTTGTACGTATCATGGATAAATAATCATGCAATATTTTCCATGACTAAAAATTATTTCCTCTTCCGTAATAACGTAGTTATAGTTTTATTTTTTTTGAAACCATATGTTTAAGCACATTATGTTTAATTAAATTATTTTTATATACAATTTATATTTATATATATCTAATATTCATGCATACAAAATTTTAAATAATATATGATATGATCTTATAGCTTCTTCAGAGTTATGAAAATATTCCATATTTCAGAACACTTACATATAACATTTCAATAACTAAGTCATACATGATCCATTGTACAACATAATTGTAATCAATATAACAGAAATAACTCATAGGAATATTCATTCATTCCACTACAAAACTATAGTTATAAATTCATCATGATATATTTATATCACTCCATGAAATTAATTTAGTGTCAAAGTCATTGAGATTCTCATTTGAGGGTATTGAGAAATGAAACCATCTAAAACAAAGAAAACCATCAATGAGAGATTAATGAAAATAATCACGAGCATAATTATTTTTCTAAATGGTGTCTCAATTTATATATTCACTATATTAGTATTAAATTCTTATTATTGGAATTAAAAATTTATTCCAAAATTTTATTTTCTTAATGATGTATCAAAAATATGGAATGGTGTTCTTACATTATCCTAGTAATTTCTATCTAGTTTTGGTAATTCCATAAATCCTACTATGTTTCTCTATACATATTGAATCTAATTATCTATTTCTATTATACATATCAATCTATGTGAAAATTTATTATACTATAACACATTCAACATTATATATCCTTTGGAATTGGTCTGGATGTCTCTTTAATTTCATGGTTTCTTAGGTGGTCAAGTTATCTAAACAGTTTAACTAATTTTTAAACTAATATAATCTATAATAAATTCAAAAATATAGATAATATATTGAACCAAAATTAATCAATATCTCCAATATATTTATTACCTTCTTATTTGTACTAGTATGAAACATATATACTATATATTTTTTACTATTATTAATTCTTCTTAGTTTATACATGAAATTCTTATCATTTTAATTAAAAAATTGATATCTTTCTTTTAGGGATCATCAATATTATCCCAAATATTATTTAGATCTCCAAAATAATTCCTAACATGTTATTAATTTACAAATTTTCATCATGTATCTTTCCATAATTCTATTAATCCATATTAACAATCCAATTTAACAAAATCATAGAGTTAGTTAGTACCATTGAAATATGCTGCAACTATTTATGAGTTATTATTGTATAATATATTTTGTAACATGATTCCATAGAATATATAAGTTGTAATATTAAGATGGGTTTGGTAAAAAAATAATTGAATTACAAGGAAAAGAAATAATTTATTAGGATCATGGATGTTTGTCTTTCAAATGATGGATTTTTGAATGAGTACCGATATAGAGTATTGTATTTATTTAATGTCATGAATGGAATAAATTGTTATTTATTTTATTTAACATAAAATAATATTAGGAGATTATTATTTGAATCTGGTATATTATAAAAATTTTCTTTAATAAAGAAATTAGCATCCCAATGCATATATGAGGTCTACACTATAAAGTGTAACTCAATATATCAAGAAATTAATGATGATTGATATGTGACAATATAACGAATTTAGTCATATCACATTGATTTTTTTGAAACTATTTTTCATATCTTATAAAAATTTCTTATTTCAATATTTTTAATGGAAAAATAGTCCATAAGATTTTAACATAAGGAAGTTTAAATGTGTTTATTATATGATGAAATATGTGAGTTAAATGATTAATTGATTTCTACATTTCTCAAGCCATGAAAAATATGATCCATTATAGTTAGAGATAAAATAAACATTATGTGATAGATTATATCGACATGTTTCAATGGTAATATCAATTTAACTGAATAAATATTATTTTGAAATAATGGTCTATTACTTTTAAAATTTATCGCACTCTATTTTTGTGGATATCTTTGTTAATTTAAGGTCCCAACACAATGTTCTAGATCCATTTATAATTAATTAATTTTTAGATGAGTTAAACCAAAATTAAGGTAATTATATGATGATATTCGATATTATAGGGTATTTCTAAATTATAAATAATCATTTATTATTTATGATTATTTTATATTATAATAATTTTAATTTACAATTATGATTTATTTTACATGAAATGTAATGGTTAAAAATTGTGAAATTCATGGATGGTGATTTTGGAAGAATTAACCCTTTATTTTTTGAGAATAATATATAAACTTGAAGAACACATTCTCATATCATGAAAATCATCAGATAAATGGATATTATAAAATTATCATAGATAGTCTGGTCTTAATAAAAATGATGAAATAAAAAACAACCATGGTAGTTTTGCCCTTATCTTTTATGAATATTTATTTTGTTTTGAAAGATTATCTTGTTATCTCTTATTACTATTATTTTACTAAATTTGTGAATACAGGGAATGTTAGAGCCATCCATAGGAATGAAATTATCCCTTGATTTTTTGGTAATAATTTATAATTATTTTTTGTTTTATTTGATACATTGATACAAGATTGTTGCATCCTCTATTATCTATACCTTAGTTGTGAGGCATGTAAATTCATTCTAGTGCCACACTTTTTTTCACATTAATAACATTTTTACATGAGATTTACTTATTAAAATATTTCCTAACATCAAAATATTGAAATTATTATGGATATGAAAAATAATATTGAATTATATTTTATCCCCCCTACTTAGGGTGTATGTAAGAATATGATTTAAAAAGTGGTATCAATTCTATATGAATAAAATATGGAGAATATATATACACTATTTCTCCATATTATAAAACTTTTTAATTTGAAAATGGCGTTTTTATTACATAATTATAGTTTTCAAAATTAGATGACGTGGTTGAGATAACATTAGTGATAACTCCATCATAATTACTATTTTATTTTTATGAAATTAATAGAATTAAATTATGTTGTGAAGTTTTCAATGAAATAAGTTGATATAAAATTACACTATATAAATAAAAAATAAAAAAAGTCATCTTCGAATAGTTAAAAATCGTATTTACATGAAGGTGTTGAGTTATGAAACATCAAATAGTATACATGAAAATCATTCCAACATATATAATAATAAATTAAATTAAATTTTTTAAATCAATAAATTCAAAAAAAATCGGAATTTAAAATCCGTTTTCCTTATTTAATTTATAGTTTTATCAGTTATCTCATTGTCTTTGTGTGAGATATTTATAGCGCCAATGAAAAATTTATGGTTATTGATTCTTGAAATAATATTCTTATAGTTATTCCAATATTGAATAAAATTAAATTATTAACCCATAATGAATTTTATCATTAAATGTTCAAATAATTATATTGATATAAAAAATATTTCACATGTTATGTGAGATAAACTATAAGGTACATAGTATAGAGACCCTTTTTTGTCATACATTATCATAAGACCACTTTTTTTAGAATATTAAAAACACTATAAAAATAAACATTCAAATATTGTATTAGTCTACAACATTTGGAGACTGAGAAACATAAACATTGTAACATATATGAGCTATATTATATCTGACTAGGTTATTTCATGAAAAGAACCCTTATTAGATACATAAAACTAAATATAAATCTTCATAACTTGGTACAAGATAAATAAAAAAGGGGTGATATCAGATGCTCAATATTGGAAAATAAGTGATACATGTAATAATAATCATTATCATAATAATATGATAACATGATCAAGAAAATAAATTACCATACAATCCATATCAAATATCAGAAATGTAATACCCTTAGATTTTATGAGATTGATTCCTTTTAATTTCATTGATGTATTCTGTTTTACTTTAATCCAAGATTATCTTTCACTATACACAACATTTTATTAGCCTGTAGTATATGCAATACTATTCTGGGTTTGTGTTACACAGAATTTTTGTTTATTTGATAGAATTCATTTCACGCATCCCTGAGTATTGTTTTTTAAAATGTATAAATGACCTAAATATGGATTATGTTATACCCAACCCAAAAGGATTCTTTCATTACATGTAACACTTACTTGGCATACATTAAACGTAAGAGTAACCTTCCTCAGTATCTTACATTATATGTGATATCGAGTTTCCCTAAACAGTGATATATTTTGAAAATATTAATATTTAATTGGATAAAAAATACCCATTATGATTATTATTAACAACTTTTTAAATTTATATAAAAATTAGTGATCATATTACACATTTTCTAGAATATAAAATTAGAATGAAACAAATTATTCAGAAAAAAGGGTTATTTTAAAAAGATGCAGTTTTACAACCTTTTAATGGCACACCTACATTAAATATTGCTTGTGACACATTTATATTCTAAATTTAACAAAACTAACTACATCATTATATGAGGGACTTAATAATTTTGTTTTTTTTTAAATTTTTTGTCATTTTTAATTAAATTGAAATTTAATGAATAGTGAAAAATACTCAATTTTAATTCGAAACTTTCTTTGTATCTTATTTATATATATTGTTGGATTGTCTTATGAATTTGTTTTAAATTTTAATTGGATTATAAATTTTTTGATTTATCTAGTTTTGTTCATTTTTTTAATTTCACTATTAAATTTGACCTAAACACATGTCAATATTTGGATAGTTATTACTTCTTAGAAACCCTATTTTTGGTTTGGACAATGGTAATTATTTTTAAATTAATTAATGAAAAAAATATTATTTATATTTGGAAAAATGTATTCCATATTTGGAATGAAAAGGAAAATTTTTATTAAATAGGTTCCTTTTATTTTTTGATATTATGAATATAAACATTTGTAATTATTTTATTTACCACGGTTCATCGGTAAATTTGTTAAATAATGGTAAAAATAATATTATAATAATATTAAACAACCATAAAACTTGTTCTAATCCAATTTAATGATATATTTCAGACCATGGTAATCCATGGGCCTTTTGTCGGACCCCATGTATTTACATGCATGTGAAAATGGCATTTTATAATAATTAATTTAAAGTAAATATAATTAGAAACTAAACATATCCATTTTACTAAATCGATTTTAATATATTGTTTTGTAACAAACATATATATTTTAATTAAATAGCTAAAAATATTTACGACCTCAATGTATTTTATTTGAAATTTTTAGACATTTGATAAATATATTAATTTATGACACAATTATGATGTTGTGATTACCTCATTAATGAATAAATCAAATAAATTAATTTATAAATTTCAAATTAAATTAAATTTTAAAATTTTGATGTCATCAATGAATTTAATGGAATAAATTGATATATTTTTAATGATTATATGTCCTTTGATCAATGGCATCCGAATTTTATGAATTTCTTAAATGTCAAGTATGAATAGTGTCCAAAAAATGACATAATTCATAACATAAAATATAAAATATTTTATTAAATTATAATAAATTCCTAAAATTATAATGCTCCTCCAAATAGTTAATATACGTAAAAAAAATTTATAAATGTTTTTTTGGGTCGTTTCACATGATATGGTAATTACACTATCCCAGAAGGAGTAGAAAACATTATATCATAATAAGACTAAAAAGGGTTAAATAATGGTTAAACCAAAAAGATAAGGACCAAAAAATATTAAAAAAATGTCTAAAAATTATTTTAATATTCGTATTTAAACAAAAATCATTTTATATTATAATTAAATATGTTTCTTATCATTTTTAATCGATTTTGGTTAATAAATTAATATTTTTAGGGTTTTCTAAAGTACCCCTCTTCTCCCTTATAAAATATCACCTCCTCCCTCTCATCGTCACCCCATTTTGATCCTTCAATATTAGAAACACTCAAAAGAATTAACTTCTAAAATTCAATAGTTACATTCTAGAGTTTTAGGTTTTCTCAAAAGACGAATGATAGTTCCCTAAGAGAAACATTATAAGATGCACTTGGAGGAAGATGTAAACTCTTCTACAGATTCTTTCAAATTTCATTCTTCATCTATATCATATTCATAAGTGGTTTAATTATAATGTAATAACATCAGTATAACTCATATAATGATAAATTATTATAAATAATAAACATACTTATTTTACATAAAATCTATTCTATGAAAAACTAAATCACCGCACATGCGCACGTACGACTTACCGTATCCATGTTGTGGTGTAAATTATTTTTAACCACCACATTACTTGGATGGGTATAATGGTAGAAAAAATAACTATATATGATTATTCTTACATTATACAAATTCTATGATATTATACACCATAAAATTCAATACCCTTCAACAACTATGGGAATGATATCATCGCTCGTGCATACATACGGATTACCGTCTCCACGATGATATGAGATTCATTTTCCACGTTTACAATTCAAGAATGATTATAAATTATATAAAATAAAAAATAAGGAAGTATATTTAATAATAATAGTACTGCATTATATATATATATATGTGTGTGTGTGTGTGTGTGATTGTTTCATTTATATACATTCATTCAATATTATATGGAAATAAAAACAATATTCATGCATATGTACGGCCTAACCACTACATGAACAGATTATTTCATTTTATTTACCTATATATAATATACGCATTTATTTATATAATAATTATATATAATATATAAATAATTTTTGTACATTCTGGATGTATGTAAATCATTATATATGTAAAAATATCAAGACTAACAATTCAAAACATTTACGATAAATAAAACGATTATTATCTAAAACATTTCTTTAACATAGAATTATAAAATGAATGGGTAATATAATGTTGTAATTGATTCATCTATGATATCACAAATATTATTATGGCTCTATTACATGTTAATAAAAATTCTAACCCCACTATACAGTATTATTGGACACATAATAAAGAAATTGGAACTACGGTTATTGATAATTTTGCGATCTTATTTTTTATGTAAAATTATTTATACATAAGAATTTATTTGGGATATATTTATCATCCATGTCCATGTTCTCTAATAATTTTATCATAAAATGTTTATTAATATTATATGTATGTTAAAATTTAATTTTACCTCATTTATATATTTACTAGATTTTATAAAAAGAATGTTTTCTTTTTTACAATAAGTGAGATTTTTTTTCTATTCAAGAAAAAATATGAGGAGAATATTTTTTTGATAATATGGCTTGAATAGTTTTTATGATTTCATAACGCATTATTTCCAGGAAAATTACTGTACAAGAATTCAATTTCATTATCAATTAAACTCATTTCTTTTAAAATTTTATGACATTTTGTGAAAAAGAAAACATGTTTGAGGAAAAAATGTCATTTTCCTTAGAAATTATGATTATGTGATTTATCAATTTTATTTTTGCATATAATATGGCTGGAGGTTATTTATCTATACCAATTATTACTTTTATTTGATTGTTTTTATGATTGCATTATTTTTATGATGTCCACTTATCTTATATGGATTATGTTATGATGAAATGATTTTTGAGAATCCCATTTTATTTCATGGGTTACTCTATGACAAATGATTTTTTTTGTGGAACATGTTGGAATGATTTAATTATGATATGGGTGTGCACTACATACCCCTCCAATGCATTGGGTAAAAATTTATATCTCATTAGATAGACATGACTGGAATGGAATGTATATCTGGTTTAGTAATATAGGGATGAAACAACAAGTGAATCTTGTTTAGTAATACATGGCTGGAATGGCATGTAAATTCGGTTCAGTAATCCAGGGTAGGAACAGAAAGTGAATCCAGTTTATTAATACATTGTTGGAATGGAAAGTAAACCTTATTCAGTAATTGACCTTTTCTACTATGATGGCCATGGCCGCAGTGCCTTGTCTACCATGGAAATCATATTATGTTATTATTTATTTTCCACAATTACATGTTTTATAAATATAATATATTATCATGGTTAATGTTCCATTATCATCTTTTCCATATGTAATGCCCATATTTGTTTCGTGACTCACATTTTTTACATTCAAATTTTATGTTCATGTTTTCACATTATTATGTTTTTGTTATGTTTTATGTTCTTAATGTATACCCATATTGAGCATTTGAGCTCACCCTTTTTATGTTATATTTTCCATAGGATATAATGAATGTTTTTATGTAGGAAAATATGGTATGATCATTATGGGATATGTTTAAGAACTTTCCCCATGATTACACGTTTATGTTATGTGTTTCCAAAGAAACTAAACTAATACAATATTTAGGTATTTGTTTTTTTAAGGTTTATTAGTTATTCCACAAAATAAATGTAATGTCAACATACGTCATGCATGGGTCTCTACATTTGTTATCAGGGCATAGTTTTAGTAATCCTTTGGATAATATGATGGAAAAAAATTCATGATATCCCTGGAGATATTTATGAACTATTTATAGGGATGTCCCTAAGGGTAAATATAAATATAGGCTACATTACTAGAACTCTGTTAATGATCATGATTAATCTAGGCTAAACCTAAGGTGTAATGTATAAAAGATGGTTTCATATGTTAGAGTATTATATGTGAAATTTTATGATTATGGGGTTCCAAATTATTTTAACTGTTTATTACAATATGGTTTCTAGTTTTATTAAATGGAGGTATTAGAATGAAATGGGTTAACATTGAATCTGATGGAAAAATTTCGGACTGTAACCAAAAAAATTGTGTAATGACTAAAGAGAATGATATTGTGATCATTCCAAATCATTAATTGTGATAAATGATTAACAAGGTGAACATTAGTGGTATTCCTATGACATTAAATATGAGGAAGATAGGGTTCTATGCATGGTCGCATGATGACGTACATAAAAGAAGAATGATTAAGCTCTCTACATTTCAACAAGAATGGAAGAAGAAAATTTAAGAATACATAAAATTGGGGGAGATGTTATCTACGTGGGGAAAAGTGACATAGAGTGACAGACTATCTTGGAGTTCCATGTCGTATATGTGGAAGACCTGGGAATTACCCAACACAATGCCCTGACCGAAGAGGTGACTTCAAAATCGAGGAATGACCTATTCCATTCCAATCATTTAAGATGGTATATTGAAGTGTTTATGTATTGGTATTTAAGAATAATTTTATAGGGGCGATTTTAGGGTATTATGAAATATTAGAATATATATGGTCCATTGTGGGTTTCCATAAGAATATGGTACTAGTATCTAGGAAATGTGATTGAAATATTTTTTTAATGTATAAGATTTGAATACAATGAAGTTGTATAGAGATAAGGAAATGTTTGATAATATTAATGAACTCGTGACTAATATAATGTAAATGTGATATCGTGGTTAGTGTATATATATTTATTATGTATTTTTTAGTATGAAAAGAGCTAATTTTTATAGAATACATGTTTTCACTTAGGTTCTATAGTAATTCATGTTATTATAATTTTTTAAGACAATACATGGTTAAGGTATTCACATGTTTGGAATGCGAAACCAAGAACAATATTATAAGTTATAGGAGAAAAATGTTAAGTAGATTTAGTTCATCCCCTTATAAAGATTTATAATTTTTGTTTTTGTATGTATTTTTATGTTATCCATTTAAGGATAGTATATGTTATTTTTCATTTTATATAGGTTAAATTAAAATATTATCTCAGTATAGGTGGACTTATTCTTTTTTGAAAACCTATTCGAAAATATTTTTTGTGACAGATGGAATGACCAGTCATTCTATCGCATGATGTGATAACACTTCACGAATGTAAAATTTAACATCATTTTTATAAGAGATGAATTGGAAAATTTTCATGGCATGAACAATAGTATGATTGTCCCAAAATCCGGTTATTATTTATTATCATTAAAAAATCATTAATATTATAGAATGGATCTGGAAATAAAAAAATCATATCCTAGTACATTCTTATCATATCAATCAGATGGTCCCTTAAATCATTTCCAATTTATGGCTTTCTGGTAGTTTAAATTCTCCAGGACTTATTCTCTATCACTCTCCATCAGAACATGATGATCATATTTCACACACACACACACACATATATATATATATATGTTTTCACATAAAATTTTTGTTATCATGTGTGGAAACACAGTGATGAGTAACATGGGGTAAACATTATATTTATATAATTAATTTTTAAAAATAATCTTTAATATTCCTTTTTTCGATGTGGGTTTCTATTAGTGAATCCTTCATGTAGTAAACCATTTATAAACCCAAATATTTTGAGGAGGAAATTCATTTTAAGTGGGTTGGTAAGGAACACCCAAAAATTTTATGAGATATATTGCTTTTAATTTCATTGATGTGTTGTGTTGTATCGTACACCATTATTAGATTGAACTATACAAAAAAATGTATTATCTTGTAGTATATGAATCACTATTCTTGGTTTGAGTTACACACAATTTGATGTTCATAGATAGAATTTATTTCACTTTACAACGATTATAGATTTTGTTCAATGATTAAATTTACTATGTTTGGATAGTTTTATACGCAACACAAAAGGTATATTGAACTACATGTAACATTATCCTGGATTACATTACATGCAACAATGGTCTCTCTCGATAGCTTGCATTGTACTTGATACCGAGATTCACATAATAATGTGATATTATTAAAATATTATTATTTAATGGGATATAAACTATTCGTTTTGAATATTATTAACCACATTTTATATTATATATTATATCATAATTAATTATACACATTTTCCAGAACATGATATGTAAACAAAATAAAAAATTTTGATAATATTTTTTAAAAAAATGGTTTTTATCCGCCATTTAATGGAACACCAATTTTAAATATAGTTTTTTAAAATTTTATAAGTTAAATTTGAAGGGAAAAATTTCTTATATAGATGAGTTACAAAGAAATTTAGTTCTGTGAATTTTGGTAACGTTTCTAATAAAATTAAAATTTTATTGAATAGTGAGAAATACTGCATTTTAATTCAAAATTGACTTTTAATCTAATTCATTTATATTGTAAGAATATATTTTTAATAGTAATTAATGTGTAATTAGATTATATTTCTGTCATTTAATAATTTTCTTGAATTTTAAGAAATTTAACTTTTAAATTTGACATAAAAACAAGTCACTCTTTTGATAGTTATTACTTCCGAAAAAATCTTATTTTTGGTTTTCGATAATGGGAATTAGTTTTAAATTAATTAATGAAACATTTCAGATTTGAATTTTACAAAATGGATTAGGTAATTGGAATAAAACCATTCGAATTTATTATATAGGTAGAATAGTTTTTTTGAAATTATGAATAGTAACTTTAGTAATTATTTTCTTTACCAAGGTTAATGGGTAAATCTGGTAAACAAGGGTAAAAAATAATATTATAAAAATATTAAACTACTCTATAAAATTCCATAATCATAATAAATGTAATATTTAATACCATGTTCATCCATGGGTCGATTTTGAATCCCCTTGCATTCACATGGATTTGAAAATAATGTTTTATAATAATTTATTTAAAGTAAAGATAATTATAAACTATGATATATATATTACTAAATGGATTTTAATATACTGTAATATAATTTATATATATCTCTATAGATAGTTATTATAAAGATAATATTATTTCCAACATCATGATATTTTATTTATATATTATTCACATTATATAAATATATTTATTTATGACCCAATTATGATGTAGTGATTACCTCATTAATTAATGATTCAAATAAATGAATTTATAAATAATAAAATATATTTAATTTTAAAATTTTGATTTCATAAAAGTATTATAAAAATTAAATTGAAATATTATTAATTATTTAATTCATTTTTATTGAATGACATAGTTTTTTATTAATTTTTAAAAATTCAAGTATGAATAATGTAAAAAATTGACATAATTGAAAACATAAAACATAATAAAATTTATTAAATGATATTAAATTCTTCATAAAATAATATTTTTCCAAATGGTTAATGTAAATCCAAATATTTCATAAATAACATTTTTTGGTCTTTTTACATCATATTGTAATTATACTAAACCATAAGGTGTAAATAACATGATATCCCAAAAAGATTTAAAATTGTAAAATATGTGTTAATCCAAAAAGATGACTATACAATAATAGTCAAGACTTATCTAAAATTTATGTTATTATGGTTTTTTCTAACTAAAGTCTTATTACTATTAAATTATATATGATTTTAACCATATTTAGTTGAAAATGAAATTGTAATAATGTAATATTTTGAGAGTTTCCTAGAGTTCACATCCCCTCTCTTATAAAAGTTAATATCTTACCTCTCATATTCACTCAATTTTGATACTTAAATCAGCCAATCCCTACTAATTATTCCTATAATCATCTCTAGTTACATTTTTTAGGTTCTGTTCTTCACAAAACAAAAACTTCAGTGTCCTGAGAGGAAATTTAAATGAGGTACTTTGAGAAAGAGGTAATATCTTCTACTGATTATTTTAAATTTAATTATTCTTCTACATCCTATTAATAAGTGAAATAATTATAGGGAAATAAATTCAGTTTCACTAAAATACATATAATTTATTATAAATATTAAATGATCATATTTCTCCTTCTATCCATCAAATGAAAAAAAAATCACCGCACGTGCATACATACAGCTTACCATCTCCACGTCGTGGTGTAATCTGTTTTTCATCACCACATTACTTGGATGAAAATAATTGTGGAAATAATAACTATATGTGAATATTATAACATGATACTTATTCTCATATAAAATACACCGTCCAATTCAATACCATTCAACATCTATGCGAACGCTATCGTCGCTCAGGCACACATTCGACTAACCATCTCTATGACACGATGAGATTCCTTATCCATGTTTACCAATAAAGAATTATTACAATGTATATATAATAAAATATCATGAAATATATGAAAAATAAATCTAACAGATTTTTTAATGCATATATATATATATTTCATTTAGATAATTTAATTAAATTTAATATGGAAACAAAAATAGAGTTCATGCGTATGTATAGCATATCATCTCAATGAATTGTGAATTACATTTCTTTTATCCATCTATTATATATATATATATTTATATAATTTATATAAATAATATATATTTCTTTTTACATTTTTTATTTAATGAAATCATGATATACGTTGCAATATCATGAATAAAAATCCAAACCATGTACGATAAACAAAACTACTATTACCTATAACGTTTAACTTGGAATTGACAAATAAAAAAGTAATATAAAGTTGTAAGTGAATCATATATGATATAATAGATATTATTTGGGTTTTGTTACAAGTTAATAATATTTACAAACACACTATACAAGAGTGATAGAAAAATACAAAAGAAATTATACACAAGATAAGGGATAATTTTGGAATCTTATTTTTTCTGAGATTATTTATACATAAGAATTTAATAAGGACATATTTTTTATCTATGTACATTTTTTATAAAAATATTTATCAAATAATGTTTATTATTATTTTAATTATATTTAATGTAATGTTTACCCATTATTAAATTTACTACATTGTATGGAATAAATCATTGATTTGTTTGCAATACCTTCTACTTTCCGACTTTTGAAGAAAAAGTTGAAGGAGAATGTTTCTTATCTTATACGACATGAACAAATTATTAAACGTTCTTAAAACATTATTTAAATTAAGTTTAATTTTAAATATTTCACATTTATTTTCAATTAAATTCATTTATTTTAAAATTTTATGACATTTTGAGAAAAGAAAACATTTTTGAATAAGAAAAGATAATTACTTGAAAGGTAATGGATGTCATAAACAAGTAATCATATAACAACATGTGGAAAAGATATAGGTTTCATAATCATTTCATCAGAATAATAACCTATGTAAGAGAAATAGATTTCAAAAAACACATAAAATGTGATTGAGAAATGAAATTCATAAACATATAACCCATAGAATAGAATTATTTCATAATGACTCTGAAATAAAACACAACCTATTCAGCGAAATAATATGATTGGAACCGTTAGGAAATTTACATGAAATTTATGAGTACCATCAATTTATTTCATCTTAGATGAGATCAATTTTGTAAGATCTATCAAAAAATCCTTGACTAAAATATCCATTCTTCTTTAGAAATGAATTTTTAATACATGAAACAGTGTGAAAATATTTTTCATAAAAAATGCCTAGAAAAAAAATATTGATGACATGAAATCATTTTAAATACTTTTTCAATTAAAACATATAAAAATTCAATAAACAATTTGAAAATATTTTTTCATGAAAACATATGAAAGATGTTTAAAAATATTTTGAAAACATTTTCACTTAATAAATTATAAATTAATCGTGAATGAATTTTAAAAACCATTTAAAAAAATCTATAATAATTTTCATATCATTTTAAAACCATTTATTCTTTTAAAGCACATATAAAAAATATAAATAATGATCAAAAAAAATTTTAAAACATTTTCATTGAAAATATCTTTCAAAACATATGAAGAGACATTAAAAATGTTTTGAAAATATATTTACATGAAAATATATGAACTATTCTTATTTTTTTTAAAGACCATTTCATTAAATATAAGAATAAACACCCATTTCAAATAATTAACAATTTGAAAATATAATTTATTCATCATTGAATTTATGGATGGTAAATCTATACATTTCTTATGAGGTAAAAATAATATTCCTTTTTCATGGTAAAATGTAAAGAAAAATTCCTGTTCAAATGAGATAATAGGATTCCATTGAAAACATAGACAAATGAAAAAAGTTGGAAATATATTTTAATTATTTTAGTAGAATAATATAATATTATAGGATTTCTTTTAATAATACATGTTCTTGAAGGAATACCGAATTCTAATCGAAGTGAGGGTAATGTATGGATATCTTAAAAACACTTTATTACCTATCTGATTTACGAAAGCATGGAAAAGTAGTAACAATTCATGAATATATCATGAATAATCCTTGGAGAATAATTTTAATAAGTTTTCTTGGTGGATGGATCATAATATATCATAAATGGAATCATAAACATAAACAATCATGAAAAATAATGAGATTGTTTCAATAAACTCAAACCCTAATAAGACATTGTACCATACACCCCATGTGAGAAAATAAAATTATATTAATCATAAAATAACCTTAAATTGTGTATATTAAGGATATAAAATTTCAATTTTAGTATGTACACCTCATTATAAAATATAGCTATATAACATGGAATGTGGATCAAATAATGTTAAATGAGACAAAATTATCATACCAATTTTGTAACATTTTATTCATAAAACCCGTGAAAGAAATATCATAAAATGGATTTATAAATATTCATGAATTTAATTATATGAAAAATTTAACACATTAATTTTTAGTATTCACACCACATAAAATTAATGGGTGGGGATTAAATCTTCTATATCATGAAAACAAAAAGTGAGATGAAATCCCCTGACATTACACCTTGACTCTCACTATAACTAATCAAACCACATTTAAAATAAATATAAATTAATTATAAATATGTTAAAGAACAATATTCTTATATATAATACAACATATGGTTTTATCATGACCTTATATCAACCAATTAGTAACAATATTATGTTATGTTTTCAAATATAGTAATATCTACTTTGTTCTTCGCATCTATCTTAATTTGTTTTATCATTAGTCCATATACATATATCATGATTAAATAATATAAACCATGATATAAATATTGGTTATATTCCCTATATTATCATTATAATAATCTATATAACAATGAATTCTTAAATTTATTATAAATGTTATGAGGACGGTAATCCATACAAACGTATGAGCATTGTTTCCATTTTTTGATGAAATAAAATAAAAAACCAAAACAATATATATATATATTATAATTCTATTAGTATTTTAATTTCATATATATAACATAATTTCCCTCAAATCATTAGTAATACAATCTATGTAGTATGTGAATGGATTATATCGCATTGAGGGGCGACAGTCCATATATATTCAAATGAAACTATTTTATTTAAACCAAATGGAATGTCAAAACAATGTTTGTTGTAAAAGTAATTAATAATCATAAATACAAAATTTATAAAATATATGAAATATATAAAAATATTTTCCATCATAATTTCTATAATGATAGGCAATGAAGGAAATATAAAGAATCATTGTTTATTGAGGTGGTAGATCGTTGTACAAATGAAAAGTAATCTCATTACCCATTAGATGATAGTGTGTGTTAGTATATGTAGACAACATAGAATAAAATAATCCAATTATATTTAATATAATATTTTTGATATTATATAATGGAACAAAACTATTGGAGGGGTTGTATAATGAATATTAAATAAATAATCTTGAGAGAATATGTTACCTCAGAATTGGGGAACCCATTTTGGGTTGTGCCAAAAGGATTCCATGGAATAAATTAGAACTATTGGGAGGATTCTATGAGGATGAATTATTGGGAATTTGATTGGGAAGATATTTTATAATACTATTTGGTTTTAGTGGAGTGAATAAGAGGAAGTGGTGGTGGCCTTTTATATGGAAGGGAAATGACACACATGGAATTTTTTAAAACAAGTTAGGTGTACGCATGTTTTTTCAAAAAAAAAGTCATATGAAACAAAAAATAAAATAATGGAAGTATTATCGTTGGGGGATTCTATAAAATGTGTTTGGTACATGTTACTAATCGTTATGGGTCATAAATATAAGTTTTATTACTTTATTGACATTATTTTTCACTTAATCGTAGTAATTAATTTTAATCACTTTCAACAATATTTTCCCCAAAATAAGTTTACATTAATATAAATTATTTATTATTATTATGAAAAATACAGAATGTTGTTTTTATAGTGATAAAATAAATTTTCTGAATTTAAAATAAAATCATTCCTGTTGTTTGGACCACACTACAAGGTTTTAATGTAAAATCATCCAAATATATTATTATGTTTTTATACCCAATTTAAATGTGAAGGGGATTACAATTACCTAAATTTTATTAATTGAAAAATTTAAATCGATTTAAATTTTTTTACAAAATTATAATAAAAATTTTTACTTGTGCATAAATTTGATGAAAATGATGTGTAGAATTAAAACCCTATATTTTTCATTATTCATCAAAAGATGAACTTTATCAGAAAAATCCCATAAATAATCCCTAAGATAATTTAGACTTTTAAAATTATATAATGAAGATTATTTTATAAAATTCAATTTCCAAATTTCTATAAAATTAATTTCTAGATGAATGGTAAGCTAATGAATAAAATCTTACAACAAGTGGTTGATAGAGTCAAAAAAGGATTCCTTATAGTTGAAGAATAGAATAAAATTTAAAAATAAAAACTATAGACTAATAATTATATACTAATGAAATAATACTCAACAAATAATAAAATGTGTCACATACAGTGTCTATGATATTAATAATAGACAATTAATTTTCATATTTTTGAATAAATATAGGGATAAATCCATATCTTACAAAGAAGAAGAGAGTACAAATTTTATTTGACTTAATTTACATCCTTATGTATGATATAATCATAATTTTAAAAATATTTGTTAAGATATACTTCATGATATTTTTAATGATTATAGTATAGTGGGTGGTGACATGTTTTAATTGGAAAAATCTAATCAAATGGTTTTATTATGATATTTTTTAAGGGATATGAAAATGAAATTGGGATAATTCACATTATTCATTGATTATATATTTTCATAAAATAGATATTTTATGATGAGGAAGGGTTCATAGAGAATAATTTATACAAGAAAAATCATTGACTATTGATTACGCCATTATAATAATGTATCAAATAGAAAATAAACTGAATGATGAATGACATGGGAAATATTTTCCTCCACAAAAGTTTTATTTAAAGGAATTATTGGAAGGAATAAATTTAATTTAATGTTTACAAAAAATATTATTCCATAATAAGTTTAAACTAAATGAATAAGTGGAATGATTTTTGGAATGAGAGGAATCTAATACTAAAACACATTATGGTGTTTGGAACCGAGTAAAACATCCAATGAACTAAATGAAATCAATGATAATGTGTTGATACATAAGATTCAGGAATATTTAAAGAGTAAAAAACCATTATTAGGATAAATAAATTCATTTTTGTGATGTCATAATAAATTATTAAAATAAATTTTATCATTTTTATCAATAAGAAGTTGGAAATAAATTGGAAAGAACTTTTTTTGTAATTTTTTTTGATGATAAAGGCTTTATAAAATAAATAATTTTGTATAAAAACCCTTTCATGTGATGTTGATTTCGAGAATCATTTAGTAAATATCAGACCTATTAAATATATTCTATCAATAACATAATATAAAATTGGATGATCTATGGCCATGTAATTAAATACAATCATATATAAGTCATTCCATCTATAATGTCATTGGATGAGAAATATTTAACCCATTAATCCATTTCATAATTTAATATTTCATAATATCAAAAAACTATAAAATATATATTATTTCTCAAGGTAATGATGGTTGTGCTTCACGAAATAGAATAAAATAATACTTTTGAGCTCTTGAAGAGTCTAATAATTTTTAATATCATTTTAAACATGTTATTGTTCTATAGAAGTGTTGATTTATATATAATAGTTGTAAAAAATATAAAATTATCTGAATATAAAGAATATAAATATTTTTATGGTGTTGATTTGTAAAAAACCATGACACTAGTGGAAATACTAGAATCAATAGTCATTTTTTAAATTTTATGAAATTATTTATATTTTAATTTTTATCAATTGGTTGTTAGAATGGTAATTATATATTGTGTGATATAGGATTATTTCTATATTAAATATTTTTGTATTTCATATTTAGGGATCGGAAAAAGCTGTGATGAATATGGAATTCAATTTTGGATTGATTAATGCATCACATCGTTGGTCTATACTGCTGGTAATAATTATTGACGAATCTAAAATATCAATGGGGTTATTTTAATTGTAATATTTACATAAAATATACTTAGTTGGGTCACATTTTAGTGATGTTTTATATTTTTGAAATATTATATTGTAGACCCCCATCAGAGAATCTGTAACCTATATTTTTGTGAGTAAAAAAGTATATTCCATAATAATAATAAATTTTAACAATTATTAATATAACATTTTAAAAAAAATTATGCACAATCTAATATTACATTGTTCAACAAGAAAACATTTTTCATCTCTGTTCCATAAGATTAATCATGAAATATAATAAATAGAAATAATCACCACTATTATAGAAATCAATCTGCCATTGATTGTAATACGTTGAGTAGGATCAGGTCCGTAGATCTCTGTATCCTTCCTCCATCAAAGGTTATCACCCCATACCATCATTCACCCTTAATGACTCAGTTAAAACACTTATACATGCATTCCTCTTGGTTATATCCTATAGATTATAATTCCCCTAACTCACTATCTTGGTTCAAGCCTCTAATAATCCATTCCCTAACCTTGTTCTCATGTCCATCATCATCGTCGTTGAAAGTTGTAATCACTCCTACAATAAATAATGTACATCACACGATATACACCTTTATCAATTAAAAATGATTAACTCCATGTAAATTGTAACACTCATAATATTTTATGAATGAAATAAATATATATTATATCATTATGAAAAATAATGTATCGAATAATAATAATTGGTGATCATAATCAAACATTATAGCATTTTACTCTAGGAATACTCATGGAGTCAATTTTCATATAAAGTCTCATGAGATAAACAAACACAACCACATGTGGTCAAAATAAAAAACTCTACTAACATATTTGAACATAGTATTATTTACATTTACACATGTATACATTAGTTCCCAAGAGAATAAGTAATATCCTACCTCATTGTTTTTAATTTCAACATCAAGGTTCATGGATGTGATCATCAAATGAAAAAAAATTATATAACAAAACATAATATATCTTCTAAAAAATCATCATATAACTAGAGTCAATACAATATTAAATTTGTATAGAGAATTTATAAGAGATATAGTTAGTTTGAGATGTAAAATATTGGACCAGGTTCCCTCATGAGTAACATAATATGGTGGCCACATGGCCTCATGTGCTTCTCCCCATACAAAATAATATGTCGACTAGTAGATATGGTCTGAGATAGTATGGAGGGATGATTATACCCTCATGCTCAGACATAAAAACAATTTTATTATAAAAATAAATAGTGGATCAAATAATATTAGAAATATAGATGAATTTAAAAAAATCTAAACTATATTAGAAAGTCAAACAAAACATTGGATTATATATACAAAGTTGATTTTGTAATAGAAATCTTCAATAATAAGGTATATATGTATACATGTATATGAGAAGAATAAAAGAAAAAAATGATATCCACAACATCATCATGAACCAAGGCAAGGTCCCATGATCCCAACATCTCATGTTAAAAACAATCATGTATCCATGAATGAGTGTGTTCCTTTATCCTGATATGTATCTGTTAAGTATGTCCAGGTAAGAAATTTTCCCAAACATGATGTGAGATATGATCAATAGTCCACCACCAATGACACATTAAATGTACAATCCTTGAATATAATATTCGTATTGTTCATTTATATGCATATAAGGTGGAATAAGTTGCATGAAATAGTAATCACACCGGGCGCAGACTCCTCATTGGTTGTCTTGCTGACTATAAACGATTCCTCATAAGCAGATAATGTATTAATAGGGAATGTATAAGATATTATAGTCTATATCATATATCCATGGCGTACTAATTTATTTAATCATATAATATTACCCTGTGTGATATTAGGGAATCTATGTCATAAAAATAATAAAGAAATATCCTAGATAAATAAGTAATCCATTACATTATAAGTTCAATCTAACTCATATCACATAAACCATGTAGTCAAACTATGGTGTCTATGTGTAATATAAGGGGTATAGTGATGAAATTCCTCTAGAGTAAGATTCTAACATTGTCCATATAGAATTTACAATGAAAATCCCAATAAAAAAATTATTATGGCCTACATGAAGATTCCAAAGAACCTTCAATATGAATAAATCGGGTGAAATGAATGACTGTCTATGAGGAATTATAATATATATAAATGAGTTAGGTGATTCATTAGTACTATGATTGTAATTTGAAAAGGTTATATATAATTAAATTACATGGTGG
The DNA here is from genome assembly GCA_963277665.1 of Viscum album. Taxonomy (NCBI): domain Eukaryota; kingdom Viridiplantae; phylum Streptophyta; class Magnoliopsida; order Santalales; family Viscaceae; genus Viscum; species Viscum album. Next base: position 18,255,643 of record OY728129.1, on the reverse strand, counting down.
ACATTACACATAGAAACTAGCTAGGTGATTATGGGTGGTTTCCCCTGAGTGCTCAGGGATGTACTTTGGTAATCAAAGGATTTCTGAAGTCATGAAACTCCTATAATAGGAAAAATGTTTTTAATACTAGTAGTATTTCACTCATTCCATATAATGTATCATGTTTCATGTGATGACCATTCCATCACAGTCACTATATATAAATAATATCCTTACATTTTAATTCAAAATATGAAAGGTATATATATTTTGTCCTTCAATTTACTATCAAATTCCTAATTAATAATATACAACATAGTTAATTTATCCTATTTACAAGTTTTAAATACATTCACTTGTAATATTTAAATCATTTTGAATATTGATCCAAATAACTCTACGGTGGTTTATTTTATTTGTATAAAAGGGGTCACAGATCTATATATTTGAAACACACACTGGGGTGGATCAAGTTGAGGTAATTTACCTCAATAATAATAAGAAGATATTAATTGTTTCAAAAAATAAACAAAAATGTAACTAAAATTTATATTCAGGATGAAGAATGGGTGAAAACCACACAAGATACAGGGAAAATTATTATAAATCGACGAGACCTATAGGGAATGTCATATACCCACAAAACATTGTCATTATATTAAAAGTTATCAAATATTATCACATGGTTTTGATTTAATTAATGGAAAAAGGGAAATAAAAAAATAAACTGAAAATATGAAATATATGTTCACACCTATTAATTGTCAAATATGGAGATATAAACTGAAAAAAAAGTTATTAAAAGATTGAATATCATACTAGTGGTGATAAAAATTGATAGATGAAACCTGATTCAATATCCTTTCCGGGATGGAAACTCGAATCATACCATTTAATGCTTGATTAAAATCAAAGGGGGGCGTACTGTGTCAAAAATTGGAGCGGATGAGGGGAGATAAATTATATGGTTTGAAGGTAAAAATGATAAATTTATGCTATATTAATTATTTAAATGGTTGGATAAAATGTGAACCTACCATGTGATAGTCTCTAACCATGTGAATCTCTAGCACAACTTCCCCCATGATTTGGAAAAATCATGCTCTAATTGTGTAGGGTCACTGCCTTAGTCACATATGATTGTAGAAAATGATTATGGTTTTTTAAAATTTTCATATCCCATGAGTATTCCATATGAAAATGGTATAATTTTTTTAGGACAATTGATCCACATTTGAAATAATTTTTAAAGCATTCTCATTTGAATATTTGATTCATAGTTGATATGCAAGGTTAATACTAATCATGGGATACTTGTATTCCTCGTACGACTTCTCCAAAATTAAGAGCTCCAGGATCTGAACAAGCCCCAAATTCTCTAAAACCCTTATAAGAACACATATTCCCATTTATGTTAACAATAATAAATATTAATACATGAATTTAACTAATTCATACCTCAGTGGAAGAAATGGGGTATTAAATACTCCCCCAACATATGAAATATCATCCATATGTTTCCCTTATGAGGGAAATGATGCACTACCTAGGAAAAGACTGGTCATTTGGGAACATAAATTGGCCTCCTTCTCCTAAATATCCGTAAATTCATGATCATGATGCCATAAAACCCATACTAATGTAATTTTTCTACCTTGGATTTTCATCATTCTCTTATTTAGGGTGCATATATGATGCTCCCCAATTAAATTTTCCACCTCTAACTAAACCTCATTATGCTAAAAATGTGAGATGGATCTGAATAGAAACGAAATATATGAGAAACAAGATAATTTTCTTGTATAAATCGTTATTTATTTATTAGTAAATTCTATCTGGTAAAAACTAGTCTAATCCTCTCTGAAAACAAATTTTTTTTAATAGAATGAGGAAACATCATTCCATTCCAACTAAAACATTGATTTCCAAGTGCTGTTGATTCTCACAATAATACTCAATATGAAACTAAAAACATTATTTTTTATTGATGGAGAGTAGCAATGGATTTTTTTTGGACTGAGTCATTTTAATTATATTTCATATAGTCTTAACATACATTGAAGTCTCTTATATAATATGTTGTCCAATTACTTCATCCTCGACTACATCTAACTAGAATAGACGTTATAGGATTTCTTACCATCAAATATCTAATAAAGATATATCTATGTCATCTCATGAATGTTATTATTGTCTGGTAACCCTGCTATGGTTTTATGTTTTTCAGAAGAACCTCCACAATTTAGTAAGCATGCTCTAATAATGTCCTCTAACACTTGTCTCATCCACTCAGATTTTCCACTATTCATTGGGTGGTACGATGTAAATAAAATAAATAGTGTACATAATGACCTATAAAAAATTCTATAAAATTAATTTAAATGATAATCCATGATTGATATAATAGTCTGTGGGACACCAAGATGTTGATTAATTTTTTAGACAAAGATTATACTAAGATCACCCATTACAAATTTCTCATTGATAGTTAATCATTTATAATCATTCTTTAGAATATAGATGATCTCACATACTATATTGTTTTTTTATAAGATATGTATGAAGAAGAAAAATCAATTTGACATAATCCCATTTCCACTTAGGAATGTTTAAAGGTTATAGAAAAATCACTGGTCAATGGAGTTCTCCCTTTAACTACTAACGATCGAAAAACCTATTAAGAAAGACATATATATATATATATCCATTTTTAAACCATTCCCCCAGTACTAGTGATATATATCATGATAAATCATTGTATACCTATTGTGTAAGTCTGGAGTATAATATTTTTATTCTCACATCAATTCCTATCAAATTTTTATTAATTCCCATATGTGTCCATGAATTATCATGGTAGAATCTTTTTCAGTGATCTATCATGGAGGTGGATCCATATAATAAAAAATATATTTTAGGAATAATCTATTAAGATCTAAAAAAAGTAATTATCTTCAATCTCTCTATGATTGATGATTTCAAATCAAAATCTGTAAGGATAGACAACATGGGATGCATTTGAACAACTACATGTATCTTGAAAAATAGGTCCTCATCTTCCACTCATGATTGGATGTCTAAACTGTATATTTCTGATTCCACCTACTCAAATAATTGACCACATCATTAAACATCCATTGAATATAAAAAATCATATAATTTAATGATTATAGGTATTACAACTTCCTATTATATAAAAGATTCTTACAATGAATATTAAATATTTACTTTATGATATTGTGTAATATAAACATTAAAAACAATTTTCATGGAATTAAATTTATATGAAAATTAAAATAATTAACTATATATACCATCCTAAAGTCATTTGAAGGACAATTTTCATAATTTGGCCTCATATTAGGAGAGTAATTTTAGATTTCATTATCATTTGGAATCATAACTACTTCATCCCAAATTCCTGATGCATCACATAAAATTCCCATATTCAAAATTTTTATAGAATAATCATTCTCATCACTAATGATAGTCCCCAATTAGGGTATTTATTGTGATTATAAAAGGTTTATTAAAATAAAAACATAACATCCATGTTAATCAGTCATGTGATATGTAATATTTGACATGATAAGTCCAAAATAATGAAGCTGTAATAAACATCCTACCACATGAAACAGTGGTTATTAAAAATGTTCGGCAGATACTGATAAGAAAATACTCCAATCGCATTAACTTGGTAAATACATAGTCCATCCTCTAATATAATGATACTTATTAAGTGAACACGGAAGATCAAATAATAGAAATTGTTGAGCTTATAATATATCTATTAATCTCTCTTTGTATTTAACATGTTGCAAAATTTTGGACTTACTCATGTCTAGTTTTAGAATAAATTAGTATTTCATCCATGGTGATGAACAAAAATGGATCCAGAAATGGGTGAATGACCTAATTCATCGTAGGCATGGAATTTAAGAGCACGTTTTTTAAAATAATGACATAACCAGGTAACCATAAGATCATTCATTCCATGAAACAAAATATCATGTATGTGAAAAGGTCTAACTCATTCAATATGGAATACCTATGTCAAATTGAACGTCGAGTTAAACATTTCTCCTTGGAGTTGGTCAGTCAAGTCATCTATAAAAGGCAGTGGGAACTGATTACTATCCCTAATAAGGCTCAACCATTTGTAATCCATGGAAATACCTATGAAATTGTTATCATTATTGGTGAAATGGAATAGTGAGTTGCAAGGATAAGTAATGGTACTTATAAAAGAATTATAATTCAAATTGACAGTTACCTATTCAGATCGTATAACCGAGTAGTTGGAATCTTGTATAGAGGAGAAACCTTGATTAATTTCCTCTATGAACTCTCCTTTTCACAATCATCTACACTCTTTTGGGTGGTGCATATTTTCAATGAATTTTCTCTTGATCTCTCCTCCCTCTAAAATAGTGGGACAGGGAGTGATTTTTGAGGTTGATAGAGCATTTCCAGTGTGGGATCCTTCTAATCCATTTGACTCCCCATTATTACTATATCATTAAAATCATTTCGTGGACAACATGTCTCCATTTCTAGAGAGTTCTAATGGGTATGACCCCCTATTAGAGAACAACCTCATAATCACATCCATGAATTGGATGATCATATTTTTAATTTGACTATTGAGGATGTATATAACAAGGTTATCCCAATTTTTAAAAGGAAAAAATGGTTCCATGTATTATAATGGTTCAAAATAAGGTTTCAATGAAATCAGATCATTAACGAATTCTGATGGTGAGATAGACAGTCACATAATTGGAAATGATATGTCCCATCAATTTCATGTAAATATAATTTAATTTAAATATGGAATAGTCCTTTATAAAATTCAAAGGAAAATTAGACATAAAGAAACCCAAGACACCAGGATTGCTAAGATTCTTATGTTATAAAATCAATATGTCTTAAAGAATATTATTACATACCTAAACAAATATAGAGATGTTCTACAAAAAAATATGTGGACAAAAAGGCCACCCAATGAAAATTAAACTTTTAGGGGAATGCTGATGAGCTGCAAATGAATCTTCATAAGGATAACTATTTGTTAGTGTTCTAGGTTCATAAGGACCAAAATCTTACATATATATCCATTAACTCATTTTTAGATGAATGTGGTCCTACCAAAGACTCCAAGAGAATATCTAAAATATTTTATTTAGAAAATGATGAATGCCTTGATCTAACTCTCCACTCAAAATAATAAATTTCTAGATGATATTTTTTACAAATTATTCAAAGGATGTGGCTAACCATATCTGTGAATGAATGATCCAAGATCAAATTACTGAGCTATAAAGGCTATGTATCAACAAACAAGATAACCTTTTAACATTATTAATCAATAGAATTATTATTTCAAAAGTTTAATACATTAATACATTATATAGGATGGCCTAACATGTAGAAGAAATCACTGGGGAAGTCATGAATACAATGGTGACTTTGATACATTGGTAATTATCTAGAGTGTCCTATTTTTGTAATATCAATCATTTCATTTATGAATTTTTTTTCTTACTATGTTAAATAAATATATTCTATACTATTGTGAGGTATCCCACTTTTATAATCAATTTATTTGAAATCAAATATTAATATTCAATAAAGTGGTCCACAGTAGGTGGAAAATCATCCATATGTTTCCCATGATCATATATAGATAGGATTGAGATTTTTTCTTTCACACATCCCACCATGCGAGGCTCTACACTAGCTCTACTTTCCTAGAAATCACATTCACCCCTGTGAAGATAAATATTACCCAATAGTGATGTAAATGATAACCAACTATTATATCTGTCCACATAGGCATGTTATAATGCCAACAAATCAATCTTGTGGATGACATCAAATAAGGCCATATTAAAGATGGAAAGGTCCCTAATGGTATGATAACCACTATCATATATTGGAATTCCTTGCACTGTAATACTCTCTCAAACCGAACAACCAATGAAATATCAGGAGACTTATTTTCAAAAATGTATTTAATCTCATGACCAAGTATATTCATATTATTCATAAGGATCACATATATTTGACATCTCATATGAAAATTCATATATATAAATGTAGAGGATATTATTATTATACACCTTATCAAAGATGGATCGTTACACTGCTCCTTAGATAGTGGATATTATATGTTCACATAGGCTAATCCATAAATCTGACATATATATCTGGATTATATAAAGTGGTTCCACTCAGAAAGGACTACATATATTGTATCTAGCCTCCTCAACCATATCCACCCCACATCTTGTACATCTAGTGGTTGTGCATCTTCTAGACCAATGCAGAGCTACTGATCCTACCATATAAAATGGATCCAATATAGATCCTCACCATCATGAAATAGAGGGAAGGTATAAAATAGTTGTTAGGATTCCACACTATACAAATTATTGACGATCTACTCAGTCTCAATTTCACTGAGGCTTTATGGGAACATATCTCTTTTACTGATGAGATCTAAAAAATTAACTAGTGAAGATTTTATATATGATACTACTCTATCAATATCACTTTCGATGTGTTTTTCATAAATATGACTAAATAATACTCTGTATTGGTATTGAATAACTTATCCTTGTACTATCATAATCCCTCATATTTCACTATGAAATAAGGGACTAGTTATCAAATATTGGTATAGTACTTAAATAGAAATTATTTACCTAGGACTAGAAAAAATAAATAACAAAATAATAAAATAATATATCTATTTAAAACCCATAACAAGTAAAGAAAGATGAAAAATTATGTACCTCAACAATCTGTGGTAAAAAATCCATTACCAATATGTATTATATATCCATGTTTATGATCCTTATATCTATATATACATTAAATGTCTCTGAAAAATATTCAAAATGGCAATAAAAATCACTATAAACAAAAATTTTGATGTTTTGTCTTCCTGAGTAATGACATCCCAGTAATTCTAAGAAGATCCCATAATAATATAATTATTGGTATTGAACCTCTTCTCTGGGAGATTCTATAGGTTGTTGCTGATAGATAACATGGACTAAATTTGTGTCTCAACAGACTACTAACCACTATCCCATGAAAAAATTGTGGATATTTCATTGGGATCTATTACATTATCTCTTACATAGTAGTGTAATGTTGTGGATATCCCTAAATAGTCTACATATATTGTATAAATTACCCTAAAAACTGGGAAATACATCTCGATCTATGTATAATGGGAGGAGTCAGAATTGGCGCTACATGCATGTTAGGTCCCACCACTTATGAAATATGGTCATGACCAACTTCCTCATTCTAAAAATGATTAAACAATGGTGTAACAGATCAAAATATTCAGGAAAATTCCTCATATAATTTTAAACTTTGACATAATTTACAAATATTAGAATAATATAGGTTTAAGCCATCATATATAGGAGTAACTCCCCAATTCCAACACATAAACCTAAGTATAAGAATTATATAATGTTGATATGAGATTATAGATATATTTCCTAGTACCAACTATTATGGCTAGGTATGGGTCTTGTTCATTATTGGATAAAAGGGGTTCCGTTATAGAGTGTGTTAATTACTTATTATAGATGGAATCTCCGATGAAGATAAAATTTTTATCAGTATATAATGGAAATAATTTCCACTGAAATGTTCAATAAAATATTTCATAAATATACTTTTATTTATTTAAATATATATATGTATCACGATAAATTTAAAAGAATCAATAATTCCCATAATATATATAAAAAAGATTTATAAATTAAATATTGTAATATATGTAACTGTAACCAAGATTTAATGATGGATCAATTATAGAGACCACCAATAAGAATTTATATATTCACAAACACTTTTTATATTTCAATTCTGTATATATATCATTACAAATAACTAATTTTTCTGTTCGTGTGACCAATTGTTCACGGACCAAGATCAATGCAAATGTATTTTTAAGGTGGGATGATCCCAGTATAAGGGAAATTATTATTTAGTTTGGGGAAGAAACTTATATTTTTCATGTTATTTCTCTATATAATAAATATTAGGAAAAAAATAAATATAACTGTCATGGAAAATGTAATATGGAATAAAAAATTCATTTTATAGTTAAATGTTACATTTGATGAAATATGACATATAAATTATCAAATTTTTATAATGATGAATGAGAAACTACCACCATAATGTAGTGGTCCATGGAATTAAATAAAATACAATATCATTGTGTGCCACACAATAAGGAAACTAGTATAACAATAATAATTATATTATAGAAAAATAGTTCACATCTATGTTAATTTGGATTTTACCCCATATGTGTCTCAGATACTCCCATGTAAAGGATTGATAACTAATTTATACACATCCTAATATCTTATCAAATAAAAGAAACAATATGAAAAAAAATGATAAAGTCAACTCTCAAACACAAATTGGAAACATCTTGAACCCAGTTCACCCATTAGTTACTAAAACATGTCGGTGACATAGCCACAAGAGATCCTTTATATATTACTAATGCTTTGGACTAGAAGTGATAGTACCTGATGGTCTTGTGGGGAGACTATACCCTCTTGATTTGAGTAGAATAGTGGTATATTAAATTCATTAATAGAAGAATTGATAAAATGAAAAATAGTTTATTGGATATAAATCATCTAGATAATAAAAATAAATTAATCCAAAAGTGGGAAAGTATAATAAATGATTAGTATGTCATGTATCTATACAAAATGTTGTAATGCATTTATACACATATATTTGTATAACTAAAGGATAAAAATTCAATCCTCATAGTATCATGATATTAGGATTGGTCCCATGATCCAAATTTCCCAAGCTATAATAAATCAAGCTTATATGAAATGACACTAACTATTTTCCATAACTTCATACATGATTTCTTTATGGGTACCAAATGGTATCTCAAATAAGTTGTGATATATTACCCATATACAACCACTAATGACATAAATAAATATACATTACATGAAAAATATATTAGTAGTGTGTAGGTATATAGATATAAGGTGAAATAAAATATGTGAAATAGTAATAACATTAGGATATGAATCCTCATGGAATTCCCAACTAACTATACATACATCAAAGAATGCATGTAATGTCTAAAAATGGCCAAAAAAATGGTCATGGACTATAATGTATAAATATTTTTCTTCTTAATGTAATCATAAACTAGGACCCAAGGTGATTTAATTGAATCCTGGTCATAATAATAGTACAACTGGATAGAAGAGAGAAAAGGCATCCTTTACCATAGAAGGTAAAGATAGATTGCATCACAAATCCACATATTCTATCCGAGGTGCCTAATTATAATCCATGGATTTTATCCACAAAACTAAACTACAATAAGTATCTAACATAGTCTATTGATAATTTATACATTAAAACATAGGCTATTTATGAATTTTCTCAAGGGAAGAATCAAAGGGAACTTCTATCAAAAACATTAGCTGCATCCAATGAGTGTATCTCAGGGAATTTTAATATTCATAATATGTAATTAAAAATCATCCGTACTACATTGGTGCACTCAAATATAAAACATACATTGACAAAATAACATGGTGAGAATCTACCATTGAAAAGGAAAAATGATTAGGGTTGGCATTTGAGGGATGAAAAATGCAATCCTTTAGGAATCCAAGAGTGGATGAAGTCAAACCCCTCATATAATAAAGCAAATTCTGATAATAGTAGTGGTAGTCATAACCAATAATCTCATGTAACATACTCTATGTGAAAACATTTCTAATTCATTCACCTTGAATAATTCATGTGGTTCCATTTTCATTCATTAATTAAAAATCTATATATAAGGTGATATATCATGTTTAATTATTGTTATATTAAATATTATATGATATAAATATTTTTGACCATTTTTAAAGAATTATTTTTCCACTAATTGTTTTTTAGAATCATTAATTATGTCCAAAAAAACACATCCATGGGTGTTTGAGTTATTAATATAAAAAGGTGTACATCACTATATGTAATGCACAACAATATAAGATACTAATGTTGATTCCATTTTCATATAAGTATAATAATATTGTCTAATATTACTTTGTTATTCCATATAAGTCAACCTATATTAGGAAAATGTTTTTTATGGTTATTGTGTGGATGGAAATAAAATGCAACGTAATGGTGGAAATAGAAAAGGATGATAAATTAGATTAATGTCATAGACCAAAATTACTATGGAATTAAATGAAAACATATATAGTATCATTCCATGGTATAGTATAAATAATAATAATATGGTTGAATATAAAATTACTATGATAATTTGATATTTTTACCAAGACGTATTTTTTTTTAAGATGGTGAGATAAACCCAGAAGGGAATGTGACCTATCAAAGATCATTTCGTTATAGATCTGCGATGGTAGAGAAAAATATATTTGTATTCTAGAAGGGGAAGAAATATAAAATTATATCATTTAAATCATTAGTACATTCAAATGATATAAATATATGTTCATGAGAAATTAGATGGAATTTTGGTGTGAAATTATATGTGATTAAAGTAAAAAAGGTAATATTTTCTACATTAAGAGGTCTCATAGTTTGTCGACATATGTGTCCATCCCATGATCCAACTTTGTCATCGATAGTATTCAAGGTAACAACCTGCAAAAATATCCTCCATGGTTGGTAAAATAATGCACCATCCATGAAGAGTTAGAGCCTAGGTAGCAATAAGGGAGTGTAATATGTGTATGGTTCCAGAAACCATGTCCAGCCCAGGAAGATTCCCTTTGGAACATGTCTTTATTAATTGAATGACCATGTATCCTACAATACAGTTTGTTTTAATCCATCATCAATCATATATGGTAATACTAGTTTTCAACCATGGTTACTACAAACCATGTTCCTACCATGTTCCTGTCATTATCATTATACAAAATCAAAGAAATTTGGAGTTCAGGGTTTAGAATAAGACTCAAATACTCATGAACCCTTCCTTAAACTCATAAGAATGTTTATTAAAATAAATTTAAATATTAAAATTTAAGATATAATTTTCATACAACAATTGTAAAAATCTGGTATTACATGGGTAAAAAAACAAAATGAGATTATTACTAAATACTAAAGACTCTAGAAATCTAGGTGTCACCAGTATGCGAGCATGTGGTTGTGATATGGATCTGTATAACAATCCAACACTATAGACTCAAGATTATTGATTGTTCCATATAATTTGAAATAAATTCAACCTCTATATTTTACGAAAAGATAATGTGGTGTATTAATACATGATGATAAATGATATTATACAGTATGGTATGTTCGATGTATTTATATAATTAAAACAATGTGTATGTCATTTTGATACGGCCTCATGAACATTTACTTCATGAAATATTATATTGTAACAAAAAATTATGTCATTTACACACAATGAGTTATAGATATATAGGAAATATATAAATTCTATATATAAGGAGTTATAGAAAGGTGGTTTTCACCATGGACTATCATTCCCATCCATGAAGTATACCTTAGCTTTATTGTGTTTACATTAATCGTTCGCACCATTATGGTGTAGCAAAATCAATTATGGCCCAACATAATACCATTTAGCATAATCTTATATGTCACATCATATCTCCCCTTTCTGGTTTCATGTATAAAATTTATGTCTCCACAAGCTTCTAAAAGAAAATCAACATTTATAGATTCATAGATCATCTAAAAAACTAAGAAAATAAGGAAACAATTTATTTAAATTAATGAAATAAAAAATTGAGTGATTTAAAATTATCACCCTCTAAATAATTTTCATCCTTGAGATGTATATCATGGGGTCCTACTTGAAGAACATTGTCCTTTAAGAATAGAATTCAACCTATCTCTCCTAAGACAACTCATATATATTACTATTCCCCCCTCGAATCAAGAAAACTGGAATTATCTTTCCAGAAAGGTTATTCATACTTTGTTTTATAAAATTCAATAGAAACACCACATCTTATCCACTATGATCATTCTCAATATATTCACATTCAATAAAATGGATGAGTTAATCTATGTCTCTTCGAAGATATGACACATGAAAGAGTTTGTGCATATATTAGTATTGATAATGAATATAAATATAGAACTTGATTACTCCAATAGACATTTTGACCTCATATGGGAAAACAAATCATGAAACTATATTTCATGTCTTCCATGGATATCAGTTCCCCAATGAGATGTCAATATTTGAAAACGTGATCATCCATAGTGATATGGAATTCTTTCCAACTATTATTAACCTAAAATTATTTTGTTCTTTAATTGGGGGTAATACACTTCTAAATCATCTACACTCTCTTGGATATCTATTGAACCAAACATGGGTTTAAGACCACATTCCCAACAACATCATTCAGTTAATGAATTCAATAATATGACATCGAGAATGTAATAGTTTATAGTGTCATAATATGCTATTCCTAGTTGAGATTTTTGTTTGTAAACTAAATCATGTTTTTTTAACACCCAATGCTCCACTGATGTCTAGAATTCATTCATGTGTTATATAATCCAATATGTGTATTTTCCATTGAAAATAAAATTTTTACTTTTGATGGTATGTCATTTATTATCTTAGGTGATCCCCAAGGGTAATTTGAATGACCATCCAAAACTGCTCTTTTAAACATTTTTCATGTTTTTGGAAAATTACTAATAGAAATTTATATAGTCATATGATCTCACATAAATAAATCATTCTTAACTCCCCCAGCAAGTGTATCACATAGAATAGTAAAAGTGTTAAAATTAAATATTTGAATCGATAACCACCCCAACAATGTCACAACCCACTGGGTTTCTAGTTAACATAATTACCATGTAAACCATGATATCCTCCCACTTCTAAATGGGAAAAAATTTCGATCGATCCAACCCCTAGAGAATTGGTCCCTGACCATCACCATCGGGTAGATATGTCATTGGGGTAAAACATTGATATTTCCATTCTTATCATGGGCCACCAGAAAAGTCTCATGAAGTCATAGTAAATCAATTTTCACCGATATTAACAACCCATATAGAATTATGTTAACACCTTTATAGATTATATTAGATGGACGAAGGGTATATTAATATCCCATTTACCAAGATAACATTTTACTCATCCATTAACCATACATGTATTGAGTCACAATACAACTATTTATTTGGCTAATGCCTGACCAGTATTTACATGATACAAAATTTAGGATGTGATCGTTAAATGGTTACAACTCACAAATCCTTAATCCTCAAATACAACAACCAATGGTTAGCCAATGAGATCTATAAGAACAACTACACCTCTGAACGCATCAATGTGTGTGATTTCATAGTTGATGTATTGTGAAAGAGTAAATCTATGAAAATGTCATCATTATTAGTACTATACTCTATATCAAATGTGAATTTCGTTAATTAATGCACCCATCACCTCAATCTCAATTCTTATTCCATTTGTTTTAATATGTTGTGAATGGTGTTTTGGTTTGTACATATAAAAAACCTATCATTAATAGATAGTGTATCCATAACTATAGAGATTGGACCATGGATTCCTTAATTAGATCTTATGTAGGATATTTCAACTCACATGGTCATTAAAAATGAGGCCCATAGTATAATATTTTTTATCTCCATATAATTACCTCTCCAAGACCATACCTGATTGATGACCTAATATTTTATAACTAATCTCATTCTTATTAAATATATAAACTGGATAATTTATAATCCTTATACCAATATTCTATAATTTATCTTCACTCTACTATTCCCACAAAAGCATTACTCTCCACATCATCATATCATTCATGTGTGTTAATAGTTAGGATAATTCCTGAATAAATACCTAATAATGATCTGTTAGCACAAAAATGATCTTTATATAAAATATCTTTTATGGATGAGTCCAATACATGAAGGATGAATCACTTTCATGGATATAAATATTCACGTGTTCAAAAAAACATTGCCCAAAAATAACATATCCCATGTATATAATTCCTAAATTGATAGCATGTTTTAAGGTAGATATTCATCAAATAATATTAAGTACAATATCTAGGCTTCTCAAATTATTCTATATCTTTATAAAAAATACATGCCTTTTTTCAAAAAAACATCATCAAACTAAATAAATTTAAATGGATTATCTTATTTGTGAGGGCCATGACCATTGATGACACATTATTTAGTATAAATGACATCTCCATGTAAACATGTTGCCTATTACACTTTTAAATCCAAATATTTGTAATTCCATAATCACTAACTCACAACTTTTGATAGCATGATCAAAAATAAATCCTAGAGATCTGTAAGTCTTCCTATAATTGACTCCTATGAATGGATTATATGTTCATCATTAAATCCTAGTCTATCATCCAATAATCAATGAAGACTATTTGAATACCATATATATTCTTTGGGAAATATAAGGTTGCATCCCTACAATGATGTGCTCAAACTGATAAATCCTTTCATATACAAGTCTCCAATATTCAACATGGTATAATTTTTCTACGTTTGTAGAATATGATAATGTGGTATAAAAATGAGATTTACACCCAGTAAAAGATCTAAATAAAACATAACTCCAATATTATGAGGAAAATATGTGTTTTAATTTAGTAATACATACTAATTGATATCCATGTTAATTATAAAAGATTTGGGGGTAGAAAAAATCCTTTGGAATTATCAAAATATGAAATATGTGTTGTGATATTCATGAGATGACTCATGGTTTGTCCATCTTGTAATGACCCATTTTTTAATAGACAACTTTTTCGATAAATAATTTTTATTTATTTCATTAATTTCAATTATTCAAACAGAAATTCATATTTCACCTACTCGGTGTATTTTCTATTCCACACAGACACAACATTCATTTCATGCATCACTGGTTTTATATGAAACCTTTTTTGTAATAATTATTTAAAAGATATGGTAATATCATTATTGTTAAAATGGGAAATTTGAATATTAATAAATAATTTTAAAATCATTTGTATAATGTTTTTTTATTAATAGATCATATTTATTATGAAGAGAATAATTTTCAGTAATGTCAGTATATGTTTAAAATAATATTTTACCATATGACCTTTTTATGTTCTTCTATGAATAAAAATAATATTAGATTTTTTAAATAAATATACATTTATTTTTATAAAATAAACATAATTTTTTAATTTTGAATTTTCAAATTATCTTATTGTCTTGTTTTTTATTTTTATGAAAACTTCATTTTTATATGATTACTGAAAAATACATAATTTTAACTCGAAAATACATTTTAATGTAAATTATTTATGAGGTGAAATTATAATATAAATTGGAAAAAATGTTCCATTATATAATATTTTAATCAATTAATCTAATTTATGTCATTTTAACCAATTTCAGTTTTAAATTTGTTATATAAAACATAGAAAACCTTTGATATTTTACTTTCCAACCCCATAGTGTCATCTCTTTAGTAAGAGTAAAATTATATTAATTTCAACAGTTTCAATGATTATAATTTGATAAATGGATTTAATATTTTTAATCAAAATAAATTATTATTTATAATAATTTCAACATATTTATTTTACCAAAAACATTTGTGAATGGAATTAAAATTACTTTTAATGAATAAGGTATTATTTTGCATAACTGTGTAACAAACAATACAAATTTGGACCCAAATAACCAATTCAATTGAATAAAATGAATTGGATGTACATGACTCATCCTTGTACATTATATTATTTATTTTGGGTTTTTTATGACATATTTGTTTTAAAATCACAGGTATACTTAATTGTTCTAAAAAATAAAAAAGTGTGTTTTATCTCCCTTATAAAAGGCCACAACCTCTTCCCCTTATTCACACATCTAAAAAATCATAGAATTTTCCAATCAATCTCAAATAAATATTCCAACACCTGTAAATTATTCATTTAATCTTAATTTTTTTTCAATAATCAATCTATGGAATCCCTTTGTTGAAAACAATAGGGAGTTTTCAATGAAGTGGTAATATCCTCGCTCATTCTCATTTATTTTTTTTCCTTATTTACACCCTATAATCTAAATATTCAATTATTATAAAAATAAAAATTTATCATAAATATAAATAGATTTTTATTCATTTTTTATGTAAACAAATAAACACCTCCATCTATTTGAGTAATGTATATTCCATTTATGTTTATAGAGAACTACCACCTCACTAAATGATGATTGTTTATTCTTCCTTTACCACTAATCACTATATAAATTATGATGAAAAAATAAATATAAATAACATATAATATATATACTATTTAATTAATATTTTTATATTATTTTACATCACATAAATTTAAAAATTCTATTTTTGGTCTATATGATAATTTTTTTTATGATGTGTGGACCACCGCCCTCTCAGTGTGATGTGATCCAATCATACAGTACATGGAGTGTATTTAGAGTGGTTTTGGTGATATTATATGATATATATAATATAATAATTACATTATAATTATATTTTATATTTATATTCCCATATTTATTAGTATTTATCATTCATTATTATTACTAAAATAGAAACAACCATCATGCATAGTTACGGATTACCATCTCTAAGAATTTTTTATTCCATTTAATAATTATATAATATATATATTATTAATATACAAATATAAAAAATATAAAAACAATTATCATGTTTTATATCTTGGAATACATTATATAAGTATAAGGACAAAATATATAACAAATTAAGACACATACGAAGAATAAATAAGATATTTCTTGAATTGGAAACATAACATATAAAATTTAAAAAACGGGTAATATTAAGTTATAATACTACCAAATACAGAATTAAATTTAAAAATATAATTCATAAAAATATTTATTATAAAATTCAATTTATTAAATATGATGCTTATATGAGTATGAATAATGACCAGAAACCATGTAATGGAATTTGATCTCTTATTTTTTTGCATGAGATACATTATTCATTCACCACCCATTCATTTTCTTATAGATTGTATACTACCAATGTATGTTCTATATGGTTATTATACTTAAATATACTGGTATTTAAATATCTGTTATATGATGTTATTTTAGGTGATATTGTTTCAAGATTTACCAAATTGTCAAGATAGTTTTTTCTTAATTTTCTTTAGTGATACACATGTTTTGTTATACACCTACATTCTCTTTCAAGGTGTATACACTAAAATATTACATGTTATATCATGAATCTAATTTGGTTAATGATATTTTATGCTTCACATGACTTTATTTTCATTTTTGGATTTAATGATCCGAATAAACCATTTAGTGGGAGTTTATTGAAAAAATATCATTGCTTTCATATATTTGTAATAATTATGGTTCATTAATGAAATAATATGATTTGTATCTCAATAACCTTAATCGTTTTCCTTATACTCTTTTTATTAAACATATAAGCATGTATTAGTACTATTTTCCACTATTTGTTTCATAAGAAGATTCCTAAAGAATTAATAAAAAATATGATATTATTTATCCCTTTAGTAGGAAACCTATTTTATTTAGAATTATATTTATTCATAAATGTATTATAATTTTTTTAAAATTATCCAATAATATTATTTTCATGTTAATTGGATTAAAAATATTATTTATGGTCTTCCAATCATCCTTTATAGATTTTAAGTGTTATTTTTCAATAAAATGGTTTTCGGATGTGTTTTATGTTTTAAAAAAAAATTTCATTATAAAACTGATATTTTTAACAAGGAATCATTAAAAAATATATTTCAATATTTTTTCCCAAATAGGATGATATATATTAGTGTTTCTCATGTATTTATAGGAATATTATTCAATGATTCCATTAATATTGATTCTCTAGTTAGATTATGTTTTTTCCATGTTTTTTATAAAACATTATTCTATTTAATGGGTTAAATGCCTTAGAAATCATCATATTATCATATTTTAGGATTTTGATTCAATTATTTTGAATCTTATTTCATTTTTCATAGGTTATGATATGATTACATGTTTATGATCCCTATTTAATTTAATGGGTTAGGATATTTCTGTAATGACCCTGTGTCACATGTATGTATGATTTCATTAAGAGATGGCTTAAACCAATATCTCCATCCAATTAATTAGGAAAATATTTATATCTCATGAGATAAACTAATAGGTACTTGAGAGTGACCGTTGACTAAAAATATGGAAATGGGATTGAACCATGAATACCAATATGGTATAATGAGTGAACTAATGCTAATAAGTTGGTTAAGGGAGTGAAAAAGTACCACCAATATAATATGTTAATCGAACCCTATACTACCATGATGAACTTAGAAGTGGAAACATGAATACTATAAAAATCATATTATATTCTTATGTGTGTATCACAATTCCACATTTTATTCCTCTGTTATGCATTCACATCTTATATTCATTATTTAATTATCATTCATGTTTGTTGAACTACCATCATTTTTTCCATGATCATGTATATGATCATTCATATATACGGTATGGACTTATATTTTTATGATCATTTTCATATACCCTTACGATCCTAATTATTCTTATATATCACCCTTGTTTATCATTACTGGTTATCTGAGATCACCCCTTTTTATATTTTCATCCCCTAGTTATGATGATTTGTAATATTATTGATATGTCTGAGAAGGCTATTACTACAGAAGAACCTATTGGGAGATAATATATCCCACTTATGTATCAGTATTTATGAGTATATGTTTCCAAAGGTAATAGACATGTAAGGTCATTGGGTGTCTCTTTGTATAATGTTTTAAGTATTGTAAAAAAAAATTAATGTTAATGAATGAAAAATTTGGGTCTCTATATTCTGTATCATAGAAAATGTTTTGCTATTCATTGGAAACTAGTATGAGAAAACTATAGGAAGAACTATAAGGACCTGTTAAAAGGTTAAGTCTAAGGATAAATAAAATTAATGTTAAATTCCCGGTAATTTTGGTAAATGATAGCGTGAGTGTTTTCCATGAAATATATCCATGTAAGGATAACAATAGGAAATGGGGAAAAGGATAATATAAATAATGGGGTAACAACTCCATGATGATTTCTTGGGCCAGAAATGGTGTAATTTTTTACATCTAAATGGGACTTGTTGCATTCTTGGTTTGACACTCTCTAGAGATATGCATTGGGAACTCACAAAACACTTCCTGAATAATCATAAAAATATAAAAAGTATATGGCTGTGAATAATCCCATAAATACCTAATTTTTCATAGAAGTTTTATTTATTTAGACATTAAATATGTAAATTTTTATCGTTATTCAATTCCTCAATATGATAACATTTACTTATAATATGCTTTTGGATTAATTAAATGGTTTAAAAACAAAGGAACTATGTTAATGGGGACTGTGAAGGACAATGTAATTATTGTACTCATGAGCAACTAAATTCTATGGTACATGGAAGAAAAAATATTTTTTAAATGCTCACTAAACTTTATCAATCTATGAATCATGTTGGAAATACAACAGAACAAATGGGGGAACTTCATTATATTGATTATTTTATGAGGAAGAATATTCCATCATTCTTAGGGTCCTATAATCCACATGTTTCTAAATAAAAGATTAGTACTAATGAAAATATATTCTTTTTTATCTAGTGTTCAGATCATGAGAAAGTCATCCTGGCTATTTATCTATTATGTGGATATGTAGACTCATGGTGGAATTTAATAAAGAAAACAAGGAAAAAAGACAATATTGAATCCATATATTTTGACGATTGAAGAACTTATTGTTAAATGATAAATTTTATTTTATTTTCAAAACATTATGGAGAAATAGTTCTATGATTTTATGAAAATGGATGAAAAAGGTGTTGGATTATATGGGGAGAATTTCATGAGACTGTAGAGCTACACTTTAGTAATTATCATCCAACCTGAATGTAATGTATATATGTTCATCATTGACATAAATCCATGTCTTTGTGGATTGTTTTTCAAAAGAGACATTATAATCTTATAAGATATTTTTTCTGTGTGATCCATGATGAAATTGAGGATAGAATCACATATCAATAATATGGTTTTGTAAGGAAAAAGAAGATGGATTTTAATGAAATGTATAATAATGATAATGGGAAGATGATGAGATTAACATTATGATATGTGAATAAGAAGATGCATGATGGAAATTGTCTAAAGGGTTATAATAAAATTTTAAATTTCGTAATGGATGTCCATCAATAATTTTAATGCTATAGTGATGGGATGAAGTTAAAAAATGATGTGAATGGATAAAAAGAAGAATTGAATGCACCTATCTATCTCTAGTTTTACAAGTGTAAGGAGAATGAGAATTATGTTAACCAGTTCCAAAACCAAAGGGCTTGTGATGATGATAAATGTTATAAACCTCTTTGGTATAGGAAATAGGGTAAATATCATGAAATCACTATTTATGATGATGTTTATGATAACGATAGGATAAAATTTATATTTACGACCCACTCTAAAAATTGAAGTGTTTAATTTCATTCTATATATACCCACTCCTTAATATATAATTAATTATAAATGGGTTTTATGATTCTAACATAATAATTATATGTGGGATTTATAGTTCAAACTCATAATTGTATGATGATTTCATAACATGTCTAGGATTCATCTCTAGTTTAAATTTGTGGGAATGTGCATCCTACAAATCATTTCATTCTTCCTTGGATGAAACATGATTCCATCTGTAGATGTTATTGGATTTCACTACATAAAACTAGAACTATATTCAAGGAATTGATTTGATATTTGATATTTCAAACTCTAATATGGCCACCCTTCAATTTAAAGAAAAATATGAATTTCATGTCGATATAACTTACATTATATAGGCATTAATTCCTATTAAAAAGAGGTGTTTATCTGAAATGGTTAGGTAGGAACTTGAAATCAATGATATGAATACATTGTTTTGACAAATAATGGATGTCTTTATGAAATATCATCCTATCGATTCAGAAAAATGTTACGTTGTGTTCTCAGTAGTACTCATACATGGGTCCACACAAATATCAAAGACACCCAATAGAGTGTCCATGATTGGGTTGTAGGTACTGAAGAAGTAACTCCAACAAAACATTGACAAGGTATTCGTTCAAAAAAACAATGTCAAAAAATAATTAGTGATCAATGTAACTCTACATTTGTCTTCAATATTTAATGAAAATCACAATATATAATAAATATCAAATTCCCTATGTTGATGACATGTTTGATCAATTGTGTGGTGTTTCATAATTTTCCAAGAATGACCATTTTCTAGATATCATAACTTGAGTGGGAAGAAAAAAGATTAACACAATATTTCATTTTTTACACTGAACATACATTATTAATATATTGTGATTCATAATGGTATTATTAATTCCCATACCATCTTCCTAAATTAGATGAATAAAAAATTTTGGTATTTCCTCATCCAGTTTTTGGTAGTATTTTAAGATGATAATATTATATATTCAAATATAAATGAACTGAGTGAAGATAACTTGAGATTTATACTAAATACAAAAAGTATGTAGAAACAATACGAAAATTTTAAAAAAATTGAATTTTGGATTAAAAAGGTTTCATTGATGTGTAATATAATCAAAACATAATAATAAAATTATACCCATCCAAGGCAAAGTCTATTAAATGATGTCTAAAATCATATATGGTGACTAAGATCCAAAGATTTCTTGGTTTAATGAGACATTATTGGATATTTTTGTTCAAGTTATCTTGACTACCTAATCCATCGACTATTTTAACACATAATGAAGTCGTGTTCTTCTAGACAGATGAATGTGAGGAATATTTCATGGAACTGAAACATTGTATAGCCAGTGCACTTGTTCTAGCATTACTATGTAGTGGACAAGGGTTTATATTCTATAGCGATACATCCATTTATGTATTTAGATGTTTTACTAGGAATAATGACATGTTTATCCCTTATTTAACATGACAATTGAGTGTTTATAAGATTAATTACCATACTCATGATATAAAGATATCGGTAGTAATTTTTTTATTTAATATATCGAGAAATTAACTCTATATTGAAATGTGATATATATATATCAGAATATAATTAAAAATATAATAAAAAATTTGTTGGTAAAAATATTCCAGATAATATGGTCAGAGTTGATAAAGTATTATAATTAGTAAATATATTAAAATATATGAATAAAATATATGGTATCTTATTCTATGAATCAAATGGATCATGATAGAATATAAATGATGTGAATATCAAAATATAGAATATTTCTAGACATTCGTATTATGGGCCAAACAATATAGATAGAAGTAGGAAAATCATTTTTTTATCAAATAAATGATCAGCCATATTTTAATATGATGGTTAAAAAGGAACATAAGATTGACTTATAGATTTAATAGAAATATATAAATGTACCTGAGAATATCCATGATCAAGAAGAAATGATAACTTTCAAGAACCCTGTATGTGTTCTATCAATACCATATTTGAAGAAAGCTCAGTAAGGGGAAGCACATAGTTCATCATTCTATGTTTATCCTGTATGTATTAAAATTTAAAGGTATTTGAAGATATACATGAGGGGGGAATTAATTGTAGATATATTTCAGAATGATTGTATTTGGGTGCTCAGTTAGAATTTAAGTTTAGCTTAATAGAAAAAACACTAAGGGGGTGTTTCATATATTACCCACACCAGAATGGGAATGAGATAGAATCTCTATGGATTCGGTCCTTAGACAACGCAAATTTTTATTGGATTTAATGATATATGGGTGGTATTCAATCTTCTTACAAAGTCAAGAACAATTTATTGATATTTTAGAAGGATTATATATAGATTATATTCAGGGATATTCATTATGGAAGTGGTATGTTTTCATGGAGTACATCATTAAATTTTCTCAGATCAGGATCCATGGTTGACCCCAAGGTTATAGATATTTCCCCAACAATAATTTGATATAGAATTTATTTTTACCACTTCATATTGTCCATAGAAAGATGTTTTGTTTGAAAGAAAAATTCAAACCCTAGAGGATATATTGAGATCATACACTATGTGTTAAAAATGTGGTTGGTGTCGACACCTTCCTCCAGTTGAGTTTCATTAATAATAATTTCTTTCGCTCAAATATTCATATGGCATCATATAAAGTCCTCTATGGGAAGAAAACATTAGCTCCAAAGTGCTATAATAATGATTGAGAAAGAAAGCTGTCTTGACATGGGATCCCAAAAGGAATTTTCAAGAAGGTTATAACCATTCACCATAATATAAAGATATCTCATTGATTGATGAAAATTTATATTGATAACCGATGGTGTAATATAGAATTTTATATTGGTAAAAAAAAATTATACAAATATCACCATGGAAAATGTTTTTGAGAATCAGGATGAATGGGAAACATGGACCTTGGTATAAGGGTCCCTTTAAAATTCTGGATTGTATCAGGATGATATCCTATAACATATACCTTCATCCAAATCTCTTATAAATACATGATGGGTATCATATATCTCTCCTTAGAATGAAAAAAATTGACCCTTTACAAGTATTAAAATCATATGTCATAATGCCTGAGTATGATATTTCTTATGAGGAACAACCAGTTTAAATTACCAATCGTAAATAATTTTTTTAAAATACAATTGACATGGTCAACGTTTTATATATAAATAACCAGTTATATCATGTTACATAGGAACAATAGGATATAATTATGAAAAATATTCCTCATTTTTTACCAGAATGAATATTTTTGAGGGATAAGTCCATTTTATGGGGAGTGGAATATAACACCATGAGATTTTATGAACCATTTTTTAAATAAATTAATTTTCCTTTATATAATAAATATCACTATGTCAAACATTATTTTCACCTAGAACAGTGTCACCATATGTAACACACAATAATTACTCAGAGAATGTTACATGCAATACTTGTTTGGTATATGTTACACATAACACAATGTTTTTATGAATTTTTTCATATAATTATTCATTTGATATAATTATATGAAAAAATCAACATAGTAATATGAATAGTAATAACTAGTTTTGAAATATTTTATAAAATGATTTTATATAAATTGAACACAATGAAATCAAAAAATCTTTATTTTTTGTAATTTCAATTTATGTTAAAATATATTTTTTATCAAATAAAAAAAATTGTATTAAAATGAAAAAATATATTTCCAAAGAAATAAGATTCAATTTGATAAAATAAACATAATTTTCTTAATAAATAATTTCAATTTTATCTTACAGTGAATTTTTGGGATTTTTTGAGAAACAACATATTTGTATGAATAGTGAAAATTTGTATTTTAATTAAAAATTTATTTTTCATTTATTTTATTTATGAAGGATGAATTATAAATTAAATTGGTTTAAAAGTTTAACTAGATAAAATTTTTATCAATTGAACTAATATAAGTCATTGGAAGAAATTTCATATTGAAATTAGATATTAAAATATAAAAAAAACATTTGATCTTTTTACATTAAAAACATACAGTGTTGTCCCACAATCAAGATTAAATTAAAATCTGTTTCTCCCACCTATGTGATTATACATTGAAAAAATTAATTCTATATTATAATAAGAGTTTTTTATACTTTATAATAAGTTCATCATTGTTTTTGATTAAAAATATTAGTGAAAGAAAATAAAATTAATTAAAAGGATCAATGTAAAATTAAACGTATAAAGGGAATAAATATTATACTTCAAGGGTCAAATATCCTACCCACATTATAAGAACCCATGTTCATGCCATTATTAATCCATGAACATTCCAGAACTCAGATTTGTTTCTTTTTTTTTTTGATATTTTAGGAAAAAATTTTGGTACACTGAACTTATTTTCAAAATAATCATGTGAGTCATGTCCCTCCCTAAAAAATACCTCCACCTATCACCCTAATTCACACCTCAAAATTTAGATATGTTCATCCACAATATTCTAAATACACATCACTACTTCCTTAATTTATTACTATTACCCATCCTTTGAAAACTATTAAATCAATGGAATCTATAACGATAAAACCTAAAGGAGTTACCCAAAGAAGAGGTTACATCCTCCATTAATCTACATCCATTTATTTTCATTCTACACCACCTCCACAATCCTTATTCCGTTATTTATAAAAAAACTGTTATCATAAATATCATTTTATTTGTATAAAAAAAATTAATTTACGTATACTTACCAACATCTAAATCTAATGGGTAACAAAGAAAATGTTTCTATGTATGGTGAACAATAACCTCACAGAAAGATTATTGTTCATGTTTCCTTTAATGCTTCTCATAGAGGTAATTATGATGGGAAATAATTTTTTATATAATATAAATTATATTTATAATTTATTTATGATTCAATAATTATTTAACAAAAAATCATTAAATATTATATTTTTAATAAAATAATAATTTCTTTTGTGTATGTGTTAACTATCACCCACTCAAAACGATTTAATTTTTCCATGTGCTACATGGAATATATTAAGGATGGGTCTAATGATTATATATGATATATATCATCGAATAAATCAGATATAAGGATATTATATATATTTATATATATATATATATATATATCATTTTACATATTTTGTTCAATGTGACAAAAAAACGGAAACAACGATCATGCATACGTACAACTTACTGTATCCATTAAAAATGTATAGAATTTAATTCAAATATTTTATATCAATTACTACAATAAAAATATAAATAACATGAATGATATTTATATTATTTTTTACATAATTTGTATTATGATATATGTATATGGACCAAATATTGAACAAATTAAGACACATGTAAAGAATAAAGCAGAAATTACCCGAAGTGAAACAATAACATATAATTGTTAATAAGAGGGTAATATATGGTCATAATAAAACCAAATATTTTATTATATAAAAATATATTCTTGTTTAAAATATTAATATTAAACTATCATTTATTATAAATGATCGTACTATGATAATGAAATGTTTAAAGACCCATAGTAATGGAATTTCATCCAACATTTTATTTCTATGAGATATGTTAAACATTCACCACTGATTACTATGTTTTGTTTTTATACGTCTCATGGATTTATTATAGTAATATTATAGATAATTATATTTGTATCAACATGTAAATTATATTAATGTTAATTCACGTGTTTTATGTTATAAGATTTATCACGTGTAGATATTTTTAATTATTATGATTAATTTGTTAAATATTATGATATATATTTTATGTATATTATTTGATTCATTATCATCCATTTATTAAATATATCTCTATGTATTAGTGCCATTTTTTCAGTGTTTGAAACTTAATACAATTCATAAAATGTTCTTATAATGAAATTTGAATGTATTTATATCTTTTTTAGAAACCTATTTTATTTCAAAACACATGGATTAAAATGTGTATTAAAAAAGGATTCAAGAAGATCATGGGTGATAATTTTCTAGGGAAAAAAATTTAATTTTTTTTTATGTTTTTCAAATATTTCATTATAAATTTTCAATGATATTTTCAATGAATTATGTTTTCAAAATTAATTATTGTTTAAATATTTTCTATTCAACACAAAAATGATATTTTCTTTATGAAATGTGTTTAAAAGATCAGTCAAAATTTTTTACCCTATAAGATGTCATTTTTTTCTGTATCTCATTCCATTCTATGTAAATTATTATATTTTTCTATCAGTATTACTTTTCAAAATAGATTATTCATTGATGGAATGATACTTATGAAACACATTTCACATTCAAGGTTTATATAAATTTACAAGACAATTCTTTTCACACGTTATAATTTTGATAAAATGATTATAAACCATGAATCTTTTTTCATAGGTAATGATATGATTAATTTTTTTTGAAACCCACATCATTTCATGGGTTGTAAAATGATTTATGATGATCTTGAGGCATGTGTATGAATTATTTAATTATGAAATGGGTGGTAAACATATATCACTCAAATTCATTGGGTAATTAATTATATATCGTGAGATGAATTCAAAAAATTGCATTAGTGGTTATTAACTTAGTGGATAACATAACCAGTTGGTCAGGTTATTAAACTAATTGTGATGATATTAAGTAATATTAATCATTAATACAAAATTAATGTAGTAAAAATTTATGTAATAAAATTAATTCATGAAAACGTAGATTACTCATCACTATAATCTACTACAATATCAAAAAAAGAAAACATGAGACCTTCCTCGTATCTTATTCACTACCCCTAATGTGAATGACCATTTTTAGTACATTGTTGAGAACCCTAGTTGGAACCCTGTGTCAATGTGTGTTTTTATCATCAACCTCTACTGAAACTAGACCTCAAAGTACTATTTATAACACCTTATGATATAATATCATTATATACAATTGGATCATATTCTGAGGTTATGAGAATAATTAACTACATTCCAAAAAAATATATAATGAATTGTGAGTCACCTCTGGAGGGGAAAAATGAGATTAAACTCTGTTTCACATTTTTTACATTATTTTAATGAATGTACATGGACATCATATTCCAACCAACACAATATGTACTCATTATAATGAATGGAATATTAATTAGGAGAAAATAAATAGACAATAATTCTTCTACCAAAATAATTTTATGGTTTGGGCCTTCTATATATCCTTTGGATAAAAAGATCATCTGGATATCTGGACCTGCTATATATGGTTTACTTGACATAAGGTATTAAAATTTAAAGCGACCCGACCCTCGGTATGGGCCAAAAAATGTGACAATTAAAAAATCCTATGAAATATAAAAGTGTCTATAGATTTTATCTAGGAGCCCTACTACACCTCCATAAACATGTTTTCTCAACCAGCATAATTAGTTTCAAAAAATAACTCTCTTGGAACGAATTCATCAAAGGTCTCATTTGAGATTTTCTTACACCATCCATTTGGGGCCATAAATCCCCACTTTTGGATAGTGTGTCCTTATTTCATCAATGATGCAATCTTGACCTTAATTTTCATCAATGTTTCATGAAGGTCAATAAAACACTCAATGAGGTTCACATAGTAATTAAAATCATGTGTCCTATCAGTTCTTTGAAATTTAGGTGAATGTTGGAGCTAAAAAATAATTGTGTAGTGCCCCATGAATATAAATTTATAATTGGAATGAACCACTACCAACACCACTGGGGATGGTGTTGGGGCATTCTATAGGTTTTCAAACATAGGTTGTGGTTCCACTAAATGTCTTTATGGTTGAATTATTTTTAATATATTGAACATTATGAACCTAAAAATTTCATTACCATTATACATGATCACAAAATTTATTCATATGAGTCTAATAGAAGACCACACTATACCATTGAATCATTATCCATATTTTTCATCCACAAACATTATTAACATGTGTCATATATATAACAAAACTACAGAATGATCTGATTATATTTTATAATTCCAAGAAAACCTATATATTTATATATATTTGAAAAAACATATATATCACATAAGGGGATACTATCATATATTTTTAGCACCAATAAATGCATTTAATTGATGAATTTTGATGTAGTAATATTAAATGTTTATATATGTAATGTTATTCTACATGCCTAAAAATTATTTATGAACACACCAAAAAATATCACAAATCAGGTGGAAATAGATTATGCACCACAAAATGTGAATTTCATTAATTATAACAACAAAATAGAATTCCAAAATTTTATGAAACTTAGATGTCCACTATATAGTTTTTGCTAGGAATGTTTCTAGTTTTAGAGGTTACATACCAACCATTTTAATATATGCACACCATATCACATGTCAAAGAAAAGGGGAAATAAATTTTTGAAAATCTAGGTTCCCATATATTGATTCAAGACATTGTGCCCCAAAAAAACAGTTTTTGGTCAGATTGTGTCATAAACTCGTGAGTCCCACTTAATATTCAAGAGGCATCTTACTACACATGATCTTATGACTATTCTTGTGGGTACAAATTTTATTTATCATGTTATAAGATCAATAATTAAAAGCAACAAAACATAATAAATAGTAGGTGTAAACATATCAAATTTAATAAATTGAATTCATATCATATATTAAAAACTGCAACCAGTGTAGAATCTGTTTCCATGATATTAATAAAAATGTAAATAAATGAATGAATAAATAGTTGTCTTACTAGGAATTCCATCACAGTATGCCACTTTATCATGATCCTCCAATCAACCATCCACTATAAGGAACTTTCCCTTTACCATATCCCGCTTGATATTGACAAAAACATAAAAATTTCAAATAAGGATGTGAGTACAAGACACATTAGGACTCCAACAATTTTTCTATCACCAAAAATTATCTTGTAAAAAAATATTATTTTAAATTAATAATAAATATATAAAATAATAAACCTGAAATCCAAAATTTAGTTGTAGTACACTAACTACTTTTCCACTAACATTCATTCATTCCTACATCAAATCTATAATATGATGATTAAAAATGATTATGTTACAGATTTAAGACCAACACTTTTCTTTAAATCCACCACACTATGATTATAATTTATTGAGTTGGATCGGCCCCAAATACTATCTTATCTTAACTCTATCATAGGTCTGGCCCCATGACTTTTGCAGCGCATCGATGCCTTGGGTAAATCCCTATAAAATCATACCCCATTTGGTCATGCCCCCAGAACATATTTCATCAATTTTCAACCATATCATTGACCCAAACCCATAATTCCAAAACATTCTTCTCAATGACATCATCATGATATTCTCAAAACATGAAAACTACACCTTTAAGGGATTATCATCACATGATGCTCCACCCATATCAATTACCAGTCAATACCTCTATTGAAATGGTAACATATATCATTAGGTAATCATAAAAGGATGACATAATATACCATCACGATAAATACTGTTTCAGTAAGTTATAACCTGTGATAATAATCAAAAATTGAAACAAGATACCTTGGTAATTATTTTTTAATTATATAATGTATCTTTTCTTATGGGTTATACAGACACCCCCATGGGATCACAATCATTGAATATCATCAGTTTTGAAAAAAATAATTTCATTATGGGAAATTGTCTAAAATATATCCAAATTTTTTTAGGATCATCCTCCCTTATTTTCGTTCAATGGAAATGTAATGTTCATTCAAATAATTCCTCACATGAATCCAATTAACACAGTATAAGTAACATTACCACATTCCTTGAACACCATGAACCATTTCCAATAAAACATTTAATATGTAATGGTTTGGGGAATGTTGATACAAGTTATTTGGTTGTAGAAAAGTCATATCCAAAAGATATCAGTGAGAAAAATAGTATTATTTAAATTTTATATTACCGATGTTTCTTGTAGACTATTATGGAATGGAGGTGTATAGAAAATCAACACACTGGGTTTTAGGAAGGTAATTGTACCATAATAATTATTTGATACCATTATCTATGAAATAAAGATGTGGATTGTGGAATTAGTCTACACAAAACATGATACTTCTAAAATTTTGTCTGATATCAATTGAAATAGTTATCTCTATAGTCCATTTGAAACTGGTTATCAACAGTGGGAGGAATATGGTTGATGAATTTGGGGAGTCTAAACAGTATGTAATACCATCATTTATAACCTCTTAAATTGATTTTATCAAATAAAAAAATAATTCCCCCAAAAAATATTATTGCAGATATTTCGGACAATAATTCCTAAACACCTACAGTTATACATGTTGTATAAATTTGCCAATAATAAGGCTCTTTGGAGTGGTTGTTCTCAAAAAATCATATCCTTCAATTTCATGGTAAACCCCTAGACATTATATTCTTTCCTTTAATCAATCAAAAAATTACATTGTTACATTATCTACTGCAATTCTCTAGAATCCTATACTGTGTGTTATTGTGTGGTACAATGTTTCAGAAACAGTTTTGGACAAAAGTACCCATTTGAATCTTCCACATGCTTATAAAAATCCCATTAGTATATACCATGACATTTATAGGATTAAAAACATTCAATGGAAGGTAAAACAATATCTAAATTATTAGAAACAAAATATATTACGGATTACTAATAGTTATCATGGATAATAACCATCTGTAAGTCGAGAGGCACATACTGGGGATGAGGTGTAATGTACACAAAAATAATGTTGTGCATTAGGGGGTGATTGTAATACCCATAAAATGTTGACACCAAAATTGATAAATTATATAAATGAGGCCAATATGGTACCCAATTATTTTAAAGTGAATAAAAGATAATAAATCCCCCAAAAAACATTCATTACATGGAATTGTGTTCGGATGGGTGACCTCTTGGGATATTTCCTAGGGTTTTTTGAGTCATTCCAAGACACTCTACAAGAAAATTTGTTGGTCTATTGGGAAAATATTTATTCCAATTAGTTACCCCAATTGGGAATATCCTATGATGTTTTTAGATGTCAAAAATGTTTTTATAAGTGACCCTTAGGATTATATTAACAGGTTTTTTTATCAATGTAGGGTGGGTCGTGGAACATTCCCATCTATTAAAACATGAACTAATGAGATATAAGAGATCATATAATTATTTCTATGGAATTTATAGAACCAGAAATAAAATAATGAAAACATTATATATGTTTTTTATAATATATTATTCATACATCAATGATTGATTAACCCATGGGAAGAAGATGGGCTCAAAACCTTTTATCAAATATAAAATAATAACCAATTGAAAATTGGTTAAGATGTTACTCATTATTCAGTTCCCAAAAAGAGACATATCATAAACACATTTAGATGAGTTATACATGAAAAAACAATCCATTTAATATATATACAAAAATATATGTGATATATGGGGAAATGGATAAGAAATTAAATAATGAATTTTTCATACTATATTTTATTGAATTTTAATAAAATTGAAGGTACACATTACTTTTAAAAATCATTTTTCTGAAATAAATAATAAAAATAATAAAAATATTTTTTATAATAAACTAAAATATTGGATGAATGAATTTTTATTAGGTCATATTTTTAAATCTAGAGTTATAAATTATAAAATAAGATGGTAAAATGAAATTTATTTTAATAATTTTAAAAATATTCAATGGAGACACACTTTGATAAATGTGAAATCAAACATTCATATGAAATGTGATAAAGAGAAATATAAATTTTATAAAAGGTAAAACATATTATATCAAAAAATAATAAATATAAAAAAATGTTTTATGAAATAATATGGACATAGTAATAGAAAAATTTATCAGAGAAGTTACAAATTATTTGAGACTTCATTATAATCATATAATTGATGGAATCCATGAAACAAAAATAGATTACAAAAAAATATTATTTGAATAGATAGAATGAAAACAACCGATTAATTAAAGATAAATTTAACAAAAAAACACATTTAATAACATATTTAATGGATTACAGTAATGTCCCAATAAAATAGAATTCATATAAAAAATGCTTATATCTTTTGTAATAAATGAATATATAGAATATGAAATAAATAAAAAAATAAAATTTTAAATATAAGGATTGAAACTATAATAGAGATATGATATTTCAATAGAGTCATAATTATTGAATATAAAACAAAATTTATAGAATAACATTAAATATGCCTCAATGAATGTATATTGAGATGGAAAAACACTACATATTTTTTTTTAATTTTACATAAAATGAAAATTAATTTAAATTTTTTTTGACTATATATTATATTTTAAATACATTAAATCCTGGATAATATTATTTAAAATTATATTTTAATAATATAATGAAAAAATTTTATCATTAAATGGTCATTGAAAAAATATATTCAATTCAAAAATATTTATATATCATTGATCTCAATAAAAAATGACTATAATATTTCATTATTGTTTATAGAAGGAATTATATAAAATAATTAACATCACAATAAGTGATACAAAACATGGTGTTTCAAAGAGTGTGAAAATTTAATTTTCAGAAATATTCATCTAGATAGGGAAAAATCCATACTTAAAATTTATATTGGAAATGAAATTCATACAATTTAATATTATATTTTTTTTATCATAATCTGAAATATAGATTATGAGAAAGATTTAAAAATCCTTGAAACATTATATAGATAAAATCATATAGCTTATGAATAATAACCATATATTATAATCATTTCAAAAATTATATTAACACAATGTAATGAATTTTTGTATACTAAATCCCTTACATTAGACTCTTACTTCGATCAAAATTTTCTATAATGTTTTATAATAACAAAACAAAGATAATTTATAATATAACACTAATATTTTATATATTTTATTATTATAATCCTTTGTATACATTTTCAACATAGTTAATATTAATTTTTTGTTTAAATTAATCTAATGTTGTCTTTAGAATTATCTGCACATTATCTAGATCAGTATGTATTTCTCAATTATCATTCCTTAATAATAAGTTCATAATATCTATATCATAAAATATAATTTAATAGAAGCTATATATTTATTTATTATTATATAGTTTAATTCTATGTGTATTTTATGTATGGTTCTCCATGATAAAACACATAGCATGATTAGTTCTATAATTTCTAATAAATAGAAGATGGTATAGTAATAATTATTTAATTATTTGAATTAAAATTTGATAAAACAATTTCATAATTTTTAACATAATATATTATTAATAATATATTTTTTTCATAATAATAATTGATATCAATTTATATCACTATCCACGTTAGTAGTTAAACAATCTAAATTAATAAAATATTAAATTTAATATATGAGTAAGATTATTATATTACATTGTTATAATATCATTATTATAGAAGTATAATGTTCTTATTTTTATGATCTTAATATTGTAAAACGTTATTTTGAAGAGGAATAAGATGATGAAAAAAGAAAATGAAGAATAATTATTCATAAAAATCAATAATTAAATTGAAAATTTACATCGACTCTTTATAGGATTTTAAAGAATTAGCTAATTTTTTGTAAAATGAGATGTTACAAAATTTAAATATATAATATTAAGGATATAGTTTTTTATGTTTATATAAAGGATTTATAATTTCATGTGTGGTTTAGAAATGGTTTAGGAGGGTTTTTTTAATCTAAAGCATTTGATTTTCATTAATACCACTCCTTGATTATTTTGTCCGAATAATCATGCATAGAAAGGAAAATAAATAAAATTAAGCGTGGAATTTATATATATTTATCAACTTCAAATTTATGATATATTGTTTCCTTATATTCTATGAATTTTAGCAAATATTTTATAAATTTATCCCTTTTTGACATTTACCATGTTAACCAGATTCTGCACATGGATATATTGATTACCATTATAAAAATTTGAACTATGTACCTAATTGTGACCTCATATGTCTTAATATTGATTATATTTATTTTAATAGAAACTCTAAAATTTATTACGATTAATTTAACATTTAAATTCCATAAAGCATAAAAATTTATAAATAGTATTTATAAGCATAAATGGGCATTAATTCATCTTTATTTCAAAGTAGTCATCATTAAATGATAATAAAATATTTTTTTCTAGATATAAAAACAATAAAAATAATTATGATAAATATTCTAGAGTGATACATTTAGTACATTAATTATAAAGTAGGCAACAAAAATACATTAATAAATATAATATATTATTTTTAATTATAAATTATATTACCTATAGTTTGGAATAAAATTCAAAATATATTAATCAATTATTAATATTTTTAAAATTAATATAAGTATTGAATTAATTTAATTTCATAATATTAATCTGATAATTCTAACTCATTAATAACAAATAAATTTTTTTATTCAAATAACATATATTTCTATGGAAATGCAACATTAATATACTATTGATTATAATAAATTAATTATTTCATGGATATAATAAAATTATAGTAATATTATTTTATTATTTTATCAATATATTATAACTAAAATTATTCATTAAATTGTATAAATTCATTATAAATATATATAATTCCTTAAAAAAATATTTAGAATAAATGTCCATTTATTAAATGCACTACTATCTTTTTTAATAATAAAATCAATTTTTTTATAATATATAATATTTTTAATGAATATATATATATATATCATTTATATCAAAATTATTTATATAAATTATATACATGAAATTTTGAACTAGTAATATGTATTCTTTTAATATACTAAATCAATTTGTATACTTATTATTTGATATATAAATTGTATAATTTATTTTCATATCATGTCAAATAGAAAAAGACATGTTTCTTAGGGAAGGAAAATGAAAAATGAATTTGTGTAAGTATAATTCACCTCATAAATAAATTTCATCACCTTGATTACCATTTTCATTTTAAGACGAAAATATATAAGGGTAAACAAATTAATTTTAAGCAATATGATATAAATTATATTAATATATTAATATCACTATTTTAGAAAATACTATTTAATAACTCTTATCATCTGAAATAGAAATAATTCGCTTTTCATTAGTATTTCCTATTCATCTCAATTAGGAATCCACTATTTATTGTATGACATATGATTTTATATAGATATAACGTACATAGTTCCATTTCCATGATCCCGATCACACTAAAATACTAAGCCATGAGCAGTTATATAATATCATGATAATATACCAATATATAAAATTAACCAATCATATCAACATAAAATACTAATCATATGATGACATATTAAATGAAATCTCAATTTAACCTATGACATTTTTAGATCAATAATGAGATGATTGGATCCAAAAATGACATGTTATGTTTAACATATATTTATATATCCATTCATCTTAATATTACTAATATAATTAATTAAAAATTTATCTTATGTTTTGATACTAATTTACACATCCCAATCATAAAAAAAAAGTTATTTTTACAGAAACATCATCTTATAATCATTAAATATGATGAATAAATACATAGTCCAAAAACCCAATGGTTTAGTGTATTGAAATATTGGTTTCATACATATATTAATTTAAATTATTTCTACATCAAATACCATAAAATTTAAATAATTACACATTAATCTAAAAAAGTTAATGCATATGTGTTTCTAGGATTATGACATCCAAAAGAAGGTGTAATCACAAATGCCCTATAAGGGAAATTATTCGCAATGATTAATTAAATTTTAATCCAAATGACGTGATAAAAAATTATAATAATGCAATTATTTAATAAAATAGGTTATGGGATCAAAATATATAATCATAATACAACATATAACAATAATAATCATCGAACAAGTCATGATACCATAAAAGGATAACCATAGAACTGTAAAACATATATTGTGGAATTGAACCATTTGATAATAGTTATAACCCATTTAATTATGAAATTTATATGTTTAAAAAAATAAAAAATTAGATGAATTATATGAGTATAAAATTATAATATTGTAAATAAATATATATATAATCATTTTCATTAATATAGATTTAACGAAACAACTATCAATCTCATTCATTATGTTCTAATCAAAACCACACAATTATTAATCATAACATTGTGAGAAAAACCCAATTAATATTATGTATATCATTATTATATCATGATATAATAAATAGTAACCATTTAATTGGTGTGTTATAATAGAAAAACAAGTCAGAGAGAAATAAAACAAAAATATGTGTACGTGATGATGTATATTTTTAAAAAATAAAAAAAAATAATATTTTCATAATATTCCTAATAATTTTTTTAAGATTCTATATATGATTTAATAATAAGGCTTCAAACCTAAAAATATTTTCTATTAGTTATACATACAAAATAAAAAACTATACTTAATAAAAACCTACAAATAATATTTTTTAAGTAATTTTATTTAAATATATCTATAGTGTCATGTAGAAACTTATATAGTAATATATAATGTCAGTTGAATGAATTATTATGATGTGAAAATATTTAAATATTCAAATAATTATTATATATAATATTTTAAATATTTTATTCAATTATGAAATCCAAAAATATTACCCAATATTATCTTTTTATATTAGTTATTAACCTTCATAGAGAACTCCTACTGCTAGTTAATCTATTTCAAATAATGTCATGGATACCTCCTCAACACACATCACCACCTATATACTAGTAAATTATATTCAATATTGATATAATGAGTGGAATTATACTTTGATAAAAAAATACAAATAAAGATGTGTTGAAATTATGATTACCACACACCACAGTCATTTAAAAAAATAGAAATCTTAGAATAAAATAATTAGAATAAGTAGAAAAAAAATAAACTAGAGGAAACCTACTAAATATATTGAACAATTTTTTTATTAGTGTTCTATTATAATATATATGATAATCAACTTGGTGAAAATTGGAAATAGAGGACACTAATTAGATAATCATGTTCGAATAATATGTAAAAAAATGAATGATTAAAAAAATAACCCACCCAATTTACTAAAAACTCTCAACTTGTTGGATGGATGTGGAAGTGAAAATTTATAAGAAATATTGGTATCCCATTTTCACTCCAATTCTTATAATAAAAAATAATTCATTCTTATACCATAGAATATACATGACATGGAATGTGATCCTCTTTTAGGTTTATCATTTTTCTATATGATTCTCACTCAATAATATATAGATTCATGGGATATATATATATATATATATTACTTCAATATTGAAATATTTTTTTTGGTATACTATTAAAATTTTCTTAATCTTGCTCCCCATCAATTTGTGGACTTACATGATCATGAACAAGAAGGATCCACTTTTAAATAACTTTTGTATATACCTCTTCTCTATATTAATTATAATTTTTTTCTAGTTTGGAAATGTACATTATGATATATGTTCCCAATCTATATATTTAATCAAATGTTTTCATAAATTTTGATAATCTACTTATAGCCTTCATGCACACCACTTATCATTTTATTTATTCAATATAGTATTGAATTAAATTTATACCACAAAATATGACTCCAAATGAAAAATATTTTTTTATAATTTTTGAATACTCTATTTATTTTTATTACTGATATATCATAATGATATAGAAAATAAAATTAAATATTTTCCTAATAAATTCTAAAATATTCATATAACATTAAATGATGTAATTACCCTTAAAATAAGAATACTATGTAAATGAAAAATATTATCTTTACAATAAATTTTCTGAAAATAATGTCATCAAGAATCTCATTCACATAATAATTATAGTTCATAGAAATCATCAAATATCATAATCCAAATCCCTATAAAATTAATAATTGAAATAATTTGTATGAATATTTACAAAATATAATTTCATCTTGTCTTATATATTATGATAAATATAATTTTATCATCACATACAATATTAAAATTCATTTAAAATTTATTAATTAATACATGACTAGGTCATAACATAACTCAAATGGAAATTCATGTAACTCTTCACTCACAATAAATTTAATCTATTGTTTATATCAGAAATGAAAAATTAATGTACCACTACAAGAATTGTTGAATTAATATCAATTCACATCATGAGATATGTAAACAAATTTCAATCATAAGGAATCATTCAGGGATATATGGTTAATTTGAATTAGTGTTTAATGAATTTGAAAAATTAAAGTACGCATTGAGTATTTTGAAATATTATTTACATTACATGAATATTTATTTGTAACAATAGGGAATTCCACAATCAATTAACTATAAAATATTGAAACAACACACCCCATTCATCATGTTCTTGGTACGTAGATTGTAGAATGGACTAAAATAATGATTTAACTATATCGTACCCATTTTATATTTTTTTTGATACATGGAGTATTTGTGATTTAAACACATTTATTTTGATGAATAATATATTAATATTGAGTATACATAACTTCTTCTCATTCTTGGTGAAAATTAATAATAACCCATACTCATTATTTATCAATTATTTTGAACAGTCACACATTCCCCACATGATAGTAAATTTAATTAATCATAAAAAACGGAACAAAACAACCCTTCCTTGATAATTAAAATGAAGTATCCAGAAATAAACATTATGATTGTTTGATGGTATAGTAAAATCTTATTGTAACATTTTATAAACCAATTTTTAAATTCATATTATTAGGTATGCCAATTTTAGATGTAATATTATCTCTAAATATAATATTATGTATAGCTAAATAAGTCTCTTAATCATAATAAATAAATTACATGATCACCAAAAATATTAAATACAAATAAACCCATGTTTTGACATAAAAAGTAAAATAAATATTTAAATATTCTATATAGTATAATATGTACGAATATATTAATGTGGGTCAAACAAAATAATTTTCCTAGAAAATGATTTTAGTATGTTTATTATTGTATAGAAGTTCAAACAATGATCATTTTCATAAAAATATTTGAAAATCAATTTCCTTTAAAAATAAATATTCTACTATAACATGAACCTGAAATCCAATAATGGACTCTATTGTAACCATAAAAATCTTGTATATCATAGGTAACTAACTCAGATACAAATGATGGTGAAATCCCCAAATTACAACCTCAAACACAAGCCACCATGAGTGAAACCTCCCATGATGTCCCGTATCAATCTAATAAAACATCGATATAACATGGAATATAGTCAATTTCTATTATCTTTATCAAGATGATTTCATGATATTGATCACGATCTTCTATAAATTAAAAGAATAAAATGACATCAGTGATGAATCCCACAAAAAAATCACATCACTTTCAAAAAAACAATA
Source organism: Viscum album (assembly GCA_963277665.1). NCBI lineage: Eukaryota > Viridiplantae > Streptophyta > Magnoliopsida > Santalales > Viscaceae > Viscum > Viscum album. Next base: position 18,215,663 of record OY728129.1, on the reverse strand, counting down.
ATATCATGAGGGCATTGGGTCATGATACCCACAATCCACCAATAACATCGATAATGACATTCATCCCACTCAATGATTCCTTCATAACTCAAGAACCTAAAATTTTCACTCCTATAACCTCCAATGCACATCCCGAATGATGAAACACATCACTATCTCTTGAGTCTCTAACAATCATATATATCACGACCATTCCACACCCTTGTGTAAACCAAACATAAAAAATGATTCAACTCTAGTGCATTTAATCTCATTAAAACATTTCTCATAATACTTAACCAAAAAACATGAGTAATTCATTTCATACTGATCCATATATAATCCACTAGGATTATCTCACAGCCAACACCATTTCCATGGATAGGTATATAAACAAACCTTACACTCTCAAAACAATACCTAATGTGGAAACAATTTCATACAAGTGCATCTTCTCAATATAAAAATCATCCAATGATCATAATCCTAAAAATAGTCCCCACCATTTATGTTATGTGTTAAAAATAATAAACCATATGTTCCTCAAATTCCAAAAATAAGCACACAACTTATTCAAACCCTCCCCTAGGTCATCCTAAAAAGCCAGACAACACTGACTCCCAAGGATTCAGTCTTTTAAAATGATCAATCATCTCTCCCACCTAACCATAACTATCAACTGACATTTCGTGTATATATGTCAAAACACCTATTAATAATCTAAATCACAAATTTAATCTATTCACGAGCATCATACATGCCGCAACAACATCGTCACACAACACATTCAAAACAAAACATGCCCTTATATGGTCTCATTCCATAATGGTGTCATATAACAACCAATTGTAAAAAACATGGGAAATAACATTCTATGAGAATATACACATTAGACTTCTCCATGAGGACCCTGAAAAAATACCAACCTCAAACAATTCCCACACTCAATGTGTCTTAAAGTACCATTTTTACAATATACTAACTATAGTTACCCTGCATTTTCTTACGTTACTATTACATCATATTAAAGATAATCAACATAATAGTATTACATATAGAGGATAAAAATGTATGGTTTCTTTGGAAAATATGACCATACATAACAATGACAATATGAATCACAATCATTTATTTAATTTCTTCTTCTCTATCTTCTTATTGGAACATGTCCTCTCCTTAGTACATGTAGCCACCTAAAGATATACATCAAAAGGGGTGAGCTTAATCCTACCATGGTAAAAAGATCATGAACATGGGAGGAAGAATAAATATAAGTCTTGGAATATGGAAATGCATAAAAATGAAATATCAGGACTTACTGGTTAACTACCACACATACGTGTGAAACCAACTAGAATCTTGTTCACACATCATTTCACATTTAACAATGAGATTCATCACTTTATCCAATGCATTAGAGCACTGTATAAATCTAGGCGCACCCATCACATTCAAACATTCATATTGCACTATATAATTCTGGGTGCACCCGTCACATCATAACATTATCATTATCATTCCTACCCCATGGAAAATATATCAAAAGTGAACATTAATAACCCATGTAATGGAATGGGTTACATCTCATAAGAACACATTCATAAAATTTGGGTTCCCAAAAGAAATAAGGAATAACATACATGTTTCAAGAACCATCCACTTTGAGAGAGAAGTAAAAGGTGGGTTTTTAAAAGAAGAGTTCCTTTGAAAACATTTTTTTGATATAAAAACAAGTAAAAAACATGTATATCCTAGAAAAGGAAAGACAATGGAGAAAATTTGATCTTTATGGAGTAACCATATCAAAAAATGGAGTGAAATATGGAGAACCTGAAGGATGAAAGTTGGTTTCGATAATTTCCCCTTACCTTGTACTTGAATATTTATTTTTCTTTAATGTCCTCTTAAATCTTCTTTTTGAGATCCTCCATAAGGAAGCTGGGCATGGTATTTTGATGAGAAAATAATTACATGGTCATGGGAGATAGGATAGGGCGGATGTTTGGGCAGAGTTTAGAGAAGGCTTGGATCTTTATAGGTGTGAGGAAATGAGGGTGTGAAGGTTGGTTTTTATAGTGGAGTAGAGAGTGGTTTTCTTAATATATAATTTATTAGTTTATTAATTCCCCACAAGACAATGAATAGTGAGTCATTAATGATAAATAATATTATATAAGGCATGTGTGTTCAGGATTTGGGTGCTTACATCACATGTGATGTCAAGAATAGTGGGTTTTAATTATAATGAATTTATAGGGTAAATTAATTAATTTTACTATTCACCAAAAATTCAAGTAGTTTAGAACAATCCCAAAAATTCACCCAAACCATTTTTCGATTTGTAGAATCCACAATGAAGCCCATTTTTCAAAAAAAAAATTATTATTATTATTAATTTAATATTTTTTTAAAATCATAATTTACTTAAAAATAGTTTTTAAAATTAGAACTGATTTTATAGTGCTTTCAAAAATTACTCAGGGACTTATAAAATTATCTATATACTATATGACATTGATTTTTTAATTAATTAACACATTTTACGAAAATAAATTTTCTTTTAAATTAATTATTTCTTTATAATTAATTATTTATATCTTACAAAAAACCAAAACAATTACTAAGGTCAAATTTTCACTTTCTAAGATGTCTAAAATTTATTTAATTATTCATGTTTAAGGTTACTCTTATTTTGGATGATTAAATATTAATATGTTTCATAATACTATTCATAAGGGTAGGTTAATATTCACACAAAATTATTTTTGTTTTAGTAGACTCGAAAAAACATCCTGAACACAACAGTGTATGTCAGATTCTCAAAATTCCCAATAAAGAAGTGACAAACTTATGTTTAGAGGTCACATAGTACTTAGTAGTTCAATATGTTTTGTTTTCAGGTGATTTTATGACATATTTATAAGAAGATAATTTCCATTGAAAAACATTGGGTCATTATATTCTTCCCCCCTTTATGATATTTTTCCACCAAAATTTCACATTACAAAAATAGGTGAAGGTACTTATCCTTCATTTTGTCTTCCTATTCCCAAGTTGCTTCTTCAAACTTATGGTTCCTCCACAACACTTTGAAAAGGTGGGTTTCTTGTTGCGTAGTACCTTATCCCTCCAATAAAGAATCTCTACTTGATGTTCCTCATAATATATATCATCTTCCAGCTATACCACCTCTGTGTTTAGTACATTTGAGGGGTCCGGTATGTAATTCCTCAGGAGTGATACGTGGAAACCATCATGAACTTGAGCAATATTGGGTGGAAGTGAAAGTTGATAGTCCACGACCCCTATACAGTCAAGGATCTTAAAGGGGCTAATGTACCTTGGGATTAGCTTCCCTTTATTCTGAAATTTCATGAGTCTCTTCCTTAGAGATATTCGTAGGAAGACTTTATCTCCAACGTCAAACACCAAGTCCCTTATAAAGGTGTCATCATATCTATTTTTCAAAATCTGAGCAGCTTTGATGTGTTTTTGGATGACATGAACCTTATCTACCATCTCTTGCACAAGATCAGGTCCATGTAGCTTTCTTTCTCTAACAACTTCCTGACAGGTTGGGGTTCTACATCGCATTCTATACAGAGTATCATATGGAACCATCTGAATACTCAAGTGAAAGAAATAGTTTTATGAGAACTCAACCAATGGGAGATGATTATCCCATCCACCTTTTAATTGTAGAGAGCAGTCCTTTAGAAAATCATCAAGCATCTGAATAGTCCTTCTAGACTAGCCATCAGTTTGGGGGTGATAGGGCGTGCTCAAATTTAATTCAGTACTCAAAGCATGTTGAAGGCTCCTCCAAAATTTATATGTAAACATTGGATCAAGGTTAGAGACAATTGAAATTGGAACACTATGTAGTATCACCACATCCTTCACATATATCTTTTCACGTTCTTCATGTGAGATAACTTCCCAAATAGTGATAAAATGGGAAGTCTTAGTGTGTCGATCAACCACAACATATATCACATTATTTCCCTTTGAAGGCTTTGGGATACCCATGACAAAGTCCATAGTAACATTTTCCCATTTCCACATTGGTACCTTTGGAATTTTTTCCATCAGTATTAACATTTTGACATACCAATCACCTTGATAAATATTCAGCAATATCCTTCTTCATGTTATACCACCATAAGTGTTCTCAGAGATCACAGTACATATTGGTAATCCCAGGATGGATAGTGAATGTTGAGCTATGTTCATTTTTCAACAGGTCCTTCTTTATCTCGGGTGATGAAGGCATAGAGAGTCGTGTTCCAAACCGAATCACACCATCATCTTAGATATGGAACTACTGCAGCCTCCCTTCCTTTACAACAATCACCCTCTTTTGTATCTCCAGATCATCCCTTTGTTATTCATTGATCTTCTCTTAGATGGATGATTGTACAATAATTTGGGAAAGGTAGGATATATCCCCTGCCCTTATGATTTCCAAATCCATCCTTTGCATATCCAAGAAGATAGGGTCTTTATCAATCTACAGCATGGATAGAGTTGGAGTTTCTTTTCTGAATTGTGCTTCAGATACCTTGTTCGCCTTTCCAGGATGATAGTGAATAGATAAATCATAATCCTTGATTATCTCTAACCATCTCCATTGATGCATGTTGAGATCCTTTTGTGTGAATATATACTTTAGCCTCTTTTAGTCGGTGTATATTTCACACTTCTCACCATAAAGGTAGTTCTGCCATATTTTCAAGGCAAAAATCACAGCTACCAGCTCTAGATCATGAGTCATGTAGTTCATCTCATGGATCATCAACTTTCATGAGGAATAGGTTATAACATTACATTTTTCATGAGTATACAACCCAGTCCTTTCTTTGATGCATCACTGTATATCACAATATTTTCTCCACTTTTCAGTATTGTGAGTACAGGTGCAGTGATCAGCCTTCTCATTAGATCCATGAAGCATCCCACACATTCTTCCGTCCAGACATACTTTACCCCTTTCCATGATAATTTAGTTTGAGGGCTTGACAATCGTGAGAGGTTTCTCACAAAACATCGGTATTACCCAGCTATTCCAAGAAAACTATGGATTTCTGTGACACTAGATGTCCCGATACATTCCTCAATCACATTTTTCATTGAAGGATCCACAAGAAATTTCCTCACATGTGATCACATGTCCCAATAATGTGACTTGTTTAATCCAAATGTCACTCTTTCTGATCTTGGCGAACGAATTCTCCATTCTCAATGTCACCAACACAAGTATTAGATGTTCTTCATGTTCCTCATAGATCTTGATGTAGATGAGAATATCATCGATAAAAACTACCACAAATATGTAGAGGTAATTTCTAAAGACTCTATTCGTCATATACAAGAAGATTATAGGGGAATTAGTAAGTCCCAAAGGAATCACTAAAAAATCATAGTTCCCATACCTTGTACGGAAGGCCGTCTTCTGAATATCATCATTCATCACCTTTACCTGATGATATCCAGAATGATGACCCACCATTGATAAGTATTGAGCTCTTATTAACTGATCGAACAAGTCATCAATCATAAGGGGAGGATACTTGTTATTTATATTGATCTTGTTGAGTTCCTGATAATCAATACACGACAGCATTGTTCTATCATGCTTCTTCACAAAGAGCACTGGCGCTCCCCTAGGTGATGCACTAGGTTGTATGAATCCGTTGTCCAAATGCTCTTGCGGCTTATTTTTTAACTCCTCCAGTTCTATAATAGCCATCCTATAGGGACACTCCGAGATAAGAGTAGATCTGGGTATGAGTTCAATTGATAACTCTACCACATGATAAAAGGGAATTCTAGGTAACACTTCGAGAAATACATCGTCGTATTCCCTCATGATGGGCATTTCCTCAAGGTTGGAACTTTCCATTGACTCAACCATTTGGGATAGGTATGCTTTATCGTAGGGAATCAATACCCAAACCATTGAAGGATTTTTCAAATGATATTCATGATCTTCCATGCATTTGTAGAGGATCTTGTGATGGTTTGGAATATGAAAAGATATTTCCTTTTTGTGACAGTTGATATGTGCTCTATATAATGAGAGCCAATCCATTCCCATTATAGAGTCAAATTCCACCAAGGGAAGCATTAGGAGATTTTCCAGAAGAATATTCCCACATATGCAAACAGGAGAAGATTCAAACACATGGGTTTCAATGATTGCACCACTTGGTGTTTTTACATATATCTATACATCATGTTTTCCGGGATTTGGTTCTATAGTTTTAGGAAACTTTCTAGATATAAAGGAATGTGTAGAACAGGAATAAAATAAGAGTTTTTTCATTCATGAGTGAATAAGAAGTGTTCCTTGTACGACATCATTATATTGCTCCACTTACACAGTACGGATGTCATATTCTTTCCCTTGTTCCATTGGATTCTATGGTTGCTAATGCTGATTACCCTCGAGAACTCGAGGTTTACTGCATTGGTTTTCATAGTTCCCTAGTTCCATACATTTGTAGCATTGAACAATGAGTGGTTATCTCCTTTCATCGGCTACATTCCATTTCCTTTTCATGACTTTTTGACACTCTTGAGCATGAGGTCCTTATTTTCCACACCTAAATCATTTCCCTATCCCTTTGAGGCAGTTCCCATTATGTAACTTACCATGTTTTTGGCATGTGGGTCGTTAGGTTTTCTTCACACCATTATCATTAGAATCACATGCATGAAACTCCATCATTCATTTCATATAACCATAGCCATGGGACCATAATCCAAACTCCATCTCCACTTTGAGAGAACACCAATCAACATCTTCATAACTAAAAAAGTCTCAAATTGAAAGATCCTTTCAAAGGTGTTTTCTTAATCCACTATAAAATCTAACAATTTTTCTATCATTATTGATAAAAAACCACAATCATACCTTGAAAGCCTTGTGATATTCGCTTTGTAGGTTGTCACATATTCCCTTTATTTTTTCTTGATCTCTATGAATTCTCTCTCCATCATCGTGTAGTGAGTTCTTATGGAATACTTGTTAAGAAACATTATCTTAATATCTTCCCATTCCATCTCTTCAATTTCTTCCCATAGCTTTTTGTTCTTAATCAAATACCACCATTTATCTACTTCTCCAAATAGATGATAAACAACTAAGGTCCCCTTCTCCATCTCAAAATAGTGAAGAAAAAAAATGATCTTCTCCATGTAGTTAACCCACTATTCCACAGCAAGTGGATCATAAGATTCATTAAACGTCGGTGGTCTTTGCAGCATAAAACATTAGATAGAATGTTTCTCCAAATTTGGTGAAGGAGGAAGTTCCCCATTATTATGGATATTTTTAATAACCTAAGATAATTGGGTAAGAAATTCCATGACGTTCTGTACTCCTCCTCCCAAATCACTGGGGATGTCATTAGGGAAGTCTTTTCATTGGACCTCACAGGAGTTGTTGACCTGATTTCTCCTGTTTCCCACCATTTTCTAAAATAGAAAAGGTTAAAACAAAACATAAGTCAACAATTCCTGAATAAATAACTTATTTATTTGAATAATTTTTAAAAAAATCCTAACATAAGTGATTCCTATGTAATGATTGTTGTGTGCATATTTGTACATAATCTCTGCTATATGTTTTCTCTAGTGTTCACTAATCATAATTCCTAAATTAACTAAACCATTCATCTGAAACCAACTATAGAGACCTTGCCTTTTATTACATTACTATTACATCAATTTAATGAAAAAAACACAATGGTATTACACATAGAGGATCCAATGGTTTAGTGTCTTGGGACAACTAGGACCATACATACCAATTACAACATCTAGTATAAACATTTATTTAATTTCTTCTTCTCTAGATTCTTATTGTCACATGTCCTATCTTTAGTACATGTAGCCTCCTCATGATATACATAAAAAGGAGTAAAATAAAAGCCATGTATGAGGATAGATAAGAAGAATATATCTATGGGTGAGATTATCTGTATCATGTGAAAAAATATCTTGAACATGTGAGGAAGCATAAATATAAGACATGGAATGAGGAAATGCATAAAAATGAAACCTCAAGTCTTAGTGGTTAACTATCACACATAGCTGTGAACCTAGCTAGCATCTTGTTCTCACATACATTCACATTTATTCATTAGATTCATTACTTTACCCAATTCATAGGAGCAATGTATAATTCCAGGTGCACCCATCACATTTAAACATTCATATTGCGCTATATAATTCTTGGTGCACCCGTCACATAATAACTTTATCATTATCATGCTTTCCACATGGAACATATATCAAAATTGAACATAAATAACCCATGGAAATAAATGACTTACAAATCATAAAAATATATTCATAAAAGTTGGTTTCCCAAAAGAAAGAGGGAATAACATACATGTTTCAAGAACTCTCCAATTTGAGAGAGAAGTAAAATGTGTGTTCTTAAAAGAAGAGTTCATTTGAAAAAAAAATTGTTTGACATAAAAACTAGGGACAAAAATGTTTATCCTAGAAAAGGAAAGAAATTGACGAAAAAATTATCTTTAAATAATAACCATAAAAAATGGAGTGAAATAGGGAGAACCCGAAGGATTAAAGTTGGGTTCGAGAATTTACCCTTTCTGTGTATCTGAATGAATCCTTCTCTTTAATGTCCTCTTAAATATTCCTCTTGAGATCCTCCGTAAAAAATCTAGGACTGGTCTTTTTATGAGACCAGCATCTCTTGAACGTGAGAGAGGGTCTAGAGAAGATGTCTGGGTTGTGTTTAGAGAAGTCTTAGAGATTGATAGGTGTGTGAAAATGTGGGTGTGAAAGGTGGTTTTAATAGTGGAGGGGAGAGGGGTTTTCTTAATAAAAAATTCATTAGTTTATTAATTCATCACCTAGACAAGGAATAAAGAGTCATAAATGACCAAGAATAGTAAAATAAGGCATGCGAGTTTGGGTTTTGGGTGATTACATCACTTTTGATGTCAGGAATAGTGGGGTTTTAATTATAATGTATTTATACGGTAAATTAATGTATTTTGCAATTCACAAAAAATTCAAGTATTTTAGAGAAAACCCAAAAATTATCCCCAACCATTTTTAACGTGTATAATCCAAAAATGACGTCCATTTTTCCAAAATAAGTTTGTAAATATTATTAATTGAAAATTTATTTAAAATCATAATTTACTTAAAAAATAGTTTTTAAAATTAAAAATGATTTTATATTGATTTGAAAAATTATGTAGGGTCTTATAAAATTATCTAAAAACAATAAGAAATTGATTTTTTAATTAATTAAACAAATTTATGAAAATATATTTACTTTTAAATTAATTAAATAAATATAATTAATTAATTATGACTTCCAAAATACCAAAACGTTTACTAAGGTGAAATAGCCACTTTATAACATGTCTAAATTTTATTTCATTATTCATGGGTGAGGTTAATCTTATGTCGGGTGATTTACTATTCATATGGGTCATATTACTATTCATAATGGTATGTTACTATTCATAATGGTGGGTTACTATTCCTCAACAATTATTTTTGTTTTATTAGACTCCAAAAATCATCTTGAACATAACTGTCTATGTCAGATTCTCAAAATTCCCAATACAAATGTGACAAACTTATGTTTAGAGTTCACTTAGCAGTTATTAATTCATTATTTTATGTTTTAATTTGATTTATGACATATTTATAAGAAGGTAATTTCCATTGAAAAATTTTGGGCCGTTACATTCTTCCCCCCTTATGAAATTTTTCCACCGAAATTTTACTTTACAAAAACAGGTGAGGGTACTTTCCTTCATTGCCCTTATAGGTTCCCAAGTTTCTTCATCAAACTTTTGTTTCCTCCACAACATTTTGACAAAGTGGGTTTTCTTATTGTGAAGTACCTTATCTCTCCAATCTAGAATCTCTACAGGATGTTCCTCAAAATAGAGACCATCTTCCAGCTCTACCACCTCTGAGTTTAGTACATGTGATTTTTCCGGTATGAACATCCATGGGAGTGATTCTTGAAACAAATCATGAACATGAGCCATATTGGGTGGAAGTGCATGTCGATAGTCTACGACTCCTATGCAGTCAATGATCACAAAGGGGCCAATGTACCTTGGGATTAACTTCACTTTCATCCCACATAACATGAATCTCTTCAATGGAGATATTAGTAGGAAGAAATTATCTACAATGTCGAACTCCAAGTCCCTTCGATTGTTGTCAGCATAGCTCTTTTTCCAACTCTAAGTAAGTTTGATATGTTTATGGATGACAAAAACCCTCTCTGTCATCTCATGCACAAGATCTGGTGAATGTAGATTTATTTCTCCTACTTCATCCTAACATGTTGGAGTTCTACATTGCATTCCATACAGAGCATCATATGCAGCCATCTGAATACTCGAGTGGAAGATATTGTATTATTATAACTCAACCGATGGGAGATTCCGATTCCATCCACATTTGAATTCAAGAGAGTAGGCTCTTAGCATATCTTTATGTGTCTTAATAGTCCTTTCAGACTGGTGATCAGTTTGGGGGTGATAGGCCATGCTGAAATTTAATTCAGTACTCAAATCATGTTGAATGCTCCTCTAGAATTTAAATGTGAACCTTGGATCATGGTTAGAGACAATTGAAAGCGGAACACCGTGCAGTCTCACCACATTCATCACATATATCTTTCGAAGTTGTTCAAGTGAGATATCTTCCCAAATAGTGATAAAATTGGCAGTATTGGTGAGTCGATAAACCATAACCCATATCACATTATTTTTCATTGATGTATTCCTGATACCCATGACAAAGTCCATGGTAACATTTTCCCATTTGCACATGGGTATAGAAATGGCTGCATCATACCATTGGAATTTTGTCACTCAACATTAACTTGCCGTCATACCAAGCACTTGATATATATTCGGCAATCTCTTTCTTCATGTTATCCCTCCATAAGTGTTCTCAGAGATAGTTGTACATCTTGGTACTCCCAGGATGGATTTATAATGTTGATCTATGTGCATTTTCCAACAACTCCTTTTTTCCAAGTAATGAAGGCACACAAAGACGCATTCCAAACCAAATCACACCATCATCATAGATATGGAACTCATGTAGCTTCTCTTTGTTTATATAATTAACCCTATTTGGTATCTCCATATCATCACTTTGTGATTCCTTGATCTTCTATTGGATGGATGGTTGCACAATAATTTGGGAAAGGTATGATATACCCCCTTCCCTAATGATTTACAAATATATCTTTTTCATATTCATGAAGATAGGGTCTTTCTCAATTAGCAGCATGGATAGAGTAATAGGTTCTTTTCTTCATAGTGAATTAGCTAACTTGTTCTCCTTTTCCAGGATGATATTTAATAGAACAATCACAATCCTTTATTAGCTCTAACAATCTCATTTAATTCATGTTGCTCTCATTTTGTGTGAATATATATATTTTTGGCTCTTTAGGTCGGTGTATATGTCACACTTCTCTCCATAAAGGTAGTTCTGCCAGATTTTCAAGGCAAAAATCACAACTGCCAGCTCTAGATCATGCGTCGGGTAGCTATTCTCATGATTCTTCAACTGTCGTGATGCATAGGCTATCACATTAACATTTTCATGAGTAAACAACCAATGACTTTCTTTGATCCAACACTGTATGTCACAAAATATTCATTACTTTTCGGTAGTGTGAGTATAGGTGCAGTGATCAGCCTTCTCTTTACATCCTTGAAGCTTCGCTCACGTTCTTCCTCCGAGACATACTTTAACCCTTTCCCTGTTAACATAGTTAGAGGGAGTGAAAATCGTGAGATTTTTCTCACAAAAGGTCGACAGAACCCATATATTCTAAGAAAACTAATGATTTCTCTGACACTAGATGGAATGATACATTCTTTAATCGCCTTTTTCATTGAAGGATCCACAATAAATTCCATCACATGTGATCACATGTTCCAATAATGTGACTTGTTTCATCCGAAAGTCACACATTCTAAACATGGCGTACAACTTCTCCTTTCCCCATGTCGCCAACATTAGTCTTAGATGTTCTTCATGTTCTTCCTTGATCTTAGAGTAGATGAGAATATCATAAATAAACAGTACCAAATTTTTTTGAGGTAGTGTCTTAAGACTCTATTCATAAAATCCATAAATATTTTAAGTGAATTAGTAATTCTTAATGGCATCACCAAAAACTCAGAGTGCCCTTACCTTGTACGGAAAGTCGTCTTTTGAATATATTCCTTCTTCACCTTTACCTGATGATATCTAGAATTATGATCTAATTTTGAGAATTATTATTCTCCTCTTAACTGATCAAAAAAGTCATCAATCCTTGTGAGAGGATACTTGTTATTAATGGTGATCTTGTTGAGTTCCCAATAACCGATACACAACCGAATTTTTCCATCCTTTTTCTTTAGAAAGAGCACTGGCACACACCAAGGTGATGCACTAGGGCATATGAACCCATTATCCAAATTCTCTTGCACCTGTTTCTTTAACAACTCCAGTTCGATTGGAGCCATCCTATAGGGAAACTTTGAGATAGGAGTATCTCCGAGTATGAGTTTAATTGAGAACTCTACCTTATGATCTGGGGTAATACTATGTAACTCTTCGAGAAATACATCATTGTATTCCCTCACGATGAGTATTTCATCAAGGTTTTCACTTTCCTTTGACTCAACAATTTTAGAGAGGTATGATTCTTCGTAGGGAATCTACACCCAAACCATTGAAGTATTTTTCAAAGGATATTCATGATCATCCTTTAATTTTAGAGGAGCATGGGATGGTTTGAAATATGAAAAGATATTTCCTTTTACTGACAGTTGATATGTGCTCTATATAACGAGAGCCAATCCAATCCCATTAGAGCATCAAATTACACCAAGGGAAGTATTACAAGATTTTACAGAATAATATTCCCTCATAGTCCAATAGGAGAAGAGTCAAACACATTGGTTTCAATGATTGAACCACTTGGTATTTTTACAGATATCTCTACTTCATGGTTTTGGGGAATCGATTCTATAGTTCTAGAAAACATGAAAGATATAAAGGAATGCATAGAACCAGCACCGAAAAATACTTTTTCCATTCTTGAGTGAATACGATGCCTACCTTATAAGACATCATTATCTTGCTCCACTTCCATAGTAGTGATGGAATAATCCTTCCCTTGTTCCTTTGGCTATGGTGGATACTGATGCTAGTTACCCTTGAGAACTCGAGGTATAGTGCACTAGTATGCATAACGCCCTAGCTCCCTATAGTTGTGGCATTGAACAATGAGTGGTTCTCTCCTTTCATCCACTGCATTATCCTTTCTTTTCATGCCTTTTCAAAACTCTCGATAATTATGTCCTTATTTCCCACACATGAAGCATTTCCCATTCCTTTTGAGGCAGTTCCCATGGAGCAACTTTCGACATTTTTTCCATGTGGGTTATAGAGTTTTCTTCCCAACTTTATCATTATATCCTCTGACATGATACTCCATCATTCATTTCTTATCACCATAGTTGTGTGACCATTATCCAAACTCCATCTCTACTTTGAGAGAACACTGAAAAACTTTGAAATAACTCCCAATGTCGTGAATTGAAAGTGACTTTCGAAGGTGTGGTTTTAATCCACTAAAGAATCTATCAATTTTTCTATCATTGTTGATAAAAACTGATGCATAACATGAAAGCCTTCTGAAATTCTCTTCGTAGGATGTGACATATTCTCCTTATTTTTGCTTGAGCAGTATGAATTCTATCTCCATCTCCATGAAAAGAGTTACTGAGAAATACTTGTTAAGAAACATTTTCATAAATTCTTCTCATTCCAACTTTTCAATTTTCTATCTTAGATTGGTGTTCTTAATCAAAGCCCAACATTGATCGACTTCTCCATATAGAAGATTAACAGCTAATGTAACCTTCTATGTCTCAGAACATTGAAGAACAAAAAATATCTTCTCCATGGAGTTGATCCACTTTTCCAGAGCTAGTGGATTAGATGATCCATTAAACTTCGGTGGTCGTTTCCATATAAAACATTCAATAGACAGTTGCTCCCTATTTGGTGATGGAGGACATTTTACATTATTATGGATATTGTTAATAACCTGAGATAATTGGGTAATCATCTCCATGAAGTACTGAACTCCACCTCCCAAGTCGTTGGGGATGACGTTCAGGCAATCGTTGCATTGGCCCTCACATGATTTTTTGGCATGATTTCTCTTGGTTCCTACCATTTTCTAAAATAGAAAAGGATAGAACAAAACATATGTCAACAATTCATGAATAAATAACTTATATATTTTCACAATTACTACTAAAATCATAACATATTGGATTCTGATGTAATGCTTCTTGTGTGCATATTTGTACATAATCTCTTTCTATAGGTTTTCTCTAGGGTTTACAAATCATAATTCCCAAATTAACTAATCCTTTCCTCTGATACTAACTATAGAGACCCTAACTTTTCATAAATTACTATTAAATCATTTTAAAGATAAACAACATATTAGTATTTCACATAGAGGATCCAAAGGTTTAGTGTCTTTGGAAAAATAGGACCATACATAAAAATTACGACATCCAGCATAGAAATTTAATTAATTTCATCATCTCCGGGTTCTTATTGGCACTTTTCTGCTCCTTAGTACATGTAGCCACTTGAGGATATACATCAAAAGGGGTGAGGTAAAAGCCCAGTAAGAGGATAGATAAGAAGAATATAGCATGGGGTGAAATTAATCATAACATGGGAAAAAGATCACGAACATATGAGGAAGCATAAATATACGACATGGAATGTGGAAATGCATAAAAATGAAACATCAGGTCTTAGAGGATAACTACCACACATACCAGTTAATCAAGCTACCATTATTTTCACAAATCATTTCACATTTATTCATGATATTAATCACATTACCCAATGCATTGGAGAACTGTATAATTTCGGGCACACCTGTCAAATTTAAACATTAATATTTTATAATATAATTCTAGGTGGACCCATCACATCATAACATTATCATTATCCTGCTTGCCACATGGAACATATACAAAAAGCGAACATAAATAACCCATGGAAAGGAATGATTTATATATCATAATAACACATTCATAATCTTTGAGTTCCCAAAATAAAGTGGTAACAACATACATGTTTCAAGAACCACCAACTTTGAGAGAGAAGTAAAAGGTGTGTTCTTAGAAGAGTTCCATTAAAAAACAGTTTGTATGACATAAAAACCAGTGACATAGATGTTTATCCTTGAAAATGAAAGACAATTATGAGAAAATTATCTTGAAGGAGTAACCATATAAATAATGGAGTGAAAGAGGGAGATCCCGAAGGATGAAAGTTGGGTTCAAGAATTCCCCCTTACCTTGTATCAGAATGCTTACTTCTCTTTATTGTCCTCTTAAATATTCCTCTTGAGATCCAGTTTAAGGAATCTAAGATTGGTCTTTTAATGAGTACAGAATCACTTGAACGTTGGAGAGGGGCTAGGGAGGATGTTTGGGCAGAGTTTAGAAAATTCTTGGAGCTTGATAGGTGTGAGGAAATGGTGTTGTGAAGGGTGGGTTTTATAGTTGAGGGCAGAGGGGTTTTCTTAATAAAATATTCATTAGTTTATTAATTCCTCACAATACAATGAATTGTCAGTCATGCATGACCATGAATAGTATATAAGGCGTGTGAGTTCGTGATTTGGGTGCATACATCACTTGTGATGTTAGGAATAGTGGCTCTTAATTATAATGTATTTATATGGTAAATTAATGTATTTTACTATTCAACAAAAATTCAAGTATTTTATAAATATCCTAAAAATTCAACCCATCCATTTATCGACATGTAGATTCCAAAAATGAAGTCCATTTATCAGAAATAATTTTCTAAATATTATTAATTTAATATTTATTTATAAAAATAATTTATATAAAAAGCTGTTATTAAAATTAAAACTGATTTTATAGTGCATTCAAAAATTACGTATGGTCTTATAAAATTATCTAAAAATATAAGATATTGATTTTTTAATTAATTAAGTCATTTTAAGAAAATATATTTTATTTTAAATTAATTTATTAATTATAATTAATTATGTATGACATACAAAATACAAAAATGTTTGCTAAGGTCAAATTGTCACTTTCTAAGATGTTTAAATTTTATTTATTTATTCATGGGTATGTTTACTCTTATGTTCAATTATTTACTATTAATAAGGGTCATATTACTATTCATAAGGGTATGTTACTAATCATAACAGTGGGTTACTATTCATCAAAATTTATTTTGGATTTATTAGGATTCAAAATTCATCTTGAACACAACCGTGTATGTCAGATTCTCAAAATTCCCAATACAGTAGTGAAAAACTAAGGGTTTGAGGTCACTTAGAACATAGTAGTTAATTATGTTGTGTATTCATGTGATTTGATGTCATATTTATAAGAAAATAATTTCCATTGAAAAACATTGGGTCCTTACACTAATCCCCCATGGTCACAACACCAACCATGCATGACAGACACACTATCTTCCTCATTGAGTGCCTCATCATTGATCCACACAACTTGCCATAAGAAGGGAATACAGAGAATAATTCACTAGAATGACAATATTTTTTGTGTATTACATTCTATCATTGTTTATGAGTTCCATCATTCCTCTACCAGATAAGATTCAAATCCAAGTCATATGCCTCTTGATAATAGGCCAAGATCAAAAAATCTGTTTTAAAATATCATATCACTACAACATGTGCATCACATGATGTGGAAATAATTTAAAATAATTGAATTAATAATACAAAACCTCTATATAATACCATTTTTACCTAGAAATACTAATGGAATAGGAATTCATGACTTACATACAACCACTACTTTTATAATACTTTGAAAATACATGTCCAATATTTCACTACAGTAGGGCTTTGAGTTTATTCTCCACAAGATCACAAGTACACCTCCTCATACTCTAGAGGATTTAGTTTATATGTGTGGGCCTACAGATGAATATTGATGCTTGTATAGCCATATATGTGTTTTCAACATTATGAGTATGTAACCTAACATCCTACACATCATAGAATGTGAAAGCATTAAATGAACTAGTTATACCACAAGTTGTAATTAATTGATATATAATAAAAGATAAAATATAAATTTCATGCATAAAACCACAATCACCCACTAGGATTGTCACAATAAAAAAATCAACAACCAGAAAATAAATTCATTCCCCAATAATTTTAACTCCAATCCATATCACATAACTGGTATCCCATACCATTTCAAGAAGGTCCCACCAAACATGTCAACACCAAATTATCATATCGCTTAACCATGGAACCATGGGACTCAACCCGGTCCATCATGCATATATTCTCAGCCTAAAAGATTAAATATGGTCTTTACACACAATTAGGTGCACATAAATTCTTTGAGATGTAAATGTTGGTATCCCACAATGATGAATATATAATATGATTCTATCATATCTTGCACAAAATCAGGTCCATGTAGCTTTCTTTCTCCAAAAAAATCCTAATAGGTTGGTGTTCTATATCGCATTCTATACAGAGCATCATATGGATCCATCTAAATACTTTAGTGGAAGAAATAACTGTATGAGAACTCGACCAATGGGAGATGATGATCTGATCCACCTTTGAATTGTATAAAGCAGTCCATTAGAAAATCTTCAAGCTTCTGAATAGTCCTTTCAGATTGGCCATCAGTTTGGGGTTGATAGGCCGTGATCAAATTTAATTTAGTAATCAAAGATTGTTAAAGGATCCTCCAGAATTTATATGTTAACATTGGATCACGGTTATAGACGATTGAAAGTGGAACACTGTGTAGTCTCACCACTTCATTCACATATATCTGTTCACGTAATTCAAGTGAGATAACATCCCAAAAAGTGATAAAATGGGCAGTCTTAGTGAGTCGATCAACCACAACCATAACACATTATTTCCCATTGATGTCTTCGTGAGACCCATGAAAAAGTCCATAGTAACATTTTCCCATTTCCACATGGTTATAGGAAAAGACGGCATCATACCTTTGGAATTCTTTCCCTCAGTATTAGCTTTCTGTCATACCAAGCACCTAGATATATATATTTGGAAATCTCTTTCTTCATGTTATCCCACCATAAGTGTTCTCAGAGATCACGATACATATTGGTACTCCATGGATGGATAGGGAATGTTGAGCTATGTGAATTTTTCAACAGGTCCTTCTTTATCTCGATTGATGAAGGCACACAAAGTCGTGTTCCAAACCAAATCACACCATTATCATAGATATTGATCTCATGCAGCTTCCCTTCCTTTACTACATTGACCCTCTTTTGTATCTCCAGATCATTCCTTTATGATTAATTGATCTTCTCTTGGATGTATAGTTCCACAATCATTTAGGAAAGTTAGGATATATCCCCTGCCCTTATGATTTCCAAATCCATCCTTTGCATATACTAGATGATAGAGTCTTTATCAATATGCTGCATGGATAGAGTAGCAGTTTCTTTTCTACATAGTGCCTCACCTAGATTCTTCGCCTTTCGGGGATGATAGTGAATAGATAAATCATAATCCCTGATTATCTCTAACTATCTCTTTAGATGCATATTGAGATCCTTTTTTGTGATTATATACTTTAGCCTCTTGTGGTCGGTGTATATTTCATACTTCTCACCATAAAGGTAGTTCCACAAGATTTTCAAGGAAAAAATCACAGCTTCCAGCTCTAGATCATGAGTCGTGTAGTTCTTCTCATGGATCATCAACAGTCGTGAGGAATAGGCTATAACATTATCATTTTTCATGAGTACACTACCCAATACTTTCTCGGATGCATAACTGTATATCACAATACATTCACCACTTTTTAGTAGTGTGAGTACAAGTGTAGTGATCAGCCTTCTATTTGTCTCATTGAATCTTCCCTCACATTCCTTCCTCTAGACATACTTTAACCCTTTCCATGATAACTTAGTTTTAGGGCTTGATAATCATGAGAAGTTTCTAACAAAACATCTGTATTACCTAGCTATTCCGAGGAAACTATTGATTTCTGTGACAATAGATGTCTTGGTACATTCATCAATCGTCTTTTTCTTTGAGGGATCCACAAGATATTTCCTCACATGTGATCACATGCCCCAATAATTTGACTTGTTTCATCCAAATGTCACTCTTTTTGATATTATCATAAAAATAATCCTTTCTCAAAGTCACCAACACAAGTAATAGATGTTCATCACATTCCTCCTTGATCTTGGAGTAGATGAGAATATCATCAATAGACACTGCCACAAATTTGTCGAGGTAATTTATAAAGACTCAATTCATCAAATCCAAGAATATTGCAGGGGAATTAGTATGTCCCAATGGCATCACTAAAAGCTCATAGTTCTTATACCTTGTACGAAAGGTAGTCTTATGAATATCTTCTTTCTTCACCTTTACCTGATGATATATAAAATGAAGATCCACCATTGATAAGTTTTTAGATCTTATTAACTGATCGAACAAGTCGTCAATCATAAGGGGAGGTTACTTGTTATTTATAGTGATCTTGTTGAGTTCTTGATAATCAATACACGATGACATTGTTCTATCCTGCTTCTTCACAAAGAGCACTGGTGCACCCCAAGGTGATGCACTAGGGTGTATGAAGCCGTTGTCCAAATTCTCTTGCAATTGCTTTTTTAAATCATCTACTTCGATAATAGCCATCTTATAGGGACACGTAGAGATAAGAGTAGCTCCGTGTATGAGTTCAATTGAGAACACAAACACATGATCCAATGGAATTCCAGGTAACTCTTCAAGAAATACATCATTGTATTCCCTCACGATGGTTATTTCCTCAAGGATTGATCTTTCCATTGACTCAACCATTTGTGATAGGTATGCTTTATCCTATGGAATCAATACCCAAACCATTGAAGGATTATTCAATGGAGATTCATGATATTCCATGCATTTTTAGAGGAGCTTGGGATGGTTTGGAATATGAAATGATATTTCCTTTTCTTGATAGTTGATATGTGCTCTATATAACAAGAGCCAATCCATTCCCATTATAGAGTCAAATTCAACTAAGGGAATTATTACGAGATTTTCTAGAAGAATCTTCCCACATACGCAAAAATGAGAAGATTCAAAGACATGGGTTGCAATGATTGCACCACGTGTTGTTTTTACATATATCTATACATCATGTTTTCAGGGCTTCAATTCTATAGTTCTAGAAAACATTCTAGATATAATAGAATGCGTAGAACCATAATCAAATAATATTTTTTCCATTCATGAGTGAATAAGAAGTGTGCCTTGTACGAAGTCATTATATTTATCCACTTCCATAGTAGTGATGGAATATTCGTTCCCTTGTTCCTTTGGCTTCCATGGTCGCTAATGCTGATTACCCTCGAGAACACGAGGTTTAGTGTACTTGTTTTCATAGTTCCCTAGCTCTCTACATTTGTAGCATTGATCAATTAGTGGTTCTCTCCTTTCGTCGTCTAAATTCTCTTTCCTTTTCATGTCTTTTAGACACTCTTGAGCATGAGGTCCTTATTTTCCACATTTGAATCATTTCCCTATCCCTTTGAGGCAGTTCCCATCATGAAACATTCCATGTTTTTGGTATGTGGGTCATTAGGTTTTTCCCACCTTTATCATTAGATCCACCGGCATGAAACTCCATCTTTCATTTCATATCACCATATCCATGGGACAATAATCCAAACTCCATCTCCACTTTGAGAGCACACCGAACAACTTCTTCATAACTCTAAAAGTCACAATTTATAAGAGTCTTTCAAGGCTGTTGTTTTAATCCACTACACAATCTATCAATTTTTCTATCATTATTGATTACAAAACCTGAAGCATACCTCGAATGCCTTGTGAAATTCACTTTGTAGGTTGTGACATATTCCCCTTATTTTTTCTTGACCTTTATGAATTCCCCCTCCATCATCGTGCAATGAGTTATTGGGGAATACTTGTTAAGAAACATTATATTAATGTCTTCCCATTCAATCTCTTCAATTTTTCCCATGGCTTGGTGTTCTTAATCAAAGCCCGCCATTGATCGACTTCTCTATATAGATGATAAACAGCTACGGTCACCTTCTCCGTCTCAGAACAGTGAAGAAAAAAAAAGATCTTCTCCATGTAGTTTATCCACTATTCCACAACTAGTGGATCAGAAGATTCATTAAACGTCTGTGCTTTTTACTGCATAAAACATTCGATAGCCAGTTTCTCCCTCTTTGGTAAAGGAGGACATTCCCCATTATTATGGATATTTTTAATATCATAAGATAATTTGGTAAGCATCACCATAATGTTCTGTACTTCACCTCCCAAATCACTGGGGATGTCATTCGAGCAATCGTTTCATTGGCCCTCGCAATAGTTTTTGACATGATTTCTCCCGGTTCCCACCATTATCTAAAATAGAAAAGGTTAAAACAATACATAAGTAAACAATTCATGTATAAATAACTTATTTATTTGAAGAATTTTTAACAAGAGAATAACATAAGGGATCCGTATGTAATGATTATTGTGTGAATATTTGTACATAATCTTTTTCTATAGGTTTTCTCTAGGGTTCACTAATCCTATTCCCAAATTAACTGAACCTTTCCCCTGATACCAACTATTGCAATCTTGCATTTTATTACATTACAATTACATCATTTTAAAGATAGAAAACATAATGTTATTACACATAAAGGATCAAACGGTTTAGTGTCTTGGGAAAACTAGGACCATACATAACAATTACAATATCCAATATAAACATTTATTTAATTTCATCTTCTCTAGATTCTTATTGGCACTTGTCCTCTCTTTAGTACATGTAGCCTCATCAGGATATACATAAAAAAGGGTGAGATAAAAGCCTAGTACGAGGATAGATAATAATAATATATCTATGGGTGAAATTAATCATAGCTTCTGAATAATATATTGAACATGAGATGAAGCCTAAATATAAGACATGGAATGTGAAAATGCTTAAAAATGAAACATCAAGTCTTAGTGGTTAACTGTCACACATACCTATGATCCTAGCTAGCATCTTGTTCACACATACATTCATAATTATTCATGAGATTCATTACTTTATCCAATGCATTATGGCACTGTATAATTTCGGGTGCAACCATCACATTTAAACATTCATATTGCGATATATAATTCTGGGCGCACCCATCACATCATAACATTATCATTATCACTCTTTCCACAAGGAACATATATCAAAAGTGAACATAAATAACCCATGGAAATAAATGACCAACATATCATAAAAACAAATTAATAAAAGTTGGGTTCCCAAAAGAAAGAGGGAATAACATACATGATTGATGAACTGTCCACTTTGAGAGAGAAGTAACATGTGTCTTCTTAAAAGAAGAATTCCTTTGAAAACCCTTTGTTTGACATAAAAACCAGTGAAAAACATGTATATCCTAGAAAAGGAAAGACAATGACGAAAAAATGATCTTTAAGTAGTAAACATATCAAAAAAAAGGAGTGATAGAGGGAGAACACGAATTATTAATGTTGGGTTCGAGAATTTCCCCTTTTCGTGTATCTGAATGCTTCCTTCTCTTTAATGTCCTCTTAAATCTTCCTCTTGAGATCCTCCTTAAAAAAGATATTCTTGGTCTTTTGATGAGACTAGCATCTCTTGAATGTGAAAGAGGGGATAGATAGGATATCTGGGCAGTGTTTTGAGAAGTCCTAGAGCTTGATAGGTGTGAGGAAATGAGGGTGTTAAAGGTGGTTTTAATAGTGGAGGGGAGAGGGGTTTTCTTAATATAAAATTCATTATATAATTAATTCCTCACTAGACAAGGAATAGTGAGTCATCAATGACAAAGAATAGTAAATAAGTCATGTTATTTCTGGTTTGGGGTGATTACATGACTTGTGATGTCAGGAATAGTGGGGTTTTAATTATAATGTATTTATACGGTATATTAATGTATTTTACTATTCACCAAAAATTCATGTATTTTATAAAAAAACCAAAAATTAAACCAAACCATTTTTCGACGTGTAGAATCCAAAAATGAAGTAAAATTTTCAAAAATAATTTTTTTTAATATTATTAATTGAATATTTAATTAAAATCATAATTTACATAAAAAATAGTTTTTAAAATTAAAAATGATTTTATAGTGCTTTGAAAAATTATGTAGGGTCTTATAAAATTACATAAAGATATAAGACATTTATATGTTAATTAATAAACACATTTTGAGAAAATATATTTTCTTTTTAATTAATTAATTAATTATAATTAATTAATTGTGAATTACAAAATACAAAAACGTTTACTAAGGACAAATAGTCACTTTCTAACATGACAAAATATTATTTCATTATTCATGGGTAAGATAAATATTATGTTGGATGATTTAATATTCATAGGGGTCATATTACTATTCATAAGGGAATGTTACTATTCATAATGGTTGGTTACTATTCCAATTTTTTTTATTAGACTCCAAAAATCATCTTGAACATAACCGTCTATGTCATATTTTCAAAATTCCCAATAGAGATGAGACAAACAAATGTTTAGAGGTCACTTAGTAGTTAGTAGTTCATTATGTTTTGTTTTAATGTGATTTATGACATATTTATAAGAAGGGAATTTCCATTGAAAATTTTTGGGTTGTTACATTCTTCCCCCATTAAGAAATTTCGCCACCAAAATTTTACATTACAAAAACAGGTGAGGGTACTTCTTGTTCGTTTCCTCTTCAGGTTCCAAAGTTGCTTCTTAAAACTTATGGTTCCTCTACAAAATTTTGAAAAGGTGGGTTGTCTTATTGCGTAGTACCTTATCTCTCCGATCTAGAATCTCTACTGGATGTTCCTCATAATAGAGATCATATTCCAGCTGTACCTCCTCTGAGTTTAGTACATGTGAGTGGTCCGGTATGAACATCCTTAGGAGTGATACTTGAATCAAATAATGAACATAATCCATATTGGGTGGAAGTGCATGTCGATAGTCCAAGACTCCTATGTGGTCAAGGATCTCAAAGGGGCCAATGTTCCTTGGGATTAACATCACTTTCTTCCCACATAGCATGACTCTCTTCCATGGAGATATTTGTAGGAAGACAATATCTCAAACGTCGAACTCCATGTCCCTTCGACGGTTGTTAGCATAGATCTTTTGCCAACTCTGACCAGGTTTGATGTGTTTCAGGATCACATGAACCTTCTCTATCATCTCTTGTATAAGATAAGGTCCATGTATATTTATTTATCCAACATCATCCTTACATGTTGGACTTCTACATTGCTTTCCAAAGAGAGCATCATATGCAGCCTTCTGAATACTCGAGTGGAAGATATTGTTTTATGAGAACTCAACCAATGGGAGATTCAAATCCCTTGCACATTTGAATTCTAGAGAGTAGGATCTTAGCGTATCTTCATGTCTCTGAATAGTCCTTTTAGACTAGTGATCAATTTGGGGGTGATAGGCCCTGCTAAAATTTAATTCAGTACTCAAATCATGTTGATGGCTCCTCCGGAATTTTTATGTGAACATTGGATCACTGTTAAAGACAATTGATAGTGGAACATTGTGCAGTTTCACCACATTCTTCAAATATATTTTTGGAAGTTGTTCAAGTGATATATCTTTCCAAATAGCGATAAAATGGGAAGTATTGGTGAGTCAATCAACCACAACACATATCACATTATTTCCTATTGACGTATTCGTGATACCCATGACAAAGTCCATAATAACATTTTCCCATTTCCACATGGGTATATGTAATGGCTGCATCATACTGTAGGAATTTTTTCGCTCAACATTAACTTGTTGTCATACCAAGCACTTTGATATATATATGGCAATCTTCTTCTTCATGGTATCCCTCTATAAGTGTTCTCAGAGTTCAAGGTACATCTTGGTACTCCCAGGATGGATAGATAATGTTGAGCTATGTGCATTTTCCAACATCTCCATCTTTATCCCAGTTAATGAAGGCACACAAAGTCGTATTCCAAACTAAATCACACCATCATCATAGATATGGAACTCATGCAGCTTCGCTTCATTTACATCATTAGCCCACTTTGGTATCTCCACATCATCCCTTTGTGATTCCTTGATCTTCTCCTAGATGGATGGTTGCACAATCATTTTGGAAAGGTAGGATATACCCCCTTCCCTAATGATTTCAAAATATATCCTTTGCATATCAAATAATATATGTTCTTTTTCAATTCGCATCATGGATAGAGAAACAGGTTCTTTACTACATTGTGAATCAGCCACCTTGTTTGCCTTTCCAGGATGATATTGAATAGAGCAATCACAATCCTTGATTAGCTCTAACCATCTCATTTGACTCATGTTGATCTCATTTGGAGTGAATATAAACTTTTGGATCTTCAGGTCGGTGTATATGTCACACTTCTCTCCATAATGGTAGTTCTACCAAATTTTCAAGGAGAAAATCACATCTTCTAGCTATAGATCATGCATCAGGTAGTTATGCTCCTGATTCTTCAATTGTCGTGATGCATAGGCTATCACATTATAATTTTTCATGAGTAAACAACCAAATACTTTCTTAGATCCAACACTGTATATCACAAAACATTCTCCACTTTTTGGTAGTGTGACTACAGTTGAAGTGATCAACCTTCTATTTACATCCTTAAAGCTTCCCTCAGATTCTTCCTCCCAGACATACTTTACCCATTTCCATGTTAACTTCGTTAGAGGGCATGAAAATCGTGAGAATTGTTTCACAAAATGTCGATAGTACCATGCTATTTTATGAAAAATAAAGATTTATCTGAAAATAATGTGGATGGGGCATTCTTCAATCGCCTTTTTCATTGAAGGATCCCTAATAAATTCCATCACCTGTGATAACATGTCACAATAACGTGACTTGTTTCATCCAAAAGTCACACTTTCTGTACTTGGTGTACAACTTCATTTTTCTCAATGTCACAAACACAAGTCTTAGATATTCTTCATGTTCTTCCTTGAGATTGGAGTAGATGGTAATATCACCAATAAACACTACAAAAAAAATTGAAGGTAATGTCTCAGGACTCTATTCCTCAAATCTATAAAGATTATAGGATAATTATTAAGTCTGAAGGGCATCACCAAAAACTTATTTTGCCCATACCTTGTACGGAATGAAGTCTTCTGATTATCTTCCTTCTTCAACTTTTCCTGATGATATCTAGAATGAAGATCCACCTTTGAGAAGTATTGATCTCATCTTATCTGATCAAACAGGTCATCAATCCTATGGAGAAGAAACTTGTTATTAATGGTGATCTTTTTGTGTTCCCAATAATCAATACACAACTGAATTTTTTCATCCTTCTTCTTCACAAAGAGCCCTGGCGCACACCAAGGTGAGGCACTAGGGCGTATAAACCCATTATCCAAATGCTCTTTCAGCTATTTCATTAACTACTCCAATTCAATAGGAGCCATCCTATAGGGAAACATTGAGAATGGTGTAGCTCTGAGTTTGAGTTTAATTGAGAACTCTACCTCATGATCTGGGGGAATTCTGGGTAACTCTTTGAGAAATACATCGCCATATTTTCTCATGATGGGAATTTCCTCAAGGATCGAACTTTCCTTTGACTCAACCATTTGGGAGAGGTATGATTCTTCATAGGGAATCAACACCCAAACCATTGAAGTATTTTTCAAAGGAGATTCATGATCTTCCCTGAATTTGTAGAGGAGCATGTGATGGTTTGGAATATGAAAAGATATTTCCTTTTATTGACAATTTATACATGCTCTATATAACGAGAGCCAATCCAATCTCATTACAGCGTCAAATTCCACCAAGGGATGTATTATAAGATTTTACAGATGAATCTTCCCTCATACATAAACAGGAGAAGAGTCAACCAATTTGGTTTCAATTATTGCATCACTTGGTATTTTTACAGATATCTATAATTCATGCTTTTGGGGAATTGATTCTATAGTTCGAGAAAACATGAAAGATATAAAGGAATGAATAGAACCAGAATCAAAAAATTCTTTTTCCATTCTTCAGTGAATAGGATGTTTACCTTGTACAACTTCATTATATTTCTCCACTTCCTTAGTAGTAATGGAATAAGCCTTTCGTTGTTCCTTTGGATATGGTGGTTGCTGATGCTAATTACGCATGAGAACTCGAGGTTTAGTGTACCAGTTTGCATAGCTCCCATGCTCCATATAGTTGTAGCAATGAACAATGAGTGGTTATCTCCTTTAATCGGCTACATTATCCTTTCTTTTCGTGTCTTTTCGACACTCTTGAGAATGATGTCCTTATTTCACACACTTGAAGCATTTCCCCGTCCATTTGAGGAAGTTCCCATGGTGTATCTTTCCACATTTTTTCCATGTGGGTTGTTGGGTTTTCTTCCCACCTTTATCATTATATCCACTGGCCTGAAACTCCATCTTTCATTTCTTATCACCATAGCCGTGTGACCATTATCCAAACTCCATCTCCACTTTGAGAGCACACCAAACAACTTCTAAATAACTCCCAATGTCTTGAATTGAAAGTTTTTTTCGAAGTTGTGGTTTTAATCCACTAAAGAATCTATCAATTTTTCTATCATTGTTGATAAAAAAATGAAGCATAAGTTAAAAGCCTTGTGAAATTTGCTTCATAGGTTGTGACATATTATCCTTATTTTTTTTTGAGCTCTATAAATTCTCTCTCCATATTCATGCGATGTTTTCTTAATAAATACTTGTTAAGAAATATTTTATTAAAGTCTTCAAATTCCATCTTTTTTAATTTCCCCCCTTGGATTGGTGTTCTTAATCAATGCCCACCATTGATCAACTTCTCCATATAGACGATTAACGGCTAATTGAACCTTATCCATCTCAGAACATTGAATTATAGAAAATATCTTCTCTATGGAGTTTATCAACTGTTACACAGCTAGTGAATCAGAAGATCCATTATACGTCGGTGGTCATTGCCGCATAAAACATTTGATAGCCAGTTGATCCCTCTTTGGTGATGGAGGACATTCTCCATTATTATGGATATTGATAATAACCTATGATAATTGGGTAAGCATCTCCATGAATTACGGAACTCCACCTCCCATGTCATTGGGGATGATGTTCAAGCAATCGTTGCATTGGCCCTCATAAGAGTTTTTGGAATGATTTCCCCTTCTTCCTACCATTTTATAAAATAGAAAAGGATAGAACAAAACATAAGTCAACAATTCATGAATAAATAACTTATTAATTTTCACAATTTTTACTGAAAGAATAACATATGGGATCCCGATTTAATGCTTCATGTGTTCATATTTGTACATAATCTCTTGATATAGGTTTATTCTAGGGTTCACTAACCATAATTCCCAAATTAATTAAACATTTCCTCTGAAACCAACTATAGCGACCCTGCCCGTTCTTACATTCCTATTACATCATTTTAATGATAAAAAACATAATAGTATTACCCATAGAGGATCCAAAGGTGTAGTGTCTTTGAAAAAATAGGACCATACATAACAATTACAACATCAAGGAGAGACATTTATTTAATTTCTTCATCTCCATATTCTTATTGGCACTTTTCCACTGCTTAGTACATGTAGCCACCTGAGGATATACATCAAAACGGGTGAGATAAAATCCCAACAATAGGATAGATAAGAATAATATAGCGTGGGTTGAACTTAATCATAACATCGGAAAAATATCACGAACATCTGAGGAATCATAAATATAAGACATGGAATGTGGCAATGCATAAAAATGAACCCTCATGTCTTAGAGGTTAACTATCACACATACCATTTAATCAAGCTACATTCTTTTTCACACATCATTTCACATTTATTCATGAGATTTATCACATTACCCAATTCAATGGAGCACTGTATAATTCCGGGAGCACCCATCAAATTTAAACATTAATATTCCACTATATAATTCTGGGTGGACCCATTATCGTTATCATGCTTTCCACATGGAACATATATAAAAAGAGAACGTAAATAACCCATGGAAATGAATGATTTACATATCATAAGAACAGAATAATAATCATTGAGTTCCCAAATTAACGTTGTAATAACATACATGTTTCAAGAACCACTCACTTTGAGTGAGAAGTACATGGTGTGTTCTTAAAGGAAGAGTTCCTTTGAAAACCATTTTGTTTGACATAAAAACCAGTGACAAAAATGTATATCCTAGAAAAGGAAAGACAATGTTGAAAAAATGATCTTTAAGGAGTAACCATATCAAAACAATGTAGTGTAAGAGGGAGATCCTGAAGGATGAAAGTTGTGTTCAAGAATTTCCCCTTACCTTGTATCAGAATGGTTCCTTCTCTTCAATATCCTCTTAAATATTCCTCTTGAGATCCTCTTTAAGGAAGCTATGATTGGTCTTTTGATGAGACCAGCATCTCTTGAACGTGGGAGAGGGGCTAGGGAGGCTGTTTGGGAAGATTTTAGAGAAGTCATGGAGCTTAATAGGTGTAAGGAAATTGGGGGGTGGAGGGTGGTTTTTATAGCGGAGGGGAGAGGGTTTTTCTTAATATAAAATTCCTTATTTTATTCATTCCTCACAAGACAATGAATAGTGAGTCATCCATGTCCATGAATAGTAAATAAGGAATGTGAGTTCGTTATTTGGGTTCTTACATAACATGTTATGTTAGGAATAGTGGTTTTTTAATTATAATGTATTTATACGGTAAATTAATGCAATTTACTATTCAACAAAAATTCATGTATTTTATAAAAATCCTAAAAATTCACAGCAACCATTATTTGAAATGTAGAATCCAAAATTACAGTCCATTTTTTAAAATTAATTTTCTAAATATTATTAATTTAACATTTAATTATAATATTTATTTAGATAAAAACCAATATTTAAAATTAAAACTGATTTTGTATTCCTTTCAAAAATTACGTATGGTCTTATAAAATTATCTAAAAATATTAGATATTGATTTTTTAATTAATTAATAAATTTTACAAAAATATATTTTATTTCAAATTAATTAATTAATTGTAATTAATTATTTATGACATACAAAATACAAAAATGTTTACTAAGGTAAAAAATGTCAATTTCTATGATGTTTAAATTTTATTTATTAATTCATGGGTAAGGTTACTCCTATGTTGGATGATTTACTATTAATAAGGGTTATATTACTATTCATAAGGGTATGTTACTAATCATAAGGGTGGGTTACAATTCATAAAAATTTTATTTTGATTTATTAGGCTCCAAAATTCATCTTGAACACAACCGTGTATGTTAGATTCTCAAAATTCCCAATACCGAAGTGACAAACTAAGGTTTAGAGGTCACATAGAACTTAGTATTTCATTATGTTGTGTTTTTAACTGATTTTATGACATATTTATAAGAATGGAATATCTATTGGAAAACTTTGGGTCATTATACTAATCCCCCATGGTCACAACACCAACCATGCATGACAGACACAATATTTTCCTCATTGAGTGCCTCATCGTGGATCCACACAGCCTGCTATAAAAAGGGAATACATAAAATAATTCACTAGAATGACAATATTTTGTGTGTCTTACATTCTATCATGATTTATGACTTCCCTCATTCCTCTACCCGACCTGATGAAAATTCATGTTATATTCCTCTTGATAATGGGCCAAGATGCAAAAATCTGTTTTAAAATATCACATCACAACAACATGTGCATCACATGACGTGAAAATTATTTAAAATAATAGCATTAATAATACAAAACAACAATATAATACCCTGATAACCTATAAATACTAATGGAATAGGAGTTCATGATGAATATACAACCACTACTCTTATAATACTTAGAAAATACATGTCCAATATTTACTACATTGGGGCCATGAGTTTATTCTCCACATGATCACAAGTACACCTCCTCATACTCTAGAGGATTTAGATTTTATGTGTGGGTCTCTGGATGAATATTGATGATACTATAGCCATATATGGGTTTGCACCACAATAAGTATGTAACCTGACATCCTAAACATCATAGAATGTGAAAGAATAAAATGAACTAGTTCGGCCACAAGTTGTAATTAATTGATATATAATAAAGTATCAAATATAAATTTCATCCATAAATCTACAATCACCCACCATGATTGTCACAATTTTAAAATCAACAACCAGAAAAAAATTCATTCCCCACTAATTTTAACTCCAAGCTATATCACATAACTGGTATCCCATACCTTATCATGAAGGTCCAACCAAACAATTCAACACCAAATGATCATATCCCTTAACCATGGAACCATGGGCCTCCACCCAGTCCGTCACGCATATATTCTCATCCTAAAAGTAGAAATATGTTCTTCACACACAATTTGGTGCACATAAATTCTATGACAAGTAAATGTTGGTATCCCACAATGATGAATATATAATATGATTCTATAAGTGCATGTTATTTAAATATTCTCATCATATCTAAAAATAAATGAAAAAATATTACATATAACATAATTTTCAATACATAGGTCTATTACCTGTGTCTACAAAACCTTCTTCGGTCAAAATTATTTGTACCTAAGAAGATCTCATTGACCATGAGTTCCATGTAACCTACATGCCTCAAATCCAAGGAAACTGCAACGAAACATTAAAATTATTAGGAATGATTCTAAAATGGTCATATCTTCTGGGATACCAATATATATCATCCCTAACATGTGCTTATGACAGGAAAATTATCTAATTATTGAAACCTCGATACACCTTTCTCAGTTACCACAAAAAATGTTCAACTATGAATAAACCATCACTATGACATATATGTCATCAATAATAAGTAATGGTTCTCAGTATTTCAACCCAACATTTAAACTAAATATCAAAAAAATCATGCATGAATAATTAGTCTATCACCCAAACCATATATAATATTAATATAACCTATAGTAATATTAATGTTCCAAAACCATTTATATGTTTCATTATTCCATAATCTATCCCATATGGTTAACCATGATTTCATAAAACAGAAGTCTACCAAATAAATTAAAATGTCTTTTATCTATCTCAAGAGCCTCAAAATAACACATAATACATTTAGCATACTGTCACTACCGATAACATCATTCCAGCATTAAAACTCGTACATCTAAACTAAAATCCACTATACAAAATAAATTAATGTTCACGAAGCCTCTATACATTAATCAAATCATATACTATATATTAATTCCAAAATAGTGATTCTGGTCAACCATTCTTGACTTTAGATATCTGGAACCATACATGTGGATCTTCTATAAATATTTCATAGTCATCAAAACACTTTACTAGTAAACTAGGTTATACAATAGAAATTGAACAATATCATAACAACCTCATAGACATTAACCAATGGGTCAATAACTATAACTAAGAGAAAACATAACTCTTTCTAGCATAACACCCTTAAAAATAGAAATATCATCAAATATCCCAAATGACATAGAAAAAATAAGAAACCATAATTGGTATTCCCTTATATCATATAATGGCATTGGACCAGACCATCACAGGAAACAACCTCAAGTAT
This sequence comes from Viscum album, assembly GCA_963277665.1. Taxonomy (NCBI): domain Eukaryota; kingdom Viridiplantae; phylum Streptophyta; class Magnoliopsida; order Santalales; family Viscaceae; genus Viscum; species Viscum album. The sequence goes on along the minus strand of OY728129.1, from coordinate 18,182,981 downwards.
CCATTAGGGTCCTCTAACTAATTAAAAATCTACAATACACTAACAAATAAATAATATGAAAATATCATTCCATGTGTTCATTCTCACCATTAATATACATCATCCAATAATCACATAATTAGAATCTTGAAAAGTATTATCATCATAAATGGTCTCTTAAACTAACCGCAACACACAAATGTAATTGATAAATAATTTCCAACCTATGATATCAACCATTCCCAAAGAATCTACCCAATATGATCTTAATTAATATGAACTAAACCCAAACTACTAAAACATTCATAATATATTACCAATATATGGGAAAAAATTCTGATATATTTTACATGATCCCACATTGTATGATACTTATATGAAACATTAAAATTATATATAGAACTATCATTCTTAGAATTACATCAAGATCACAACCCTTTATTTCTCCTTGTATATATCATCCTATAATAGTAGTAGATTTAAAATCCAAATGATTATATAATAATCATGCTAAAATATATCAACTTAAAAAAGATTGCAGAAAACCTCTAAAGAGAGAAAGGATTCCACCAACATGATATGCATGAAAAAATATATCATAATATACTAACCAGATGTCCAATTCTGACTCAGGTACATTGAAAACCAAAATCCCCCCTAATAAGAAACAATATAATCAAACATCTCATATATTTTAGTGTACGTACTGAGTACTCAAAAAACATCACATGGGCATATTCACCATCCAGAATTAGCATGTAAAATCCAACTAATAAGAGTTCCTGTTAGTTGCATAGTGTGTACCCTTTTTGGGATACATACCTATGTAACACTCATGGTTTGTCCAAGTGTCTCTTTCTAGGTGTGTATTCCCATATGTTGTCTACCACACATGGTCTGGTCATGTACCCTATATTCCCATGTCCCCCTTATCATGGATCATTAGGCCAGGTTCTCAACCACACAATGAGTGACATACATTGCTTGTCCTTTGGACTAAAAATTGTGTTTTCTTCTTATTTCCATCTTTTATAAACATGTTTAACACATGACATCTGTTCTGTATTCCACACATCACGTAGTGATGTTTTTCGAACCAAAAACCCAAAAAACCCAATAGGAAACAATGTTTTTCCCAATTAGGTAATGATTGAAAACTATAGGAACCATAATAGACATAATAGGGATATAAAACATGTAGAAAATAATCTATTGGGATCATGTAATATAACTCAAAAATATTCCAACCATAGGGAATAAACACTGATGCATTGAGACCAAATTTTCTCCTAAAAACAACTACCCCAATCCTATACCCATCCCTAATATTGAAGATTTTAGGAATCATATACTCCCCCTCCTCTCTTTTTCCAGTAGTCTTACTCAAGGGTGAGAATCTCCCAAATTCCTATTATCCATTGGAAGCCAAATTTATGGGGACTATTTTAATTAATAAATAAATTATTTACCTTTTTATACTCATCCTATGTTCCAGAACCTGATTCATGATTATTAACAAAATTTGAAAAAAAGTAATTCCATACTTCATTGTGCTATATAAATATCAATCCAATGTTCTATTCAAAAAATAAATCCACCTGAACATATGTCAATAATTTAATATTTAATTAATTAAATATTTAATATTTTTTCAGAACTCGATCGTCATGGAATTACCAAAAAGACATGACCTATACTAAAAACCCTAATATTTGACTAAAATAGTGGTTAAAAAATTATATGAGATCATATTCTAGAGGAAATAATCATTTATAACCCTCACAAACACGCAAAAATAAATAATTTATTTTTTTACACAAATTTCGAAACTAATAAGAACTAGTGTCTCAATATGATAAAAATTTTAAGAGATTTTAGAGGTTTGACACCAATAATATAAATAAATGGAATGTTTATAATATATATATATATGGTAAAATTAATTTTTATAAATATTTTATGATGATTTTAAGAAAAATTATCTTACAATTCACTTACATATGAATTTTTACGAAGTTGATATAAAAAATATTATTTCCAAATAATAATAAATGATTTATTTTTTTGGAAAGATAAAAATAAAGCTATTAAAGGTGTATTTGGTGATAAAAAATATGTAATATTGAAATTAAATGTTATTTAATATTTTTATATAGTATTAGGGGGAATGTATCAAAGAACATGTTAAAAGTGTTATTTTTGAAGAGGGTAAAAAAATTATTCAGAATACAGAAGATATAACATATTTTGATTTAAAAATATGGGGAAAAACATTTCTGATATTAATGAGTAGGAAAAGATAAGATAAATATCTATTAATGGGAATGAAAATTATAATTGATAATGGGATATTTTTATGATGAATGAAAAAAATCAATAAACATAATATTTATTTTTCATTTTATAGAAATAAAATATGAAATATGTAATTTATAAATTGAATAATATAACAAACATATAAAAACCTAGTTAATGAATAAAATTTATGACTGAGGGAAATGGAAATTGAGTCCAGAAAAACACATAAATCCTTTGTAGTAAATAAAACAATACAATATGATTTTGGAATCATGGAATAAAAAATAAATCCAATGAACAATAATTTGATATTAATAAAGAAATTTAATAGAGTAGTTATTACATAATATAAAATAATATTATGTGCCTAATATTTAACATGTCTTAATGAATGAAAATTTTGATTAAAATAATAAAATCTTTAATAAAATGTATTTCAAAAGAAACTTATTTTTGAAAAGTTATAGGGTAAATTATGTTAGATAATCAAGAAAACATGGGAAGGAATATTTATAATGAATTTAGAATAATATAATGTGAAATGGGATCACATAGAAAACCTAAAAAAAGATTCCCCTCACACATATAAAAGGAATGAAAAAATCTATAGAAATTTAACTTAAGTAATTATTAAAATAGAACAAATGAATTACATTAAAAAATATCACAATTATTTATGGTAGAATATAGGTGGATTATCTTTTAAGATGTACATGTAATTTTGCAAATAGATAATTTTGTTAGACATAATATCCAATTAAAAGTGACATTTGAAGGAAATCTCTTGCAATATCATATTTTATGGTTTGAGAATAAATCAAAATAAGTATTAGGATAAATAATTTATAATAAATTTAATTTTAAGAGAATGAAAAATATAATAAAATCATATATTAGTATATATAGTTCTTATAAAAATAATGAACAAAAACATAGATTAAAACTCAATGAATGGAAATTTAGTTTAAAACCCATTATATTAAATTTATGATTGGTCATATTTGTTTAAATCTACTACATAATAAACAAAGACACATTCATAATATTCTTTAAAACTTATTTATTACCATTAAATTATATATTAATCATTTATATTCATTTAGAGACTAGTTATTACTTTTTTATTTCAAATATAACATATTTTATAAGTTGTTTGAAGTTTTATTTATATTTATTTTGAATGGTGACCTAAATCACTATTACATGATGTTATTTTTATATTATATGTAATATTTATGTTACTACAATAGAAATTCCATAAGGAGTTATAATGTTTCAAATTAACTCTATGTGGGTTTTTCCTACTGTTCTCCAAGAACAAATAAATATTTTTCATATTTTGGAAATTTGTAATGACTATAAAGAGATATATTAAAAATATATTAATAATATTTTAACATTTTCCCAAATCCCAATTATTTTTGAATATTTTTTATTATAAATAAATTATTTGTGTTTAGTAAAAAAAATTTCATGAAACACCATCTAAAAAACAAAATTTTGATATATTATAAACAACCAGCTAAAATCACGTTATGAATAGTAATAACCACATTATAATATTTTTTTTTATTTTTTCAACAATCTTTAATATTTAAATCTATATTCATAATAAATATGTTTTTAATATTTTTAATGACACTTTATTTTTCAACGATATAATTTTATAAAAAATATATTTAAATTATATTATGTACGTAAATAATATAATTAGTTTATTATTTTTATTGTAAATTTTATTCAATGAAATAAATATAATTTTTTAATTAAAAACATAAATAATTTAATAATGTGATTTTTTTGGAGTTTCCTAAAAATATTATTTCGCTTTTAATACGGATATATTTTTATTATTGTAAAATTATCATTTAATTTCATAAAATAATGTTATTTTATATAAGTATTATGTTATTTAATTATTTTTTAATGTATCATAAATTTTATTTTATGTAAAAAAATTATAATTTACTACACAAGAATATTTAATATATTTTATTTCTCATTAGAACATTTTTTTTCTTCAAAATACATCTAAATAGAATTAATTTTTAATACGTAAAATGTATTTTTATCTTAATAAGGTATATTAATATAATTTTATGATTTTTTATTCATATTTTTTTGTTTGAATTGTTAAAAAATATTTTTTATCTTTTTTTCATTATATGTTATGTAATTGAAGTAAATTTAGTTTTATATAGAAAATTATTATTATTAAAAATGTTTTCATTATCTTTTTTCAATTATTTTGAAGGAAATTTATTCCAAAAATACAAATTGAATATTTCAAATTAAATTTATAATTACTAAAAATAATAAATATTATAATATAATAGGTCCAATATAATGTTTTTTTATTATGAATATTTAATATTTAATAAAATTACCATGTTTAGGGATAAAAGTTTTATGAACAAACTAACGATGACGGTGTAATGTATTCAACTGTTTTATTTTGTGGTAAAGGTAATTTTTGTAAAAAGTAAATCATATAAAATTTTATTTGTAAGAAAAATTGGTTTATGTTTATTTTGAAATGAATTGGACCCTTGTTTTTGGAGAATATGAAAAATTTATTCTAAATGTTTTCTTCTAGGATGAGAATGAGAGGGAAATAATGAAACATGAGTGAATGGAATGATATGATGGTTTCAGATGTAACTATGAATATTTTTATTATTTTTATTTCATATAAAGCATGATTTGTTATGAGAAAATGTGATTCATGATTGATATAAGAAAGGGGATTGATAGATATGCTTCCAATCGGTAAGATATCATATCCAGATTGTATCAATTGTTTCTAAAAACAAAGTTATCCAGATTGCATCGATTGTATTTCAAAACAATCATATCTAGATTATATCGACTTTCTTTAAAAAAATCATATTCATATTTTATTGATCATAATTCAAAATAATTGGTTACTGAGTGGAAGTAAATAATTTGGGGATGACTTTTATTTAGGTGGTGTCGATGAAACGTGTTTCCCATGGAATAGGTGATTCTGACTGAATAGGTGGTGCCGATAGAAATATAGAGTCGATTAAAAAGAAGAACTGGTTGAAAAAGGTGTTGATAGGAGAGTAATAGATGGTGCTGGTTGTTTTTCAAAATGATCACATCTAGGTGAAAATGAATGATAATAAATGGTACCGATAAATGATCATTGTTTTCAGATTGTAATTCATTATACACTAGAAGATCATAGTTATCATTTTGTAATTGATCGGATCAGGGTTATTGATAAGATATTAATCCAATCAAAAGGGATTCATATTTAGAATGTAATTGATCATATGCGGGTAGGTCATCGTTTTCAGATTGTATTGTAGTGTATCTGGGCATAAAAATGTTTTGAGATTGTATTATAACATTCCCAGTAATTGTAACGAGCGATCGTATATATAATTATTATACCCAGAATGATCGTAACCAAAATTGTCGTAACCGGAATGATTATAGCCAGGAATAATTGTTTCAAGAATGATCAAATTCAAGATGATCAAATCCAGGCCATTGGTATTCAAAAAATATCATTCATGTATTGATATTAAAAGAAGGAAGCATGAGTGAATAGAATGTTATAATACGTTCCAATTGGTGTCGGATGATGATAATGTTGATTCTCAATTAATTTAAATTCATGAAGGTGGTCATGATTCAAGAATTGGTATTTTGAATGAAGTGTTGTTTCTCAAGAATTTAAATAGAAAATAAATGAAAATAAGATTAAAAAATGATTTGTTGAGGGGGAGCTGAACATTCAAATACAAGTTGTTTATTGAAATCGGTTCCGTGAATCATATTCTATAATCAGCTTAAGGAATCTGACTCAGTTGATTGATCTCATGTATTCCTAAAAATTGAAATTTGTCTCATCAATTGAAATGGGAGTATGAGAAAGAATAGGTAATGATTGTGGATGTTTCAAGAATAATTTAGAAGCACTGAAGAATTCATAATTCCTCCACGATTTATGAAAAAATTCATATTTCATTGAATTTAAGTGAGCAGGGTACTGTTTTTGGATTCCCCCGTAAACATGTTTTTTTGTCACCTATAAAATGGAAACATGTATTTTAAACTTTGTGTATGCTTTCATATATAACTATAGAAGAGAGATATGATTTGAGTTTCAATAGAGAAGAAGAGATCAGTTCATTTATTATTGATATTTGATTTGGGTGGTTCCAATTGATTTGTATTATACTCTTCTTGAAAATTGAATTCAAAAATTGATATGTAACCAATTTTACTCTATTATATTCTATAAAAAATATGAATTGGAGTATTATTATTTAAGAACTCGACTCAGAATAATCAGACTAAGAACATATTAGACACAATGGTTTATAAGAATTTCAAGGTGGTTCTTACATTTATTCTAGGTAAGCAGTTGATGAATTTTATTACAAATTGAATAAATTTTTTGAAATTAAATGATATGCAGGTAACAGGAGTTTCCAGAAAAATATTCTATTAACATATTGGTCAAATAGGATTCACATGCACTATATCTATTGTTTTATAGTTCTATATGAGTGAAGTGTCACATCCCAATTATTATAATATAATGATCTTTTACTAGTGGATTGTATGGTATTAGATCATTTCGAAACCCTACCAAGGTCGTAGCTATTCTAATTGAATAACGATCCTTGAAAATCATTGTCTTCCATTGGATGTTTGTTTATTTGATTCTCAGTAGGGAATTGTAATCCTAAATATGAGTTAAATGTTTCCTCAATTGGAAAGAAACATAAAAAACAGTTTCACTGATTCACCCCCCCTATGATACAACACTCCAAATGGGAACATTCAATTGGTATCAGAACGAGGTTATCATCATTATTATATGATAATGGAGAATGTGAACTGTGTGATCATTAATGGCATTATGGTTGTTGATGGAAGGAATTATCATATCTATAATCATAGAATGTTTCTGTATCTTATTTCTATCATTTATGATGTTGTTTAAGTGTATAATGGTTGGTTTCCTCCCATTTATCATAGTGATCTAATTACACCTATTGAAAATTGTTTTCCAGAGATTTATGGAAGGGCCAAGAATAAAATATTATAATAACATTATGAATGTTAATTCTTGATAGTGAATGGTTTTTCCATAGCTAAAGGTATATGCGATAAATTTAAAAACATATAATAAGGTAATGCCAAATTGAAGAAGGGAAATTTATGAATATAGATATTGATGTATGATGATTTGATGATCGTTGAGTATGAATCTATTGGGGAATTATTTACCAGGGTGAATGAAATTCTGAGTACTATCATATTTCTTGGTGAAAACTATAATGAATCTATTGTTTTTGGGATGATATTGAGAATTGTACCTAAAAAATTTGATGCAAATGTTTCTTCAATGGAAGGCACATATCCTCAAACATTATATCATGATGATTTATATATCACTCTTATCAATAATAAAAAGTGAATAGAGAATTATATGAAGAGATAAATAAAGGTTGATATAGAAATGACATTCATGTCAATGAATAAAGTGAAATTAAAAAATATTGTTATTAAAGATGAATCTGATCAATTTGAATCTGAAAATTAGTAATGTAAAAATCTCAACGATATCTTATCCTTGTTTTACTGTCAATGTGAATAGAGGTACATAAAAATACAAAGGGACGCTTCCGTTGAATTTTTCTGAATGTTGATGTTTTGGTTACATTGTGGCTAATTTTCCTCGATGAAAGAATGAAAATTATAGTGATATTGATGAATTAATACAAGAATATCAGGGAAGAAAAAGGGATACAATGGAAAAGGAATAAAATATTTAAATCCAAAATAAAAATTTTATTATCCCAAGATGAAGAAGAATAAGATTGTGATATTAAATCAAAAAAATCCAATGTGTATTGTAATGAAAATAGTTTTATTGCAATAGTAAACTATAATTAATTCAGAATAAATAGTTTTTATGAAGAAGAAACTCATATTTAAATGAATTTGAAAGAATAGTAGAAATAATGTTTGAGAAAGATCAGAAGGCTTGAATAACAAAAAAAATGGAAGATGAATTCTCAAGAAACAAATAATGTTTTGTTGGCGAGAATTAAAAGCTGGTTAATGAGACTAATGATGTCAATAAGTATTTTTTAATATGAATTGATTCTTAATGAGAATTTGGATGTTAATATAAAGGAATAAAAAGAAGAGTTGTAACTTGTCCAACAAAAACTCTATAATGCTTATATTAAAAGTCACTATTTCTGAAAATCAGTCACTGATGTTGTTGAATGTTCTTGTAATGAAAAACATGAGATGGTTAAACAAAATATAACATCAAAGGATGAGAATAGTTATTGAATTGTGTCTAAAAAGAAGAATATCAGGAAACTTATTTATGTGGTCAATGTGAAAAATATAGATGTTACGTAACATCCTGTGTCTAAAAAGTTTTTATATGGATCCAGATAATATTCAAATACTCTTATCCTATTAAGTATGATGATAAGAAGAATAAGACAATTGAAAATGATACTGCATGGTTGAGAAATGTTTCCAAAATTCTGATTATTATGAAGGTTTCATGGATAAATACTCTTTATATAGGTATTTATGGTATTGTGGGTATTTAGGAATATAGAATGTATGTGTTGTGTCAATAAAGAACATTACAATTATCACATAGATAATGAAATGTGGAGATTGTGGGGCAGTTAATCTCCTCCAAGAAAGAAAAAGGATAAGGTTTTATTTAATAAATATGAGTAGAATGATGTGAATATTGAAAAAAGATTCCAAACCAGGAAAATATTGGATAAAAATGTGAAAAAATTTTAAACCATACAAATGGTTGTCTTGATTTGATACCGTCTCAAAAAAATATTATCAATTCTCATAATCCGAAGTTGAAGAGTGAATATAATTGTGAAAATACACTTCTTGTTGAAACGTCATTAAAATCCTTGAATGGAAAATGATTGTTGATACAAGATAGTGGAGGTTCATCTCACATGACCAGAGACATGTAATTTTTGAAGGATTTGAAAGATTATAATGAATTCTCAATGATATATTACAATGATGAATCATTGAAAATCAAAGGTGTTGGGTCAGCCATTATCAGAAAAGAAAAGTTTAAATCTATGAAGACATTGTATTTTGATTGAATTAAACATAAACTTCTAAGTGTCTCTTAATTGTGTGATGAGTTTAACAGGGTTATCATAAAACAGTGAGTATTTTTTTAGTGATTGAATAATATTTAACGATTGTTTCAAGAGGCCAACGTACGAAAGGAAATTTTTTTCAGGTTGGTGATTCAAAAAACAATTGTTACATTATTTTGGTATAAAAGAATCTTTTATGGCATAAAATTCCTGGATATATGTGATAGAGAAACATGTTCATGTTATCTAAATGATATAGTGTTCAAGACATTCCAAATTTTCCATGAAGAATATATTGGTGTTATATAATCTATTAGAAAGGAATAATTACAAAAGGTGTGCAGAAAAAAATTATATTTATTTTAAAAAATCACTATAGCTGATCAATTATAATATATGTGGGACAGAAAAACAATAAAAAGATGGATATATTTACATCATTACATTCATTGATTTTTTTACTCAAATTACTTTTGTCAGGTACATGAAACACAAATTTTGCGCTTCAAAATTGTTTAAAAGTTTCAAAAATAAATTTAAGAAAGAAATTGATTATTATATAATGATGTTAAGAACTAGTAATGGTGGTGAATGTAGAAGTGAAGTGTTTCCAGTCTATCTTGTGATTAATGTAATTTGACATGAGTATATATCTCCACACACTCCACATAAAAATCAGGTTTTTGGAAGAAGAATAAAAGCCTGGTAAAAATGGGAAGAACCAAGTCACTTGAGAATGGAATCCCTTATTAAATTTGGAGGCAAGCCATGGGTACTATTATTTATATTCAAAACCATTGATTATATATTACTTAATCATGTATGAATCCTTATAATTTTTTTGTTAATATACCCCAATGTTTTATGATATTTATAGTTGTCGGGAGTCCTTGTATTATAATTATGAAAGGTGGAAACTTTGTTATGTTTGAGCATAAAGGTGATTATGGGATATTTTATGGATATTCTCTAGATGTAAGAGGGTACATATGCTTCAAAAAAGAAACAAAAATAAATTTTTATTTAGTTGATGTAAATGTGATTGATGTATCAGAGAAAGATAAACATGTACAAATAAAAAATTATGTTGTGTATGTTGAAGAAGATAGGTTTGATAAGGATATAGATGATTGTAATCATAATAAAGGTGATGAATCAGACTTATATATATCCAATTATGAGGAATATAATCCAAAATTTTATCCAAGGATGGGGAAACCTGTGGAAGAATATAATATAAAGCCGATCAATGTAAGAAAGTTCAAACAAGAAGAATAACCATTTCCATTACACATACTTCTTTGTATTAAAATTTGAAACCAAATGATGTCAAAGATAATTTTGAGCATTAATAATGGTTTGAATCCATGAATGAATTTTTTAATTTGATTTCAAAGAAAAATACATTAGAAGTCATACCCATTCCTAAAAACAAAAACATCATTAGCACAAAATGGGTATTCCGGAACAAGATGAATGAAAAAGGTACAGTTATAAGAAAAAAAGCATGATTCGATTCTAATAGATATTCTAATAATTTGGATATATATTCTGATGAATCCTTTTCTCCAGTAGAAAGATAGGAAAAAATTAGAATCTTTCTTGTTATTGTTTCACAATGTGGATAGAAGATCATTCAAATGGATGTAAAATCAACATTCCTAAATTGTGATCTTGAAAAAGAGTTTTATATTGAAAAAATTATATGGATTTATTATTGTACAATATGAAGGTAATTTTTGAATATTAAAAAAGGCATTGTATGGATTATATCATTCTCTTGCATCATGGTATTCAAAACTGGATACATGCTTATGATTGATGAATTTTTAAAAAATAAGATTGGATATAAATCCTTCATCAAAGAAAGTCAAGTGTATTCCCTCATTGAAAAAGGTTATGCTGATGATATTATCCATGATGGGTATGATGAAAGAATCAATGTATGATTTTTGGAAGAAATTAAGTTTTTATTTGAAATGTCCATGCCGATAAAAATGAAATACTTTCTTGGGTTACATATCGTGAAAAGAAACTATACATTTTTATCTCACAATAAATGTATGCAAAAAACATCTCGAGAGGGTTGACATTGAAAATTAATAACCTTTTTTACAACCATTTCAGTGGGAACAAATATGATTAAATATGGAAAAGGAAATGAAATTGATCAAATATAGAATCATAATCTGATTATAAGTATATTTCATTTTAATTCCTCAATACCTGACATTGTGTATCATTTTTCCATATGAGGAAAAATTCATTGTTCCGCAAAAGAATTACATTTACATACTGGAAAAATAATTTTCAAATACATTAAAGGGAAAAATAACATTATAATCAATTATGATATCTGAAATTGTTTTGAATTGTTTTGGGGTATTCAGATGTAAATTAGTAAGGATATATTGATGATAGAAGATCCACATCTTGTGGTGTATTATTTTTGTCAACAAATTGTGTTAGTTGGAATTCAATGAAACAAAATTTAGTAACTCTTCATAGGAATGAAGCTTAGTATATACCATCTACTCACACCACTACTCAACTTATGTTGATGTAAACCAAATTCGAGGATTTAATTATTGAAGTGATATTACCATTGAAATTGGGTTGGGGAAAATAAAGTACAATCAATATCACTAAGAATCTTATGCAACATTCTCATTCAAAATATATTGATATCAAATATCATTTTATCAAAGAGCATATATAGAATAATGAATTAATGCTTAAAAATTTTCAAACATTAGAAACTGTTGGGGATATTTTCACCAAACCATTATCAAATGATTCATTCTTGAATAATGAGGTTGAACATGGGTTTACAAACTCTTTCAATTCAGGATTGAGGTAAGTGTATTAGTCCCCAATATTATCCTAACCATTCAATTTTTTCAAGATATATTATTGTTTTGTTTCATAAATAGGTTGCACAAAATAGAGTGATATATGTAGGTAGTGAATTCATTATTATTTAGTGTGTTAACTATTCTAACTTTTTTTGGAGTGGTTGTAGTAAAAAAATTGAATTTTTTTCCAGGGAGAAAGAGGGAAATAAAGAGAAAATAAATAGGTTCTCATGATCAAATTTTTTTGTTAGTAAGGTTTTTCTATAAATGATTCTTGTTTCCTACAATTACTTAGTTCATGTAGAATTATAATTATTGATATGTGATCCATTGCACATGTTTACAATGTTCTGTGATTTATGAAACTTGGTTGACAATAATATTCTTTGGTGGGATATTGTTAAAACCATGATGACAGGGAAGGTGTATTGTATTAAATTGTTGAATTTTTTTGTTAATGTGTGTTTTGTTGAAAGTAAACCACTTCACATAAAAAAAATTGTTTGGTTATTTTTGAAAAGAATCATACCATTTTTTTCTATCAATTTGACTCATGTATTCAAAAAGTCTGTTATCAGGATGATAATGAGAAGGAAATAATGAAACTCGAGTGAATGGAATTTTATTATACCTTCCGGTAAACAAGCTTGCACCCTAGTGGTTCAGGGTCCTTCTTGGCATCCAAAATACCCAGGAAAAAATCTGGGAAGGGGAGAATTCCCGAGGTACTGTAGCAGGTCACTATAGTAGCAAAAACACTATAGCGGCGGAGGGATTATTGTAGGACCTTTTGTGGTGACTGTATTGTAGTAGGTATTGTAGTGGTGTGGGTACTGTAGAGTATTTTTCACCGAGGGGTCCTTTGGGCCAAAAAATGGTATTTCTAGCCCTGTATGTAGGCCATATGGCATTGGTCCATCAGGTTATAGAATGGGTCACCCTATACCTTGTCTAAAGAGGTCATTGCATTAATAATAAATTGAGGCTTCGGCCCTAACCTTTAAAAAAAAATTATTATCCTTTTATGTGTAATTGTTGCGATTCATTTCATATTTTTATTTCATATAAAAAATTAGTTTTAATGATAACTTGTAATTCATGATTGATAGCAGAAATGGGGAGTGAATGAGATGTTTTTATTCTGAAAAAAAATCATATCCCGATTATATAAATTTTTGTTCAAAACATTCATATACATATTGTATCGATTTTCATTCAATACTATTGTTTCATGATTTTATCCATTGTATTTCAAAATAATGTTATCAAGATTGTATTTATTGTCTTTAAAATCAATAGTATACTGAGTGAATGTAAAATATATGTTGCCATTTTTTATTTAGATTGTGCCGATGAAAAGTGGTGTCGATGGAATATGCGGTGCTGATTGAATAGGTGTTGCCAATTGAATAGTAGAGATGATTGGAAAGTTGTGCAGATAGAAAAAGGTGATAATAGAAGAGTAAAAGATGGTGTTGATTATTTATCAAATTGATCATATCTGGGTGAATTTGAATGATTAGACATGGTAATGGTCAAATATCATTGTTTCAGATTGGATTGCATTATACTTTGGGAACTCATCATTATCAGATTGTAATTTTTTGGATCTGGGTAAAACAGAAGAGATGATACCAATTAAAACAATATCGTATTTAGAATATAATTGATTATATCTAGGAATATCATTATTTTCATATTGTATTGTACCATATCTGAAACAAGCGATCATATCCAGAATGATTGTATCCATAATGATAGTAAGAAGAATGATCATAACTTAAATGAGCATAACAAAAAATGATCGTATTCAGAATTATAGTATCCAAAATGATTGTATTAAAGATGATCGTATCCTGGTCATTTGTATTAGAAGGAATACTTTATTGGGTAGAGATGAAAAGAAATAATCCAGAATTAATGGATTGATAAAATAAATTCCAATTGAAGTTAGATGATGACAAAGAAGATTCTCAATGAATTAAAAATCATGAAGGTATTCATGATTCAAGAACTGGTTTTTGATTTATGCATCGTTAGTCACAAGGTTTAAGGGAAATGAGAATAAATATCTATTATTGAAGTATTTTATAAGGGTTTATTAAAATTAAAATAAAATATGTTAATAGAAATAGATTATAAGAATCATATTCAGTGGTCAGTATGTGGAATCTGGAATATTTGATCGGAATGATGTATTCCTAACCGATGAAATTGATCTTATAAATTTAAATTAGAGTTGGAAGAACACGGGGTGAAGATTATGGAAATTTTTAGAAGATTCAAGATGCGTTGATGAAGTCATTATTTCTCTGTGATTTCAAAAGAAATTATAGTTATGTATAATTTAAGTGAGCGGGAATGTGTTCTTAGATTCCCACCCAAACATATTTTGGGCCACATATAAATGGGAAACAAGAAATTTGTACATTGTTGAAACTTTCACAGTTCACTACATAAGAGAGTGAAGCTCAAGGTTTCTAGACAGAAGATGAGATCAATTTGGTTCTGATTGACAATAGTGTTGGGTGGTGCGAATCCATTCGTATTATATACATCTTGCAAATTGTATTCACGAATTGAAGTGGTGACAATTCTAATCTATTGTATTTTTTCATAATATTGGAATGGGTGTATTGTTTTGAATCAATCAGACTCAGAGAAATCAGAAATAGAAAAGATCAGACTCATTGTTTCATAACAATGTCCAGGTGGTCATACATTTCATATATCTAAGGAATTGATTAATTGTATTATAGAATGAATACATTTGTTTAATTGAAAAGATGTGTAGGTAATATTAGTAGTTACAAAATAATTTTTTTACAATATTCTACTAAGAGGATTCACAATCACTATTTGTATTATTTCATAGTGCTACACGAGTGAAAGGGTTCATTCTTCTCATTTTATTCCAAGGATTTATTTGTAGTTGATTGTACAGTATTGGATCATTTCAAAACTATACCATGGATGTGGCTATTATTAATGAATAATTAACCTTGTAAAACTCTATTGTCATTTGGATGTGTGTTTATTTGCTTATTAGTCTATAATTTAAATCCTCAATAGGTTTCAATGGTAGTTTTAATTGAATAGAAATATAAAAGGAAAATCATATCACTGATTCACACCCTCCCCCTCTAAGTTATATAAAACATTGATATAAAACATTCATAAAGGGTTTTTTATGTGCTTAAATTAAGTGAAATGGGTAATAATTTCTCATAAAAATGTATATTTATTATTAGTTAATGATATTTTTTACTTAAATAATCCTATAAAATGAATATTTTTTTCTAACCAATATTAGTTTAAATTAAACATATACTATTCATGTCATTATATAATTCCATTTCTTTCCATCCCCTCTATTATAACGTGATATCTCCTCTCATCCTTTATTAATAACTATTAATAATAATATCTCAAGAATCACGTAGCTTAATATTAAAGGGTAATCAGTAAAATTATTTTTTCACCCCTGATCTAACATTAAGACAAGCAAATATTCTCTTAATGTTTATGGAAAATGTGGTCCAACTATGAAGAGGTTATAATCATTCTTAACACTTTCAGTATTAATTTCATTATATACATTCTATAAATCATATTTTATCAATAATAAAATAATGAACAAGGTATCATAAAAATAAAATGATGATATAAAACTATATATAAGTCACTTCCCACCCAATTTCTATCAAATTAAAAACGATTGTATTATATGGGAGTATGTACGACCTACTACATTAATATAAAATTTAATTCATATTCCATAAACTTCATTATTTTATAATTATTTTATTTTATTTATTGTTTATATAATTTATTAAAAATTGAAATAAATTTATATAATTTTACATATTATATATCGTATTACCATCCCATGTGTTTTAAAATTATAAAGTCACTTGTTCATACATGTGGAGACTCCCCTCCAAAAAAATATGCTATTAATTTTTTATTTATAGATTACATGTATTTTAGTATGGTTTTACAAAATAAATATCTATTATTTTAATATTTTTTTAATAATTATGGAATGTTTAATTCCTTTTTACCCAACTTTCATTCAATCAATCAAAACGTAGAAGCATCACTCATTTGTACATGAATACTAATATATCCTTAATATGATATAATTAATTTTTCATCACCTGATTATATTAATGTTTATATTAATTTATTGGGACTAAATATGATACTTATATAATGAATAATATTATAATGATTTTTGAACCATCATCAATGTGAATAGAACTTCTTTATCAAACAAAAAATATATAAAAACCTACATAGTTTTTTCACATGAAACATGGATTAAAAAATGGTTGCTAATAAATGGTGCTTAAATGTAACATCCCAAATAAGTAATGAATAATATATATTTTATCTATGTCTATTAATGATTAATATAGTGTTATAGAGGCTTAAAATGAAAATAAATACAATCTTATGCATGGAATACACTAATATTCTTAAAAGATTGTTTTACTGCCTTTTGATGGAAAACCATTTTTGAATCTATATTTTGACAATTTTATAAACTATGTTTGTCAAAATAAACTTATTCTTTATGATTGGGACATCAAAATTTACTTTGTTCGAATTTTTGGTATTTTTCTGACAATGTTCATTTTTTTAATGAATAGTGAAAAATACTGCATTTTACATCAAAACTACTTTTTAATATAATTTATTTATATGATTAGATTATCTTTTCAATTGGTCTTAATGTGTAATATGAATATATTTTTACCATTTTATCCAATGGTGGTCATTGGAATCAATTTCACTTTGAAATTAGACTTAAACTGGTGTCAATCTTTTGATACTTATTGTTTTGTAAAAACACGCTATTTTCTCTGGCAGCGGGAATTAATTATTAAATTAATTAATTTGACTTATATGTAGTGAATTGTGTAAAATAGAATTCATTTTTGAATTCGGAATATCAAATATAGCTTAGGGTGAATTTTTGGTAATTTTCTGAAAAACTTCAATTTTTTGATGAATAGTGAAACCACTAAGTGGTAGTTAAAGAAACTGATTTTTAGTTTAAATGAAACTTTGCCACATTGGTGTTATGAATTTAAAAAATCTGACATTCATGGTTGTCATTAAGAAGTAAAATGTGGTTTAATGGAATTAAAATAATTATTTGGTGAATAGTAACTTATTAAGTTTTTAATCGCGATTAGTGGTAATTAGGGTAGTTTAAGGTATAAATAATGCTTTAATAATATTAAATGACCTAGAAACATGTCCCAAACTTATTGGTTGTGTCATGGCCGACCAATACAAGCCATGGGTCAACTTTGGGACCCAATGGATCCACTTTTGTTGGGAAATGACAAAAATAACTTTTTATTTAATGTAAAAGTAAAAATGACACAAACATAATATGTTTTACGAAAACATTTTTTACATGGGCTTATAAAGATCAGATTTTTGATTATAAATAATAATTTGAAATCTAAAAAGATTTCCTACATCATAGTATTTTTTTATAATTTTTAGACATTAAATAAATTAAATTATTTACGACATAATTATGATGCAGTGATGACATCATTATTTGACGATTTAAATAAAATGAAAAGATAATGTAAAATATATGAACTAAACATGTCCAAAACCAATTGGATGAGTGTATGTAGAACCCTTATCACCTTATCCACAAGTTATATCAATGTGGGACATTTTAAAACCGAAAAACATTTTCAAATAAAGTAATATTTCTTTACTTTCCAAAAGTGCCCCTCCTCTCCTCTTATAAAAGGCCCCCACCTCTACCTCATTTCACACACTCCTCAAGCCTTTGGCTCGGCCAACCCCTGCCCATTTACTCTCTCCACATACGTCTCCTCATCCTAGAGGATTACCTTTGGGATGAATCGTTTCAAAGGAAGCCTTTAGGCTCAAATCAAAAGGAGTTACACTTTTAAAGGTAATTCATTATCTCATGTTCATTTGTTTTATTTTGCTTCTCCAACCCCCTAAACTCTTTTTATTTACTTCTTTTGTAACAACACCAGTATCTTAAATATACTAGGATGTTGTTATAAGATTTATTTGAGCTAAACTCTCACACAACTACATAAAATGGTTAAAGAACATACGGTTTCCGTGGATGGCGAAATTCTGCCTCCCGAAACGATGATTGTTCAATACTCATTTAACACCTTCAAAGGTGGCCTTTTGATGACACTATTTTTATATATGATATATTATATGTTTATGTTTTCCTTAACCTTCTGTTTTTTTCATTTTGGGCATACCTTTATGGTTTCCATTATGGGTAAACACGATATCTTCATTTTAGGAAGTGCGGACTACCGCCCCCTGAAAGTGATTTGATTCTTTAATACCATATGTGGGATGTGTAAAGGATAAATTTAATGATATTATATATGTTATTATACTGTAATTATAACATACTCTTATATAATTACGATTCCATTCCAAAAAAAAATACGAAATAGAAATGGAAGTAGTGTTCATGCGTACGTACGGCTTACCGTCTCCATGAACGGTGCATTTCATTTCATTCCTCTAAATGTGGTGTAATATTATAAATACATGTATATGCTGAATATATATGATGTATATGTTATCCAAATCATTAATATCATTTTGTATATAACGAAACATTGACCAAATTAACAACATGTAAGTGTAAGAAGTCTATTTTTGACTTAAGAACCAAATACCGACAAAATGAACATTATTAACTTAAATGATTACACGATGTCCATAACATGGTATAAAAGGAATAGTGAACTTGAAAAAGGTTCTTAAGCAAGTAGAGGTTAACTCAATTTTATTATTCAGGAGATTAAAGAACGGTCGGGTCAAGTCGGATATGAGGTATGGGACTTCGTCTCAATCTCCTTTCATTGAGGCATATTTTATTTTATACACAACTTTCTTTTATACGGTGTATAAACCCCTTTTACTTTTACGTTTATTCAAAAGGAATATTTTTTATACGAAGCGTTTACTAAAAGAAAAAAGGGAATGTTTTTGTCGTACGTATGCGGTGACAACAACTTCTCCGCCGTCGTGACCATTATTTGAGTTTCGGCTTCCTCTACAAGCCATACCTTCTTTTTAAAAGAAAAATAAATACCAGGTTTTACTCTTCTTTTATTTTGGTATTGAAAATAGTTTTCACCATGTTTTTGTGTTGTATTGATATATTGTGATTGAAATGTGGAAATGTTATGTTTCCTTTATGCATGTTTTATGTGATACGATTATGTTATGGTTCTTGGGCATTATTATGAAGACGGGTGGTTCCGTGATAAACTAAGTGCGGGTGAGCCCGATATAGCTCTCCAATGCATTGGGTAACGTGAAGGAGTGAAACGTTAAGGTTTCTCCGAAGAGATTTTAGGGAATATACTGTGATGGGTATTCCAAACGTAACCAAGAGGGTTACTCCCTACGTAAGAATGTTATAAATGCCTCAAGTTACCTTTATGTCCTATGATTTCTATGATTTATTCATGATTTTATGAGGTATGTTAAAGTGCCTATGTTTTATGGGTAAAGTATGATTTCATTCATATGTATATATGTACCCATGTTTCCTTTCCATGTTTTATAACCCATACTGAGCTTTTTATGCTCATCTCAAGTTCTTTTGAAATGTTTTTCACAGGTCAAGGGAATGGTACATGATATGATGATAGTGTCAAGGAAGTGTCAAGAAATAATCCATGTTTTATTTTAAATGTGTTTCCATTGATGGGAATGAAGAATACTATATTTATGTAACCACTTTGTTTATATGTGGAATGTAATGCAAGTTTTATGATCTAATTCTCTAAAACTCTAAACCCAAAAAGATCTGCAATGTGTAATCTTGTAATAACTCAAGATTAATTAAGGTTTAAGGTTGGGGCCTTATAGTTGGTATCAAAGGTCGGTTTAGATAACTTTAGGAGTTAGAATTCTATTAAATGATTATCCAAAAATATTTTTTTTTGAAATGATATCGCATTTAAGGATTACCATGTTGCTTTTTCTAAGACATGTTTGTTCAGAATGGTTTTCCGCTGAGGAAACAGGGAAGCAGTGCTAGGAAGGCATACAGAAGGAAATAACCTTCCGAATCAGCATCCAGAAATGGTCGGAATTGGAACTGAACAGTTTGTTGCAGTAATGGTGCAGTTGACTCAAGCGATAAATGGTGGTGGTACCCATACACGAGATCAGCCAGACCAACCGCAGAGGAACATGTTAGTGGTGGAACATTTCATGAGGCAACATCCACCATCATTCAGAGGATCATCTGACCCTGTTCTAGCTGAAGGGTGGATTAAAGCACTAGAGAATATTTTTGATGTCATGGGGTGTTCAGACAATCAAAAGGTTAGTCTTGCTATTTACCGTTTGGAGGGTGAAGCAGATCAGTGCTGGTCTATGGTTAAAAATATCAGGGACACCGATGAGATTAATGCTCTTGACTGGGATGAATTCAAAGGTATGTTTCTTGAGAATTATTTTCCTAAGGCTGTTCGACTTAGGATGGAAAATCTATTCTTGAAATTGAGGCAAGAGGAAGACTCGGTGGCTGCCTATGAAGAAAGGTTCACTCGATTGGCAAGGTATGCTCCAAATTTTATTCGATACCTTGATAGTAAAATCAATCGTTTTTACTCAGGATTAAAGCCAAAATATCGAAGGGCATTAGCTTCTCGGGAGTTTAAAGGTTATGAAAAGCTTGTTCGATGTGCTGAGAAGGTGGAAATGGAGTTTTCCGATGACCAAGTGCTCTATAAAAACCAGCAGAAGAAGAGACCGAGGTGGTAGGATAAAGGTAAGAATTCTTCAAAAAAGTCTGATGGTAAGAGAAATAAGTTTCCAGTTTGTGATAAATGTGGAAAAAGGCATGCTGGGGAATGTCTTCTGAATTCTGGAAAGTGCTACCGATGTGGTAAGATGGGACATAAGGCTCGTGATTGCACTGAAAAGGATCAAGGTGAAGGTAAGAACAAATTTGATTTACAGTTAGTGAAATGTTATAAGTGCAATGAGATGGGTCACTATGCAAATGAGTGTTCGAAAAAAGAGCTTGAGTGATGGGAAGCAGTTAGACTACAAGCAGAAAGGGGTGGTGAAATCCTTTGCAACTACTTCAGCAGATGTCGGGCCATCAAATGAAGTTGTATCAGGTACTTTGTTTGTTTTTTTATATTATTCCAGTGTGTTGTTTGATTCGGGGTCTACACATTCTTTCATCTCTGAAACCTTTTCTAGTAAAATGGGAATACCATCTCAAGAAATGACTCCTGAACTTTTGGTAAAAACACCTGGGGGAAATGTTGAGGCAAAAAGAATTTATAAGAATCTTCCTATCCTTATCTCTGGAATGAACCTACTTGCAAACCTTATTGTTCTACCTCTAGTAGATTTTGATGTTATCCTGGGTATGGATTGGCTCTATATTTACCATGCTAAGATTGACTGTAGAGCTAAAGAAGTTTCTTTTCAGAAAGACTTTCAGTTTGTTAATAGGAATGAACCCTTACTTTTGATAACATATCAAGAGGCTGAGAAACTTGTAAAAGATGGAAATGAAAGTTACCTTGCACACGTCGTTGAAAATAAAGGAACTGTTCAGATTAATGATGTGCCAGTGGTAAATGAGTATCCTGATGTTTTTCCTGATGAGTATCCTAGAATAATACCAGACCGGGAAGTTGAGTTTACTGTTGACTTAGTTCCTGATGCTAAGCCAATTTCAAAACCCCCTTATCGAATGGCACAAATTGAACTTTTAGAGTTGAAGGAGCAATTGCAAGATTTATTAGAGAAATGTTTAATTAGACCTAGCACATCACCATGGGGTGCTCCTATTTTATTTGTTAAAAAGAAAGATGGTTCTATGAGACTTTGCATTGATTATAGAGCCTTGAATAATATCACTGTTAAGAACAAATATCCTTTGCCTCATATCGATGATTTGTTTGATCAGCTCGAGGGAGCTCAGTTTTTTTCAATGATTGACTTGAGATCGGGGTACCATCAGCTGAAGGTAAAGGAGGTAGATATTCCGAAGACCGCGTTCCGTACGAGATATGGCCATTATGAATTTGTAGTAATGCCTTTTGGGATAACCAATGCACCTGTTGTATTCATGGATTTAATGAATAGAATTTTCCATGAGTTCTTGGATATGTTTGTGGTCATTTTCATTTATGATATTTTGGTGTTTTCTAAAAGTAATGAGGAGCATGAAAGACATTTAAGGGTTATCTTGCAAACCTTAAAAGAAAAGAAACTGTATGGGAAATTCAGAAAGTGTGAGTTTTTCTTGCAACAAATTTCGTTCCTTGGTCACATTGTTTCTAAAGATGGAATAACTGTTGATCCTGCAAAAACAAAAGTTGTGGAAGAATTGCCAAGACCCACAAATGTGATCGATATTCTTAGCTTCCTTGGTTTTGCGGGCTATTACCGAAGGTTTGTTAGAATTTTTTCACGGTTATCTAGTCCAATGAATAAGATAACTCGGAAGGGTGTTAAGTTTATCTGGACAAAAGAATGTGATGATTGTTTTCAGGAATTGAAAAAAAGATTGGTGAAAGCTCCAGTTTTGGCACTACCTTCCAGGAATGGTGAGTTTGTTATATACAGTGATGCTTCATTGAAAGTACTTGGTTGCGTCCTAATGCAGAATGATCAGGTAATTGCTTATGCTTCACGACAGTTGAAAACTCATGAGGTAAATTACCCTACACATGATTTGGAATTAGCTGCTATTGTTTTTTCTTTAAATATTTGGAGGCATCATTTGTATGGAGTAAAGTGTGAAATATATACCAATCACAAAAGTTTAAAGTATATATTCACTCATAAAGAGTTAAACATGAGACAGAGGAGATGGCTAGAATTAATCAAGGATTATGATTGTACAATTCATTACCATCCGGGAAAAGAAAATAAAGTGGCTGATGCTTTGAGTCGAAAAAGTAATGCTTCATTAGCAATGTTGTGTTTGGAACGTGATCCTTTGGTCAAGGATTTGATGAACTTTGGCATAGAAGTTGTTGGTGCTGGAAGTCCTTCTGTTTTGTTTCAGGTTTTAGTGAGATCTTCTCTATCAGATAGAATCAAGCAAGCACAGAAGCAAGACAGTGAGTTGCAGAAAAAGGTAGAGCTGGTTCAGAAAGGTAAGTTGCCTGAATTCAACATTGATAATGATTGTGTTTTGAGATTTGTGAAGAGATTGTGTGTGCCTTTAGATTCACAGTTGAAGAGAGATTTGTTATGTGAAGCTCATAGTTCTCCGTTTTCAGTTCATCCGGGCAGTACTAAGATGTATAGAGATATGCGGGAGTATTACTAGTGGGATGGAATGAAAAGAGACATTGCTGATTTTACTGTAAAGTGTTTGACATGTCAACAGGTTAAAGCAGAGCGGCAGTTACCAAAAGGGATGCTTCAGCCTTTACCATTGCCAGAGTGGAAATGGGAGAATATATCCATGGACTTTGTAGTTGGATTACCGGAGACATCTCAAGGTAATAATCCGATCTGGGTTATTGCTGATCGCTTGACCAAATCTGCTCATTTCCTTGCTATACGAGATACTTTCTCTCTTGATCAACTTTCCCATTTGTATCATAAAGAAATAGTAAGGTTACATGGAGTTCCGCTCTCCACTGTATCGGATCGTGATCCCAGGTTTACTTCTAACTTTTGGAAAGGCCTTCAGAAGTCGTTGGGTACTGAATTAAATTTTAGTACATCTTTTCATCCTCAATCAGATGGGCAGTCAGAACGAACAATTCAGACATTGGAGGATATGCTACGAGCTTGTTCTATGGATTATCAGGGAAGTTGGGACCAACATCTTTCTTTGGTTGAGTTTTCATATAATAATATCTTTCATTCCAGTATACAGATGGCACCATTTCAGGCATTATATGGGAAGCGGTGTCGAACTCTAGCTTTCTAGGATGAAGTGGGTGAAAGGAAGTTGATGGGACCAGAATTGGTAGAAGAGATGGCAGAAAATGTTCAGCTGATTCAGAAACACATGAGAACAGTTCAGAGCAGGAAGAAGAGTTATGCGGATAACCGGAGGAAAGATCTATCTTTCGAGGTAGGTGATCATGTTTTTCTCAAGGTTTCTCCTTCGAAAAGTGTGATGAGATTTGGTACGAAAGGAATGCTGAGTCTAAGGTATATTGGACCATATGAAATTCTGGAGAGAGTTGGGTCAGTTGCATACCGGGTGGCTTTACCTCCGAGTTTATCTCAGGTACACAATGTTTTTAATGTTTCAATTTTTAGGAAGTATATGCTAGATCCATCTCATGTTTTGAGTCCAGAGGTAGTTCAGCTGGAAGAGAACCTATCTTATGAGGAACAACCGGTCCGGATTTTTGACCACAGGGAGCAAGTGTTACGGAATAAGGTGATTCACTAGGTAAAGGTTTTGTGGAAAAACCACATGATTTAAGAGGCAACATGGGGATCTGAAAATGCAATGTGGGATAAGTACCCCCATTTATTCGATAAGTAAATAAATTACAGGACACAATTTTCTAAAGGGGGTAAGGATGTAACATCCCAAATAAGTAATGAATAATAGATATTTTATCTATGTCTATTAATGATTAAGATAGTGTTATAGAGGCTTAAAATGAAAATAAATACAATCTTATGCATGGAATACACTAATATTCTTAAAAGATTGTTTTACTGCCTTTTGATGGAAATCCATTTTTGAATCTATATTTTGAAAATTTTATAAACTATGTTTGTCAAAATAAAATTATTCTTTTTGATTGGGACATCAATATTTACTTCGTGTGAATTTTTGGTATTTTTCTGACAATGTTCATTTTTTTAATGAATAGTGAAAAATACTGCATTTTACATCAAAACTGCTTTTTAATCTAATTTATTTATATGATTAGATTATCTTTTGAATTGGTATTAATGTGTAATATGAATATATTTTTACCATTTTATCCAATGGTGGTCATTGGAATCAATTTCACTTTGAAATTAGACTTAAACTGGTGTCAATCTTTTGATACTTATTGTTTTGTAAAAACACGCTATTTTCTCTGGCAGCGGGAATTAATTATTAAATTAATTAATTTGACTTATATGTATTGAATTTTGTAAAATAGACTTCATTTTTGAATTCGGAATATCAAATATAGCTTAGGGTGAATTTTTGGTAATTTTCTGAAAAACTTCAATTTTTTTATGAATAGTGAAACCACTAAGTGGTAGTTAAAGAAACTGATTTTTCGTTTAAATGAAACTTTGCCACATTGGTGTTATGAATTTCAAAAATCTGACATTCATGGTTGTCATTAAGAAGTAAAATGTGGTTTAATGGAATTAAAATAATTATTTGGTGAATAGTAACTTATTAAGTTTTTAATCGCGATTAGTGGTAATTAGGGTAGTTTAAGGTATAAATAATGCTTTAATAATATTAAATGACCTAGAAACATGTCCCAAACTTATTGGTTGTGTCATGGCCGACCAATACAAGCCATGGGTCAACTTGGGGACCCCATGGATCCACTTTTGTTGGGAAATGACAAAAATAACTTTTTATTTAATGTAAAAGTAAAAATGACACAAACATAATATGTTTTACGAAAACAATTTTTACATGGGCTTATAAAGATCAGATTTTTTATTATAAATAATAATTGGAAATCTAAAAAGATTTCCTACATCATAGTATTTTTTTTTTATAATTTTTAGACATTAAATAAATTAAATTATTTACGACATAATTATGATGCAGTGAGGACATCATTATTTGACGATTTAAATAAAATGGAAAGATAATGTAAAATATATGAACTAAACATGTCCAAAACCAATTGGATGAGTGTATGTAGAACCCTTATCACCTTATCCACAAGTTATATCAATGTGGGACATTTTAAAACCGAAAAACATTTTCAAATAAAGTAATATTTCTTTACTTTCCAAAAGTGCCCCTCCTCTCCTCTTATAAAAGGCCCCCACCTCTACCTCATTTCACACACTCCTCAAGCCTTTGGCTCGGCCAACCCCTGCCCATTTACTCTCTCCACATCCCTCTCCTCATCCTAGAGGATTACCTTTGGGATGAATCGTTTCAAAGGAAGCCTTTAGGCTCAAATCAAAAGGAGTTACACTTTTAAAGGTAATTCATTATCTCATGTTCATTTGTTTTATTTCGCTTCTCCAACCCCCTAAACTCTTTTTATTTACTTCTTTTGTAACAACACCAGTATCTTAAATATACTAGGATGTTGTTATAAGATTTATTTGAGCTAAACTCTCACACAACTACATAAAATGGTTAAAGAACATACGGTTTCCGTGGATGGCGAAATTCTGCCTCCCGAAACGATGATTGTTCAATACTCATTTAACACCTTCAAAGGTGGCCATTTTGATGACACTATTTTTATATATGATATATTATATGTTTATGTTTTCCTTAAGCTTATGTTTTTTTCATTTTGGGCATACCTTTATGGTTTCCATTATGGGTAAACACGATATCTTCATTTTAGGAAGTGCGGACTACCGCCCCCTGAAAGTGATTTGATTCTTTAATACCATATGTGGGATGTGTAAAGGATAAATTTAATGATATAATATATGTTATTATACTGTAATTATAATATACTCTTATATAATTATGATTCCATTCCAAAAAAAATACGAAATAGAAATGGAAGTAGCGTTCATGCGTACGTACGGCTTACCGTCTCCATGAACGGTGCATTTCATTTCTTTCCTCTAAATGTGATGTAATATTATAAATACATGTATATGCTGAATATATATGATGTATATGTTATCCAAATCATTAATATCATTCTGGATATAACAAAACTTTGACCAAATTAACAACATGTAAGTGTAAGAAGTCTATTTTTGACTTAAGAACCAAATACCGACAAAATGAACATTATTAACTTAAATGATTACACGATGTCCATAACATGGTATAAAAGGAATAGTGAACTTGAAAAAGGTTCTTAAGAAAGTAGAGGTTAACTCAATTTTATTATTCAGGAGATTAAAGAATGGTCGGGTCAAGTCGGATACGAGGTATGGGACTTCGTCTCAATCTCCTTTAATTGAGGCATATTTTATTTTATACACAACTTTCTTTTATACGGTGTATAAACCCCTTTTACTTTTACGTTTATTCAAAAGGAATATTTTTTATACGAAGCAATTACTAAAAGAAAAAAGGGAATGTTTTTGTCGTACGTATGCGGCGACAACAACTTCTCCGCCGTCGTGACCATTATTTGAGTTTCGGCTTCCTCTACAAGCCATACATTCTTTTTAAAAGAAAAATAAATACCATGTTTTACTCTTCTTTTATTTTGGTATTGAAAATAGTTTTCATAATGTTTTTGTGTTGTATTGATATATTGTGATTGAAATGTGGAAATGTTATGTTTCCTTTATGCATGTTTTATGTGATACGATTATGTTATGGTTCTTGGGCATTATTATGAAGACGGGTGGTTCCGTGATAAACTAAGTGCGGGTGAGCCCGATATAGCTCTCCAATGCATTGGGTAATGTGAAGGAGTGAAACGTTAAGGCTTCTCCGAAGAGATTTTAGGGAATATACTGTGATGGGTATTCCAAACGTAACCAAGAGGGTTACTCCCTACGTAAGAATGTTATAAATGCCTCAAGTTACCTTTATGTCCTATGATTTCTATGATTTATTCATGATTTTATGAGGTATGTTAAAGTGCCTATGTTTTATCGGTAAAGTATGATTTCATTCTTATGTATATATGTACCCATGTTTCCTTTCCATGTTTTATAACCCATACTGAGCTTTTTATGCTCATCTCAAGTTCTTTTGAAATGTTTTTCACAGGTCAAGGGAATGGTACATGATATGATGATAGTGTCAAGGAAGTGTCAAGAAATAATCCATGTTTTATTTTAAATGTGTTTCCATTGATGGGAATGAAGAATACTATATTTATGTAACCACTTTGTTTATATGTGGAATGTAATGCAAGTTTTATGATCTAATTCTCTAAAACTCTAAACCCGAAAAGATCTGCAATGTGTAATCTTGTAATAACTCAAGATTAATTAAGGTTTAAGGTTGGGGCCTTATAGTTGGTATCAAAGGTCGGTTTAGATAACTTTAGGAGTTAGAATTCTATTAAATGATTATACAAAAATATTTTTTTTTTGAAATGATATCGCATTTAAGGATTACCATGTTGCTTTATCTAAGACATGTTTGTTCAGAATGGTTTTCCGCAGAGGAAACAGGGAAGCAGTGCTAGGAAGGCATACAGAAGGAAATAACCTTCCGAATCAGCATCCAGAAATGGTCGGAATTGGAACTGAACAGTTTGTTGCAGTAATGGTGCAGTTGACTCAAGCGATAAATGGTGGTGGTACCCATACACGAGATCAGCCAGACCAACCGCAGAGGAACATGTCAGTGGTGGAACATTTCAGGAGGCAACATCCACCATCATTCAGAGGATCATCTGACCCAGTTCTAGATGAAGGGTGGATTAAAGCACTGGAGAATATTTTTGATGTCATAGGGTGTTCAGACAATCAAAAGGTTAGTCTTGCTATTTACCGTTTGGAGGGTGAAGCAGATCAGTGCTGGTCTATGGTTAAAAATATCAGGGACACCGATGAGATTAATGCTCTTGACTGGGATGAATTCAAAGGTATGTTTCTTGAGAATTATTTTCCTAAGGCTGTTCGACTTAGGATGGAAACTCTATTCTAGGAATTGAGGCAAGAGGAAGACTCAGTGGATGCCTATGAAGAAAGGTTCACTCGATTGGAAAGGTATGCTCCAAATTTTATTCGATACCTTGATAGTAAAATCAATCGTTTTTACTCAGGATTAAAGCCAAAATATCGAAGGGCATTAGCTTCTCGGGAGTTTAAAGGTTATGAAAAGCTTGTTCGATGTGCTGAGAAGGTGGAAATGGAGTTTTCCGATGACCAAGTGCTCTATAAAAACCAGCAGAAGAAGAGACCGAGGTGGTAGGATAAAGGTAAGAATTCTTCAAAAAAGTCTGATGGTAAGAGAAATAAGTTTCCAGTTTGTGATAAATGTGGAAAAAGGCATGCTGGGGAATGTCTTCTGAATTCTGGAAAGTGCTACCGATGTGGTAAGATGGGACATAAGGCTCGTGATTGCACTGAAAAGGATCAAGGTGAAGGTAAGAACAAATTTGATTTAAAGTTAGTGAAATGTTATAAGTGCAATGAGATGGGTCACTATGCAAATGAGTGTCCGAAAAAAGAGCTTGAGTGATGGGAAGCAGTTAGACTACAAGCAGAAAGGGGTGGTGAAATCCTTTGCAACTACTTCAGCAGATGTCGGGCCATCAAATGAAGTTGTATCAGGTACTTTGTTTGTTTTTTTATATTATTCCAGTGTGTTGTTTGATTCGGGGTCTACACATTCTTTCATATCTGAAACCTTTTCTAGTAAAATGGGAATACCATCTCAAGAAATGACTCCTGAACTTTTGGTAAAAACACCTGGGGGAAATGTTGAGGCAAAAAGAATTTATAAGAATCTTCCTTTCCTTATCTCTGGAATGAACCTACTTGCAAACCTTATTGTTCTACCTCTAGTAGAGTTTGATGTTATCCTGGGTATGGATTGGCTCTCTATTTACCATGCTAAGATTGACTGTAGAGCTAAAGAAGTTTCTTTTCAGAAAGACTTTCAGTTTGTTAATAGGAATGAACCCTTACTTTTGATAACATATCAAGAGGCTGAGAAACTTGTAAAAGATGGAAATGAATGTTACCTTGCACACGTCGTTGAAAATAAAGGAACTGTTCAGATTAATGATGTGCCAGTGGTAAATGAGTATCCTGATGTTTTTCCTGATGAGTATCCTAGAATAATACCAGACCGGGAAGTTGAGTTTACTGTTGACTTAGTTCCTGATGCTAAGCCAATTTCAAAACCCCCTTATCGAATGGCACAAATTGAACTTTTAGAGTTGAAGGAGCAATTGCAAGATTTATTAGAGAAAGGTTTCATTAGACCTAGCACATCACCATGGGGTGCTCCTGTTTTATTTGTTAAAAAGAAAGATGGTTCTATGAGACTTTGCATTGATTATAGAGCCTTGAATAATATCACTGTTAAGAACAAATATCCTTTGCCTCATATCGATGATTTGTTTGATCAGCTCCAGGGAGCTCAGTTTTTTTTTCAATGATTGACTTGAGATCGGGGTACCATCAGCTGAAGGTAAAGGAGGCAGATATTCCGAAGACCGCGTTCCGTACGAGATATGGCCATTATGAATTTGTAGTAATGCCTTTTGGGATAACCAATGCACCTGCTGTATTCATGGATTTAATGAATAGAATTTTCCATGAGTTCTTGGATATGTTTGTGGTCGTTTTCATTTATGATATTTTGGTGTTTTCTAAAAGTAATGAGGAGCATGAAAGACATTTAAGGGTTATCTTGCAAACCTTAAAAGAAAAGAAATTGTATGGGAAATTCAGAAAGTGTGAGTTTTTCTTGCAACAAATTTCGTTCCTTGGTCACATTGTTTCTAAAGATGGAATAACTGTTGATCCTGCAAAAACAAAAGTTGTGGAAGAATGGCCAAGACCCACAAATGTAATCGATATTCTTAGCTTCCTTGGTTTGGCGGGCTATTACCGAAGGTTTGTTAGAATTTTTTCACGGTTATCTAGTCCAATGACTAAGATAACTCGGAAGGGTGTTAAGTTTATCTGGACAAAAGAATGTGATGATTGTTTTCAGGAATTGAAAAAAAGATTGGTCAAAGCTCCAGTTTTGGCACTACCTTCCAGGAATGGTGAGTTTGTTATATACAGTGATGTTTCATTGAAAGGACTTGGTTGCGTCCTAATGCAGAATGATCAGGTAATTGCTTATGCTTCACGACAGTTGAAAACTCATGAGGTAAATTACCCTACACATGATTTGGAATTAGCTGCTATTGTTTTTTCTTTAAATATTTGGAGGCATCATTTTTATGGAGTAAAGTGTGAAATATATACCAATCACAAAAGTTTAAAGTATATATTCACTCATAAAGAGTTAAACATGAGACAGAGGATATGGCTAGAATTAATCAAGGATTATGATTGTACAATTCATTACCATCCGGGAAAAGCAAATAAAGTGGCTGATGCTTTGAGTCGAAAAAGTAATGCTTCATTAGAAATGTTGCGTTTGGAACGTGATCCTTTGGTCAAGGATTTGATGAACTTTGGCATAGAAGTTGTTGGTGCTAGAAGTCCTTCTGTTTTGTTTCAGGTTTCAGTGAGATCTTCTCTATCAGATAGAATCAAGCAAGCACAGAAGCAAGACAGTGAGTTGCAGAAAAAGGTAGAGCTGGTTCAGAAAGGTAAGTTGCCTGAATTGAACATTGATAATGATTGTGTTTTGAGATTTGTGAAGAGATTGTGTGTGCCTTTAGATTCACAGTTGAAGAGAGATTTGTTATGTGAAGCTCATAGTTCTCCTTTTTCAGTTCATCCGGGCAGTACTAAGATGTATAGAGATATGCGGGAGTATTACTGGTGGGATGGAATGAAAAGAGACATTGCTGATTTTACTGTAAAGTGTTTGACATGTCAACAGGTTAAAGCAGAGCGGCAGTTACTGAAAGGGATGCTTCAGCCTTTACCATTGCCAGAGTGGAAATGAAAGAATATATCCATGGACTTTGT
Organism: Viscum album; assembly: GCA_963277665.1. Taxonomy (NCBI): domain Eukaryota; kingdom Viridiplantae; phylum Streptophyta; class Magnoliopsida; order Santalales; family Viscaceae; genus Viscum; species Viscum album. Next base: position 18,150,952 of record OY728129.1, on the reverse strand, counting down.
AGTTGGATTACCGGAGACATCTCAAGGTAATAATGCGATCTGGGTTATTGCTGATCGCTTGACCAAATCTTCTCATTTCCTTGCTATACGAGATACTTTCTCTCTTGATCAACTTTCCCATTTGTATCATAAAGAAATAGTAAGGTTACATGGAGTTCCGCTCTCCATTGTATCGGATCGTGATCCCAGGTTTACTTCTAACTTTTGGAAAGGCCTTCAGAAGTCGTTGGGTAATGAATTAAATTTTAGTACAACTTTTCATCCTCAATCAGATGGGCAGTCAGAACGAACAATTCAGACATTGGAGGATATGCTACGAGCTTGTTCTATGGATTATCAGGGATGTTGGGACCAACATCTTTCTTTGGTTGAGTTTTCATATAATAACAGCTTTCATTCCAGTATACAGATGGCACCATTTCAGGCATTATATGGGAAGCGGTGTCGAACTCTAGCTTTCTAGGATGAAGTGGGTGAAAGGAAGTTGATGGGACCAGAATTGGTAGAAGAGATGGCAGAAAATGTTCAGCTGATTCAGAAACACATGAGAACAGTTCAGAGCAGGCAGAAGAGTTATGCGGATAACCGGAGGAAAGATCTATCTTTCGAGGTAGGTGATCATGTTTTTCTCAAGGTTTATCCTTGGAAAAGTGTGATGAGATTTGGTACGAAAGGAAAGCTGAGTCTAAGGTTTATTGGACCATATGAAATTCTGGAGAGAGTTGGGTCAGTTGCATACCGGGTGGCTTTACCTCCGAGTTTATCTCAGGTACACAATGTTTTTCATGTTTCAATTTTTAGGAAGTATATGCTAGATCCATCTCATGTTTTGAGTCCAGAGGTAGTTCAGCTGGAAGAGAACCTATCATATGAGGAACAACCGGTCCAGATTTTTGACCACAGGGAGCAAGTGTTACGGAATAAGGTGATTCACCAGGTAAAGGTTTTGTGTAAAAACCACATGATTTAAGAGGCAACATGGGGATCTGAAAATGCAATGAGGGATAAGTACCCCCATTTATTCGATAAGTAAATAAATTGCGGGACAAAATTTTCTAAAGGGGGTAAGGATGTAACATCCCAAATAAGTAATGAATAATACATATTTTATCTATGTCTATTAATGATTAAGATAGTGTTATAGAGGCTTAAAATGAAAATAAATACAATCTTATGCATGGAATACACTAATATTCTTAAAAGATTGTTTTACTGCCTTTTGATGGAAAACCATTTTTGAATCTATATTTTGAAAATTTTATAAACTATGTTTGTCAAAATAAACTTATTCTTTTTGATTGGGACATCAATATTTACTTCGTGTGAATTTTTGGTATTTTTCTGACAATGTTCATTTTTTTAATGAATAGTGAAAAATACTGCATTTTACATCAAAACTGCTTTTTAATCTAATTTATTTATATGATTAGATTATCTTTTGAATTGGTATTAATGTGTAATATGAATATATTTTTACCATTTTATCCAATGGTGGTCATTGGAATCAATTTCACTTTGAAATTAGACTTAAACTAGTGTCAATCTTTTGATACTTATTGTTTTGTAAAAACACGCTATTTGCTCTGGCAGCGGGAATTAATTATTAAATTAAATAATTTGACTTATATGTATTGAATTTTGTAAAATAGACTTCATTTTTGAATTCGGAATATCAAATATAGCTTAGGGTGAATTTTTGGTAATTTTCTGAAAAACTTCAATTTTTGATGAATAGTGAAACCACTAAGTGGTAGTTAAGGAAACTGATTTTTCGTTTAAATGAAACTTTGCCACTTTTGTGTTATGAATTTCAAAAATCTGACATTCATGATTGTCATTAAGAAGTAAAATGTGGTTCAATGGGATTAAAATAATTTTTTGGCGAATAGTAACTTATTAGGTTTTTAATCGCGATTAGTGGTAATTAGGGTAGTTTAAGGTATAAATGATGCTTTAATAATATGAAATGACCTAGACACATGTCCCAACCATATTTTTTGTGTCATGGCCGACCAAGACAATCCATGGGTCAACTTGGGGACCCCATGGATCCACTTTTTTTGGGAAATGACAAAAATAACTTTTTATTTAATGTAAAAGTAAAAATGACACAAACATAATATGTTTTACGAAACCAATTTTTAAATGGGCTTATAAAGATCATATTTTTGATTATAAATAGTAATTGGAAAGCTAAAGAGATTTACTACATCATAGTATTTTTTTTTAATTTTTATACATTAAATAAATTAAATTATCTATGAAAAAATAATGATGCAGTGATGACATCATTATTTGACGATTTAAATAAAATGGAAAGATAATGTAAAATCTATGAACTACACATGTCCAAAACCAATTGTATTTGTGGATGTATAACCCCTATCACCTTATCCAAGAGTTATATTAATGTGGGACCTTTTAAAACCTAAACACATTTTCAAATAAAGTAATATTTCTTATTTTCCAAAAGTGCCCCTCCTCTCCTCTTATAAAAGGCCCCCACCTCTACCTCATTTCACACACTCCTCAAGCCTTTGGCTCGGCCAATCCCTGCCCATTTACTCTCTCCACATCCCTATACTCATCCTAGAGGATTCCCTTTGGGAATAATCCTTTCAAAGGAAGCCTTTAGGCTCAAATCAAAAGGAGTTACACTTTTAAAGGTAATTTATTCTCTCATGTTCATTTATTTTATTTTTCTTCTCCAACCCCCTAAACTCTTTTTATTTACTTATTTTGTAACAACACCAGTATCTTAAATATACTAGGTTGTTGTTATAATATTTATTTGAGCTAAACTCTCACACAACTACATCAAATGGTTAAAGAACATACGGTTTCCGTGGATGGCGAAATTCTGCCTCCCGAAACGATGATTGTTCAATACTCATTTAACACCTTCAAAGGTGGCCATTATGATGTCACTATTTTTATATATGATATATGATATGTTTATGTTTTCCTTACACTTATGTTTTTTTCATTTTGGGCATACCATTATGTTTTCCATTATGGGTAAACACGATATCTTCATTTTAGGAAGTGCGGACTACCGCCCCCTGAAAGTGATTTGATTCGTTAATACCATATGTGGGATGTGTAAAGGATAAAGTTAATGATATTATATATGTTATTATACTTAAATTATAATATACTCTTATATAATTATGATTCCATTCCAAAAAAAATTCGAAATAGAAATGGAAGAAGCGTTCATGCTTACGTACGGCTTACCGTTTCCATGAACGGTGCATTTCATTTCTTACCTCTAAATGTGATGTAATATTATAAATACATGTATATTCTGAATATATATGATGTATATGTTATCCAAATCATTAATATCATTCTGGATATAACGAACCATTGACCAAATTAACGACATGTAAGTGTAAGAAGTCTATTTTTGACTTAAGAACCAAATACCGACAAAATGAACATTATTAACTTAAATGATTACACGATGTCCATAACATGGTATAAAAGGAATAGTGAACTTGAAAAAGGTTCTTAAGAAAGTAGATATTAAATCAAGTATATTATTCAGGAGATTAAAGAACGGTCGGGTAATGTCGGATACGAGGTATGGGACTTCGTCTCAATCTCCTTTCATTGAGGCATATTTTATTTTATACACAACTTTCTTTTATAGAGTGTATAAACCCCTTTGACTTTTACATTTATTCAAAAGGAATATTTTTTATACGTTTTGTTTACTAAACGACAAAAGGGGATGTTTTTGTCGTACGTATGCGGCGACAACAACTTCTCCGCCGTCGTGACCATTATTTGAGTTTTGGCTTCCTCTACAAGGCATACCTTCTTTTTAAAAGAAAAATAAATACCATGTTTTACTTTTCTTTTATTTTGGTATTGAAAATGGTTTTAACAATGTTTTTGTGTTGTATTGATATATTGTGATTGAAATGTGGAAATGTTATGTTCCCATTTTTCATGTTTTATGTGATACGATTATGTTATGGTTCTTGGGCATTATTATGAAGACGGGTGGTTCCGTGATAAACTAAGGGCGGGTGAGCCCGATATAGCTCTCCAATGCATTGGGTAACATGAAGGTGTGAAACTTTAAGGTTTCTCTGAAGAGATTTTAGAGAATATACTCTGATGGGTATTCCAAACGTAACCAAGAGGGTTACTCCCTACGTAAGAATGTTATAAATGCCTCAAGATACCTTTATGTCCTATGATTTCTATGATTTATTCATGATTTTATGAGTTATGTTAAAGTGCCTATGTTTTATGGGTAATGTATGATTTCATTCTTATGTATATATGTACCCATGTTTCCTTTCCATGTTTTATAACCCATACTGAGCTTTTTATGCTCATCCCAAGTTCTTTTGAAATGTTTTTCACAGGTCAAGGGAAAGGTACATGATATGATGATAGTGTCAAGGAAGTGTCAAGAAATAATTTTTTTTAAATGTGTTTCCATTGATGGGAATGAAGAATACTATCTTTATGTAACCACTTTGTTTATATGTGGAATGTAATGCAAGTTTTATGATCTAATTCTCTAAAACTCTAAACCCGAAAAGATCCTCAATGTGTAATCTTGTAATAACTCAAGATTAAGTAAGGTTTAAGGTTGGGGCCTTATATTAAATTTTATAAGCTAATACGAAATTTCAATTTGATTTTATAATTTTTTTATATAATTATAATTAATATATATTTAATATAAATTATGTTTAGTTTCTTATGAAATAATTCATATATAAGATAGAGTTCCTTATCTAATTGTTTTTTTTGTTTTCAAATTTTTGATGTTATACACCATTTTAAGATTATGAGGTGTATATATTTCCACAATCTAATTGTATTTAATTTATACAACATAAATAATTGAATTGAAATATTAAAATACAATTATATCAACCATGTCTATTTTATTCAAATGTAACCAACGTGCAGAGGTTTTATCATATCAAATTATGTTAATATGTATATAGGTTTCTTAATAGAACTATCTAAATTGACATGGAGAATTTATTTACTATAGGGTATTTTCTATCATAAATATATTTATTGGTATTTAATTTAAAATATCAATTCATGTTATTTATTTAATATGACTTATGAATGAATTTTTACTAATATAATATGTGATTCATTTTTCAATCTCAAATTTTACCAGGATTTATTATGATTATATTTTCGATACATAAACTAAATAATATACACCTCATATATCACATTTATGCTCTAAAAATATATTTATTTATCTTAATCAGGGGTTTTCCTTTATTTTTTCACACTATGTGTTCTCCAAAAAAATTGTATTTTTTAAATGAAAAATAATTATTTTTTTCTTCAGCCTGATGTTTTTCTAGAATATCCATACAATTGTTCAAATGATTTATTGAATTTATTTAAATTTAAAAACATTTTTGATAAAATAATTTTGGAACATTTTTACTTTTATATTAAATGTTTTAAATGAATAAAATTAAGAAAGATTACATGAAAAAGAGTTATGGGGGGAATCATTTTTCTAGAATACACCATAAGAATTTCCATTTATTTTATCGTAAAAAAAATATATTGATGATTCAAATACATGATTAATTTTTATCAGATAAAAAATGTTATGAATATTTCAAACATTTTAATATTTTTAAAAAAATATTTCAATAATAAAAGGATAATTTTCGTCAAAAATATAGTGGCCTTTTAATGGAATTTATCTCCATAACAACATCTATCAGTGTTTTATATGATTAAATAATGTTATTATACAATGAAACCATATTTATTCATTATTTGGAATGTTTATTATAATAATGATAAAATATATATTAAAAATTTTACCTTTTCATGGGATATGATTCGATGAAATGATAAAAGTTTTACGATTATTGTGGACTAAAAATAATTAAATTTGAATAATGTGATGCTTAGGTAGGGTATACAATAGCATATACTTGTGTAATGATTAATGTTTTATAATATCAAATTGTACATGAGATGTTATCCCAATCACCAAAAAATACAAGATTGGAAAGACGATTTGTAAAATGTGATGAATGTATAGTTCATATCCTTGATAGAAGATTTCTAATAATGTGATAATGCCACAAATTTTTCCAATATTTTATGGAATTAAATTATGTGATTTGTATGATCTCGTTCCTCATGTCAGTTTCTTATTTTTTTATTTCTATCTTTTGAAATATCGATATTTATTCCTTGACTATTGGTTATGATACATAAAGATCTAGGTATGACTTTTGAAATATTTATATCATGCTTTCATATCCTTAGAATAATGATATTATAAAATGACCATTCATTTAAATAGCCATTTTAGGATTATGGAGCAAATAAATTCATTCTATATTATGATTTTTTTTCAAATTATTTTTCAAATCGTATTAATTATGTCTTTCTAATGAATGTTTATGTGGTGTAGAACATAGTAGGTTATAATGAAAATCATAAATTTTCTGGTAATTTATTTATCGATGTTTAAAAATTCACTAGACCATTAATTTTATAGCATTGATAATAAAGATATGTCATGATTATTAAAATGATAAGATATAATACCTATATATGAAAATATCGGCCCTCCTAAAGTAAAATAGTATTAGATTATAAATAATTATTGAATCTAGGATTAGAAAACATTTGATCAAACTATTATAAAATCATAAGTCAATCAGAACCTCCTAATTGATGGTAAATAAAAGAATGTTTTTTTCAATTAATAATATCCACCTGCATATAATTTGGAGCTAATGCATCTTTTCAACTAATAAAACTTTGGTTAAATTCACTATATTGGGGAAACAAATTATTTACTCTATAATCATGGTTTCATGTTGAGTTTCTAGGAAATCTCACATTGGTAGGAAAACATGTGGGTTATGATTTTTTAAAATTAAATCTTATTTATGAATGACTAGAATTTTATATATCATGACCATATATTATGTATATTAATATTATGGTGTCATATATTAAAAATTATGGAATCATAATTTAGACATCCAATAAATGATCATTAATGATCATGTGGTTAATCATTGTGATTTTTATTGTTTATACTATCATTTTGTATTTTATATAACAGATTAATACAGGATTAGTCATGTCAAAGTTTATTGTGATCAACACTTCAATGACTTTCATATTGATAGACTAAATGAAATTTTATAGAGAAACTGAAATATTTTAATAATTTACTTGCTATAATTTCTGTAATTTAAATAGAAACATAAAAAATTTGTGTTAATAAATGAATCAATTAACAAAACAATTCCTTAAAAACATGTAGGAAATAAGATTCAACTTTATACATAGTGAGAATGTTAAAACATGAACCCAATGAGATGCATCAAAAGAACATGAATATGATTTTTCTAAAAATGAATGATATAGGGAATGTAATTGATTGGGATTATTGAATAATTCAATGATGGAAAATAATGTTCCTTTTAAGGTACCATTTATCGTTTAACATCTTATGTGTGGGGAAAATTATTTGGAATTTTTTTAAAAATCCCCCCAAAAAATTTTCCTCAAATAATATGTTTAACACCCTGAACATAAAAAAATAAATGATTTAATATATAATCCTTGATGTATATTCATGTCAAAAAATATTTCATATAACACAATATATTTCCAAGAGAATAGAAGTATTATCCAAATCAACACCACACTCCAAGGGAAAACTCTTAGTCCAATGAAGGACCTATGAAATGGTAATCATTGATGTGAGATGGTTGAAGTATATATATATTTAATTTAGAGATTTATATTACATAATTTTATTGAAATAAGATTCCGGTTATAGGAATCATCTTTTATATATATTATTATTTATTGTAGTTTTTAATTATTAAATCTTAATAATAAGCTGAATGATATTAACATCCCAAAAAATTTATTTAATTTTTTAAGTAACAGTTATGTGTCATACACTATTAATATATATATATATATATATCCATTAATATGTTCTGGAAATTGTTATAATAATGTTTTTTTGGGATAATAAGATAGTTTATATTAATAAAATAAATAGGATTAAATTTTTGATCATGTAATTGATTATTGATTTGATGATAAAGTGATTGATGTTATATTTGTTTAAGTGTATAAAATTATTATATTTATATAATATATTCAATAGTATGTAACTATATTTAATGAATAAAGATAGGATTAATTTTTGGCACCATATATATTTTCATTTAGGTTTTACTATGATTCTGGTTATTAGATTGTATTAGGATAATATATGATCCATGTATTGACAAGTTTGGTATTATTCATTAAGAGGGAATTAATGTTTTTTATTAAATTTTAGTCAAATTTTGATATTTTTAAAACTTTTTTTTAGAATAAATTACCGGGTTTTCATTATTTGAGATGTTTTTGAATTTATCTCACTATATAGATAATTATGTTGATCTCTGGGATTATTATTTAAGCCATTGAGAGTATGCAATAAAAATATGGATCATTAATATTTGTTATCTTATATTTTACATGAAATTTTTTGTCCAATAAATTTATAGATAAAATGGATAATGATATAATTTTTGTAATCTTATGATACATTAAAAATTTAGTGTTGTTTTTTATGAATGAAAACATCATATTGTTCATTAGTCATTGGACTATGAGTTGAAAATAGGGGAGATAATTATAATACACAAAGAATAAACGAAATAATTTTTTTGATGAAATAATAGATGAGTTATTTCATGTATAAAATTGGAAAATAATACATCTACTATTTGATAAAAGACCCTAAAAATGCAAATATTTTTGTTTTTACATTAATCTGTTGAGGATTTATGGTCGTCTTGACACCACTGTAATTTATTGTTTTTTCATAATTAATATTCTCAGAAACATGTTATATATCACTATATATTATTCTTAAGATAATATGTTTCTCATCCATGCCCGTATTTTATATTCATACAAATTTTATCATTACATGATAACCTTCTTTTGTGATATTTTAGGCAACCTTTATGATTCATACATCTCATTTCTAATGTATGTATTATTATTCTATTGTATGATGTGGGTTTAATAAAAATGAATATTTTAATAGAATAATTTTTATTTATTAGATTATAATTGAAAAAAGTATTTTTATTTAATGGGGATAATAAAAATTCCACTTCTACTGGAAAATACATTTCATTAATAATATTTTATGTGTTCAATAACATCCTCAACTCAATACACTGAGCATAAAATGAACCATGATATATTATTAATTATACATTATATATTTTTTATATATTGAAAAAACCAAATTGTTAAAAAAATTTATAAATTTTTTCGATAATTAAGAATCATTTATTAGTGAATAATAAATCATTACTCAATTTTTAGTAATGTCATTCTTGGATTTATAAATATTTTTTCCCCAAATATTTTTTTATGGGAATTATACAATGAAATATCATAATAAATTTATAACATTTTTATAAATTATATTTGATATAATAAATATAAATTTTAACAAAATCACTTCAATACTATAAAATGGTGAGGTTTTGGCAGTTTTCATTAAATATATATTTTTTAATCATTAGTGGAATATACATATCTTTGTAAAATTGAAATTTTGATACATTTGTTTAGAAAATTTAATATAAAAATTATGACTTGTATTCTATATTAATGTAACATATGTATGCTTTTAATTATATAAAATATTTATAATAACAAAATATTCAAAATTATACAGTAATTTGGAATTATTTCATTTTTTCAGTAATACCCATTTTCTAATAATTATTATTTTATTGTTCACAATGTAAATTTATCATAATAAATTAAATTAATAAATATTTAATTATGTGATTATGGAAATTCATAGATTATATAATCAGTAAAAAGTTATAATATTTATGGTTCATATAGGCATGGAATGGATGAAAAATTATATTTATGCAAAAAATGGATTTTATTATTAAGGGACATCATTATATTTTTCAAAAATCATTCAATGTTAACATAAACTATATATATAAATGAAATTTAATATAATGTTTTCCAACATTTTATTCCTAATAATTAATATAATCGTAGGGGTTCAACATTATTGTCATCATAATGAATAGTCAAAGAATAAAAAAATACTATAATGGTTATGGTTTGCACGTGTTTAACAGGGTAAAACTATGAAATATGAATAATAATACCACATGAAATTATTTTATAGTTATTTTTTTGAAGGTATTTAAAACATATATTATCCTATATTATATTTATTGGTAAATTGGATCCAATTACACATGAATGCATCCTTATATTATTGAAATAATTTAATAGTATGTATCCCTTAAATAACTTATAAGAGGGATCCTCTATTACTCACTTATTCAAATTATTTGACCAATATAAACCCCCTTACAAATTACAATAAAAAATATTACTTTTCATCCATTCATTCGTTTTCACTTAGTCTGGACCTAATATAATATTATAAAGGCATAATGTGTATGTTAAAGGAGAATACTCAAACAATGGGTAATCATTTAACCTGATTATATGAAGATAATATCTAATTATAATTTATGTAAAAATATTTTTCACTATGAAATGTGTAATAAATTACCAAAAAAAATTATTTTTTATGATGGTGAAACCATTTTCAACCACCTTTCTATCATATAGAAAATGAATGTATCATTATTTTATAAAAGTGGAATACTACCACCACACTGACATATGAATCATTTTATATGAATATAATTTTTTTCATGGTTTTCATGATATATGTAAGGTTAATATATCATAATTATGAAATAATAATGATTTTTTATTTTTATGAACTTATTAACCATATTACCATCCCATGCAATGGAAAATGAAATAGTCACTTGTGCATGTATATAGACTACCTCGTCCATAATGTGATGGGATTATTTTTTATTTATATGATCTTATCTACCATAATTCAATTTTTGTGTTTATATTATAATCTCATTTTATTTTGGATTTAGGCATTTTTTTTGCTCAATTTTTCAGAAGGATTGTTATATATATAAGATCCTATATTGAAATAATAGTTAATTATTAGATATTATTCAATTAATTCTTATATATTTGTTTATTTTTTTTCATGTTCATAAATAAAATGATCTAAAAATTTATTTGAATAATGATTTATCAATATTTCCTCATTTACCTTCTTCTTACATGTTAATTATATTAAAAAATTATGTTATAGGTTTATTTATATATATATATATATTAAATATTTTAGAATTTTTATTTTCATTAAAACTTATATCATTTAAACATATTAAAAAATACATTTTGAAATTTTTTTTTTAAATAATAATTTCTTTAAAATATGTTCATAACTATGAACATTTTGGAATCAATTATCTTATATGTTATGATTGGATGTTCACAATATAATTTCTATTCATTTATTTAATTCTTATTTTATATGATTTAAACAATACTATAAATGAAAATAAATTTCTATGTATTCTCCTAAAATTATATTAACAATTTTCGAAATAAAATGATATTTTTCCAATGTTTTCAACAAAATGACTAAATGTTATATTAATGGTATTTTCATATACATAAATATAAATTTGTGAATATTAAAAATTTTATGTGATATGTATTTATGATAACATAAATTTTTATTCTCTTGATGGATTATGATTATTATTACTAAATTTTGTTTCTGTGAAACAAATTTCATTTTCACAAGTTAATTGTGAGGAAACATTCATGAAACCCATTTATATCCATGGATTATTCCATGATAAAATGATGAAGTGTTTATGAAACATGAATCCTTTCGATGTGTTATGAAATTATGTTATGATGATTGTCATATGATATTTTGGAACCCATATGAATGGTATTAATTTATTGATCAGTGGGCCATGAATTATATATCCCAACATTCCCTTTGGTAATTATTTATATCTATGGAGATTATAAGGGCTGTAAGGTTAAGTAAACACAATTTAGTAGGAGAATTTATCAGCAATAATAGTATACAATGTAGGAATTTTCCAAAAAAAATTTCTAATACAGAGTTAATGAATTTGACCATGATAGTATTGGATGTGATACTAGATAAAGAAAATGATTTTATATTCTTATGTGTATTCCACATCCTTGTGACATATTCTTAAGATTTTCACTCAAATAATATGGTTGATTGTTCTTAATTTTCCACTCATATGTCCTTTTTATAATGTTCTAAAAACTACATAAGCCATAAATAATTATATACGATCATTGACTAATCTTTTATGATTATTTTATGTTATGATAATGTTTAACAATGTAGGTTTTATCAAATTAATAACTATGATGGTTGATTATTATCACTAATTTTCACCCTAAAAATAATTAAAGATCACAATTTCATATATTTCCCTTCCCTAGATGATGAACAATCTTTTTAACTAGAGTATGTTAATGATTTCTACAATATGAAAAGATAATTTGGGAGATATTAATTATATTTTCATGAAATATACTGAATATATATATATAATTTGAAAAAACACAACCTTTAACCATTCATCTATATCATTTTGATATGAGACATATCTAATATTTTAGGTAATATGATGAAATATTTATTTATGATACAGTCAATCTACCTAAGTCGATATTATAATGGGATTTGGATATTATTAAAGATAATGATTATAGATTTATTTTGTAAAACCCATTGGATAAATCTAATCATAAGATGATATTATAATTCCCTAGTAAATTAAATATTTTGATATTTTCTAGGAATAAAATATTATATTGAGTACTATAATAATTATGTATAGGTGTAATATATGAGCGAAGGGGTTAAAAAATTTGGTGAAATATTTCGTATTATCGTAGTTATCGAAAATTTATGATGGTTTGGCCTATTAATGAACACCAAAATGACACTTCTAGGGGTTGTTCTTGGTTTAATTAAAAATTTCCTTATAAACCGGTGTTATGTATTTTATTAGACGATGAATATGACAAGCCTATATTAAATATACATTGTTATATATTCAAAAATTGTTCCATGATTAAGAAGTAATATGAATGATTTTTCATGATTACATGATTAATCATATTGATTATTATTTCCCACATTCGGATATTTTTCTTAGAAAATGTCTTTATCCAAGATGAATCATGATAATACTGAATGTGACTAGAAATGGAATGATTATCCTCTTACGATAACAAATAAAATTGGAAGTAGGGTGAGATATATTATTTTTATACACATCAAAATCATTCTAGATAAAAATTGTTTCATGAATTATGTGGAATTTTCAGACATCTAGAGGATGGGAAAACTCCCAATCGTGACATAAATGGAGTAAAATACAACTTCCATAACTGGTTCCCTTTATCCATGAATTTAGGAGTAATTTATAATTTTTAAAGAATGTTTTTTCTCTAAAATGGTATTATTATGAGATTTTTTTTGGTTTTGTTTCTTTTAGATATTTAAATTAATCAATATAGGACTCCTATCAAGAATAAAATAAAAGAGGAGTTAACTGACTATATGATATGGGAATAGTTAATGAAAGTATTTCTCAAGAAATAATATCCCTAAAATTATTATTATTATAATGTAAATGAAGTTTATGGAACTGAAATTCAAATATGATTAATTCATCAAGTCATATGAGAAAACATTCATAAGACATTTATTGTGTGTGTCATGTATATTCATAGATAGTTAATAGAAAATTAATTAATATGTCAGTGTATTGATCCCAATTTTCCAAAATGTATTATCTTTAATATTTATTGATATATATTAAAATACAATTCAATGTTATAAAAAACCTGAGATATAAATTTGAGACTCGTAATGTTCTCTTTCTTTGTGATATAGGAAATGAATCAATTAATAATTTAGAATTTTCAAAATAAAAAACCATGGGGGAAAGAAAATTAATCCCCTTTTAGGTAGGATGTGAGGAAGGAAGAATTGTAGATGATTTGTTATGGGGTATGGTAAATAATTTATGTTTTTAATAAACATTCATCAATATAAGGAATTATAAACATTATCTGAATATTCTATTAAATTAATGGAAGTGTGTAAAATATTAGTCAAATAATCCTCTAATAATATATGGCTATAATTTCATGGTGTATTGACATTACACAAATTAGTTCATGAATCTGGGTTCAATAGAGAAAATTGGAAAAAATAAACTGATAATTTATGAGACAATGGGAATGATCATGAATTCACAATAGATACTTTTAAGTGATAGAAGGAAGTAGTAAAACGTATAATTACCTTCCACTGTAGAACTATAAATAATTTATTTTATTCTTGATCTACTTCTCTTTTATAATGAATTTTTTTTAGGGTATTATATGACGGTATAAACCCTTTTGTGTCTATTCATTAGAATAATATCATAATTTTATAATAATAACCTCAAATTTCTATCAACCCCCTTCAATATATGTTCATGGTGATTTCATTTTGGAAGATAATGTGATTATCCCTTTACAATTATTTTATGTGATTTTGGGATTAGAATAGTTATATCTATATGGAAGCCATGATAAATATCAAGGTAATGATTTCATGTTTATTATTATGAATTGATATATGAAAATCATTCAATGTGATGAAATTGTGGAGTTCATTTTAATTTTAGATCTATTATATGGGCCATACTAAATATTCATGAGGGAAACTTCACTCTAATGGTTGGGGATAACATAAATATAGATTCTATTCATATTTTTCGGGATTATAATGAATCATTTCATTACGAATTTATTAGATATCTCAGGATTGATAATGTTGGACTTTTGATATATGTCATACCAACAATTTAACCTATTTCTAATAAACCATGTTTAATGGTATTCATTTAGTTTCCACAATTTGAAAAAATATTGTACATTAATCATGATAATGGAATCATACCATATATTTTTTAACCATGGAGTTCACCTATTCTTTTAGATAAGAAGAATGAAGGACCAATACCTTTTTTCATTTATTATCATTATTATAAAATGGTCACTATCAAGAAAATTTTTTCCCTATACCATAATGATTGCTATTTTGATAAATTATAATGAGCCTAATGCTTTCCCATGACGTTCTATTCTTATAGAAATATTTAATTGAGGGGAAAGACGTAGGATATTCCCCAGAAAGACATCCATATGAATAATGTTCATTATTAATTTAAAATTATTCAATATGTACATACAAATGAAACTTTTTTAGTTTTAGATCTAATATATAATAATATTCCAGAATGTATTGGTTCGTTTTTAGATGTATTTGTTAATTTTATTCATTTATATTCAAAGATAACAAATCAGAAAAAAATCATGTGAATATAATTTTGATGACCATAAAAAAATGAAGTTTTTATGATAAATACATTTTTTGTTAATTTCAGTTACAAAGAGTTTAATTATTTGGCCATATGATCTCAATCATGTGTATATTAGTGAATTATTCAAACATATATGTTATTAAAAAATGGCCCAAACCAATAATGGTAAGTGAAATATGTAGTCTTAATTGGATAGATTGATACAATAATCAATTTCGAAGGGATTACACCCAAATATATTATCCAATGACAAATTTGACTATGATGAAATGAATGTTTATTTTGATAAATTAATGTGGGAATATATTTAGGGATATTAAAAAAAGTTTTTCAATCCACATGTGAATACACTATCACTTATTGGATAATGGATTGTAATAAATAATTATGAATTAATTGAGGGATCAAAATGCATCCTTAAGACTCTTGATATGCTAATATCTTAATACTTATTCCATATGAATAATTTATAAAAAATTAATAGAATCATGATTTTGATATGTTAGGTTTAAATTGATTCATCAAAAATATGGAGCAATTATCATTATATTGAATGATGTGTTCTATATATACAATCACAAACCAACCCGATTTGACCCTGAACCTATCTTTTTGGCTGAACTGCCACACTATTCAAAGGACATTCTCAGTTCCCATGGGAGGGAAACTATTGATTGGATTACAAATAACAAAGTTGGGAATTGTTTTCCTATAACAAATGTAATATTAATAAACAGAAATAGAAAAAATAAATAAATTCATATTGTGTAAAATAGAAAAACATTCCACAAATAAACATACCTCCATGTGACCTCATGGGCCACAACTAAACAATGAACCATGCTTGATTAAAGAGCGATCCAAAACTAGAGGAACATAAGAATAAAAAAATAAATATGCATGATCTCTGAGTTATATATTATTAAATCAAAAGATAATCAACACCCAATGATATTACCTTTAAAAAGAATCCCAATTCATTCTAGTTTGAAAATAAATCAAAATAAACTAATTATTTATACTCTTTTCAAATTCATGTAATATGTTTTCATTTTCATTAAAATCATTTATCTTCCACTAAATGTTCAAAATATATTCTAATCAAAAATTTACATTTAAAACTAAATGGAAAAAATAAAATTTACATATTTTTTTCACCAAAGTGATATCATGAATGAATTAAATGACATATAAATCAGATCACAAGCACCATGGTATGATCCTTTGAAGTTAGTGATAAGTTGGACGTATGGCTATCATACATCATTGAAACAAGGAATAAAAACAAAAATATTTAGATTTCTCATGCATATCCACTAGGACCAGAATCCCCATGTTCCCCATGTTATCCCAACATTTCAAATGTTTTCTTAGTGAGGTAATGTCAATGTTTCTTGATAAAACTGGATCAAACTACATATGATTTATCTAGCGTACTAGTCCATGTATTCCCACATAGATACTCAGGGTTTTCCATCTGCTCTATTCGAAATTTTGGTGATATTTAATAATGAAAAAATTTATGAACATATAAAATTATTTATCAAAAACCCATTTAAACATACTACCACTGATTTCCCTCTTTTAGATCATTCCCCTTTTATGTCACATAACAATACAGAAGCCTCTACATTAGAAAAAAAATCACAAATCAATCATTAACAAATGCATCACATTTTTCAAACTAAGGATAATGTCTCGAGAGGGGTTTTAATCTTTCATAAACCATTGTTAACATTCTTAATGGGCATAATTACTCTATGTTGAATATTAACATTTAATAGAAAAAGTGTATCTCCAGACCATTAAGTTAATAAAAGAATTTAAAATCATAATTGTGCAACAAGTGTACGACACTATTAAAAGTAAACTAGGAGGAATTTTTAATCTAAAGTATTGAATTTGATAGACTCATTATACACGGAAACCATCATGGAAATATTTTTAGTTATTTAACATTAACAATAAATTGATAAAAAAATATTGCATCACAATTTCCAAAAAAAAATGACATATTTTAATAAGAAAAATAGACAATAAGGTCATTGTTAATTTATGTAAAACATATGAGTAACTATTTTTAATAACCATAACCAGACCATATATTATGTATATACTATATAATTATAAAACATATTTGTAAAAAAATAATAAAATTGTTGATTTTAAATTAAAGGGCTAGGAAATGGATCGTACCTCTAGAATAATAAGACTAAGCTAGAATGCCTAAAATTTAGATGACTCCAACGACAAAAACATGATCTAGATATTACACTAACATGTACATGCATATATATATATATATATGAATACCCCTAGCTATATTGAAGATATCCCTGTTTCCAAGAGGGAATATGATCAATGAAGGAATATATATATATATATACATATGTTTGTGTGTGACCTTCATTATGCATGTACATGTAGGAACTATCGACACCCGCATCCCAATATGGTTAGAGATATGTCATATTTCCCTAAAGAAATTGAACATGTTTGAAGAAGGCCTAAAAGACACATAACACACCGTATTCATGAGATAAAATCAAAAAACAAGATAACTCGAAAACCTTGGGTTTGGACAGGGATGATAGGGTGCTTGGGAAAGGGAAAATGTCGAAAAGTTAGAAGGTCAAGGAAGATGAGGACGTTTTTTGGGAAAATAGACAAGAAACCAAAATAGATCCTATGGAATCATTAGATGAAGGTGTTTATAGATGTGGGGGTTGCACACTAATGAGATTGGAAGGGATTCAGGTCACACAAGGGAGAGGGGAAAGTGAGGGGGTCACATTGTAATGTGAGGGTAAGGGGATAATAAATAATAATAATATTAATTATAATAATAATTTAAACAATTTTCTTAATAATATTATTATCAATATTTTTGTTATTATTTTTAATTATATTTCATTTTTATTAATTTAATTTATATTTTATTGATTTTCATATGATATTATAACACATGAATGTCAGATGGTTTGGCTGCGTGTTCTTCTAGGATGTGGACCAACCATTCGCACCACACTAGATATAAGGGAAACAAGCACCAAATGGCATCACATTTACCAAACCAATCACCAATCATATTGAATGTCTCTATTTGTATCAAGAACCAAACCACACAATTGATGCATGGTTTCTTAAAATGTGTGATACTTGTGCACCTCAGTACTGGACTCCAAACATAAGATACATTTTTACCTGGGTAATGCCCCACAATTTTCCAAAACCATGCTCTTCCCATGAAATAGATTCTTCCAATCCCAAAAAAAATCATCTTTCTATTGAAATTGTAAAATTAAAACAAGGACTCTACCAAAATCTCTGCAAGAATATCCTTACCCATGAAGTTAATAAAATAAAATAATTTCCTTGGTTGGAGTGTGAAAGATGGCAGTCATAAAATATTGAATTATATATTCCAACAGATATAGTTGATTATTTAACAGATAATATGGTTGGAGTGGATTATAGATTATGAATTATCAAAACATTACAACCATTTGTTGGAAAACAAGGGGATGTTGTATTGAGTTGTAAAGGACATGTTAGTCTTTCCATGTCGAGGATCGAATGAGGTCCAATATTACTAGATATTATGACAATTGATAATGAAATAATGATAAAATGGTATATATCTATTCAATTAATGATTAATAATAAACCATTAATCCTTGTGGGGATCAAATATTCATTTATGGTGGATGTGTAATTGATGTGAAGTGGGAGATTTTCATATGATAAAAAATGATTTTGAATGATCAGTTATTTTTTGGGAATTAGTTTTTGGTATATGAATAACAAATTTTGGGAAGGAAGAGTTAGATGAATCTTGTAGATCATCATCATCAATTATTCAGGATGTTCGAATTTTTATAGTAATCAAAAAGAGTATACTAAGTGTGATAACAATAAAATTTATATTATAGAATAATATTCTCAATGCATGTATTTTCAAAATGATAACGTTGTGGGATATGTGTCTAATTTGTTGTAGGTCCATTACAAATAAAATATTTAAAATGAGAAATCCCTATTTCTTTTATTAAATTATCAACCCATCAAAATGGAGAAAAAATATTTTCCTTGTATTCTATAACCATACAAAATAATAACATTTAATAACAAGAATATATGATTTTTATCGTTATCATCATTATTGTATATAAATTAATGATGAGGTTAGGAAGTATGATGTACCACATTATCTTTTATCTTATTGGTAGATGATATTTACATAATTATTCTGGAAATGTATTCATTGTTAATTGAATATATAGTTGATGTATAAAACTTCATATCATCCTCGAGTAGTATGATGATAATAAAAAACCATTAAAACAATTAAATATATATTGAGGTATAAATCTGTGTATTTAGAAGTTTTTTGGGTTCAATAACATTCTATTTTACCATTTTCAAACTAAAATATCATTCAATCAACCATTTAGAAGGATACATTCAAATAACTCTATAGAAATAAGTGAAGACCTATAATATATTTTGATTATTTTGACAAAGAATTATATTAGTACCAAATATATCTTTGGAAGTACTATGTAATTTTTGAATTATTATTCTTCGCAATATGGTAGATTAAATCCAATAAAAATGTTTTTCCAGGAAAGGATTCTATGATCATGAGGTTGATTTCGTGGACATTGTATTACATTGAATATTTCCTAGGAATACAGTAATGATATTTGTAAAAAATTGGATATATAGGGCCCATATACATCAATCCCTTATAAATTAATTACCATATAAACTTGTTCTGTTTTCAGGTTTTGTATCAAAAAAAATCACTCTTTAGATCTAGATATTTTCCTTTTATCTCACCTGAGGAATAACACATTTTATTTATCACATGAAAGGATCTATGAGTCGATACCATTGGAGTATAATATCACATATGAGAAAAAATTATTGGAGAACCATGATTGAATGGAAAAAGTTCAATAATATAAGAGCAATCATCGGGTCAATTTTTTTAGTGTAAACATAAATATAAAGAATTTAAGATGGAAAATTAGATTTTATGAGGTAGGAGAATCTAATTTTATTCATATTTGAGTGAATTTTTTTGTTTAAATCGTTATATTGGGGGTAAAATCTATGTCCTCAATATTTTATGTTATACTTTTTATTAATAAAATTAACATGTTTCAAATATTATTTTTTATGAAACAGCTAGTTTAAAGGAACTAATCTATATTTAATTATTGTTATTATTTAATGAGATAGGTATCACCTAAAAATAATATTCAGGGTTATGAAAATAAATAACTAAATTTTGAATTTTTTATATTTTTTCCCATATAATATGAATTTTTTATTTTTCAAATTGATTAAAAAGGAAGTAAAATCATTTGAATGTAAAACAATGTTGTTTTTTTAAATATTATTTCCATGCGGAAATTTTTTTAATAAAATAAAATAAAATAATATATATTTATTGATTATTTATTTAAATTTTCATATATTGTATTCATAATTTTTTTTATCATTAATATAGTTATTCTGATTTGGATGGTAATGCATCTATACTAGCTTTCATGCCTACGAAATCTTCTATAAGTGGTTTTGATTCATTTTGAATTTATAATTTTAAATTATTCTCTACCCCTTATGAAAATATAATCATATAATCTGAATCCAATATTTTAAATCTTAATAATAAATATTAGCTAATAAATTCTACATAAATAATGGATATTTTGAATAGTAATAGTGGTAAAGATAAAATATTATGGTAAATGATAAATTGCAATAAAATGATGTTAAAATAAAATAATTAGGACATAAAAACAAAAACATGTCTACAATGTGTTTCATATTCTTATTTTGATATTATATAACGTCCTTTTCTAATATTATTTATTCTACACTGATTTTATTAGCATGGGTAAAATCTAATCATTTTAAAACACTCATTTGGGTCATCTAACTTCATTAATAAATGACACCACTTATCATATCTTCCTAATAATTCATCAGCATTATATAAAATCCATGAACATAATAAAAAATATAATAATATCTATCCCTATTTTATTAATTATTTTCTATTATCAAAAAACAAACCATGTAAGTCTTATCAGACAAGCTAAATATGGTTTTCTAAAATGAGATGTGGCTCTTAAATTAGGGTTTTTATGTTATACCTTGTTGTAAATATATTAATTTAATGCAATAAATTATAATATAACAACATTATTATAAATTATTATCTAAGATGTAATTATTTTAATGGTTCTACCTTTATTAAACTCCTTCTCCATCAAATGGGATTCTAATGTAACATTCACGTGTAGGTGTGGACTACTGCATTGTGAAGGTATGTAGATTTTGTATTCAAAAACACAATTAATGTATTGAAATTGTGATAAATTTAATGATTATATAGAATAATTATAACATAATTTATCTTGTGGAATCATATAATCTTATATTCATACAAAACCTTAAATATTTTGGAAATTGAATTTTTTTTGTATATGTGGGGAATACCACCTATATTAGGAAACAATATTGATTTTTCATTTAAATGTTACATTGGTTTTAATTAATAATTGTCTAATAAATATATTTTTTTTTATTTAAAAACTATTTTATAATTGTTAAATTTTCTCAAATTATTTAATTCGACCCGTCAAATAGTGGAAACAATGCTGGTGTGTACATACAAATAAAAATATCCAAGAAGTGACATATCTAATTCTTCATTCCCTAATTATATGAATGACTATAAATGTGTATATTTGGAAGAAATTTTATTTTTATTTCAATATTAATATTCAATAGATAATTTAATCATGACCACATTGTCAGTACTGAAATTATTTAACTAAATGATTTGTGGAAAATAATGTGTTTTTTCTGTCATGAATAATAATTTTAATGAAGTAATATATAATAAATAGATATTTGGTAAGTATGAAGAATTTTTATATACTTTTTTTAATATGTTTCAGTAATATATTTCAAATATAAATTTTTTTTATATAATTTATGATTAAATGTTTACAACCCATGAATCATCTTTTGGAAAGTGGATTTTGTCATGATCATATTACATTTTAGGATTATCTAAAACAAATATCAATTAATGTAAATTATTTTGATTATGACCAATAAACCCCATATTAATTCCCAAAATTTTATTTCAGGGGGTTATTACCAATACATGATATATATTTAAAATTTAACTTTTATTTTCTATTAAATTATTTAATTTTTTTCTCATGTAATATTTTTAGTTATTTATTTTATAAAAAATAGTTTTTAATGAATAAAAGTTACAAAAATAATGTAATTTTATGTGTACAGTATGAAATGATTTTACTTCCTAAATGAATTTTCATTATATGGAGTATATAATTACATTTTTCATAGGTTATTTTCAATGAATTGTTTTTTTCAATTTTCGATGAATTTTTAATAAATAAATTAACAATGGAAAATGGTATTTTTATAATGTTTTAAAAAATATGGTTTTTGTATTATATTATAGTTATACTATATTTATTCCAAAAACATTTATGGGATATTATTATTCTATAGGTATATAACCTTGTGAAGAGAACCACATTCATTCTTTATATGGTTTTTGGTTATTGTTATTTAATAATGATTATATTAAATAGGTCTATTTACCAATGTATAATTATTTTATAATACAAACTTAATGAAAATCATTTTATTTACATGATCTATTATATTCTTAAATTATTATGTTTGTATGAATCCTATTTCATTTAAAAGTGATTCTATAATATGAAATAGTGAATATTTTTTTCTCTTGTGGAACACATTTCTGTAGATTTCATTATATCATGGGTTGGGTGAGATTATATATCCCCCAAAGACATATTTGAAAATTTATATCACATAATATAAATAATACTATATTGGGGAGTGATTTTTATTCAGTAATGGACTCTTACAACAATTATAGTCTTTGGAGAGAACATTGACTTTGGGAATTTTGGACTGGAGAGTGAACATAATCCATTTGGAATGTCTATAGAGTGATATGTGACTATGGAAGTGGTTCATTATTATTATGTGTATTCTATAAACATAAATATTACTCTTTTGATATGTTCTATTGTATCATGGGTGATTTTTGATGATTTCACACAATTATGACCTTTAACATTGTTTATGAAAAATATTAATACTATGAAATATTAATAATGAGATTTGGTTGATTTGGTATGATTTTTATTATGATCTAGTTAAAATTACCTTATACTTATTTTATACTCACATATTTTCATCGATTAATATTTCTTATGTTTACGCTTATTATGAATTTGTGCTCACACCATCTTCTTTTTCCATTCGTAGTGTGATAAAGAATGGTTTCAAATAGGGTATGTATAAAAAGTTTACTATTTAGTAATATACTTATGGGAGTAATTTGGGATCACTCAAGATATATAATGATTATATATTAATAGAATAACAGCATTAATCCTTTAATGTTATATGGAATTTATTGTTATGAGATATTTAGATTATTTTTCTAAAATGATGTTATATTTATATATGAAATGTTAAATACAACATAATGATGATCTATCATGTTTTTTGTGTTACTTTCAAATGATTATATTATTTTATTTCACCCTTATACTCGTGATATCTATACATATTATCATTGATAGACTTATCCTATGGTTATCCATAATATTTATATAAACTCATGTCACGAACCGAGTTGGGATTTCATCCAACCGCACATCTAACGTAGTCCAAGACATGCCAAAAAGGTCATTCCCAATACCCACGAGCTGGAAACCACAGTTGGAAACAAAAAAATGTAATTCTAATGATGTTTAATAATAAATAACTAGGATAAAAATAAAAAAAACTACTCAAATAACAAAAACCTACAACAAAATTCCAATAGTCACTAACCAAATTAGAATACAATAGCTGAAAAACAATATTGAATTCAGAACAATGAATAAACCATGATAACATTGTTATCCCTATGACCTCTTGGCCACCACAATCCATTAGACCAAAATTCTCTAAAGATAATAACTCTCAAGAAATAATATTAAATATATTAATAAACCCATATTTCAAATTATATCTAAGAATTATACAAAACATTCCACACATTACATTTTCAATACAAAACATAGAACATTCATTTTCCAAAATTGTTTCACTTCACACAATAAATTTTTTAATACAAAACCCAACAAAAATATATATTATATAATCCAAAAGGGTTCTTCTAATATAGAAGGAAATAATTTAAGATGTAAATTGATATAAGGGATAATATCGTACATAATGAGAAAAGTAAACAGAATATAAAAATAATAGATTATGGGTATTTCGTAAACACCTATAATGGAAATATCTATACATACTCAATGTAGACTCACATGCCAATATATAGTGTATCACTATTTTCAATAAACAAATGGACACTCTAAACACAACAAAACAGTGGAACGTCCCACTTATCCCCATCATGTCAAGAGGTGTACTAACTCATGTCAGTCGAGATAAATAAGAACTGTTAGTAAACTATCTAGATAATTCCCAAGAATCCATGATAATAATAAATACAATTAAAAGAAATAGTACCATTCATACTATGAACATCTGACTTTAAACCACTTCATCTTACTACCCCATGCACTAACATCACTTCTGTTATAACCCTCAAACCAAGGAATCCTCCATAGAGGTACCCAACTCACAACAAGCCATCCAAATGCTCTGACTATACATTCTCATCACAGAAACCGCAAAAATCATTTCCCAAGAAATTATAAAACAATATCTGAGTAATAAAATCATATTACATTAAAACTAGTATTCTCATGTCAATTTAAATTCCAAATGACCCTTTATAACTTTTTAGAAACAACATTTAATCACAAATTTCCAAATGTGCCTTTATAAAAATTGTTTACCAAAACTTATCAAAAATTAAAAATTCTCATCAAGAAACCATTATAAATCACATTTTAACAAACCATTCTCATTGGAAAATTACATTTACCAAATTAATACTCACACTAAATCTATATTAAAACATTCATCAAATCACAGTTATATTTTGTAATCATTTGTGAGGCACACTATAATAATATTCAAATAAAAAACATAATTTCCTTACAAAAACACCTTTCATCACATTTCCTCCTCCGAAACATTTTAAAACATGATGTGATGTACCAACCAAGGAGTCACTGAATAGTTCCTCACACTGGTTGGCCACATACCCTCAGGAGCGCCTCCATATACGCCATAGGGTTCCAACTAGCAGTGAGGTTATGGTATGACATTATAATGGATACTATACTTTATTTTATCCGAATAAAACACCATTTGAAGAAAATAACAATAACCATGTCAGGAATCGTATGAATAAACCGGAAAAATTCATCATGTATAATAAAAAAAATATGAGAATACAATACTCAACTGAAAGGAAAAACATACTATGACAATGAAAGTGTCCTATGTCTACAATGAAACTATATGCGAAGACACAATGACTTTTATGCAGGTCGTGAACCACGTTTGGTTCCATATCCCATGATTTAATCCCAAAATACACACTATTCGACAACCTTTCCCTTATCCTATCATGAATCAACAATGTCTACTCAGGTGCTAATCAGGAGGCCCGAATAGGGTTTGAGTACATCTCAGTAGGCCACAACAAATAGTGTCTAAAACAAATCCAGTCACAAGATAGATCATGCAGATTTATGAAGAAATAAAAAAATCCATAATTTAAACAATTATTAAATTTTAGTTTAATCATGATTCAACACATTAGGATCACATTCAATTCATGTATCCCAATTGAATCACCATCCAATATCATTAGTTATTCTGGGAAGGTTTCCATGCTTAGCACACCATAACACAGATGAATTATCATACATTATTATCATTCATTTGCTGTGGGTCATCATTCATAGAATCAAAATATCATTGAGTGTATATCATTTTTGAATAGCACTTATTTTGTCATTTTGTGTGGGCCATCAATCCTAGCACCCCATAATATCAAGAATGGTTAACTATACTGGTGGAATGACTTGTCCAAGTCCTAACATCAAATAGGTATAGAACTCCATGTATAGGACCAAAAAAATATAAGGTATTTAATAATTCATTAATTCACAAGAATATTACACAACATTCCATTATGAATCCAATGATTAGTAAAACAGTTCTATTTCCATTAGTCAACTCAACAATTAACTAAGAACAAAATTCATTAATTAATTCTTCAATTAAATATTCAATCAAGACAATTCTCAATCAATAATTAATTTTTCATGATTCATTATACAAATCATATATCAACAAGAGATAATTAATTATTTCAATTAATTATCTTTGATAAATATTACGACACGTAATTGATTCTCAAAACTAATTCTCTTTATTAAACATCATGGTACATAATAAATTCTCAAAATTAATTATCTTACATGTTCTACATCATTATTTAATAATTAATTGCCCACTATTATTTATCTTATCACTGTCAATATAATATCTCAGTTATTATATCTCCAAAATATTAATATGGGAATCCCACATTCATTTTTTTGTGAATAAATTATAAAAAATTAGCCAAGGTAATCACATTTAAAATCAACTTTTCTGACATCTCCAATTTGGTAAATAATTTATCAAGGGAATCTAAAAAATCATAAACTCCTAAAAATATCAAATTCATGACAACATGAGTTAGATTTAGACCACATACCTTGGTTTATTGATCGACATTAACCCAACACAAATCCCCAACATTATTGGGAGACAATGTCAACGATCTAGCTCCGGGTCCTGAATCCCAGAATCCCAAATTATAATCAATGCTATCAAGATCTGGAAAATCTAGGTCTTGATACACAATCGTAGATCTCTTTGACAACTAATAGGTTTATATCTATTAAAATAAGGGAGACCTTCCATGAATGGGTCTAGAAAAGATATGAAATATAATTGGATTAGAATCGGGATAAAATCCACTTACTTGGTGGTGAGAGGATCATCAATTTGGGCATTCAATCATGAATAACAGTGTTGGGATCACCTTAGAATCCCTCTAGACGGGTTTGGGAGCACCTAGAAATCTACAAACTCGAGCCAAGGATGAATAATAGATATTTCTGAGGATCGAGTGGTTAAAAACCTTATTTTTTTGAATAAACATCTATACATGCAGGGTTGTCGCACGGTCAGACCAAACCACACGCCAACCATGTGGTCTTTCACTACCGGTAGGGATCAATGTACCATGGTATGGAATATAGTTCCCCAAATATGCCTACAACCCTTTTCTTTACGGTTATCTTGGGGATGGTTTGGGATCACCTTGTTAAAGCAGTGTGCATCCCTTTATCTTTTCAATTCCATTAAAACCTCACCCAAACACACCCCAGGTCATACCCCAATCCAATGGTACTTTAATAAAAAAACTGCATCGAAAGGTCCCATGATTACTCTATAACTGTACAGGATCTTACAATCACCCCACCTTATAGCAGCTCATCCTCGAGCTGCACATACAAACGTCTCTACGATTCTGATACAATAATGTAGGCCCATTAAGCCCTTATGTTTGCTTCTAATTCCCATGATTACTCAAGAAAACTTCCATGATTCCACAAAACATGATCTAATGGAATAACATTTCTTCATAAAAGTTTCTCACTGATACCCATCACATTTATCAGATGCTGCTGAATGGATTAATCTATCTCGACATCATCTTATTCCACATCATTCACATTAGACGGGCATAGGTGATATCGTCATTGTTGTGGGATATGAAAACCATTGTTTATAGTGATGAATTTATGTGGAAGTGCTAATAGGTAGTCCATCGGTCTGATTCTATACATCACCTCAAATAGTCACACAAAAATGGGCACTAACTTATCCTACCTCTATATCTTGTGGTGACCCAATCTAGGTGAAACCCAAAAGAATACATGATGTCCCTATATAAACTCAATGGGTACTATGTCTCGATCAGCATTCAAATTTTATCTACTCTATAAAATATTATTATATTCCCGAATCATCCACACCTACTATAAAATTTCACGAATGAGACTCAGTCCCTACACCTATGACTCACCTGCCTGAAACCAACATCAAGGTCATCTATAAGGTCTACCATAATTTTTATAATATTGTTACATTTTTTTTGTTGTCCGATAAATATTTTTATAGGTTAACCCCAATAAATCTTACTGCCTCTCCTATGAACCACCAAATTCAAGCACACATTCTAGTATAATATCCTCTACCATCTATATAGTACACTCCAACTGCATATATGTCGATGGGTGGAAATTAATATATAACAAATCCTATGTACAAATCACCTTCTTTAATCTCTACTATAAGAATGATGTAAATCATGAATCTTGATCTGTAACTATAGTCAGTGGCACCCCATTAAATCTAAATATATCAATCACATATAACTCTTCCAACTGCTCTATTGTAAATGATTCATTAATAGGACAAAATTTTTTCACCTTCATTAGTCGATCCACAAGGCCCCAAATATAATCATTTTTCTGAAGTGTCTTTGGATTTCCACCCATTAAATCTAAAGTCACATCATCCCATTTCCGTTCCAGAAAATGTAGCGGCTACAATTGGAATCTTGGTTGTTGATGCTTTGGATTCACCTACAAAAAAGTGAAGCATCTTTTTATGATCTGTGCTATCTCAACATGATGTATGAAATTATCATGTGAGTTATTATCACATATTCAAGGGTATAATTTTTTTTCACATTAACTATTTCATCCTCAAAATTATTCCAATCAGAAGTACTCTACCCACCATTATGGCTTTCCCTGATGGATAAACACTCTGTATCCTCATACTACATGTCTATAATCGATCTCGATAGTATAGAATCCACTTCATCAAGAACCATAATCATACCCTCCAAACTATCCCGAAAAACAACATGCATGTCCTCTAGAAATGTCATCATCATTTACACTGCACACAACTCATGGTCTAACTGGGTATGAGTTTTCCTACTCAAGGCATCATCCACACTATTCCCCTTCTCCAGTGTAAATGTATGTTAAAATTCAATCAAGGGAATATATTCTACCAATATTTAATACCGAATATTCAAGTATCATTATAATATATATATATTTGATGCTTTTATGACCCATAATAACTATAATCTATTACCCCAAATGATATTGTCTCCCACCATTATGAGTATTAACTGCTAATGCTAACTCGAGTTTATGTATATGTTAATTCTATTTGTGTGGCCTCAAAAGCCATGACACATAAGAATGGAATTTATACCCTTTCATTAACATAGATCTGAGTCCAACCCCAGAATCAACACAATACACAATGTACTCCTCACCTGGCCTACGTAAGATAAAAATTTGTGTTGAGGTCAATTGATTCCTAAACTCCTGCAATGAATACTTATAGGGTTCAGTTAAAACAAATATTATACCTTTCATTTTCAAAACAGTATGTTGTTCTTACAATCCGGAAAAGTCCTAGATTAAACTCAGGTAAAAACTATAAAATCCCAAAAATATTTGAATATAAAAAAATTCATGTGATTATCCCAAGCGATCAATGCTTTCTCTTTTTCTAGGTCCACATCCACACCATCTTATGAGATGATGTTCTCCAAAACGTGTACTTGTCATACCAAAAATGAAATATAGAAATCAAAGAATATATTTGATTCTCTCTATGTGTAACCAAGATGATGTCATGATGTTGGGCATGATCATCATGATTTATAGAGTACAAAATGATGTCGTCTAAAATCACTGCCACAAACTGATCTATGTACAAATAATAGAACCTATTAATGAAGGACATAAATACAGCTAGTTACTTTTCATCGTAAACGACATTACAAAAAACTGACCAATTCCTTAAATGATCTTAAATGATGTTCTTTGTATATCAAAAGCCCAGACTATCACCTGATGATACCTTGATCTCAGATCAATCTTTGAGAACAGACAAGACCACTTCTACTAGTCATGCAGATCATCGATACATAGAAGAGGATATCAGTTCTTAATATTCATTTTATTCAACATCAAGTAATTGAAAAACATGCATAAACTCTAATTAGTATAGTTTTCAAAACAAATAGGTGATCTCCAAGGTGAAATATTTGGATGGATAAACCCTTTATCATCCAACTCCTCCAACTAAGTTTTGAGATCTTGAAGCTCATTTGATTCCATTATGTAAGGTGGAATAGATATTGGCTCAACTTTAAGCATCATCTCAATAGTGCATTCCAAAACTCTCTCAGGTGGAAACCTTGAATGTTTTTATGAAAAACATCCTAAAATAGTTCTACTACGGGTGGAAGGATTCATTTCCTACCACTCCCATCATGCATCCAAAGACTAGTAACATAGGTTGTGAGCTCTCCTAGTTGTTGAGTAATTGGAACTCCTATTCTTACATTGATATCCCATTCTCCATGGTGATCATTCTAGTCACCATCAATAGATAAAAGGTCACTCTCCTTCGGTAACATTATATGTGTACATAGTATGCGACTATACATTCCATACACATAAGTTGGTCGAACTCTGTTATATCAATGACATATATATCCCAAGGGAAACAATAATCTCTTATATATAACATACATCCCATTCAAAAATAGATATCCCTTGAATTTGTAACAAATGGTGATTTGATATTCATCATCCAGCTTACAGACGCCACTTCCAAGATCAATCCAATATTAATATTTCCAGATTAAATAGAATGATATGAACCTGTATCCAATAAGGTTGTAGCTAATGTAAACCCAACTAGAATAGTGACTATCATTTTTAATGGAGTAGCCTCACTCTCCACAAGTGTAGGTTTTAGTTATTGTAATTATCATTCAACTCTTAGATGTGGTGTTTCTTATAATGATTTGGAATTTCCATGTAATTGTTTTTAATTGTATGGGAATTTTATGAGTCCTCCAAAATTGACGGTGCGTGATTCCGAGACCCAGTGTTCCTGGAGTGAATTTCAGAGAATTTTTTAGGAATGTTCAGTGAACATTTGAGTGAGTTTTTGTAAATTTTGAACCAGTGCTCTGATTTGATATCTAAGGACACCGTTGAACTCACAGCAATGATATTATCTTAATGAGTCTTTCACCTCGACGGTAGTAGGACGATGGTGAATGTTTGTTTTTTTGTTTATCTTGTAAATAAAAATCAAATAAAGATCAATCTTCAATTTTATATTATCATCCATTCTATATGAGTTATGGAGGTGGGGACTACCCTAACTAGAAAACCCTGAAATTGAATTCTAGTGGTGGGGACCAACCAAACCCATCTTTAATATGGGGATTTATATGGTAATCGACCAATTTTATTGTGCCAATGTAATGATTTTAATTACACAAACATCATCATAGTTATGGACCAAATTAATTTAATAAGATTGCTATTTTTTCTATTTCATTAGGAAATTTTTTTAGAAAAGTGGTGGAAAAGCCTTAGAGAACTTGGGAGAAACATTTCCCTCTATAACGAAGAACATTATCCAATGAAGAACGAATAACCGACCCCAAGCCAAGATCAGAATCACCTAACGAGAGTGATGAACATCGACATTATTCAATGAATTCATCTGATATGTATTGAATCCTCCAACCAGTCGACGTCTGTCTTTCCTCCACACTGACGTCAATGATCCTTCGAGGTAGGGTGTTTCTTATTAATCGATGTTAAATTCTATTATGTTGAATCTATCCCCAGGACCCTCTTTCTACCGCACTAATGCAGAGGCTACGAGAAAAATGAACATGACCAGACCACACTGAAACCTATGTGGGTTTTGATGCATTCTTTGTGAAGGAGGAGGATGAAAACTAGTGGGACTCGGGAATGGATGTCAGCACTCTGGCCGGCCGTGAAGGAGGCATCACCGCCACATTACTAGAGAAGGGTCGCAGACCGTCAACTGCAGGCGGCCGGCTATAAGATGGAGGTGGTGGCACACGTTTGAACATCCAGGTGTACGGAAGACGCATCACAAGGACACAACGACACGGTGAGGGTGGCTAGATCGCTGCTGACCACTGGACATGGAGTGTCGTGCAACCAATCCACATGGAGGAGGCTGTACATTAGGCCAGCTGGCTAGCCTAGTGGGTTGCCGCACTGCAGGCCGCTGCACTACAGGCCGTCACACCATGAACCGCCAGGCGGGCCGGGCTATGCTGGGCTAGTGGGTCGGGCCGGACCCAGCTGGCTGGGTCTGACCATGGTCGGGCCGGGTTGGTCCGACCGGGTAGGACTGGACCCATACCAACTTTGACCTCCCTTTTTCTCTCTTTTCGCCATATCTTGAGCTATATGCATCCGTTTGACGAACCGTCTTTGGCGCCAGAAACCTTGGATCGAGAAGGTGATTTTGGGATACCCCAAATACGTTTTGAATAATGTTAATGTATAGTATTGTTGGATCTAAAATGGATACAGTCAGGCCCTCGTGACTAAAAGCACAATAATATACTGAATGGGCCTCTGAATAATGGACCATCAGTTGCGTTGAAACCCCTTTTAAATGGAGTTTTTTTTGGATAATTCATTATGGGACTTCGTGGCAGTTGGAGTATCAACCTGTGGTGGTGGAGCGGACCCTCCCAGGATAATGTGAGCCTAGTGCAGGATCCCTATAGCAGGTTGTATCCTGATAAAGGAATCTTATGTGTGTTTGTGCTTTGGGATCCTATGTGGGTATGTGTTAGAGAGTCTCACCTAGATCCACTCTTGGAATCCAGAGGGGAATATTCTAGGATCTTACGTTGGCCTTTTGTACTTGATCCTATGTGGGTCTGATGATTTAAGATAATACGTGGGTATAATGATTTAGGATCCTATGTGGGTCTACCACTTAACAGATTAATATGATTCAGTAGATTCATCTAATCATATTTACTACCGTACCTATGTTATACAAGGTGTGACCTGAGTATTTACCCTTGTGGTATTCTTCTTGGTGGTGTACCTTTGTGGTACTTATCATCGTTGTGATACAATCACGGTATTCACTAATGTGGCATTACCTTAGTGGTACATACCCTTGTGATTTTACCTTCATGGTATTCATTACTTTATGGGACACTTGAGCCTTGTCTATGAGTTGGGCCTTGTGTTTCCTCATTAATGAGATGTCTATACTTGATAACATAGGTATATGTATGGGAATATACTTATGTAGGGTTGTAATATGTTTTAATCTTTTTTGGTTTATCCTTTGTGGATTTCGTGGGACCTCTGAGGGTCTCGGGGTACCTATTGAGTATCGGTATACTCACCCCTACATGGGCTATGCCCGCACCTTGTTGTGTTTGGGGGAGAAGACGAATAGAACTGACTGAGGACAAGAGTACCAGGACTGGAGATAGCTCGGATGGGGAAAATTAGACAAGTTTTACCACAAGTATGAAAATTAGAGATATGTACCAACCCTTTAGGTAGAGTCATTGGTTGGTGTTCCCAAGAGATGTTTCAGTGTACTTGTACCTTTCACTTTTCATGTACTTTCCAGTTGGGCTTGTTTTCTGGATTCTTTTTATTTCTGTACACACTTTTTTTACTAATGTAATTACTTGTGTTCATATCTTGTTGCGGTCATGGTTGAGTGTGTTTACAAGATATAAATGAATTTCCTTCCTGGTTTTAGGGAATACGCCTTTTGGTTCTAGTCACCAGCACCTGGCCTATGGAATCTAGGCTTGGAGTAGTCACTAAACGGGCCCCGATGGACGTTTCGTGAAAAATTGGTATCAGAGGAGTTGGTTCTACCATAGTATATTGGAATCTGATCTTTTTTATGACAATTATTTTATGATTAGTGAGTGTGGTTTTTAGTTTAAGGAATCCAGTTTTTGTGCAGCAGCCGATGTATCTATACACCATGACCATGTCTTCTAACTTCCGACAGTGTGCATTAAAACACAAATTGAATTTGTGTATTGAAACTTTTTTTTTGATCTTTTTGAGTCATCTCACTAGTTATAACATATTGAACATGGCACACCTATTTCTTTTCAAGATGCTTCCACGCATACATCCATCTAGGGTTCTAGGTATAGTACGTGATGATAGCCCACCGAGTGACGAGGCGTCGTTGCCGGGACCATTATCAGTAGGGGCATCAACAAAGACCCTAGTGGTACCATTACCTGTGGGTCCACCAATGCCACCAGCCATAGCTGTAGAGGGTGTACGCCACTTGAGCACATTGTACGACTTCCAGCGCCATAGGCCACCCAGGTTCCGGGGGGAGACGGACCCACAAGCAGCTGAGGATTGGTTAGAGGCCATGGTGAGGGTTTTCCAACTGGTAGGGACACAAGCTGATCTCATGGTGATCCTTGCAGCATGTTTTCTGCAGGAAGTAGCATGAAGATGGTGGATTTTTCAACTCCAGGTTCACAATGACGTGACCCTTCTCTAGTGAAGATATTGAGAGCCTGTTTCTGGTAGATTTTGTCCCAGTGACCCTTCGCCTAGTGAGAATTCAAGAGATTATTTATCTATATCATGGAAGAATGAATGTGGATCAGTAATCAGTGATTTTCACCAAACTCTCACATTACTCCACTCATATGATGCATTACCCATTAATAAGGATCCAAACCTTCGATTAGGGGCTCATATGGGAGATTAGGGCTTTAATGATTTCTCTCAGCATTATGATGCGTGAGGGGGTGTTAGATCAAGCCCTCATAGTAGACTGTTTTCTGGATGAGCAGTTGCCAGTAGCGAGACCCACCACCGGGAATCACGTAGAGGAGTATTCAGTAGCTGGAGGCAGAAGGGATTCACAGAGTTCCAATAGGACCAGACCTATAGAAGGATAACCGCAGGATTAAAGGTCTGTTATGTGGGACAATGGAGATAGATCCTGTCATTCAAGGAGTATACAATGTTCACATGCGGCATGTAGGGTTACCTAGCCCATGACTATCCGACCCACTGGATGGATGATCTGAAGATAGTCGAAGGACCGCCTAGGAAGCGACAGAGGTTCGACTAAGGAGGTACGTAGGTAGAAGGCAGACGTGGAAGAGGAGTCGGCCGTGCGGCTAGCACTGGGGGACAATTTGAGATGTTACCTCTACCACCCCTAAGTGGTCCAACCCTAACACAAGGAGAAGGTGGACATGGGTGAGCTCAGCTCAGGGCAGCTAATTCGTATGACCATGGAACTCTAGAAATGACACGATGTTTGATCTGTGTCTACTCCACCTTAGTTGCAGAATATATATAAACATGTGGATGTCATTCTTTTATTACAAAAACCCTCGTTCGGATCTCGAGGATTCCGACAGAGCCGTTTTCTCGATCCTCATGGCTAGAGATGTCTACCGGAGCAGATTCAACAATTACACACTAGTTCCAGTAGTGTGAGCTTACTCTAGGAAGCAAGAGATTCAGATGGGATCTCCAAGTAGCAGAGTCGAATCAATATGATGTCACATTGGGTACAGACTGGTTATCTATAGTCCATGGCCAAATTGAATTTATTAGGCCTAATGTGCGGTGTGTCCTCACTGATGGGACTAAGTTTATCTTCACCGGTAGGAAGGGAGCCTTTGCATCACATGATGGACTTAACCAGAGAAGGGTATAGTCGATCTCACATCAGTTTTATAGCCTTAACCTTGGAATGCTTAATGTGGATATTTCGATCTATCCTGTAGTGGTGGACCAGTATGCAGATGTCTTCATTGTTGATGTTCTAGGTCTACATCATCACAAAGAGGTAGACTTTTAAATTGAAATTTTCTTTGACACATCATTGATATCTACACCAGTGTATCAGGTGGATCCCATAGTTCTTCTTGAGCTGCGGATACAACTGGAGGACTTACAGGAGAAGCGGTTCATCCCGACCAGTGCTTCTCCCTTGGCATCCCTGATTTTGTTCTCCATGAAGAAGGAAGGGATCTTAAGACTTTGTGTTGACTATTGGAACTTAAAAAAGGTGATGATGAATAAGAAGTACCCACTCTTGAGGATTGGATACCTCTTTGATCAACTGAAGGGAGCACATTGGTTCTCGAAGATAGACCTCATATCAGGCTATCACCAGCTCAGGGTATGGGATGAGGATGTGCAGAAGATTACATTCATATGTTGGTACGTCAATTATGAGTTTTTTAAAGCTGTTTGGAATGAATAATTTTATAGTAGTGTTCAAAGGACTGATGAACATAATCGTCTAGCTATACCTTGATCACATTTTAGTAGTTTTCATCGACGACATTTTGATCTACTCGGATACCGAGGAGGATCTTGACTATAATTTTCAAGATATTTATGGACACACTCTGAGAGCACCAGATTTATGGTATGATCTTGATGTGTCAGTTCTGGATCCAAGTGGTTCACTTTATTGGATATATCATCTAGGAGGTAGGATTTTTGGTGGATCTGGCGAATAATGAGGTGGTACTTGCATGGGAGCCACCCAAGAGTGGGATGAAGGTACGATGATTGCTGAGTTTCTTTGGATACTACTAGAGGTTTGTGCGAGATTTCTCCAGACACTAATGAAAAATGGGTCTATACCCACATTTTTGTGCACAATAGTGGGAATATGTCCCCTTATACCCACTGTTCTCGAAAACTGTGGTTATAGGTCCCCTACACAGATGGTTCATGGCAAATCTGTGGGTATATATATTTTTTGAAGACTTATACCCACAGCTATAGAAAAACCGTGGGTAAAGGTGTTGTTCTGCAACCCGATACCGATGGTTTTTGAAAACCAATGGTATAGGTGGTATTTTTTAAATGATGTATACCCACAGTTTTTCAAAAACGTGGGTATAGCTTTCATGAGTTGTGGCAGGAATAAAAAATATTGTGGGACCAAAATTTCTTTTGTGGGAATATTATCTTGAATAATATAATTATATAAATAGAAATAATAAATTTTATAAATTATGTAAGTTGGTTGGTTTATATCATCAGTTTCCATGAGGAAGTCCCGTGATGGAATCTCGCGACTTTATTTTTTTTCAAATATAGGAGTTATATTAATATAAGTAAAGAGAGATATATATATAAACCAATAATATTGTTAGTTTAGTTGGTCAGTGCGTGAAATCCTTCAACACAGGTCGTGTGTTCGAAACCCCGCGAATCCCCTTTTCTAGCTTATAAGAGTAATACTAATATATTAAAATAAAGGTATCTATATATACCAATAGCATAATTAGCTCGGTTGGTCAGCCGTGTCTGTGCAGGATGTGGGAGGCGTGAGTTCTAATTTTCCAAGGTGCAATTTTCATCATTTTTTACCTATGGTTTGAAAACCGTAAAAACGGCATTGTGCGGTTTTGTTCAATCATTATGCCCACGGTTTAGTAAACCATGGGTATAGGTGAGGAACTTTATAGTGATGCCCTTCAATCCCATGATTCCCATAACCGTGGGTATTGTAACACCCCATGCATCCATGGTACACTTCTCTTTGAATAATATAGTTGTGTGTGTTGTACACCACTTCGAGTTCTAAAACACCACAACCAATCGACTAGCTGTTATGAATAGTAATACCCACGTTTTGAAATTTAATACATTTTATCATTCAAAATGGACCTCATTTTTGGATATGGAATATTGAAATTAGCTCAGGGGGGAATTTTGTTACTTTTTTGATAACTTTCATATTTTGATGAATAGTGAAAATTACAAAATTTTAATTAATTTTTTTTAATTGAAATAATTAATAGGGATAATTTATGAATTTGAGTTATTTTAAAGTATAATTAGATTATATTTTTACCATTTAAACAAATGTTTTCCATTGGACATAAATTCAAATTTAAACTGGACAAAAGCAAGTGTCAATCTTTTGATAGTTATTATTTTATTAAAAACACGCTTTTTTTACAATGGAAATTAATTTTAAATAAAATTTTGCCACTTATATGTTTTTAATTTAGAAAATTGGATTCTATATTTAGAATCAGTAGGTCAAAAGTTTATAAATAGGTAACTTTATTTAGGCATTTTTAATAATTATTTTGGTAAATATTTTATTTACCATGGTTAAAGGGTAAATCTGGTAAATAAGGGTAAAAGATAATATTATAATAATATTAAATTACCCTAAA
This sequence comes from Viscum album, assembly GCA_963277665.1. NCBI lineage: Eukaryota > Viridiplantae > Streptophyta > Magnoliopsida > Santalales > Viscaceae > Viscum > Viscum album. Next base: position 18,112,387 of record OY728129.1, on the reverse strand, counting down.
ACATGTACTAAGAATATTAAATGATACATGTACGACCATGGGAATATTTTAGTTGATTATGGGACCCCATTGAGCCACATATAAGTGATAATGACACTTTATATTAATTAATGTAATGTAAATACAAAAATGACATAAGCATATATCTTTTAGCAAAACAATTTTTACATAGGGTTATATATGATATCATTTCTACTATAAATATTAATTAGAAATAAAATAATAGTTTCTATATAATGGTATTTTATTTATAATTTTTATTCATTGAATAATTAAATTTATTTATGACACAATGTTAATGCAGTATTTTCCTTATTAATGAATGAATAAATAATTTGGTGTTATAAATGTTAAAATAAATATAGTTTGAATGTTTTTATTCCATACACTAATTTTATTGTTTAATATTACATGTTATTATTGATTAAATAGAATTTTGGTTTGAATTAATAATGTTATTAAGACTTTAACAAAAATCATTTATAAAATAGTGTCAAAATTGAGACAAAGGAGTTTTTAAAACAAATATTATATTAGTAATTGATATAATATTCCTAAAAATATATGGTTTTTCCAAAGGACTTATATGATTATATTTATTTATTTAATTAAGCACTTGGGGTTCTCTTGGTAGTTTATATTATGTTTATTAACCAAATTATACAAAAATACAAAGCGACATGGTAAATGACAAACTAATTAAATAAGAGTTAAATATAAATGATAAGGCTAATATAGTGATCCAAATATATCTAAAACTTATTTATTGAGTGGATTTAGACCCATACTCCCCTTATCCTGGAAATAAACCATTTTGTTTCCATTACAAACCAAATATTAATTTATTATAAAATAATATTATATGTTTTTCCTAAGGTGCCCCTCACACCTCTTATAAAAGGGCACTACCAATTTTCTCAAATTAATACATTAAAATCCTTTTGGTTCATCCAAAACATAACCAAATATCCACTCAAAGTTCCTCACTTCAAAGTAGATGATTTTTTTATCAGAAAGCCATGCTAAAGAGTCATTTTGATCAAATCAAAAGGTAGAACCCGAAGAAGAGGTAATGTTTTCACCAACCTCTTTCAAGTTCCTTTATTCTTCCACTTCTTCATTCATTTTTATATCCATTATAAAATTATAACTCCAATATATTTTATATAATCTGATGTTATTATAAATATGGTACATCCATATTCAGTATTATTTCCATATTTTTAATGACATGTCACAATACGTGCGTGCGTACGGCTTACCGTCTCCACGTCGTGGTGTAATTGTTATTCAATACATTAATATTTGGATGTTTATAATATTGATGTGTAATTGATTACAATAATGAGTATAACATGATAATGATTCTTTATATATGATATAATATCCAATTATATATTATTTTAATATCAAAAGAATGATATTATCATTCGTGCGTACGTATGGATTACCGTCTCCATGAACGCGATGAGATTCATTCCCCATCATATACATTCAAGATTAATTTTCATTTGATGATTAAAAATAATGTTTAAATACTTGAAATAATTCTGGATATGTATAATATACATCCCATACAGAACAAATATGACTCACATAAAAAATAATATAAAGGAAAACGAATCTGTAAACACCCGAAAGGACGATAATACTTAGATATTATTAACAAAAAAATGTTAAAAGATCATATATGATATCATATTAATGTATATGATTATTTTATAATTTAATAACAACTATTTGACAATTATATTGGAGGTTAACCTAACTTTAACCATTGAAAAGTACAAGGTAAGGGTTAATTTCACAATCTAATTATTATCAGAGGTTTTTTTTACGTAATTACATACTGGGACCTATTTATCATCCACAACCATGTTTCATAAAAATGTATTTAAATTTTTTTTACTATTTAAAAACAATGGGTTAAAGTAATTTATACTATTATGTGTTTTGAAAGGAATAGTTTTTTAATTTTCCAAAGAAGTTACATTTTGACCTTTTCGAAAAATGTAAGGTAAGAATGTTTTTTTAAATTATACGGCGGGTGTGGTTTTTTTCCACCGTTATAACATCATCAAAGCTTCCCTTAAAATCATATAATAATATTTTAAAAATAAATTTCTTCCTTATACTAATGTTACTCTTAAAATATTTCAAAATAGAAAAATTTAGTTCTCTAAAAAGGGTTTTGATTTCATCTATGTCAATATCCTTTAATGGATCGTAATTTTATTTGATGTAGATTTATTATGATACAACACTTTCATATTTTATTGAAGGTATTGTGATGTGTTTGAATGTGGATGTGCTATTTTTATACCATTCATTTTTTATGGTTATGGTATTGAAATTTCGTATTATAGTTTTAATATGATTGTTTGTGATATGTTTAAACATTTTCATATGATAAATGTATTGGACTTAGTAAGTGAATGGTGGAGTCCTCTATAGCTCCTAGATGCATCGGTAGGTCTCATGAGACAACTAGAGGTGGAATTGGCCAAGGCCCTATCCCATTTTGATATGTGGTTTGGGCCGAGGCCTTATTCATTTTAGATGACTTGGCCAATCCCTTGACAAAATGTTTCGTAATGTTTGGAATTATACATTCCCTCATTATGTAAATAATATTGATTGTTCATGTGGTCATTCTACTAGTAGAATACAAATGATTATGTTTTATAATGGTATTATTTACTCTTCTCATATTCCTGCCATAAAATTTTTCATGTTTATTATTGGTAAAGGAATGTGGTTTCAATTATTCACCATGCTTAATATTTATGTTATCATCTACTATTTTTAATACCCATATTGAGCGTCTGAGCTCACCCTTTTCATATGATTCCGTTTCCTAGGATATGAAGAATTTAGTTATGGGTGAATTGCAAGAATTATTTAGGAGGCATGGATGTTTCCAATGGTATAAATTTGTGTTTTATTTCTTTTCAAGTTGTAATGTTGAACTTATGTATGAATCTTATTTCCAATAATACTAAACTCATCGGTCTTCCTATACATGCTTTCCTTGATATCATCCCAATGTTATGTAATAATGCACTGAATCTGGGTAACTGGGGTCGGGGCACTACAGTTGGTATCATAGGAAGTTTAGTAAAATCCTTGGAAACTATATTTAGATAAAATCTAATTAGAGCACATATCTCTAAGATAGACATTGAGGATTAGTATAGAATAACTTCCTTAAATTTTGGTATTATATAGATTTTGTGAGTTTTCGGAGCAATACATCCACGTTTGGATACGAGCAGGTAGAGGTGGATCTTGCACAGATATAACTAGGGGTAAAACATGGAAAACCCACTTTGAGCTAGAATCAAACGTGAACTGGTGCACGACAACGGGCCTTGCTGCACTCATGGTTACGACACTCCAAGTGGATATTCATAGGATAATTTTTAATTTCGTTACCAATAATTATGAAGGGTTTATGAGTATATACCTCCTCAATGAAAACATTTTTATGATTATGTATTATATCCACAAATTGTTCAATTTATGTTAAGTGTTTTACATGTTTGGATTTATGTATTGAGATTCATAAACTAATCGAGTGTATGACATTGTTTAGAAATGGATCCTAGTGGAAGGAATGGGAAATGTATCAATGAACACACTCCATGTTGGGATTGACCTTCTATTCAAGATAATTATAGTGGAGATAGGGATACAACTTCCATCCATCCAAGTTTATTATTTGTTTCAAACACTTTTATGGGGATAGTGAGAACCGTCTCAAAATGTTCAAACAGCAAAGGAAACTATTGAATTATTAAACAAAAGCATACGGTGATTAGAATCTTCTTCCCTCAACAGTTTACAAAGGAGGGTACTTACCTGACAGTCTGGATCATTCTCTATGTTTTCTTCATAGTGACTTCCAAGGTATTCCCAAGATTTCATATATTCTGATTTAGTGATATTCTCCATATTGAAGCCTCTAATCAATATACGATCATTCTTGTCAATCCATGTCGCTTGCTCCTTTTAAACATCCAATTGAATCAATCCTTCCATCATTAGTTTGATGTATTCCCTCTCCATGTTGATCACCAGAACATCCTCCTTCATTTCTTCACCATAATTCATGAGTAGTATCATCTGATTTTCTGTATCCTCGTCCTTCAGGCACTGAAAGGCATCTTGAGAACCTACATCATATTGTTGTATAGGGGAAATAGAATCCCCCTTTACCAGCCTCGTATCATAAAAATGAATATGCACCTCCACTTGCTTGTTATCTAGCTTTGAGGCTCCTTTCACCTATAATTGAGGCTCTATTGCGTCAACCTGTTGAGCATCCTCTCCGGCTATGAACTAGATCTCATTCCCCATGAGTTTACCGTCTTTTTTGGCCGACCGTGTCTCCATCGGTTTAAGAATATATGAGTTATCCTTACAACCCTTAGGTTTCGGCTTCATGGAAACTATATATCTCCCCAGGTCCCTATTTTGTTTATTACCCTTCTTTCTTCTTTGGTTGTGAAGACCTTTACGAACTTTGCTGGTGATAAAACTTCTTCTGATCAGCTTATCACTATACTGGGACAAATCACTCAGGTTATGAATAATAACCTTACCCGTATAGAGCACCCTGATCCACATCGTGGAGGATCAATTTTAGATCTCTTTATGAGGAAACAAACACGTAAATTCAAGGGGAATACCAATCCATTTGAACTTGAGAAATGGATAAGTTTCCCAGAGAAAATATTTAATTCGTTGGGGTGTAGTGAAAGGGAAAATGTTTTCATGGCAGTTTATCGCCTCACTGGAGATGCTGATCATTTGTGGTCATTTATTCAAATAAAAAATGAAGATGATTAACTATCAAATATGGAATGGTGGGAGTTTAAAGAGATTTTCATAGAGAAATAAATTCTTCATGACCATCGAATAGATATGGAAATGCAATTTTTCAATCTAAGGAAAAAGGAGGATGAGAAAGTTGCAAAGTATGAGGCTAAATTTACAAGGTTCGTAAGGAATTCTGCAGATTATATATGTAACCCATGATTTAAGATTGATCTTTAATTGATGGGTTAAAAACATTTCTCTATTGAGCTTTAGTATCACAATCCTTCTCATCATACAATGATATTGTATCAAGTGCCATCAAGACAGAAAAGGAATTCTCTAAGTCTTATGACTTTAAATCAAATCAAGAGAAGAAGAGATTTGTTCAGCACTATGGGAAAGAAAATAAGAAAGCAGGGAAGAAGGAATGTATCAAATTTCCACCCTGTGATAATTGCAGAAGGAAGCATCCTGATTCCTGTCTAAAAGGAAAAGAAGTATGATAAAAATGTGGACAGAAGGGCCGTATTGCTGGTGATTGTAATGGAAAGAAAGACTCTACTAATATTCAATTCTACAAATTCAGATAGATGCATCATTATGAAAATGAATTCCCTAAGCGCTAGGGGAACGTACCTCAGAAAATGAAAAGGGATCAAGGACAAGCTTATATTATCATTACTGCTGAGGGAGAAGCTCTGAAAGACATGGTGGTAGGTAATTTAATTGTTTCCTCATGTTTAGGAAATTCTTTATTTGATTCTAGATCATCACTTTGTTTCATATCTTCCCAGTTTTCTATCAAAATAAGATATTTCCAATTTGATTTAACAATGGAGTTGTTAGTCAAAAGTCATAAGGGAAGTATCATTCCTATAAAGTTATATGCATCAGTTCCCATTAGAGGATATAAATGTTCTTTATCTGCTGATCTAATCATCATATCCATGATTGAATTTGATATAATATTCGGAATGGATTGGATTTCAGACCATTATGAAAAAAATTATTTTAAGATGAAGGATGTTACAATTTTTGATGACGATGATAAATAGCACCTTATCATTAGAACAAAATCATCACCACCTGATTCATATCTTGAACCACAACTAGTAGCTCAACTAAATTCAATTGTTGGGGAGGAAGATAATAAAATATATGTGGGTGAGGAAAGGATTGTTCAAATGTAGGATGTACTTATTTTGAAAGAATATGCTGATTTTTTTCTAGAGGATTAACCTTGACATCCTCCAGAATGAGAAATTTAGTTTTCCATTGAACTAGTTCCGAGTTCAAGGCCCATATCGAAGACCCCATATAGAATATCCACTGTGTAATTTGTGGAACTAAATAAACAACTAGAGGAATTGAGTAATAAGTGATTTATTCTCTCTAGTGTTTCTCCATGGAGAGACCCTTTCCTTTTTGTTAATATGAACGATGGATTGATGAGGTTATATATTGACTATAGGGAGATCAATTCTATAATCATAAAGAACACGTATCACCTACATTGAATTGATGATTTATTTGACCAACTACATTGAGATCAATACTTTTCAAATATGTACCTTAAACATGGATACCATATGTAGTGTGTGAATATGGAATACAATCTGAAGACATCATCTGGAACCAGATACGTGCATTGTGAGTTTTCAGTAATGCCTTTTGGATTGACTAATACACCCTCTATTTTAAAGGATATAATGAAAATAGTTTTCTTGGAATGTCTCGATGATTTTGTAGTGGTGTTTATTGATGATATCTTGGTACACTCCAAAAGCTATAATGATCATGAAAATCACTAGCGCATTATCCTTAAGACTCTTAGAAGACATGAATTACATGGGAAGATTAGCATTTGTGAATTTTAGCTTCAGGATATTTCTTTTCTAGGCCATATTTTCTCAAATCATGGAATTTCCATCGATCCTTCTAAGACCAAGGCAATCCAATAATGGCCATCACCAAAGAGTATAACCGAGGTATTCCATGTTATTTGTTTAGTAGGTTATTATTTGCATTTCATCCAGAATTTTTCCCGATTGGATAACCCATTAATGAAGATCACACGTAAAGGGGTTATATTTATTTTGACAAAAGAGTGTGAAGAATGTTTTGATGAACTGAAAAGAAGATTATTAAATGCTCTTATATTGACTCCACCATCGGGGAATGATGGGTTTGTTATTTATAGTGAGGATTCAAAGAACAGAATTGGTTGTGTCCTTATGCAGAATGAAAGGGTTTTTGTGTATGCATCACGACAGCTGACAATTTATGAGTAAAACTATCCAACTCATGATCTTGAGTTAGCAGTTGTGATCTTTTTTCTAATGATATGGAGACATTTTCTCTATGGTAAAAAATGTGAGATATATACCGATAATAATAGTTTAAAGTATATTATCTCACAAAAAGAACTCAACATGATGCAAAGGTGATGGATTGAACTACTCAAGGATTGTGATAGCACTATACACTACCACCCGGGGAAGGCAAATAAGGTGGACGATTCTTTGATCAGAAATGATCATGGAGTTATGAACAAAATTAGATTTGAAAGGGATCCAATTTTCATGGATCTAGTAAAGTTGGATATGGGAATAACCATGGAAGGCGAAACATCAAAACATTTTCAAATGGTTTCCAAAACATCTTTACCAGAAAGGAAAAAGTGTTCTCAGACCGTTGATAAATAGTTTCAAAAGAATATTAATGTTGTGAATGATGGGAGATTGATTGAATTTGTGAATGAAGATTGAATTATGAAATTTGGGAAGGTACTCTATGTTCCTGATATACCTTATCTAAAAAGGGAATTGTTGGACGATGCTCAATGTTCCAATTTCTCTATACATCGTGGGAGAACCAGAATGTATTGATAATTGAAGGAACATTTTTGGTGAGACAACATGAAGATGGAGATTGCTGATTTTGATTCAATATGTATGGTTTGTCAATAATTGAAAGCTAGAAGGCAGCAACCTAGATGAGTCATGAAAACTCTTACCATAACTGAGTGGAAATGGGATAAAATCACAATGGACTTTGTCATGAGACAACCAAAGAAACATAGATAGAATAATGCAATATGGGTAATTATTGATCTTTTTACCAAGTCAGCACATTTTCTATTAATAAGGGAAGATTTACCACTTGACCTTTAGAAATACTATATATTAATGATGTTGTGAGACTTCATGGGGTTCCTCTATTGATTGTTTCTGATCGTGATCCTCATTTTACATCAGGATTCTGGAAGAGTCTTCAGAAGGCCTTGGATACTGAACTTCGTTTGAGCACTGCCTACCACCCTTAAACAGATGGACAATCAGAACAGACTATTCAAACCATAGAAGACATGTTGAGATATTTCTCACATGACATTCAGGGTATGTGGGATCAATATTTACCTCTAGTAGAATTATCCTATAACAATTACTTCCATTCAAGTATTCAGATGGCACCATATGAAGCGTTATACTGAAAGAGATGTCTCACACCAACCTGTTGGGATTGTGTTGAGGAAATAAAACTTCTTGGCCCAGAACTGGTGGAGGAAACGATGTAAAAGGTAAAGGTAATCCAAAGCCACATCAATGCAGCTCAAAGTAGGAAGAAGATCTATGATGATAACCGAAGGAATGATTTGGAATTTTAGGTAGGAGATCATGTTTTCATGAAGGTATCTCCATGTAAGGGTGTTATAGATTTTGGTAAGAAAGGTAAATTGACTCCCATGTACATTGGACCTTTCAAAATTATTGAAAGAATTGGGACTGTAGTTTACCATTTGGAAATGTTGCTAAGTCTCTACAAAGTTCACGATGTGTTCCACTTATCACTATTGAGAAAATACATGCCTTATCCAACACATGTACACAGCTATGAGTAAGTAGAAATAAAACTCGATCTATCTTATTGCGAAGAGCCCATTAGGATTCATGATACCATTGAATAAGTGTTGAGAAACTGGATGACTCGTTTGGTAAAATTACTATGGAGAAACCATAAGATGGAAGAGGTAACGTGGGAAACCGAGGAACTTATGATGAAGTACAACCAGAGTCTTTTCAAGCTGTAGTATTCTAGAAATTTCAAGGACAAAATTATTTGAATAAGGGGAGGATGTATCACCCAAATCATCCAAGGTATGCTTCCCTTTGAATAATACAATAGCTTGTGTTGTACGCAACTTTGAGTTCGAAAACACCACTACCAATCAACTAGCCATTATGAATAGTAATACCAAATTTTTTAAATTTTATATATTTTATCTTTCAAAATGGAATTCATTTTAGGATTAGGAATATCTAAATTAGCTTAGGGTGAAATTTTGGTACTTTTCAGATAACGTTTATATTTTGATGAATAGTGAAAATTACTAAATTTTAATTAAAAACAACTTTTTTAATCAAATTAATTAATAGGGATAAAATATGAAATTGAGTAATTTTAAAGTATAATTAGATTATATTTTATCATTTAATCCAATTTTGGTCATTGGACATAAATTTACATTTAAACTGGACATAAGCAAGTGTCAATCTTTTGATAGTTATTATTTCTTAAAAAAACGTTTTTTGTTTTGACAATGGTAATTAATTTTAAATTAATTTCTGCCACTTCAGTGTTTTGAATTATGAAAAATGGATTCCGTATTTAGAATCAGGATGTCTAAATTATGTAAATAGGTAACTATTATTTTTAGATATTTTGAATAATTACTTCCGTAAATATTTTATTTACCATGGTTAAACAGTAAATCCTGTAAATAAGGGTAAAAAATATTATTATAATAATATTAAATTACCCTAAAACGTTTCATTAACCTATTGGATGATACATGTACGACCATGGGCATCTTTGGGACGATTTTAGGATCCCATGGAGCCACTTGTAAGTGAAAATGACACTTTATAATAATTAATTTAAAGTAAATACAAAAATGACATAAGAATATATCTTTTAGCAAAACAATTATTAAATAGGAATTTATATGTTATGGTTTCAACTATAAATATTCATTAGAAATTTAAAAAGATATATTATATAATGTTATTTTATTTATAATTTTTAGACATTGAATAATTAAATTTATTTATGACACAATGATGATGTAGTTTTTTCCTTATTAATGAAAGAATGAAATAATTGGTATTATAAATGTTAAAATAAATATAATTTAGTTATTTGATGCCATAAACAAAATTTATTGGTTAATATGACATTTTAGGATTCATTAAATGAATTGTTTTTGAATTAATAATATTATTAAATCTTCAACAAAAATCAATTATTAAATAGTGTCAAAATTGACATAAAGTAGTTTTTAAAACAAATATTGTATTATTAATTGATATAATATTACAAAAAATATAAGGCTCCGCCAAAGGATATATATGATAATATTTATGTCATTAATTAACCTATTGGGGTTCTCTAGGTAGTTTATTGTATGTTTATTAACCAAATAATATAAAAATTCAAAGAGACATGGTAAATGTCAAACTTATTAACTAGGATTTAAATCATAAATATAAGGTTAATATAGTTACCCAAACCTATCTAAAACCTATTGGTTGAGTGGATTTCGAACCAAACCCACCTTATCCTCTAAATAAATTAGTTTTTAGCCATTATAAACTGAATATGAATATATTATAAAATAATATTTTATGTTTTTCCTAAGATGCCACTCACCACTCTTATAAAAGGGTACTCCCCCTTATCTCATATTCATACCTTGAATGCCTTTTGGTTCAGACAAACCCTACCCAAATTTCCTCACAACATCCATCACTTCTACATAGAGGAATTATTGTTATCAAATATCAAACCAATGGATCCCTTTTGATCAAATAAAAATGAAGAACCCGAAGAAGATGTAATGTTTTCACCACCCACAGTCATGTTCCTTTATTCTTCCACTTATTCATTCTTTATTATTTCCATTCTAAAATAATAACTCCAATAGATATTATATATTGTGATGATATTATAATTATGGTAAAACCATATTCAGTAATTCATCCTTCCATTGAATGACATGTCACCATGTGTGCGTACGTACGGCTTACCGTGTCCACGACGTGGTGTAATTGTTATTCAATACATTATTATTTGTATGTGTATAATAATGATGTGTAATTGATGTAAATAATGACTATAACATGATAATTATTCATTATATATATTATAAACTATCCAATTATATATTATTTTAATATCAAAAGAAGGATACTATCATTTGTGCGTACGTACGGATTACAGTCTCCATGAACACGATGAGATTCATTCCCCATCGTATCTATTCAAGAATAATTTACATTTTATGATATAAAATAATGTATAAAAACTTGATATCATTATTGATATGAATAATATACGTCCCATACATAACAAATATGAATCACATAGTAAATAATATAAAGTAAAATGAATCTGTGAACACCCAAAACGACGATAATACTAATATATTATTAACAGAAAAATATAAAAAAATCATATATGATATCATATTAATGTATATGATTGTAGTATAATTTAATAACAATTATTTCACCATTATACAGGCGGTTATCCTACCCTCAACCAAGGAAAATAACAAGGTAATGGTTAATTTCACAATCTCTTTATTATCCGAGGTTGTATGTAGGTAAGTATCTAGGGGGACCTCTTCATCATCCACATCCATGTTTCTTAAAAAATTATTTCAAAACATTTTTATTATTTACTATACAATGTGTTTAATTCATTTATACCCTTATGTTTTTTGAAAGGAATCTTTCTGTGGTTTTCCAAACAAGGTACTTTTTGAACTTTTCGACAAATTTAATGTAAGAATGTTTTTTTAACTTATATAGTGGGTGTAGTTATTTTCGGCCATTATAACATCATAAAATATTCCATTACAAGATTATAAGAATACTTTAAAAGTAAATGTTTTCTTTATAAATATGTGTCTCATAAATGATTTCAAAATAGAAAGAGGTATTTCTCAAAAAAGTGGTTTGATTTCATCTATGTTAACATCCCTTGATGGATCCTAATTTTATTTGAAGTTGATTTATTATGATACGACACTTTCATATTGTATTGATGGTTTTGTGATATGTTTGACTGTGGATGTGCTATTTTTATACCCTTCATTGTTTATGGTTAAGGTATTGATATTTCATATTCTTGTTTTAATATGATTGTTTATGATATGTTTAAACCATTTCATATGAGGAATGTATTGGACATTGTAAATGACGAGTGAAGCCCGTTATAGCTCATTGATGTATCGGTAGGTCTCATGAGACAACTAGACATGGAGTTGACGGATGCCCTTTATCATTTTGATATGTGGTTTTTGCTGAAGACTTAATCATTTTTAGATGTATTGGCCAAGGCCTTGAAATAATGTTTCAGAATGTCTGGAATGATACATTCCCTCATTATGAATATAATATTTATTGTTCATGTGGTCATTCTACTAGTAGAATGCCAATGACTATGTTTTATTATGGCATTATTTACTCTACTCATATTGCTGCCATAAAAGTATTCATGTTTATTATTGGTAAAGGATAGTGGTTTCAACTATTCACCATGCTTAATATTTATGTTATCTTCCGCTATGTTTCATACCCCTACTGAGTGTTTGAGATCACCCCTTTCTTATGTTTCTTTTTCCCAGGATATAAAGATGTAAGTTATGAGTGACTTGCAAGCATTATTTAGGTGGCTTGGATGATTCCAGTGGAATAAATCTGTGTTTTATTTATTATCAATTTGTATGTTAAACTTATGTATTAATACTGTTTCCTATAATACTAAATTGATAGGTCATTAGAGACATAATTTCCTTGTGATCTGGCCAATGTTTTGTAACAATGCACCTACTCTGGGGAACTAGGGTCGGGGCGTTACAAGTATAAGATATACCCACGGTTTTGGGGGATATACCCTTGGTTTTAAATCGTGTGTATAGGCAGTTTTTCTAGTATTGAGAGTTGTGTATGAACCTGGACCTTCTTTCCGGCTATGTTTTTCCTTTTTATAGAGTTTTTGATAAAAGTTGAGTATCTCGAAATTTTTGATGTACATGCCATGTACTTTATGAGTACATGTCGTGTACTTCATTACCATAGAAGATCTTGTGCTGGTTTTATTTTGGCCACACAAAAGGTCATGTGCAGTGACGTGGAGGCTGCCTAATGTGGAGTATGGGAATAATAATTACACGCTATGTACTCCAAAAGTACATGCTGTGCACTTTTTCTCATTAAACTCTTCGGGATAGAGTATGATGGACAGAAACTACTCCTTCAAGTTTTTGTTCCTCTGAGATCATCGAGCATCCACATATCTATAAATATCCTCATATCCTCCATCCATCCTCTGATTTGGGCACCGTTTATTGCGTTGGAATCACATCGGTGTGTTCTATCTTCTAATTGAGCATTGTTTTCCAATTCCTATTTTTTTCCAAGTTAAGGTCTGTTTAATGTTTTGGAAATTTTCTTAGATCTATGATGTTCCAAAGAGATTATAGCTTTGTAGTTAAATTATATTGATCTCCCAACACCCAGGTAGGTGTTTTATTCCTTTCCGTTCGAAGTCATTGAGTATTATGTATGAATTCCACCAATACCCTTGAACAGGGTATTGCGTGTTTACCATTTTTCCTCTGACGTTTTCTTTCCATGCTTGTTTTTCTTCTGTAGAGGTAAAATTGGATTGCTTTTAGGTTGATTGTTATGTCATGGATTCTATGCCCATTATTTTTTCTATTTATGATCATTTAGTCATATTTATCCTATTGGTCCTTTACCTGTTTTCCATGCCTTGTGGCCGTAGGATGTAGTGTGGATTTTTTGACATGTAGGAGATGTTGTAGACTGGGTAGCCAAGTAGTTCTGTTGGTTTACTTTGGCCTTATTGAATTACTATGTGTTTACATACACAGGGTCAAGAGAACCTTGTATTATAGTCTATAAAAGGATAGAACGAGTGAGCTTCCTCAGAGAATCTTTGGAAATTATAGAATATAGGGGGATAGACTGAGTGAGCTTCCTCAGAGTGTCCTTGAGCTTTATACAATATAAAAGGATAGAGAAAGACAACTTTCTCATAGATTCTTTGTTTTACATTGAATTACCTTGAACCATCCTAAACTATAGGAGGAATTGATTGAGTGAGCTTCCTCAGAGAGTCTTTACACGACCTGGGGTTATAAGATGAATTGATCGAGTGAGCTTCCTCACAGAGTCTCGTGACCATTGGGATATAAGGGTAATTCACATTGTGTGCTTCCTCAAAGTGTCCCTGACTACCTTAGACTATACGGGGAATTGACCGAGTGAGCTTCCTCAGAGTGTATTATAATTTTGGTGTGACCAACCCAGAGGGGTTAGGCTGAGTGAACTACCCAGAGGGTGGTTGTTACTTTTAAAGTAGGACCAGAGTGGATGGCTATGAGAACATCCAAGAGGGCGACCTGTTTTTGTTTAGCTGTTTGTTATCTGTTGCTTGATATTGGAACTGTAGATTGTTTACAGCTGAGTATTTTCCTTATACTGCTTTCTATACTTTTACCTGTCATACATTCACAGACTATTAGACAAAGACCATTGGGTGGTTGCCTACTGGGATTTAGTCTCACACCATATTTGGGTCACACTTTTGGTCCCACAAAGATTATAATGTTGCAGGTATAGATAAGGGAAATCGCCCTTCTACATCAGGTATTTAACTTGTTGTGGATCTGGAGAGAATGGGACCAAGCTTAGGCTTGTGATGCTGAGGGGATGTTTATATTTTTCAATGTACATTGGATGAGTACGTTGTATTCCAACATTGTGTTTGGTCTGGATGCTTCCCTAAACAAATGTATCATTCATCATTTGTATATGTGATCCTGTTGTTTATCACTGTTTAGTTTCTGCTATATACTATTGTTGGATGCCTACTACTTCTGCTATTGTTATCTGTTGTTTACTTTCGCTTTGTACTCTACCAATGAGGACATAGTTTCCCCACTATCTCACCTAAGGCCCTCACTACTAGTCGGAAGCCTCTGGCATTTGGGGAAATGCACTTGAGGCCATGTGACCAACTGGGTACGGGGTGCCTCTGGGTGGCTTCTGGAACTCAGATGTTACAATGTTGTATTAGAGGAATTCTTTTCTCTTGACATAATATTCTGATCCTATATCCATTTATAGGCTCGAATATGTACTTGGTAATAAGTTATTCCTGGGAGTAGCTAACCTGTGTACAGGGAAAATCCACTCCTCCTCATTGATTGCAATTTCTTCTGGTTTTTCAAGTTTCCGATTAATCTGAATTTCACCGATGGGAGAGTCACATGTTTTGTGTTGTTGTAGTTGATATTATTGGGATTCAATTTCTTTCGCAACCCGATGAGATGAGGTTATTCCATCTCATGCATCATATAGTAACTTTCTATAAATCACATGCCATGCATTTTTTCCATTCCTTTTAGGGTGCATTAGAAATTGCATGTTATTGTGATAGATGTCGTATAGATATGCGTGTTGTTTTGATAGATGCTTGATACAATACCTGCTTCCAATAGGTATTTCTATATGTAATGTATTGTTTGAATGAACTCCAAATTTTGATTCTTGAGGTGTCATGGGCCCTAATGAATCAGAATTTGATGGATCATTGACTTGTTTCCCTTGAATATGACATGAATAAGATTCCAAACATTGATTCGCGGAGAGTAGGGGCCCTCCATGATCGGAATTTGGAACCTTAGCATTTGTTTCTTGTGTTTTCTGGGCTCCGGCGCAGTTTCGAAGGATACTGTCTAGAAAAAGCTAGAATACATGGCATGTACATTATGAATACACGCCTCATAGTACATAAACTATGTCACTGACTGTGTGGGCAGGGACACTGGGTTGTGAAAAATCTTCCAAGAACACTCCGTGTATGGTATGTACACACCATGTTGTAATGACCATTTGGATACCCGTGTGACTAACGACACAGATGGATAAAACATTGAATATACATTTTGTGTCCTAATTTCACATGCCGTAAAGTGTAACCTAGGTACTGGGATGTGTCACTAACAACACCGGTTGGGGAATTTCGTGTGGTACACGCCGTGTTGGGAATGAACATGACTTGGAGTCTTGATCCAGGAGATCCATGTAGCCGGATGTGTAACTAACGACACGGGTCGTTGAAACTACATTAGTACACGCCATGTCTGAACCAAACACGTTTTCTAGTCATGGGTTAAGAGGACCATGTTGGTTATCCATGTGAGGAGACTCTAGTTGGGAAATAGTGTTCAGGTACACACCATGTGTGGGGACAACACGCTGTGTAGTGTTTATACACGCTGTGTAGTCATGTTTTGTAAAACATGAATGTTTCTTTCTCTTGTTCCCTTAATGTGCTCTTATGTTTCCAGTCTTTGATAATCTTGATCTAATGTGTGCATTCGACCTTTCATAATTATTCCACTGAGGTGTCCTCTGGTTGTATGTTAGTTTCTAGACGGTGATCAGATGCTAGATATGGGTGGTCAGGGACTTCCACCAGAACGTCCTATTGTGGAAGTTGTGGCACCAACTGTTATACCTGACATGGGAGATGATGCTTATTTCAGAGAGGAATTTATGAGGATAATTCAGACCTTTCAGGGGGTACTACCTCCTGCCCCATCGAAGGAAGAATTGATACAGGGTTTTCAGTAGATGCATCCTCCTACTTTCTCAGGGGATGGATGACCCCAAGCTACAGTGTCATGGCTAGAGGCCACACTAAAAATCTATGAAATATATAGAGATACCTCTAGAAAATAGGGTGAATCTTTCTACCTATATACTCTAAGACTCCGCCAATAGGTGGTGGGAGGTGATCTCACAGTCAAGACGCCAATAGAGTATGACTTGGGATGAGTTTCGGTGGATCTTCTAAGATTACTTCTACCCGAAGTCCTTGATATCCGATCGAGCCCATGTGTGTATGAGTCTAGAGAAGGGCGGTCTTTGTGTTTTTTACTACTCATCTCGCTTTACTGAGAAGAATCATTTCACGCTTATTCTAGGAGGCAGTGAGATGTTTCTTGAATGAATGTTCGATGATGGTGTGAGGCACGAAATTCGATCATAGGTGATCATCTTCAGGTTGACTTTGATAACCACTATCATCAACCAGGCGCTGGTCACTGAGCACAATCTGAGGGATTCTAGAGTAGTGATCCAGGGCCGTTTGACATCCAATGTCAGTGTTCCTCCTACTGACAATAGGAAGCATCGTAGGGAGTATACTCACGGAAATCAGAATAAGCGGGATGTATCTTCCGGAAGCCAGGTAGTATGCTACCAATGTGAGAGGATTAGTAATACTAGGCCTCAGTGACATAAAAACCAAATGGTGTGCTGATATTCCAGCATGATGGTCCATCTCCAGCATTTCTGTAAGATCTTCTCACCTTCAACTGGTTGTGGGGGTTCTTCTATGATCCCGTGTTTAGGAGAAGCATCGCTAGATTCTCACTAGTCTAGGAACTGGAGTTCTTATGGCCATTCATGATGAGGGGGAGGTCGCGGTCGTGGTGGTCAGTCACCAGGAAACCAGCAATAGTAGAGTAGATGAGCTCAGAGTGGTTAGGCAGGGTCAGAGGGTCGTGGAGAAGGCTAGGCCTTTGCAGTGGAGAAGACCCATCAAGAGTAGGATCCTAGCCCCTCTACCGTTCAAGGTACGATCTCAGTAACCTTAGTTTTATCTTCAACTCTTTTCGATACAGGGGCTTCCAATAGCTTTATATCTGTTCCTGTTGTTGAAGGCATTGGTCTCTAGATCATTTCTTCTGCCGACATCTTGACACAGGACAGACCCTTGGGGACTAGGACAGCTTGTGTACGTCAGTGCAAGGATCTCCCTCTATAGTTTTGTGGGTGTCACTTTCTATGGAACCTGTAAGTCCTATATATGAAATCTTATGATTTCATTCTCAAGATGGTCTGGTAAGTTCATTTCCAGGAACTCTTCTATTTCTATCACCGTTGGGTGGATATTTTCTTCAAATTAGCAAGTGGGATGTTCATGTGAGTAGGGTAGGTTCAGAGCATCTTTGTAGTACCCCTGGGATCTGGTATATGTAACCCTTTCTTGATTATTTTAATGGTTAAAATTTTAAGGGTGACGAATGGGAGAGTCGGGAGAACTTGGAGTGAGGTTTGGGGAAACAAGGGGAGTCGCACGGGGGGGTACACAGTTTGTCTAAATAGTGCGGCCAAATCGTGCAGAGTTGGTATTGGAGGAAGTAGCTTCCACACGGTCAGTGCACGGTTTGTCTAACCATGCGTCCAAACCATGCAAGAAGGGTGGTATAGGTAGTATCTAACGCTCGATTAGCGCACTATTTGTCAAACCTTGCGAACTAACCATGGGACCACATAAACGATATCCTATAAAAGTGGATCTCATGCGTTTTTGACTCTAAGTGTCTCATTTTTCCTCTTAATCATCCCTAACAGTGGATTTTGGTTCTCCAATGGTCAAAGAGGGTTCTCCCATCATTCTAGAGGCGATCTGAAGGCTTCTCTTGGCGAATCAAAGTCATATTCTAGAGGTATGTGATCGTTCTTATTTTATTTATCAGATCTACTTATATCTACTACTTTTATTTGCTCATTTTATTAGATCTACACCCGTTATGGGTAGATCTAAGTATGTGGATACCATACATAATGATTTTTTTTCTCGGTTGTGTTAGGATAATATATCTAAGGATGATCCTTGGTGAATTGACCCGGGTTTCTTGAGAGTTCTTCGGCCATTGGTTGGTTTCTACTAATTTTTTGAGGTAGGTTGCTTCACTCATGATTCCTCATTCTTAAAACATGAATGATTAGATCAAATTAATTTAATTTCATGGTTTTTATTGTGAAATAGTGGTTCAAAGCATGTTATAATTCTACATTAGTGATGATTTATGGGATTTGATGAAATTGTGTGAATTGAATGAATGGTTTGGCAATGTGTTTTGGTTTCTTGATTTTAAAATGGTGATTTTAAAATATGGATTTACTGGATTTGGAAAATATTTTGCGGGAAAAAGGTTTTAAGAAAAGGGATGTTTTATTGAAATGGTTTTGGCAAGGTTGGAATGATGTGGGTTTTTGGGGTACTGGGTGTGTGTGTTCATATTTCTTTTAAGAGTCTTGGTTTAAATATGACCTTGTTCTTGATGCCAAAAGTGTAATGGAACATGGGGAATATGTACCTTGTGACGACTTGGTAGATCAACGAGAAACCGCTCATGAGTATTGAACTGTCATAACGAAGCATGCATGGTGGATTTCACGGGTTGTGAAATGGTTGGTTGTGTGGATTCGTGAAATGTAATTGTTATGCCAAAGTGGAAATGTGAATTTGATTAAAATATTTCTGTGGTTGCTTTTCTTGAGAAATATGGTTTTTTTTGGAAAATGGTTTTGACATGGAACTTGTATTATTATGAACTATTATGGAATTGTTTTATATAAATGTGCTAACATGTTTTATCTTAGAGCCATGGGTTGGGAAGTCATCAAGGAAAACCTACTGAGTGTCATTACTCATCCCCTTCATTGGCATGTTGGTGCTTTTTCAGATTTCATATACCGAGATGATGGAAAAGGTAAAGTGTCACATGTTTATAGCACTAATTCGTGATACATGGGCTGGTTCGTGATATTGGAACATGAAGCTTGTGGAGCATGGAGGTGGGTTGTCATCTTGTAGTCTTTTAGTTTTTCTTTCCGCTATTTACTCTATTTTAGTGTTGGTTTTTGCTATGGTACTCTTAGTTGGTTTCTGAATATGTAAATGGTTGAGTTGTCTTATCTTTTTTAATGAATCATTTAGTTGATTAGTTTGGTTATGTTTGTTACTTTTGTGGTATGTTTTTATAAGGGTAAATCATCCCCCACTTGTTTGGAAACCCTTTGGCATTTATTACCAGCCTTTGGCGCCTTGTGGATGTCGCTTAAGTCCAAGTAATGACTTGATGTATTCTTAAGCCAATAAGGATAAGCGGGTCATTACAAATGGTATAACCTTGTTCAGTCCTTTCATAACAAGTGGTCATCGATGTTCTTGGTCTTGGAGTACAAATTCCATCTTTTCTATTCCTTGGGTGGTCATTTTATACAGGACTATGATTATCGAAAAATGAAATGTATAGAATAAAATGATGTAGCTAACCTGTTTATGCTCAACTTCAAGTTACCACGGTGTTGGGTACATAAGTGTTTTGGATACACTACTAGAATGTTGGAAATCTCATTGTCATGGGTTTAGCCAATGATATGAGCATGACATGAATTGTAGAGGAATGACTTCCCACTAAGAGTGCATATATCATTTTCAGAAATGGATTATGGGTTGATGCAGAAACGTGATTTATGAAAATTTTAAACTTTTTTTCAAACGAAAGATTTTGAAAAGTGAATGGTTGATGTATTTTGAAAATAGAATGATTTTAAAAAGAAAGAAACAATTTTTTTACAAACGGGTAACTGTGGAAAATCATGATGGTTGGAAATCAATGTTGTGAATGTGATGTGATAGAATTTCAAATTCTAAGACATCAGTTTCTAAGAAGTGAGTCTAACATCGTGCATTAATTGTATAGAAAATGGCACCTGTTAGGCCTCATAGAAACCAAATAGAAGAGGCTGTAGAGAATGTGGCCGCACTTGAGGCACAGGAAAACCAGCTGCTAGTCCATTGTATAGTTCAATCATTTTAGGCTATGGACATGAGGAATCAGATGGATAAGTCAAGGCATGTAGACCATTCCTTCATGTTCCAGAAGAAGAATCCACCCATCATTCGTGGTGATTATGAAACAGAAAGGGCATAGTTGTGGCTGAGTAGGATGAATCGTATCTTCGATTTCATTGTCACACAAGTAGAACTGAGAGTAAAGTTTGTGATGTATATGGTGGATGTTCTTGCACGAAAGTGGTGGGAGCTGGTGGTGTAGGATATGGTGGATCAAGGCCTATGTTGGGATGAAATTGAGTAATAGTTTAATAAAAAAATTCTATCCTCACACGTTCAAGATCCAGAGGGAAAATGACTTTTTCCACCTGAATCAAGACAATCTCTCTTTCATGGAGTATCGGGGTAAATTCATGTATTTAGTTATCTTTGCACCGGACGTTGCTGCAAGTGCGTCACTGAAGGAAAACATCTTTGAATCAGGGTTTTGACATGAGATTCGCTCGAAGACAACTGTGCTCTGTATTACGTAATATACGGAGACGGTAAAAAGAGTAAAAGTAGCTAAAATAGACATATTAAGAGTTATGGGAGGAAGAAGTATAATGATACCCACGTGAATGGTTGGGAACTCTAATGCTGGTAACAAGAGGAAGAGGGACTCATACATCCATGGTGGGAGTGAGAATCAGAATCAGATGGCTGGATCGGTGAATATTCCTCCATGACCCATGATGAATGTCGGGTGTTTTCAATGTGTTGTGATTGATCACATGAAATGATAATTTACAGCATCACCGAGCGCATACCACAATTGCATCAATTTGGGACATCATTTGCAATATTTTCATAGTGCTCCACAGTCGGGTGTTCGTGAGACTTCTCAGGTGTCGCAAGCATCTTATGCTTCGACAGGGCAAGGACAACAAAATCATTCTCACCCACAGAATAGAACTAGATATGGTGATTTCAGGAATACCATGACTCCTCAGGAGGGGAAATCTCAACAAGGAAATAAGGAGCAACGTGCATCAAAAAAGAAATTGTATGGAGGGGAACATGTGATTTTGGATGACCAGTCTGGACCATCTATGGTGAGTGGTACAATTCATTTGAATTCTACCCTACTGCAAGTGTTGTTCGATAATGGTGCATCACATTCTTTTCTTGCTTCTCGTATTGCTGATTTTCTAAACTTAAAACATGAAATGATGAATTCTATGATAAAAATTCAAACTCCTCTCTGTGAAAGAAAATATAGATCCTTCGTGTGTAGAGCATGTTCTATAACTATTGATGGAGCTGAGCTGAAATGGGATTTTTCTGTGGTGGGGATGGATGTCTGTGATACACTCTTGGGTATGAATTGGTTGACAGATTTCAGGGCTCACATCGACTGTTATAGCAGAACAGTCAGTTTCGTGACTGAGAATGGCATCAAGAATCTCTTTAGAGAATAAAGAGTGGTGAATTCAGGTGTAATGGGATTTTTGGCACCAGTAGTGGCAACAATATCTTACCAGTTGGCTGCATTAAACCTTGAATCGATGGATGAGATACCTAATAACAGTTTTCAAGTAGTTGTTTACCAATTTCCTGATTTTTTTCCTGAAAACATCTCAGGGGTACCACATGGGAGAGAAGTGGAGTTTATAACTCATCTTCATCTGGGGACCAGTACTATCTCACTTCCATTTTATATTATGTAACCAATGGAGTTAAAGGAATTGAACGTGCATTTGGAAGAACTAGAAAACAATGGTTTTATTCGGCCAAGCGTGTCTCTGTGGGCAGCACCAATTTTGTTTGTAAAGAAATAAGATAGAACTTTGAGGCTATGTGCGGATTATCCTAAACGTAACCAAGTTACAATAAATAATAAATATCCACTTCCACGCATTGATGACCTGTTTGATAAATTTAGAATAGGTCAGGGGTTCTCTACGATTTACCTGCGGTCAGTATATCACCAGTTGTGAGTTCAGTAGGAGGATATTCCGAAGTTAGCCTTCAGATGCAGATATGGCCACTATGAATATATAGTCATTACTTTTGGTCTTACAAATGCACCACCAGTCTTTATGGAGCTGATGAATTGGATATTTCAACAATATCTGGATAATTTTGTTGTGGTGTTTTTGGATGACATATTGGTGTATTCAATAACAAGGGCTGAGCATGAGAAAAAATTAGAGATAATGGTGGAAATCTTGATAGACCAACAGTTTTATGCCAAATTATCAATGTGAAATTTTTTGGATACAAGAGGTATGATTTCTGGCCATGTTGTTTCTGAGAAAGGTGTTTCAGTAGATTCCAAAAAGATAGAAGCTTTTTATTCTTGGAAACTGCCGAATAATGTCTTTGAAATATGAAGTTTTCGTGGTTTAGATTGTTACTACCGACACATTGTTCGTGAGTTCGCATGACTATCTTCTCCTATGACAACATTGACAAAGAAGAACAGTGCATTTCAAAGGACTGAGGATGGTCATAGATCTTTTCAAGAGTTAAAATTTTGCCTTACATCATCACCGATCTTGATTTTTCCGGAATCCGGATATGTGTATGTGGTGTATTGTGATGCTTCAAGATATGGCTTGGTATGAGTACTCATGCAAGGAGACAATGTTGTAGCTTATGGTTCAAGGAAGTTGAGGGATCATGAAAAGAACTACCCAACACACGATTTGGAGTCGGCTGCAGTCGTCCATGCATTCAAAACATGGAGACATTATCTCTTTGGCGAGAAATAAACCGTTTTTCTGGATCACAATATCATGAAACATGTTATATCATAACGAAATTTGAATATGAGGTAGAGGAGATGGTTGGATTATCTTCAAATGCTTGACTTTTACATGATGTATACACCGGGTAAGGGAAATTCGGTGGCTGATGCATTGAGTAGAAATTCATATGCTCAGATGGAAAAAGAAGATTTAGAAGAATGGAAGTTTATATCTGTCTTAGCCGACAATCATATGGAATGTGAAGACCGAGGTGATGTTGCGGTATTATTTCCAGTTTCACTTCTTCATGATTTGGTGGATATATTAAGGGATTTATAGGCATATGATGTAGAATGTATTGCAATGTGTTCAAAACTCAATGTTGGGGAGACCATTGAGTGATGAAAATGGGATGGGAGTTCACTTTTGTGATTTCAAGATCAGATGGTTGTACCTTTAACTGATCATGAACAACTACATCATGCTTACCACCATTCGAGATGTGCTATACATTTGGGTATACAAAAGGTGTATAAGGCGTTGAAGGCATTGTTTTGGTGGAGCGACATGAAAGAGAAGGTAGCTGAATTTTCTTCAAGGTGCTTAAGTTGTCAGCAAGTTAAAGTAGAACATCAGTGGACAGTGGGTATGATACATTCTTTACCTTTCCCAGTGTAGAAATAAGTTCAAATAGAAGTGGATTCTTTTACAGGTCATCCAAGAACGGTCCAGAAAAATGATGCCATTTGGGTGATAGTGGATCGTCTAACCAAGTCAGCTCATTTTATCACTATTTGTGAAACTCATATGGTGGAATATCTTTAAAAAATCTATATCTAAGAAGTGTTAAAGAGTCATATCATACCAGTTTCAATCGTTTCAGACATAGACCTAATGCTCACATCACGTTTCTGGTGATCCTTATAGAAATCCCTTGGAACACAGTTGAATATGATGACGATGTATCATCCTCAAACTAATGGACATTCCGAAAGTATGATACATTCATTGGAAGACATGTTGTGGGCTTGTGTAATGGATTTTTGGGGCTCATGGGAGGAGCATATACCCTTAGTGGAGTTATCATACAATAATAACTATCAATCCTTGATACGCATGGCTCCATTTGAAGCAATGTATCGGCGTCCTTGTCATTCTCCACTTTGTTGGCTTGAAATGGGTGAAACATCACTAGGCGGGACAAGCCTTGTCCAAGAGACAACAAAAATTATCATGTTGGTTATGAAGAGGATGTAGACGACTAAGAGTCTTCAGAAATCTTAGGCAGATCATCATCGAAGACCGTTGTCGTTCGTTGTTGGTGATCTTGTCTTCTTGTGGTTCTCTCCAAGACATGGACATCATAATTTTTGGAAGAAGGGAATGTTTTATCTTAGATACATTGGCTCTTTTGAGATAATGGAATGTGTTGAAGAGGTGGAATATTAGTTGGCATTACCACCAATGTTCAGTTTGGTGCATAAAGTTTTCCATGTATCTAAGTGGAAAAAGTATCATCCTGATCCTGACCATGTGATTTGATGGGATCACGTTGACCTAGAGTCAGATGCTTCGTTGATACATATCCCAGTACAGATTTTGGATAGGAAAAAGAATATTTTGTATGG
Source organism: Viscum album (assembly GCA_963277665.1). Lineage (NCBI taxonomy): Eukaryota > Viridiplantae > Streptophyta > Magnoliopsida > Santalales > Viscaceae > Viscum > Viscum album. The sequence goes on along the minus strand of OY728129.1, from coordinate 18,087,453 downwards.
AAAAAGAATCAGTATTGTGCAGGTTTTATGGTATCATGGTCAAATTCAGGAAGAGACTTGGGAATGTGAGAACAAAATAAAAGAGCAGTGGCCAGAACTTTTTCAGTCCAGCGATGTTTTTCTAATTTTCGAGGACATAGAGGCCAATGGTGTGGAAAATTTAGTACCACCGGTTTCTGGTATGTTACAATTTAATGAGGCTTTTAATGGTTATAATATTATGGGTGACGATTGGTAGAGTCGGGAGAACTAACTGTGCGGCCAAACCGAGGAGAGTTGGTATTGGAGGTAGTAGCTTCCACATTGTCAATGCACAGTTTGTCTAACCGTGTGGGAAAATCATGTGAGAAGGTTGGTAGTGGTAGTAGGTAACACACGGTTAGTGCACGGTTTGTCAAACTCTACGAACTAAACCTGTGGCCGAACCGTGAAAAGTTGGTATTGGAGACAGTAGCTTCCGCACGGGCGGCACACGGTTTGTCTAACTGTGTGGCCAAACCATGCGTGAAGGATGGAAGAGGCAGTAAGTAAAGTAAGGTTAGTGCACGGTTGGTCAAACTGTGCAAACTAACAGTGCTGCGACCTAAACGAGATCCTATAAAAGTGGATCTCACAAGTTTTTCCTCTATGTGGATAATTTTTCCTCTTAAGTGGCCCTAACTAGGGATTTTGGTTCTTTTAAGGACAAAGAGGGTTCTTCCATCATTATAGAGGCGATATAAAGGCTTCTCTTGACGAATCGAAGCCAGATTCATGAGGTATGTGATCATTTTTGTTTGATTTTTCGGATCTATTTAGATCTACTTCTTTTTTTTTCTCAGTAGATCTATGTGTGTGGATTCCAAACATAATGAGTTTTTGTCTCAGTTGTGTAAGGAGAAGATATATAAGGAGGATCCATGGTGAATCGACTGGGGTTTCTTGAGAATTCTTCAGATGTTGGTTGGTTTCGCCTAATTTGTTGAGGTAGTTGGCTTCACTCTCGATTCCTCTTTGTAAGAACATGAAGGATTAGTTCAAATTGATTTAGTTTCTTGGTTTTGATTGTGAAATTGTGGTGCAAAGAATGTTATAAATATTCTTTAGTGATGATTTTAGTGTTTTGATGGAATTGTGGGAATTGAAAGAATGGTTTGTGCAACGTGTTTTGTTTTCATGATTTTAAAATTGTGATTTTAAAATATGGCTTTGCTGGATTTTGAAAATGGATTGCGGGAAAATGGTTTTAAAAAATGGTTGATTTATTGAAATGGTTTTGGAATGGATGGAATGGTGTGGTATTTGGGTATACTAGGTGTGTGTGTCCATTTTTCATTTACGAGTCTTGGTTTAAATATGACTTTGTGCTCTGTTCCAAAAGTGTAATGGAAAATAGGGAATAATTACCATGTGACGATGTGGTAGATCAGCAAGAGACCGCTCATGAGTATCAAACTGTCAAAACTAAGCTTGCATGGTTGATTTCCAGGGTTTTGAAATGGTTGGTTGTGTGGATTTTTGAAATGGAATGGATATACCAAAGTGGAAATGTGAATTTGATTGGAAACATTGCTTGGTTTCTTTTCTTGAGAAAGATGGTTTTTGTTGGAAAATTGTTTTTACATGGAAATTTTTATATTGTGTACTGTTTTGGAATTGTTTTATATAAATTGTTTTATATAAATGAGGTAACATGTTTTCTCGTAGATGTATGGGTTGGGAAGTCATTGGGGAAAACCTACTGAGTTTTATTACTCACCCCCTACTTTGGCACGTTGGTGCTTTTGAAGATGTCATATTTCTGGATGTTGGAAAAGGTAATGTATCACATTTTTATAGCACTACTTAGTGATACATGGGCTGGTTCGTGATGTTGGAGCTTGGAGCATGTGGAGCATGGAGTTGGGTTCGCATCTTGTAGACTTTTAGTTTTTCATTCTGCTATTTACTCTATTCTAATGTTGGTTTCCATTGTGGTACTCTAAGTTGGTTTCTGATAAAAAATGGTCGAGTTGTCTTATCTTTTTTCATGCATCATTTAGTTGATTACTTTCATTATGGTTGTTTTTTCAATGGAATTTTTTTAAAGGGTAAATCATCCCTCACTTGTTTTGAAACTCTATGGCATTTATTTCTAGCCTTTGGAACCATGGGGATGTCACTTAAGGCCATGTAATGACTTGTTGTATTCTTGACCCAATAAGGATAAGCAGGTCATTGTAGTCTTGGGATAGGAGGAGTCACCACCCATATTGATGGTCTATATCTGGATGACTAGGGGACTTCACGGTTAGACTTTCCTCCAGTGGTGGATCGATTCAGAGACATCTTTTCAGAGGACTTTTTAGGTTTTCCTCTAAAGCGTGAGGTTAAATTTTCTATTGATATCATGCCCATAGTGGCATTGGTGTCCATTCCTACTTATATTATGGCTACACTAGAGTTGTATGAGCTCAATAAATAGTTGGAGGAGTTGTAAGGCAAGGGATTCATCCAACCCAGTACTTCTCCTTGAGGTTCTCCAGTCCTATTTTCGAAGAAAAAAGATGGTACCCTTAGGATTTGTGTGAATTATGGAATGCTGAACTAGTTAAAAATCAAGAATAGATATCCATTTCCCATTTTGGATGGTCTTGTTGATCAACTTCGAGGATCCCATGTATTCTCATTGATTAACATGAGGCCCGGTTATCACCATTTTCCCATTCAAAAATATGATATACCTCTCACAACCTTCTGGATCATGTATGATCAATACGAGTATATGGTTATGCCGTTCAGTCTCACAAACACGCATATAGTCTTCATGGAACTGATGAACTGAGAGTTCCATCTGTACTTGGATTATTTTGTGGTGGTTTTAGTGGATGATATTTTGGTCTACTCTCACACATGATACGACCATGCTACCCATATTGAGATCATTTTGAGTACACTGAGGGAGAATCTTCTATATTCTATGGTCTCGAAATGCGACTTTTGGATGGAAAAGATTCAATTCTTGGGTCATGTTATCTCAGAGATAGGATTAGCAGTTGTCCTAGAGAATGTGAGGGTATTAGTTTCATGGAAGGAGTCGAAGAATTTATTTGAGGTGTGATGTTTTCTTGTGATGGTTGGATACTCTAGACGCTTTATTCAGGCCTTTTCATGCTTAGTAACACCACTGAAAGATTGGAATAAGAATGGTGTGATGCTCTTATGGTCAGATTCCTTCAATTCAGCCTTTTATAAGATAAAAGGGATGTTTAATTTAGCACCGATACTAGTCTTGTTAGAGCCAGGAAAGAGCTATACTATTTACTGTGATGCTTCAGGTGTCGGGCTGGGAGCTGTGCATATGCAGGGAGATGGAGTCGTTGCGTACGAGTCTCGGCAGTTGAGGCCACATGAGAGGAACTACCTGATGCGCAATCTAGAGTTGGAAGCTGTTGTTCATGCCTTACGTTGTTGGAGGCATTATCTGTTGGGAGATAATTTTGTGGTTTTCACCGACCACAAATGTCTCAAGTACATTTTCACTCAATGAGACTTAAATTTGGGGCATAGAAGTTGGTTTGAGTACTTTCAATAAATTGATTTAGAGCATGGCGACACACCTGGGAAAGGCAATGTTGTGGCTGATGTACTGAGTAGGATAACTCATATACAGGCAACTCAGAAGGCCATCAGTGAGTGGCAGCTTATGGCTCTATTCTTTGAGATGAATTTGGAGGTGTAGAAAATCCAGTGGAAAAAATTTCTATCTTCTATAGTAGTTACCTAAACCCTTCTTGATCGAGTATGAATGAGACTTATATCATATTATGAAGGCCTATCCCTACAGGAAAGCGTGGCAGGAGATGAACCTATTCCTGGATGGTCCAAAGGTGAGGATGAGATCTAGATTTTCTAGGGGCATGTATGGGTGCCAGAAGATATACGTGAGTAGTTAATGTGGGACTTTCATTCGTCAGTTTGGGCAGTTCATCCTGGCGTCACAAAGAATTATCATTATCATCACCATCAATATTTTGTGGCCATGTATGAAGAGAGACGTTGCTGGTTTCATCATGAACTGTTCTACTAGTCAGCAGGTGAAGGTGAAGCATCAGTGACCAGTAGGAATTTTGTAGTAGTTAACCATTCCCATGTGGAAGTGGAATGACGAAACGATTGAATTTGAGACTGGTTTTCCGAGGTCGCCATGAGGAAATGATAATGTTTGAGTTTTCATCAATAGGCTTACGAATGTTGCTCACTTCTTTCCGATTAGGGAGACCATCAGTTTTGATGAGCTGGGACAATTGTACATTTGAGAGGTTGTAGGTCTGTATGCAGTTCTGCACTCCATTGTATCATACAGGGATGCACTTTTTACTTCTTGGGTCTGGTAGGGTCTTCAAAAGGATTTGGGTACACATGTACTTTTGATTATAGCATACCATCCCAGACAGATGGCCAGTCCGAGTAGACGATTTAGGTTCTTTAAGACATGATCCGAGCATTCATAATGTATTTTTTATGTTCATGGGAGAGGCATATACCGCTTGTGGAGTATTCCTACAACAATATTTTTCATGAAACAATTCATATGAAACCTTATGAGGATTTATACGATAGGCCATGCCGATCACCCATATGTTGGCTGGAGGTAGAAGAGGAAACATTGTTGGGAACTCGTTTTATTTAGGATACCACAAATCAGATAGAGTTGATTCGGAAAATGATTGCTTCTGCACAGTCTCGTCAGAATTCTTATGTTGATCAGCAGAGATGACCTCTAGAGTTTGAGGTTGGGGATCAAGTTTTCATGTATATCACACCGAGGTTGGGGCATAGAAGGATTAAGAGAAATGGAAATCTTTCACTGAGGTATGTTAGGCCATTTGAGGTGTTGGAGAGTGTTGGTCTGGTTGCCTATTAGTTTCAGTTACCTCAGAGGTATCAGGCCAAGCATGATGTCTTCCACGTTTCTCAGCTCTGAGGTTACTTATTAGACCTGTATCATGCTTTCCAACCTAAGGAAATTGAGTTGTAGTTGGATGCATCTTTCAAGGAGCATTTTATTCCAATTTTTGATAGTAGTATGAAGGTTCTTTATGGTTGTTCTATTCCTCTTTAGTGAGTTATATGGTAACACTGGCGGTTTCAAGACGAGACTTGGGGTAAGGAGGCCGACGTATGATCACAGTGGCCAGTGTTTTTCAAGGATACTTCATCCACACCATACATGGGAAATTCGAGGAAGAATTTGTTTAATGGGGGGAATTTTTAAGAGCCGAGACCTACATTCTATGTATGTTTCTCTTTTTTTCTAGTGTTTTTGAGAAAAGATGAGTTTCTTGAAATTTTTGAAGTACTCACCGTGTAATTTAGGAGTACACGTCATGTACTTCATTACCATAGGAGGCTTTCTGCTAGCTGTGTTCTAGCCACACACTCAGTCATGTGGGTGACGTGGAGGCCGCCTAATGTGGAGTATAGGAATAGTCAGTACACATTATGTACTCCAAAATTACATGTATTGTACTTTCTTATTTTTCATTAAATGCACTAGGGTCACGTCTAACGGAAAAAAACCACTCCTTCTAGGTTTCGTTCGTCTGAGAGTGTGGAGCATCCATGGATCATCGATGATCCCCAGATCCTACATCCATCCTACGATTCGAGAACTGTTTATTGTGCTGGAATCAGATCGATCAGTTCTCTATTCTTCTTGAGAATTTTTTCCAATTCCTACTATTTTTTGAGTTATCATGGGTTGAAATTTTGGACGTTTCTTAGATCAATGACGTTCCAAGGATATTAAAGCTTCATTTTTCTATTATATTGATCTCCCAACCCAGAGGAAGGTGGTTTGTGCCTTTCCATTTGATGTCGTTTAGTATTATGTGTGAATTCCACCAATACCCTTGAACGTGGTATTGGGTGTTTACCGTTTTACCCCTGATGTTTTCCTGCCATGCTTGTTTGCTTGAGTAGAGGTAAAATTGGATATTTTTTATGTTGAGTACAATGTCTTGGATGTTCTGGACATGCTTTATTATGTTTATCACTGTTTGGTCTTGTTCATCCTATTGGTTGTTTACCTGTTTTCCATGCCGTGTGGACGTAGGATGGAGTGTTGTTTTTCTCACAGGCGTGAGATGCTGTAGACTGGTTAGCCAAGTAGTTTTCGTAGGATTACATTGGCCTTATATAATTACTGTTCGCTGAGTTACACAGGGCCGTGAGAACCTGGTGTTATAGACTATATGAGGATAGACTGAGTGAGATTCCTCAGAGTGTAATTAGAAATTATAGTCTATAGAGTGATAGACTGAGCAATCTTCCTTAGAGAGACTTTGAGCTATATAGAGTATAAGGGGATAGATAGAGAAAGCATCCTTAGAGAGTCTTTGTTTTACATTTTATTACCTTGAACCATCCTAGAATATATGAAGAATTGACCGAGTGAGCTTCCTAAAATATTCGTTGCAGAACCTGGGGAAATAAGAGGAATTGACCGAGTGATCTTCCTCAGAGAGTCTCTTGACCAAGGGGCTATAACGGGAATTTGCCTTGTCTGTTTCCTCAGAGAGTCCCTAACTACCTTAAACTATAAAGATAATTGACCGAGTGAGCTTCCTCATAGAGTCTTATAATTTTCGTATGACCAAACCAGAGGGGTTAGGCTGAGTGCACTACACAAAGGGTGGTTGGTACATGATAGGTAGTACCAGAGGGGATGGTTGTGAGTACTTCCCAGAGGGTTACCTGTTTTTGTTTAGCTGATTGTCTGCCTTTTCATGATATTGGAACTGTGGATTGTTTTCTACTGAGTATTTTCCTACTTACTGAATTCCGTACTTTTACCTTCCATATATTCACTGACTGTTAGAAACAAATATTTAGGTGGTTTCCTACAAGGATTTATTCTCACACCCTATTTGGTTCATTCTTTTTTGGCCCAAATTGATTATATTGTTGCACGTATAGATAAGGGAATGCACCTTTCTACATCAGGTGTGTGACTTATTGTGGAGCTAGAGATCATGGGACAAAGCATAGGCTTGCAATGTTGAGGAGTTGTTTATGTTTTTATATGTACTTTGGTTTAGTATGTTGTATTCCAGCATTGTGGTTTGTCTGGATGCTTCACTAGACTTATGTTTCATGCATCATTTATGTTTGTGCTCTAGTTTTTAAACATTGTTTAGTTTCCTCTGTTTACTATTGTTGGATGTATACTACTTATACTATTGTTATCTGTTGTTTACATCTGTTGTGTACTCTACCAATGAGGGCATAGTTTCCCCACTATCACACCCAAGGCCCTTGCTGCTAATGGGCAGCTACTGGAATTTGGGGAAATGCGCTTGAGGTCAGGTGACCAACTGAGTACGGGGTGCCTCTGGGTGGATTCTAGAACCGGGATGTTACATGTTACTACACCTTTATCAGCGTTAACAATGAGGTGAAACCCTTTGTGTGGTCTGAGAGATTTTAGAGGAGTTTTCATGTTCTGAGGTAGAGATTGACTAGTGCCCCCATCTCGAGGCTTCCAAAGGAGGGTGTTGGGTACAAAGTCTACTGTGACGCATTAGGGACCGGGAAAGGATGTGTCTTGATGCAGGAGAGATTAGTTATGGTGTATGGTTATCGAAAACTACGAAAACATGAGCAGAAATATACTACCCATGACCTGAAGTTCGTAGGAGTGGTCTTTTCTGTGAATATGTGGTGACATTACTTGACGGGAGAATGTTTTACAGTCTACTCTGATCACAAGAGTCTCATGTATATCTTCTCTCACAAGGGCCTGAATCTAAGAAATCGGTGTTGTCTTGAGTTCCTCAAAGACAATGACTTTGAGAAACTCTATACTCATGGTAAGGGGAACGTTGTAGAAGATGCATTGAGCAAAAGATCTAGTATAAAACTGTTATGTGAGGCGACCGAGCAGTTGGTCTCTTTACAGATATCCTTGGTGGATCGAGATGGACCAGCTTTTATTCAGCATCTTATAGTCACTCCCCAACTTCTTCAGTGAGTAAGTGAGGAACAAAATGGGGAGACTGACTGCGAAGCAGGACATGCTCAGATATTAATTGGACATGGACTTGATGAATTTTATGAAGGTGGGGAGCATGTCATTCTTTTCAGAGGACATACTATGGTACCAGTGTCACTTTGGGAGGAATTGTTGAGGGTGTTCCACACATCCCCTCTAGTGGTACACCTAGGAGTTGAATAAATGTACCAGGATCTCCGATGACAGCACAGGTGGCCGATAATGAAGAAAGCAGTAGGAGAGTTTGCCTCTCGATGCCTCAATTTTCAGCAAGTGAAGGCAAAGCATCAGGTACCAGTATGCTTATTTTAGCCTTTAGAGGTATCAGAGTGGAAGAGGGATGGGATAAACATGGACTTCATGATGGGACATCCATGTATAGACTGTGGTCATCATTCTATCTGGGTGATCGTTGACCAACTCACCATGTTGGATCACTTACTACTGATCAGAGATCATGGTTCATTAGGGATCTTGGGATGCCTCTATTTTCATGAGATTGTGCGGGTACATGGAGTACCCTCGACGATTGTCTTAGATCGGGATGCATGAATTACATCCGGGATATGGAAGGGCGTGTATGAGGCTTTTGGGACACATCTTAGTTTGATCACTACCTTCCATCTTCATATGGATGGACTGACTGAGCGGACCATTCATACCCTCGACGACATGTTGTGTGTTGGTGTCTTAAACATAAGTCATAGCTGGGAGGAGAACATTCCCTTGGTATAGTTTTCGTACAACAACACCTATCACACCACTATTGGGATGTCCCCTTTCGATGTTTTGTACGACCGGACATTTAGATCACCATTGTGATGGACTGACCAAGTGGAGTCAGGACTCATAGAAACAGATATGGTATGAGCTACCATGGAGAAGGTTCAAGTCATCCATGAGTGGATGAAGACTTCACAGTGCAAGCTGAAATCTTATGCCGATAGAATATGAAGACCTCTAGAGTTCTAGGATTACAACAATGACTTTCTATGGGTCTATCCTCGATGTGGTCTATGGAGATTTGGTCAGGGTAGCAAGTTATCTATGAGGTCCATCAGACCCTTTCAGGTCCACATCTGAGTTGGAAAGGTGGCATACCGATTACCTCTTCCACCCCAATTTCATTGGGTGCACGACGTCTTCTACATATCCAAGATGAGGAGATACCTGCCTGACCCTTCAAAAACCATTGAATGTAGGATATGGACATCGATGGTGGGGTGAAGTTTACAGAGAATACAGTAAAGATTGAGGATCTATTGGAGTGGTTCCTACATGGGCTATCTACACCTTTACTTCATGTATGTTGGCAGCATGAAATCCCCCAGGAGAGAATATGGGAGCGTGAGGGTCAGATTCGTGCTCAGTACCGCCACTTGTTTTCATAGTTTTTGTGATTGGACTTCGGGGACACAAAGAACTATGGTAGGGAGAATGTAATGACCCATAATTTACATGTAATTTTTTAAAATTACATAGGAATTTTAGGATTCCTTGAAAATTGACGGCATGTGATTCTGAGGCCCGATGTTCTTTGAGTGAATTTCTGACCATTTTTTAGGAATGATAAGTCAACGTGCGAGCAGGATTTTGTAACTTTTGAACCTGTGCACATAATTGAGATCTGAGGACACTGTTGAACTCCCAATGCCGGTATTCAATTAAGGATACACTCACCTCGATGGCAGTAGAACGAGGGTGAAAATATTTTTTCATGTTTTTCATGTAAATAATAATAAAAAAATGATAAAACTTTTATTTTATTTTTAAAACTTTTTTATATGAGTTATAGAGGTGGGGACCACCAAAACTACAGAACCTCAAAATTAAAATCTAGTGGTGGGGACCACCCGAACTCCTCATTAATAAGGGGATGTATCTTGGAAGCCTACCATTTAATTGTGCCAACATAATTATATTAATTATGCCAACATCATCATAGTTAATTGGAAACATTAATTTAATATGATGGCTACTATTTTATATTGGGTTGGGGAATTTTTTTTTGGAAAAGGGTTTATGAAGACTTGGATATCTTTCGAGAAACATTTCTCTCTCCAATGAAGAACTTTATCCAATGAAGAACAATGAACTGACCCTAATCCCTAATTGGAAGCACCTTGTGTGAGCGACGAACATCATTTTTCATCAACAAATTAATTTTCAACCTCTCAACTCTTCCAAAGAACTGTCATATATACTTTCATCCGTACGATGTCAATGAATCTTTGAGGTAAGGGTGTGTATTTTATTAATCTTTGTTAATTTATTTTACGTTGAATCTGTCCCCATGAGATGCTTGCTACCACACTAATGCAGAGGGTGTGGCCCAAACGAACATGGCCCTACCACTCCGCATCCTATGTAGTTTTTTATGCGTTCTTCACAAAGGAGGAGGACTATGACTGGTGTGAATTGGTACCGAGGGCTGCAACTCCAGTCGGCCGCGAAGGCGGCGGCACGACTGCACCGCTTGAGAAGGGTCACATCCCGTCGGTAGCGGCGAAGCTATGGTGTTGACTGGAAGCTACCGATCGTGCAATGGAGGATAAATCGCGTTTCCATGCCGCCGAGATTATGAAATCCACAACACAAGGCCAAGATTTTGAGGTGAGGGAGGCCGACTCACTTCTAGCCTCCAGAGATGTAACGACATGCGAACATGTCGCGCAGAGAAGGCTGGCCAGCCGAGGATCCTAGCGGGATACAAAATAGTCCAGGTCAGGCCAACGGGCTAGGCAAAACCTAGTGGGACATGTCATACACAGGGCTGGACCTAGGTCTGGCAGGGTCGACCAGAACCAGGTAGGGTCGGACCACGCTGTGTCGGTCTTAGTCGGTTCGACCGGGTCGGACCAAACCAAGACCAACTTTGACCTCCCTTTTTTCACTCTTTTGGCTATATCATGAGCTACATGCATTCATTATATGAATCGTATGTGGCACCAAAAACCTTGGATCGAGACTTCCCTTTTTCTATACCCCAACTTTGTTTTGTATAATGTTGGGTTATGTCTAGGTTGGATCAAACACGATTCCTACCGGGCTCGCAAGACTAAAACTCCAATAACGTATAGACTGGGCATCTGATTGAGGCACTGTCTGTTGTGTTAAGACCCATTTTACATGGCGGCCGTTTTGGGTGCTTATTCCTAGGAATTTGTGGAAGTTGGTGTATTGACATATGGATTTAGAAGCGGGGCCTCCTAGAATCAAGCGTGCTTAGTGCGAGAACCCTACAACTAGATGTAACATGAGAAAGGGATCCAATTTGGGTCTGTGCTTTGGGATCCTACATGGGTATATGTTCTATATTGTCACACATATACTCTCTAAGAATCCATGTCGAACTACTCTAGGATCCTACCTAGGTCTGCAGTACTAGGATCTTATGTGGGTATGATTATTTAAGATCATATGTGGGTCTTATGATCAAGGATCCTACATGGGTATGCCTCTTAACTGAGTATGATAATTCAGTAGTTACATCTAATAAACTATTCCACCATACCAAATTTATTCTGGGGTTGATATGAGTCTTTACCATTGTGGTATTCTTTTGTTTGGGGAACATTTTTGGTTCTTACCATCGAGGTGAAACCTTTGTGGTGATACCCTACTGGTATTCTTCTGTGTGGCGTACCTTTGTGGTACTTACCATCTTTGTGATACCTTTGTAGTTTTCTTCTGTGTGGCATTACCTTAGTGTTACATACCCTTGTGGTGTTACCTTTGTGGTATTCATTCATTCGTGGGATAGTTGACCTTTGGCTGAGTGTTGGGCCTTGTGTTTACTCATGAATGTGATGGTTATACTTGATAACTTAGGTATATGTACGGTCTTATACCTATATAAGATTGCCACTTGTTTTCATCCTTTGCGGTTAATCCTTTTTGGATTTTTTGAGACCATTTAGGGTCTCGAGGTCCATACTACGTATCGTTATTCTCCCCCCATCACGGGCTGTGCCTTCACCTTGTTGTGCATGGGGCAGACAACAGACAACGTGGATTGAGTACGAGAGTACCAGAACTGGCGGTAGCTTGGAGGTGGACATTAGACGAGGCGTACCACTAAGATAACAGTTCGAGAGCTGTACCTAACATTACGGTAGGTTCATTGGCTGGTGTTCATGGGATCTATTTCAGTTTACTTGTATCTTTAAGTTTTCTGTACTTTCCAGTTGGGCTTGTATTCTGGCCCCTTTTTCATTCTATACACAATATTTTTACTTTACAGTTTACATCTGTTCATATATTTTTGTGTGTGTGGTTGAGTGTGTTTATAGGATATAAAGGTAATGCCATCCATTTTTTTAGGGAATACGCCTTTTGGTTCTCGTCACCAGCCTCTGGCCTTTGGAAGGAAGGCTTGGGGTAGTCATGGCACCTGCCCCGGGGGAAAGTTCGTGACATTGTCTAACTCCCCTGACTAGCCCCACTCTTCTGAATCAATTGCTTCTAACATGAAGTACCATGTCCACTTCCACTACCGACTCTTCCAGTAGATGTTTTTCCATATGAATATGTGGTGTATAATACCCGCTTCCCATATTCTGACTCTAGGAAGCCTCTCCCTTGGCACTAACTTGTCATTTCTTCCAGCAAATATTTTGTAGGTGACCCATCATTCCACTAATACAGTACTCCACTGGTGTTCAAGGAAGATTTGTACCATAGTTTCCAATCCTACCGCACCGGTGGAAATGTACATGATAAAGATCATGTGCAACAGTTCTTCCTGACTACCCACCTTGTTTTCCACTTTCATGACCATGGTTAAAATGATGGAGATTTTTTACTCCCAAAAGGCCCACTCCCTGATCATCCAACTACGTGTCCAGTACTGGATGAGTCATTCAAATTCCCCTAGGAAATGAGATATAGATTAACAACATTAGATAATTTATTCATCCTAAATATATTAACATATGACAGAATTTCAGAACTAAGTCCATCCAAAAATCATTTTTCTGATGAAACCGTATCTACCCCCAAAGCTGTTGCCCAATGCTGTAAATATGTGAAATGACGTGAATATTCTATTATCGACATTCTTCCATGGGTTAGATTCCAAAAATCCGAATGCTTGTCTTTTTTGAATGTCTCTAGATACATGTTATATATAAACATCTCTAGAAAATCTTTCTATAACATATCATCCATCTGTTCAGATCATAAATGACTGTCCCACTCGCACATAGCTGATCCCTGAAGCATATAAGCAACCAATTAGACCGCCTTATTATATGGGGTCACTATATGGTCATGTATTTTCTCTATTGATTCAATCTAGTATTCATTTCTCTTAGGTCCACCCTCTCCATTAAAAGTTATATGGTTATATTACTGAAAATCACTTGTAATCTCATACATTATTTTCTATACCATTCATGGGTCTCTCTCTATAAATTTTATGAAAATATAAATGTTCATTCAAAACGTTTCACCTTCATCCTCATCAAGATACAATTCTTCTTCAAGCTCCCTATCTGGATGTTCATTTTGGGCCATAACCCTCAGTATCTCTCTCAACAAGAATCATAGAGGTATTTCTCCACAAGGACAGACACACGTATTAGGTCCCAAAATACATCCTTATATCATTTACATAAGATAAAAAACTAACAAATAATGTTTCAAAATGTCCTCCCCCTTTTTCTCGCCACATAGTCAGTGTTGATGCCTTATCACCACCCTTGACCACACTAGTCATAGGGATGGGTTAACAAGGGTAAAAACGTCTCATTGATTAGTTCGACACTTAATTAATCAATTTATATCATATAATTTAATTCAAAAATTAATTAACTGCTCATATCCATTTCATCAATCATGTATTTCATTAGAAACCATTTATTCTATTTTTTTATCATTTATTCAGTATCCCATAAAGGAAAACTATTCAATTTCATCAATATACCCATAACACATTATCCCGTGAGTTCCTAGAATTATGCATGTTACAACAACCTAGAGTTCCTAGAATGATGCATGTAAACTCATGTATCGTTCAACTTTTAGACATGAATTAAAATTTAAAAAAAATTCAAAACTAATTTACTATCACACCACATGTGAATCACTCAAGTTGAAATAATATCCAACATTAACAACAAATAGTAATCCCAATGATCAAAAAACGAGTACTCGGATTCTACCATGTACATGGGTTGGCTACTCCCTTGCACTAGCTCAATACCAAGACTCGACTCTTCTTAATATCTTATCATGAGATCCCAAAACAGTAATCCAAAAGAAGAATAAATAATTGAAAATATCCTTTGATACCATTTTGTGACATCCAAAACTAGGATCCACTAAACGGTGCCCCATGATAATTGGCCACAAGCCATCAAGCGCGCCGCCCTGTAAGACAGATGATGCCAACTAGCATCTTATGTCTAGTATGTCTGTCTTTGAGAGATTGTACCCTCTTTTATCTGGATAAAACACTAATGTAAGAAAATAAAAATAATCTATTGTACTAGCTAATTAATAACCAAAAAAAATTCATGTCATATAATAAACAAAACATGAGAACATAATACACATCTGAAAGGTAAAACATTCATTTATTGTGCAAGTGTCATGTGTCTACAATGAAACTAAAAGTAATGACACAACATCTCTGAGGTGGGTCCCGAATCATGTGAGTTACCTTATCTCATGCTCTAATCCCAAAATTAAACCTATCCCAAATCATTTCCCTTATATTGTCCCACAACAACAATGTATGCTACAGTGCCTATTAGGAAGCCTGAATGAGGTGTGGGTATAACTTTTTATACCACAATCAACGATGTCTAAAATATTTCTAGTAAAAATATAATACATACTAATTTATGAAGCAATAAATAAAATGCATAATTTAAACAATTATCACATTATCCTTTAATCATTATTCAATACATTAAGACTAGTTTCAATTAATGATTCCGAATTGAAACATCATTCAATATCATTAATTATTTGGTTTAGGTTAACAGGCCTAGAACCCCAAAGCTCAGTTGAATTATCATTCATTGTTATCAATCATTTGGTTTAGGACATCATTCCTAGAACCAAAATATTTTTGATGGTAGGTCTTCATGCATAGAACATTTTCTAAAATTATGTGTATGTCATCCTTCCTATAACCACATAATATAAATCTTGGATAACTATTGGGTAGGAAATCCATGTCTGAGTCCCAATTTCTAATTTGTTTAGAACACCGTGTATAGCACCATAGAAATCTCATCCATTTTGTCATTCATTAATTCACAAAAATTTTCCATATAATTAAATTATTAATCCAATGAATATTAAAATAGTTCAAATGAAATTAGTTAACACAACAATTTACTAAGGACACAATACCTTAATTAATTATTCAATTAATAAATCAATCAACACAATTCTAATATCATAATTAATTAATCACAATTAAAAATCCTTAAAAAATCTAAACATGGCACAATTAATTATTACAATGAAATATTCGTGAAAAATATTATGACACATTATTAATTCCCACAATTAATTATCTTTGGTCAAAATCATGTCACAAAATTAATTCTCACATATCCCACAATTAATAATCTAATAACAATAAATCTAATATCTCAATTAAAATATCTCCACTCAAAAAATCACCAAAATATCTATTTTGGAAACACCCAATTCATTTTTTCCAAGATTCAGTTATCCATAAATCACCAAGGTAGTAACAATTCAATTACACATTCTTAACTACTCCAATTTAAGAAATCATTTGTTAGGGGAATCTATAAAATCATAAACTCATGAACATATTAAAATCACATTAGTGGGAGTTTGGTTTAGACAACCTTCAAATTTTTACTGACAGAAGATAACCTGATTGTAATTCCCAAAATTCGAGTGGCACAACATTGTTGATCATGTTCTAGATCTAAATCCCTAAATCAAAAATTAAGATCAAAGATATAAAGATCATGGAAATCTTGATTTAGATCCACAATTCTAGATCTAGATATCAACTCATTGGTTTATATAAAATAAAATAAGGGACATATTCAATTAAGAAATCTAGAAAATATAAGATAGTGAACTTGAGAATTATCTGGATGAAATCCATTTATCAGGAGGAGAGTGAATCATTAATACAAGATGTAATTCTTGAAGAAAAATGTTCATATCAACTTAGAATCGCTCTGTATGGGTTTGAAAACCACTATATATTTTAGAACCCATTCTTATGTTTAATTAGAGAGGGTTTTGGGGTTCGGTGGTTTTGAACCCAATTTTCGGAATAAACTCCTATGTGTGCACAATTGTCCCACAATTAGGCCAAACTATGTGCCATACATGTGGTCTTCCACTACCAGTATGGCCCGATGGTTAATGGTTAGGAATACTGTTAACCAATCATGTCAACCACCACTGTATTTATTGTCATCCTTTGCACGGTTTGGCCAAATAATGTGCAAACTGTGTTGAGCCCTATATATAATAAATTCTATAAAAACATCACTGAAACACACCACATGTAATAAACCAACCCAAAGGTACATTAATTAAAACAAGAAGTACCTTGAAAATATCCTAATCTGAAGGATAGGATGTTACACATGAATCGCACCTTTCACACAATCCATTTAAGACATTTTATGGGATAAAGAGATATACTTGATACAAAATCAATTACTTTTAGAATATCATCATCCATTATATACACACATAAAATAACAAAAAAACAAGACATTTAAATAATTATCACTTTACTTAAAATCCAAATAACAAACCACATATAAGATTCACTGCATAAAATCCTCCAATTTTCACGTACAACATCAAACTCAGCTTTAAAACAAATTATCCAAAATATAACAATGGTAAGACACCACCCAAATCACCCAAATTCCCATTAAAATTCAATTGAAAATTTACTATATATTTTTCATGAGTTTAACACGGTCATAATAAAATAAAATATTTTAAAAAAAAATTCACAAACATAATCCATTATGAAAATGCCAAAAAAAATTATGTTATCACTTCACACAGAAGATTATTTCATTTTGAAAGAATTAAATGAATCATCAATCATCAATGGAATGTTTCAAAAAGGAAATGGATGGAAACACCACAATCAATGACATAATTATGAAACCAAGATTTTGGAGAAGGTAGAACCAAACATGAGAAATGATATACACACCCTAACATCCAAAAAAATAACCCCACATCAAACATAACTGATATGGATGAAAAAAAACCCATGAACTCAATAGAAAGATAAGGGAAAAAGAGGAAATAAACCATAAAAAAAAGAACTCACCATAAGAACTATTAAGAAGCTTCAATGGAGGATGTTTACCAACAAATGATTGTCTCTTAGAGTCCTCTAGTGAACCTTGTTGAGAATATGAGGATTAACCCATTGTATGGTTAAAATATTATTGTGAAAAATGTGGAATTTAATGTTTTTATGGAAATTTGTATGCATCACATTTGAGAGAATATATTGAAAACCATGTTCCATCCATATGAAAATAGTGTGAACTTTATGGGAGAGGTGGTAACCCCGTATGTGTTGGTTAAACAGTTTCGAAAATTGTGCACCAACCATGAAAAATACCAATGCCCAATTCAAGAAACACATTTTAATTTTGTTGCAGTATTTTCCTCTCAATGTACTAGTGGTGAACGATAATCCAGGAACCAAAACTCATGCCACATGGTTTCCTAGTCTATTCAGCAATGATTCCCGTATCCATGAGCCAATTTTTCTCCACGTGATGTCAAGCCCACAACCACAATGTTTCACCAATAAAAGTCATGAAAACATCCCAGAACACAAAAACTCAAATTGTGGCTCAACCTAAACATAAACTAATGGATATATATTTAAAAAAATAATAATATAATAGAATTTACAAGGTCACAATATGTCTATTAACCCCACCAAAACCACTTTCTACCCCTATAATGTTACCATCAAGATGATAGTAAATCCTGATTTCAAATCTGAATAAATCAGAATGAAACTATGCTTCTTAGGGATATATTTCACATCACAAGTCTCAAAAAAATTCTAGTGGGAACCACAGAACTAAGAACAATGAGAGAACATAACAAGGCTCTCTCTGGTAGAATTAGACGGCTTACATGATGTAATGACTTCATATTGGTGCAATGTAATAACTCCGAACCTGATCCATCACAAACTTTTCCACACAAGATAAAGAGGCATGCAGTAAAACTGGAGATTTCTGACATAATCCCATAGACCCATGACAATAGAGAATCTCATTGGTTAAACATCAAGCAAATAGAAATTAGAAAAATAACTCACCAATTATGAATTACTCAAGAATTTTCCATGAGCATAAACAAAATTTGAAACCAACCAACATAATGCCTAAGAACACCAAATGAGATAAATAATTTATAAGACTCACATTCAGATAACAATAACCAATCAAATTTGTGGGAGTAATAATCCATATAACATTTAATATAATAGAATGAACTTAGAACAACATCAAGAAAATATAATAAATTAATATTAATTGTCTCCCCTCTAATACTAGAGATAAAACTTGATCCACAGATTTGCACAACCTTGATGATTCATGACTGCATCAAAAGATTGACTATATGTTTATGGATGAAGACCTAATGTACGAGGCATATATCATCCCATAACAAAGAGGTAATATCCTCCAAAAAAATACTTTTTCTTCAGTAAATTCTTATTTCAAAGCCTCTTCATGTGACACAGATAGGCACAATGAAGAAATTTGTTTGGATGGTTGGGAAAATATGACTTCAAATTCCTACACCCCCTACACTAGTAGAACATAGGCGAATACCCTAGCTAGCCGTGAGCTAGAACCGATGAAAGAGAATTTTTAAAAATAGTTTTATCTGGTACAAACCTATGTCTATATGGAGAACCTTCATGAATGACAAGAGAAACCAAATCACCAACTATCTGTGCTCTAGAAACTGACTAGGGTATGAATGCTTTATCAACCATCCTCTTGGAGTGAAAATTCATAGAGTAGAGAGATCACTCCTTGATTTATATATGAAGACCTCCAGTTAAAGGGGTTAATTCTAGAAGATCAGAAAATTCTATATCTAAAGAGAACGAAACTATTTCCTTGAAATGATCTTCATAAACCTTCAATGACCAATGTTATTTTTGAATATTTAATAGATCTCCCTTTTTCAACATTTTCACCTACTAATGTAAACCCAATTTGAAGAAAGTGGTTCTAAACACATAACAATTCATTCCAACATGAATTGATTATTGGGAAATTAAATTCCTGTTGAAAAAAGTGCTACCATCAAATAAATCAAAAACATCATGAAATCATAGAGATACATGACTTCCCAATGAAATGATAACACTATCAAATTTCTAAATCCATTCCACTAACTATGATAGACCTCAATCACCACGACGTATAAGAAACAATGGAGAATAATTAGAAACTAGGAATGTCTCCCCAAAAATATTGGTGACCTTTCTTGGAGGAATATTCTAAGCAAAAGAAAAAACATAGAACCTATATCAACATAACCAAAATGCAATCATTCGACCATACTAGGTTAAGACATCCATCTCACAAACCAAGCATTAGTAACACAACAAAAATTATCTCTTCATAAAGAACAATATTCACTAGAATTTTCACAACAACCTTCATTCAAGGAAACTTTTTGAATACCAAATTAAACATTTTAAAAAATAAAAACACACTTTTTAATGAATATATGAATTATTAAATAATTCTATTGTTGAAAACCATTATTTTATTTGTTATTTTGATGAACCAAGAAAGGAATTTTATTTCAAATACTCACCCAAGGAAACGTATGAACCATCGCAAATTCATTAATCATATTTATATATATATAATCCATGGAAAAATTTCAATGTTTACATTCCATACACACTAATAAATATGTGAACATTAAAATGATGGACCAATATTCACATATACCATTAAATTATTAAATCCAATAATTAAATAAATTACCAACTCACATTTCATATAAATATTCCCATATATTTAAAAAAACCATTTTATCTCAAATATCAATTTCTACTTTCTTAAAAATACAAATTCCAAAAACCGTATTCCTTTATGAAAACTAGTTTTCCAAAAAAAAATTCCCTCATAAAACCAATTTTCTAAAACCAATTTCCTTTCTTCAGAATCCAATAACACCAAAAAATCCAAATAAATTAAAAACTCAAAAAAAACATCCATGATGAGGAACTGGTGTCCATGCCAAACCAAGTGACAAGGTTAGTGTGCCTTTTCCTCAGTAAGCACTCACAGAAATGTTGAACATGAACTGTGCACTCAAACACAACATGGGACACTACTCCATTATATATTAAAACATAAATTCATCCCGCATCTATTGTAATTACTCAATAAAAATACAAAACACATGAATCTCGGACTAACCCTGGTGATAATAAAATTAGAAAAAGCAAGGTCTCATGATGTCTTTCAAATAACTACCTCATGGTATTTGAAAATACCAATCTCTAACTACCTGACACCTTAAATAAAATGATCCTAGACTGTTACTGTTTTATCGAGAACCTAACCAGGTTTCCATCAAACCCGATATCATACCCTAACAAATACTGGTCTTGATTGACATTCTTTATGCATATAGGATATAAAGTAGTTCTGGACATAAGTATAGTCCAATTGGAATGATATAGACAAATATATAACCAAGAACATTGTAGCCAAAAACAAAACATGCTGTAAAATTCAACAATTGAATATCATATGATAAAAAATGAAAATAAATACAACACGAGACAAAAAAAACAAAATAGAAAAGAAAACTAATACCGAACAACGCTAACTTATAGCTACACATGACCAATTAGTGCCCACAAATTATAATACAACCATGATCTATAGGTAATAACACATCATATAATGAAACATTAAAAATAGCTCACCTCTACTGATGTTAATTTTCACAAGTACGGTGTGAGCTTAACTACATAAGTAGGCAATCACCTTAAATACTATGTATTTAATTTCCCAAAAAATTCCACAAACACAAGTTTGAAATACATTAAGAAATTAAAATTTTAAATCATTATTAAAAAATTAAATATTTCATTAAAAAATATTCATTTTTTAAAACAACACATAGAGCATTCATTTTCAAAATCAATTCACATACTACAATGATTTTTTGAAACCAAAACCGAAATACCAATCCAAACATGACAAACAAAAAGTGTTCTGTATTATGTAAAAAAATTTGGAAAAAGTTAAAAGGGATGATACGAAACATGAAGAATAATGTAAATAGAATATGTAGATAGTATAATACGAGCATTTTCGGAATAAAAATATAGGAAATAACTTGACATACTCAGTTCGGACTCACCTTTCATTATGTGTTGTATCTCTATAGTAAATAACCAACTATGTGATCTAAAGAAGAAAATCTATAGGCAAATCCAACCTAGCCCCATCTTGTCAAGGGATTACAAATCCATCTAACACATTCTAGAAAATAAACAATCACACAAACCTATAGATAAACCCATTATTATCAAGATAATCATAATAATAAACAGTGAAAGGGGGAGTCCCTTAAACACATTGAGAACATTTCCAACCACTACTTTACTTGCCTACCCCAAACAACGCCACCACATATGCAATACCCTTAAATCTATGGGAATCATCTATAGTGTATCCCAACTCAAAACATAACATCCAAAATTTCCAACATGTCATTATTATCACACAAACCATTCAAATAATTCTCAAATATATTAAAAAATGACAAACAATCCTTCCCATAATATCACATAAAACAAAGAATTATCTTGGATTTTTTTCGAAAATGGAATTTATATCATTTCAGAAAAAAAACCACACCATAAATTTTTAAATGGTCTTTATTGATAATTTTTTGACAAAACATATCTAAAATTCAAAATGAACAATATGAAACCATAAACTAAAACACATATTGAAACCATGCAAGATAATGGTAAAATATATATTCTAAAATTCATACTAACATTAAATTTGTTTTAAAACATGTGTCAGATCACTAATATAGTTTTAAAACATATATGAGGTTCATGAAAAATAAGTTCATTTTAAAAAACCCACTTTCATCAGAAAACCTAATTTCCTCTCATTTTCCCCTGAAAATAATTTTCAAATATGATTCTCACATTTCAAACAATCAACATAATAAATCTATAAAGGAAAAAAATATTGATACTTGATATTAAATACATTTATTTTATAAATCCATCTTTTGTTACATACACACTTCCAATCACATTAAAAAAACCTATTTTAAATAATACTCATTTGGTTTAAAATGGAAACAAGAGACCACATATAATTTACATATCATAAAAGACACTACTTTTCACTTAAAGCATCAAACTCACCACCCAAAAATATTATAAAAATATATATAATGGGAAACACCACACAAAGCATCCAATTTCAATATTTTTATTCATCTGACATTTTATCAAAAAACATGAATGTTTTTAACATGTTCATAATTAAATAAAACCATTATATAAAAAATTTCAATAATACTCTATCAGGAAAATCCCAAAAAAATTATGTTCTCGCATCATAATCATGATATCATCATTTTAAATCAATTTAAGTAATGATCAATCTTTAATAGAATATGATGAAAATGAAATTTATGGAAACACCTAAAACATCGACATATGAATGAATCCAAACAATATTAGAAAGAATAACATAGTTTTATAGTCGATCATCATACCCTAACTTCCAAGAAAACAACCCACACATCAAACCTAACAATTATGGATTGGATAATAGTGAATCCCCACAATGAAACACCATAATCCCAATAGAGGGATAAGATAAGAGGTGGAAATCAACCAAAAATCACAAGAACGAAACTTTTTATCCCTCAAGTAGTATAAATAGAGGAATATAGGAAATTTAAGAAGATCTATTGCAGTCCCATAATGTTCTTAGACTGAGAAAGGGATGAAAACCCCATAATAGAGTGAAACGTTCAAATACAAAAACATATAACATCATGATATTATGAATTTGGGTCAACCACATGGTTTGGTTGCACAATTTAATAAACAATGTGCTTATTTTATGAACCCTAGTAAAAAAGGGGTCACCTAAATGGGATGGCTACATGGTTTCAAAAACTATGTTCCAACCCTTCCACAAACCACTCCACAATTACAGAACCACATTGTATGCATGCCACATTGTTTCCATAATCATGCAGAAACAGTGTACCCTTTCCCAGGAACCAAAATTAATATTACATGGGTTCCTAGGAAAAGTGTCATGGTTTCCACTAACCATGCTTCAACCATGAACCACCAGCTACTAATCCCAAAACCTATTATTTTCACCAAAATCATACCTACAAACATCCCAAAAATCAAAATTCAAATCAATGCTCACCCCAAACACCAAAAAAAGTATCCAAATCCTTGTAAAGAATAAAATAAAATAATACTCATGGTCATGGAGTGGCATGTCATCCATTATTTGTTTAACATTACCCAGGATATGAGGAAATGATGTTAGAATATATTTCATATAATGGGATGTTGGTGTGAAGAAAATCGTATAAGAGAATTTATATAATTCATTTAGTAGTTTCTTATAAATCAATATTTCTAAAGTCAATAATCCATTCTTATTAGAGACTATATAATAATTATATTTAATGAATATTCTTCTAATATTATGAGTTATTTATTTATGAAAAGTTTTCTCTTCTAAATTTCTAGTTATAAATATATTTGTAAATATAAATATATATATTTATGTTATTTTTATAATATCATATATATTATTGAATTTTCATAACAATCCATGATAACAATTTAAGGAATATTACTTTTACTTTGTTAAACCCTCCCAAATAATAACATTATGTGTCAATGAGAAGATTTTTGTTATGTACGGATGATATTAAAATACCATTGATACAGAAGTATACTCATCTTATTCATAATCTAATAATGTTGTAAATTATAGATGAGAAGACTATAAAAAAGGATAAATAAAAATGGTAAATATGAAGTTATTATATACCACGAATGAATCATATCTTCTCTATCAATATTTCTTGGTTTTAGTGAACTTATGAAATTATCTTGGTACTATAAGTTAACCTATGTGGGATAATCTAATTTGGGGGTTATTTTTAAATGAATATGGAGTTGAATTTGAGTTTTATTTGTGTTTATGATAGGGTGTAAGTTGGGAAACATTGTAAATGACCGTGTGTGGTATTTTCATATGTACCACTCCATTGTTGTTTAAAATAATGAACATTAAGATTAAATACAGATTAAAAATATAATAATTTGTTAATTAATTTATTATTTATCTCACTTTACCTATTATTATTTTAATCATCTTTCCCCTTGATAATATATTTGTAGATAAATAATTTATCCGATCATATTATATAATTTTGAAATGATAATTTATCATTAAATCATGTTTTATTGGATCCAACCTAAATAAATGATTAGAATTAATTTCATAAAAAAATGTTTAACATGTCGAATCAATCTTAAGTAAAGATTGATTTCATGAATAAAAAATAATTTTTATTCCTCCATAAGAAGTAATAGTTTTTGTACTAAATCTTATATATATAAATATATAATCATATATGAATCAAATTGAATTAAAGACATTATAATATTAGATTAAATTTATTTTATAAAAATCAATATACAAAATATAAAAGGAAAAAATTATTTTTGAATATGAATATTTTTCATAAAAGGGTATTATATCAATTTCTATCAAATTTATTACCAATTAATAAATGTATATTAATTTTGTAATTTATATAAATAATTTATTCTAATAAATTTGAAACCATGATTACAAAAATATATCTATTAAATAAAAATTAATAATAACAATATTTAATGTTTTTAAATAAAACATAATTATTTATTTATGTATAATTAGATAATTATTCAATATATTCGCATAAATATTTCATAGACATTATTTATTTATATTAAAATATCAATTTAATTCAACCAATTCATTTTATTGAAATAATTTTATAAATTTTTCATAATTTTAAAAATAAATTATTCATAAAAACAATTTCATTATAATATATTTCATATTCTTAAATGAATTAGAATATTTTTTTCTACTTTAATGTAATTTATTTTTATTTTAAATATATTGGTTATAATGAATATATAATTATTTAATGTTTATATAATGTTTATTTATATCCACTGCATAATGATATTTCTGGACAAACAATATGTTCGCTGGTATTATACCCAAGAGTAAAATTCATTTATAATGATGATAATAATATTTATACATTTAAATTATGGAATGAAAATGTATTTATAATTATTCTGAGTATTATTCTAGGATTTATCGGTGATTAAATTTCATGAACCTCCAAAAAATAACATTGTATTTCCCTTAATCTCGAATGGGTAGATTATTCGCTTGAAGGGAGTTAATCATGATAATGTTATATTCATAAAGGACTAGATGTAGTGATTTGTAGTGTTTTCATCATAATAATAAATGGAAGAAAGTGACGTTGTTGAATATATTCATTCCATATTATTTTGAGTTGCATAGAGTTTCTTGATAAAGTTTTAACAATGTTATGTGATGAGGAACATCTAATCATGGGACATGAATCTCAGTTACACCATAAAGTGACTATAAAAAAAATATAACATGTAATGGTGTTGGTTATTTCATGGAATATTGTATTTAGTCACCCATTTTTGTTGGGTCTCATTCCAAACTGTGTATTTGATAAGAATATATCTTATCGCTTCTTGGGCTCTATAAAGATATCATGTAATTATTAATTTCATCAAACAACAATTTATACTAAATATAATGAAATTATTGAATTTTATGGGGATAAAATGTGAAAATTCCATTCTATTGAATAATTGTATGGACAGTATTTTGATAAAATATATACAATACACCATAATAGAAAATTTCATGTTCCATAGGGTCATTGATTCAATGAATATAGAGAATTTCACACAATGATATTCCTATATTATTAAGTGTGATCAATCAAAAATATATTATATTTCATTTTTGATTTTGTTTCTCAAGGAAATGTTCTTTATTCCACAGTGATGAATAGTTTTGGAGAAAAGTAATTCCGTAATCATTGTCATTTTATAAATATATTATAATATCCTTGTAGTTTTTTTAAATTAAACTTATTAATGATTTTTAGGATTATGGTTGACATTGAAAATGATTATTTATTACTAATTGATGTTTTTATTAAAAATATCACTAGAGAAAAGAATAATTTGTTAATATTTTTGTTCATAAACATTCAACGCATAATTTATAATCAATAATGGTGGAATAATAGGATGAACACATTTACATATCTAGAGAATTTTTATTGATGAGATTACTATTAAAAATTGAATGAATATTTAGTAGTGATGAATATGGTAAAAGTACAATGATTACTTGAATATTTGTATGGTGTTTTTTGTGATAATTATTTCTTGTGAGTGGAGATTCTATCATGTAATCCATTATAACTCCCGATGTAATAAGTGAGTGATTATCGAAAAATTGGGAGTGAAATTTTTAGTAATAGTACAACCTTTAGAAAATTTCAATCATCTATATCACTTATTTATAACTATTGTTACATCAACTCACCATCAACAGATGATCCTTTGAGTATCCCTCATTGGTGAAAATAAAAAATCTATCATGTTGTTGTGTCAAATTTTTTACTCAAATATTGTGTCTTCTTGAGATTGATATGTATAATGTATTATTTCATATTTTGTATCATGATCCAATGGAAGATGAGAAAAACATGACACTATAATTTTACAACTAGGTAATATTTGTGAATACAGTTACCAAAATATTAATAAATAAATAATTTAAAAGGTAAAAAGTCTTCTAAATATAAATTGTTAGAATTTATTTTGAAAAAATAAATTATTATTAGGAACCTATTGTGTTGTTTATATATAGAGATAAACAAGTGAAATAAAATTTATTAAATTAACAATGGATTCATCTGAAATTAAAAATAGGTGTTATAATAAAGTAATAACATAACAAAAAAGAAAAGATAATTACACTTATTGAGGGATAATTACCTAACCAATTGACAATATTCCATAGATTTTTCATTAAAATCCCATAAAATATAAATATATTTTCTATTTACTTATTAAAATTATATTATTAATATTTATTTCATTTATTAATAAAATATAAATATCAATTTTTATATTAGTAAATTTTATATAGTTCAATAAAAACACATTGAATTGTTTGTTCCATGATTTTTGGGTTACTACAACATGTATTAATTGTCTATAGTTCATTTTTGAAAGAGTTCTGAATCTCCAAAAGTGTCTAGGTAATGAAAATAAATTATATATTTTTAGTTAAAAAAAATTTCATGTTAAATATATGTTATTTCATGTTTTTTAAATATATTATTGAATCATTTTCACATGAATATGTTTTTTCAATATTGTTTGTATACAAAAACTAAATTATTAGTAGTTATCATAAATTTCATCATTCTAATAAAATACTAGACAATGTAATTTGTAAAATAATTAATATGGAAAAAAATTAGTAATATAATTTAAAGAAATTAATATTTAAGTAATGTAGTTTTATTATTGAAATTCAATATAATAGTATTAATATTTTATATATTAAATTAAATTTAAATACAATATATATAATTTTAATCACCAACATGATGAATCCAATAATTATATCAATTAAAATTTAATATATTATAATGTTATTATATTTATATTTTGTTAAATATATCATTATATCAATAATAAACACATAACAACAATTAGGTATTAGAATAATAATCTTATTATTTTAGAAATCATATTTCATGTTAATAACATACAAAATAAAATTATCATGATATATAATTTCATAATATATATTCACATTATATAGATCACATTTCGTTAACAAACTCTTAAATAAATATTATATGAACTTTTTTATAAAAAAATTATGTTAAATATTTTAAATTCAGATTAAATTGTTTTCTATGGATATGTCATTGCTTATATAACATATGATATCACTTTTTTAACTTATAATAATATTATTCACATTTTATTATTATAAAAATGTACTTTTATTATTCATAAAAAATTAAATCATAAATTATTTATAATTTCATAAATTAAAATAAAACCTAGTATAATTTTTCAGAATGTGTATGAAAATATTTATATTATATTCAAACACTATAGTTACTAATCAAAACAATTCATTTATCTATGGCTTTTATTCTCTTGTGAACAAAATATCTCCAAACTGATCATGAAAAAATCATCAACTTATAAGGAAATATTTCAATAAAATTTTAATTCATTTCCTCTGATATGAAAAAATTAATCAATTTTCACCATTATTTCATAATGATTCCCTACACATTATTCTTATTTATTTATTTCACTTTAGTACATTAGCAAGGATATTACTCATGTGTGAGATAAAATTATTTATATGATCTATGATCATCAGCAATTACTTCTCCTAGAAAATACCTTGCACTACTTATACAACTTAAATATTTAGAACATGTTTGGGATTCTGCATGTACTACCTCGAGAGTGATATATTGAATTAATTTTATAAGTGGGACATATTAGGTTGATGTTCATGTTAATTATGAACATCTCTAAATTATAATTAAACATGATGGTGAAAGTATACAATATATTTATATATCCATTATTCATAGTAATTATAATCTTATTCCCAATACATATTAATAGTAATGATGTATCCTCAACAAAAAATCATTAGAATCATCAATGTTTAGAAGCATAAAACTTATATCATAATTGTTTTTCATTAATAAAATAAAAAAAATAAAATATATTCCCAAAAATGTGTTAATAAAATTCATGACCCTATTTTATATTATATTGAACATTGTAACAAGATAATGAGTGTTTCATTATCCTTCCATACAATGCATAACAAAACTTCTATTGTGTTATTTGTGTTTAAAATTATTTTTATATAAGAACATTTCCTATCAAATGAATTCATCCAAACATATTTTTTCATCAATTCAGAAATATCTACTAAATTCATATAGGATATTGATTATCATAGACATTGGAACATTTTCATGTATCATATTTTATTGGTGTTTTTCCATATATTTTATATTTGTTCATTTTCATTTTAAATAATAGAATGAGGAAACATAACTATCACATTTTTAGTAATATTCATGTAAAACTAAAAACCGAAAATTTTCATAATAATGGTGATTAGTACAGTTGAAGATCATTTTGAATACCAATTCAGACAATCCATATAAAATTATTATAGGATTCAAAATTTCACAATTACATCACCATAAATTCCTAAATTAAATTCCTAACCCCTCTATTCCCCTAATTGATCTTAATCACCTCCACCTCATATGAACTCCCTCCCTCATCCCATAATTAATTAATATAATGATGTATAATGGTTGGATTAGTAAATAAATAACGTAATAAATATATTCATTCCACATTCCTTTTTTCTTTCCACAAAAATATATTGGTTTTCTATTTTTTGTGGATCTATAAAAGAATTTTATTTACTACAGGTCTTTTTTACCTGGTAAATTGTTTATAATTCATGATACATCCCCTTTAATATCCATCCTCTCATACTAAGTATATTTCAATTTTTGGTGACATATTTTTCTAATTAATGGTAGGTTATTTTATATGTTCAATTTATTTCTTAACCAGTAAACATCTACATATATTCGTTCAGTGGCATAGATTATTGAAAATTTTATTTTAACAATAATTTTGTATATAGGTATTCGAAATTATTTCTAATGTATTCCTACTGAAATTGTTAGTGAAATTGGAATTAAAGGAATGGTTATAGGATTTATTTTTAATTTATATAATCCATTAAATATGTTTAATTGATTAAATATTAATTCCAATAATGGAAGAAATTACATGGGGTATTTTATATTTGTATCATTGGATTAAAAAGGAATTAATTATAATGAACAACCATGGAAATAATGTTTTTTATGCTACAATAGTTATAAAACCATGACCAAAACCATCGGGTCAAATTAGTAACAAGTGAATATAAATAAATTAATAATTTTTGGGGTACCCATATGTTTTTCTTAGTATAATATCAGCTTTTATCATCAGATTGGACTTCCATCGCAATTCCATTTACCTTCACCAATATATCCTTTTAAGAAAAATTCCAGCGATCCAGAATTCAGAATTACAGTGATAGAAAAAGGCATGGTATGAAAACACATATGCATAATTAAACACGTTTTCATAGGTATAAAAGGTTTCTACTGTGAATATAAAATAATGTAAAATATAAACAATATATATAAAATACAAAACCATGAATTCATTCACTAACAAAGTAGACACTGAACCCTGACCGTACCTACATTAGCAATATGCTAGATAGATTATGGAAAGATGTTAGAAGAAGCATAAATATACACCCTAATAGTGAATCTATCACTTGAAAACCACATGGAATAATATTTTCATTCAACTCAAATAGTGAATAAATTATGTCATGCTAATCCCAAATTAATAGGTGTCTAATTCCAAATATAATGTGTGTAACTCAAAAATAAACTAGGAATCAAGACATATGGTATTTGAGTGTCATGTAAGTCGCCAATATAGTATTCCTTAGTATCATAATATCTGCACCATATTATTATGACCATTTTTCAATAATATATTATCAAACACACAACCCTATTAAAGGAAAAACGTTTCCCAATGGTCAACCTAGTCTGATAACTAAGAACAATACCTCCATAGATTTGTAAAATATATAGAATGATTGGAATACATATAAATAATATCATCATTTGAATAATGAAACAACACATACCAATATGTTCTCAATGTATAACATGATAAAAAGGTTCTCTAATGTTATTCATGGAATAAAATCTAATAATGGTTATCATAGGCTATACACACACTCACATGTGTTCTAAATAAAGAATGGTAAAACATTATTCATACAAATAAATTATAATATGGTAACATTTATAAAAAAATAAAAAGGTGGTAACAAACTTATATATATTGGTGAAATAATGATTTTATTGAAATAGTTGATGTCCAAAATCTATTTCACCACTGATTTCTAGAACCATTCCCAATTTAACATGATTTAAAATTATCACCATGTTCAGAAATTCAAAAATTTAAATGGATTAATTAATATCTAATTAAATATCTGTTAATCTTAAAAAACACTCATAGGTTTTAAATTAGTAACATTTAGATGAACCGAATGACATGGAAAATTCTCTAACCCTATCCAAAATGATTAATATATAAAAGAGTAATTATTGACATAAAATCAAATAAAATAAAATAAATAACTGAGTGGATGATAAGCGATAACAGTGTCAGAGATGTGTATAATACTACATGTAAGAAAAACCCTTCCATAAGAATCTTTTATATTTTGTTCGTTTCCTTTATTTTTTCCAATTAATCCATCATTTATTACATATTCTTCTCTCCTCATTAGTCTATACCGGAACCCCAATACACGTTAGGTTTTTTCTGAAAAAAAAACATGATAAACTATTTATCCATCAATGAAATATATTTTAATATTCATCCATATATATAAATACACCCACACTCATATAAATATATAAAACCACACGAATATATAGAACTCATATAGGTACAATGTATATATATATATACAAACACCCTCTTATAAATATAGACACACGCACTGACATTTATATATAGATATATATATATATATATATATATATATATTCAACCCATATATATATATACATCAACTCATATATACATATAAATTTATATATATTACAGATATATATATATAAAATTATCATATATAAATGTTACTTCCTTCATTTTAATAATAATAAAAAATATAGTATTTTATAATTATTATTAAATCTCCTCATCTCATCCACCATAAATATATTAATAATAACTATCATTAAATAAAGCTAATTGATAATAACATTCTCTTCATTAGACAAAATGCACTTAATTAAGATTGGAAATAATATCACTATTATTACATTGAAAAAAATTAAATTTTCTCTTACAAAATATATACAGAACAATTTTTTTTAAATTTAGCATTTTATTTTTTAGTCATTTTCATCGATAAAATATTAAAATTAAAAAAATCATTATTATAAATCTTAACTGTTTGAGAAATATTTCGATGTTGATTAATATTATCAGTTCAATAAAATAAAAACAATTTTATAAAATTATTCATAAATATATTTTCCACCTTTTTTATAAAATATCTTAATGAGAAAATTAAAAACCAACAATATGGTTATGCAGTATAACTAAACACATCACATGAATAAAATATTATTTCACGCTTAGGATATGACCCACGTTTCTTATTTAATGTTGTTCATAAATTTCCCAACACATACACCGTTTAGATTATATTACATTATTTCTGAAAACATACTCATGTATGACATAATATATCAAATATTTATATTATATCAATATTGATAATTTAAAATCTATAGAATAGCTCAACTCATACATTCATAATTATTAAAATATTTATTAAAATATTCAATGGGGTGATATAGAAAAAAACATAGTCGTTAAAATAATTGAAATTTTACACTTATGTAAATATAAAATGATGAATAATATCATAAATTTATTGATTCACATAAAAATACATGTAATTTTCAATAAAAATGTCTTAATGGGTTAGTTAAAATTGTAAATAATACAATTCCCCCCCTAAAGACTCATTATCCCTAAGAAGTGTCTCTTGTGGTCTAATTCTTGTAACGAAAGACACTTAGCTCAAACATCAAAATCACACTCCAATCTATTTGAGTAAGTATATATGAAATATATATATATAATTATAATTATGAAAAAATATAATATCTATTCAAAGAGATGTAACATGGTTATCCTAGGGGTATACCACCATCCCATGGTATACCTCTCCGAGCACTATCCATGGATTCTCCACAAGAATCCCAGTCAAAGTAATCAAAAATGTAATAAGAAAAAAAACATGATAAGAAATAATAATTAATGAAAATAAGTATATATAATTATAAAATGGAGACACATATATATAAATAAATGTAAAACTATCCAAAAAATAAAGACTAAATGAATGAAATTAATTAATGAACAATAATGAAACACAACATCATGTATATATGTTACATGTGAACCTACAAGACATGATGTGATTAACGAACATAAATAAAATATCATAAACAACATATAAATATAATGTTTATACACCAATATTTATATAATCAATGTTAATATGGGAACGTAGTTTCTCCAACATTATTGAAACTCATAGTTCCACTATATAGCGACCAATATACACTATTATACGTCCACTGGCCAAGATAAATTCATATTTCATAACATATGATAAAGATCCATAAATTTTTTTCATAATAATTTATTTTTATCTTTATTAATGGTACTAATAGAATATGGGATTTAACTGGAGTTCCTGGGTCTTTTTTCGAACCCATTACACTAGGATTTGGAGGAAATAAAATAGCTGAACAATTTGATTAAATTATGCCTCTTAGAATACACATTATGTTAATATTTAGAGGGGAACTACATAGGTTGTAAAATAGGTAACAAATGATATTTATTGTTCTTAAAATAAAATAAAATCCACTAATATAGTTCCACAATGTCCTTGGGTTTCCAATTTTTTTTTTCATGGTTTGTTCAAACCATGTAGCCAAGTACTACATTCTTTAAAAAAATGTTTGTAACCCATTTCTAGAAAAAAAACATTGAATATTAATCCTCCATATTTTCTCCCATTTAACATGTATCACCACCAACTTCCATTTGGATCTCCATCCACCATTAATTCTAGGATTTGAGATAGGTTCCTTATCCTTAAATTGAACCTCTCAATATCAATTGCAATATATAACTAGTGGTAATATCATTAATCATAATATTCCAATTATTTATATAATTTTACATCATATATTAAATTTACATCAGAGATATTTTGTTATATTGTCTGGGAATTTTTATATTTCTCTATGTTAATTAATTCTAGCACTAATTAAATCCATCACTAGAAAATGAGTCTTCTTCCATCATAATGGATTTGCTCTAGTTTTTTCCCTTAAAACCATGTTTTTTTATATCATGAACTGTGATTCCAAAATCCTAAATTATGATAATTTACTCAAAAATATGATTTATCATAAAATTATTGTTACATATATTATAATATTCATTTCATAACCATTTCAATTTTTATGGATGTACACATCAATTATTGCCATTTCTTGAGGAGTTCATATAGAGTTATATCATGAATTTATATATAGATAGGAAACCAAACCACCTTATATGCAGTCTTTGATAGACTCTTAACTAAAATATGACATTAACATACTTTTATGTTAATGGGATGACAATTAAAATGGACCTTTATATAACATGATTTATTATGCCTTGACAAAATAATATTTTAAAATGTTTGAAAATACCCATTTGATTACATTAAATAAAATCTAAATAAACTATCTGATTATGATAACCAGGAATGGTATATCTTAACATTATGAAATTTGAGCATGGTAACTCTTATATCTCATGACACATTGGAATGAAACCCCTTATGATTTATTATTTTCATTCATTTCATCCATCTTATTTTATGATTCTCAATAGTTGTGTTCCCTCTATACTCATGATACTCAGTAATATAATCCATGATTAATCTATGAGATATATTTTTAGGGTAAACATAACATAAAATACGTGACTGATATGATTATTCTTGGATGGTTGAGTTAAACATATATTCCTTGATAGTAATATGAATATATATTTCTATAGTTATGTTATCACGTATATATAACATATATATTTACTCACATATACATATATATACTATTGTATTCAAGGTGAAACATGAACATATATATACCATCTTAGGCCAAAGCAGGTAGAGTATGCCTAGTGCCCCGTAGGTACATTTGGTAACCCAGTTATAGATTACATTTCTTCTTATTATTTATATATATTCACATTAATTATTTTATATAAAATATCTAGAAAACACTATACATCATTTGTGGTGTCCTGCAGATTATATATCACACCATTTTTAGTCCATCAATGCTTCCTCGATACACATCAAGGAATCTTGTAGGGACAAAGCGGTGTATGTGTATTCCGACCCTTGAAAACTTTTACAATGAAATAGTATAGGAGTAGGGGACCAATTTATTTATCACGATGTTATTGGAGGATGATTTTAGTATTTTTTATTTTTATAGCATGTTTCATATGCATACTCTTCTATATCCATGTATTACATTATTTTATAGAATATAGAATGGAAACCATTTTTATATGATACATATTATTCTTCTCTCTATTTCATATATATTTATGACTTATGATCCAAATTTTATTTAATAAAATTCATTTTCTAATAACTATCATTATATACAGTTTTTTTCCTTCTTGGATCATGTCTGTATAATCACCCCATTATAGCATTTAAGAACCTCTCTCAGTGTCGAATAACTTTAGTTCTCGGTGAGGCATGCTTGGGGCCATGTGGTAAACTTGGTTCAGTAACATAGTTGTGAATGTCGTATAATATATTGAAATGTTGAATTATATATGTTTATTTTCCATATGTATTTGTTTTTTTGGGTATAAAAGATAATATAATCCTGGTTGAACATTGATATGAGCATATTTAAAGAGTAGGTAACCCATGTATAGTGTAAAGATAGATAACATTTTTCTATACATTATTGTTCTAGTTTTTTCTATGATGATTTTATTTAATTAAACATTCAGTGAATGAAATTATTTTTTCATTATTATTACTTTTGTTGTTATGGATTTATTTTTCCGTTTCTAGAGAATTGGAGGAAGGAATCATCTCTTGAATATCTATATGAACATGAGGATTCACATGTCATGCATATCCCATTCCATAATTATATGAATACATGAATTACATAATTCATATTACTAGTTCACTGAAAGTAATATAAAGAAAAGTTCACATGAATCTATTAGGGATAAAATAATTTGATTAATTAATGTGTCTGAGTCAACCTAAATTGTGTTGTAATTAGTTGTCTGATTGAAATTTCTTATGCAACCAATTTGATATGTATTGATTAATGGGCCACTACTAACATCATTTGAAATGTTAGTTGAATTTGATAACTTGATTTCCATTTTTAATTTATGAAGAATGTTTTTTTATTAATTTGTGATGTGGAATTGTTTAAGAAACCATTATATATATCTCATTACATCTTAATACTTTAAATAAGGGTCAGTATAGTGTTACATGGCATGCCAATTGAAAGATGGAATCACTACAATAAAGGGATTATACTAAAAGAAATTTATTGATAAATAATATATCTGTTAGTTAAAATGAGCAATTCCAACAAATATTATGTTTTATTGTTATTAATTTTACACACCAAACGTTTTTTTACCAATCATATATATGATGAAATTTATAATACAATACCCAGAAATCGTTTACCAATGGCTCAACCTATTAAGTTAATATACAAATACCAAAAAAAATTTACTGACACACAAATTTGTTCGTGACAAAAAAATTACAAACTAATATTTTTCCATTAATAAAAATTAGTTCAATAAACCATCCAATAACAAAAAATATTTTAGCAATAACCAATTAAAATAAACCAATATTTTTATATATTGTTATTTTTATGACTAAATTTAATATCTATATTTCATAGTCTTATTAAAAAAACACAATAATATATTTAATTTTTTTATTTTATATAAATATCAATATTGTTTGTGTTTTTAATGGTGATCATTAAAAAAAATGGAAATAATATTTGTAAAAAAATTTAAATCATTAAAATATTTGATATATTTACATATATGTATTATACTCTCTATATATGTGATAATTTAATATTTATATTAACATATAATAAACATAATTATATATAATCAAAATAAATTCAATAAATTAATCATTTGAATTTAATAAATTAAAATATCAAAAATAAATTGAGTAAAATTATTTTATTAATAAATGATATTCACATATTGAATATTTATTTTATATTATAAAATAAAATCAATAATTATTATGAAATTGTATACAATTAATATATAAATATATTCTATTTATATATTTAGTTTAAAAAATGGATGATATTAATACTGTATTTATTTTATTTTTAATTTTAGAAATCATTTACCAACCCTCGTCCCTATTTTTCCTCCCCACCACAACTCGATCCACCCCACCTCCTATTTCATCTGCTGATCCACCACCTCCACCACCTACTCATTGACAACTGCTTCCCTCTATGACCCCCTCTATACCATCCTATGATACCCTTACCACATATTATATGATCCCCACTGCCTCCTCCATGACCCTCTACTTGTTGTCGTTGGCCCCCTTCACTACCACCCTCCATGCCTACCACCCTCTATCATCATTTAATGTTTCTATATTTTCATCCCCAACAGTCGACCCCTTGTCATCCATGACCTTCCACACTCAAACCCCACCGTCAAATACCTTATCTGGTCAACCCCCACCATCCACAGACATCCCCATGCGGCCATGCTATCATTCTGTTCAACCTATATCTCTAGACTAATTGGTCGACAACGAGGTATGAGAAATGCCAATGGTTTACACAGAAGATGATTTTCTAGAATAGATGCATTTTCTAAATGGTATTCATGTAAATATCATAGAATTATCCTTCTAGCATAGAATGATTTTCCATGGGTGAGTAATGAATAATTACCCACTGTTTGTAGCTATAACAATTTATGCTAAAATGTTTACACATTAACATTTTTATTACATATAGAGTAAGAATTAATATCCATTACATATTAGTATGATGAAAACACTAGTAATATCAGGTGACAACATGAGGGCACTATCCTCATTTTGATATGTGATAAGAATTAAATAATTCATATCTGAAAAGAATTACATGCGAGCTAAAATTACATTCTTATATGAATCATAAACTTTTTTACATGATGTGAGAACAATTTACCTAGTAGCATCATACTCATTTCTCTATGATTTTTCATTAGGCGTACATACAGGATCCTAAAAAGAAAACCAATTGGCACGAAAAGTCCAACAAATCAATTGGAATCCCCCCAAATTGTTTCCATCCGACTATAGTGATGAAAATATCATGCATATTTTTAAATATTATTTGGGTGAGTGGTGAATTAGGGGTTATATTCTGAAAAACTGTGTAATTTAATAAGAAATCCATGGAATATGAATGATGAATCCTAGCGAGAATGTCCTCAGAATACTAGAGAGTGAATTTTATTTCCCTTCATAGATATCCCCTTATAAATGTCCACAAAAGTTGTATTGGACCACATATTATTCAATATCACAAAATCCGACCAAAACAACTGAGCCCACATTATTTACCAATTCAAGAAATGAGAAAATTATATACTAAAGTGAAAATGATTGAAAGTAGAACCACAAATTATGTAGAAGAGTCAAATCACAGATCTAAATCCCCATTAATGACAAGTCTGTGTATGATAATCCAAACACATATAACAACTCTCAGTGAATGTTTTTACCCTATTAAAAATTTTCAATAATGATTTTTATGGCCACTATTGTTCGCCTGAGGTT
Organism: Viscum album; assembly: GCA_963277665.1. Taxonomy (NCBI): domain Eukaryota; kingdom Viridiplantae; phylum Streptophyta; class Magnoliopsida; order Santalales; family Viscaceae; genus Viscum; species Viscum album. The sequence goes on along the minus strand of OY728129.1, from coordinate 18,048,606 downwards.
AGCATACATGAGAAGATTTATTCCATTAAATGACACCATAGATATTTCCATGTAATGAATGTAGGAGATGGAATATAGGATGGCCTGAACCAATATCATGTAATGTAGAAACATGAAGGATTTTTCTAGATTGGGGTTTTTTGAGTCTTTAACCATAAAGGAAATGTAGTTATTGTATGTATTTACACAGAGATGTAAAGATGAGAATATCATATGAGAGTTTTTTATGAAATTCTCAAATGGGAACTTGAATGAAGATGAGACTACATTATATGCAACGTTCACTATATGCCATTATCTCATCTCATGGGCCCTTCTACCCTGTGTGGAACTTGCCTAAAATCCTGGGTGTCATTACACTTGGGCCTGTGGCTTGGGGAGTATATAATGGGGTTCGGTGGTGGGTGATGTCCCAACTATACCATGTCACCCCTTGTTATTAAAATCCCCATGTAATTTTGATTATACTCATGAAGAACAATCTCTGAGCATGACAATGTCTTTGCCGAGGATTTAACAATATGATGATAGAATGTGAATTCCCCTCACCCCTCCTGGAGGCTGGAGGGGGGAAGAATGCTTTGTTTTTCTAACTCCAAACTCGTAGAAGTCTTTCATACCCTTCTCCGACCCTAATTTACTCCCAGATATTCCGATGATCTCTTTAAACCCGAAGGTTCCCGACATCCTTCCTGGAGGTCCACTACTACCGATTTTGATGTCAGATTTCTTTGATGATTTTAGTTATCTGGATCTTATACTGGTTGCATTATTCAACCTTTGATGGCCCTAAGTAGACGATTTTGATCCCTTCATCTTCAATAAATGGGAAATACAAGATCGTGCGGTAGTCAGTCTTATTGATAAGTGGCATTTCATGATTCAGTTTTCATCGAAAGACCACCTGATTCGGTCATAGTTCAGTGCACCCTGGTGTTGTAAAAGCTGCAAATTCTCCCTTCTTATATTTTCATTCGATATTTGCGTGAATTGTGATCCACCCTCCAGTGTTATTTGTATAAGCATTCCTCAACTACCTCTTCCATTTCAGAATCTAGAAATTCCACTTATGATTGGAAATATGGTTGGTCGTATCTTCTGTTTGGATGTTCGTAAATCTACTGTTAGTCAACCTATTAATCCAAATATCATTACTGAGGTTGATGTGTCAAAAGCTCCAGTGGAGTGGTATTGGATGCAGTCAGTGCATAGATCTGATAGAAGCAACTGGTTGGTTTTGAGTCATAGCCCATCTATTGTTTGACATGCCATCGCTTGGGGAATTTGGCATCTGTTTTTCCTAGTGAAGTTGTCTTTTGGAGAGACTATGTTCTTATGGTGAGGCCCGATGAGGGCTAATGGTGTGTTATTATAGGTGATCCTTTTAAGGATTTTGGTCTGGCGAATTGGGATTCACTGGCTGTGGGAAATGATGTTTTGATGATGAGGCCATGTGATGGCCAAAGTCGAGTGCATGCAATTGATTCTGGTAAGGATGATGGTTTGGTAAATTGTAATTCATCTATAGTGGAGGTTTCCTTTAACCCGATGGTTTCTACATTCCTTGATCGGTTGAAGAGGGTTCTGCAGGTGGGTGATAGTGGGAGGCAGGGTGATTACCCTATTGGGGGAGAGCTGGTTGTTTGCAGTCGGGCCGAAGGGTTACAACATGTGGTAGTGAGGCTTTGGGTACTTGTACTGATGGGATATATGGCTGGGAAGAAGATGTTTGAGGTGTCATAATTACAGTTCCTATGGGATACCATTTTCATTACATGAATAATTAGGATGTGGAAGTGCTCACCCCAATAAACAGTGGCGCCAATGTGCAGGTTGGGTCTCAGGAGGTTGATTCTAGAAATTAACTGATGAAAATGGCTCCCTATAAAGGTTATGAAATGGTGGTACATATACAATGCTTAACAGTGATCAATGATAACATTTAGGCTCAGCAGACTCAGTATGAGAGTTCTCAATAGGTGGTAATGCCTAGAAAATTGGGGGATATTTCTATGTGTGATAAAGAAAAAAATGGTGGTGGAGCCAGACCCTTGTATAGAAACATTGTACATGAAGGGAAGGGGAATACGTATGGGAATCAGGAGGGGATGATTGTCTCACAAGGATGACGTCTAAGGAAGGATTACTCCTTTTCGCCAAAGATGATGTCTATGAGGTCATCTATCCGAAAGGAAGACATCTAGTCCACTAATGAATTTATTTCTTTGTAATGTATAAATCTGAGGAGGAATTACTCCAAAGTCCTAAATAATTATACAATATCTGAATGGGAATCACCTACTATAAAACAATTTCTACACAATGGATGTGGTGACAGGTATTGTTCTTATTAATTCTAGATTTTTTTGGACATGTGAGCTTGGTACTAAAATTTTCTTTTATTTTAAAATATGGTTAGAGGCTACCCTTTAACTGCCATTATGGGTAATTTCATTTCCTATTTTAGTTCATATTATATTTCATTTTTTTATTATAAGTTTCAAAATGAACCCCCACGACCTTAATGAAAAAAATTAAAAGAAACTATAACTAGTTTTATTTATCATGCATTTATTGTAAAAATAAGGTAGATTAAATGAAAATATTTGGTGTTGTAGTATTACAGAATCACCAATAACAATAATTCCAAGGTATTATTTCAAAATGAATGTTCTTATATTCAATTAGAATGATATATGTACATTTTGATGAACATTCATTTGAATATATTCCTAACAATTTCATATAACTATTTTTTGAATTATGAACATCAATAACTTTCAGAAACTATTTTATGAATTAATAACTACATTTCTTCCTTATATGTATTGTTATCAAATTATATCTTTCATTATTTGGATGTTATAATATATGGAATGTTTTATATATGTTTTAACCAACTCTATCTTGAATATGTATTTTACCAGAGATTAAGTCTGATTTTTTTCATTGATAAATATGGATTTTTCAAAATTATCTTCTTGGAAAAATAGATTATGCATGTTATAACAAAAACTGATTCACAATTGAGAAATATACCCATTCAGCTAAATGGAAATATCTTTTTTTCACATGGTTGTATAATTTTTATTAAACAAATACTTGAAAATTATATGAAAAAATATATTTTGAATTTCCTACAAAAATTAATGTATTGAACTATAAAATAGGGCTTCATAGTGATAAAATATCTGATTTTAATATACAAAACAAACATCAACCATTAGAACAAAATAAATTCATATTTTTATTTATTGCAGACATTACATAACACATAAAAGACTTTGGAAATTTTATAAACCAACATAATTTATAAACATAATACCTATTATACTTACCAAATACAATTTATAACAGATACATATATAAAATCTTTCTCATATAACCATATTCTAGTTTCATTATTATATATTTCGTTTAATGGCGTTTCTTCAAATGCAAGATCTAGAACAAATGACTCATGTACTAAATCAATTTCATCTTTTTACACAATGGAATTCTAAATAATTTTTATATTTTTAGACTATTATATCTTATCAGATTAGGATTCATTATTAATTTTGTGAATAAATTTTTTCCATTTTTTGGTAACAATTCCTTTTTTTATATGGTGTGTGGAATGCCTCTATGTTTGGTTTGTTCTTTATTAATGTATAAATCCCAATCATTGTGATGAGTAAATGCATTATATTCAATTTATTACCTTCATAATTCTGTGTACTATTGAATTTGATACTGAGAGTTTATATTTCATTGAGTATTTAGAACATTTTCTAGATGTTTATAGATTTTATTTTTTGAAAATGAACAATAGTTTTGATATATATATTGAATATAATTTTTATTTTGAACATCATAATAACATTATTATGTGATTATAAACCATTCGTACTTCATTTTATTGAGTCATACTTTATTTTAGTATTTAAAATTAATTATCAAATGTTTTATTAGAATGATAGATTATTTTTTAATATTCAATTATGATATTCTATTACATTTCGAGAAACATTGTATATATTCTCACTTAGAAGCAACCTCATTTTCTACTCATTTTGAATTTAGTTTCTTTTTTAATTTATACATAAGAATTATTATTAATTGACGAGTAATGAATGATTCTTTCTCAACAATCTATTACTACACAACATACATATTTTTTATTGTCATTGATGTGACCATTTCTTAAGAGAAAATGGAAGGATCAAATTATTTCACTAGAGATTTTTTCATGATGACTAATTATATGGGTAACACTAAATTATTATTCTTATACTACATCATATTTTTTTATTTTTCCAATTTTATAGGATACTGTAATCCTCATTTCAATGCAGTGGCTTTTACATTTTGGGTGTGCTCTAGATCTTTTTTCAAGAAAAATTACCAATAGTTTATATGATTATGTATGTTTGTATATAGTTGTAAAAATTTTGTATTTAAAATAGTTTGGGTAATTATTTAATACTTTTTTTAAAAAAATAGTGATTTTCAATCATTTTCAAAAAAACCCCTTAGAAAACATCTATTTAGCAGGATAATTTGTTAATGGTTTTAGGTATTGTGTTTCTCTACTATTAGATGGCTCCACATGGATAATTTCACCTCCAAATGAAATAATATAAATATTACATTAATTATAAATAAAGAACAAATAAAAATTCTATGTAATATGTAGTTAATTTGTAAAAGGTGGGTGAATATGTTGATATCTGTGTGAGTGAGTCAATATTAGGTGGATTTATATACTCATATCAAAATATTTGGTCAAATGTGTGCCTCTTAATTTCAATATTCATCTATTTTATATTATTCTTTGTTATTCATTTATAACCATCCTTCTTATTTCATTTTATGTGATCTGGTTATGCTTCATTTTGTGTTTTATAAATGTAATTGTAATAATGTTTATTCTTTTTTTAGGCCACTACAACATTTTTGAGATCATTTCATTTTGTGTATTTATTTATAAATATTTTTATATTATTGTGAATATTGACATGAATAAAAATCTATGTGTTCAATTTTTCATTGAATAAAACAAATCTATCTTGAATGTTGTTTTATTTGATAATATAACTAAATTATATTTTCGGTATAGTATTCAATGGTCATCATTGTGATTATATAGAATGAAATATGTTATCAAATTTTTTATTGATTATTTATTTCATGAAATTGAAAATGATATTAAAAAATAATTTAGATATTTTATTTTTTCTATAATGAACTTTTTTATACATAAGTTTTTCTAATGTAAGTTCCAAAAACATGTTTGTGATGTACTATTTCATTAAATGTTTCTGAGGTAATTTTTTTTGAGTTTTTTGGCTTATAAGAAGGTTAATTATTACATTTCATTAGTGGTCCCTTTTCTACTTGGTTATTACAGGAACTCTCACGTTTTCATTTGTGTCAAAGGTTTAAAAAAAATCTCCCCTTCATAATAGATTTCCCTGAAAATTCATGGTCCACGATGATGTCTTGAAGTTGGAAGAAATTAATTTCATGTTAATTCATGATATGCTAAGGTCCAAGAGGCTCTCCCCCATAATGATTAAATAGGTTTCATAGAGAGTTCACCTAGAGTATAAATGGATGGATTGTTATACTCTTGGGGTGGTTCTTCCAAACCAAATTTTTACTTGATATTATTGGCACAGATCATTGAATATGGAGAAGAACATTGATGTTGGGTTTTCCCGAATCAGAGAAAGGATGAAAATGATGATTATGAATCACATAGAAAACCTATAAAAAATACCATAGTTGACATGGACTCCATATATTATGAAGATAGAGCACTATGATGTCACGAAAATATCCTGGATACTAAAAAATTACATGACAATGTCTGTGGTGTCACATGTGTTTTATAAAGATGATGTGGAGAGCTGGCTTCATGAGATATAGGGTCTGGTGGATGGATTCTTTTTTTAGAGCCCCAATACCCACGAGGTGACAGATTTTGGATGTTTTTACATGCATCCCTCACCCATTATTGGGATTCAAAATTATTATTGTTTGAAGGTAGTGTATTCATAATAAAATGTATCAATGGAATCTTTTTTTGCTTGTGTTGATAAACAATGCTCTGATTATGGAAAAGAAAAAGTTATATGATGAGTTAAACATGTTTGATATCATGGAAAATATTCTCTTTAGGATATAATGTTTATGTAGAGGATCATAAACTGTATTATTATCATTACAACTATATAATAAATCATGATATGAAACCAAGATAGCTTGGTCTTGGATTGTTGTAACATGAGCTTCTAGATTTTGGATGTGGGTTATGATTGCAGTAAAATATGTTTTGGAAACATTCCAAAAATCTTGAAATTGTTTGTTCTTGATTTGGTAACAAGTGATGGAAATTTTATTATTCTACAGATATGGGACAATTGAATGTTTTTGATACTGTTTCCTCTTGTTGGTGTTGCAACATGGATATTGTTGTTTTGACCAATAATGATACAACTAAGTTATCATGATTTCTGATGTTTGTAAATTAAATTTCTGTGAATGAGACATGATTTTATGATCACACCTATTCATTGTAGATGTGAATTATTTTTTCATGTTTCAAATATCATCAAAAAAATATTTTCTATGTACAACAAAATGATTATAGGTTGATGATGGAAGACCATGGATGTATTCTAGAGGAGTGTGGTGGGTTAGGATGTGATTGAGACTACCAAGAAAAACTTTTTTATTCCATGATAATCTTTATTTTATCTGGATGTGGTCACTGGAGTTGCAGGTGACTAGACAGTTTTGATTTGGCATTGGCATGGATGGGGAACTGGTTCTGGAGTTGAATAACTGACATGGATGAGTCGATGGCATGGTGGCACTAGATCTGGAGATGACTCGATGTCATAGAGGGGTCATATGGAGGGGGTGGATCCATTTTCGGGACCTAGGATGGTCATGGGGATTTAAGGATCTATAATTTCGTATAAAATATAATTTTATTAAAATAAATAATTTTTTTCTCATTTAGAACATGTTTAAATCGTAATTTTATTTATTATATATGATAAAATTGTAAATATAATATGATATTTTACAAGAAATAAAAAATTAAATTATTTATTAAAATATAATATATACAAATATATTTATTATATAATGGTAATATTATTACTAACAGATAAAGATTGTTCCAGAAACATTTACTAAACATGTTAACCAACATATAAATTATATGTTGGTAAAATTATAATTGAAACAAAACTATCTTATCTATCCAAAAAAACATTTTGTGATAAGGTTTTTACCAACACATTAGTGATAAGGACATATATGATGGTAAAATGTTTTGCCAACAGAAAATGAAAATTTTCCAATATATATGTCCTCTTTGGAAAAAGTGAAATATTTTGTAGAGAATAATTATGCCTTTATAACATGGAAATGATTACTCATTTAAATAGATCACGATAATTATATTCACATCAAATAGTTTAAATGAAATCAATAAAAATTATTAAATAACATTTTTACAATTAAATATGGATTGCAATAGGAATTTACAGTGTTTTTTTCTCTATAACAATATATTTAAACTCTATTTATTGGGACCCATTATATGTGATGTGTGATATTGACAAATACCACAATATCTTAGTGAGTGGTTTGTACTTCCACTTTTCTTCCATATTGACCTATACATCTTCCAGATTGAATAATTCAATGTGTATGTTGTTTGTGAATCTAATATAAGAAGACACAAACCCTTGATATTTTTTTATGTCATCTCATGTCAATTATTGAACCATATTTATTGCATTCTCTTGAAAAATGTAGAGAAATCCCACCAAAATGTTATTGAGTCATTCCCTAGGAGGGTGGAGAACCATTCTCATAACATAGTGGGCACAGATCCAATATTTTAACTTCTCATAGTTCCACATGGGGAACATTCATTTATTACAATTATTCATTGAATTTCATAGTTCTTAAATTGCTTCCATTGAGCTAAAAAGTTTGTATAGGGAGCTCTAGGACATTCCCAAACCATGGAGGAGTTGCTGAGTGAAATTCAATGGTATCATCCACCAACCATCATGTGGATTTAGGGAACCTAGCATTTTGATTCATGTCTAGAGGAAATAGGATATATATTTAATCATAATGAGACTCTATTTTAGAGGGTGATACAATTAAAAATAGACATTCTATGTAGATTTTCCATGTATTTGTGGAACATATTCACTTATGATGATCAAAATTTTTAGATGATTTAGAAAAATTTCCCTATGACCTTATATGATTAAATCCTAAAAAATACATTTAGAGTAAATTGGGGTATAGAGTTTATGAAACAACATAAGGGTGAATTGTCCATGATAGACTATTTCGATCTATTCATGTAGATTCGACTCATTACACCAATACTTTCTTTAGAAAATTTTTTTATAATGAGATGATATGAGTATTTCCACATAAACTCTATTTAATGGTAGGTGAATATATTTTAGCTGGAGACCATTTTAACATAGTAATATACTACCTCATCAAAGATAAAAATCTAAGAAGAATCTAATCCCTCTGATATCAAGGTGGAGTAATAATATAGTTAAGTTGTTCAGTAAGTGAAAATAAGCATCATGTTGATTATTCATGTGGTATAATCAGAAGTCATATGACACATATGAATTATTTTATAGATTTTACCTATACAAAATTCCTAGTCATAAGAATCCACAGTCTCCAAAACACCCCTTTATATTGTTATGCTATGATAGGTTGGGTAATGTTGAATATATATTTTATAATTTTTTAGTTAGTTCCCCAGGAAAAATTATTTTTACCATTTATCCCTTTTGTAGTGGGTTCTATAACGACTCACCATAGAGGTAGTTGGAGTATTACCAAAGAAACTGACTAAAGAGGAGGTTTTGGAAAAGGGAACTTTGGTTCAGATATGTAGTTATGACGTTTCATTCCTACTTAGGTATTTAGGTTTTATGTTATTGTTTTGGTTTATGTCACATAGATATAGTGAAAACTACACAAGAGGTTCATTGTTCTAGGCCCTCTACAAGATAATGTAATAACGTGGTAGCATCTACTTTACTTTATTAATTATTATATATTGGATTTTTATAATCATTAATATATATTTTAATTACATAATTTTTGATCCTATAGGTAGAGTAATTTTTGGTGTGTGATGAAATTTTTTATTCTATTGGTAATCTGATATGAATCTGTATGTTGGTGTAAGGAATTTACCTTTAAGATAGGTGGTTATGTTTTCATATGGAATCATTTTATAGTTTACATGACCATAATTGACATATTCCATGGGAATAATTTAGTGGTACCATATCACACTCATGTTTATTTTTATCAATTTTTGATGAATTTGACCTCAACATTGTGAAGTAGTTATTCGTATGGGAAAATGTGATGTCATGGAAAGTAAAATTGAACCCGTGTATTAAGGTAAAGGAGGTGTGATATTTCAAAATTATGATCAGTATCTACATGATAATTTCATGTGATGTATATAATTCTCCAACGAAGTAGATTGATTTTAGGACTTCATCGATATGTATATTTATGAGTTCCCTATAGGTTGGTAGGTTCATCTTAATATTGATATAGTTCCAGTGGATACACTAATACTTGTTAATCCATACAAGATAGATAATATTTCTTTTGAGAACAAGACGTAGCTTGTTATCTAGGAACACACAAGGTTTATATGACCCATTACTTAGTTGTGTTGTCCAAATATTCTTTTATCCATAATGTATGTTGGTACCCTCAGAATTTTCATTGATTAGAAGAAATTTATCAAAAATGAAATTAGTTACTCATGTCCCATTTATCATATTTATAGACTATTTCACAACCTATATGGACTGAGGGGTTTTTAAATTATTTTCATCATTTCATGATATGATCATGTGCTTGTTAGACAACTGAAAATATTCTGTAAAATATTCCATTATAGATATGGCATGTATGATTATTTGGTCATTCCATTTGGGATCATGAATGTGTCAATAGATTACATAGACTTGATAAATCATGATTTACCAACATATTTGGATTATTTTGTTCTAATTTTGATGGATGACATCATAGTGTATTCTCACTGTTGAAAGGGCCAATGAAAAAATATTGAGATTGTATTGAAGACCCAAATATAGAATTTTTTTCATTACATCATCATACAATTTCATTCTAGAATTTATAATTTTCCAACTTATTGGTCATGTAATATCAGTGGAAATATTATGTAGTAAACTAGAGTAGTAGATATATGTGTTCTCGTAGGAGATTCTAAAGAATGTATTCGACATACAAAGATTTTCAGGACTCGTAAGCTATTCCATGTTTCCAATTAAATAACAATTATTCATTATAAGACAATTTATATTCATAACTAAGAAATTTTCAGTTTTAAATGTTATAATTCATTTGAAAATTCATTTAGCTATTGATAGGTAAGATTAATTCAAAAATAGTCAATATTTTAAATGATCTTGATATAGGTTATACAGTTTACTATGATTCATCATGTATCAGGTCAATAGTAATTCTGAAGTAGGTAGATTGATTTTTCGAGTATAGGTCCCACCAACTAAGAGAAAATGATTTTTGTTTTACGACATATGATTTCAAGATATAATTTCTAGTCAATTAATTTTATTATAATTGAAATTATCTATTGTGGGAGATATTTTTTGTATAAATGGATTACAAAATCATAAAATACAAATTTAGACATTGTGACTTCTATCACAGGAATAAATGTTTCTTTATTTACCTAAAATAATTCTATTTCAAGATCATCATTATTATATGTATTGGAAATACATTGGCTCTCACTCTATGTTATATTACATTGAATCCAACTATTCAAGAGTCTAGTAGTTATTTTCATTTCATGGCCTTGTGTTCTATGATGTTCTTGGAGGTGTAATACCATAATATATAGACTATAATATTATGATTATCAGTAAAAAATACACTTAAGGATATAATATGCAGACATTTTTCTAATTTTGATGACTTGGTTCTGTTAAAATGTGTTATATGCAAGAACCCATAGCCCGGTAGGGTTAATGGTGGTTATATATCTTGAACATTCATAGAAATTTCAACGATCATATCAATGTGTAAGACGAGTTAATGTGAGAGTCTGAAGTGTCCTCTTAGATAGTATATACATGTGTTTCTAATATGTTTATTAAAATTAACTTGTATTATTTATTAAAAATAACTATGAAATAGATTTATTGTTTTATTGCCCAGTGTTCCAACTATCTACAGGTGCAGGTGGAACACATGTGATTAGCTTGAATTTTGTATTTTTCACGACCCCTTTATTCGAAATATTCCCCTCATGGTCTGTAATAGTAGGGCGAGATATAATTACCCCTATTTTCGGCCTCTAGTTTTCCCTCGAATGGGGAACAACACTAAGGTTATAATGATCTAACAACTTGGGAGGTGTTACCCTTTATAAGAAGAGAAGATTGGGAGGTAATATGGTTCATACAAAATAAATCCAAGACATAATATATATAAAAGATACCTCAAACCATCACACATGAATGTTCAATATAACACTATAGAAAAATCAATAAAACATTCAGTTACATACCAAAAGAAAATCGAAGTAGCAACACAACAATTTCCATAATGAATGGGAAAGTAAATTAAATCATGGTCCAAATAATACCCCTAGAATCTTATACATAGTTTTACATATATAGGGTGATCTTACATGTATATTCAGTAGAAAACCCAAATTCTTTCGTGAACAGGTGAGATAGTCATACTAATGCTCTCGTGAGAATAAACACAAACTAGTAGCAACAAATATGGTATAAAAGACACCCCATATTCACTAAGGAACACTCACTAAACAACACAAGTAATTTAATATTATATAATGCGCATCAATAGTAGGGCACCCTTGTCAAATTTCCCATAGATTATGCACTACCACGCCCTAACAGAAAAGGTCCAGGTACACCAACAACTTCCGAAAATTCCACAACACAACCCGCTGACCCAGACATAGGCCTCTTAGGTAGTCTCATCACCTGGGAAAACAAATTTCATCACCTACCATGCATATTCACATTGGACACATACCACATCACATCCTACACCAAAACAACTTTTCTATATACCACATCACATCATTCCTAAAAAAACCTATGCCACATTCCAAACATCCTCCCAAAGGCACTTTGAAAACACAATACATCTCATACCAATGATACATGGGAATTACAACTTGCCCTCACACACATGGTTTTCACAAGACACATTCTGGCCAATGTATCTTGGGTATCACCACTTGAAAGAGGGAGAAATGATGATCAGGTGTCTTCAAAACCATCTTATCAATGATATGATTGGGAATGACACCCTCCCCCTTAATGACGAGGGAGATCAAAACATAGTGCTCAACTACATTTGGTGCATATAGAAAAAAAAGAAAAATACATGTAATACAAATAGATAGTAGACACTCATCTGAAAATATAAGTCAACATCCAACAACCATCCCACAATAATACCTACTTTGGTAAAAACATTAAATGAACAACCATTAAAGAGGACACAACTCCAATAATACAGCAAGCCAATTCACATAACTAATTATCATTCATAATTATACAATTTAGTTATTAATTTGATCACTACGTAGGGAAACTAAAAATAAAAACACATGACATGCCACACAATAAAAATTCCCAAAAGTCACAAATAGGGTGAATAACCTTGGTAATGTTACCTACTTCACATTTATACTCATGTTAACTCCCATTAATGTTATAAAAACTGATCCCAATATACTGAATAAACCATTGGGAATTCCTCTCAAAGAGAAATAATTGATATATTACCCATACCTATGACTCTCATAAACATTCTCCCATTTCATGTCACCCAATCCATCCTCTCATCAGAACACACCCCCCTAACATACATCCGCACCCGATAACACATTGAATTACTAACATTCTCAGTATCCCCACTGCATAACCACACCAAACCCATCAAAAAAATCATAACCACAACTGTTACACCATACCAACCACAGAAAGAAAAATTCAATATTTAAAAAGGCATCTATTATTTAATTTCTACTATTTAATTAATCGGTTATCATGGAAGAAGTTAGATCTTGGGACATCCATTTATTTTACCAGATATGTGTGGCTAATCAATTATATATATATATACATTATCATTAAAAATAATTCCAACCATAAGAGTTCACAAAACAATCACTGATGAAAAAATAAGGAAAACAAACATCTGTGATATTGAGTGGGATATATACAATAAAATTAACAATATTGATCAAAATATCAATAAAATAGTACCAACAATCATCACATTCCAAGCCCCCCATGTTGATCATAAACATATTGAATTATATTTAATACTTTAGTATTATTCTATATGTACAAAATAGAAATTGATAGACCCACCCTACATGACACACAAAGAATAGAGATGGTGGTATCTGTAAATTGAAAAATAGACGATCTAAACTTCTTTAATGTGCCAAAATTAGGTGTGAATTTTTAGTATGAAAAGCATCTATAGAAAACTAGATCTCAGAGCTATAGAATAATTCAAGACACCTAAGAGAATAATGGTTCTAGGAACCTCATCACGATAAGGGAAACACAGATGGAATAGAACATATTGTCTTTATAAAGAACATATCTTAAATAAATGGTAAAATTAGTTTTAAAACTCATTAATTGCAGATCATGACAAAGAAAAAGAAGTTTATTATTCAAAATATCATTAGGGTGTTAGAGGATAAATATGATTGGAAATAGCTCCAAAAAAATTCAATAAGGTTGTAAACTCATTTTATATCAAATAAAACATTAAAGGGGATAAACTATTGGAATCATGACAAATGGAAAACTCTTGTAAATGAAAAAACATTAGGTTCATCACCACTATATTTCACTAGTGTTTATCACTATTTGGTGACATATCGGAACAACCTACTAGTGCGACTCACCACTTTGACTCATCTGTTTAACCCACCATTATGACTCACGGATAAAACCAATCAGAGTGATACATTGTTTCATCCCACCATTACGACCTACATGTGAAATTGACAATTGTGACTCGCCATTGAGACCAACTATTGAGAAATTAAAATTTTCCACAAACTCCTAAAATGAGTAACTGTGACTTCCCAAAACACGTCCAACACCGTATTTTCAATAAATAATGGATCGGTGAGGTCCATGCCATCACATTTTTTACCAATGAATACATTTGTCTCCCTTGAGAAATCAAAAGTAAGATGGAAAAAATGATGGTTATGAAAACCCACCTAGTGATAGACATCTAATGGATCCGGATACAATTGAAACACTGCTAACAAACCAACACATCATGTTCAATGATAATCCACCACCTATTTTTTGAAAACATGAGTGGAAACCTCCTTATTAAAAAACACATCCTCTATCATAGTCAAACCCAATAAACTTTGATGCACCCCTCTCATGCACACCAATAACAATTTATAAACACAAGAATAATTGAATTTCATCCTCCCTGTCAAGATACTATCCTTTCAGGGAGACACTAACTCTCCCTCATGGGTTTAATATCATCATAATTAATACTTCTTTATTTCAAATCATTTACACCCTTCTGAAAACATCCAAACGATAACACAATTTATAGAAAATGAAAAAAATCATCCCATATCATAAAAGGTTCAAACATTAAATCACACAGAACCTTGTATATTGTTCTCTACAAATCTTTGGGGCCAAGAAGAAATGTCTCCCCAAAATCAATCCAACTAAAAGGTGAATGACATAGTCTCTAATAAAACTGTCAAATGGATCCATGCCTTTGGAATAGTGCAATATATTACTGTAATAAATGTCTTCCAATGGAATGAATCTTGTAAAACATCCTACAATGTCCAAGAAGTATGAATGGATCATGTATTATAGCAACTAGGAAGTCTATTTTGTCTGCCTATCATTCTAAGGGTGAAAGGCTGTGTTACGAAGAAACTGACTGTTGAAAGTTGGATTTAATCCCCTCCCGATTCATGAGGAAAAGGTTTCATCACAATCATACACAATTTATCTAAGAACTCCATGTAGTTACACCACCTCATCCACATACATCTTCATCAATGCATCCATTGATCCTAACATATTGATTGTTTTGAAGTGATATGATTTCATCAGCTGATCCCCTACCACCGAGTTTGCAGCATAGACTCCTCAATATCTGAATAACCAACATAAAAATCCATCAACATGTCATCCCATATCCACTTAGGGATATATAAGTGCAGAAAAAACCATTGTTAACACGGTACTCATCCTTCACCTACTAGAACACAATGAACATTGCAACAAACTCAGAACCTTCCCTCGTTAACTTAGGACACCAAAAATGCATCCTTGAACCATGGAGCATTATAGAATTTTTGGGGTGTACCAATAAATGTGAGTAATGAAACTCAAAAAGTACTTTCTCACACATCTACACTAGAATAAACAACCCATGAAAAACATCATTTGATTCATATCATCATCTAAGCATCCCTATGGAGAAACCCCATGTATAACAAAATCTTGCATCACCTATACCTCTGAGTATCCACAATGATACTCCTCCACCACCATAATCAAATAATACCATACTAATATTAAAAAAACATTATCTATAACATCCCATGATTCTACGGTATCTTTCACTTTGGATAAAGCCGTAGCATGTGTTGTACGCAACTTTGAGTTTTAACACACCACGGCCAATCAAACTAGTTGTTATGAATAGTATTACCCACTTTATAAAATTTTATAAATATTATTTTTCAAAATGGAATTCATTTTTGGATTAGGAATATCAAAATAAGGTCAGGGTGAATTATTGGTGTTTTTTAGAAAACTATAAATTTTTAATGAATAGTGAAAAAAACCACGTTATTGGTTAAAACAGACATATTATTTAAAATATTATTTATGTTATTTAAATTTATTTTATGCCAAAATTGATACATAATACTTATATATGTTCAATTTAATTCATTGGAATAATTTTATAATAAGTTTAGATATATCAATGTTTTATTGATCTTTTTACCGTCTTTTACCCACCTCCTAGGAGCATTTAAAAATTGGCATAAAACATAATTGTATTTCTTCAATGAGTCAAATTACAAAAATTTTGAGATACACTGTTGATATAACAAAGTAAAATTTGGTTCAATAGGATGAAAATAGTTTTTGGTGAATAGTAACTTTTTACTTTTATTTACCACGGTTAAAAGTAGTTATTGTAATTAAGGGTAAAAATGATATCATAATTATCAAAACACATGTCCTAATTCTATTGTATAAGTGTAATTCAACTAAAAAACCATATAAATAAAGTATTTTCCCCATTGGTACTCTTGGATTAGATTATGACATTTATTATTATTTTATTTAATGACGAGTTAAATGTTTTAAATTCAAAGTTTAAAAACTAAAACTTTTTTAATATTGGGATATACATAAGATAAATTATACTATAAATATTAATTGAAAATAAAAATATATTACATACATAATTTTATTTTATTTAAACTTTTTAGACATTAAATATTTTATTTTATTTATGACACAATGATGATGCAGTAATAACCTTATTAAAGAATGATTAAATTAATTGATAATATTAATATCCAAATAAATTTAATTTGGCACTTTTTATGAATTTAACTAAATTAGAGATTAATATTAAATTTTGGGGTGGATTAAATAATTTTTTGTCGATGTAATCATGCAGTTATGATTTTCACAAAAATCAAATACTAAATACTGTCAAAATTGACATAATTGAGTTTTTAAAACAAATAATACATTATTAATGTATATAATATTCCAAAAAATATATGGTTTTTCCAAATGACTTATATAAGGTTTTATATTTTAATAAGGCAGTACTTGTACTTTTCATTGAAGTTTATAGTATGTTAATTAACCATATAATATAAAAATTCAAGGAGACATACTAAATGACATACTATTTAACTAAGAGATAAATCTAAATTATAATGGTACTATGGTGACCTAAACCTATATAAAACCTTTTGGTTGATATTTTTTTGACTCATCTCCACATTAACCTTTATATAAATCATTTTGAGCTATAAAAAACCAAAAATATTTTTATTATAAAATAATATTTCATGCTTTTCCTAAAGTTACCCTCACATCTCTTATGAAAGGATACTTAACCATCTATAAATTTCACACATCTAAAGCCATTTTCCTCAGCCAAAACTACCTTAATATCCTATCAAATATCTTCTATGTACCCTAGAGTCCATCCTCTAGTGTTAATGTCAACCTTTGGATCCCTTTTGATCAAATCAAAACGACGAACCCGAAGAAGAGGTAAATAATTCATCACATCTTTCAAGATTGTTTCTTCTTCCAGTTCCTCTTTATTTGTAGTTTCCTTTCTAAAATAATATCTTCAGTTTCTTCTATATACTGTGGTACAAGCATATTCATTATTTTATCCATTATATGAATGACAAATTTACCATACGTGCATACGTACGGATTACCATCTCCACGTCGTGTTGTAGTTTGTTATTCAAACACTTCATTAATTAGATGGGTATAATAATGATTATACTGATATAGATAATAAATATACCATGTTAATGATTTTGTATATAAAATATAACTTTCTATTATATATTATTTCACCATCAATATAATTATTATTTTTCTCATGTATATGTACGGATTACAGTCTCCACAAACGCAAAGAGATTCATTCCCCATGGTAACCATTAATGAATAATTTTTATATGATGATTAAAAATAATATTTATGAACATAATATATTTTTTTAAATAAATCAGATACATCCTATTCATAAAACAAATGGCTCACCTAACCCATCATATAATGGAAAATGAATAAGTTAACACCCGAAATGATGATACTACTAAAATAATATTAACAATGAAATATTAGAGGATCATATATGATTTCATATTTAGGTATATAGTTCTTGTATAATTTATTAACAATATTTTAACCATTATTCATGAGAATATTATACCATCTACTAAGGAAAATTATAGGTAAGGGTTAATTTCAAAATATTTTTATTATCCGAGTTTGTTTTTACGTAAGTATCTACCCATACCTCTATATCATTCACATTTGATTTTTCTTAAAAATATGTAATAAAAAAATATTTCTATTGTCTAAACAATGGGATAAATTCATTTATACCCTTAGTTGACCTTATATGTTTTGAACGAAATATTTCTGACATTTCCCAAACTAGATACATCATGACCTTATTGACAAAATTATGGTAAAAATGTTTTTGTAACTTATACGTCAACTGAGGATACATTCTGCCATTATAACATCGTTGAATCGTCACATAACCTCTTATACATATATTTTCAAAATAAATTTATTCTTTTATAATTATGTGAATTTTAAATGGTTTCAAAATAGAATGAGGTGTTTCATTCAAAAATGTTTCATTTCATCTATTTCATCATGCTTTATGGATTTTAATCTCGTTTAAATTTGATTTATTTTGATTCAAATCATTAATATTGTAATGAAGGTTTTTCAATTTGATAGATAGTGGATGTGTTATTTTCAAACCATTCATGGTTTATGGATAATGTATTGAAATTTCAAATTCTAGTTTTAATACGAATGTTAATGTTATGTATAAACCTTTTCATATGAGAAATACATTGGACATAGTAAGTGGTTGGTGGAGCCCGCTATAGCTTTTAGATACATCAGTTGGCCTAATAATTCAAACTAGTGCCTTGGAAGCAGACCTTGAAAAAATATTATTTGTAGTCTTGGAACAATTCCTTGACTATGTGGTTTTGAGGTATGGCATTATGAATTCCATCATTATGAATGTGGCTATTGATATTGAATGTGATTATTTGACTATTAGAATATATATGTGAATAAATAAATGGAATTATTTGATATTATCTTTTCTATATTATAATTATGTTTATGTTCAAAAGAATTTTTTTATTCTCATATATTTACATGAATTTTTATACTTATTTATGAATGTTTACACAATATTGTTATCCTTACTGAGCATCAGAGCTCACCCATTTCTATATTTTATTTTTCACAGGATGTGAAATTTATTTTATGGTTGACCTAGAGGGATATTCTAAGAATATAAGTTTGTTCAAAAAGGTAAAAAATGTTGCTGAGTTTTTTATTTCATGATATAATGTAAAACTTTTGAATTTATCTAGTACTTTCAAGGCTTCTAAACTGAATAGTGTTTCAGGAAATGATTCCTTGTATACTAACAATGTTAGGAAATATTAAACCAACTCTGTGTAACTGGGGTCAGGGTATAACATTTGGTATCAGAGGAAGTATAGTACAATCCTCAGAAGTAAGATTTAGAAAAAAAATATAATTAGAAAACATTTCACTAAGAAATACTTTGAGGATTAGTATAGAAAAACATCGCAAAATATTGGTATTATAGAGATTTTGTGAGTTTTCCATGAAATACATTCATGTATGGATATGATCTAGTAGAGGTGGCTCTGGCACTGATGTAACTATGGGTAAAACCCTACAACAAATGTTTGAGCTAGACTCATGTGGGAACTAGTGCATAAAAATGGGCTTTACGACACTCTTGGTAATGACACTCTTGAGTTATATGCTTAGGATAATTATCTTTTTCTTTATAAACCATAATAATTTTTTATGAGTATATAATTTCTCAAAGAAAATTTTTTTATGATTATGAATTATATTCACAAACTGTTTAATTTATGTTATGTTTTTTAATAGTTTGAAATAATTTATTACGATTCATAAACTAATCTAGTGTATTCCATTATTTAGAAATGGAACATAGTGGAAGGAATGGAAACCATATAAATGCACATAATCCATATAAGTAATTTCCTCCTACTCAAGATAATTAAAGTAGAGCTGGGGATGCAACAGGTGATGATATTCTTATCACCATACTAGGACAACTCACTCATGTTATAAACAATATCCAAACTCGTATGGAGCACCCTGATCTACAACATAGAGGATCAATGTTAGAAAACTTCATGAGAAAAAACCCATAAATATTTAATTGGAGTAAAAATACCTTAGTATCTGAGCTATGGACAAATTCAATAGAAAGAATATTTCATGCTTTGGGGAGTAGTGAAAGGGATAAAGTGGTCAGGGTAGTATATAGCCTCACGGGAGATACAGATCAATGGTGGTAATTAATCAAAAACACAAAGGAAGATAAAGAAATATAGAACATGGAATGAAGGTATTTTAAAAATATTTTCCCAGAATAATACTTTCCTCATGACCATTGTGTGGATATGGAAAGAAAATTTTTGAGTTTGAGTCAAAAGGATGATGAAAATGTCCCAAAGTTTGAAGATATATTTTCAAGGATAGCACGACATGTTGCGGATTATATATGAAACCCAATAAGTAATATTGATAGTTTATTTGATGGGTTAAATCGATTTATCAATCAAGGATTAGTCTCATAATACTTCTCATTGTATGTAGATATTGTCTAATATGACATCATGACATAAATAGAATTATATAAGTCTTACAAGATAATATAAAATCAAGAGAATAAGAGATCATCTTAACACTCTGGGAAAAGAAATAAGAAAACAGGGAAGAAGGGAAGAGTTATATTTCAACCCTGTGATAATTTTGGAAAGAAGCACACTGTTTCTTGTCTAAATAGAAATGGATTGTGCAACAAATATGGATAGAAAGTAAAAAATTAGAGTGATTGTTAGGAGAATAATGATACTTCAAATGTTCAATGATACAATTTCATGGAGATGGGAAATTATGAAAATGAATGTCCAAAGCTTCTGAAAAACATACCTCATAAACAATCAAGTGATCGAGGCATAGATTATGCGATAACTACCACTGAGGTTGAATCTATAAAGGAGTTGGAGGAATGTAATATAATGGTTTACACATGTTTATCCAATGCTTTATTTTAGTTTGGATCATGACATTGTTTCTTATCATCTGATTTTTCTATGAAAATTAGATATTTTCAATTTGACATAACATGGGTGTTTTCAGTCAAGATACAAAAGGAAGGTATCATCATAACAAAGTATTGTGAATCAGTTCCCATTAGGGTATATAAATTATCTTTATCTTCTAATATCATAGTCATACACAGGATTGAATTTCATATAACCCTCAGTATTTATTGGCTTTCAGATCATGATGATAAAATTTATTGTAAGAAGAAGAGGGTTACAATTCTCGATGATGATAAGAAGTACCTTATCATTAGTGAAGGAACATCACCGCCAGATTCTTATCTATATCCACCCCCAATAGCTCAACTAAATTCATTTATTGTGGATAATGAAAATTAAATAACAATGGGTGAGGAATGGAATGATATAATAGAGGATTTACGGATTTTATAAGAAGATGTTGATGTGTTTCTAGAGGATTTACCTAGACATCCTCTGAAATGAGAAATTGTGTTTTCTATTGATTTTATTTCTAGTTCAAGGCTCATATGAAAGTCCCCTTATAGATTGGCCACTGTGTTATTAGTGGAACTAAATAAAAAACTAGACGAATTGAGTAATAAGGGATTTATTTTCACAAGTGGTTCCCCATCGGGAGCCCCTGTCGTTTTTGATAAGAAGAAAGACAAATCAATGAGGTTGTGCATTGACTATACGGAGATAAATTCAAAAAAAATATAGAACAAGTATCCCCAACCTCCCATTGATGATTTATTCGACTAACTTCAGGGATCTCAATATTTTTAAATGATTGACCTTCGATCTGGATATCATTAGTTTGGTGTGAAGAAAAATACATTCCGAAAACAGAATTTTGATTTAGGTAAGAGCATTATTAGTTTACAATAATGCCTTTTGGATTGATTAATGTACCTTTGTCTTCTTGGATATAATGAATTTTTTCTTCAAGGAATATCTTGATTAATTTGTATCAGAATTTATTGATTATATCTTGGTATAATCAAAAAACTATGAAGATCATGAAAATAAGTTATGAACTATTCTGAAAACCATTAGAATAAATTAATTATATTGGATGTTTAACAAGTGTGAATTTCAGAATCAAGATATTTCTTTTCATGACCATATTGTCTCTAAGGATGAAATATTTGTTTGTCCTTCATACACCAAGTCAATCCAAAAATGGCCAGCATTGATGAGTATAACTGAGGTACACAGTTTTATTGGGATAGCAGGATATTATCAACGTTTCATCCAAAATTTTTCCTCGTTGGCTAACACATTAACCAAGAACACTCATAAAGGGGTCAAATTAGTTTGGAAAAAAGAGTGTAAATAATGTTTTTGATAATTGAAGAGAATATTATTAAATTATCTAATCTTTACTCTATCATCAAGGAACGATAGGTTCGTTATTTATAGTGATGTTTCAATGAAATGATTTGGTTGTGTCCCTATGCAGAATGATAGATTTATTTCCTATACATCACGTAAGCTAAATATTCATGAACAAATAATTCCCAATCATGATCATGAGTTATCATATGTAATATTTGCTCTACAGATATGTATACACTATCTCTGTGGTGAAAATGTGATATATATACTGATCACAAGTGTTTAAAGTATATTTTCACACATAACGAACTCAACATTAGGAAAAGATGATGTCTTGAAAAACCCAATGATTATTATTTCACTATACACTACATCTCAAGGATGGAAAATAAGGCAGAAGATGATTTGATCAGAGATGATCATGGAGTTTTGAACAAGATTAGAGTTGAAATTGATCCTATTTTCATGATTATAGTAAATATAATTATGATAATAACCATGGATGTTGAAACATAAATGCTTTTTCAAATGGCCGCTAAACCTTCTTTACTAGAAAAGATCAACAGTTCTCAGACTGATGATGAGTTGTTTCAATAGAAGATTAATTCTATGAATGATGGGTGATTGATTAAATTCATATATGAAGATGAAATTTTGAAATTTGGGAAGAGACATTCAGTTCCTAACATACCTGATCTATAAAGTGAATTCTTGGATGATTCTCATATCCCCAATTTCTCTATACACCCTAGGAGCAACAAGTTGTATAATAATTTGAATGGACACTTTTTGTGGGACAACATGAAGAGGTAGATTGATTATTTTGTGTCAAGATGTATTGTTTATCAACATGAGAAAGCTAGAAGGAAACAACCTGGGGGGGTCATGCAACCTCTTCACATACCTGAGTGGAAATGGGATAATATTACGATGGACAATGTCATGGGGCTACCAATGACTCTTAGAAGGAATGATGCAATATGGGTCATTTTTATTCCTCTTACCAAGTCACTACATTTTTTTCTTATAAGAAAAGATTTACCACTTGAACGTATGGAAAGACTATATATTAATGAAGTTATAAGACATCATTGATTACCCCTATTGATTGTTTCTGATCGTGATCCCAAATTTACATCAAGATTTAAGAAAAGATTTCAGATGGGCCAAGATACTGAACTTTGTTTGAGCAATGCCTACCACCCTCAATCTGATAGAAAATCAGAATTGTCTATTAAAAAATTAGAAGACGTGTTGAAATCTTTATCACATCAATATCAATGCTTTTGGAATCAATATTTAACTCTCGTAGAGTTTTCCAATAAAAATAGCTTCTATTTAAGTATTCAAATTCCACCATATAACGATTTATATGGCATGATATGTCCCACATCAACATGTCTCGATGATTTTGGTGAAAGAAAACTTGTAGGCCCAGAACATGTGGAGGAAACATTGAAAAAGGTGAAGGTTATCCAAACCTACATCAAAATAGCACAATGTAGGCAAAATAGATATGTTGATAACTAAAGAAAAGATTTGGAATTTCATGTAGGTGAACATGTTTTCATGACGGTATCTCTATGGAAATGTGATATACGTATTGGTAATAACGGTAAATTAATTCCCAGGTACATCAGAACTTTTAAAATTTTAGAAAAAATTGGAGTTGTATATTATCTTTTGGAAATAACTCTAAGCCTCTTCAATGTTCATGATGTGTTCCGGGCATTAGTCTTGAGAAAATACATGCCTAACATAACAAATATACTCAGTTGTGAGGAAATTTAACTGGAATCCAAACAATCTTATTGTGACAACCCAACCAAAATTCTTGATACTAGAGAACAGGTGTTGATAAACAAGACAACTCGTCTGGTAAAAGTTCTGTGGAGAAACCATAACGCATAAGAAGAAACATGGCAACCTCAGGAACTTATGATGAAGAACAAACCAAATATTTTTATGCATTAATATTCTAGAAATTTCATGGATGAAATTATTTTAAGGATGGGATAATGTGACCCCCAAATCTTCCACAATACTTTTCCATTTGAATAATGCAGTATCTTGCGTTGTACGCCCCATGGAGTTTTAACACACCATTACCAATCAAAGAAGATCTAATGAAGAGTAATACACACTTTTTTAAAATTTTAAAATTTTATTAATCAATGTTGACTTCATTATGGGATTTGGAATATCAAATTTATCTTAGGGTGAAGTTTTGGTATTTTTATGAAAACAGTCAATTTTGGATGAATAGTGAAAAACACTATGTTATTGGTTAATGCTGACTTTTTATTTTTGATAAATATTTTTTTTATTTAAATTTATTTTAGGTAAAAATAGATACATAATATCCATATATGTTCAATTTAATTAAATGGGGTCATTTTATAATATGTCTAGATATTTAAAAATTTTATTGAACTTTTTATCGTCTTTTACCCACCTTTTAAGAGCATTGACTTATTTGAATAAAACCTATTTTTACCGCTTGAATGAGTATAATTTAAAAAAAACAAGATAAATGGTTGTTATTATTAAAACAAATGTGGTTTAATAAGATGAAAATAATTTTCGGTGAATAGTAACATTTGACTTTTATTTAACACGGTTAAAAGTAACTAGAATAATTAAGGGTAAAAATGATTTCATAATTAATCTAAAACCTGACCAAATTCTATTATATAAGTGTTATTCTACCAAAAACAATCTTATTAATAATTTATCATCCCTTTCGGTCCACTTGGATTAGATTATG
Organism: Viscum album; assembly: GCA_963277665.1. NCBI lineage: Eukaryota > Viridiplantae > Streptophyta > Magnoliopsida > Santalales > Viscaceae > Viscum > Viscum album. Next base: position 18,023,413 of record OY728129.1, on the reverse strand, counting down.
AAATTTATTATTATTTTATTTAAAGAAGAGTTAAAAGTTTTAAATTCAATGTCTAATAACTAAACCATTCTTAATTTAGGGTTATACATAATATAAATTAAACTATAAATATTCATTACAAAGATAATAATATATCCTACATAATGGTATTTTATTTATAATTTTTAGAAAATAAATATTTTAATTTATTTATGACACAATGATGATGCAGTAATTACATTATTAAAGAATGATTAAAATAATTGATATTATAAATATCCAAGTAAATATAAGTTGAGACCTATTATTAATTCCACTAATATTCATGGTCAATATGACTTTAGGGATGAATAAATATCTATTTTTATGTAATCATTCTATTATGATTTTTAAAAAATCAAATACTAAATATTGTTAAAAATTACATAATTGAGTTCTTAAATCAAATACTATATTATTAATAGATATAATATTCCTAAATATCCATGTCTTAGCCTAAGGACATATATTAGGTTATATATATTAATAATTAACCACTTGGGGTTATATTTGTGGTTTATAGTATGTTTGTTAACTGTATAATATAAAAATACAAAGAGACATGGAAAATAACAAACTATCTAAATAAGAGTTAAATATAAAATATAAGATTAATATGGCGACCTTAACCTGTATAATGCCTATTGGTTGGGAGGTTCTCTACCCATAATCACCTTATCATATAAATAAATCATTTTAGATCCATTAGAAACCAAAAATTATTTTATTATAAAATAATATTTCAAGCTTATCCGAAAGTGACCCTCACCACTCTTATAAAAGGGTACTTTCCCTTATCTTAATTTCAAACCACCAATTCCATTTGGATAATCCAATTAATTCTTAAATATAATCTCAACTTTCATACGGTTATCCTAGAGTCTTTTATTTGTACATAAATCCAATCAATGGATCCATTTTGATCAAATCAAAAGGATGAACCCAAAGAAGCCGTAAATATTTAATCACCTCTTTCAAGTTATTTTCTTCTTCCACATCCCATTTCTTTGTTGTTTCCACTATAAAATAATAACTCCAGTATCTTCTATATACTATTATGATATTATAAAATTTTTACAACCATATTCATTATTCTACAAATCATATGAATGAAAAACTCACCCAAAGTGCTTACATGCGACTAACCGTCTCCACGTCTTGGTGTAGTTTGTTATTCAAAAACATTGTTATTTGGATTGGCATAATAAGGATTATAAATAATTTATGTAATAAATAAAACATTTTAATTATTACTTATATATGATATACCATTTGATTAAATATTATTCCACCATCAATATAATGATATTGTCACTCGTGCGTACATATAGATTACACTCTCCACGAACGCGATGAGATTATTTCTCCATCGTAATCATACAAGAATAATTTTAATGTTATAATTAAAAATAATATTTATTAACATAATATCATTATTTAAGTGAATTAAATACATTCTATCCATAAAAAACATGGCTTAAATAACCAAAAATATAGTGGAAAGGGAATCAGTTAACACATGAAATGATGATACTACTGAATGATTATTAACAAATTAATATTAAATGATCATATATGATATCATATTTATGTATATAGTTTTTTAAAAAATAATAGAAATTTTTTACATATTATACAAAAGTTTAACATACCATCCACTAAGGAAAATTACAATGTAATGGTTAACTTCTCAATCTCATTATTACCCGATTTTGTTTTTACGTATGTATCTACTAGACCACTTTATCATCCACATCTGTGTTTTCATAAAAAATGAAATTTAAATATTTTTTACTATTTAATAAAAAATGGGTTAAATTAATTTATACCCTTCTTTGACCTTATATGTTTATAAAGGAATATTTTGGTCATTTTCCAAATGAGGTACTTTATGACCTTTTTGAAAAAATTAAGGTAAGAATGTTTTTTAACTTATTCGGTGAGTGCTGCTTTTTTCTACCATTATAGCATCATTGAAGCTTCCATACAAGATTATAATAATACTTTCAAAATATATTTTTTCTTTTATAATTATGTGACATTTAAATGGTTTCAAAATAGAATATGGTATTTCTTTCAAAATATTTTAATTTCAACTATTTCAACATCATTTAAAAGATTTTAGACTTATTTGAAGTTGATTTATTATGATACAAATCTTCCATATTATACTAAAGGTTTTTGGATATGTTTGATAGTGAATGTCTTATTTTTGTACCATTAATGGTTTATGGATAATGTATTGACATTTCATTTGATAGTTTTAATACAATATATTATGTTATTTTTAAACCTTTTCATATGAGGAATGCATTGGACATAGTAAGTGATGGGCGTATCCCGCTATATCCCCTCGATTCATCAACATGTCTCATGAGACAATCTACTGTCTTGGCACAAAGCCTTGAAAAAATCATCTTTGTAGTCTTGGAAAAAGGCCTTGACTATGTGGTTATGAAGTCTTGAATTATGCATTCCATCATTATGAATGTGGCTATTGATATTGCATGTGAATTTTTGACTAGTATAATATCCATGAGAATGAGTAAATTGAATTATTTTATTTTATCTTTTCTATATTATTATGAATTATATGTTTAAAAGGTTTTTTTAGTCTTATATATTGCCTTAAATGTTTATGCTTATTTATGAAAGTTTCCACTATATTGTTATCCTTACTGAGTATCTGAGCTCACCACATTCTATGTTTCATTTTTCCAGGGATGTGAATAAGTATTTTATGGTTGACCTAAAGGGATATGCTAAGGATATAAGTGTGTTCAAAATGTGACATAATATTGTTGATGTTTCTATTTCATGATGTAATGTAAAACTAATGAATGTATCGAGTACTTCAAAGTCTACTAAACTAATCTGTCTGTCAGGACATGATTTATTGTATCATGCCAATGTTATGTAATAATGGACCGACTCTAGGTAATTAGGGTCGTGGTTTAATCTTATCACCATCCATTTAATTATCCATGTGCAATGCTACTAACTCTTTCATATCATTCAAAGAGATCATAGATTTCTTAAACTATCTTACTTTGTGATTTATTTATAAAATCATCAGCCACAATATTCCCCTTTCCTGCGGTGTTGGTGTTCTCAAAATCATACTCCTAATGATATTGTATCCACCTCTTTAATCACAACATTATATATCACTGGAAATTATAAACCATAAACACTTGTGATCTGTGAAGACAAAAAAGCACCAAGTAGTGAGGTAATGTAGCCATAACGTCAAATCAATAATTACCACTACTAGCTCCAGATCATGGGTTTCATAGTTATACTCATGGTTATGAATATACATAGACCCATTAAAGATCCCTCCTTACTGAATCATTGAGACACATCTCACTCCAATAATTTAATCACCACAAAACACCTCAAACATCACCCATTACACTAGAATATAGTGCACTAGAGTGCTTACCCACTTCATCATCAGATAGTTGAACTTTTTTTGGAACAACTCACCCCAAAACATTGTGTGGTATTTTCTGATTGGAGATATAAATAGAGATGAAAATCAAGGGAAATCATTGATATAAATCCTATTAGATCCTTCCAGACAAAGATACCTACGAACCTCTACCATATTGTTTGGTAATTTTGATGAAAAAACTAGCTCACTCATCAACGGGTCCATTTCTAAACCCTACTGATACACCACGTTACCTAGGAAATTATCCTCTCATGTAGAGAACATGCACATGAAAAACATTCCATAGAGAATGTGGCATTAAAGAACCTACAGGATGGTCATGAGATTCCCAGTATTCTTCTCCTATGACAATGATTATATTTCTATATGATCACAGAATACAAGAATGAAATAATCTAGGAAGACAAATAAAAATATTTCATGATTCCCATTAATATCAATGGTGAATTAATAACACAAAAAGGAAAAACTACAAACTCATTGTGCATATACCTGCATCTAAATGTATTCATTGTAATATAATCTTCTATTACTTTTAACAAGTGATCTAAAAACTACATATCGATATTATAAAACTAACTCACCCATTTATATCAGTCAAAAACATTGTATATCCTCTGAAGAGGGTAATGGTATTTGAAAATAAACTAATTGAGCCTAATTTATTCTATGAAAAGCCACATACTACTATTATCCATTATCGATAAAAAAACAGGAGCACCCTATGGAGACACACTAGGATGGATAAATCCCATGTTCATGAGATCATTTATATGAGTCCTAAACTTTAGAATCTCATAAGGTTCCATCAAATAAGGATCCATCATAATCTGATAATCAACATGATGAAATTATACCAAAAACTCAATATCAAAACGAGAAGGTAGCATCAAATCCACCTAAAAAATTTAGTAAGTCATCAACAAGTCTACAAACCACCACTATTTTAGCTCCAACTGTCATCTCTAACAGATCAGCCAAAAAAGGGAGATGGGAATCTACATTCCAAGTGCCCTCATGAAATCTTGTATCACTAGAAAAAACTACATGTCATCCATTCATTTCTGAAAACTCAATTCTTATATAGAATTATATGATAAAATAATTATTGTAATATAACCACTCAATGCCTATAATGACATCTTATGGGTGCATTATTATCTAGAATATATCTACATAGGACTGACGAATCCCTATCATTAGTCTAAATCGAAGGAATACATCAATCATGGTGTTTGAACATTGAAATGGAATATTCAAAACTAGGTCCACATAAATCTTTTCTATATCTATTCATAGAGCATGTAATTTATTGGGTGAAAAAAGGAGTGCAATATACTAAATCCATCAAATCACATGAAATGGTACTATATAAGATGATCATACCTCTACTGATCTCAGGTCTGGGTAGAAATGCTCCCTCTGTTATATGAAACTGTGCATGCCTAGCTTCTTTTACCTTATTCTGATGACCACCTCTGATTTATGATCAAATTTATACAGGAGTTGAAGGTATAATGGTCATTGAAGTTTAGCTTGGGTTATCGAATCCTCAGAGACCTTAGAATTAACCTATAGACACGTACATTCTATGGATTGTTTTGGATATGAAGTGGTCAATATTGATTGATTTCATATATGTGTAAGGTATCACTAACATATTTATGTTAAGTCAAATTAACATAATGACTTGATTCTAGGTTATCACTGGGGGTGGATTGGATGAATTCATTTTTTCGAGATTTCAATTTCTTATATTTGAGATGGGTTCATTTAATAAGATCAAACAACATCATCACTAACTAGTTTAATACCTACATAATTTACTACTATGCACCTATAAAATTGATGGATCAATGTTTTGAGCACATCATGTAAAGGTTCATATTAGCAGTTGAAGTGTGTGGCCTTAAATTCAACAAGGATGATGGAGTTTAAAAATTATGAAATAAAAATCTCAATTAAATAAGTGATTAGACATTAATGTGGTGATAAATAAAATCCAAACTATCCCTTTATACTATCTTGGATCAACCCATAAGTTGGATAGCCCTCCATTGATGTTATGGTTTCAATGGATGTGGGAAGTAGACTCATGAGGGAGATATTGAATAAGTAAATAAAATAATAAAAAGAAAATGATCACTGCACCATTGTGTGAATAATTTCACAGGGTTTGGTGTGAATAAATTATCCCCTTGAAGAATTTATATCAAAATGCGATGGAGAAGAACATAATAATAATAGAATAAGAACTTTTAATATGAATCAAGGATGAATTGAAACAACTTACATGTGGAAGTCATCTTGAAACAACAAAATCACAGCATAACATTACAATGAATGAAATCTCAAAATATCACCAAATCATCCACAAAGACTTCCTTAAATAGGAATTTACAGAGGCTTGGGTTGAAATACCAACATTAAAAATGATCTTACTTGAGTATGGTTGGCCTATGGTGGTGGAAGGTATGGGAGACAAGACTTTTCCACCCATGACCCGTGGGGGAAGCCAGAATGCATCCACCAAACATTTTCACCTATAAGAACTTCTAGATGATAGTATTAGAGTGGTCCATAGAAGAAAACAATGAATATCCGGATGTCCCCTAAACTTGTGTAATGTTTCAGATCAAAATAGTTTATGGTTAACGAGATATGTGTAAAATGGTGGGTGGTTTTTCTGGGCCACAGAATCAGGCCCAGAATTTTACCTTCAACATTGGCTACCTGAATAACCACATTTTAGGCCGAATGAACACTATCTCCTGAATAATTATTTGTTCATATATATGTATTCTATAATTCCATGAAATCTATGATTCATTGGGCTATTATTTTGGCCCTATATTGTCATATGTGGGCTGGGGTCCAATCATCGTTTTCTAGAATTGTTTGCATGAAATACAATTTTGGTGGTCTTCCAATTTGAATCATCCAACACTCCATAATTATGAAATGTTCCCAATATAGTTAATAAACATAAAATTAAATATGAAAATAAAATCATGAACATTGGTTACTTATAATGATGTTAAAAACTATACCATACAATAGTTCATTTTAAGAAGGAATGAGATTCATAATATAAAATGATGTTCAAAGTGTGAATGCACTAAAATTTTTGATTATGAATAATAAATCACATGAATATTATATATATTTAAAAAAATATTACCCTAATTTAGTGGCTAATCACACCCCCCAAATTGATTTTATATAGTCCCTGAGAAAAATATATCTCAACAATATGAAATTCTAATTCCCTTTGACAAACTTTTTTAATACACATTCATAAAAAAAACCCTTATACCAAATAATCATGAAACCCATCAAAATATTTTAATACAAGATAGTTTCAAAAGATGATCTCAATCCCAAGATAATTCCATTGTTGAAATTCATTTCCATATTTTGTCCAATATCAAAAAGTATGAGGATCTGTTGTGTATCAAAATAGACATGGGGGTTCATCTTCATTCAAGGGGAAATGGTGGAAGTGCTAGGTGGAATCACATATCAATATTAAGATGAGTATTCAAATTTTTTTATTATATTTTTTTAACTGTTCAATTTTTCCATGGTATTTTAAATTTCACTCAAAAGAGTCAACCCATGTAGCTAGACTTTGTCGATGACTCCCAGTCTCAAAAACATAGGGAACCAAGTGAATCCCACATAATCAGACATCATCTCGAGTTAACTCCATATAAAAGTTCAATGTTATAAAAATATAAATAAAATTACTAACACTAGGCTAGCTAGCTATGGATTCATGATCCCCATGTGCCAAAAGCCATAAATTAAGTCATTTAATTTATCTACGCACAAATTTATTTATTTATTTAATTTATTTATTGAATACTCCTATTAAAACTAAATTGATTACCAAACCTATGTTATTTATTATGAGGACTCCAAGAAATCAAACTAATACCCCAATATCCAAACGACAAGAATGGTGATCTTTTTTTTATATTGATGAAAATATAAATGGTGAAATATCATATTGGATAACCAAAATTTCCAAAATCATTGCTCGTGAAATAATACAAGGATGAAAATTTGAATCGGGTCACGCTATATTATTTGATATTTAGTTTCAATATGTGCAATTTGTATTAACATGTTAAAAGTTAAAGGAATTTTTTCATCCATTTACACTCTTTTTTTCAAATCATTCGTTTTTTTAACATAGAATTATTTTTTATTTTATTTCCCCCCAACATAAAATAACACTTTCCCTATTATTTAAATAAAAGAAAATTTAGAAGGGGGAAGAGGTATAGAATGAGTGTTCAAAAGGGAAATTGAAAATAAGGATTATGGAATGGAGTCACGTGGTGGTTGAAGTTGAAATTCATTCTTCTCCCTATGATTACCTTGATCTCGATGTCACTCTAAAAATTTCCTATTGGGAAAAAAACTATATATATATATAAAATAAGTATATATATAAAAATTATAGAACAAGGGAGAACAACAAGTCATAAGTCAGTGGTAAGTGCACACCCTTATCTCTCTTTGGCCCCTCGTTCGATTCCCCATGGCTTCTATAGTGGTGACGAGGCTTGTACCAAGACCTATTAAGTGACCCTTTTTTATTAATATTAATTATTTTTATTTTTATTTTAACCTAGAAACAGATAAAAATAAAATGAACAGATAATACATTGTCTTCTTTTTAAATTTATGGATATGGTATTACCCAAGAATCACACCACGTGACATAGATAAATATGGTGATTCCCTTTTATACCCCTAAATACACATAATAGAAGAAAATATCAATAGTTGATTTTTTTAAATATTAAAATGATTAATTAAACCTCTTTGAATAAAATGATAATCCTCAAAGATAAGAACCAAGGGTTTCCTCCTGTGCAGCAATTTCGTTTAATGTCGCAATCCCGACATTCATCCTAAATCTATCAATTTGTTCCTGGTTTATAGGTTGGGCCAATTAACTCAACCTCTATTTCCATTTTATTGAATTATTCAATCACTATTTTTAAACTATGACCATTGACCATGAAAATATGACCACTAGTGGGATCATGAATCCCCACTGCCCCACAGGGGAACACATGATGCACTATGAAAGGACCTGACCATGTATAAATTAACATTCCCAAGTGTAAATGAATTTTTTAACTACAAAAGAGTACAAATTTTCTCAGTTCAAAATGTTTTACTTTGATATTCCTAGATCGGTCGGCTTGAACTCTAGATTTATTGATCCTTGAATTTTCATAAGCGTTCATCCTTAGTTCCTCATGTTCATTAAGATCTAATTTCCTTTTTGTTCCAGCCAATGAAAGGTCATAATTTATTTTCTACATTGCCCAAATATATTTATTCTCAATTTCAACAGGTAGAAGGCATGCTTTTCCACAAACCAATATATATGGTGACATTCCTAGGATAGTTCTGTAAGCTGTATGAAATTCCCAAAGAGCATCTTAGAGTTTCTCGGACCAAAATTTCCTAGAATGGTTGACCGTTTTTAAAGAATATTCTTAATCTTCCTATTGACTAACTCAGCTTGATCATTGGTTTGAGGATGGTATAGGGAAGAAACCCTGTGAGAAATACCATAGGTACACATGATTGAAAAGAATGGATAGTTAAATAAATGGGTTCCGTGGTCACTGATTATAGCCCTAGTAATTCCAAGTTGAGAAAATGTGTTCTCTTCCAGAAATTGGATCACAACATGATAGTCATTAGACATGGTGGGAATGGATTTAACCCATTTTGAGACATAATCAATAGCTAAGACAATTTTTAAGTATCCCTTATAGATTGGGAAGGGACCCATGATATAGATTTCCCAGAATTCAAAGATTCCAATCACTAAGATGGGAGGGAGTGGCATTTGATTCCTCTTTGTGATTGACTCTACTTGTTGACATTTAGGACAACTATGAAAAAATATGTAGGATTCACTTAAGAGTGTGGTCCAGAAGATACCACACTGAAGAATCTTAGCAGTTGTTTTCTTAGAGGAAATGTGACCTCCACATGACTCACTATGATGGAATTTAAGGATGGACTATAGTTCAGATTCATGGACACACCCTTTAATGATTTGGTCAGGGAAGAACCTATAGAGGTATGGATCATCAAACCAATATTGTCTGACATCAGAATGTAATTTCCATTGAGAATGAGTCCCTATAAATTTTGGAATGACTCATGTAACTAAGAAATTGGCTATGTCAGAATACCAAGGGCAGTCACTCGCATAGTATATGTGTTCATCAGGAAATGAATCAGACAATGAAAGGTGATTTGAGTTGTCTTTTAATTCAAAACTAGAGAGGTGATCAGCTACAACATTTCCAATTCCCATTTTATCCTTGATTGTGAGGTCAAATTATTGTAATAGAAGGACCCACCTATTCAGTGTAGCCTTAGCAGCTTGTTTTTGATGATGTATTTTAGTGCAGAATTGTCAGTGAACTCATTGTTGGGGGATCCTAAGAGGTATGTCCTAATCTTCTATAAGTAAAACACAATATCAAGTATCTCCTTTTTAGTGGTGGTGTAGTTGAGTTGGGCATCATTTATGGATTTTATTGCATAAGCAATGACATTAAGAGTTTTATCACAAAATTGTCCTAACACATCTCCTACAACAATGTCACTAGAATCACACAGATGTTTGAAAGGAAGGTTCCAATTTGGATATTTCATAATAGGAGGATAAGGGATAGATGATTTGAGGGTTCATAATGGATCCTCACAACATTCAGTTCAAAAATATAGAGTATCCTTTACTAGGAGAGCACAAAAGGGATGTGAGATTGAACTAAAGTCCTTGATGAATCTTTCATAGAAACCAGCATGTCCTAAGAAATACCTCATTTACATGATAGTTTTGTGTGATGGAAGGTGAAGAATGATGTCATCCTTGGATTTATCAACTACAATCCCCCTAACCATGACTAGATGGCCTAGAACTAGGCCCTCTATAACCATGAAATTGAATTTTTTTTTCCAATTTAAGACTAGATATTTTCTTCACATCTTGAAAAAACTCTCTCAAAATTCCTAAAGCATCCCTCAAATGTATCCCAAAGACAAATAAGTCATTCATTAACACCACAAGAAAATCTCATACCTTGTCTGAGAATATTCCCATCATGCACTGCTAGAAGGTTTCAGGGGAATTTCAAAAGCCGAAGAGCTTGCGTTTGAAGGAAAATGTATTGAATGGAAATGTGAATATAGTCTTCCCTTGATCCTCTAGGGAGACCTCAGTTTGATTATATCCCAAGTACCCATATAAGAAACAGTAGATAGAATGACCTGCTACTCCCTGAAGGACTTGGACAATGAATAGTAAGTGGAAATAGTCCTTCTTGTTAAATGAGTTTAACATTCTATAGTAGATACAGACTCCCCGACCAGTACTCACCCTAGTTGGAAGAATCCCTCCATCCTTATTAGTTATCTCTGTGATTCCATCCATCTTGTGAATCACTTGGATTGGGCTGACCCACTCAATCTCTGCTATAGGATATATGATACTAGCTTTTAACAATTTTAGTAGTTCTTTTCTAACTACTTCCATGAGATTAGGATTGAGTTGCCATTGAGGTTGATGAAATGGCTTTGAATCTGATTCCATAACAATCCTATGAGTCCCAATAAGTGGTCTAATTACTAGAATATCAGACAGGGTCCATTGAAGGTGCTTTTATGTTTCCTAATGACATCAATAATCATCCTCTCCTGATTGGATTCACGAGAAGAATACAAGACAAAAGGATGTGATTGATTTCCCCCCAAGAAGGAATACTTGAGTGTATAAGGATGTTACTTCAATTCAAGATCAGGTTAGTTTATAATTTCAGCAGAATATTGGGATGTTGGAATGATATTAATTTATTTTACTAGTGTTTTAAATTGGATTGATTCCCCACATGTAGAATATTAAACTACTAGATTGGCTTGATCATATTTACGGTAGGAAGATGGAGTGGTATCCAGGAAAGTGGTTTCTAGAAAGGTTTCACTGATTGTAGGACGTAATACTATATCATATGATCAAATTGGAAATGATTCAATCCAAGGAGATAAACTTCCATCATGTGAATAGTAGAAATCATTCTCATCCTGACTTAAACATCCATCAAATATCCCTCGATCTTCTATAGATTTATTATCAATTCTTCCTATCATGTTTACTTCATGAATGTTCTCATCATCCCCTGTTTGTGAGCATGAATTATAGAAGTTCATGTCTAGACTCATGTTTTCAATGGTGAGGGTCATGTTCCCATTTCGTACATGGATAGTAGAGTTGATTATTGCAAGGAAGGGACGAAAAAGGATGATTGGGGTTTGTTCCTTATTTTCTTAGTTTGAATGTCTGTCAAAGACAATGAAGTCAGCAGGGTAGATGAAGTTTTCATCCATTACTAGAACGTATTTTAAGATCCCCCTTTGAATCCTAATGCTACGATCAGAAAGTTGATGTCTGACAGATGTGGGTTGGAGCTCTTCTAGGCCAAACTGGCAGTACACAACAAGTGGGATGATATTGACAGTAGCACCTAGGACATGCAAGGCCTTGAAAACATTGATCTCTCCTAATTCCACATTGATTTAAGTGAAAACCGGGTCATTCAACGTAGGGGGAATGATCCCTTGAATGTTGGTACTCACATCAGCTTCCAAAAGGACTTGGTTTTTATGGGAAAATTTTCTTTTAAAAGAGAAAAAGTCCTTATGGTAATTTGAGTAGGATGGTATGGTATGGATTTCATTGAGAAGGTTTTTTTCAACATGACATGGGAGAATATTTCCCTCAATGATTCATTCAATTCGGGCTTGGTTTTCCCCCTCATGCATTGATGAAATGGTGCATGTTGTGGGGTTTTTTGTTGAAGAGTTGTATCAATGGAAATGTTATCATGTTTTCTAGTATGATCATTCCATTCATTACAATTTTCATCTAGTTTGGAATCTTTTGATGGGTTCTGAATTAGTGGTTCAGTTTTTTCAATTGATTTCCCACTTCTTAAAATAGTCACGGTCTTTAGTTGTTCTTGAGTTTTTTTAGTGAAACATTACTCTCCCCTTGAATTTGGGGATGGTACCGCCTGAGTAGTCATGGGTGCCTTTTCAGTTTTGATGGTTTGAAGTTATTGTTTAGTGGAATAGACTTCTGAGATCATCTTTTCCATTTGTGTACACAGCTGTTCTAGTAGGCTTTGTGGAATATTTTGAGTTCGTGCTTGAGAATATTGGTTTATCCCATGGGGATATTTTGGTGGTGGGATGATTTTTTTGAAAAAGGACTGGTTTGATAATAGATAGGTTGGTTTTATAATTGGTTATGGGTTTGATAGTTGTGATGGGGGTAAGGATTTTGTCCCTATGGTTGGCTAGGTTGTTCGTTATCTTTCCAGCGGAAGCCTAGGTGGACAATATAACTTGGGTTGAAGTTGTTTTGGTATTGTGGGTTTTGAGAGTTCCAGCAATTTACTTAAGATGGGGGTCCCCCTAAAAGAACATCCGTGTTGGATGGAATGGTTAAGCAATTGTCCGTCTTATGGTCATTTTTGTCACAAATAGTGCAAACAAGGTCTACAATTTGGATTTCATGGACTTTCCAAAGGTCAATCTCTTCAACCTTCATAGAGAGTGCTGTGAGTTTAGCCCTAAGTATTTCCTCTTCTTTATGTTTATGAATTCTAGTAGTTCTTTGTGCCTTTTCAGAATAAGGTGATGTACCCCACGTTTGGTTTTATTCAGAAAGGCTTTCTAGACACTCATAAGCATCATTTGGGGATTTGTTTTTAAAGGTTACATTACACATCATGACAATGAATTTTTTGTTCCCTGGACCCAAAACATCATAGAAAATTCTCACATTTTAAGTAATAGAAAAAACCTAATGTGGAACCATGTTTATAGTGTCCTTGAACCTCTCTCATGTTTCATAGAATGGTTGTCCCTCTTTTTCAAAAATATTTTGTATGCTCTTTGTAAGTGCAATTATTTTGTGGTGGGGAAAGTATTTTTTGTAGAATTATATTATTAATTGGTTCCATGGGTTTAGAGATGATGTTATCAAATTGTTTATCTAATATTTAGCTTGATCCTTTAATGAAAATGGAAATAACCTCATCATAGCTAATTCTAGTTGATGTGGGGGACACATGGTTTCAACAATGTCATTGAACTACTTAATATGAAGGTAGAGAATCTCATTCTCTATTCCATGGAATGTGGGAAGATGGTTTAGGAAATGGGGTTTAAAGATGTAGCTGGAATCTCTTAGGAAGTTGTGTCTAATTCATGAGCGGTCATTGGTCCAGGAAGGTGTGAGGTAGACATTCATGGATTGATCAACTGCATTCCACATGATTGGGGCTGCCTCATTTGGTTTTCATTTTGGTTTAACCCCGGGTTTATGAGTTGGTGACATTGAATACCTTCCATTGAAATGGGATCAATTTTGGACTATATAATATCAAATGTATTTGGATATAATTGAAAAAACCCCTCAGGTTCACTTGACTCCCCAACCCTAGGACTTTCCACTATAACTAGACGGCTTGATTGATCGCGGGTGTAAGCGGACCTGCGCCAAAAGAAAAAAAAACAAGAAATGGAAAAAATAAGAGATCTTGGTTGAGAATAGAACAAATGAGGGAGAATTGAATGGGTGTTCAGATGAATTACTTGGGTCCCTAGAAATGATACCAAAATTTGATTCATTCTAAAATTTGCCAAATAGATGAAGGTAGAACGGTCCTTGTTGTTTGGCTTCGGTTATCGAATCCTCAGAGATATAAGAAGTAAACTACAGACACATACATTCTATTGATTGTTTTTTTCTATGAAGTTGAAAACATGGGATGATTTTAACATGGGTTTATGTTTTCACTAACAGATTTAAGTAAATTCAAATTAAGATAATAACATGATTGTAGGTTATCATTGGGGGTGGATTAGATGTTTTTTTTATTGATTTCAATTTCGTATATTTGAGATGTGTTCATTTAAGGAGATCAAAATACATCATCAATTACTAGTTTAATACCTACACCCTTTTAATACTAATCATATATACACTTAAAGGATTAATGTTTAGATAACTTCATGTTAATTGTTATTATTAGCACTTGAAGTGTGTGAACTTAAATTCAACAAAAAAGGTGGAGTTTAAAAATCATCAAATAAAAATCTCAATTAAAGAAGTGATTAGAAATTAATGGGGTGACAAATAACATACAATCTAGCCCCTTTCAACTCAATTGGATCATCCCATAAGTGGGTTAGACCTCCATTGATGCTATGGATTCAATTAAAGCGGGAAGTAGACTAATGAGGGAGGAATTGAAGAAGTAAAGAAAAAATAAAAAGAAAATGACCACTCGACCATTGTGTTAATAATTCCACAAAATTTGGTCTAAATAAAATTACAACATGAGGAAACGGTATCAAAGTGAGATAGGGAAGAATGGAATAATAAGAGAAGATGAACTTTTATTAAGAAACAAGAAGGAATTAAAACAACTTATATGTGGAATTCAACTTGAGACAACAAAATCGCAACATAACCTTACAATGAAATAATGCTTAAAAGATGATCAACTACTCCACCACCACTGTATTAAATAGGAATTTCCAGAGGCATGGGTCTATCTCCCTATATTAAAAAAGAATCCACTTTATTATGGTAGGCCTAGTGTGGTGGACAGTAAGAGAGATAAAACTTTTCCACCCTTGACCCGAGGTGGAAGTCGGCTTGCTTCCATCGAATAGGTGCTCCAGAAAGACCATCTAGATGGCCGAATTGGAGTGGTCCATAGAAGAAAAAATTGATTCTACGAATGTCCCCTAACCGTCTATATCATTTAAGACCAATATAATGTATGGTTAATGATATTTGTGTAAAATGGTGGGATGTGTTTCTGGGCTACAGAATCTAGACCAGAATTTTATCTTCAACTTGGGCCTCCTGAATAACCACGTTGGAGGCCAAATAAACACTAGCTATTGAAAATTGATTTGTTCCTCTATATATCTAATAGCATCCCATGAGATTTGGGCTTAATTGGGCTTTTATGATGGGACCCATATTATCATTAGTGGGCTGGTGTCCAATATGCCATAACCAGAATTGTTTGCATGAAATCCCATTTTAGTGGTCTTCCAATGTTAATCTTAAAACACTCCACAAGTATAAAATATTACCAATATAATTATAAAACGAAAAATTAAATAGAAAAATAAAATCAAGATAATTTTCTATATTAAATGACGTTAAAAACTATACCCAAAAATATTTCATTTTAATAACGAATTACAGTCACAATGTGAAATAATGTTCAATGTGTAAAATGCACTAAAATAGTGTTTATGAATAATAAATCAAATGAATAATATATATATTAACAATGAATATTATCCTTATTTAGTGGTGAATCATCCTCCAAGACCACGCTAGGGTTGAGGTCACGGAATAAAAATTTGAGTTCATCCTCTACATGCTCCATCTCCCCATGGTGGAGCATGAGCCACTTTTCCATTATGCTGAAATGACCTAGATAGAAATTACTACTATGGCAGAAACAATACATACCCACCTCAACCAAAATAATATTGAATATACACTAAAACTAGATTTTAAGATCTCCAAAGTCTCCACAGATGAATTACATTGTTCACAAGCCTGAAATAATTACACAATGACATTATGATTGAAATGGTAACTACAGAGTTAGATTCCCCACAAGTCGTATCCTTGATGGCCCTGGAACCTAAGACAAGTAGCTGCTAACTTTACTTATATAAGATCCATTTTGTCTCCCATATCATGTTATACCTCATCATTAGTGAATCTTCTTGATCAATCCTCCCTTCTTTTGGACCGCCATGTTTGTTGGAAACATAAAGGGATTTATCATGTCCATGATAGAAGACCGAAGTGCCTTATATTGTTGTCTTCAATAAGACTCTTTATCTGGAAGTAGATTCAGGGAAAAATGAATAATTTTCCTAAGAATAATCCCCATCCCTCATACTAAAATAATCACATACTAGAGTGAGATTAACTCATGCCTCATTACTTCGTTCACAGTTGGTGAAAGGAATTCTACTCAGAACTCATCAGAATCGACCCACAAAATTTGACCCTCCAACCACTCCGCTAGGTTAAATGATTAGCACTGATGTGAAGATCCTCTAAATAGGCTCACTTACAATGGAACCCAGTAATATATCAAGTATTAGATTAGTATATAAGGTCATCTCAAGGTACTCAGATGAGATCTGTGACACTATGTCTAAGACACTTCCTTCATGCATTCCTAAGGAATGTCGCAAGATATCACATAACATTCTCTACCACTAGACGTACACCTCCAATGGATCAAATCTCCACCAATCAACTGAGTCTGCCTTTTTATCCTCAACTACCTGATCCATAGGCAAACAATGACTGAGTTCCATAGAGAAATAGATAAAAATTTATTTCCTAATCTTGAGTAGTATTGAATTTTATTTAAGATTCATTTTAACAAATTTAACACATTATTTATTTCCAATTTTTGAAACCAATATAATTCAAGTACGTAATTCATTTTCATGCATGTACAATTCCTACCGTCTCTAAATTGAATATGGTGTTTCCTCACAATGTCATTTTGTAGGATCAGAGTCCTTTCATCTGGTCGCATGGGGGAAATAACATGTCCAAGATGGTCTTCTCTGACCTTTTCCATGAACTGAGGTCAACTAAAACTATACCTCCACCAAAATATCAAATCATCAATGTTATTAACTCCAAAATATATTCAATCTCTCAACCATCACCTCTGATAGAGTACTATAATGACCTCTTACATCCAAATATGACCCTTATATTCTAAAAATGATGGAATATATATAATGAAACTTGAGTCCCACTAGCAGTAGGCATCAAGGTGGAGACATACACCAAGGGTTTTGAGATCAACCTATTTTAAAGGCATCGCCATTTATAAGAAAACATCATCAAGAGATAAGATGGTTCATAACATGATAATTATAAGACATAATATATATAAATGAAATCCAAATCCATAACACAAGAATTTTAATAATAAAATAGTTTAAATATCAAAAAACTACTATGTATGTACCAAAAGAAAAGCTATGCCGCATCACAAGAACTATTCCATAATCCGAGGTAGTATTGTGCATCAGCGTCCACATAATCCTCCTATAAACCTAAAAACACTTTTATATATGTAGGGTGAGCATACATGTATACTCAATAAGAAATCAAATTAGCATGTGCCTATGTGAGAGATGTATAGTAATGATGCTGTGAGAGAATAGGCGAATCCAACAACACCTAACATGGTATAATAGCCACCCCAACCTCACCAAGGAATAATCAACAAACAATGCATTCCATGTAATATAATATATTTCACATCAATAGTATAGTAACCCACACTACATTACCCCCGATTATCCACTCTCATACCTTAACATCAAACGTAATTGTGCTCCCACCACTTCTAAACATACCTCACGACAACCCACCCATAGACACATGGGCCTCACAACTAGTACTGTCAACTAGGAAAGAAAATATCATCACATACAGCCATAGAAACCTTTTCCACAATAATAAAAATCCCCGCCAAACATCAGGGCCACATAACACATCACATCCCACCCAAATACACATTTTCCACATAACAAAACTAATCCTAAGGACACTTGGGAAAGCCCAACACATCTCTCTAAAAATACACTTGGGAATAACTAATCATCACACACAACAGGCTATCACAAAGCACAACCTACCTAACGAATATTGGGCCTTCACTACCTGGAATCATGAGTATGGAATATTGGGTGGCCAGCTATCCACCCTCCCACTAGGATTCTAAGGAATGAAATCCTCCCGCCGAGATGATGAGTTGTGTTCGGCACATAATACCCAACTAGGGTGGGATGAATACAAAAATCATAAGGAAAATAAAATTAAGACATATATATACAAAATAAATTTCCCAATATATGGGTTATCAACAGAAATCCATCCCACAATACTTCCAACATTGCTGTATCGTCAAAATGAACAACCACAAACCAAGTCACAACTGAAATGATACCCCAAATCTATTCATTTAACCCATCATTTCTCTGTATTAAAAAATTAAGTGAATATCCTATAACTCTTTAGGGAAACTAACGTGAATAACACCTGATAATCCATAATGATAATTTCATAAAAGTCACCCAATGGAAGTTAAACAATGGCAAATTAAATGACGTCTCATTTACTGTCAATTTTACACCAATTAATTTAATCTCTAATATGATATCCTGTAACAAATTGAGTAATTGGTTATTAAACACATAGAGAAACTCTTGGGGAATTACCATACCAAACAATTATATCATTATTATTCAAATTAATTTTTACCAATCCATCCTATCATAAGATAATACCGACAATGTAATGCCAAACCTAACAAAACATTTCATTATAACCATTCTCGGTATCTCCACTGAAACTATAACCTACCAATCAACACATTCATCTGCACAACTGAAAAACCATACCAACCACAAAATAACCATTTACCATATTTAAAAATGAATACTTAATTTAATTACCACTTGAGAATTCACGGGTTATCATAGAAGATGTTCCATCCTAGGAATCAATTTGTTTATCCAAAAATATGTTGTTTTTCAATTTCATATATATATATATATATACAGATTTATTCAATAGATGACCAACCATAAGCATTCACATGCCATCAAAATTAAAAAAACAAATAAAATCAATAAACACTATTTTATGAAGTCATATAGCCCATTCAAATCAGAATATTGACATAAATATCTAAATAAAGGTATGCACATTCATCACATTCACACCCCATAAGACAATCATAAACCAGTTCATTTTTATTTATTTATTTTTTATTATTCTATATTCACAAAGGATAC
This sequence comes from Viscum album, assembly GCA_963277665.1. NCBI lineage: Eukaryota > Viridiplantae > Streptophyta > Magnoliopsida > Santalales > Viscaceae > Viscum > Viscum album. Next base: position 18,003,951 of record OY728129.1, on the reverse strand, counting down.
ATTGATAATCCCAATACCACATGATAATAAAAAGAAATATGATGGGATGAATAACTCAACAAAATGATGATCAGTACTTCTTTAGTATCCTAACAACGGGGTTGCACATGTACCAAGAAAAGCCTCCAGGGAAAAATATATCCAAAATTAATAACAAAACTAATGAATTATCAAGGACGAAATGTTTTGAACACATCATTAAGAAATATTTAATCACAAAAGGAATCATAGAACTCTGATTTAGAATTCCCAGATCATAAATCAATATAAGAAAAGGATATTAATATTGATTAAAGGAGTATCTTGACCAAGACCACATTATTTTGGAAGTCGAGGGATGTATATTGATTTTAGAAGATTTATTGGATTAAAAATGGATTAGAAAACCATTAAATATGGTTTTTAGAAAATTTTATGTCAATGGAAACATTAATCAGATGAAACTGAATGAAAATGTACCAATGAAAACTATTGTAAATGAGTCACTGTTAGGAGATTCACTGATTGAGTCACCGATTTGGGTCACCATTCGGTGAGCTACTGGTGCTTGTAACCTCTCCTACTCACTAATGTGACCCATCTTTATGACTCACCAATGTGACATGTTGATGTGTTTCACCGTTGTGACTCAACATCACAACTTACTGGTGTTATTCACCAATGACACTCAATGATGCAACATGTCAGTTTGAGTTACCTATGCGAATCACCATCATGACCTACCATTGTGACTCAATATTGCGACCTACCATTGGGGAACTATAATTTTTGGAAAATTCTTGAAATATGTCACCCTGACTTCCCAGAACACTTTTAACGACATTGTTTCACAATGTAATTGAAAGAGGTGGTTTGGTCAATTATATCAGTCCATTCCCAATTTATAGTGGAAATGGATGATGAAACAATGGATTCCAGGACTTGTTTTCTGAGGTCAACTCAATGATGTTACATAGAATTGAAGGTGGTATAATGGCTGATAATGTTCTCTATCATTTTTCCAATTTTGAAGACATTGTCAATGGATGAGCTAGAGAGGCTATATATCTAAAATATCATACTCATTCATAAACTAAACATACCATATTATCATAAACATATACTAATTTTGTGTCACACCCAATTTTTTAATAATTATATTCATATATATATTGTTTCTTTAATAACTTTTGTTCCACTAAACAATAATATTATTTTTTATTACAAACAACTCTGAGTTTTAATATACCGCAACAAAATATTAATATAGTTTTTTAAACATGACCATTATAAAAAACAATGTAATAACATCAATATGAATAGTCATAAATAATTTTTTAATATTAATTATCTTAATTTTAAATATAGAAATCATATCTATAAAAAATGCCTTTAATTTTTAAATAATGTCACTATATGTTTCGTATCTACCATTATAAGAAAAATTATATTTTTTACAATAAAATGATTTTTTTATACTTTTAGAATAATAAATTTATATAATAAACTGTTCTTAACAAAATAATCATGTAAATTTTATCTTAGAGTGAATTTCTAGATTTTTTGATATGATTAAATTTTTAGTAAATTGTGAAAAAATCGAGTGGGGGTTTTAAAAATCCATTACATTTGAAAGATTTATAATGATTATTATTATTTTATTAAAATGGATTTAAATGTAATAATTGTTCAATAATGAATAAAATAATTCAATTTTAATCACTGGAGTCATTTTTATAATTAATTTTTATATAACTTTTTTTATACATTTGATCTTTTTCTCTTTGAAAACTAGTATTTGCACAGAATCTACAAGATTCATTTTAAATAAACAATTTTGACATATGTTAAATTAATTTTGGAAAATTTATTCCATAATTGTATTAATAATTATTTATATTATCTATTATGTTTAACGTAATTTTTTACAATAATTAGTAGGAAAAATAGTTAAAAATATTTACCATGGTTATTGTAAAAATGGGTTTACTAGGGGTCAAAATAAGATTATAAGCCTTAAAATATAGATAACACATTTATAATTACTATTGATTGAAAATATATAAATTATATAATTAAAATTTTATAATATTTGGTAATTTATAATGTTATTTACAGGGAATGGATTTCTTATTTTCTATTCTTTTGGTAAATTTCCATGTAATTTCTAGGTGGGTTTCTTTCCCACTTATAAACACACACCACAACCCTTCATTTCCTCACACATATTAGAATATATAGTTTAGAAAACCCTATCAAAATCCCTCTATGAAAATATTAGTCATGTCATAGAAGTTATGATCTTCGAAAATGTTCAATAATATGGTTCTTAATAAGATATATAAATAACGTACTACAGAGTGAAGGTGGTTTGAGAATTTATGACACTAGTAAAGACTTACGGTTATGGGTTTCCAAATTAATTTAATTTTTTATGAGAAATGAGACATATTTAACACATGTTTCATTTATTTGTTATATATAATTACAATTAATTTATTTTATGAATTTTATAATTAAAATTATAGTTATTTACATATCCATTTAATGATCAATATTTCATGGTGTTGGTGGTCGAAAAGTTATCTAAAATGTAATTTATTTAGAAAAATTTTATTTGGCTGAGCGATATGTTATTCTACTAACCTGTAATATTTCATGATATTTTTATAAAATCCCCTTTAAATTTAATATCTAAAATATATATTTTTTCATGATATTTTAAACATCATTTATTTTTATTTTTTTATGGTGATTTCAATTAAATCTTACTGATGTGGTAACAATATTATGTTATAATATCAGTTTTTATATGGATTCCTCATTATTAAGTTTACAATGATGAAATATTATTTTTTATTTCTTAATAATATCATGAATTTTCTTTTACTATATATATATCATTAGAATAGTTGGTTTCTATTTATTATCCTCTATTTTTTTATGTAAAAGCTCCCAAAGAATGTTTTTAAGAAAAATTATATTTATTTATCTTATAGTCAAAAAAACCATTTTATTCAAAATCAATGTAATATAAATAATGTATCATAAATTTTCATATCATTCTGAAGATTATTTTTAAATTAAAATTTTAACCATTTTTTATTATCTATTAAAACAGATTTAATGGAATATTTATGTTTTTTTTAAAACAATACCAGTTTGGATACTCAAGAACATTTATAAGTATTATTAAAATTAAACTGTAATGACTCAATGGAATCATCACTATCATGACCATTCATTAATTTCAATATTCTGTTATAATCATCCATGTTGATTTTCTAATGAAAATTATAATGACGTTTTTTGTCTTGAATTTTTGTTTTCATTGTGGAAAACGATACTTTCCTAATGAAGTATTATTAGATGATCTTTAAAAATAATTTTACATATATGAAAGAAACCATTGATGATAATTATTAATTAAGAGAGATATTTTCAAATGATAACATTCCTTTTACTTATATGAGTGTTATATATATATTTCTTGTCATGATGATTAGGAAAACTATTTCAATTCCATGGCTTATACACAATAGAAATTTTTATGGTACCTCTTTATTTTTCAACAATTAATGTAATGAGGAAATGGTTAAATTATAAATAGACACCTTTTTTATTATTACTGGTATTATGAATTTTATTTGATCTTTTTTCAAATTCATGTATGATTTCTATCATGTTAATGGAATGACCTATATCCTCCATAAATTCATTTGGTATTTATTTCTATTACTACAGATTAATTGGTACATGGGAGAATTTCCCAATCCCAAAAGAGGATGTGTGGGAGGTTAATCACATGCTCAATGTTGGTACAGGTATTGTTAGCCCACACCTATCATTATATGAATGTATTAGTGGATGTCTAGGAGATTTTTTTAATATTTTATACGCCAAAAATTTATTTCCTCTGCCAATATTATAATATCATGGCTCATATTTATGATTCCATTAGGATACATTACCTTTGAACTACCAATCATTATTCTATGAATCTATATTGTGATTATTGATATGCAGTGTATTGTTCCCAAAAGTTATGCTCATGTTCTAATAAGCTTAAGTTCATGCAATGCTTATGTAGCTCCCCTATATACCATTAATAATTATTTGATCTCTCATGTTATTATGAAACCTTCAAGAATGTTTTGAGGATATGTATAACATATGATATATCTATGAAGATATATAGATATAAAGAACACTGCGAGAGATTATTTTTCTCAAATATGATGTAGTTTTATGTGTTTTCATGTTTCTAAAACCATTATACTGATATGATCAGAATTTTTATTTTTATATAGTGTACTGAATATTTTTCTAAAATAATGTAATATCTATGTATGAATCATATAGTTCTTTATTGTTTTTATTATTGGATTAATTTTAGTAAGCCCTTCATAAATATGATGATAAAACATTAGTCATATCATTATATACAAGTTTGTGGATATTTTTTAGGAAGAGTCAATATATATGAAAATGTGTTGGAATTTTGGTAAAAGTGGGAATGCGATTTCCACCAAATTACCTCAATGCACATATACTAAAACTGGATTTATCTCTAGTATAGATTTTTCTATGGGTAATAACATTGAAATGTGAATATCTAACTAGAATTGATCATCACATTGTTCATGACAATTTTCCATGCAACAAACCACATTTTACACTCCTGAGAGCCATATATGGAAAATTCACAATTTCCATATTCACAATCATTAATGATTTAAAATGTTTTATAAATTAATTCTCATGGATAATGAAACATTTTCATTGATTACAAATAAATTTCAATTATTTTTACATCATATAATTTTCATGATTATTTCGTTCTCCACTATAATTAATGTTTCTTACACTATGCGTTCTTTTATTAAATTTCCAAAATTATAAGGAACTATTTCAATGAAAAGTATAATAGGAAATGAAAATATTTACCTGACAAGAAACAAAAAAATTAACTATAATGGAATTAATAGTTATGTTTTTATACTAACAATATATTGTTATTCCATGAATAATGATGAAAATCCAGGTGATAGAATGTCACAACCAGGTTTTTTATGTTTTAATTCTATCTGATTTGGGTCGGATACTTGGTCGTATTCTAGGGAGATGTGTGTGACATGTTTGAAATTTTTTGAATTATTTATATACTATTCTTGTCATAAATATTCTCATAGGAACCCCTTATATCCCTCATTAAATTTGAAGAAAATGATCATTTCTTGGGTGACTATAATATATTACCCGGTTTACGAAATCATGTGTCAAAACCTTACACAATGTCTTTCCCTTTAAAAAAATTATATTTCCAAATTTTACCTTCTTATCATATCCTTATTGTGACCCATTATTCCCCCATTCGACCATTCTATCTAGGGATAGCACCCAATCTCCCTCATGCACCATAGGAACCCATTTTTTAAGGAGTTTTTTGTAATGAAACATCATGATTTTTTTCATATTGTAAATTTATCTATTTTATCTTCAATTTCCTTTTTGTTTCACCCCTCATCCTTTAAGATCCAAATTTACAAAAACTGGGGCTTATAACATAGAGTTTATTTTTTAGTTTCTTGGTTCAAATATTTATGGTTAGGGTTCATTTTCATTGACAAGTGTTGCGGAGGGGGTGTAGTGGATGTTTCAATCAAATATTCTAGGTTTTCCACATCAATGATAGGTGATTACTGTTGTAAACATTCTTTGTTGATTTATCATTATTTCTTTACCATTGTAACATGTTTCCTAATTATTTTTTCTGGTGAGAAAATAAATTTTGATTGAATTGGTTAGGAGTTCATTTTGAATGATTAATTTTTTATTTGTAATTGAGAGTTTTTCAGGTGTAACTCACGTTGTATTATTTTACGGAATTTATAATATATTTAATGTGAATATTAAATGTTTAGAGTGATTAAAATTCTCTTTTAGTGTTTTATTGTGTTGTTTCTAAACATTAAATAGGGATTTGTAATGTATATTTTGTGGAAATATTTTTTTTACTTTGTGAATTTATTTTATGAAAACTTTAAATGGTTTATTGAGTTACACAAGTGTGAAAAATATGAATAGGTACTGTTTTGGATGGTGTATGTTATTAAAACGGGTTATTAAAAGAGAATGTGATGATTTTTTTATGATAAACATTTTGAGAATGTTTTTTAACAATTTTACCTGATTCATTGAATTATGAGAATGGTGCGAGACATGTTTGTGTGAAGTTTTAGCGTGTGTATGATGTTGAATTGAATTTGAATTTGTGAAGGGTATTACGTGACATGTGTGTGTGTTTTTTGATGTATTAATGATTTTGAAATGTTATTTTCATGTGGAAATGTTATTTTATGACATGAGGAACCATAATTAGAAAAAAGAGGGAAACTCATGTGTCATGGTGGGAAAACTAGGACTAGTATTCTACTAATCTGGTAGTGGTATCATCCTTGTATCACATGGAATTATTGATAATGAAAAAACTATCAAAAAATTGATGATTATTTGGGACCACTAGTCCATTCGGGTTTCCCAATTTAGTTTCTCGTGCATGAGAAGGATATAGGTTATGGAAACATATACCCCTAGATATGGCGTACTAAGGTCCCCACAACTATCTAGTACATAAGGGGGTTTCTATGATTTTTTCTCGTTATATATATAGTACATACCATCGACATATTTGTGTTTTTTTAAAATACATTAACATGTGTTCTTTATTTAAAATTATACATTCTTTAATGTTTCCCTCTTTAATTTTATTTTTATTTAATATTGCATGTTATAGAAATTGTTACTAGAATTTCCTATATATAAACGTGCATGATTTTTGTCTTAAAATGTGTATCACGTAGAATCTTTTTGGGTGTAATACTAGAGGTATTATGATCACACAATACATACACCTATGTGTGTAAGTAATATTGGTAATGTATAATGTAGGTATGGACAATGTTTTTGGAGATGATTCTTTAGGTTGCTAGTGGTATCCTGGTGTAGGGTCGTGGAGACAGCATGAGGAAACACCCCCTTATGGTTTGGTTGTTTTTTGGGGTTGATATACTGGTTTCATTTCTTGTATTCATTCTATTTTTTTAAAATATGTAATTCATTTCTTAATTTTTTAAATTAATAGTATTATTAGAAAAAATAAGATTCATTTTATTATCCTTTGATTGACATTTTATGATTGTTAATATATGTAAATATTTTTCATTCTTTATTCATGATACCTGGACATTTGTGCCTAATTATGGGGATCAGAAATTCTCTTAGTTCCATGAAAAAGAACTGGTTGGGCACTATCTGGGATGGCTAACAACCTTGGTTCATGAAAAAAACGTGTCGGAGTTGGTTTTCTATTATTTAGTAATATTCTTTTTTGTAAAAAAATATTGGTAGATTAGGTCTATGTTTTTTGGAACTCGATGTTCTAGTTATGATTATGTTTCCTGAAAAACACACTGTGGTGAGACATGACATTCTAGTGAATTTCGGGTTGAATATAAGTCCTTTAGTCTATGTGGATTACATTGTTTGTGAAATGATGTGGGAGTTGGGTTAATAGTCCTAGTGAGTTCACAGGGCTTCGAAATGCAGTTGGTGATAAAGTTATGGCCCTAGAACACACATTGTTATGTTGATGAGACAGTAATATAGCTTCTAACCTTATTTCAATGTCATGCCACCGACACTCCATTCCCTCATCAGATAAGCGACTTCATTCTCTTTGATTTTTGGAAAATGTTTTGAAAAACCCATATTCTTAAATAATTGATACATGGTTATAATTTTTAAATACACTGGTTTTAAAAATTTTAATTTTTTTAAAATTATTATTTTTTATAATGTGGAAATGGTTTGATTATAGAATTGGTGGAAGGTAATTTTCAAATTGTTTTTGAAATCATAAATTTTATGGAAGTGAGTTTTGAAAATCTGTTTCAAAATAGAATTTTTTAAGCTATTGAAAGGTGTGTAGAATGGAACTGAATGTTATTTATGTTATTTTTTGAGTTTTTAAATGGATATTTATTTTGTAACTTGGTAGAAATTGAAAATATTTTCTGATTTATTGGAAGCCTTTTTAAATTAGAAGATATTTGATTTAATTAAATTGGTGCTAATGAAATGGCGTTTGTCACATTAATGAATTTGTTCTGAAATGGGTCGAGAGGTTTTGAAATAATTGTGTATGACTCGATAATGACTTCTTATTTGAATGAATGGTTCAAAAATAAAAATATTTTTGATATTTGAATTGGTTTTTGATTTTGTGGTTAGTTGTTTTTAGATAGAAAATGTATGGGGATAATTATTTGACTTCCACAAGAGGAAATTTTTGTTTGGGTATTTGGTGTTATAAAGGGTGACTACATGCATGGGTGTTAATGGGATGGTGGATGGCTAATGGAACTAATAAATTGTTTAATATATGTATATGATGGGGTTCCTGATGTGACATAGAAACATGAATTTTTGGGGACTATGGGATACAATTGATGAATGCACTAACCAATGAACCTATTTTATTAAAAGAAATAAATTTTAAAGAAATTTTTATATTTTAAAAACTTTTATTTGGTTGGTAATATTTATGAGATCTTTGGATTTTTTGTGTGGAATATTTTGATTTCAATAACCCTTTTTTTGAATTATTTTTTGGGTTTTCTATTTTTTCAAAATGATATGTTGATGTTTTTTTCGGTGGTATTTTATGATAAATGTTTTGGGAATTCATTGTGGTGGATCTTGTATTGTGTTTGGTTCTAGGTTTTTTTATGTTTTGACTAATATACCAACTAGTTTATGTTTCTATGTATTCTTGTAAGATATGTTATTCCCCCATAAGTATATAATGCATGAATTATGTTCTTCCATAAGTTATTGAACATTGGAAATCCCCCCAGTTGATCAAGGAATTGAAAATATTATTTGGATTTGTGGTAGAAATTATATCTCTTCTTTTTCGATTCAGTAGATCCTCTAGTAGAATGATAGTGTATATGTATGGTTGAAATAGTGTTTAGTTTCTTATGTTTCTATAGTCATAAAAGGTGAAGTCTCACACCGTTGTGTTTGTAGGCTCTATATGGAATCAGAGAATGGGAATTCCAGTGAGGATTGGTATTGTACACCAAAGTTGATGTTCATGGATTTAATCATTAAGGGACTCCTGTCCTTTCATTGGTTTCTCATAAGAAAATGATTCAAGATATTCCACTGGTGTGAAAAATCTTCTCACATGAGGTTGTTTTTATGGATGCTTACGGTAATCTCATTCTACCTGAGACTCTCTTAAAGGACCCCCTCATTTTTATATCTATAACCATGTAGAGATTCATGTTTGGTGGTGTCTTGTTGTTTCTTGTTTTCTTTTAAAGGAAAATGGTTATTTTTAGAATATTTCAAGGACTCCATCTTAAATGAAAGCATTTTTTATTTTAGGAATTCATGAAATTCACTATCCAAAATGAAGGTGTCTTCCTTGTGACCTGTATTTTATTGTTTCTTGTTTTATGTGAAAGGGGAAATTTTTATTCTTTATGGAAGCCCCTATTTTGGTGAAAGTCCCTTTTTTGAGTAATATGTGTTTCAATGATTGTTATGTATTGGTTGTTTTGTCTGAGAGGTGACTTGGTTTCTTGTGGAATAAGAAGGAGATGTTTTTTCAGTGGGTTTTATTGCCTCACTATATGGGAAGAGATTCTTCAATCATCTATTCTTCATTTGTAGGCCTGAACTAAAGGTGACACATAGTCAGGAAACCTTGTGGGTTTAAATTATAATGGTTTAACATATTTTAATGGTTTGGGATGTGAATATAGTTTGAGGTGTTGATGTAGGAGTTTCATTTCATGTTTATCAGGGTGGTGGAAAGGGAAATGAAATCCATGTTCAATAGGATTGAAATATATGTTGGTGGAACGGTCTCTCTTTGGTTATAAAGAGTTGGGGTTGTATTTCTTCTCAGTTTGGAAATTCTTGAACCCATGTGGGTGCAACTCCCAGTTTTGTTGTTCACGAATTAATAACCATGAATGGCATATTGATCTCGGTTTTAGTTGGTCTCATTCGACTATGGTAAATTCCATTGGAGAGAAGAAATGCGTAGTATATCTGCTACTATAGATTTTCATTGATCGAACCCCCCAAAATGTGGGTATTAGGACTTATGGGGTCATTTCACCTTATTCCATGATATTCAGTTAAGATGGGGGGTTCTTATATTGGGGAGACCATTCATTGGACTCTTGTAGTTTATTTTGGATTGTGTATAATTTTAGTATACCCCTCATGGTGGGCAGACCATTCGAACCTCCCCATATTGGTGTCTTGGTTCTGTCTTGCAAAATTTAGTTGTCCGTTATAGAAGGGTGTCCATTCGGACTGATCCCTACAAGTGTTTACTTTTATGCTCAGGTGTTAGTTTGTTTTTATGTTAGAGAGTCCATTCGGGCCACCCATATTAGTAACTCGGTTTTAACCATGTTTTGGATTGTCAGTAAGTAGTCTATTTTAGATCTACCTAAAAAATGATATCCTTCTTGGTTAATCATTTGTATTGGAGCACACTGAACGGTTTTTTTGAAGTATGGTTATAGTGACCTCATTCGAATACATTGATTGTTTTAGGTCAGTTTCTTGGGATTCAATATTATGTATTTTTGGATCTTTCTCTGATTAATTTTTCTTGTTTGAATAATGATAGGTATATATTTGGTTGGTGAAATTATATTTTTCTTTATTTTATCAACTAAAGGAGATTTGGCTTTTGGGGCAGGAGACCATTAATGGGGGGAGTCTGTCTTGGCCTCCATAGTTAGATCATGGCCCTATTTTCTAACAATTTGTGTTCTTGTTGTCTTTTCTTGGGGAACCCCCTTTGAACTATTAAATAGTGTTGGGTTTTTTACATCTATACTTTATGTGTATTTCCATGGGTCAATAGAATTATATTGGGGAGAATTTTCACACCATGCTTGTTATGTTTTTCATCATTCTAGTTCGGGTTAGGATCTTGGCCGTTTTTTCAATATATGATTGTTACATGTTTTATATTTTTGGGAACTATTTCTCTCTTTTTGTATAATTAACTTTCCCCCTAGTTTCCTCTAGTTCCCCTGTGAATGTTTAAAAAAATGGAGATGTTTTTGGGTGGCCATAATACGCCACACAGTTTACAAAACAGTGTGGGTAAACAATCCATAGTGTCCATCTCATTAAAAAAATATTTTATAATTCCAATTTCCCTTATCATCATATCCATAAATCACCCCATTTATCCTACATTATACCATTACATCCATGTAAGGATCCCAAGCTCCCTCAAGAACCATAAGAACCCATTTTTTTCATTTTTTTTTTGGAACATCATGATCTTTAAAAGAAGTTAATTACCCTCTAAATTCTTACATTTCTTTAGCATTTCATCCCTCCACATTGATGATCCAAATTTCCTACAATTAGGGATTTCTATATTGGTTTTATATTTTGGTTTCTTGGTTCATTCTTCTTGAATAGTGATTGAATTCATTCCTCCATGGTGTACTGGTGGTGCGGTTAATGTTTCAAAGAATGATTTGAGGTTTTTCACAAATAAGTTATGTGATTCCATGTACAATAAATTTTGAATGAGTCTTCATTCATTTATGGCCCTCCTAGGTGTTTTAAAAAAAATTGTGTGTGGTGAGAAAATTATATTTTAGTATAATTTGTTTAGCTTTAGAATTCCATGTTGGAATTTGTTTCATGAAATTGATCATTTTTCATGTGTAAATCTTGTAGTATGATTCGAAATCATTTTATAATATATAAATGCGGATTATTAAATTTTTAGAGGGGTGGAAAATCTATTACAGTGGGGTAGTAGAGAAAAATTTTTCTCTAAAAGAGCTAGTTTTAGGGGTTTTTTTCTGAAAATAATTGTTTTACATCCTAAAATTATTTTATGACAATTTAAAATGGTTTACCCCATTACAAAAAAGGTGAAAATAAGAGTGGGAAATATATTGTTTGGTTTGGGTTTATAAAAATTATTTTTGAATCAAAATGTAGTGATTTTTTCCTCATACTTGTTGACAATGTTTTATAAATCGTTGAGATGAATTATTAAATTGTGAGAAAGGTTTTAGACATGTTTGTCGGGTTTTTTTAGTGTGTATGATGTGAAAATAATTTTTAATTTAAAACTGTTATTACGTAACTTGTGATTGGTCTGATTTGTATGTGAATGATTTCCACATTTTATTTTAATGTAGAAATAGAATTTTATTACATGTTTAACTTGATTGAGCACAATGATGGAAACCACAGAATCATAGAGGGTGGAATAGGACTATTTTTCAAGTGATCCAATAGTGTTATCATCATTCATTCACTTAGCATGATTTATGATTAAAACAATAACTTATCCTTGATTATTTTTTAGGACCACTTGTTTTTTGGCGTTTTCCCTCCTAGTGGATCGTGCATGAGAAGTATATTAGTTATGATTACTTATAAACTGAGATACGATGTACATATTTCCCCAAAGCATGCTAGTGCCTAGGGGTGTTCTCATGGTTAGTGATCATTGGTTATATTATACAAACAGTCGGTATATGGTGTGTTTTGTTATAATATTTATTAGAATGTTATTTTATTTAAAATTATACATTATATTAATTTTACCTATTTAGAACTATTTTAATTTAATGTTATATATTTTAGAAATTATTACTAGATTTTCCTATTTAAAAAACATTCCATAATTTTTTTCATAAAATGATTATCTTATGATTTTTTTGGGTGGATGATAATTACACTAAGGCTCACATATTACATACACATTTTGGTGTAAGTAGACATGGTAATGTTTTACACATGAATGGGATATATTTTTTTGGATGGCGCTTCATTTTTCTAACTATCTGTTGGTACGGTGTCATAGAGACAACATGAGGGGGAAGCCCCAATGGTGTGTGGTGTTGTTTTTGGTAGATTTTATACCTCCTTATATTGTGGAAATTTTTTTTTGTTTTATATTATGTAATTAATTTTATAATTTTTTAAAAGGATGGTTTGGATAGAATAAATTAGATTATTTTTCAGTGCTTTTATGATATTTTATGATTATTAATTCTAGTAAATGAATCCCAACATTTATTCATTTTACCTAAGAACCTGTTCCAGATGGTAGGGATCACTAATGACCTTTAGCCCATGCCACATACTAGGTTGTGGACTGAGTCGGTTGGCTATACATCTTGGTTCATTATAGGAAATAAGAGAAAATGGGAATCATGAGTCCTTCACGAAGAATCACCGACCTTCAATATTTTTATCAGTTGGTCCTATAGTTGTTGTGAAATTTATTAGTTCCAGTACGAATATTTTTTCATTTCTATAGTATTCATAACATTAAAAATTATGTCCGGTATTCTATCATTTGGAATGATAAATTGATCAATGGTGGACTCTCATCAATAATACAAGAGAATATGATGAAATTATCTCCAGATTTTGGATTTCTCTATGTGAATCCCATTTGAATTTCCAATGAAAGGATGTAATTTGTTAGTATAAACCATCTTATGATCATATATCAATGTGATGATAAAAATGATGATCTAATGATAATAAAATCTTCAGTAAGGGTTTTGTTTCTAATTCCAAATTGGAATTAATCTCAGATGATTTGGTTGAAACTCATCATTAGTGAAAAACATATTATATGTGACATTTTGAGGCATTTTATAGATATATCCCATGAAATACACCAAATCATGATTCTGAGTTCTCAATAGAACTTATATTGGGTGAAACAGCAATTTTTAAGACATAAAGTAGAATATCCACAATTAAGTTAAAATTATTGATAATGAAACTCCATTACAACAATGAAAATGGATTTAGTCTAAAATGTGTATCAACTTTTGGCGAACATAACATGTTATATATATAATGTGGATCATTGTGACCCTATATTTATTATCGGGAAATGATCAAGATCATAATCATATACAAGTATCCTCTTCCCAATATTACTAATTCATTTGATCAACTATTAGGATCTTAATATATTCTAAATAGTGACCTTCATTCTAGATTACATAATTTGAGGGTTTGGTAGGAGAATATTGCCAATATAGAATTACATACTGTTTTTGGACACTATGAATATATAGTTACTCTATTAGGTCTTTCTAACTCAATCATTATATTTATAGATTTAATAAATATAATTTTTAAATATTACATTGATCAGTTTTTGGAATTCCTTATAATTTATATTATTATAAATTAAAATGGAAAGGAATTCCATTAATATCACAGTATCACTATAGTAAATACCCAATAGAAGGAAAAGGTATATGTTAAATTTACAAAATGTTAATTTTGTTAGATAATGATTCATTTATAGGTCAAATAATTGCATGATAGTATATATTTGTTGATTAATCATAGATAGATGCAATTGAAAATTGGACAAAAAATATTATGGTGACTAGGAAACATAGTTTTCATTATTTAGATGGATTTTATAGAAACTTTTTGGAAGATTAATACCAACTATAGAAATCAATGACTATGATAACTGTTAAGGGATCCAAGTTCATCTGAATTGTTGAATGTGATAAAAAAATCCTAGGAATTGATGAGTGGATTAGTTAGTGAACCTATTAATACATTAAACTATAGTGGATATATGTTTATAATATTTATTAATGTATAAATGAAGTAATTATTACAATTTTATGTGATGGAGGCCATTTTTATTTCTTAGGCATGATGACAACTGAATGCTAATGAGACAAATTACGCAAATAAGGATTTGGATTTAGTTGTGTTATTTTATATTAAATATATATAGGAACTAAATATATTCTATATTGTGTGATATATATACTAATCAAAAAAATTAAATATATTTTTTCTCACATATTGATTTTAATATTCACTATCCAATACAGTTAGTTATGATTTTAGATTGTTACTCTTAAATAAATTATAAGCCTAGGATAGAGGAAAAGATAAATGATTCTTTGAGAAGAATGGATCAAGATATCTTATCCATGATTAGGATAAAAAAAGATCCAATATTTTATTGTTTTCAATGGATGGATCTAAAATCTAAAAGAAATGGGAAATATATCATGTTTTTTAATTGAATGTTAAATCATATATTCATGTAAATATTATAGTGGCATAGAAGGATTATATGGAGTTTAAAAAGATGTTAAAAAATTATATTTAGTTTAAAATTGATCATGGTGGTATCATAATTTTTAGAAACCATTTGTGATACATCCAAACAAGATTTAAAGAAGGATTTTTTTCAGGATGATTAAAGATCATCATTCACAATTCAATCTGGATGTATAGTAATGTATTTAAATTTGAATTAGAATTTTGGGTTTCATGGAATGAAGATATATATAATATTTTAGTTATCTAGGTATGTGTAATGTCATAGAAATAACATTGAGAGTCAAATTTATAAGGAATGTTATATTCATTACCCATACAGGAATGTAAATGGGAAAAAAATGCCATGTATTTTTTCCACTAGACTTCCCAAAGCATCTAAATAGAATATTTATATATTGGTTGTAGTTAAATACAAACATAATATTCACACATCAACTTTATCATAGAATAATTATGTCTTAGTAATTTTTTCTATATTATAAAATAGTTTTGATTAGAAGTCTTAGGTATTTCCACAATCCCTTACGTCATATATAGATCAGAATAGTATATTGATGTTTTGGAAATGTGTATAATATGACCTGGCTAAAAAGTTATCATTAACAACTGTATATCATATTCAGAATTATGTTTTGTCTAAGTGAAAAAATAAAACCCTATTAGATATAATGAGATCTTTTTATAATCATTTCAGTTAATTTTGTTATTAACACGTGCATCTAATTGAATTTTCTTACAACAATATCTTTTAATATGAAGTATAGATGACTTATAAGGAATCACCCTATGTAAAGACATGTGGAGATCAAACATAATTGATTAAAGTACGATAAATTAATATATTGGGGTATGGGAAAAATGAATTTTTAGAGAATTATGGATCCATTTCTCAATATATTATGGAATCATAGAGTCAGAATAAAATTTATGATTAAAATTAATAGAATAATCTATAATTTCTTATTTTTTAAAGGGTGTATATAATAATTTCTCCATTAAAGAATTTTATTTTATTTTAAATAACAAGAAAACTATGGGTTGTGTATTTTTTCCTTTTGAAATTATGGATGATATCGTGGGGTATACTATATATAGGTGCTTCTCCCAAACCTTTCTTATGTCCTTGATTATGTTCTGTGTATTTATCATATGGAATGAAATACAAGATCCATTATATATGATAAATACAAACGTCATAAAATTAGAATAGGATCTCTTAATATTGAATAACATTTCTATATTCTATATCATTCATGTAAATTCTAAAAAAATATAAGTCATATGGAAAACTTTTTCTCATAAAACAATTTGTTTGAAGAATTCACATGGGAACCAAAGGAAATTATGAGGCATAAGTATCCTCAATTTTTTTGTATCATAGTCATGAATATATTTATAAAATTTAACATTATGTTTGTTATAGTTTTACAGTGCATGTATTCAGGAATTTTTTTTTTATAAATTATATTTATTTGATATATTTTCCTATAAACAACAACAGGTTAAGATGTTGTAACAAAAAACACCATGTTATAACAAACCATGATAAAATATTAAAATTATTTTTAAAAAATGACCATTTTAACATAGTAATTAAATAATGTGATATGCAATTTAATATCTACTTTTTATTTATTTTTTTTAAATCCTTTGAATATAGAAAACATGTAGGTAAAAAAATTATTAGTTTTATGTAAATGTTATGATATGTTTCATAAAGAATATTTTCACATAAAAAATTATTATCATAATCTGATTTTTTTGAATCATTTACAAAATTAATATTAAATAAAAATATTTTATTGAATCATCATGTTTGTATTAAAATATGATGAATTTTTGAAATTATATTTAAGAGATCAATTTATAAGTGAATATGAAAAAATGTGGGCCTATATTAAAATTTTCATTTTAATTTTAAATATATATAATGCTACATTGTTTTTTAAATGTATTGAAAATTTAAATTAGATTTAATATATATCAATTAATACAATTTTGTTAATTTGAAAAAAAATTATATGTTATATAAAAACATTTTCAAATCCTGTTTTTTTTTCCATTGAAACCCTCCTATTTATCATGTTTATGGGATTAATTTTAAATCAAAATTTTCATATCCTTTTAATGGAATATGTCAATTTATGTTATATATTTGGAATTATATAAGTTAATATTCTGTAATAATGTTAATTTTTCTAGCTATATTGAATTTTAAAAACTATAAAAAAAAATTTATATTGATTTTTGAAAGAAATGTTTTATCAGATTGATTAACTAAGAATATAAGGGTTGAAATTACTATAACACTTGTGAAATTCATAATTAATTCTTGTACTGAAATACCACCATTCCCTAGATCAAATATATTTAAATTTGGGAATATTTCTTGTGAATATATAATTATTTTTTCTATTTTTGGAGGTTTCCAAGTAGTTTCCAACTGTGTTTCATTCCCCCACTAATAAAATAAAAAAAACACCCTTCACTTCTTCACACCTCTCACGAATTCTAGTTTAGGAAGTCCCTAATAATATCCCTCTCCAAAATCATTATCCATGATTTAGAGATACTAGACCTCCCAAAAGTCAAACACTATGTTCTTAAATAAGAGATCGAAATGAGGTGACTATAAGTGAAAGAATGTTGAAAATATAAGATAGAAGTCTAGATATATGGAATGTTATTTCATCTCACTTTTATTTTTTAGAATAAAAAACCTATATTTACTAGGTGTTATTTATTAGTTTTATATACATAACATGAATTTATTTTATCATTAATATATTAAAAAATACATGTATTCAAATATTCATTTGATGATATATCTTTTATTTGGTTTTGGATGAAAATTTATTAATTTTCTAATCTATATTACTCTAATTATATATTCCATGAGACATATGAAATTTTATGAACTAATCAACTTTTATGAGGTTTATATAAATATTTATTAAAATATAATATCATGTATTTATTTTTTCTCATGAAATTTTATGATTCTTTCCATATTGTTCTCTCATGGGGCTTACAATGCAAATTTACCATACAGGTGATGATCTTTTGTTAAAATCACAATATTTATTAGGATTTTTCATCATGATGATTCCAATGATTAAATTTTATGATATATATCACATGAATCTAATGTATATTATTCCAAATTGTATATTTCATTAGTATACATGGTTTCCCTTAATATTCCTCTCTTTATAAACACTAATTTTTTGTTGAATATTTTTATGAAAAATCACCTTTAAATATATCTACAATCCAAAAAACATTTCATTCCAATTTTTTTTCTATAAGTGAAATCAAACAAGTTTTTATAATGATCATAATGATTTATTGAAGTCATTTTTTATTTTTTATTCCTATTTATAAATATTTTAATAGGAATCATCATGTAATTTTCCAAAAAATTATAGTTTTTATTTTACAAAAAAATTTAATGGAATATTTATTTTAACCAATACTAATTAAACAAAATTATACACCAGACAAACCAATAATTATGTTGAATATTTCACTATAATATTCCATGTTTAAATTTCTATCAAATAAATACACAATTATTTATGTTTTAAAAATTATTTTTAAATGTGGAAATGATATTTTCTAGAAAAAATTTTTAAATGGTCTTCCAAAATAATTTTCAGAAAATGATTATATCAAATAAATATACCTATTATTTACTATGTATATTATCCAAGGATAAAATTCTTATTTTTTTTATTAAAAGGATTATTTTTATGAAGAAATGATATTTTGGATACTTGTATCACTTCAACATGTTTTAGGAGGACAAAATTATTTGGAAACCCACTAATTCACCATATCATATTCTATGAGTAAATAACGAAATGATTATGTAAATAATTTAATTTCATGGCTTTTCATATAAGGAATTTATTATGATATACTCGTATATTTTTTCATTATCTCCGTCATATAATTGGAGGGAACTATATATCCCTCAAATGTATTAGGTAATGATTACTCTTATATAAGCTAAATGGGAAAAGGGTAAGTTATACCAAGGATAATGGAGGATACATTGGTGGAAATATCAATGTTGAAAAAGGATCATGAGTAGTTATCCCAATAAAAACATGTTATTAATGTATTAGATGGTAGTTTACAAATAATATTTTATATTATTTTGTTTCTTCCACAAATCTATGTCATATTCTATTGTTATTATCTAATAGATCATCATATTTTATTCCATTATAAATCATGTATTTTGAATTGCCAATATTTATTTCATTATTAATGTTTGTAATATTTTATATTACATGTATTTTTTTCAAATGTTATTTTTATGTTTTCATATAAATATTTTCATTTTTTTCTTATGTATCAGCCATTTTTACAGTTGCAGTTAATCTAAGTTATCCCATTTTAATGTTTCATTTCCCCCAATTATGATGCAAATTAGTAAATATTATATTTCTATGAATGGGTATAAATATGTTTAACATATAATAAGATTAATTTTTCACCTATGAACTAGGTTTTTTTGTTTTCAATCTTCCAAAGGCATTATGAATTTACGATCCTTAGTCCTATGATTGTGTAATGTATTGGATATTTATCATAAAAGATTTAGAATCTATGTATGATAATACAAGTTAACTGTATTTTTCATCATAATTTTTCAGGGGTCCTTATAAATATATGGATACATAGCTTCTTTTGATGGTAACCTATAACACTCAGACTGATGAGAAATATGAGAGAAAAATTCAGATATTGGAGGACATGTTCTGAAAATGTGGCCTTGGTTTATAGGTTTTCGGAGTAAAACACATACATATTTTTAATATTCATATAATAAAATATTTTGGGAAACCAAATAATGTTTTCCTTATAGGGAAATATATTTTTTTCAGTATATTCACTCCATGTTTTAGTTACATGTATGATAGGTAGAATTATTGGGACCTCATCCCATTCTAGAAGAATTGGAGCATGTATATATATTTATGATATTTATATCACTCGATTAATCTTTGATGGTGTTTTATAGAAATGGTCATCATTGAAATTTATAGTTTGAGGCGGTACATTAGGATTTCTTATGTGTTTCTCTCATGTTGGGTCATAGGAAGATTCAAAGAGAGTCAATGTAATAATCTCATTATGTTGGGTCTTTACGATCATAGTGATATTTGAGATAGTCGCATATCTAGTAACTAATCCTAAGCGGTACCAAGGCATGTACATTATCTTCCTTGTACCAGAACATCACCATTTAATTTCATTCCCATATCATATGTCTGATCCGATGGATGTTTATTTGGAATATTAATATTCCTTTGATTAATATCATATCCATATAATTTATTATAGATTAGAGTCTCTCCATGAATTTAGTTCTTATTCTATGGTGTTATGGAATTATAGTTTAATACATGATGATACCAACTGGTGAGAGGATGAAATATGTGCATAGTGGCTAAAACAAATCCTAGAAAATGTTTTCCCACACTAATAAGTAAAAATAGGTGATTAATCTACTATAATGGGGATGTTTAGAAGATAAAAAATTATCACATGATGTTTGTGCTAGAAGTTGTATTTTGTGGGAAGCCTAATTAATTCATTAGTTTCCAAAACAATTTTCCTTCCCCATAATCAATACCACTTAGTATTTTAGTGTGAAAGATTGCTACCCAAATACTGAGTTGTCAGTACTCTTTAACCAGCACATTTGATACCCAGGGTTGAAGACACTGAGTAGGAGGTGTCATCCTCAGAGCGAATGACAATCCAGCAGGAGTAGCAGTAGTGGAATTTGCAGCAGCAGTATTCACAGGTGTGAACTTGAGAGAAGCCATTCCGAAAATGCCGAAGATCTTGGAAAAGAGTGCTTTTTTGATATAATAGACACAATCAATATAAATTCAGCCACTACATCTTTTGGATGAGAACATATTTCAATTATTATTTTTTGGACCTCTCATTGAGTTTTAAATAGGGGCCTACCAAATAGGTAAAACATCATTTTAACTTTGTTAAGGATTCACATCGGGTTCACCATTTTTTGTTTCCCTCAGAATTTGGGGATGACCTCGTTGATTGAAGGTTCAAACATTCCAATCGGTTTCTAACGGGTTTGTTTGTAGAACCAGAACCATCCAATGATTCCATATCCATTTGGACCAACTTTCCAATGGTAGGAACTCATTAGTTGTGAACTGATGAGGCCTAGGAATTTGCATTGGTTGAGAGGATGGGAGGTCGGACTCATCACACCATTTTGAGGGGAATTATTGTCTACTCTGGGACTCTCCTTATAGATTTAAGTTATGTTCGTGAATCCTTATTACATTACCAATTATAAAATGATATTACCTTTAGTCTGGCAATCAATGATGGATATGTACGAAATTAAGAGAATCTTTTATATGTATTCGAGGTTCTTCATCGATGAAGAATCATCTGTATTTGTTAAAGATTCTTAGTTGATGGTATCCTTAAAATACATAAAAGTCACTTGGTCATTATGATGACCATACTAGATTTAATGCCACTCAGGGAGGCACTTAAAGTTTACTGTCATTAAGGAGGACATGGATTATTTCAGAATTGGGATCGTACCCATTGATGGGCTACCTATGTATCCTATGTTTTGGAAAATGAATCAGAACCCACATAATTTGAATAAGGGAGAATGATTTTTATGCTTGATTGATTGCTCAACGAAAGAAGTCATGATTACTTTTACACTCTAAGCTCACGTGAGTCATGCTCGGTGTGAGAAACAAGAGGAATTGTTGAAACCATACAATTATGCCACGAAAGATGCAATGATTTGGGGCTTTATGTGTTATGACTTCCCAAAATAGATGAGGATTAAGATTTACTTTAGGGAAGAAATCCATGAATAGGGTCCCTAAATGTATATGTGCTTCATGGAGATTTGAATACTCTACCTTGGGGAATACTCCTAAAAAGGAGCCCCAAATTAGGATAACACTTAAGATTGGGTTTTACTCATGAGAAGGAATCCCATATCAAAGGTAAATTAGGACTGGTTAAGAAAAATTATGACTGAAGGTTATTCCTGAAAAGGAGGCCCAGGTTAAGAATTATGACTGGGGCTTATTCATCAAAAGGAGGCCTAGATTAATGAGTTCTCCCATCTTATTATATGAGGTTGAATAAATGAAATCCCAATCTTTAGTGACATAAATATGTGTAAATAACTATGTTTTGAGTGATATTCCACAAAATTTCTTTCAGATAAGGAATTCAAATCAAGAAATCATGCCATAAATGGCTTTTAAGAGTGTCTTGAAGACTGAATCTTGAATAGGAGAGTTTGAATGGCATAAGAGGGGTGAAATAGGAAAGAAGGGAACCCAAAACGGCAGGGGTGCGCAAGTCCTAGAAGGCGCGCAGGTACTGCGTGGGCGAACAAGTCTTGGTCGCGCAGGTATACCTGCACGACACATGGGTACTTTTGAAACGGTTAATCCGTTGGGTAATACTTGAGAGACTCTTGGTTAAAGCCTTTAGAATCCTCTTGAGGTTCTTACAGAAGAGTGGTGCGCATGTTATATTGAAGGAGTTAGGCCGTGCGAATGTGTGGCCATTTACCTTAAGGGCTAGCCACTCAGGTGCGTAATTGATGATGAGTTTCAACACTTAGTCCTTCCTCCACCTCATTATATATTCTATTTTGGCAATAAATTACCTTAGAAGTGTTTGAGAAGATTTGAGAAGAGACTAGGGCGCCAAGAGCTCAAATCTGAGTTTCTGGAAAAAATTACCTCTCGAAATGGGGGGCCCAGAGGGGGTATTTATAGGCTAGAGAAGACCCAGGGAGGTTATCCTTTAGGGTGCGCAAGTCACATGTGTGACCATTAGTCGTCGCGCAAGTGGACTTTCACGACGGTGATGGAACATGCGCGACACATGCTCTTTTAAAGAATTGTTCATGCCTTTGTCGATTTTTTATGTTTTCCTCAATGGATGAATCAATTTCTGCTAAGTAATTTCCTTTTACATTCTTTTAGACAATGTAATGAAATGGAGCATCAACAAAGGTCACCTCTCAGAGTTGGATCCGAATGAAATGAGGATGTGACTCTAAGGAAAAGAATAAAACTAAAGGAAAGCTGGCAGGCAAGTGTTCAGGGCGCAACACTTGGCACGAAGGATGTGGCACGCAAGGTATGGCGCAGAACATCCAACTAGACAAACTTTGGCGTGCAGTGTATGGATGTGGACTATAAATACACAGTCATTTTCCGCGCATAGCATCTGATTCTTGGATTATCGAGATCTCACTGCGCAGGTCCCCTTGGCCATGCAAGTTTCTCATATTCCGCTGTTTCTTTATTTTTACGTTGTTTTCAAGTTAATAGGACGTGCGCGGTGATACTTGCATGCCAAAAAATTGCGCGACACATTAACACTTACGCGACACATCCATACTTGCATGCCTTAATTCCTTAGCCATTTTTCTGAAATTCCTTCACAAATTTTATGAAAAATCAACTTACTTAAAAGTTAATTTATTCATCTTTCGTGTGGAATCAATGGCTCTTAGAACTAGAATAGTTGATGATATAGCTAGCAAGAGGATTTAGGACACAATGAACATTGTTGTCCATGATTGCTATGATATCTGTGACAACACTCTCCAAGATTTGGTTAAGTACTTAATGAAATATCATCTTAATTTCCCATAGAGAATCTACCAGTCCCTGAATGGTCATGGTCGTCTGCAAGGAGTCAATGTTCCAAATGCAAAGAACTATACACCTGAAATGCAGCTGCACTGCAACTCCTCTATTTTAGTTATGATGTGAATTAAGAGTAACAACAATGGTGTGAACTTTCAAATTTTCCTTCCACGCCATTTCCGTGCAGATATGAAAATGGAAAACCCATGGGCTGAAATGTTTTCCGCTGCTGGTTAATGAAGAGATGATAAAAATGGTATTAGAGAAATATCTTAAAAGAGTACTCTCTCCAAATGGATCCTTACCTCCAATGCTCCGTTCTCAAATTCATGTATCCATATTACAATTATCTTGGACAGAAACATAATCACTATTTGATTAGTAGAAAATTTTCTAAAACCGCACTCAAGAACATCTTTTTACAGTGGCTCCAAGAAGAGCTAGTATCACTGTATCTATTATTGTATCCAGTTGAATGAATTATTTCCAGGTGGTTTTTTATAAAGCTCGAGATGTCGTAAATCAAATTAAGAGTTATGTTGAAAGCCTTTTGTAATTCTTGAAAAAGAAAATAGACTGCAGTCTGTGGATGTCCTTATATCTCATGTGTATCAATGAAAAAACTTTCATCTTCAATCAGTCATACCTGCATTCTTTTTCTACATGCTATAAATTTTACCTTAAGACAATGGACCTAGTAAGAATAGTTTTATTTTTACTAGGATTATTATAAATAACCCTACAAACATTGAATCTTAATTGCTCAATATTACCTAACTCATACAAAATGTATGTTTAGTGATATGGAACTTGACTTTTATCAGTGTTCCTTTGTATTTTGTGGGAAGTTTAAAGTCATGCACGTTGGACAGACAGAGGCTATTGTTTAAGGTAGAAAATAGCTTTGACCAAATGAATTAGAATTGACTCAATTCATTGAAAATTTTTCTGAAAACATATTACCGTACTCAAGTATGAGGGTGAAAATGTAAAATATGGCTTACGAATATTTGAATCTGAGGAATGATATTAAAATTAGATAAAAGGCATTAGAAGAAGTAGTTTCCAAGAATGAAGTTACTATTATTTAACCAACCCTTTAGGGGGATGAATTATGAAGGGCCACCTAAGGGCATTGGCTACATATTCATATAAACAACATCTTTTGGCTAAAAAGTCTGTTATACAGACTGTTTATACAAGGCCACCTAAGGGCACGTGCTACATAGTCAGGCAAAAGAACTCTCAGATTATTACTTTCCTAATGCTAAAAATCCATTAAATGTTTATGGAGATTCAAATTTTCCAAAGTATAGAGTTTGTTGTATGGAAAGAGGTACGTGAATATGGAGAAGATATTTCCAAAAAAGATTATAAAAGAGCTGGATGGATATCACTCCTACGAATGTCTGATCCAAACATAGGGAAGGAGAATATAAACCATATACTTGAATAATTTCAGATCATGAAAAAGGATATGGGACAAATATGTCAAGGATGGATATTTTTTCAGATCCCTGCATACTATCATTTAAGACCAATAAGGAAAAATAGGCTTTTTTCCCAAGAATGAAGTTACCATTATTTAAAAAACCTGTAAGGGGGTTGAATTATGCAGGGCCACCTAAGGGCATTGGCTGCATAGTCAAATAATAGTATCATTTGGCTAACATGTATGTTATGTGGACTGTTTATGCAAGGCCGCTTAAGGGCACGTGCTGCATAGTCAGGTAAAAGAACTCTCACAAACTTGACAATTTTGTGACTAAAAGTCAAGAAAAGGGTTATGAAGATCTGAAAATATTTATGGTTAGGATTATGAAACATAAATATGGGTATTTTCCAATGTACACAAAGATACACAGATCAATGAAAACCATAATCATGTTGTGGATGGGTTCTGAATGGAAATGTTGGACATCACTATGTATCTTATAAGGATGGGAATCAAGACAAACATAGTTCTTGAATGACAGTTTAACGTCATGTGGGACAAATGGATTAAAGATCTTAGTTTAGGGTCATAGAGCTTGGACCATTGTAAGAAATACACAGTGTGTGTTTTCATGGGGACTTTTCAGCCAAGGGACTAGAAGTGGAATTTGGGGTTAGGCCCAAAAGGCTTGGGGCTGGATTCAAGGGACACTCGAACGTTCCTACATATCCCATAAGGATGGGAATCAAGCCCACATAGTTCTAGAAATACCCTATGTAAAATTTTGGTTCGTACATGTGAAGGGTGAAAGGGGACTATTGAACAATGATGGTTAAACCCAAGATAAAAGGTTTGGGAATTTCCATGTATGCATATAGTCTTTGAAATGAAAAATGATTTAAAAATAAAATGTAAATAATGGTTCCCTCTCAGGTGAGGGTATCAAAGAATATTTTAGTTTATTATCATACTCGACAAAAGTGTTGTATACTTTAACGTCGTATAACAAGGACAAAAGTGATCCAATGTAATGATATTGATTCTATGGTCGGTTTCAGGAATCAACATAGTATGAGATGGAGGTGAACCAATGTGAGGAGATTTGTTTTGGGCTTGAACCTTGGAAGGTTGCCTACGTACCCATCCTAGAAGGCATGGATCAAATTATGCGTAGTTCAATTAAAGAATGAATTAATAATCAAGTTATTCATGGGGACAAAAACCTAAAAAATGATGTTGTTGGGACTTATACATGGTTAGTAGCCCAGAGAGAGTGTTATGGTTGAGGTTTGATCTAAGCTCACGTGAGTCATACACGGTGCAAGAAATAAGAGGAAAAAACAACCTTAACGATGCACAGTTTAATGTCATGTAAGACACATCAAGGAACTATGCAGTTTTATGGTCTTGCAGTTAGGACTATTGGTGCTGCACAGTTTAATGTCATGTAGTAGGGACAAAGTACAGTTTAATGTCATGTAGGACATGTCAAAGGATTTTCTGTACAGTTTAGCACCATGTAGTTAGGACGATGGGGATAATAAAGTTTAACGTCGTGTTGGACAAAAAGAGGACCGTGCAGTTTAATTTCATGTAGGAAGGAGAAATGACTACCCCATTTAACGTCATGTTGGACGTATCCGAAACTTTTTTCATAGTTTAACATATTGTTGGACGAAAGTAACACAAATAGTTTAAGGTCACTTGTATGGACCATTGACGATGTCGTTTAATGTCATGCTAGACGTAAGGGAAGTTTTCACAGTTTAATGTCATGTTGGATGAAAGAGGGACGATACAATTTAGCGTCATATTGGACGATAGTTCAAATAGTTAAAGGTCATATGCATGGACTGTGGATGGTGCAGTTTAATGTCATGATAGAAATAAGGGACATATGTACAGTTTAGCGTCATGTAGTTAGGACGTTACATTTTAACATTATGTGAGACGAATGGAATACAAATAATTTATGGTCATACCTAAGTACCATTACTTTATAGTTTAACGGCATATAGAAAGGATGATGAAGGGTAAAACGTTTAACGTCATGTTAGACATATGTGAAAATAGTTTAGGGTCATATGCATGGACGTTTGATGATGCAGTTTAACATCTTGCTGGGCCGTGGTGCAGTTTAAGGTCATACCGGACCATTGATGCAGTTTGAGGTCCCTCTGGATGGTAGTGTAGTTTAAGGTCATACTAGACCATTGATTCAGTTTAACGTCTTGTTGGACGGTGGTGTGGTTTAAGGTCATACCGTAACATTGATTCAGTTTAACATCTTGCTGGACGATGGTGTAGTTTAAGGTCATATTAGACCATGGATTATATATTATACAAAGTACTTCTTCAAAAATCTGTCATTGGATGGAGTAGTGATGAGTTCTCCATCCATTGAGATTAATGAATATGCTCCATTAGCATAAACCGTATGTATTGAGTAAGGTCCTTCCCATTTTGCCTCAAGCATGGGAGGATTCTTTCCTGGTATCATTTGAGTTCTGAGAACTAATACCAATTCTCCCTGAGTGAATGAACAAAGACGAACTTTTTTGTTAAAATCTCGTGATATTCAATTCTGATAGACTTCCAAGTGGTGCAATGTACACGATTTTTTCTCATTTAACCGTTCCAATTCATTCAATCGCTTTTGAGATTGTTCATCTGTAGATGATTGATCACAAATGAAAATTCTAAGCAAGGGTAGTTGAACATCAATTGGCAAGACTTCTTCTATTCCATATACAATTGAATATGGAGTTGACCCCGTTGCAGTGTGGGTGGTAGTCCGATTAGTGCATAATGAATGAAAGAGTTTATCAGGCCATGAACTCGTATTTTTATCCACCATCTTATGTAGTATATTTGAAAGAGTCTTGTTGAATGCTTCAATCTGGCCATTGGCTGCTGCATGATACCAAGATGAATGGTTGGATTTGATTTTGTATTCTTGATACAACTTCTTCACCTCATATGAACAGAATTTGGTGCCATTTTCATCAATATGGTATGAGGGACACTAAATATGGTAATGTTGTTAGACTTGATGAAGCTAACAATGCAATTAGAAAAGACTTCCTTGAGATGTATTTCCTCTTCCAATTTGGAAAAGAAGTCAGTAGCATTAAGAATGAACTAAAACTGCTTGGTCGTAGCCGAAGGGTAAGGTCCCACCACATTCATTCCCCATGTGGAAAATGACCATGAGTATTTAGCTGTATGAAGTAACTCTAGAGGTTGATGAATGAAGTTGGAATGTACATGGCATAAATGACACTTCTTTGTGAAATCAACACAATCTTGTATCATTGATGGCCAAAAGGATTCAAGCCTTCATATCTGATCAGATAGTCTATGTCTAGACTGGTGGGCACCACAGACTACTGCATGTATTTCTTTCATGACAGCCATTGTTTCTTCACCATCAATGCATCTGAAAAAAACTCCATCAAAACCCTGTTTGTAGAGAATTTCCCTAGGTGATTTGGGCTATCATAAATAGTAATATTGACCACACGTTGCCGAATTTGTTCTTTCTCAGCTCTATCAGGTGGAAGTGTTCCATTTTAAAGGTATTCCCTGATAGGTGACATCCATCCTTTAGTATGACCATACGGTTCAGGAATGGGACTAATTTCATTAATTTCCTCTATTCTGATTCGAACATAAGGTGAAATTGCATGACGGTGGGCCATACTGATGGTTGCCTCATCCCGATTTGGATCTCCCAGAGCTGTGGCTATATTAGCCAGTACATCAGCTTGAGCATTTTTTGATCTTGGGACATAAGAAAATGTCGGTTCCGAAGGGAATTCCTCCATCAACTATCTGATGTAATCATACAAAGGGATTAGTTATTCTTTTCTAATGGCATAATCCCCATTGACTTGATTGATTACCATGTCTGAGTCACCTTTCACCATTATGTGATTCACATGTTCTTGAAGCGCTAATTCCAAGACTGTGATGAGAGCTTCGTATTCTGCGTCATTATTGGTACCACCCTTCCACAATAATAAGGAATAATGTAACACTGCCTTTTCTGGAGAAATGAGCAGAATTCCTAAGCCAAATTTGTTGAATTTAGTATTTTCAATTTTCCTCCCTATTGGACTTCTGGAAGAACCATCAAAATATATTTCCCATGCCTAAGGACATTCATGAATAGATAAGACTTCTTCATCAGGGATTTAAATATCTGAAGATGTGTCTTCCACTGAAGGGTGTTCTACCAGGAAATCAGCTAGAGATTTTCCCTTTATCGCCTATTGAGACACATACTTAATGTCAAATTGCTGAAAAATAACCGCCCACCTTGCCAGACATCCTGTAATCATTTGACGACTAAGGAATAATTTGAGCGGGTTATTGTGAGATACCAATTGGACCTCTTGATTTTGTAGGTAGTGTCTCAACTTCTAAACTGCAATGATTAATGCGAAGTGTCACTTCTCAATACTTGAATACTGGGTTTCTGCTTTAAGCATAGTTCGACTGAGATAGTAGTGGTTGTATTCATTCCCAACATCATTCCTTTGAGAAAAAAGGCACCCAATGATCGCTCTAGAGCTGTCACGTAGAGGATAAGTGGTCTTCCTTCAATTGGTGGCATGAGTACTGGTGGACTCAAGAGGTATTTCTTGAGAATATCGAAGGCTTCTTGAAATTCTTCAGTCCACTGGTAAGGGACTCCCTTCTTCATCAATTTGTAAAGGGTAAACTTTTTCCAGACAAATTGGCGATGAAATGCCGAATATAGGCTTAGTGTCCTTGAAGTCCACTTAATTATTTCAAATTTCGAGGAGGTGACATTCCACGGATTGACATGGTCTTCTCAGGATCAACTTCAATACAACAATGGCGTATAACAATGCCAAGAAATTTTCAGGAGGTTACCCCAAAAGCACATTTTAAGGGATTTATATTCAAATTATGTTGTCAAAGCTTGAGGAATATGACTTCCAATTCATCCAAATGATTAGAACGTTGTTTGTATTTAACCACCAAATCGTCTACATAGAATTCAACATACTTCCCTAAGAAGGGTTTGAAGATACAATGCATGGCATGCTAATATGTTGCACCTGCATTCTTTAAGCCAAATGGCATTACCCGGCAGTAAAACACACCCTGAGGGGATCTAAAGTCTATGGATTCCTCGTCTTCTGGGGCCATATGGAACTGATTATATCCATAATATCAATCCATGAAGTAAAGTGATTCATATCCAGTTGTTTCATAGATTAAAAGTTTTGTAATCAGAACTGGGAAATAATCCTTAGGACAATGACGATTAATATCTCTAAAATCGATGAAAACTCTAATTTGACCATTCTTCTTCTTTACAGAGACAATATTATCCAACCACATGGGATATTGAACTTCTCTGACGATGTTATATTTGATAAGATTATCCACACCAGCCTCAATTTTGGAAGCATAAGTTGGATGTGTTTTTCTCATGGCATGCTTAAATCCTCGATGTTCTTCTGGTAAACCCAAATGATGAGTAGCAACTTCAGGATCAGGCCCGTGAATTTCTGTATAGTTCCACATAAATATATCTCTATTTCACTTTATAAATGAAATATACATCTCTTTATCTTCAAGAGTCATGGTCTCACTCATTAACGTGGGGAGTTGATATTCTTTTGTACCCAGATTTATTTCTCTGAGTTCATCCACAGTGGTAGAGATACACTCTTCAAGTGTTGGAGGAGTATCTCTAAGATCTTCCTCTTCTTCTTCATCATGTGTTATTTCATTCGTTTCTACTTGTATTGTAGATGATAAAGCAGAATTTTCATGATTAGGATAGATGTCAAAATTTGCACATCTTATAGAAGAAACTTCCATTTCAGACCCGATTAATGATTAAGGGACTTCATTGGGTAATAAAGAGGAGATGATGGATTGAGAATCGACATCATTTTTCATCTCCGATGTAGCTATAAATTCTTATAGCATAATTGAAAATGAATAGACTTTTTGTATTTCAGCAGATGAAATGAAGATGTCACCATCTGTGATTTCATCTCTTCTTGGTGGGTTACCAATTTCTCCCATGTTGTCTGGATCGATTTCCGTAACTGACATTATTGATCTTTCCATAAGATTATTTTTATTTGGGACAATCTTGCCAATTTGAAAGATAGGCAACACATAATCTGTACGCACATGTGTAAATGGATTTACTTGAATCTTCTCCAAACCATATGGAGCATTAACATTGGTAATCTCCTTTGTTGTGGATTTCCCCCTTCCCTTCATGTGATAAAATTCCGCCTCAATGTGTTGAGACTCACATGTGTTTAATGGGGCCTTATCACCATAAAATGTCCCAACATGACCATCAAAACAATATTTGAGACATTGATGGTATGATGAAGGGATAGCCACATGTTGATGTATCCAGGGTCTTCCAAGAAAAAAGTTGACGGCTGAGTCTTAATCAACAACCATGAAAACTGAATTGGATACAAGATATCCAAAACGAGTTCTGAGTGTAACTTCACTCAGTGGTTCTTGTTCTTTTTTATCATATCTTTGTAACATCATGGTAGAAGAAGATAAATCATATTTTGTGAGGCCCAATCGATGATGTGTATGAATGGGCATGAGGATGAATCTTGAACCATTGTCAATGAAAGATCTTCAGATGTCTACGTCGTTGACCATGACAAATAAGTACAAAGGTGTAATATTCCCTTACACAACATCATCTTCCTCTTCATCAGTACGACATATTATTGCATAGAATTCTATAAGATTATTCCCAATTTGATAGACTTCAGCTGCAAAAATTTCAGTTTCAAACTCCTATGGACTTGAAAAAGCCTCGATGAGTGCTTCCCGAAGCTCATCTGACAACTTCAAAGCATCCAGAATTGGTAACGTGTCTAGTACTTGGGCCAAGTGTTTCAATACATCATACATTTTATGTAGAGGTCTGAGTTTCCCAATAGTAATATGTGGTTTAGCAGGTACCTTGGAAGAAGATTCATTGGAAGTTGATGCATCTTGTATTGGTATAGGAGTAGGCAATATTCCTGGTTCTGGAAGATTAGACCGATTAGATCCATTTACATGCTTTGAGGATCAAGCTGGAACCTTCCACCGGTCATCCAAAATAACTATGCCAGAACTAAATTTTCTATTGGTAGAAGAACTTGCATGTTCTTACTGAGCTCGCTGAAGGGCTCTACTATGAGTTTCTGCTGCATATATAGTTCTAGAAGGGGTAGAATTGGAGTAGTGGATTCTGAAAAATCCACTTCTTCCCCTACATCCTGAGCCTCTGGAACATCCTCTAATTCCCATGTTCGATACAGGGAACTCAGGTTCATAGAAATCAAAACTGCTACTGGCATATGGATCTGTTAATTGAATCATATTAAAGGAACCGAAGATTAACTCTTTATCTGATGAAGACTCTGCCTGATTAGCCTGTTTAGGTAGTTCTGTTTGGTGGGGCGGTGCCTGTGGATTTGATGTAGAAGTCATGAAGTCTACCAGAGTCAAGATAACGTAGGCTTTGACACATACTCATCTTCTTTTGATTCTTTTTCTTTCTTTGAATCATTCTGTTTCTTTGAGGACTTTCCCTCTGATGAAGAGGGTTTTGGAGCAACATTCATGGCAGAAGACACAATCAGTTTCTTTAAATTTGTTCTCAAAATATCATGAGTTTGGTTGATTGACTTTATGAAAATCCAACCATCATACTTTTGTGCATTTTTGCTTTTGACTTCTTTCCATTCTCCTTCATCCTCTAGAACTGTAGGAGTAACACATGCTACCCAAGATGAATAACCTTTCATTTTGATGTGTCCCGAGTCGACCATCTTTTGTAGGAGGTCTTTGAAGAAAAAACACTCCTGGATGGGATGCCCCAACATTTGATGAAAAGGGCAAAAATTGGGACGATCTACATCTCCTTCCCTGTTTGACCTCTTAGACCTTGGCAATTGAACCAGATTATTATCCAGAGACGAAATGAATTAACCATTAACTTTTTCATTTTGGAAAGTGTATGTTTTGCTCATCAGATCTTCAAATTTTTTTCTTCTTTGATTTTATTGATCATCTGGACGAAACGGCCTTTGTTTTTGGTGCTCATGAGGTGGATCTCTTCGAGAAGATGATGGTTTTGAAGTAGAAACAGGTAAAGTTTCTTGTTTAAGCATAACTGTAGTTGTTTCTTGTTTACCCATTATCCTTCTTGGAGCTGATGGAATTACACGAGATTTAGCCTTATCCTGTATAAAGGAATCTTCAATCTTCTGAGTGATTGAAGTATGGTCTCGAAAGCCTCCTGGGTATTTCACATGGATCAATGGCGTGCGTAATTCATCACGCAGATTTTCCACATAGATTGGCAACAATTTCTCTTGAGGGAGTGCTAAGATTAGGGAAAATGTTAATCCCTTCTAGTGAGAAATGAAATCATATACCCTTTCATTATCCCTTTGTATACAGTTTGTAAGATCGAAAACTATTGTCTTTGGAAAAGTTGAGCTTAACTGAAGTAGGAATTTTTGGTGAAGAACATCTCATCCAGTAAATGACGGGGATTGCAAACTTGTATACAAGACAAAGGCTGGTCCTTTTAAGGTCCGTATGAAGAATCTGAGTTTTACTGCTTCTTGCTGCTCCGGAGTTCCCAACATAGGATCACAACAAGACACGTAATGCGTAAAATGCTGTTCATGGTCACCTGATCCATTGATAATAGGGAATACAGGTTTTCCACAACTGGATGGAGGAGAGATTGAATCTACCCATTCATGGTAAAATTTCTTTTCTGGTTGAACCTGCTCACATTTCCCTTCTATAGTTTCTAACTGAGTTGTTAATGACTCAATGATAGTTATTAACTTTTGAGAAACATATGGTTGAACTTGGACTTGGGTAGTGTAATGACTGGAGCTTGGAAAGATGTGGTGGTTGGTGTTGCAACTGATGGTAGCACTGCCACAGTTGTTGCACATGACCCGTAGGATTATACCTGTGAGGATGTAATGATAGAGGAGTATATTCTTGATCCATCTCAGTAGCTACAACAAATTCTCTTGGCTGACTGACTCCAAAATTCTTAAGAAGAAGACTACCCTGAAGTAGTTCTCCATTCAACCTATTTAATTCCTTCATTTCATCATCCAGTTGTGCAAACATTTACTCTAGTGAGAGTGATTGGCCTTCTCCAGAGGAAGGATATGTAACCTGATTATATCCCCACCATTTGTTGGATCCTTTTCAGAGAGGGGGAAGTGGGTTACTCGAAAGATTGCATAGGTTCTGAGTAATCCTTTGATTTTGTGTACCAACACCATCATCATTTGTGTTGGTGCGTACATCTTCTTGAAAAGGAACCTCTTCATCTGAGTCCCCTAAGCGATCCTCATCTTGTGGATCGACAACAACGGCATTGATGACATTGATTGATGCAAAACACATCGCATCCCTTCTATCATCATTTTTGTGATATTGTCTTCTTCCATGTCTTTGATGAGACCTTGCCTTTTGTTGATTCGATCCCTTAGGAAATTCTTGATGAACTGTAATTTGGATGGATTCTCCTGATAATTTGTCTCCTCGTTCCTCTTGAGGCTTCTTCCCCATTCTATAAAATATCGACTTTCTCTAAGGAGGGGATTGATGATTTGAAAAAGTCCCCAGTCCATTGGACTAGGGTTGTTCCTGCTGTTCCCGCTCAACTCCTCGAATCCTATTTGTTGATTCTGAGGGTTGGTATAAAAGATTCCCCAGTCTGGCAAGCTGGGGTGGCTCTTGACATGCTATGTCTAAGACTTTCTTAAAATCTCTCCTGATCTTGAAAACATTATTCCATAAATTAGCTAGATGCATTAACCGATATCCACTTTTATCACCTGGTTCAAAAGACCGTTGGATGATTTCCGACACTTCTATCACTTGATGATGTGTTTTCTCCATATGAGAGACCTTCTCAATATTCTCATTTTCTTGATGTAGGAGTAATTCAACAACTTGTTCTCTATATGCTTGATTTTGAGAGGAACTATTTGAATCAGGTTCTTGGGCATGGTTTTGATTACAAACAAAGCCCATTGATTGTGGCTGGCCATAGGCAATAACATTGCACGAGACCATTTTTTGTGGTCTTTGATGACTAGAGAGCACCGTGAAACATAGTACTCCATGAAAACCCCATCATCTGACATGAATACCAGATAGGTCATTGGAAATTAACTGACCCAATCTTCTTAGTGCACCATGGAATAAACATTGATGGGCTCTCTGCTTCTTTTCATCCTTCGGATATCGAGAGACTGATAGATATGCTAAATCAATCTAATGTTGTAACCCTTCTGTTATCTTAAGATGATTTTCATATTCAGCATAAGATAATACTTTCTTCTTCAACTGATAAAGAATTTTCCATATGTTGAGACGAATATCATGGATTCCATCTTCCGTCAACACTTTGGAATGTCATACTATGAGTTAGCCAGAGGATAAAACATGACTGGTACATCCCCTTTTTCCAGTTGTTTTCTCATGTTCAGAATTTCCTCTTTATCATTAAATGAAGATTCTTCTACCTGATTTGACCATAGCTGGTGCTTCCTTGTTACTTCATCAGATTCAATAATATTGGTAGAGAGATCATTGATCAAACTAGAACATGCATGACTTAGGGGTGGATTGGAGAATGACCTACACCTTAGGCTATCTTCTTATTGAGAAAGTATTTCACCTGCTAGAAATGAAGCATCAGATATGACTGGTTTTCATTTTCAAGTGCCTCAAGATAAGAGGGCTTTCATGGCAATACATTGTCCACTAGATCATTTTCTAGGTAATGTGAATCACTACTGATGAGAAGACTTTCGCAGAAAAATTAATCATCATGGGGAGAACCACCATGGTGGGTTACAGTAAAAGATGATATCTCTTTCTCCTTGGTCTTCTGACCACCCAGATGGTTCCTGTGGCTCTCATCTGAAGATGAAACTTTGATATTGACCGAATTGTCATGAAGCAAGCCTTCATGAGGATGTGTCTGTTGAAGACCTTCGGAATTAATGTTCCCACTATTGGGAAATTTGGGAGTAGAATCATGAATTCCAATAGATAACTGTTTGAGGGCTTCAGAACACTAGCATCAAGCAAGGCCTTGTTACAGATTTTCTCTTGATCTCCGGACTGTGCGGTGCGTGTCTTTTTCTTAGACGCCTTCTTACTTATAATGGAAACCACTTGTTGACAAAAGTGGCTTCTCTGAGTAGGTTTATGTGCCTGATTTGGAAAGATGGTCAGTTTAGGCTGACGATCTCCACTCAAATCAGGTATATGTGCCTGACTTGGTTTTCAGTATGATATGGGGGGGTATTCCCCACAACCCTCTTGGACTGGAACAAATGTGTGTTTCTGTTTCAGAGTGAACTGTTGATGTGTCACTCTACTGGTAGGGATATATATATGTGTATTTCCCTGAAATGCAGCTGAAGCTATTATAATATCCTAGAAAGCATCCAAAATATGAGCAGGGATTTTCTTCTTTTCTCTCACCATTGATAAAATATTCTTGGTGACTTCAGCTGATGGAACATGGATATACATCCATTCCGTTCTTGGAGTAGGTGTATGTGCCTGCTCATTTCCTCCTTTTCTTATCAGTGAATCTTGACAGTACTCATGTGTGGGGGTAGAGAGTTGAGTCTGCCTACTGTTTTTCGTCAGAGCATTCCAACTGACTTCCCCATGTGCGACCAAGAGAGACTGTTGGTAGGCTTGATTAATACTAGCATGTGTATGTGCCTGCATATTTCACTTCGCCGAATGTGGTTGACGAGCTCCATCATATGTAGTCAGAAGAGCCTACTAACTAGCTGATGATGTATAAACAGGTGTATGTTCATGCCTATAGTGGTCCACCGAAATTGCCTGGTGGGATTGGCGTGATACTGCTAGACGAGTCTCCTAGACATCAGAATTAAAATGGGCAGGGTTGTGTGCATGCTCGTTGCTTTCCACCAAGTTAGTTTGGTGGACTTCTCCAGAGATGGAAGAGATGAGAACCTACTCACTGTTGACCGGATTCCACCTATGGTGGTTCGTCTTGCCTACTCAGGTTCGAAGAACCTGAGCCAAACGCCTGGAGTCGGTACCCTCCCCATGTTCAGGGCATACTGCCACACGAGTCTGGCATCGATTATTGATAGGATCCCTCGGGAAGGACTCCTGCATCTTTGAATTAAGGCCCTGAGGGACCTTCTCATTCACCTCCCTAGAATATTGGAGTGAATGGTGATTGTGTTCTGGGGATAGTGACCTGAAATGGTTGGAGATGGTGGTCAGCACCGCCTGCTTCTTGATCACTGGTCGTCATTTTTCAGACGACCGATGTGATTTGTTCACATGGAGAGCTTGTCGGGAAGCCTCTAGAGTTCAGATGGTACCATGTTGACGGTACTCTTTAACAAGCGCATTTGATACCCAGCGTTGAAGACACTGAGTAGGTGGTGTCATCCTCAGAGCGGACGACGATTGAGTAAGAGTAGCAGCAGTGGCATTTGCAGCAGCAGTATTCACAGGTGTGAACTTGAGAGCAGCAATTCTTGAAATGCATAAGATCTTGGAAAAGAGTGATTTTTTTATATAACAGACGTAATCAAGATAACTTCAGCCACTACATATTTTGGATAAGCACATATGTAAATGATTGTTTTTTGGCCCTCTCATTGCGTTTTAAATAGGGTCCTAACAAATAGGTAAAACATCATTTTAACTTGGTTAAGGATTCACGTCGGGTTCACATTTTTTGGTTTCCCTCTGAATTTGGGGATGACCTCATTGATTGAAGGTTCAAACATTCCAATCTGTTTCTAAGGGGTTTGTTTGTAGAACTGGAACAATCGAATGATTCCATATCCATTTGGACCTACGTTCCAAAGGTAGGAACTCATTAGTTGTGAAGTGAGGGGGCTTAGGAATTTTCATTGGTCGAGAGGATGGGAGGTCAGACTCATCAATTCTTTTTTAGGGGAATTATTGTCTACTCCAGGACTCTCTTTATAGATTTACGTTATGTTTGTGAATCCTTGTTAAATTTCCAAGTATAAAATAATATTTACTTTAATCTGACAATCAATGATTGATATGTAATAAATTCAGAGAATCTTTTATATGTATTCGAGGTTCTTCATCGATGAAGAATCATATGTATTTGTTAAATATTCTTAGTTGATGGTGTCCTTACAATACATAAAAGTCTCTTGGTCATTATGATGACCATACTGGTTTTAATTCCATTAGTGGGGAAATTGATGTTTACTATCATTTTGGAGGACATGGATTATTTCAGAATTGGGATCATACCAGTTGATGGGATACCTATGTATCCTTTGTTTTGGAAAAGGAATCAGAACCCACATAGTTCGAATAAGGGAGTATGATGTCTATGCGTGATTGATGGCTCAATGAAAGAAGTTATGATTACTTTTACACTCTAAGCTCACGTGAGTCATGCTTGGTGTGAGAAACAAGAGGTATTGGTGAAACCTGAAAAATGTTCCATGAAAGATTCCATGATGTGGGGATTTATGTGTTTATGACTTCCCAAAATAGATGAGGATTAAGATCTATATCAGGGAAGAAATCCACAAACAAGGTCCATAAAGGTATATGTACTTCATGGAGATTTTAATACTCTAACTTGGGGCTTACTCTTGAAAATGAGGCCCAAATTAAGATAGGACATATGATTGGGTATTACTCCTAAGAAGGAATCCCAGATCAAAGGTAAATTTGGACTGGTTAAGAGAAATTAAGTCTGGGGCTTATTCCTGAAAAGGAGGCCCCGGTTAAGAATTATGACTGGGGCCTATTCTTGAAAAGGAGCCCAGGTTAATGAGTTCTCTCATCTTAAAAGAAGAAGTTGAATGAATGAAATCTCTAACTATAGTGACATAAAGATGTGTAAATCACTAGGTTTTAAGAGATATTCCACATAATTTGTTTCATATGAGGAAGTCAAATAAAGAAATCATGCCATAAATGGCTTTGAAGAGTGTCTTGAAGACTGAATCTCAAATAGGAGAGGTGGAATGACATATGAGGGGTGAAATGGGAAAGAAGGGCACCCAAAAATGCAGCGGCGTGCAAGTCCTGGCAGGCACGCAGGTACTGTGTGGGCATGCAAGTCGTGGTTGCGCAGGTATACCTGCGCGACACATGGGTACTTGTGCAATGGTTAAACAGCAGGGTAATACTTGAGCGACTCTTGGTTAAAGACTTTATAATCCTCTTGAGGTTCTTCCAGAAGAATGGCTTGAATGTTATATTGAAGGAGTTTGGCGGCGCACAAGTGTGGACATTTCCCTTAAGGACTGGTGACTCATGAATGTGAGTTTTGATGAGTTTCAACACTTAGGCCTTCCTCCCCCTCTTTAGATCTTCCGTTCTAGTTAATAAATTACCTTAGAAGTGTTTCAGAAGCTTTGAGAAGAGACTAGAGGGTCCGGAGCTCAAATCCGAGTTTCTGGAAAAAATTACCTCTCGAAATGGGGGGCCCAACGGGGGTACTTATTGGCTGGAGAAGACCCTGAGCGGTTATCCTTTAGGGTGAACAAGTCACTTTCGCGACCATTAGGCATCACAGAAGTGGACTTGCGTGACAGTGATGGAACTTGGGTGGCACATGTGCTTTTGAAGCTTTGTTCACGCCTTTGTCGATTTTTGATGTTTTCATCAAATGATGAATCAATTTGTGCTAATTCATTTCTTTTTTACATTGTTTTAGTCAATGTGACAAAAAGGAGCGTCAACAGCGATCAAAAAAATTCCTTATTATTCCAGATTAACTCTAAATTTATATGATATATATAAATTAAAAATAATGTATGGTTATAGAAATTTCATGTGATCCTTATTTATTTGGTGGATTATTCCATTACTAAATTAAAAATAGTGTGTTTTGGAAAATATCTCTTAGATTATGTTCATGAATTCTCGGGAAAAATTATTCATTATGATAATCACGCATGGAATCCCTTACTTTTGGGATACTTTTGCATCTCTTCACTCATTACTCATGATAGTCATGAAATTCTGTCCCTTATAGTTTATGAAACAGGAACAATATATCTCTCATTACTAATTATTCTTGGGAATATAGTCCATTAAAAATCATGATTCTTATGAAAAATTACGTTATTAATAATTTAGAGTTATGGGCTTGTAGATCCTTATTTAAAATATTAATATCTTTTGATTATGAATGTAATAATGATTTACACATTAAGTCTATGCTACTAATGAATATCCAAATATATCAATATAATTTATCTGGAATATAGAACACATATAGACATAATCATATATATATATATATATACGTGTATGCATGGTTAATGTTGATCAGATATATATCATTTTATGCTGATGTATGTATTGTAAATTGGATGCCCCTTAAGAACCTGATGTGTCTTTGTTATTTTTTACATATTTTGATGTTATTTTTATGCTGGATCAATATTCATTTTATATTCACAAGCTAGATAGTAAAATATATCATTGGATGTGTCTTAATGATTAAATCTCTCACCCAGTACTGATTGTTGATGGTACCCGAATAGACATCATGGATATAGGTCTGGTAAACCAGAATCATCCAGCTTTAGACTCAAGATTTTAAATACATTGATAGAGTATAGGAGTTGAGGATAGTGAATATTCTCATCAAAATATTTAACATATATTTTTAGTATTTCATAAATAATTATTGAATGATGTATACATTCTGTTATTTAATACAATGTATTTATTTTTTATTGATAATAGATATAAAAACATTTTTATATGATAGTGATTATACTTCATCAACTTTGTTATATATGGTTGTGTTATGATCATGCAGTACATTATTTATATAGTTTCCACAAATTACATTATTTTATACCACTTCACTACACCCAAAAATAGGAGATATAATCTTCCCCCACAATATAATAAATCTGTACTTCTATTTTGGAGCCTATGTTGTATGGTGATAGACTCTTGAGGACATGATTGTTTTAGGGAATTATATATGAACATGAATTAAGACATTACACCGATTTTTAAATGTCATATCTTGTATAGTAATTTTCCAAAATAAATGAAAATAAAATAGAGAAAATAGTTAATCATGATTATCTGATCTCATTTTTTCATATCTCTACCTAAACCTCTGTGTCGGTGTTGGAGGTCATAGTACCTCATTTGTACCAAACTGAATACAAGACACTGTCAAATAATAGTTAAGGCTTATTATCAACCTTGGGGAGACTATACCCCCAGTAACGTGTTTTGAAAAAAATAATAAAAATAATAAATAAATTTTCCATGTACCATTAAAATATATAATGGAAATATACCTTCCATATAATATAGTGTCTTATATTATGACAATACTAATAGAGTAATAAGTGAATATAAATAAAAAATAAATACTTCGGTTGTATGGTCTTTATCCTCATCAATAACTAGCTTTAGTCATCTTTTTCAACTATCTACTACACTACATCTGTTGTTATGAAGTCTACAATAGCTAAATATAATAATTTAGGTGGGAAACATTGACCAGGTAAAAAAACACAAACACATCCATAAAAAATTGTTCTAATTTATAAATGTATTATGGAATAATAGTAATGATTGAATAACAATAATAAACAATATAAAATATCTAATTTTGTGGATGTGTGCTAAAAAATTATTTACAGGGCCTTGAATATATCAACATCATCTCTATTATAGAAGGATAAAAAGATGATTTCATAATTAACTGAACTAGACACCATTCTAGTGAATATGTAACATAGAAACATCGAGGAATACAACTTATAAGTTACTCGTTCTAAGAATCATATATGGATTGATTATCCTAAATCAACTACAGCTGGATTTCCCAATATATTGAATGTATCAAGAATATCAACAAGGCATTTAGTACATAGAAAATTGTTTGACAATCATACATGTACTATGAATTGAGTTCCATATATA
Organism: Viscum album; assembly: GCA_963277665.1. Taxonomy (NCBI): domain Eukaryota; kingdom Viridiplantae; phylum Streptophyta; class Magnoliopsida; order Santalales; family Viscaceae; genus Viscum; species Viscum album. Next base: position 17,961,600 of record OY728129.1, on the reverse strand, counting down.
TGTCATGTAACTCACAGATCAAATAGGATTCTAGTATCCTGATACATTGGAATTGATAGAATTCCAAAAAAATGTTTTTCATTGTATCATTATATCTTCATCTTTTTCTGAGGTCCATCATCGTCATCATCACTCATTATGTGTACCTCCACTATATTTGATAAACATGTCACGACGGTTAACCTATTCCAAGAACCAATATAAATAACTCAAAGGAAGGGTAACATATATACATTATAGGTCATAAATAGAAATAATATCTACCAGAGAATAAATAAAAACACATAAAAACATGTGAACATAATCAAACAAGACAATAGGATACTATAATTTCTTTCATTAAATCAAATATCGCAATTGGTCGGGCAGACTACCCACACCCCCACATGATATCAAAATCATGCATAATTTTCAATTATTCTAACACATACATTTTAAAGTGGATATATTTGTAACAACATCCTAATAAGGTAAAGAATGTTATAAAATTTGGTTGAAAATGAATTTATGAAGAATAAAATTAGGTTGAGTTTAATTACCCCACAATATTATATAACCAGTATTGATTCAATATGATTTTTGAACAATCAAAATCCGCTAATATTAAAATGTGAGAAAGGAAAAAATTAATTCTAAATATGAAACTCACTTCCAGCAAAAGAATATTATGCATTAAATTATTCTCATAGAGACAAACCCAAAAACATAAAAAGATAATCAATTAGATCACTATCAAAAATGATATTACAAATAGATAGGAAAAATTAAAAAATTAAAATATAGATGTATAGAAGAGGGAGATGTTTGAGAAATGATAATTCTACTGGTAATAACCTCCCTTCCTTATTCATGTTTTATTGCTATGTTTTAATTTAAATTATTCATTCATAATAGTTTTAAATATATTACTCACTCCTCTCTCATCATTAATTCATGGGATACCCCATATACACTGCATTGGAAAAATTAAATCATCCATCAAATATATTTTAAGTGGTATATATACATCAATTTTCAAATAATTATGTACATTCATGCATATAAATTAATGTATAACTAATATATATACACATTACACACACACACAAGCTTATAAATTTATACACCCACACGCATAGAGATACAACATATATATATTACACACACACAAAAATTACATATATAGGTATTCAAACTAAAAAATATATAAACACATACATACATACATACATTAACAAAATATATACAGATTATATTTTATCACACAGAAATATTATATTCCATTAATTAATAAAAAATAAGAAAAAACCATTGTTATTAAATCTACACCATTATTAAAAACAAAAATATTTTGACAATAAATAACATTAAATATAAATAGTAGTAAATAATTTTTTTAATCAAAGAAAATTGAATTTCTATAACTTCATAAGAAACATCACTAATATTACCGCAAAAACCATTGAATATTAATCCAAAATATATTTCATCTATAATAATACTATTATTTTATAGATGAATAATTTTTAATATAAAAAATATTGTTATTATTGTTATTATTAACCACTCAAACAATATATAGATATTTTCATTATGATGGGATGACTGGAGAAGATGTAGAGAGGGGGAACAATTGGTTTTCAATTTGGTCATGGTAATGATATTATTTTTTTGGATATGTTCTTGATTTATTATCTTGAATTCCATTAATACATATAGGTAATTAACTTTTAAGATGAATCTCTTTCTGAAAATCATGGAATGGTAGTGTATAAATGAGAAATTTTTCATCATTGAGTGATGGGTACCCACTTCACAGAGGCTTTATCTAGCAATTCATAGTCAACTAAGGAGGGATCCCCCAGATTCTATAACAATAGAAATCATGATGATTGTGGATTCCTTTTTTAGTTGGTCTAGGTGATCTTCAGTAAAGGTTCAATGTTTTTAGGTTTTTGCTTATTGGATGATTTATATACATCTATGTGGACCTGACCTGGTCATATGTCAATAAAAAAAGACTTTCTCAATGATTGTTTAAGAATTATAGGAATATAATTGAAATTGGAATTGGGTAATATCATATTATTATACATTGTTGGTTGATCACAATATGGGTGTCAATTTCTAGAATCTGTAACATAGTCTAGGAATCCATTGAGTTTTAGAAATGGGTTTTAATGTGTATCAACATAATCATGAGAAAACCAATTCCCAAATATATGTAAGATGTAATTGTTTGAGTTGGGTGTATTGTAATCTCACGATCCTAAATGATCTCACATCATTTATGGGCATTCCCATATGGTTGGATCCATATACATTTGAAGAGGGGGGGGGTCTAGGTTTTTTTCATGCATTCTAGTGGACATTAACATAGAAAATAAGCACATGTATGTCATAAAATTTATTGATAATGACATAATGATTTTTTTATGTTATGTATGAAAGGTTTCTTATTTTAAATATAGTTTTAATGAATTTGGGACATTTAGTTATTAATTGTAGGGTGATTCAGATATTGTTAATGACAAGTCATATTTTTATGGATTGGAGTGATTTTAGTAGGAACAATAGAAAAAAAAATAATGTTGTTGATGATGAATGTGTTTAAAAAAATTAATGAAAAACATTGTGAATCATGAAGGGATATCTTTCACAAGTTTAACATGGGAAAATCAAACAATGACATTTTATGGAAGATGAAAATTTGAGAAAAGTATCAGGTTCACCAGTTTCACCCTATCCCAATAATAAGGTGGGATATGAGAAGAAAAATGAAGAGGGATTAGGTTTTAGTGAGCAATACATTTCTATGATAATCATAGAAGATATAAATGATTTGGATTATGTTTTACAGAAGGATGTGGATGAAGAAACTGTAGTCATATAAATTTATCAAAATACCATAGAGATGTTACCTATGATGTTTTAGGATGATATCCTTTCAGAACCTATATTGTATTTTCATTTTAGTGTGGTAGTTTCAACTAAAACTAACGGGGAGGCCTTGCATCATCCCAAGATAAAATTATTCAAAAAACATTTAAATCAAATATTTAAATTCTGAATATTTTGGATCATAAATAAAATATTTCTAGTAATGGGGATGGGAAATATGATAATGGTGGAGAATAAAATTTAAAAAAAGGATGTATAAATTAAGGGGTCATTTTCAATGATATTAGTAACCTAATTCATGTCATTAAAGATGCCAAGAAGAAGGCAGGAAGGCCTTATAAAAATAGTAAAAAGTGTTCAAGGGAAGAATGTCAATGGGATTTAATCCCAAATAAAAATATAAATGTGGCATATCTTTTTGAATTTCCAGGGTCTTTATAATGATTAAAATTAAAAATCACTTAGGATTCATATTCAGAAGAATACACCTGTTCTAATTGTGTTATCTGAACCCAAACAAATTTTCTTCTCTAGAGATCCTAGTTTTGAGAATTTGAGATTTCAACAACTAGGAACTAATACTTTGTTGTTACAAGTCTAAAATTTAAGTTTTAGGGAAGTCTATTCATTGATATACCCATCCCTATTTGGTTGAGGTAATAAAAAATGTCACTTTTTTCATTAATGTTATGAAAAATTAGATTATTTGTTCCCTAATTTAGTTTCACAATAGAAATCATGATAATAATTTATTTTGGTTGGATATATATTCCATTATGAATAAGATCTATGGTCCATATACTGTTGTTACAGATATTAACTCTATATTGAATTAGGTTGAAAAATTAGTGCAGCAAGGAATTTCATTTTTACAAGGGATTTAAGATCCTATATTGAACATAGTGATATAATTGAAGTTAATATGGAAGGCTCCAAATACACTTGGTATAGGTGGAATCTCCTTAGTATGGTGTTAAGTAAACTTTACATTGCTTTTGATAGTGAGTTTTCTACAAATACTTGGGAATCCATTTCCTATACGATTGTATCAAGACATAACCCGTATCATCATCCAATTATGGTTCATCTTAGTCATAATAAAACTAATCCACCCTTTACTTTTATGTTTAATAAATATTGGGTGACTAATATTGAATGTTGGAAACATGAGAAGGATTTTAGGGTAAGTGGATTAAAAGAATTGATCTTTTTCATGAACCCCCAAACTAAAATCACATAATGGGAATCATAAAATTTATATAAATTATAGATTCATCCATATTTAATGCATATGTAAAACTCTTTAGCACATGTGTTTAATTTAAAAGTGTACATTATTTAAATTTTACCTCCTTAAAAATGTTTTTTTATAATGTTTCATATTTTAGAAATTATTAATAGCAATTCTTATTCATAAAATATTGCATTATTTTTTTCATAAAAAATTTATCATATTGAATATTCTTTGGTGGAATTCCTTTTTTAGTAGGCTCGCACCTTACTGACAATATTGGGTGTTAGTATAATTGGTACTGTTTTACATAGAAATGGGAAATCTATTTGAGGACACCGCATTAGTTTTCAAACAGTCTGTTGGTGCGGCGTCATGGAGATAGTTTGAAGGGGATACCCCTTACTATGTGGTGTTGTTTTGGGGTATACATTCAACTACATTTTTTGGGGCCCTTTTATGTTTTTGTTTTAAATTAGTTAATTAAATTCTGAATTTTTTAAAATATGGGTTATTTTGAAAAATTCATATTCTCTTTATTACTATTTTTTTGATGTTTTATGACTATTAATTTGGGTAAATCATTCAAAATAATTATACATTATACCAAAGAACTTGATCTAGACCGTGAAAATTGGTAACACCATTTTGTCCAGGACACCAACCAGGTTTTTCACAAGGTAGGATGGCGAACTGTCTTGGTTGTGTACGAAAATGAGATAATGTTGGCATATAGAGTCCTTCATGAGGAAACAACCACATTCCCTAGTTGGATCAAAAGATCCGCTAGTTTTTGTTCAATTTATTAGTACAACTAAGAATATATTTTATTTTCAAAAGTATTTAAAAAATTTAAAAAATTAGTTTGGCATTCAATCGTTTGGAAGGAAAAATGGATAAATGGTGGACTCTCATCAAGAATACAATGATAATGATTAAATTAACTCCATGTATTAGATTTCAATATATAAATACCATATTAATTTCTATATAAGGTAATTAATTTGATATTATAAACCCTCGTATGTTAATATATCAATGTGATGATAAATGTGAAGATCTCATAGAAATAACATCCAATGTAATGGTTTTGTTTCCTATTCAAAATCATAAATTATCTAAAGTGGTTGGGTAGAAACTCATCATTAGTGAAAAATTTATTATTTGTGAAACATTTATGTATTTCCAATGTAGTTACCTAGACATATACCAAATCACAAAACATAGTTCTCAATCAATCTTTTATTGGGTGACACATCAATATCAATGAATCACAATAATATGGCCTCAATTAATTAACAATTATTGATAATAAAACTCAATTAGAACATTGAAAACAAATTCACTCTATGATGTCCGTAAACTTCGGTTGAACCTAACATATTATATATATAAGGATAGATCACCTACATTTGTTATTTAGAAATGATCAAGATCATGATCATCTACAAGCATCCACTTCCCAATATTACTAAAGTATTTGATCAACTATAAGGATCTTAAAATATGATAAAGATTGACCTTCATTTTGGATTACATAACTTGAGAGTTAGGTAGGATAATATACCCATTATATAATTACCTACGGTTTTTGGACACTATGAATATATAGTTACTCAATTTGAAATTTCTAATTCCATTGCCATCTCCATAGATATATTAAATATAGTTTTTAGATATTACATTGATCAATTTTTTGAATTCATTATATATGAATTTATTCTCAATTAAAATGTAAATAAATAACATTAATATCACATTATCATTGTTCTAAAGATCCTATAGAAGGATAAACTATAGTAAAAATTTACATATTGTTAATTTTGGCGTAAAATGATTCATTATTAGGACATATAATCGCATGAGAGTTTATATTGGAAGATTAATTACAGATAAAGTATATTGATAATTGGACCAAAAATATTTTGTTGAATAGGATCCATAGTGTTCAATATTTATATAAATTATATTGACAACATTTTGGAAATTTATCACAACGATGTAATAAAATGACTATGTTATCTATGAAGGGGGCCATGCTCTTCCAAATTGTTTAATGTGATAAAAATTAATGTCATTTATGAGTAGATTAGTTAGTGAACCTGTTCATACATTATCATATATTTGATAAATTATTTTAATATTTAGTGGTGTATTCTAAAAGGAATTGGAAGTATTTTATATGACATATGGCATTGTTACTACTTATGCATCGAGAAAATTGAAGGTTAACATGAAAAATTACATAGATAAGGATTTGGATTTAGTTTTGGTATGTTTTCATTAATTAGACAAAGGAACTAAATATATGGTGTAATGTGTGATATATATACTAATAGAAAAATTTAAATGTTTTCATTCCCACATATGGAATTTAATATTCACCATAGAATATGGTTAGAGATGCATTTTGATTATTACTGTCCAATAAATTATAACCCAGGGAAAGATGAAAAGGTGTATGATTCCTAGAGATGAATGGATAATGCTATCGTATCCCGAATGTGAATCCTAAAATATACATTATTTTAGTGTTATCCAGTGAGGGATCTGAAAATCTCTAATGAATAAGAGAAATATAAACTTTTTTCAATATAATAATAAATCATATATACATGTAAATATTATAGTTTTATATAAGTATTGTATAGAGCATAAAAATTTAGTCAAAACCCTCTTGAGTTTAAATTTTATCATAATGACATGATAAATTTCTGTAACTGTGTGTGTTATATATATACAAGATTATAATAAGGAACTTTCTAAGGAAGATTTAAGATCATCAATCTAAATTCCATATTGATGTATGAGGATGTACTTAAATTTGAATGAAAAATTGGGGTTTGATAGAATGAAAAGATATATAAAATATATTGAATCTTGGTATGTGGTATATCATCAAAATATGTTTTAGAGTCAAATGTATAAGGAATATTATTTCCATTACACATACAATAATGTAAATTGGAAAATATCACCTTGTATTTTTTCTCTAGACTCCTCAATGAATCTTAATGGAATATTTATATATTGGTTGTAGTTGAATACGAACATAGTATCAACACATCATATATATCAGAGAAGAATTATTTCTTGGTATATTTTCATGATTATAAATTAGTGTTTTTATAAGGATTTAGGTATTTCCACAAATTTTTAAGTCATATAAGGATCTAAATATTAAATCCATGATTTGGAAATGTCTTCAATATGACCAGGATAAAAAGTTATATTTCACAACTACACATTATCTTTAGAAAGATTCTTTGTCTATGAGAAAAATTAAAACCCTATTATATATGATATGATATATTTATAACCATTTCAGTAATATTTGGTATCAACAACTTCATCTAATTTATTTTTCATAAATAAATATCAATAAATATAAACATTAGACGACTCTTTATGAATCACCATATATGAATACATGCATAGATGCAACATAATTGATTGATGTACAACAAAATAATATATTGGGACATGGTAAAACAAATGAAATTTTTGAGAATGATGTATCCATTTCACAATAAATTAAGGCATCATAGCGTTGACATAATAGTTATTATGATAATTAATAGCATGGTCTATAATTTCTTATTTGAGAAAAGGTGTCTATAATAATTTCTCTTTTGAAGAAGGTAATGATATCTGAAATAACAGGAAAACTAAGCCTTGTGTGTTTTCTTTCTTTTGAAATTTTGTATTGTATATGGGGGTATACTATTGATATGTGATTCAACCAAACAAATCTTATTTCTTTGACGATGTTCCTCATATTTCTTATAAAAAAGGAAATACATGGTCCTTTAAATATAATAAACACAAAGGTCTTACCAATGAACTAGGATAATTCAAAAAAAAATGTATCTCGATTCTATAACATACAAGTAATGTTCTAAAAAATATTACATACGTGGTAAATGTTTTCTCATAAAACAACCAGATTTTACAAGTCACATGGGAACATGATGAAATGATGAGGTAGGAGTATCCTAAAATGTTGGCACCATAATTATAAATATTATGTGAGAAACTAATTTTATGTTTGGTAGAATTTTACAATGCACAATTTTAGAAATTTATTTTTTTGTATTAATTATATTTATTTGATATCTTGTGCTATAAACAACATCAGGTTTAGATGTTGTGACAAAAAACACCATGTTTTACAAACCCATTATAGAATATTAATATTATTATTTAAAAATAACCAATATAAAAAAATCATTACTCCTAGAGATATAAATTTTAATAACTAATTTTTATATGTCTTGTATAAAACCATTGTATATGGAAAATTTGTTGAAAAAAGAACATAGTTTTCTGTAGAAGTTGTTATATGTTTCATATTAAATATTTTCAAAAAATATATTATAATAAAATAATTTTTTGAAAAATTTATAGATTTAATATTATGAAAAAATAATTTTTTAAATCATCAAGTGAGAATTTTAATCAAGATAATTTTAGGAATTTTTTCTAAAAATATCAATTCCTTAGTGAATATGAAACAATGTGGGATGATATTGAAATTTTCATTTTCATTTTCTAAATATATAATACTAAATTTGTTTTTTAAAATGTATTAAAATTTAAATTATTTAAATTATATATCCACTAATACAATTTTTTTCATTTAAAAAAATTAATATTTATTTGTTATATAAAAACATTTTCAAATCATGATCATTTTTTCCTTTAAACCCCTCTTTTCTTATCACGTCTATGGGATTAAAAGTAAAACAAATTGATCATATCTTTTTAATAGAATATGTATATTTTTATTGAATATTTTGAATTATAATAATTTATATTATTTAATAATGTGAATTTTTTTGCTATACTGAATAGTAAAAACTGTAAAAATTATTTATAGTGATTAATTAATGATATGGTTTATCAGGGTGGAAAACAAAGAATATAAGGTTTTAAATTACAATAACACCTATAAAATTTATATTGGATTTCTATATCATAATATTACCATTCCTAAGATCAAATATATGTTAATTTAGAATATTTTTTCACTGGAATTTATTATTATTTTTTACAATTTTGAGTTGTTTACAAGTTGTTTCTAATTGGGTTCCATTCTCTAACTAATAAAATGAAATAAAAACCCTTAAAATATGAACACCTCTCAGGAAATAATGTTTATAATGACCTAAATAATATTCCTCTCCAAAATCATTTTCTATGAGCTTGATAAAATTTTCCTCCAAAACGATATACACTAGGGTCCTTAAAAAGATATCCAAATTAGGTGATTATAAGTGAAGGATGGTTTAACATATATGATGGAAGTTTAGAAATAAGGTATGTGATTTCAACTTACTTTTTATATCTAAAATAAAAAAACTATATTTACTTGGTGTTTTTTATTTGTGGTATATACATAAAATAAATTTTTTTATCATTCATATCCTTAAAATTAAGAATATCTACATATATATTTCATGATATACTATTTATGGAGATTATGGTTGAAGAGTTAGTAATGTGGTAATTGATTTTTCTCTAAATCTATATTCCATGAGACATATGTCATTTTATATCCTTATGAAATTTTATAAGGTGTATAAAAATCCTTATTAAAATTTAATATCATGAATTTATTTTTTCTCACAAAATTTTATATTTCATTCTGTATTATTCTCTCATGGGGAAAACAATTCACATTTACCATACAAGTGATGATCTTATATTAGAATCTCTTTATGTATTAGGATTTTTCATCATGATGATTATAAGGAGAAAATATTATGATATTTCTCTCATGAATCTAATTATTTTTCATCCAATTTTTTATGTCAATAGTATAAATGGTTTACCGTAATATTCATTTTTTATACACTCATGAGTTTAGTTGATTATTTTTATGAAAAATCACCTTAATTCTATCTACAATCCAAAAAACATTTCATTCTAGAACTATTTATCTATAAAATAATTTACATTTTTTTTCATTATACTAATGATTTACTAAATTAATTTTATCAATTTTTATTACTTTTTAAAAAAAAATTTTAATAGTAATTGTCATGTAATTTTGTAAAAACTAATAGTTTTTTTTTCAAAAATGTGTTAGGAATATTTATTTTAACATATACTGAATGAACACTATTATCCACCATCTAGACAAATAATTGTTTTGAATATTACACTATAATATTCATAGGATATTTTCTTATCAAATAAATATAAATTTATTTAGTTTCTTAAAATAATTATGTAACGTGGAAATAAAATTTTCTAGAAAATTTATTATTAATGATCTTCCAAAATAAATTTTAAAAAATGACTATATCAATTAAATATTCCTATGATTTACTATATATATGATCCAAGGATACCATTATTTTTGTCATAAAAGGATTATGTTTATGTAGAAGTTATATTTTTGACATTTGTATCACATCAACAAGTTTTTGGAAGATAATATTATTTCGAAACCCACAAATTCACCATGGACAATTCTTTGATTAAATGATGAAATGGTTATTTAACTATTATATTTTCATTGTTTATGAAATCGGGAATTTATTTTTATCTAGTAAATTATTTTTGTATGATTTAAATCATTTAATTGGTGGGACCAATATCTATCTCCAATGCATTCAGTAATGAATACACTTATATAAACACCTTGGGAAAATAGTATGTTATCCTATGCCTTAAAAGAGGATTCATGGGATCCCATATCAGTATTTTAAAAGGATCATGAGTGGTTTTCCCAATAAAAACATGTTATTACTATATTGGATAGTAGTTATGAAATAATATTTTATATTATTATGTTTATTCTACAAATCTATGTGTTATTCCATTGTTATTCCCTTATAGATTTTCACCATTGATTCCATTATGAATCATGTATTATAAATTGCCAATAATTATTTCATTACTAATGATTGTGATTTTTGATATTATATGTATAGTATTAAAATGTTATTTTCATGTTTTCATATAATTATGTTCATTTTTTTCTTATGTATAACCCATTTTTACCCATACTTTGAATCTGATCTCTCCAATTATTTTGTTTCATTTCCCCAATTTATGAAGGAAGTTAGTATATATTATATTTATATTAAGGGTGATACAAATGAATTACATATTTGAATATTACTATTTTTACCTATGAACAAGTTTTTTTTTGTTTTTCCTTCCAACCAAGGCCACTATACAATTACTATCCTCACGCTCATGTTTGTGTAATGTATTAGATATTTATCTAAACAGATATATTATTTATGTATGATAATGATAACTCACTATATTTTAAATTATATTTCGAGAGGGGTATTTATAAATATATTTATATATTGGTTTTTTGTTAGTAACATATAACACTCAGACTGATGAGAAATACGAGCGAACAATTCAGATATTGGAGGACTTATTCTGAGCATGTTTCATTGGTTTATAGTTTTTCTTTTTAAAAACATACTAAATTATAAATATTCATATCATATATTATTTTAGGAATCCTTATAGAATATAACTCATGTGGACATATATGGTTTTCAATCCATTCAACCCATGTTCTAATTACATGTATGAGAGGTAGCACTACTGGGACCTCCTCACCTTCTGGAAACATTGGAGCATGTATAGATGATTTTAATATTTATTTCTAATGATAAATCTAATAAGATGTTTTATAATGATGGTAATTATTGAAATATATTGTTGGAGTTGGGACATTAGGATTCATTATGTGTGTCTCCCATGGTAATTAATAGGAATATTCAGAGAGATTGAATGTAATCATCTCATTATATTGGGCCTTTGACAACATAGAGAGATTTGAGCTAGTCGCATAACGAGTAGCTCGTCCTAAAAGGTACCCGGTCATGAAAAATGTCTTCCATGTTCATCAACAACACCATTTACATTCTTACCCATCTCATATATTGGATCCTATGGATTATGAATTTAAAGATGATGCTTCTTTTGAGTAATTTTTTATCCAAATCATTGATTATATAATGAAGTCTCTCTATGAATATATGTTTCTCTACTATGGTGTTATAGAATTATAGTTCAATATATGATGATACATGTAATGGGCCAAACCCATATGGTCCATTCCATTGTGAAAGTATATTGTATATGGTGTTTCAGGATGTCAAGTTGACTTATCCCCAACTCTTTTCAAAATTTGTAGTTCGTTGAACAATTCAACATTATTCATAGGTGAATAGTGCCACTGTAGCCTTTGGTGAATAGTGGAATAGTAGCCATAGGTGAATAGTGAAATGGTAACCTTATGTGAACAGTGTAATTGGTAGCCTTATCTGAAGAGTGCAACTGTATCCTTTCGTGAACAATTTCATCGTTAGCCTTTGGTGAGGTTCCAACGGTGACCTCTTTCCTTTTCAAAATTTTGAGTTCATGAGCAGTGTTTCTATGACGGTGAGTTGCAAATGTGACCACCTTCCTTTCCAATATATTGAAATCATGAATAGTGTTTCTAGAATGGTGTGCTTCAAATAATGACCTCTTTCCTTTACCAAATTTTGAGTTCATGAACAATGATTCCAGAATAGTGAGGTTCCTACAGTGACCACATAATTTTTCTATTTTTTAATTTGATGAATTGTTTTTATAGAATGGTGAGGTTTACATGGTGACCTGTTTCCATAAAAAAATTTTGTTTTCATGAACAGTGTTTCCCAAATAGTGAGGTTCCAATGGTAACCTCTTCCCTTTAACAAATTTTGAGTTCATGAATAGTGTTTCTGGAATGGTGACGTTCCAACAGTGACCTCTTCCATTGCCAAATTTTGAGTTCATGAACAGTGTTTCCAAAACAGGCTGTTTCTAATGGTGACCTATTTCCTTTACGAAATTATGATCTCATGAATAGTGTTTCCAGAATGTTGAGGTTCCAAAAATGACATCTTTCCGTAGAAAACTTTTGAGTTCATGAACAGTGTATCCAGAATAGTGAGGATCTAATGGTCACCTCTTTACTTTTCCAAATTTTGAGTTCATGAATAGTGATTCCAGAATGGTGATTATCCAACATTGACCTCTTTCCTTTTCCAAATATTGTGTTTACAAAGAGTGATTCAAGAATAGTGAGGTTCCAAAGGCGACCTCTTTCTACTTACAAATTTCAATTTGATGAATAGTTTTTCTAAAACGGTGTAGTTCGAACGGTGACCAATTTCCTTTGACTAATTTTGAGTTCCTGAACTGTGTTTCCAAAATTTTGAGGTTCCAATAGTGACCTCTTTTCTTTTCTATCCATCCAAAATTAAATTTTTATTAATCCACTTTAAGGGAATGTGGGAATCCATAATTTTCAGAACAAGGACAATTACATGTTGAATGAGATCACAAAATTATTAAACACAAGTCTAAGATTATTTAAATCAAACACTCTATATATTTCATATTGAAGAGAACTAACATTGGTGTCTCGATTCTCTTTGATGAGTTCTTTGAGGTGAGAAACCATTTTTCCTTTGACTGGATGAATTCTTCCAGGGTGATTTTTCCATGGATGAAGCCCTGAGCGATGATTCGGTCTTGTTTGTCAATCCACACCTCAATCTCCTCAGTGGGCTCAACCCACAAACTTCTTTCACAAATATTTAGAATATCCTCATCATAACCATTGGAACGAAGGAGATTTTCATTAATTTCTTCCATGGAGTGGTATATGAGCCTCAGAAATTCCCCTGCCTATTCATTCATCACTCTTGGTTCTCTGCTTTGATCTCCACTTTACCCTCATTTTGGGTCTTTTCATTCCTTACTTCCCCTCTTCTTAGCCGACCTGGTTTCCATCTGTTTGTGTAAGTGATAATAGTGTTTTCATCCCTTGGGTTGTCTCCTGGACCGCAATGCATTTCCCTGAGTCACACTTTCCTTTTTCCCCTTCTTCTTTTGTTGGTTGTGGGGACCTTTCCCTTGGAAACGTTCCAAACAATCCACTGAATGTTGGCTACAAGTGTCATCACCTGAATCGTCTTCCTCAGAAGTAAGGTTTTTTCCTGAACCTCCAGACCATAAAAACGAGTTTTCAACTCAACCCATGGGCCTTTTTTGAGCGGCCGCAGCCTGCAAAGAGAGTACACATTTCATACTATATCCTCCATGCTATTAGTATTCTTCTCCTCACTCCCAGTCTTATGAAAGGACAGTGACATAGAAGTGGGAATCTTTGGGTTCAAGGGTCTCAATACAATAGACTTATTGTACCTTTATTTTCCCTTATAATGTTCTGTAGTAGAAAGCAAGAAGGACATCCCATGCGACATTACAGATGGCTCAACTCCCTTCCTAGAATCACCAATAGAAACACCCTTGTCACCTTTGAATTCCAGCACTCCTGCCAAGGACATAACCCCATGATCACTAGCCACCTTTGAATGATGTTAAAGATGCCTGATGTCTAAGGATTCATCAATGCAAGCCTCCTCCGCCTTCATTGAATCTAGAGGGTCATCATCATTCTTCTTATAATCACCTAGACCATTCTTCAGGTAGGAAAAAATATACAGAGACATGACTGCATGCCTTTCTACTCCTACTATAAAATTACCTCCTGCCTGAAATATTGCCTCAACTCTGTCAATAATCGGATCAACACCCCCACACATAGCTCTTTTCAGGAATCTAGAATCCAGATGACCTAGCCTCCTACACATCTAACAATACTCCATCATGGATTTGAAGACGTCTGATGGCTTGCACTTGAATGATTCACTAACAGAAACCCATACCCACTTCACCAGTGCCTTGGATACATCATCCTCTACACATTTCTACGGGTTAATCGGATGGATGATAGTCATAGTCCTGTTTTCAGGGCACGGAAAACATCCAACCATATTCTATACCATCTAGAGGATTTTAGGGTTTTGGAATGGAAAAAACGTTTAGGTAAATCCAACCATATTGCTACTAAAGAGGAGTCCTAGTTTATATGAAAATCACAAGATCAAAGAATTAAGAAAAATATGGCACTGATGAACTTATGAGAAGAACTGGACCACACTCGAACCATATCATCCTCTAAGGAAAAACAAACCATTAGGTGTCGTTGGTAAAGAATACCAACAATTGAACGCCCTTGTAACCACCAATATTTGAAGACGAAGTGGAAAAATTTCTTGTTAATGAACATCATTTCGATCTCCATACTGTTTAGACCCTATGACATTTTCATTGATGTAAAATTCATTAAATGACTTGTTTTATGAACCCTAAGGGAAATTACACATCTGTAACTCATATATTAATTTTTTATAAGGATTAGGATGCTTATACATGGTCAAACTGCGTGGATTGATGTGATCCTCTTTTGTTGGAAAATCTAGCGTATCATAATCCAGTGCTCTGTTAAACCTTCTAAAAGGGAAAGATATCTTCCTCCCTAATTTATCCTCCTTGTTCTCTAGTGTGAATCACTATAACATTTCATTCCTTCACCCATGATTTGTGCGATCAAAAATTCCTCCTTGGATTGTTTTCACTCGGTTTTGATGCAACCAATTATTATCGATCAATCATTGATGTAAATTATGATCAATCATCATCCTTTTGTGTTCATATCCTTCTATTTCTCCTTTCCCTTTTATGGAATTAGTTCTCCATGTTCCTAATTGGAATTTCTTGGGTTTTGACAAGTGTGGTGGTTTCTACACATCCTCAGGTGTATATAGTTGTCATATGGGATGGAGATCATAACCCGTTGTGTGGTACGTTCTCGTATAAATAACGTCATGATCCATTTGTGGTATGGGATTCATTTATTCTCTTTTATTTTATGTGAAATTGTATAGTTTTCATGTTTTATTTCACTATATCACAATATAAATGTAATTATAATTATTTTAATGTGATATATAAATTTAAATCAAACGTATTTTGTTGCCTCTAATTTTTCCAAATTGTTTGATATATATGTTTTCTTTATTTAGATTTTTTTCATCATGGAAATATATAAACTATATAATGCCAATAATAATTGATAATTATATGTCTAAAGATCATGAGGCCTGTAAAAATATCTGGTTCTTCTTATTATATTTAATGTTAATAAAATTTGTGCAGTAAGCTTGTTTAATTATTTTTTATATATTATTGTTCAGTATTCCCGAAATTCGATCCAACGAATAATAAATTGTTTAATCCACGATGTATTGAATAACTGGTTGTTTGATAAAAGACAATTCCTTATTGGGTTATGAGTTACCCACTTTCCTGTTTAAGGGCCAAGATCCCAGTTTGTATGATGTTTATTTTCTTGCTTCTTATGTTGTGATGTGATCCAGGATGGCTATTATGATGTGTTGGGGGAAGGGAGGCCTACTAATATTGGTATAATTTGACCCCTAGTGATGTGAGGTACATCGATTTATGAATGTGGGTGTCATGGAGGACACCAGTAATGATGAAATGGGTTGGATTTGAATTTTTTGATAGTAGTTGATTCTTAGTGGTTGTTTATCTTCATTTATTTTACCACTGCTCAATGTATCTGGTTTTTCATTCCATTCTTCTGAAAGGGGATATGATGCATAGGGTATGCCATGTGGTATCTATTTTTATCTTCTCAAGGGATAAAATTTATACGTTCTTTCTATATTTGGAAAAGTCATGACGGGTAGTTCATCTACTAACCGTGTCGATCCCCCTTGCATTTAGTAGAATAGAATGTTTTTCTAGAATTCCTGAGAATATGGGAAAGTAAATTTGTACAAAATAATTTAATAAATGATGTTAACACAAGTTATTGGAGTTTTCTGGGACACAATGTTGGGGATGTAAATTAAAAGAACATTCCACATTATGAATATTCTTATAATAAATTATTTTAGGATTCCTTATATGATGTAACTTATAGGGACATATATGGTTTTCAAGTTATTCAACCCATGTTCTAATTACATGTATTAGAGGTAGCACTACTGGGACCTCCTCACCTTCAGGAAACTTTGGAGCAGGTATAAATGATTATAATATTTATTTCTAATGATAAATCTATTATGATGTTTTAAAATGATGGTAATCATTGAAATCTATAGTTTGAGTGGGACATTAGGTTTCATTATGGGTGTCTCCCATGTTTCGTAATAGGAAAATTATGATAGATTGAATGTAATCATCTCATTATATTGGGGATTTGAGATCATATAGAAATTTGAGCTAGTATCATATCAAGTAGGTCTCCTAAAAGGTTCTCGGTCATGAAAAAAATCTTCCATGTACATCAACAACACCATTAATATTCTTACATATTTCATATGTTTAATCCTAAGGATTATGAACAGAAAGATGATGCTTCCTTTGAGTAATATTTTATCCAAATCATTGATTATAAAATAATGTCTCTCTATGAATTTATGTTCCTCTAGTAAGGTGTTAAAGAATTATAGTTCAATATAAGATGATACATGTAATGGCCAAAACCCATAGGGTCCATTCCATTGTGAAAATATATTGTCTATGGTGTTTCAAGTTGTCAAGGTGACTTATCCTCAACTCTTTGCCAAATTTCCAGTTCTTTGAACAGTGAAACATTATCCTTTGGTGAATAGTGTAACTGTAGCCTTAGGTAAATAGTGCAATAGTAGCCAAAAGTGAATAGTGCAATGGTAACCTTGTGTGAACAGTGTAATTGGTTGCCTTATCTGAACTGTGAAAATGTATAATTATGTGAACAATGTCATAGTTAGCCTTTGGTGAGGTTCCAATGGTTTCCTCTTTCCTTTTCAAAATTTTGAGTTCATAAATAGTGTTTCTAATATGGTGAGGTTCCAATGGTGACCAATTTTCTTTTCCAAATTATGAGTTCGCGAACAATGATTCTAGAAAAGTGAGGATCCAATAGTGACCACATACTTTTTCCATGTTTTCATTTGATGAATTGTTTTTCCAGAATGGTGAGGTTCACACGGTGACCACTTTCCGTTACAAAATTCTATTTTCATGAATAGTGTTTCCTTAAAGGTGAGGTTCCAAGGGTGACCTTTTTCCTTTTACCAAATTTTAAGTTCATGAACAGTGTATCCAGAAAGGTGACTTTCAAACAGTGACCTCATTCCATTTCCAAATTTTGAGTTCATGAACAGTGTTTCCAAAATGGTGTCTTTCTAATGGTGACCATTTTCCTTTACGAAATATTGATCTCATGAATAGTGTTTCCAGAATGGTGAGGATCCAACAATGTCATCTTTCCTTGGACAAATTTTGAGTTCATGAACAGTGTTTCCAGAATAGTGAGGATCCAATGGTGACCGCATTCCTTTTACAAATTTTGAGTTCATGAACAGTGATTCCAGAATGGTGAGAATCGAACATTGACCTCTTTCCTTTTCCAAATATCGTGTTTATGAACAGTGCTTCCAGAACAGTGAGGTTCCAACCGTGACCTCTTTCTACATTCAAATTTCATTTTGATGAGTAGTTTTTTTAAAAGGTTGAGGTTCGAATGGTGACCAATTTCCATTGACTTATATTGAGTTCATGAACTGTGTTTCATAAATTGTGAGGTTCCAGTATTTACCTATTTTCTTTTCCATTCATCCAAATTTAAATTTTTATTAAGCCACTTTAAGGGAATGTGGGATTCTATAGTTGTCAAAACAAGGATAATTACATGCTGAAAGAGCTCACAAAATAATTAAACACCAAACTAAGATTATTTAAATCAGACACTCTATATATTTCTTAGTGTAGAGTACTAACCTAAGTGTCTGGATTCTCCTTGTGAGTTCATCAAGGTGAGAAACCATTTTTTCAATTGTCTGGATGAATTCTTCCAGGGTTATTTTTCCTCGGATGAAGCCTCGGGTGATGATTCAGTCATGTATGTCGATCCACGCCTCTATCCCCTAAATTGACTCAACCTGCAACCTTCTTTCCTAAATCCTTAGAATACCCTCATCTGAAGCATTGGGCTGAATGAATCTTTTAGCCATTTCTTCCTTGGATAGTAATATGAGACTCAAAAATTCCCCTACCTCTTCTTCCATCACTCTTAGTTCTCTGATTTGACCTCCACTTTCCCCTCCTTGTGGGTCTTTTCATTCCTAACTTCCCCTTTTCTTAGCCGACCTAGCTTCCATCGGTTTTGGTAAGTGATAAAATTATTTGCATCCCATGGGTTTTTCCCCTGGACTACAATTGATTTTCTTGAGTCACTCTTTCCTTTTTTCGCTTGTTATTTCTTTGGATTTGGGGTCCATTCCCTAGGAAACGTTCCAAAATGGCCACTAAAAGTTGGCTGCAACTGTCATCACCTGAATCATCTTCCTTAAAAGTAATCGTTTGTTATTGAACTGCCTGACCTTCAAAAAGGTATTTCAACTCAACCCAGGAGCCTTTTTTGAGAGGCCACAACCTGCACAGCGAGTACACATTTCCTACTTTATCCTCTATGGTATTAGTATCCATCTCCTCCCTCCTAGTATTCTGAAAGGATTGTGACTTAGAAGAGGGAATTTTTTGGTCCAAGGTCCCCAATACACTAGCCCCATCTTTCCTTCATTGGCCCTTATAAGGTTCTATAGTAGCAAGAATGAAGTACTTCCCCTACCACATTACAGATGGATCGTCCTCCTTTCTGGAATCACCACTAGAAACACCCTTGTCACCTTTGTATTCCCCCACTGTCGCCCAGTACAAAACCCCATGATCACTGGACAGCTCTGGATGAGGATAAAGATTCATGATGTCTCTGGATTAATCAATGCAATCCTCCTCTTCCTTCTTTGAATCCAGCAGGTCATGCTCAGTCTGCTTACAATCCCCTAGTCCATTCTTTAGGTGGGAAAAAATACAGAAACTTGATTGTAGGCCTTTCTACATCCACCACGGAATTACCTCCTCCCTGAACTGTTGCCTCAACGACGTCAATCATCGGATCAACATCCCCACACCTATCTATTTTCCTGTAACTAGAATAAAGATGACCTAGCCTCCTACAGATCTTAAAATACTCTATCCCAGATTCGAAGTTGGCCGGTTGCTTTCAACTGAATTATTCACTAACAGAAACCTATACCCAATCTAGCGGTGCCTTGGATACATCAACCTCTACACATATCTGCAGGTTAATTGGATAGCTGAAATACATAGTCATATTTTCAGAGCATAAAAAAAACCAACTATATTACATAGCATCTGGAGTATTGCAGGGTTTTGGAATGGAAACAGATGTTCAAGGAATTACAAAAATATTGCTACTGAAGAGGATTCCCAATTTATATGAAAATCAAAAGATCATCGAAAAAAGAAAAATCTGAGACTAATACACTTATGAGGATCACTGGACCACATGCGAACCATATCTTCCTCTAAGGCGAAATGAACCATCAGGTGTCATTGGTCTAGAAGACCAATAATCACGTGCCCTTGTAACCCCCAAGATTTGAAGACGAAGCGAAAAAATTTCTTGATGATGAACAATGTTTCCAACATCATGATATTTAGACCCTTTGACGTTTTCATTGACGTAAAATGCATTAAAAGAATTTTTTAAGAACCCTATGGATGATTCAAAGGCTGTAACTCATAAATTGATTTTTTATAAGGATTAGTATTCCTATTCTTGGTCAAACTATGTGGTTTGATGTGATCCTCATTCAGGAAAAATCCATCATATCTAAATCCAGTTCTTCATTAAATCTTTTAAAGGGAATTATATCTTCCTCCCTACATTAACCTCCTTGTTCTACAGTTTGAAACACTCTAACATTTCATTCCTTCCCGTAGGAGTTGTGAGATCAAACTTTCCTACTTGGATTCTTTCCACTGTGTTTTTATGAAACCAATTAGCATCGATCAATCTTCGATGTAAAGTATGATATATCATCATTATTTTGAGTTCATCTCATTCTATTTATCCATTCCCTTTTATGGAATTATTTCTCAATGTTCCTAATTGGAATTTATTGGGTTTTGACGGGTGTGGTGGTGTCTACGCATACTCAGGTTGAGACAGTTGTTATAGGCGGTGGAGATCATAACTATTTGTGTGGAATGTTCTCGTATAAAGAACGTCGTGATCCATTTGAGGTATGGGATTCATTTCTTTTCTTTTATTTTATGTGAAATTGTGAAGTTATAATGTTTTATTCCACTATATCACAATAAAAATGGCATAATTATTATTTTAAAGGGATAAATAAATTTAAATCGACCATATGTTATTTCCCCTAAATTTTCCAAATAGTTCGATATATGTGTTTTCTATATTCATATTTTCTTTCTATATAGAAATATATAAAGAATTTAATGCCAAATTTAATTGATAATTATATGGCTAAAGATCATGAGGCCTGTAAAAATATCTGGTTCTTCTTATTATATTTAATGTTAATCAAATCGGTGTAGTAAGCATGTTTAATTATTTTATATATATTATTGTTCAGTGTTCCCAAAATTCGATCCTTCGAATAATAAATTGTTTCATCCACGATGGATTGAATAACTGGTGGTTTGATAAAATGAAATTCCTTATAGGGTTCTGAGTTACCCACTTTCTAATTTAAGGGCCAATATCCCAATTGGTATGATGTTTATTTTCTAGATTCTTATTTTGTGATGTGATCCTGGATGGGTTTTATGATATGTTGGGGGAAGGGAGGCCTACTGATAGTTGTATAATTTGACCCCTAGTCTGGTGAGGTGCATTGGTTTATGCATGTGGGTGTCGGGGAGGACACTAGTGATGATTAAATGGGTTGGATATCATTTTTTTATGCTTGTTGATTCTTAGTGGTTGTTTATCTTTATTTATTTTCCCACTTATCAATGTCGCTGGTATTTCTTTCCATTCTTCTAAAAGGGGATAAGATGCATAGGGTATGCATGTGCTTTCTGTTTTTATCTTCTCAATAGATGATATTTCTATGTTCTTGTTATATTTGGAAAAGACTCGATATGTAGTTTATCTACTCACCGAGTCGATCCCCCTTGCATTTAGTAGAATAGAATGTTTTTATAGAATGCCTGGGAATATGGGAAAGTAATTTTGTACATAAATAATTGAATAAATGATGTTAATACATAGGATTGATGTTTGCTGGGGTGCAATGTTGGGGATGAAATTTAAAAGAGCACACCACTTTAGGAATATTATTATATTAATTTATTTTAGGAATCCTTATAGAATGTAACTTATGGGGACATATATGGTTTTCAAGCCATTTAACCCACGTTATAATTACATGTATGAGTGGTCGCACTAATATGACTTCCTCACCTTCTGGAAACTTTGGAGCAGGTATAGATGATTATAATATTTATTTCTAATGATAAATCTTTTAAGATTTTTTATAATGAAGGTAATCATTAAATTCTACAGTTTGAGTTGGGACATTAGGTTATATTATGGGCATCTCCCATGTTGCGTAATAGGAATATCAGAGAGAGTCAATGTAATCATCTGATTATATTGGGCCTTTGAGATCATAGAGAGATTTCAGCTAGTCACATATCGAGTAGCTCATCCTAAAAGGTACCTGGTCAAGAACAATGTCTTCCATGTACATCAACAACACCATTTACATTCTTACCCATATCATATGATGGATCCTAAGGATTATGAATTCAAATATGATTCATCCTTTGAGTAATATTTTATCCAAATCAATGATTATAGAATTAAGTATATCTATGAATTTAAGTTCCTCTAGTATGGTGTTATAGAATTATAGTTCAGTACATGATGATACATGTAATGGCCCAAACCCATATGTTCTATTCAATTGTGAAAATATATTGTCTATGGTGATTCCGAATGTCAAGGTGACTATCCCCAACTCTTTTCTGAATTTCAAGTTCTTTGAACAGTGCAACCGTATCATTAGGTGAACAGTGCAATAGTAGCCATAGGTGAATAGTGAAACGGTAACCTTATGTGAACAGTGTAATTGGTAACCCTATCTGAACGGTACAACTGTATCCTTATGTGAACAATGTCATCGGTAGCCTTTGGCAAGGTTCCAACGGTGACCTCTTCCTTTTCCATATTTTGATTTCATTAACAGTGTTTCTAAGATGGTGAGGTTCCAATAGTGACCAGATTCCTATTCCAAATTTGGTGTTCATGAATAGTGTTTCTAGAATGGTATGGTTCCAACAGTGGCCTTTTTCCTGTGCCAAATTTTGAGTTCAGGAACAATGATTCTAGAATAGTGAGGTTCCAACAGTGACCACATACGTTTTCCATGTTTTCATTTGATGAATTGTTTTTCCTGAATGGTGAGGTTCACATGGTGACCTCTTTCATTTACAAAATTTTTTGTTCATGAACAGTGTTTCCCAAATGGTGAGGTTTTATTAGGGACCTCTTTCCCATTACAAATTTTGTGTTCTTAAACAGTGTTTCCGGAAAGGTGACTTTCCAACAGTGACATCTTTCCATTGTCGAATATTGAGTTCATGAACAATGTTTCCCAAATGGTGTGATTCTAATGGTGAACTATTTCCGTTAAAAAATCCACATCTCATGAATAGTGTTTCCAGAATGGTGATTATCTAACAATGACATCTTTCCTTGGAAAAATTTTGAATTCATGAACAGTGTTTCATGAATAGTGAGTATCCAATGGTGACCTTATTCCTCTTTCAAATTTTGAGTTCATGAATAGTGATTCCAAAATGGTGAGAATCCATCATTTACCTCTATCCTTTTCCAAATTATGAGTTTATGAATAGTGCTTCTAGAATAGTGAGGTTCCAACAGTGACCTCTATCTACATACAAATTTGAGTTGATGAATAGTTTTTCTAAAAGGGTGAGGTTCGAACGATGACCCATTTACAATATCTAATATTGATTTCATGAATAGTGATTCCAAAATTGGGATGATCCAATAGTGACCTCTTTTCTTTTCCATCCATCCAAATTTTAATTTTTTTAAGCCACATTATGGGAATGTGGGAAACCATAACTTACAAAACAATGAAAATTACATGCTGAAAGAGCTCACAATATTATTAAACACCAGACTAAGATTATTTAAATCAAAAAATCTATAAATTTCTTATTGATGAGTACTAACCTGGGTGTCCAGATTCTCTGTGATGAGTTCTTCGAGGTGAGAACCCATTCTGTCCATTATCTGGATGAATTCCTCCAGGGTGATTTTTCTATGGATGAAGCCTCAGGCGATGATTAGGTCCTGTTTGTCGATCCACACCTCTATCTCCACATTGGCCTCAACCTACTACCTTTGTTCATAAATCCTTATAATATCCCCATCTAATGCGTTGGGCCGAAGGAAATTTTCTGTCATTTCTTCCTTGGAGTGGAATATGAGCCTCATACATTCCCCTGCCTCTTCTTCCATAATTCTTGGTTCCGTGCTTTGATCTCCACTTTCCCCTCCTTGTGTGTCTTTAATTTCCTTACTTCCCCTTTTCTTAGCCGACCTGGTTTCCATCAGTTTAGGTAAGTGGAAATAGTCTTTCCGTCCCTTGGGGTTTTCCCCTGGAACACAATGCTATTCATTGAGTCACGCTTTCATTTTTCCCTTCTTCATTCGTAGGACATGGGGACCTTTCCCTTTGAAACGTTCTAAACTAGCCATTGAATGTTGGCTACAACTGTCATCACCTGAATTATTTTCCTCAAAAGTCATTGTTTGTTCTTGAACTTCTAGACCTTCAAAATGTCTTTTCAACTCAACCCAAGGGCCTTCATTGAGAGGCCGCAGCCTGCACGGAGAGTACACATTTCCTACATTATCCTCTATGATATTTGTATTCTTATCCTCACTCCCAGTCTTCTGAAAGGATGTTGACTTAGAAGTGGGAATGTTTGGGTCCAAGTGCCCAATACCCTAGCCCCATACTGCCTTCCTTTTCCCTTATAAGGTTCAGTTTTTGCAAGAAAGAAGGACTTCCCCTACCACATTATAGATGGCTCAACCTCTTTGCTGGAATCACCAACAGAAACACCCTTGTCACCTTTGTATTCCTCCACAGCCGCCATGGATATAACGCCATGATCACTGGCCTCCTCTGAATGAGGTTACTTCTGCCTGATGTCTAAAAATTCATCAAAGCAAGCCTCCTACGCCTTCTCTGAATCTAGCAGGTCATGCTTAGTCTGCTTACAATCTCCTAGACCATTATTTAGGTGGGAAAAAATATATAAACATGATTGCAGGACTTTCTACATCCACCACAGAATTACCTCCTGCTTGAACTGTTGCCTCAACTCTATCAATCATGAGATCAACACCCCCACACCTAGCTCCTTTCCGTCCACTAGAATCAAGATCACCTAGCCACCTAGACATATTAAAATATATCATCCTAGGTTCGAAGAAGACCAGTTGCTTGCACATGAATTATTCACTAACAGAAACCCATACCCACTCCACTGGTGCCTTGGATACATCATCCTCTACACATATACGTGGGTTAATCATATGGTTGACAGATATAGTCCTCTTGTCGGTGCACAAGAATAAATATACCCATATTCCATAGTATTAGGAGGATTTTAGGGTTTTTTAATGGAAACGAAAGTTCAGGGAAAGCCAACCAGCTTGCTACTGAAGAGGAATCCTGATTCATATGAAAATCACAAGATCAGCGAAATAAGAAAAATCTTAGACTGATGCCCTTATGAGGAGTACTAGACCACACGCAAACCCTATCTTGCTCTAAGGTGAAATGAACCATCAGGTGTCTTTGGTCAAGAATACCAACAGTCACGTTCCCTTGTAACCGCCATGATTTGAAGATGAAACAGAAAAATTTATTGTTAATGTACAGTGTT
This sequence comes from Viscum album, assembly GCA_963277665.1. NCBI lineage: Eukaryota > Viridiplantae > Streptophyta > Magnoliopsida > Santalales > Viscaceae > Viscum > Viscum album. The sequence goes on along the minus strand of OY728129.1, from coordinate 17,935,727 downwards.
TTCAGCTTCATACTGTTTAGAACCTTTAATGTTTCCTTTGACATAAAATGCATTAAAAGACTTGTTTTAATAACCCTAAGGACGAATCAATGGATTTAACTCATATATTAGTTTTCTTATAAGGATTATGATTCTTATAATTGGTCGAACTGCGTGATTTAATGTGATCCTCTTTCAATGTAAAATCAAGTGTATCTTAATCCAGTGCTCTATTAAATCTTATAAAAGGTAAATATATCTTCCTCCCTACATTATGTTCCTTGTTCTCTATTGTGAAGCAATTAACATTCCATTCCTACCCTTAGGAGTTGTGCGATCAGACTATCCTCACTTGGATTCTTTCCCTCTATTTTGATTCAACCAATTAGAATCGATCAATCTTCGATGTAAATTATGATCTATCATCATTATTTTGGGTTCATGTCCTACTATTTACTCTTTACCTTTATGTAATTGTTTATTTATGTTCTTAATTGGAATTTCATGGGTTTTGACGGGTGTGGTGGTGTCTACGCATCCTCGGGTGGATGCAGTTGTCAATGGAGGTGGAGATCATAACCCGTTGTGTGGAACTTTCTCGTATAAAGAACTTCATAATCCATTTTAGGTATGGGATTAATTTCTTCTCTTTTAATTTATGTTAAATTGTATAGTTATCATGTTTTATTCCAGTATATCACAATTGAAGTGGAATAATAATTATTTTAACGGGATAAATAAGTTTAAATTGATCATATGTTATTGCCTCTAATTTTTCCAAATAGTTTGATATATATGTTTTATTTATTTGTATTTTATTTCTTGATGGAAATATATAAAGAATGTAATGCCAAAATTAATTGATAATTATATGGATAGAGATCATGAGGCCAGTACAAATATCTGGTTCTTCTTGTTATATTTTATGTTGATCAAATTGGTGCAGTAAGCATGTTAAATTATTTTTTATATATTATTTTTCAGTGTTCCCGAAATTTGATCCTACGAATAATAAATTGCTTAATCCATGATGAATTGAATAACTAGTGGTTTGATAAAACAAAATTCCTTGTAGGGTTCTGAGTTAACCACTTTCTAATTTAAGGGCCAAAATCCTAATTGGTATGATGTTTATTTTCTTGCTTCTTATGTTGTGATGTGATCTTGGATAGCTATTACGACATATCGGGCAAAGTGAGGCCTATTGATAGTGGTAGAATTTGACACTTAGTGTGGTGAGGTGAATCAGTTTATGCATGTGGGTGTTGGGGAGGACACCAGTGGTGATGAAATGGGTTGGATGTGAATTTTTTGATGCTAGTTGACTCTTAGTGCTTGTTTATCTTCATTTATTTTCCCACTGCTCAATGTAGCTGGTCTTTCATTCCATTCTTCTAAAAGTGGCTAAGATGCGTAGGGTATTCCATGTTATTTATGATTTTTTATTCTCAAGGGATGATATTTCTACGTTTTTTCTATATTTGGAAAAGACTCTATAGGTAGTTCATTTACTCACCGTGTTCAGCCCCCATGCGTTTAGTAGAATAGAATGTTTTTCTAGAATGCCAGGGAATTTGGGAAAGTAATTCTGTTCATAAATAATTGAACAAATGATGATAACACAAGGTATTGGATTTTTCTAGGGAAAAATTTTGGGGATATAATATAAAATAACTATGAACATAATGTGTGATGCTAATTAAATATAATGTGGAAATTTTTATTGGTAATTAATTTAAAATGAATTAATTAACGATAAATTCAAATGATAAAAAATGAAATTATTTAATGTAATAAAGTGCATTAAATGTTTGTACGCTTATATGATAACTTGTACTGTAAGTGGAAGCCCAGAATCTGAGAGATGTTAGCTGCAGTTCAGTCTAACACAGGTTTATTCCCATAGTGTGGTTGTGAGATATAATAAATTATGTAATTTTTGTGTTTATATATTCAACACCACCCTGTCAGTTTGGGAAACTGACGCCTTGGGGATTTTAAAATTGGTGGTGGTGGTGTGTGTGGGGGGGGTGTTTTCCCAACATTCAGCAAAGAGGATGGATGGTTAACTACCCCCGTTGGGGACGCTCTCTTCACTTGGTAGTTACTTGTGTTGTTAGAAAAAATGGTATATTTTTTCCCATATATGCGTGTAGAGGGATGTAATGTCTTGTGGTATTTTAGCCACATATATTCCTCATATAGTTTCCAATGGACTACTATCGGTGTAAATCGTACATGCTACGATTGCTTGAGGATTCTTACTCAGTGTATGTCTTATAATGGATTGAGGTTTAATACCCGACATTTGATACATGTAATGAGAGCTGAGGTGGAATCAAGTAACTATTAGGTTATATTGTGTATGTGGATTTGGTTGTTTTCTTGCACGAGGTGCATATTGTGGTTCTAAGCCCATGTGTCTGTGGGCAAGCCTTTTTTGAGAGAGATGCTTAAGACTTGTGAGTTTGGAGCTAAGTGGATATCTAGTGGGAATATAGTACTAGGTTACCACTGATATATTTTTTATATTATATACTCATTTGGGAAATAAATGGTGTGTGTAACCATGGGGAGGTTCAGAACGTAGAATACCTTTTTTTGGTTACAAATGAGTTTCACTTATTGTTCATTGTGATTTAGCATGATTTCATTACTTTTTCACGAGATGATTTATGGAGGATCCTGTTGATTATACTATTATACTCACCCTATGAATATATAAATTGATTTTCACGTCACTTGGATAAGGTTAGATATCATCCTGGTTTCTACAAGCTTGGGGTTGTAGGAGGTGTCCGGGATTAATGGTCACTATAGTTATTTTACTTTCTTTTGGGTACTTGTAGTTTTTCTCTTTCAGTTGTACTAGTTTTTCATGACATTACATATATGTAAATGGAATTTATTTTATATTTTTTATTACTTAGATATGGTTGGTTTTTGTCTAATCTCTTTATTTATCATTTCCCCTTTTAGTGGGTAATGCCTCCAATCTGTTTGTTTACGATACCCTCGGTGCTAGTAGCCAACCCATGACCTACTAAAGGTAGGACTCAGGGAGTCATTATCTCCATTCTCACATTGCTAGCTCAATAGGGTATACATTGTGGGGAGGGGGTCATGACATAGTGGTATACACATTATGGTTGAGGGATATGTTGGATTTTGGTTTTAGGTAGATGTGAGGTTGAATGAGATGGTAGAAAAAAATTGACTGTCCAGTTTACCAAGTGATGTAATCAATAGAGACCAGTTGAATCATATGTGTTTAGGAACCCCTATGATCTGATGTATGATCATTTATGTTTATAATGGCTACTAAACCAGGTGATTCTAGTTATATGGGTGATACCGAGGAAAACATCATTCATCATTCATCCTTGTGCATGTGTTTTAATGTGTAGATCATGGGATAAGGTAACCAAAAATGAATAAAAGAATAAAAATAATCCATTAATGTTGACTCTTCCATAATCTAGGTTTAGGAGATTTAACGGTTTTTTATTTTACAGTTACGGATCCAGGTCAACATCCTTATTGATTTTTCTTAGAATATGTCCAAAAATTTGTGCCAGTAGATCGCCACAGGATAGAGGTTAATGACAATGACACTTGAAGGAAGACAAATCGAGGGTTCCACTGCCCAAGTCTACATAAGTACAAGGGGTTTATTTAAGATACAGTCACAAAAGACTTTTTAGAGGATGTTAGGATATGATTTACTTTAATATGTTTTTATATGGAGAAATGTGTGCCGTTTGATGTGATGATGTAGTGTGAAACACTGAGGCATTGATTGTTGTTTTTCCTCGAGGATCGCGTTGCGTCAGCGATCTCATGGGAGGAGTCCCGAGGCAAGTTCATAGTTGAGTTTATTTCTTAATCTGTGAAGGAATCCAGTCACCAGAAGCTTCTCACCCTTCGATAAGGGAGCTACAGTATGTGATTATTTGGAATCTGTTTCAGGAACTTTTTTTCGATATGCTTCGGACCTGTTTCCAGATCAAGAGGCCATGGTGAGGATTTTGAAGAGACTTTGCATCAAGATAAATGTCTCTATGTCACCCCATTTATGGTAATGACATATCATGATGTACTAGAGAGTGAATATTTTGTCGAGATGTTTTTGTCTAGAACCATATCATCATGTGATGGGAGTCGTCAAGATTCATCATGAAGCAGATCTATGATCCAAGGTTCCTAGTTTTAAGGGAATAAGTGTTTCCATTCGGTTGAGGGTAGTTCAGAGCACTCAGTATCTCATCTCTCTAGGGGAAACAACTCTCATGATTATGCCATTGGATCATGAACTTTTTTTCTTATGGTTTTCGATGTCAGAATAAGCGAGAGTGTCTGACCATTTTGAGAAGTCAACATGCAACATGTGTTTCTCTCCAGGTTCCTCTATTGAGGCAGTTCCAGCCGAGGATGCAGTAGTAGGTTGCACCAACTTTAGATCAACATAGGGTAAATGGGTAATGTATAGGACATCCACATGACACTCCCCATACTCACATTAAAGATCCATACTGTATCGGTGATCATTATCATGGTCTGAGAGTCCATGGAGGAGGTCGTGGTCAGCATCATGTTCTTGCGTTGCCAGCGCCAGGTGATCCAGACATCGTATGTGGTACTTATTTATTATTTTCTACCTTGGCATATAACTTTTTTTATTTAGGAGTGACACACTCCTTAATATAACTTACCATTTTCCATGCTTTGGGACATGAGGTAGAGATTATTTTGTTTCCCTTCTTTGTTGACTACGCCAGTTTAAGGTCGAGCTGACTTGTTTGAAGTATTTATAGACTGTGAGCTAGTGTTGGGGTAGCACCGCTATTGGGGAGATATCGTTTGATTATGAATACAGCCATCTGATGTCATCATCGACATGGATTGCTTGTATTTTTTGCAGGCTATCGTGGATTTATTTAGGAGTCAGGTTCTGTTCTTCGATGCAGATGGATAGATGGTGGAGTTTGTTGGAGAGAATGTCCCCTAGATGGCTTAGAGGAGTGTACTATCCTTATCATTCATGATGGCTGAGATAATTCTGAGTTCATCAGAGGTTCATCAGTTGTCTCTTCCTTTGTTGGTAATAGTGTACCCTGATGTCTTTCCAGAAGAGGGTGTGGCATTACCCCCTCGATGAGAGATCGATATTTTGATTGAGCTGCAACCATGAGTGTCTCATATCAACATGTCTCCAAATCGGATAGTAGCTTTTGAGATAAATATCTACATATACTTCTTGATAGACTATTATTGTACATTTTTGTTTATCTAAGTGTGTCACCATGGGAAGCACTAGTCTTTTTTGTGATGAATACTGATGGCAGTTTGTGGTTGTGTGTCGATTATCATCGCTTAAACAAAGTGATAGTGACGAATCACTATCTTCTTCCATGAATTGATGACTGATTAGACCATCTAATGGTTGAGTGTTGGTTCTCAATGATCTAATTGTGGTAAGGATGTCATCAGATGCATGTAAAGGATAATGATATATCGTAGACTACATTCAGTTGTCTTTATGGGCATTATTAGTTCTTTATAATGTCATCCAACGTGAAAAATGCTCTAACTATGTTCATGTAATTGATGAAAAATGTGTTCCCTATGTTCTTGGAAATGTTCATGGTGGTTTTCATCTCCGAAATCCCTGTGTACATCATTTTTGAAGAGGAGAATTTAGTGCATCTACACATCATTTTGGGAGTTATTCATCAACATCAACTATTTGGGATGTTGTAGAAGTGTGATTTTTGGGATCTAGAAGTCTATTTCTTGGGGAATGTTGTGTCCCAGTAGGTTGTTGTGGTGTATACATTGAATATAGAAACAGTTGTGTTTATGAATCCCCTAAGGTAGTGTCAGATGTGAGAAGATTCCTTTGTCTCCAATGCTACAATAGGAAGTTCATAGCCAAATTCCCTTGAGTTGATATTCCTATAACAAATTTTACTAGAAAGAATTATGAATTCATATGGACTAATCAGTGTCATGAAGCTTCCGAGTATCTAAAGGAAAATATAAGAACTCTCCAGTTCATTGTCTTCTAGAATAGGGAGTCCATTTTGATGTTTTATATGATGCTTCACATCAAGGGTTTTGTTGTGTTCTGATGTAGTAGAGATCAATCGTTTCTTATGGGTATCAAAACTTTTGTCCCCAATAATGTATGTATTCCACCCATGATATTATGTTGGAATCCATGATGTTTTCTCTATAGTTTTGGATACATTACCTCATTGTCGAGCATGTTTTGGTTTTCAATGATCAATAGATTATGAGGAATGATTTCTTCCATCAAGGCATGAACTTGTGACAGTATCATGGGATCGAGTTCTTATAGGAATACGGATTCGAAATATCGTTTATGCCTAGAAAGGGGAATCTTGTAGCTGTTGTGTTGTGTCAGATGTCATGTAGTGATGTAGTGCATGAATCTGATGACTCACGGAGATTAATGAAATAATAGTCGGTATTACATCTTGAAATAAGATAATTTTGGAGTAGATGATGACTTTTTCAGATGATTGTGCAGTCATCTCTGGTGCAGCAGGAGGAAGAGTCCTAGTTGGGGGATCTAGAGGTGGTAGTCTACATAGACCAAGTTGTTTGTGGTGTGACCCCTAGTAGTTGTTATGAGGATGATAAACATTGAGTGTTGTATCATGGAAGGATATAATTTTCTTTTACTATGTGGTAGATAGTTCTCAGAGATTTCCATAGTTCTCCTTTTGCGGTGTATCATAGTATGAAAAAGAAGTACCGAGCCTTGAGGAGCCAGTTTTGGTGTCCTAGGATGAAGTGTGTGGTTGTGGAGTTTGTGTCTCGATTTTTGGTCTTCGAGAAGGTGAATGTCGAACACCGTGTTCCTGGTGGTCTACTCCAATCGTTAGATGTTCCTTAGTGGATGTGGTAGGACATCTCAATTGACATTGTTTGTATTTTACCTCATACTCGGGGAGGACATGATACTATTTGGGTGGTAGTGGATTATTTAACAAAATCATCCCACTTTATAGCAATCATGTTTTCCAGCTAAGTGGATGTTTTGTCATGGAATTATCTAGACTAGGTGGTGAGGGATCCTTTTGTCCCAAGGATGATCATTTTTGATCAAGATCCACTTTTTATTACTAAGGTGTGAAGGGGTCTCTATAATGGATTAAGTTCTCAGTTATGCCTTAACAATGTTTTAATATGCAAACGGATGGTCAAATTGAAAGAACCATCCAGACTCATGATGAAATTTTATTCTCTTTTTACATGGATATTGGAGGTTCATGGATGAGGTACTTATCCTTTGTAATGTTTTCTTACAACAATAGTTTTCACTCCATCATCAGTATGGTTCCATTGTATGCCATGTATAACCAAAAATTTTGTTATGCATTGTACTAGACTGGGGTCAGAGAGTTAGCTATTCTCGGAACTGAACTAGTGCATAATACAACTAATATGGAATAGGTGAATTTTATAAGGATGAATAAAACACAGGATCGTCCGAAATCACATGCCTATCAAAGGAGGAGACCCTTAGAGATTGATGTTGGGGATTACGTGTTTCTAAAGGTGACTCCCAATCTTGGGTAGCGAAGTTTTGGTCATGGGAGTAAGCTTTCTCCCCAGTTTGGTGTGCCATTCATGGTGTTAGATCATATTGGGGATGTGGTGTACCAAGTGTCACATCTCCCAGAGATGAGCTGGATGCAGGATGTTTTTCATGATTCACAACTCTGTCATTATCTTTATTTTCACTCCCACGTCATGAAATAGGGAGTGATTGATGTTTATGATGATGTTACCTTTATGGAGTGACATGTGGAGATACAAGACCACAAAGATAACTATATGCGTGGGAATTATATCCCCATGGTTTTTGTCTTGTGGAGACACGTTAGCCAGGAGAAGAGTACCAGTGAACGTGAGTTGCAGTTACATGCTTAGTACCTAGAGTTTTTTGATGTCTAACTCTTTTCATGTAACAATTTTTTCTTTGTGGATGTAGACCATTAATGTTTATGAGATGAATATATTTGGATTCTTCTTTTCGTTTTCTCTCTTTTGAGTTGTACCACGATGGGTCGTTGTTCGAGACTATTTTCTGTTTCAATTTAGGTTAGATTTTAATTCTCGAGGATTATAATGTTTTGAGAGTGATCTTATTTAATGTCCAAGAACTCTATGGTCGATTCCTTTGTGATAATTTACTATCTGAGATAATCTAGGATGTCATGGTTACTAATCCCCATCACATTTCCATGATTGTGGTTCTGTGAATAGTTCAATGATAGCCTTAGGTGAACAGTACAACAGTAGCCTTAATTGAATAGTGAAACTATAACCTGATGTAAACAGTTTCATCGGTAGCCTTATGTGAATAGTGCACTGTTAACCTTTTCTGATCAGTGTAATTATTAGCCTTAAGTAAGTTTCGAATGGTGACCACTTTCCTTTGCCGAATTTTGAGTTAATGAACTGTGTTTCAAGAATGGTAGGTTCATATGCTGACCTCTTACATTTACCCAATTTTCAATTCATTAATAGTGTTTCCAGAATGGTGAGGTTCCAACAGTGTCCTCTTTCCTCTATAAAATTATGAGTTCATGAATAGTGTTCCCATAATTATGAGGTTCCAATGGTGACCTCTTTATTTTTACAAATTTTTAGTTCACGAATAGTTATTCCAGAACAGTGAGGTTCCAACGTTGACCTCTTTCCTTTTCCATCTTTTGATTTCATGTACAATAGTTCTAGAATAGTGAGGTTCCAACGATGACCTCTTTCCTTTGCCAAATTTTGAGTCTATAAATAGAAATTAAAGAACTATGAGGTTCCAAAGGTGACCTATTTCATTTGCCTAATTTTGACTACATAAATAGTGTTTCCAAAATGGTTAGGTTACAATGGTCACATAATTCCTCTAACAAATTTTGAGTTCATGAAAACCACTTCTAGAATGGTGAGGTTCCTACAGTGTCCTCTTTCCATTGCCAAATTTTGAGTTCATGAATAGTGTTTGTAGAATTGTAATGTTCCAACAGAGACCTCTTTCCTTTGCCAAATTTTGAGTTCATGAAAAATTCTTCTAGAACGGTGAGGTTACAACATTGCCCACTTTCCTTTTCCAAATTTTGATTTCATGAACAGTGTATCTAGTAATGTGAGGACCCAACAGTGAACTCTTTACTTTTACAATATAAGAGTTCATTAAAATTATTTCCATAATGGTGACGTTCCCACGGTTACCTCCTTTGCCAAATTTTGAGTTCATGATCTTTGATTCCAAAATTGTGAGTTTCCAGTGGGACAAATTTTCTTTGACAAATTTTGAGTTCATAAATAGTTTCTCCCGAATGGTGAAGTTTCAATGGTGACCTCATTCCATTGAAAAATATTGAGTGCATGAACATTGTTACCAAAATAGTTAGGTTCTATCATTGACCTCTTTCCATTTCCCAATTTCTTGTTAATGAATAGTGATTCCAACTTCCTACTGCTTCGCCCCTTTGATGTTTCCTTTGATGTAAAATGCATATAAAGCCTTTTTTAAGGACTCTAAGGCCAATTCAAATTCCCTAACACCTATATTAATATTTCCTAAGGATTAGGATGCTTTTAAATAGTCAAACCACTTTTTTTAATGCAATCAACTTATAATGGAAAATCCAGCATATCTTAAACCAATTCTCCGTTAAATATCTTAAAAGGGTGAGATATATTCCTCCTTAGTTCTTCATCCTATTTCTCAAGCATGATATGTTATAACATTCCATTCCTTCTCGTATGATTTGTGCGATCAAACATATATCTTTGGATTGGTTCCACTCTATTTTGATATATCCAAATAGTATTGATCAATATTCGATATAATATATGATCTATTGTGATTATTTTGGGTTTATCTCTTTTTTGTTTCTTCTTTTCCTTTTTATGGAATTCTATCTTCATATTCCTAATGGGATTTTCTTAGGTGTTGACCGGTGTGGTGGTGTCTCTACATACTTAAGAGGATACAGTTCTAACGGGGGGAGGACATCATAACATATTGTGTGGATCATTGATGTATAAAGAACATCAAAAAAAAATTGATATACGAGATTCATTGCTTCTCATTTATTTTATGTGAAACGTTATAGTGAACATGTTTTATCCCAAGAAATTATAATGGAATCAACAAAATAAATATTTTAACTAGATATATAAATTGATATCGACCGTATTGTATTTATTCTTATTTTTCTAGATTTTGTGATATATATTCTTTTATTGGTATGATATTCGTTCTTGATGGAAATCAGAAAAAAACTTAAAGACAAAATTAATTTATAATTATTTGGATAAAGATAAATAAGAATGTAAATGAATATTGTTATTCTTATTATAATAGTATGTTAATCAAATTCATACAATAATGATGTTCAAATATTTTTGATAGATTACTGTTTAGGTTTTCTGAATTTTGAACGTACGAATAACAAAATCTATTTATCCAATATGGTTTAATGAACTTGTTTTATGATAAATGATAATTCATGGTGGAGTTTTGAAGTACCCTTTTTCTTGTTTATCGTCCAAGATCCCAATTTGTATGATGTTTTTTTTCCTAATACGAGTGATGTGATGTGATCATAGATGGCAGTTGTGATATATGTTGGCATGAAGGCATACTTGTAATGGTAGAAGTGGACACCTAGAGTGGCGAGATGTTACAGCTTTTTCATGTGGGTGTCGGGGAGGACACTAGGGATGATGAAATGGGTTGAATGTGAATGTTTGGATTCGTTCTTATTCTTAGTGGCTATTTAGCTAGTTTACATTCCCCACTGCTCAAGGTAGGTGGTCTTGGTTACCCTTATTCTAAATGGGGTGAAGATGTGTGGGGTATTCCATGAGTTTTCGGTCATTATATTCTCTAGGGAGGATGTTCATATGATCTTTCTATAGGTGGAAATGACTCGGCGGGTAGTTTTTCAACTCACCGTGTTAATCCCCCTTGTGTTTAATAGCATAGAATATTTTCTAGAATTCCAGGGAAAATGGGAAGGTATTGTTGTAAATAAATAATTGATTAAATGATGTTAACCCAGGGGTTTGGATTTTTCGAGGGCACAATTAAGAGGTTGTAATTTAATGAAATAGTGAAAATTGGGTGAGATTATAATGAAATATATTGTAAAAATTGATAATTTTTATTTAATGATCAAAGAAAAAATTAACATAAATTGAAACTGATAAAAAGGGAATGAAGTAATGAAATAAATAGCATTAAATGGTTGTGTGATTATAGGATACCAAGTATTTGAAGTGGAAACCGGGAATCCGAGAGTCGTTAGCTACATTAGAGTCTAAGACTAGGTTATCCCCATAGTGTGGTGGTGTGATAACGTATATCCTATACATTTTTGTATTTTTATATGCTACTCCACCCCGTTAGTTAGGGAAACTAACACCCCAAGGATCTTTATCCCTGGGGGTGTTTTCCCCAACATTCAAGTGGGAGGATGGATAGATGACAACCCCATTTGGTCCCAATCCATTCTCTTGGTAGTCACATGTTCCGGTAGCCACATTGGCTACTTTTCCCCATATATTTGTGTAGAGGGAAGTGATGACTTGTTGATATTGACAAACATATATTCTGGATATAGTTTCCTATGGACTACTCTAGGTGTAGTGAGTATAGGTTACGATAGATTGAGGATCCTTACTTGGTGTTTGGGCTATAATGTCTTGAATTCTAACACACAACATATGATACATGTTATGTGTGCTATGATGGATCCCAAAAATTACCGGGGAATATTTTTTATGTGGACGTGGTTGTTTTGTTGCACAACGTGCATGTTGTGGTTCTTCTCCAAAGTGTTTTTCGGAAAGCCTATTTGGAGAGAGATGCATAGGACGAACGACATTAGGGGAAAGTGGAAAACAGTGGAAAAATTTTAATAGGGTACCCTTGATATTATTTTTTAATATTATATACTCTTTTATTTGATGCATGGTGATAGTATCCATGGTGAGTCGAGAAACATAGTATACATATTTAGGTGATGAATTGGTTTCCCTTGTTGTTAAATATTCTTTAGATTGATTTCTGTAATTTTTCATGAGAGGCTTATGGGAGGATCCTACTGAGTATATTGTTATACTCACTCATTGTATATATAAACTAATTTTCTAGTCACTTGGAGATTATTGGAGATCAAGTTGGTTTCTACTTTCATGGGGGTGTATGAGTTGTTTGGGCTTTATGGTCATTGTTGTTTTTTTACACTATTTGGGGTAATTGTAGTTTTCCCCTTTACGTTATAGTAGTTTTTAAGTACATTACAAAACTATACATGGGATTTTTTATATTTTAGTCTAACATGGAGTTTGTTGGCGTTTTTTTTACCTCTATATTTCACATGTGTTCTCTTAGAGGGTTATAACTCTCATCTATGTGTTTAATATACCCTCTGTGACAGTCGCCAACTCAGGGCCTATTGGAGGCCGGACATGGTGGTAATTATCTCCCTTCTCACATTGCTGGTCCAGGAGGGGTACACTTTGCGGGGAGGGGGTCTTGAAAATACTGATTGGTGATTGGCTGAAATATGTCCATAGATACTAAAATTAATCTCAGACAATGTTTTACCACAGTAATATGTAAAAATAGGTGAAAGAGATATTTTAATGGGGGAGTTTTCAAGATCATAAATTATCAAATGACCTAAAAATATTTTGAATTTATCATTAAACCATTGATTTTAAAATAATTTCACATTTGAATATTATAATATAAATTTTGTTAGTGAACATGTCTCATTTTAATCCATATGATCATGGTTTCTGACAATACATAATAGGTTTAGGGTTTTTTAAACTGTGTATCAAATACTGAATTATTTCTTAAAACTATACAAGGTGATTAAAATGATATTTAGAGAGAACACAATTAATTCATGATATTACAAAACAATTTTCATCTCCACACAATTAGTAACAATTACTATTTAGGTGTGCATGGTTTCCACCCAATTTATCCATATAGTTTACCCAAACTATTCAATATTTATAAAGGGGTGAAAATCGATTTTTTTAATTAAAAAATTTTATGTCTCATGCTGCCTAATCCTCTACCTTAAAATGTTCACCTGCAATAGAAGATGGGAACTCCATCCTCGATCAATTATAGTATTTGTTCTAGGTTCCATATCTACACTATGAATCACTCATTGTCAGTTATGTTGGATAGAAAACGGTACACTCTTAAAATATTTTTTGTCATTTCCTAATTTATCCCCCATTAGAAATATTATTTTCATGTGTAATAATATTCTATATTTTTAATTCATTTCAATATATCTTTGATATATTCCATTCTAAATAATATTAGATGAAATCAATAGATGAGGACTCATATTCCACAATATGGTAGGTGTTTTAGTTCTTCTACTTTATAGAACAATTTTTTTCTATCATGATTCAGAATGAAAAATGTTGTACATTCCATGTGTTCCATTAAAAAATTGATTTAGTCTAAATTTTTTGTTATATATTCTAAATATTCACTCATACACACTTTTCCTTATTAGAGGATGTAATCTTCAATTTGATCCACCTATTATGGTTTTATTATGAAGTGCACCCATGAATTTAAAAAGATTTATGTGATGAAAAAAAATTACAAGTGTTTCTGGATTTACTCTAAAATAAAATGATATAAATAAATTAATAAAAATTGAATGTTATAGAAATTTATTATGATTATTATTTAAATGGTTTATTATTCCATCACTAAATTAAATTTAGAGTGTTTGAAAAATATCTCCTAGATTATTTTCATGAAATCTTAGAAAGAATTATTTGTTATGATAATCAGGCATGGGATCCCTTACATTTAAGATACTTGTACAGGACATCCCTTATTACTTGTGATACTCAAGAAAATTTGTCCCTTATAGATTATAATACATGACCAATATATCTATCATTAATTATTATACGTGAGCATAGGGTCCCTTACTAATCATGATGATAGGGATAAATTACCTTTTTAATCTATTAAACTTATGGGAATGTTGACCCATAAAATATTAAACTCCTTTGATTATGTAGGGAATCATGATTTACAACATAAGCCTTGGTTACTATTTCATGTGTAAATATTTCAATATAATTCAATAGAAATATTTAACACATATAGACATTAACATAAACATATATATATATATATATATTTAAATATTCATGGTGATTGATGATCAGTGATATATTGGCTTAAACCGATGTAGGTAGTGTAAATTGGATATCCCTATAGAACCTAATGTGATATAGTTATTTTTTTACATTTTATCATATTATTTTTTATTGGAACAATATTATTTACATATACACTAGTAAGAATGTATCGGATATCCATGGTTTTGTTCTATTGAGTATATCTCACACCTTGTTTTGATAGTTGATGGTACCCAAATAGAAATCACTGATATAGGAATAGTAAAAGGGAATCATCCATCTCTAGACTCATGATATTAAGTACATTGATAGTGTTTGGGAGTTGATGATGGATATTATTCACATAAATCTATTTGAGATATAATTTTATTAATGAATAATGTATACTTTAGATTATATTCTATAATGAATTTCTTTATTTCTATTGATTATAGAGATAACAACATTTTTATATGATAGTGATTATTATTTATCCTCTTTGATATATCTGTTTATCTTATGATCATGAGGTTTAGTTTTTATATAGATTCCTCTACTTTTTTTTTAATTTTATACCACATAACTACACCCTATTCAAGGAGATATAGTCTCCCAACCACGACATAATTAAACATTACTTATATATTGTATATTATGTTGTATGGGGACACACTCATGAATACATGATTATTTTATGGACATATCCAAGATCATGAAAGAAGATGTTACACCAAGTCTAAATTGTATTATCTCACATCCGACTTGTCCAAAATAAATGAAAGGAAAATATAGAATTTTTTTAATAATGTTGATTTGATAACATTTTTACATATCTCGACCTGAACCACCATTTCTTTGTTGGAGGTCACATGACATAGTTTTTTCCATCATGAATGCAAGAAACGATCGAATAAAAGTAATGGATTATAATCAACTCTGGGGAGACTATACCTCTATTAACAAGTTATGAAATAATAACAAATATAATAAATACATATTCAGTGTACCATTAATAAGTATAATTGAAATTTACATTCTAAATTATTTATTGGAATCTATTATGAAAATACAAATAGAGTAATAAGTGCATATAAAAAAATAAATACTACCATCATATGGGTTTTTTCTCATTGACAACCAACTCTATTCTTCTTTTCTAAAACATCCACCACACCAGAACTCTGGTTTTGAAATCTACACCAATAAAATATCACAATTTAGTTTGGAGAAAATCACCTAGAAAGAAAACAACAACACATCCATAAAAATCATTCTAATTTATAAAATATGTATGGAAAAATATTAATGAATTAATAAAGGGAATAAAGATTATAAACTATAAAACTGTGTGGATATTTGATAACAAAGCTATAACAGACCCACAAAAATATTAGATACAGCTCCATTCTAGAATGAAAACAAGATGATTCCAGAAGTAACTGAACTATCCCCAATGCTAGGGAATATATAACAAGGAAACATTAGGTAATCAAGCTTACATGTGACACATTCTAGGCATCATATATGATTTGATAATCCTAAAACAACTACACATAGACATCCCAATGTATTGAATGTATCAGGAATATCAACTAGGCATCAAGTTCTCGACATATGGAATGGGACTCATACAAGTATTGAAAATTGAGTTCTATATACATGTCCTCTAACTCACAGGTCAACTAGTATTCAAGTATCTTGATACTTTGGATTCAATTTAATTATAAAAAATCCATAAAATCATTATATCTTCATCTTTTTCTTAGGTACATCATCATCATCATCACTCCTTATGTGTACCCCCACTATAAGGGAAAAAAATGTCATGATGACCCACCTATTCTAAAAACCAATAATAGTTCTTCCAATGAAGGCTAAAATATATACATTGTAGGTCATGAATGGAAATAATATCAACCTAGGAAAACTTAAAAAGAACATAAAAACATGTGGTGATAATCTAATAAGGCAATAG
Source organism: Viscum album (assembly GCA_963277665.1). Classification (NCBI taxonomy): domain Eukaryota; kingdom Viridiplantae; phylum Streptophyta; class Magnoliopsida; order Santalales; family Viscaceae; genus Viscum; species Viscum album. Next base: position 17,919,553 of record OY728129.1, on the reverse strand, counting down.
TATTCTATAGTTTCATTCATGGAATCAAATATCACAATCATCTTATAGGCTACACCCACACCCACATGTGGTCAAAATCATTCCTATTTTTCAATTATTCAAAAACATAGATTATAACGTGGAAATAATTGTAACAACATCCAAATGAGGTAATGAATGTTATAAAATTAGGTTAAAAAATTATTTGATGACAATTGTTTTATATTGAGTTTAATTACCCCACAATATCATATAATCTTTATTGACTCAACATTATTTTTGAATGAAAATAATCTTCTATAATTAAAATTTGATAAAGGGACAAATTCAATCTAAATATGTACATCAATTTCTTCAAAAAAATATTAAAATTTAAATTCTTATAATCTAGAAAATCCCAAAAATATATAAAGATCCTCAATTGGATTAGTATAAAATGATATAAAAAATAGTTGTTTTGAATAATAATAAAATTAATATAGGGAGGTAAAGAGGAGAGGGATGTTTGAGATATTATAATTCTACTATTAGGAACATCCCTTGCATATTCATGTTTTATTGTGATGTTTTCATTTAAATTATTAAATCATCCGAGTTTTAAATATATTACTCATTCCTCTATCCTCTTAAGTACACGTGAAACCCCATATAAACTATAGAGGAAAAAGTCATTCATCAATTAAAAATATTTAAAGAGGTATATATACACACACACATACAAAACAATTATATATAGTCATCCATATAAATTTATATATAACTCATATATATACGCATTGGACACACACACATAATCCATCAAATACATTTACACACCCACACACACAGATACATATATACATATATATTACATTTATATATACACAAATAAATTATATATATATATATATTCATACACATAAATATATAAAAACATATATATACATATATATATTGATATCAACAATATATATACATATTTATTTTTATCACATAAAAAATTTATTTTTTATATTTTAATAAAAAAATATTTTTATTAAATATCCGTCATCATTAAAAACATAAATATTTCAACAATAAAACTCATTAAATATAAATAAAATAAAGTAAATTATTATTAACGACACAAAACTATAATTATATAACTCTAGGAGAAAAATATATAATATTACATCAAAAACATTTAATATTCACCCAAAAATTATTTTTTCTATGTTAATATATTTTATATTATGGATGTATAAATTATTATTTAAAATATGTAAAAATAATAATACAATTATTATTATTAATAAAAACTCAAAAATTTATAGATATTTTCATTATGATCAGATGATTAGAGAAGATGGAGAGAGTTGGAACTGTTGGATTACAATTTGGTGATTTAGATGATATTATATTATGGATGTGTTCTTAATTTATAATCTTATATTCCTTAAAAAAATTGGTAATTAACTTTTTAGGATGAATCTATTTCTGAAAATCATAGAATGTTAGTAAATAAATGAAAAAAATTTCATCAAGGAATGATGCATACCCACTTCACAGACACATTACTTGGATTTTATAACTCGGCTAAGGAGGGAACCTACAAATCATTTGACCTCCAAAATCATGAGGATGGTGGATTATTCATTTTAGTAAATACCAATGATATTTGGTAAAGGTTCAAATATTTCATGTTTTTTTTCATAGAATAGTTATATACATGAATGTGGAGATGACCTAGTCATATTCCAATATCAAAAACATAGTTTTCCATTTATGGAGTAAGAATAATTAAAAACTTATTGCAATTATAAATGGGTAATATAAAATTATCATTCATTATAGGTATGATCACAATATGGGTGTCTATTTCCAGAATTTTTATCTCTATACTGGGGATCAATATAATTTAAGAAATGGTTTTCAATGTTAATCACATTCATGAGTAGAAAACAAATTCCCAAATGAATATAAGAATTCATGGTTTGAGATGGGTTTATTAAAAAACAATGATCCTAAATTATCTCACGTATTTTTTGGGCAATCCAATCTAGTTGTATCAGTATATATTTGAGTGGAGGGTTCTTGGGTTTTTTCATGCATTCTAGTTGACATTGACATGGAAAATATGAACTTTTATGTCATCTAATTGATTTATAATAACAGGAATCTTTATGTAAATGATTAGTATGAATGGTTTCCTATATTCAATGTATTTTTAATGCTTATGGGGAACATAGTTCTTAATTTCAGGTTGATTTAGAATATTGTAATGAAAAATCACAATTTTATGGATTGGTAGGATTTTATAATGAATGGTAAAAATAGAATATGGTCATTAAGGATGAATGGAAATCGAAAACATTGATTAAAAATATGAGAATCATTAAAGAGAATATTAAACTGGGGTTATGTAGTGAAATTAAATGGATGACATTTTTACAGAAGAGGAAAATGGGAGAAAAGATTCTAGTTAACGAGTTTCTACCTGTCCTAGAAATAATTAGGGATCTCATATGAACAATGAAATTGTAGTGGATTTTAGTTAGCATGGCATAACCATTATAATATTAAAAAGATATAAATGATATTTTTATGTTATATTGATGGACGTGGATGATGAGAATATGGTCATGGTAATTTTTGATGATATTATGGAGATGTTACCTATGATGTAAAGGGATGATGGTCCTTTAGAACCTATACAGGATTTTTATATAAGTGGGATACATCCTACTAATACTAATTGAGAGGCCTTACCTCATACAAAGATATACTTATTTAAAAAAACCGTTTTACATCTACTATTTTAATTCTGAATATTCTGGATCACAAATAAAATCATTCTAGTAATAGGTATAGAAAATTGGATACTAGTGGAAATAAAAATTTAGATTAAGGAGGTATATATGAAGGGGTAAAATTCAATGATATAATTATCCTAATTCATGTCATTTATGCTACCATGTAGAAGGAAGGAAAACCTAAAAAAATAGTAAAAAATGGTTAGGGGAGGAATGTAAATGGGAGTTAATACCAAATAAAAATATAAATGTGGAATCTCTTTTAGAATTTTCATGGTCTATATAATAATGAAATTGAATAATCCCTTAGGCATCATATTTATATGAATACACATGTTCTAATTGGGTTATCTGAACCGAAATGGATTTTATACACTAGAGATCCCAATTTTTAGAATTTTGGATTTCATCTCTGATGAAATAATACTTATTTGTTCTAGGTATAATGTTTTTTCATTATGGAACACATTTTTTATCGGCTCTTCCTTATTTGGATCAGGTAGTAAACATGTAATGTTTTTCTATAATGTTATGGTAAATTAGTTTATTTTTTCCCTCATTAATTTCACAATAGATTTCATGATTTTAGGACACTTCGGATTGATATTTATTCCCTTTGGAATACCATTAATGGTCCATAAACTGTTACTAGAGACATTAACTCAATTTTTAATCGGGTTGAAAATTGTTGTAGTAAAGAATTTATTATCTTCTAGGGTGTCAATATCATATATTTTATATGTGGTATCTTAACTGTATGATGTCAAGAATTCAAGGAAGGGATTTTGATACTGAGTTCTCAACAAATACGTCGGAATCCATTTGCTACATGATTTTATCAAGACTCAACTCATATCATCATAAAATCATGGTTTATTTTCTTTAAAAGAACTCTGAACAACCTTTTCCTTTTATGATTAATAAATATTGGGTGACTAATCCTTAATTTTGGAACCATGTGAATGATTTTTAGGCCTTTTCAAATTAAAATAATGAAGGTTTCTTTTGCTTCCTAAAATTATAAATGCTTAATGGGAATCATAAAAAGAATATAAAGGATCAAATGAACCATATTTAATAGGAAATATCCATTTTTATGGTCTCCATTAAGCACATTTTAGTGAATTAAATAGAAAATGACATCAATAATGGAATTTCTAGTGAATATATGCTGATATAAAAGCATAATATACTCTTAAACATTATACATTCCATGAAGTAATATAATTTCAACGATAATTGGATGAATTAGATTCATCCAATATCACATTATTATAGATTTTTTGTTTTTCAATGGAATGTCATCCATGATAAGTAATTATATATTATTTAAATCATTGATAATTAAAAAAATATAAATATAACGTATTTAATACTTTTATATGTCGATATAAGGTCAAAATCAAGATATGAACGAATCTAAATATAAATTTAGATATAAATAAATATTGTTTCTTTATATAAATTTATTAGTTAAATTTTAAAATTTATTTAAATACTGTAAATGTATGTTAAATTCTAAAACAAATATTAATTTAATTAACATAAAAATAAAATAAATGATTTTAATAATATAAATTTTGAAACAAATTGGATTAGATAATGTAAAAAAATAATATCAGACCTTTAAAATATTCTATAGATGTATTAATGGATTATATTTTAAATCCCATATTGTATTGATTTATTTTAAGTAAAATTAACTGATTTGTAATAAAATTGACAATAATGATATCTTATTAAATTAATTTATATTTATAAAATTTAAAAATAAGAAAAAATAAATAATCTCAAGGGAATATGATATTGTAATAAATTTATAATATTGTTCAATTTTTTTATTCTATTTTGGTCTTATTATATTTTAATAATTTGAGAGATTCAAAGTGTTCTTCTCCACTCTCTTTTAAAAATGAACATCTTTCCTCACTTCCTCACACCACCTAGAGCATCCTACTCTAACTACCCCTTACCATTTATCCAAAACAAATTCCATTACATCAACTTATAGGTAACACTTTTAGAATACATATGATCGAATAAGTCCTTTTGTTCTAATCAAAAGTAGATACTCTAAGAAGAGGTAATTTTTTAACCAATTCAATCAGAATTTCTTTCTTCTTATATATATTTTACTAAATTGATTCCATAGTAATGTAATATATATAGTAAAATATATATTTTGATATGTTATTATGATTATCGTAAAACTATATTCTGGGTTTTATCCAGGGAAAAAATTACAATATTATCATTTGTGTGTATGTACGACTTACCATCTCCTCGCTTTAGAGTATTTTTCTTACCAATAAATTATATGGATGGGTATAATGATGCATATAATTTATATAAATAATTAATATTACATTATAATGATTATTTATTGTTAATATACCATCAAAATTCATACTATTTAACAATTTATGTAATGAAACTGTCACTCCTGTGTTTTTACAACTTACCTTATACACAACGTGATAAGATCCATCGTCCATGATAACCATTGAATAATGATTAAATATATATAAATAATGAATAATTATTAAATATATGACATAATAATTATAATTTAATAATATATATATATATATATATATATTTGTCGTTTACTTTCTTTTGTTCTATGCGATAAGAAAACTAAAACAACATTTATGTGTATGTAGGACCTACATATCTATGAACAACATATTACATTCCATATTATATATATATATACTGAATATATATTATATATAAATAATGTTTTACTTTTTTATGTAAGTAAATCATTATATATTTAACAGGATCATTAATAAAAAAGTCAAAATATGTACGATAACCAAGGAAATTATTACAAGAAACGTTTCATTAACTTGGAATTTATGAATGGATATAAAATATATGGTCATAAATGAATAATATATTATATCATAAATGTTATTAGGATTTTCTTATAAGATAATAATATGTTTAAAACAACTATTAATCTGTTTTAGACTTGTACAAATTGAATCAATCCATAGGTAAGGGTTAATTTTACAATATCATTATTATTTGATAATGTTTATATGTAATTACCAACTAGATAACATTTATTATCCATGTTCATGTCTCTTAAATATGTATATAAATATATTCATACTAATCTATTAGAAAATATAAAGTCATTTTTTCCAATGATTTAATATTTGAAAAAAGTTTTGAAAAAATATTTATGCAATTTTACAAATGAGTTACTTTATGTCCTTTTCAAAAAAATAAACAAGGAATGTTTTTTATAACTTATACAGCACAAGAATATTTTTCCTCCATCAATATATCTTATCATTTTCATGCTCCCTTTATATTATTTTTAGTGTTTTTCCAAATAATGGGTTTATTTTTTAATTTCATTACTTTTACATAATTTGAAGAAAAAAAAGGATATTAATCTAAAAGAGATTTAATGATTATATCAACTATGTCAATATCCATTTTTGGAATTTATTTTTAATTTAGATTGTTTTCTGATGGAAAAATATAATATTTAGTATTGATTATTCTATGATATGTTTGACAACGAAACTAATATTTTGATATGATTCTTGGTATGAGGATTGGATGATATAGTTATGATGATCGACATTATTCATTCCAATATTATGATATTAGTTATTGATATTAAATTTTATTAATAGATTTTAACAATATCCATGTGTATGTTTAAATGAAATCATACGATTTATTTTTTATATATTATTCTTTGGATTATGTTCAAAAGGCATGTGATTTAGTTTTATACCTTTTCCAAAATGTTGATGCTTATTTATGATAGTGTAAGCTATATTGTTTACTATAACTAATCATTTGATCTCACCCATTTCTTATTTTATATTTTCCATTAGATTCCAGGATGACAATTTTTATTCAATATACATGGTCTAGATTTGAGAAAATGGTGATCTATAATTATTATCTTATTGTATTTTATGTTTTGATTTGATATGAAAGGTTCATGTTTGTATTCAATTTTCCATAATAGATAAATAGGTTGGTCCTATCATATTTGATTCTATGTAATCATTAAAATATATTAATATAACAAATCGGCTCCGTGCTTCTAGTGTTAGGCATTATAGATGGTTTCAGAGGAACATTATTATAATCTATATAAACTATATTTAGAAGAAAAAATTTGATTAGGCAATGTTACCATATGATAAAAATTGATAAAAGAAGAACAATCATGATTTTTTTTATAATATATATTTTCCGAGTCTTCTAAAAAATAAAACAATATATGGATACTCCATGTGGACATAGTTCATAGACATACTTATAAATGAGTAACAACTCCCAGAATATGTTCTGAGCTAGACTCGTGTTATCCTGATACATGATAATGAGCCTTATTGTGCACCTGGATTGAAACTCCTGGGGGATATTCATAGGAAATTCAAATTCACATTAAAAATATTTATAAATGATATAAAATTAAATAAATCCCCAAAGAAACCATGTTAATGATTTAGATATAAATCATTTGAAAATATTAAAAAAAAATTGATTTACTACTTCTATGATTATACGTTATGGTTTGATCTAATCTAACTTATGTCATTGTTTAGAAATGGAGACTATTATAAAGAATGAAATATTATTGATTCATGTAATCCAAATATGGATTTCAATCCTATATATATATATATATAAATATTTTAAAGATACATATGAAACTAGTGGTGTGAATCATATAAATATAATTTTTAATGTTATGTCATCTTATGATTAATAACCTTACATGTATAGAGCTACATGATCCGAAATATGGATAGAAAATGTTAGACTACATTAGGAGAAAAATACCTAAAATCATCAATGGAGTTACATATCCATTTATATATGAACAATGGATAAGTTCTTTATAGAATATATTTATTTCTTTATGAAGAAAATAAAGAGATAATATTATCATAGACATTTATAGCATATCATGAGATGAATATCAGTGGTGGTCAATCAATTAGAACACAAAGTGGAAGAAGAAATTGAAATTATGTAATGGATGGATTATAACGATATTTTCATGAAAATTATTTCCCTCAAGAATAGGGAGAGGCTGTGGAATCAAAATTTGGGAGAATAGCATAAAATGAGGATATTAATGTTTATATATAGAAAGCCAATGTCAGATGATTTTTGAGGCATGATTTCACTACATATGTAACTGAGCGAGTAAGAATGATCATTTCATGGATGTGTTAAATTCATTTCCCTAAAAGGAATTGGTCTCCCAAAATATGATATTTTGATATGATAAACCTATACCTACAATTCAACATGCTTTGTATGAGCTATTAACATTTAGTATAGTAAATTTTATTGAATTATAAACAAAAATAAACACCATATTCATAGTTATCAAACCATATATGACTGAAATTACACATCTTATTACTAATTTATTAATAATTAATTTTTTATCTCATCATCCTCCAGGTAACTATTTTATTTTCCAGTCATATTTTGGTTTGGTTGTTTTAGTACCTTCTTATAGGTCATGGTTTGATATTCTTTTAATTTTTAATAGTTAGAAAATAATACTAATTATATATCAGACACATAATTAATATTTTTAAACACAATTTTTATGAACATCTTAGAAATAATCATTAGTTCGATCTTATTAACCAGCCTCGTGAGTTCTTGATGGAAAATGGATTTCATCACTACCATGACATTATAGACCATACATAAACATGAGAAATATTTATAACTAAAAAGTATTGATATGATTAGAATTATTCATGGTTTTGAATTATAATAAATTTATACTTTATGGAATACACAAATTTTATGTTCTGATTATGGCCATATAATAATATATGGTGGTAATGGAATATTTAATATTAAAATGAATGTTTATGAATATCAGCTCCTCTTTGAATAAAAATATATATATATATATTTAATTGAGCACACTAAATATGTTTTTAAGGATATTAGAACATATATATATATATATATATAGTTTAGGATATTATGAAGTCATTTTGGGCTGTTTTGGTTTATTTATGTGAATTAGGAATTATGTATAATAAAAATGAGTATGATTTCATTTTTTATGTGAGTGGAAGCCTTGGTATTTTTGTGGGTATTAAATAAATATAAATTATTTATTTATTTAATGTAGAACAATATTTATATAAATATAATATAATATAAAGATATTTATAAATAAATTCATCCAATAAAACTTGAAAAAAATTAGTGATGATTTTTTTATTATCACTTAGTTTTAACCCTCTGTTAACCTAATTTATTTTTTACTGTTCTAAGAATAATTTTACTCATTGGGTGTTAAAAAAGGTATTGTAAAAATAAAAGGGAATTATATGTCAATAAATGATTATAAGATCAACCATATCTTGTTGAAATATCTAAATGAATTATTTTTATCAATTTTAAGTCACTCATAAAAGAATTATTCCACAAAAAACAGAATGAATAATTTTCAATAATATTCCCCATATAAAATTTTAAAACTTAAAAAAAGGTAATTTATATTTAATATAAACTTATAAAACATTAGAAAACATTATATTTAGCTGAATTTTTTTTGAATACAATAAATAACCCAAAAAAATAATTAATTATTTTTTTTAAAATGACATACATGATTATTCAACTACTAGCATAAACACTATATTAAAAGGTAAAAATATTTGACCATTATAAAAAAATTCGATATTAAAAATAGCATATTATATGTTTAAAAAAATTTACTCCTACACTAAAATTCTAAAAATATTAAAATATTGAATGTTCTATTATTGATTATTTAATTAAAAAAATTATAAAAAGGTATTTATTAAAAAAATGACCAAAATATATATTTTTTATTATTTGAAGTGAGTGGTCAAATTAAAATCATCTATTAATTTATATATATGTGAATGTAAGATTTTATATATTATATTTTTTAAGGATGTTCGACCCATTTTAGACTTACCGTGGATACAATATTTATACCAATAAAACTATTCACAATGATAAAAAATATAAAAGATATAGTTAAAAAATAGTTATTAATTAAAAATTTAGATTGGATTTTTCTAGAAAAATATATATAAATTTTATGAATCATTACAAATATAAATAAAAAAACATGTTGAATTTTTTTTATTGATTTATTAATGATATAAATAAATATTAAAGAGATTACATATATTATTTTTTATTGAATATTTACATAGATTTTATTTAATATAATGATTGTTATGTTTGACTAAAATAATATTCATGACATAATTGGATTTTTAATACTTCCTGATTGAATAAAATGAAATGAATGTTCTTCAAAAATATACAATTTTCACTATTCAGTAAAATAAGAATCATTTACGGATTATATTCTAAATTTATACCCATACAATAAATAAATTAAAATATTATAAATTATATCAATATTTAGAAATAAATTTTTAAAATATACCTAATTAATAATAATATTAGATTAAAAATAATATAAAACAATTTCTAGAAGAAATGTATTTTTCGTAATTAAATGACTTCTAAAAATTTAGTACTTATGTATTATGAATAAATAAATAAATTTTCATTATATAAAATATTCATTATTATTTATAGTGTGTTTATTTATAATAATATGTTTCAACCCATTTACAAAATTACGAAATCAATAATGAAATAGTTTTACATCACAACTTTTTATTTTTTATGTCATGAAAGATACTTTCTATTAATGATATTGTTATTTTTAAAATAAAATATAAGCAATTATCTTGAAATACTATATTATTCCAACCTTACTTGATTACCATATGGATTTTTCCTTTTATAATAACTGAGTTTACTACCACTTCCATGAGACTATATATATGACTTTTTAAATCATTAACAGATTTCATCTATTTAATTTTATTGGGATAATTTCAATTTATGGTAAGATATGACATGTCATGTCCCCATATTACATTAATGTTATAGTTTATTGGGATATAATTCATCAATGTTACATTTCATGTGAACTAACTATTTACCATCCGATAGGAATCAAGATCACATTTAACAAAATTTCGTGGACAAGAATTGGTGACTCAAACATGGGTAAATATTGTATTGGTTAATAAATAATATCAATGATTTATTTTATTGTGTGTGACATTTTGAATTTTCTTATTGAAAATGGGTATGATCTTCAAGTAATTAGGGGAAGGATTTGAGTGAGGCTCAATTCAAAAATCACTATAATTATCCTTAAGATTCCATGGGATGTCATGTATTGAGTATTATAAAATATATTTTGAAATGGTTTTTTGTTTTTATGGATTTGTGGATAGAAACTTTTATATCATGGGATGTTTTTAGGTGAATGTTTGAGGATATTGTATTGTAGAAAATATATCCAAACCATAATGCATGTATTTAGGAGTTATAATATGAAACACATTTTATGAACACAATTTACTATGTTTTAATGACATTCCTTGGAATGTATGGGATATTATATTTTTTGAAATATCATATTAATTAATAAATTCCTTAAATTTGTGGAAAATATGGATATTTATTATTCTAATTATAAATAGGTGCCAATTTTTTTAGTTTAATTTATTTTTAATAAGTTTTATATAGTTCTATACGATATTGATGTTATTTGAAAATTTCATAGATTGTGCAGTGTATAATCATCCACCACACAATACCCATGTTGACGGTGATTATTTTGAATAAGTAATTATAAATATTTTTTAGAGAATTTGGAAAGTCCCGTAGATATGATCATGTTTGGAAAGTATATATAGGATCAAGTATATATAGGTTCTAGGATCGATAATTTTACCATCATAAGCCTCCTTTCATTGGAAGTAGAAAAATTCTCATAAATAAGAGGATTAGCAGGAGAAGACCAAGACAAATATTTAATTTCATGAGATATTTAATGTTTTCAGGGTATGTATGTTTCATTCAATAAATAAGGTCCCAACCAAAAGTGATGATATAGAGTGATTCATACCATCCTCTAAAGGAAAATAGAGTGGATAGAATTCAATTCAATTTTATCAAGATATTTATATATTGAAAATCCAGATGAAAAAATGTCTCTTATATTTATGTGTCTTGTGAAAATTGAGCAATACTTTATTGTTTATGTGAATATATTCCTTAAGATCATCCATTTCACTCTTAATATTATATAACATTATTATTTAGGAAACCATTTATAAATATTACTATGACCTTGTATACTATATCATTTCATATTTTTTATTCTAATGTAATGTTTTGAGTGGTATAAATTATGTTAAGGGTTGAAATATATTATTTTAGATTCTTATTATAGGTTATAATTTAATCCATGTTTGATAGAGGTGATAATATCTCCTTAGAGAAAAATTGTTTTTGATTAGACCATGAAGGGATGTGGGGTTGGATCTTGGTATCTATGTTGCTATAAATGTAGATATATATGACATAAACAACTATATTTCACAGTAAACCATGATTTATATCAAACAAATGGAGATCATGGTTCAAATATAATCATTTTGTAATGTTATTCACAATAGAAAAAGTGGTTTGGTACCATCTACTATGAGGGGATCCTGAATTTGATATGATTCATACAAGATAATTAGATGCAGAACATAACTGTGGGAAAGCCATAATATTTCAATATATCTGAATATTAATATGAGGACACATTTCTATATTTCTAGAAGACTATACACCAATGTTTTGGTGAATCAATTCCATGTAGTATATTATATTCTTATGGAGACGATGGTAGTGATATCAATTGTATTAGGTACTATTTTTTATTGATTCTTCTATGATTTTTTTTTTATTTTTATCAAGTGAATATCCTTAATTTATATTATACAATATTCTGTATTTTATAAAAATCCCTCTAATATTATTCCTTACAGGATTGAAATCTCAACCCATATATGGAATAAGAAAGATAATGTCATATTATTACTGCCATGTTCTTCATTAATGTCAGGCACAAACTCATATGTTATTCCATACTCCTTGAGATGAATCTCATTAATCTTATTATCATGATTGTAAGAATGGTAACATATATAGTTTATGTTAAAAGAAAATAGAGTAACTTGACCTTAACAACATTATATGATATATCTCATTTGTTTCAAGGTGAATTAGAATAGTGGATTAGTTGGATAGAACATTACATTCCTAATATTAGATTATTTTTATAATGTACATCTTGGTTGAGGATAATATATGGGAATATATAATATATCTCTATCGTAATGTGAGGGAGTTTTCTGAAGCGTTTTTGAAATAATTCTTAGGATTACCCTTGTATAAAAAATTTCACATTTATATTGATATATTACTTCTATCCTAGATGAATTAATTTCCCACAATTAATATATGTCATTTACAAATAATATAAACAATGATCTACATGGGTGATTTTAATGATAAAGGAATCATTCACCCAAATATGTCTCATTGGACCAATATAATTCTCAATAACAACAAATAAAACATGTTACTCTTCTTATTGATTGAATATTTTGATAAAATATTGAATTTTAAGAATAAAATATTTATTTCAAAACATCGATGAACTATTTGAAGAAAAAATTAAAATTTGATTTCAATGTAGTGACCATGACCATAATATCCTATATATGGTGCCTTATTTATTACATTTTCATATTACACAAGTAATTGCATCCTAATAATGTGAATAGTTTATTAGTATCGGTAAACATGATACATACTGGAGAATTTTACTAGTTTTGAAAACACAAAAAAAAAATTATTCTATTTTCAAGAATAGGATTTTTCCCTCCAATATATAATTTCACAAAAATCATATTTATATTTATGGAATCATGAGAAATTGAAAAAATTAGGGTTATATCAATTATTCAGTAATGGATAATCATAGTGGAATATATCATTATAAGGACTCACCCCTAAACATTATGTAATAATGATTTGTTTTAATAATTCATATAGAAGAACATTTTAGGTTTAGAGTTTTAGATTACTAGGAAACAACTATTACATTAAATCTCAAATATTATAAAATTAGTCACTTAGACATTGTATAATTTTTTTAATAAAATATAAACTCTTAAAAAAACAATCATGTCTACTTCCATGTTTTAGACAACATAACTTTTTCATGATCACATTCTTGACCCTATTCATCTTAATGTCCTATGAAAAACATTTTAAAAAACATGGGATCAGTAAAAAAAGATCATTAAGGGTTATAAAATAAAGAAAAAAACATTATAACATCAATATATACAATACATTATCACTTTTAAATACCTAATTATGTCATAGGGTTTATTAACAGAACATAGAAATCATAAATTATAATGGTAACATGTAGCATCCATATCAAACATACAATGTAGATTTCACAGCAATATATGGTGTTAATTTTTTAATACTCATCATAGAATATTTCCTAAATCATATAAGAGAATCATTAACATTTATCTCTATCACATTAAAAAATTCATTAGAGAGCTATCTTGGGGTCACCTAGCCTATGTTTATCAAAAAACCACCTGTATACTTAAACAATGACCAAGAACAGTAACATATTCACAACACATAAAATGAACATAATGGAAATATAAAATTTCCATATATCAGTTACAATATATCATTTAAATATATTGACATATCCAATCCATTATCTAAACCATTTGAAATAACAAAATACAAAAAAGATTATATGGTATTTATATTACTATTAAAATCATTACTACATGTTTGGGAAGAAAAATATCAAATAATGCTGGCGGTGACTGAATTTTCGTTATCACCATTTATGTTAAAAAATAAACATTCCCATTTTTTCATTTTGTAAAACACATAATATAAAAATATTCCATTTTAATGAAATATAATTTCAAATGTGTTTATATACCATATTAAATAATGTCATGTATAAATTATAGTATGCCTCAGCAAAAGGATATTGAGCCAATATCCCTTATATCGTGTCTGAAATAACTCTTTCATTCTATAAATCTCATGAATAGTAAAATAAAGTTAATTTCTAATTTCTTCATAACCATTTTCAAGTCTATTATTCCATTCCATCACTTATTAACAGATTATAAACATTATATAATCATTTATTTTAATAACATTCATTCTATTGATATTTGGTTATTATAATTACAATATATCCATATGGTCAATATTCCATTATCACCATAATGATATTAATGATTTATATATCATATATATCATGTATTTCATGTATAATTATGTATTTGTAATTTCACATAACATTTGGATGTATGAAATGAAATGCACAATTCATGTAGATGGTAAGATGTAGATACACATGAATGTTATTTGCATTTCTATTTCATATTTAATGGACTTGAAACATAATGATACATAGGTATATTATAATTTTATTATAATATCATATGTATAATTTCATCAAATAAATCCATTATGTGTTCCACATATGGCATAAACAAGTCCTATCACTTTGAGGGGGTGGTTGTCCGAACTTCCTTAAATGAAATTATCATGCTTACCCAATATGGAAACGATAAAGGTATTCTATAAATAAAAAATGAATATGTATATAAATAATATAAATATAATATAAATCACGTATACATAGAGTTCAATCATAATGGATACTATGAAATGTCGTTAGAGATATTTGAAAAATCATCATTTCATAAGGCATTAGTTCATCATCCACCGAAACTGTATGATTGTATCCATTAGATAGATGTGTGTGGTTTTGTAGTTCTAATACATATCATTACAATAACATAGTATATTAATGATACTGATGTTGTTATAAAATAATGTAATAAATAAATTTTAGGGTGTTGAAGAAGTAAAATAAACGCAAAGAATGTAATAGAAGACGTTGCCTTTTAATTGGTTATCTACATTTGGTTTGAACAAAATGGTTTACATGAATTGGATTCTTCCTAGGGGATGGATTCTAGGTGAAAGATAGGGATGCATGGAGCTTAAAATTAGTCTTACAGAAAAACAAGTAAAATTGGATTTTAACATAAAAACGATCATAATTTTATAAAGTTTTTATGTGTAAATTCAATATAAAAATTATTAAAATGGCCAATATTTTATCATTTTATAAAAACTAAAAAAAAAATGAATAAAAATTCATGAAATATTTTATCTTTTTTAATAATTTATACGATAATATAGTTTTCACTTAGAAATCATAACATCTTTTTTTCAGTAAAAATTTAATCATTTAAGAAAATTTCCAAAAAATAAATCTAAGATACTTTTCTTAACACTTAAACAATTATTGTTTAATTAATAAACAATATATACCTATAATAATTATGTGAAATATATATTCTAATATTTTATTTAATAATAATAAATTCTCTCATTCCATTTTCTTGGTGATAACTATCATATTAAATAATAAAAATAATAATATATTGATTTTTGTTAAATCCTAGTCTTATTTATAATGCAACATAAACTGAGGGTTACGTGTAATGTAATTCAAAGATTTTGTTTTATATAATCCATGCTAAACATAGTGTTTTATTTTGACCATGGTTGTTTCATTTCATACACCTTATCTAAAAATTACTTATCTATAAAATTATAATTTTTTTAAATTCAATTTCATACCATGGGTTTGGATCACAAATGATCTTGGTGAAATAATTTTATGTATCTGTGAATATTTCTCAAAAATGGTGTAGAAACTTTTATATTCTTATGATATAACTTTGGTTGATGAATATTCATGAGGTCATTATTTTTTTCCTGAATTTAGTATTCCAATGATACCTAGTGCCTATTACAATGCTGTTAATGGATTAAATAATAGTGTATTTGATGATAGTGTAGGATAATAAACATAATTTGAGAGTTAATATTAGAGCTATCATATTTATCCAGGGATATAAAATTATGAAAACTTGATCCATGATGTTAAATTCAAAGGGAATATTGTCACCTAATATTGATTTCTAATATATCTCGAGAAATTTAGGGTAATTTTTCTCATGTGGATCCATGAACATATTTGAGAAAACTATATTGATGTGCATATTAGTATAATAATGGATATTTACAAATGATTTATCCAACCATGTGTATCCTAAAACCAATCATACAAAATACATGATAATTTTTATATATGATAATAAATTCTAACATTTGATGATGAAATAATGTTGTTTTCGAACATTAATCCAATGAAATTTTCTACCTGATGCCAACCATTGAAATATTTTTTACATATAAATATCATGTATGGGTTTATAATGTGTCCAATATATGGTTATCACATGGTGTTATTTGGTTCTTGTTATCATTATTAATATATAGAGTATTACCAGTCCCATTTCATCAATGTCATATTTGTTATTCACACACTTATGTTTTGGTGAAACTGTCATTTGGGAATGATATATGTTTTACTTCATCAATAATAAATTATATTATACATTTTCTACTAAATTAATTGAATAATATAAAAAATTATTGTTTGGATTACCTTTATGTATTCTAAACATTCATCACCAATTGAGTAGAAAATGGGTATGTGATTGTGTATTCTATACACAAAATGATTCCTTATAAATCATTAAGGAATTATATAGATTAATCGATCCCCAAGGGTATTTTCTCTTTTAATAATATAGTATAAATGATAGATATGGAATAAATATTTTTATATACAATTATTTTAAGAATGGAAATAGTTTATGTAAATCATACATAGTGGAGAGAGCACTAATGAGTGTTCTCTATCTTCGTAATTAGTTATTTTCAAATAAAGTTGTCATCTGTCTCCATTATGAATTTATAATCTCATGATAATGTTTTAAAATAATTATTTCTTTTCAATATGCATTATAACCAATATCAATGAATAAAGTATGATATGATAATAATAGATGATACTTATAAGATAATACCTAAATTATATTGTGTCCCATTATAACATTCTCTAGTAGATCAAGGAAGAGTTAAAGATACGCTTCAGTCTAATGAGACCACATTTTGGTCACAATATAATGTGGGATGATATTTAAATGGATTTTTTATTGTTTTTACCAATACCTATCGACATAATAAAGTGATTTTATGGTGATTTATTGGAAACACTAATATACTAACTTTAATATGATCTAGGATTCCAATAATTTAGAGTATCGTGGGAGGTTATATTAGACAAAAGATCATTATATTATATAAGGATCCATCTATTATAAATAATAATAATGACTTCATATTCTTCTATAGATTCAATATGAGAGGTCACAAGGTAATCAGATATCATTAAAAACTCTACATTGACTACCACAGGTATTTATAAGTCTAAAAATAAAGATTGAATAAATTTATAGTGGAATTTCATCATATATATATGATTAATTTAATATGATCATGGGAAAACCATTTTTACTAAATAAGATTGTACGTAATAATAGTTAATATCCATCAATCACAATGGGTTCATTCAATCCCTTGTATGTCCAACAATTCTTGTACCCTATGTTTTATACTAAGGTTGATGATACATACATAGTGGGACTGAGTATCAAAGAAGATACATTATTAATGATTCAATACATAAAGAAGTGTTTTATGTCCAATTAGAGTCTAAATAATTGTTATGAAAACTCTCGACATCATCCCACGGTGTATTTAATGGGTGTCGAGGTGTTTAATATGGTTCCACCAGGATAGTGTTATCATCATCTCAGACCATATAGAATCACTCTCAACGTATGTGATAACGTTTGAGAACACTCTGAGGGTAACAATGTGTGATTATAATTTTACATTATTTACATATTTTACATGTATCTACAATATCTTTGATGCTTCTCAATTTAAGTTGTATAATATGTACCTCTATCACATCCTAAATTTTAATTATCAAGAGTCGGATCTGAATTTTTATATGATATATAAACCTATTAAATATATTGACACCAAGGAAAATATAGCATCCCATGAATAATATTTAAAAAATTTACATTATTTTAGACAAATATTCATCAACATAAAAATTTTAATGCCTAGACACATTACTAGTTTATTGTATTTTGAAACATGGAAGCATAATATTATATATCGATAAAACATATTTAGTAAATCATTAATGTTCACAACCTTCAGTACTCATACATAAAACCATTCTTTATAACCAATTTAATGAAAACAGAAGGAAATCGTGAGCTTATATTCTTGGTAAGGGTAAACCGAGGAGATATTTAAGTATTACATGAGGGTAAGGGTATGAGAACATATTCATATCCTTAGAATATCATACCATTAATATAAATGATAGTAATCATGACCAATAAATAATTATTGGTAATTCAAAAGTTATCAATCATAAGGAATTAAATATACTAGTCTATGAAATAAATACATACTAATATGACGTGGAATTTTTGGAATACAAATTAACATATAATATACTATATAAATGACACCGACCAAGACATTAATAAAATGTTATGATTTGGATAATCACATATGTAACTGCATCAGGATTGGAATGCCCTTGCATATACACTGTTGTTTTTGGATTTGGATGCACTCTCATGAAACCTATTGTTTTGAAATTTGGGTGACCTTTAATGTACCCACATATTTAGGGCATGGGATTCACTCTAGAGTACACTATGATTTTGTTATTTGGATTCCATCCCCAGTACCTTATGGATTCCTGCTTAGGATGACTTCCTTAGTACCCGCGTATATAGTTCATGAGATTTCTGGCCTTGTACCCTCTTATTTGATTGTTGGGATTCATTCTCATGTACCCTCTCTGCTCATATAACATTTTTCATACCAATGTATAAGAGGGATATATTGGTACCACCCATCACATAATTAAATCAATCATAAATGACCCATAAGATAGTAAAACACCTTTTAGGTCATGACCCATAAAAAGAGGTGGGTTTCATAAATTACACATACTAATTAATGAAATGTAATTGCATCAGAAACAATTCATCATATTCTATACTATTTAAAATATATAGGTATCATAATCATTTTATCCAATAATTAAATTTTAAAATATTTCGATTTCAAAAACATATTACCCATGGAAGGTAAATGAGTTTCATAAACATCATTCCATAAAAAATGAACAATTTATGAAATAATAAGAATGTTATAGTTTTATTATAATCTTATTAAATAATACATAATAACAATCTATATCATCATATATGAATAAAGGTTTTTAAGTATCAGATAAAACATTTCTATTGGAAATTAACATTTTATTGAAAATCAATTTCACAAAACATTTTCAAAAACCATTTTTTATATAGAAAAAATTTAAATTTACTTTAAAAATTATATTTATTAAAAAATAATTTCAACAATGAATTTTTTATATAATAATACATTTAAAAAAATCATTAGAAATAACCATAATTAATTATATGAACAACCTGAAAAATTATTCAAATAATTTTTCTTTGAAAATTTAAAAAAGAAGATTTGTTTTTTTAAAAACCATTTTCCTTGAAAATATGTAAATGAATCATGAAAAATATGAAAACACTTTTTAATCATAAATCAATTTTCAAAACCTTTCTCAAAAAAATGTCTTTGAATGAAAATAAAAAATTTATGACCAAAGAAAGAGAAAATGACAGATTCTCCTAAAAACATATTATTAATTATATTAAAAATGGTTAAAAATCTTAAAAATACAAGGGGATATGTTGAATAACCATAATAGTGGAAAATAATGTTTTTCATGAGATATGAATAATAAAATTTCATCAATTGATGCATAATCATTATCAATCTCAATAAATGATGAGATTATAAAAGTAAAATGTAACTGCTTTGGTAACATCGAATTATAATGACCATGAATGGATAAAATATAAATGAATATTAAAATATTGTTATATGATGTATTTAATGATATAACATTTTAAATTTTAGTATTTACACCATGTAGAATAATACAGGTGAATAACATGTGATGTATCTCGGAGAATAAAAATTGTAACAAAATTACATTACCAATTTACATCCAATGGAACCATAACCACATTAAATAAAAATCAAAAAACTGTTATTCAAATACCAATAAAAATAAATATAAGAAACACATAAAAATATTATGGTCATATTATACACCTCACAAAATAAATTAGTGGTGAATAAGTCATAAGTAACATAGGAATATATTGAGATGAGAAAAACTATTACCATAAGCCTTGATTTTTTCAAACAAACTCTGACCTCCTGTATAATAAATATATTTTCTATAAATATTCCAAATAAAAATATTCCCATATATAATACAACATATTATTCACTTACTACATTATATTACTTGTTTTGTTAACAATTCCATGTTAGTGTAATTTTTTTGGTGAATAACTTATTTATATATCGTATGTGTTTTGACTTATTATTTTAGAACCTCTTACATAGATCATGATTTAATTATTTAAATAATTTAAAATATTATTAATATATTATATTTATATAGTAAAGAAATATTTATAATAACCTATCAAATATTGAAATATTAATTGGAATATATCATTCGTTGAGATGGTATTTTGTACATACATATGAACATTATTTCTATTTTCTTGTCGTATTGAATGAAATAAGTAATATATATATATAAATTTATTATCATTCCATTAGAATTATAATTTAATATATATCAGATATTTTCATAAAATCCATCCCTACTATTTTCCATGTAATGTGTGAACGAATCATATTTCCTTGTGGAGATGGTAGTCCACACATCCACAAACAATGTTTTCATATTTACAAAAAAAAAATAAGATTGAAGTTATATTTAATAAAAAATATACCAAATAAAAAATATATCATATATATATTAATTATAAAAATATTTTTCTTCATAATTTTAAATAATTATATATGTTGAATAAAAAATAACATCGTCATTTCACGAGGTTTTACTCTCCCATATGAAAGAATTCTATATTTGTTACCCTCATGATGGAAGTGCATGAATGGGTTTCTCAAAACCATAGAATAAATTCATATAAGTATACTTTGAAAAATAATTTTATTATTTATACATTAAAAAATAATAATTTATCTGTTATAATTAAAATAAATCAAAAGATTTTGAAGATGGATTTTACCTCTTATTTGGGTAACTCTATTTGGTTTTCATCCATGGGATTCTTTTGGGGATTCTATCCAAAAAGTATGATTCTACGATTATTTTATTGATATATTGGATATTATTATTCATGTGTTTATATGATTCTATGTGGTGATATAGGTGTTATATTGTGAGGCTGATGTGTTCCCTTTTATAGTGGAGGTGGAGTGTAATTCTTATAAATATAAAAAGACAAAAATTATTGAGAGATATCCCTTTCATAATGGGTCTACAATAATGGTAAAAATTATATTCAACAGGGTATTGTTTTTATGTTTATTAATCTAATTTGTTTTTTACATGTATCTTGGTCAATTTTACTCTTAATATTAATGTGTTACCACTATGAAATCGTATTTATACCTTAATTGCACTAATTTTTTTTAATTAATTTAACTAATATTTTTGGTAAAAAATTTAGTTGAAATAATCATACCATATAAATTATAAAAATCGTAAGTATGGGATCCTTCTAATAAATTATAATTACATACGTGCAAGAAATTAATTTAAAATTGATCTCATAGACAGAATGAGATGGCGGGGTTTTTAAGAAAAGGTACAATTATTTGAAATGATTGTATATAAAATTTCACTGTTAAATTGGATTCAATGAACAACAATGGGTTAATATACATACATTTTATCGATTATCCATTTTAATAAATTTAAATATAATTTTACTATATTAATAAATTATAGGAAAGGGAATTTACGAAATGATATTTACAGTTTTCACTATTCAACAATAAATTAAACTAATCAAAATATTAATAAAAATTTACCCAATATAAATTTTGATATTACAATATAAAAAATGAATATTATTTTTTAAAATAAAAATTATAAATGGTGCATAATTTTATTTAATATGGGTTTATAATTAAAATGTTGTAAAATTACCTTTTATATAAAATATATATCATTATGTGTAATATTTTTTTTTATTCATATCTATTGTCTGAAAAACATAAGTGGAATGTTTATTAGTTGGAGGAATATTATATGAATATATATATATATATATATATCATTATAATAATTTATCCAAATTATTTTTCATATTTCGTTGAGGTAAGACATTTTTTATTATAAACATATAGTTTCATAGAAAATGACTTCCAATATTTTCCAAACTGTATTGTTTCCAATTAAATCAAATTGGTCAAAAAATAAATCTTCATTTACACATGTTTAAAACAAATTCTTACAATATAAGAAATATTATTTATAACCTCTATTAGAATGGGTTTGTGATAACTATCACAATATTATAATAATAATATTAATGTTAAATTTTAGTTTGGTAAAACTATGTCTTGTGTGTAAGTAATGATATCAAAGGAACTCAAAATTCCGTGTTATAGAAGAAAAAAAATTCTCATGTTCATTTTTTAATTTTATTTATTTATTTTGGTGATTGCTTGACAAGGTGTTGTTTACCAAGATTGAATAATTTTTTTCATTCCATATAACATAATATATTTTATGTGTTGTTTGAATGGAAAAATATTGAAGTGATTAAATTAATTCAAAACAATATTTCACAAAATCAGAAGTTGTTAAATTATACCACTATAATTTCTGCCTCAAAATTATTATATGTTATCATTGGTTAAATACTTAAATATACCTTTCATATAAAGCCACATATTAAAAATTACAAATAAAACATCCTTCAAAATTGGGAATGTTGGAGACATAATGGTTACACAATATAACTCATAACAACACAACCACATATGAAAAAATAGATGACATGTGATAACCTGGATATGATGGATAAATCTAACTCTCATGTTATAATAGAGTTTGATAGAGAACATGGTAGATATATAATAAACAATAAAAAATCCATGCCTCAAAGTTGTTTTAAAAAGGATACTATTATCATATAAAATTATGATAACCGTGAAGAGTTTTATTTCCTATAATTTGTGTCTAATGTTGAAGAAATTATTTGAGAAGATATAAGTGTAGTAACTCAATAAAACAATACACTTTTTTTTCTTTAATCAATTTCCACTTGATATTTTATGCAAAGAATGAAAGGTGGTTTTTATAATTCCCAAATAATTAAAAAATCATTAGATGTATAAAAAGAATGATAGGTAATTCTATATATAGTAATAAAAAAAGACTTAGAACATGTTATCCAATATGCATAAATCCCCATATAGTGATATAATACATTAATCTCTAAAACCTAATATAATGTTTAACATAAACTATTCCTCAAATAGTTATACTTTTTCCCCTTGGAAAATATATTTAACAAATTTATTCCTTAAATAATATATTATATTATACCAAATAGATTAATTAGAAACATGGATCAACCATTGTACCAATATAATATAAAATGTGATTCTTTTATTCTAGAATCAATGAAAAGTGATATAATCTCATGAATATTCACAAAAGTATGAACAATAACATTTTCGAAGGGATTATTCAAACAAAACAAAACATGATATTTCCAACTAAGTATGATATGATATATATTCAATAATTATTTTTGTTAACTTAATTTATTACTATTATAGAATATTTCCCTTTTTCCATTGATTTCAATGGTTTTTTGGCCTTATCATCCACATTATTCCTTTGATTTTGGAAATTGTTAGCCTAGTGGCCAAACTCTAAATAATTAACAAACTAATTTTTAAGAGGTGCATTCTATGGGGATTTATATTATTCCCATTATTATGAAACTTATTTTTGTTACCTTGACATTCAGTCACTAGATGAACTTCCCTTCCAACATTAAAACATTTAGTTTCCCCCTACGATAATTCCATTCATGTTTCTTCTAAACATTGTGCATAATGGATGGAATGTTTTATTTTGTATATGGTTATTAGATATTCATTTGAAATAAATCTTCTTTTCATTGTAAAAATTATGACATTGATACAAAAATCCAACATCTATTTGTACATTAATATCCCATCAAACTATCTCGTCATAGATGCTGATTTATTTTATATCCATGTATTATTAATGACCTGAATTTAGGCCATAAAAAATCAATCAATTTTTCATTAATGTTGGATAATAAAACATGAAGTGTACCTCACGTGCCTTGTAAAATTTGATTCATAGGCACTAGAAGATTCTATATTCTTATTATTAATCTCTAGTAATTAATTTTTTATATTTTCGGTAAGAATATAATGAATAAATTATTGATTCTAATTTTCATTAACTACTTTGAATCAGTGGATAATATTTCAAAATATCAAATCAATTTTCTTAATAAGAATCAAAAATTGATATTTTTAGACATCCAGATGAAAGAATGCCAGTGTGACATTCTAATGATCTAGATTTTGGATAACAGAATATATATTTTCTCTGGTATTGATTTATTTCCACGAAAATAATTAATCAAATTAACCACTAAAATATGGTCGGATCTGCCTCATGAATTACTCAACATATCGTTTTTCTCTCCGCTTCATTTTTTGGGTTTTTGATATTATTCATTCCTTCATAAATTTGTGTTGGAACAAATTGATGTGTTTTCTCATATCTCATGACATTTTATTGATTATGATGATAATTATTTAATTATTCACTATATTTGTCATTATAATGATTTCTTAGGGTTATAACCATTGACAAAAAATAAAATCTTATAGTAATACATAATTATAAAATAGGGGAACCACATAATCACGAAAAATTATTGGATGTATAAATATTTACTCTTTCCTTTTTAAATATATAAAACCTCATGTTTATCCTAGGTCATTCATAGTTGAAATATTTTTAAATCATTCAGGATGTTTCACAAAGAGTTTGCGAATTCCAAAAAGCATGTATTATAGGAGTGTCAATCTAGTAGTGCAACAATTACCATTGTGAGAAATATGTTCTTTATCAAGTCTAGATCAATAAGATGTATTCGAGGGTTATAACCTTATGTATATATGTGCTATATTTTCTACCACATCTATTGTCTATAAAATATTTTTTTTCTAGGAATCCACTATACATATCGTTTACCAAAATTAAAGGACACGTTCATTATTGTTAACATATTCCCAGAAATTTCATTAGCAATATCCATATACATATCTATAGAAATATAAATAGGCATCTCACTATATTTTTCGCATCATAATTTACAATGAATGACTAAACCATTCCTTTGATACCATCTATAGAAACCTATGCTTAACATACATGGATATTACATCATTTGAGATGAAAATTTAAAAAATTAAAATATTTCAAGGTCAATGACCATAATTGTCTAGTGACTTTAGAAACATGTAAACATTATATTATATCCTGGAAAAATAACTTAAAAATGTACCTAATGAGTTTCCCCTTTAGTAGTACTCTTAAAAAACATTATTTACAACATAGGAAAAATAATCATAAAAAAGGGGTGAGGTCAAATGATGACTAAGAATAAACAAAGTATATATATTTTCATAACATGAGAATAATGTTATAAGAACAAGTTCGTATCATGGAATATGATACTATACAAATCAAATAATATAAAAACGAATCATGACTTAAATATTTGTAGTTCATAAGACATAAATCCTAAGGAATTGAAAATTATAATACACGAAATCATAATATATGAATAAGAAAATGAATTTTTGGCATACAGATATGAATAGAAAAACATATGTTAAATCTATCTTCCAATACCTTCATAACAAGTTTGGATTTTGATAATCACCTTTCTAACTACTTTGAGACAATTATTCCCTGCAATGAACCCTCTTGTTTGGGATTGGGCTTCCCACCCATGTAACATATTGTTCTAGGATTATGATTCGCTCACATGTACGATCTTGTTTCATGATTGGGATGCCTTCCATGTATCCTCTTATTTCATTCTTGGGAATCCCCCATATATATCCTCTTTCTTTGGTATTAGGATTTCTTCAAGTGTACCCTCCTGTTTTAGGATTAGAATTCCTTCCCAGGTATCCTTTTACCTTATAAAAAATTTATCATTAGGAAATGCATCAGATGGAGATATATATCCCACTGGACCAAAAATTTTATAATATCAACATTTACTAAAAGGTAATAAAACATTTATAATGTCATGACCCATATAAATATATTGGGTCCATAAACATAAAATCATAACTCACTGGATTAAAAAATATTAAATATTTACTCATAGAAAAACCTATTGAAAAGTGATAGGTCCCAAAATCAATTCATCAAAGCATAACCCATTAAAAAAGTGGTATTCAAAAGAATATAACCCATTTATAAAAAATGATTGTTATAAAAATTATTCCATAAAATCATGAACTATTTATGAAAAAATTCGAATGGTATTCTTGGTTTAAATTCCCCTTAAAAATGAACTACAAAAATATATTTCCTCTTATATGGGGAATTACATTGAAGCATCACATGGATCAATTATTAAGGAAAAATCATTTCATTGAAAATCACATTAATAAAATGATCAAATTTTTTTTCATATAATGAATTCATGGAAATTTATTTAAAAAATTTATTGATAAAAACTTAATTTATACATTGAAAAACACATTTTACTTCAAAAACATTTTTTTAAAATAACCTTGAAATCATAAAATTTAATGAAATAAATTTAATGAAACCACTTTCCATGAATGCATATAAAACAATCTTTAAAACCTGTTGAAATGTTTTCCCTAAACAAGTTAAAAATTAAAAATTAAAACATTTAAATATATTTTTAAAAATAAAAAAATTATTTAAATCATTTTTATAAATCATGGTTTTTGAAGAACATAGATTAATGACAAATCATATAGAAAAAGTAAAATTTTCTTACAAAAATTCTTATTTATATTATTAACCAATGTGTTGTAGAATAAAACCAATAAAATCATATATAATGAATGAATATATGAGAATAAAATCATTATTGTTCTTGAGAGATGAATCAAAAGTTTTCATTCGTGGTATCATATTCATAAATATCCTTTATAAATAATCAGAATGTAGCAATGAAAAATTACAAATTTGGAAACATTGAGTCATAAAAATAAAGAATTAATATCATTAAATGAAAAAAAAATTATAATAAAAATAAGGCGATTCATGCTATAACATGAAAAATTTTAGTATATACACCACCTAAAAAACATAGGTGCATATCATTCGATGTTTCTCCCTGTAGAAAAATGGATAAAAAATTAAATTACCAATTTGGTAATCATTGAACCACATATCAAATGAAAGAAAGATCATAATATAAATATGAATATACCTGTAAATTTAATTATAAGAAACATATAAAACATTAAAGGTATGTACATACAGTACAGAAAATAAATGAGTGGTTAATGTGGCATAATTCTCACCGAAATAAATGTGAGACGGTAAAATCATTATCTCTAGTGTTGACATTATTCATAAAAACATTTAAGCCGTAGATAATAAATAAATGTTTATTATAAATCATCAAAAGAACCAAATTTTATCTATATCAACCATATATTATTCCCTTATAACATTATATAACCCTTTTTTGAACAATATTATGTTAATTTATCATGCATGGGAAATAATGGCTTTATTTATCATAAATGTTTTTACATATTATTATTGATTCTCTAACTCAAATCATGATTTACATATTTCCATATTGTAAAACATAATTTCAGTATCATATATATTATTTATATAAAAATTTATAATATTATATAAATTATATAAATATGATGTGGTGTACTCCATTTGTGGAGACGGTATGCCATACATATGCATGAGCGATGATTATATTTTCTCGATGTATTAAAATAATTAATGTAAATAACATATATATATATAATATTTACATTATAATTATTATTTCATACAAATCATATAAATTTCAAAATCTATACTTCATTTATTCCATGTGAATTGTAAAAAAATCACATCACTCCGTGGAGGTGACAGTTCACACGTCCATAAACGAAGTTACCATATTTACCCAAAGTGGAAAGAATGATGGTATGTTTTATGTAACAAATATAGTAGAATAATGATATAATCGATATCTTATAAATAAAATAAAAATTTATTTTCTATCATAATTTTGAACCATTCAAGGTGGTAATGGAAAAATCAACGACATCGTTTCGCAAGGTTGTAGTCTGACATACACACGAATGATGTATTCATTACCATGGTGATGTGTGTAGTTATTGGTTGAAACTATAGAATAAAAACAAATCAGTATATTTATGATAATTTTTTTGGTATATATTCACGATATATTAATATTTTAGTGGGTGGGGAATGAAAATTAAAAAAACAAGCTTGAAGAATGATATTGCATCTTCATTGGGTATCTTCTTTGGGTTTTCACCAAATGGATTCCTTGGATGGATTTCCAATTAAAGGGAGGATTCTGCGATTATAGGAGGGAATATTAGAGTTTATTTTTTATGTGTATTCATGATACAATGTTTCTTCATATGTGTGAGGATGTGTGGGGAGTGATTTCAATTTTATACTGTGGGGGAGGTGGGACTCTCTTGAAAATACGAAAAGTTTAAATCTATTGAGAGGTCTACATCACATCATGGTCTTACAATAATTGTAAACATT
This sequence comes from Viscum album, assembly GCA_963277665.1. Taxonomy (NCBI): domain Eukaryota; kingdom Viridiplantae; phylum Streptophyta; class Magnoliopsida; order Santalales; family Viscaceae; genus Viscum; species Viscum album. The sequence continues at coordinate 17,890,057 of OY728129.1, read as the reverse complement.
AGATCTATGATAGGAAATTGTAAAAATATGTTCATCTAATATCATATGTAGATGTTTCTAGTTCATTTGGACCTTTACGACAAATGTTTAACAATTATGTAAAAATATTACTTTAATCATTGTATTTAATTTTAATCACATTAACTAATATTTTTATTCAAAAACTATGTTTACCATTTTATAAAATATAAATTATGATGATTTTAAATATGTTACCCATTTTTCAAAAATATAATAATATAATTGGAAGAAACTAATTTAAAATAAATCCCACTAACAGTATGTGACAATGTGTTTTTAATGTGAAAATGTACAAAATCATCCAATATTTTAATATATATTTTAATATTAAATTTATAATTATGACATAATGTAGGTTAATTTACATCAAATTAATATAATTACACTTTAAAAAACAAATAAAAAAATAATTAAACTATAAAAATAAATCTTATTAATAATATGTTTATAATTTTAATTTAGTGTTTTTGACTATTCGACAAAAAAACTATAATTCTCCAAATATTATAAAAAAATTAACGAAGTAAATTTTTTTATTCCAGTATCTCAAATTAACTATATACTTTCATATATAAATTATAACATTTTCAAAATTTATATTTATAACAGGTTTGAAATTAAAATGTGGTAAAATAGCTTTTTACAAAAATATATTTCTTTATGCTTACAATTAGATTAATTATTATGTATTATCTAGATTTTTTTTTAAAAAAAATTAATAATTTTAATGAATAATATATGTGTGTATATGTGTATTAGTTAAAATCATTTCTGAAATTTGGGTTGATTTATTTGCTGAGGTAAAATTTGTTTGATTGGATAAATATTGTTTCTAAGTAAATGATTTCATATATTTTTAAAAGAGTATTATTTTCATTAATTGATAATTTTTCACCAAATAATATTTAATATCGACATGTGTAGACACTATTATTAAAATTTAATTAATATTATTAACCATACTGGAGAACATGTATCATAGACGGTCGGGAATTAAAAAAGTATATACGAGCAATCCTTCTCCAAGAAGCACCTCCATTGTTGATTTCATCGATGCCACAAGAGTGGCACTCTTCCAATGGATCCATGTATAGAATTTTAGGTTATTCTAAGAATCCTTCCTTGTTTAATTCTTCCCTTATGTTGGCTCTTCTCTGATATTCTCCTCCACGACACCTCATCCCCATGTGGTCCCAAAAATACCATTGTAGCCTTCACAAGATCTTTCAATGAGTGTTGTGTCTGTGCTGAATATATAAACATATTCCTTTACTAAATAATATCATATTATTTCTTATATATTGTTAGAAATATTAAGTTTGAATAAACCATCCTCATATTTATTTAAATTATTGTATGGATCCTGAGGCTTTGGTCAAATAACTAGTTTTTTTATTCTGAATAACAGGGTTTTTGTTGTCTTAATCTCAAGAGGTGATATCACCAAGGCATGGTGTTTTATCCCTCATTATTTTTCATTGAAAATTCAAATTATTAAGGTGGGATATGGAGGTTTATTTTGGTATATATCTAACATGGGATGTTGTGTGGGTTACTCTCCTAGGGAAACCCTTTCTGTTCCATAATTATTTTTTCTGTTGGGTATTGGAAATTGGATTATGGAGTTTATATGAATTGAAAAACACACCTAAATAATTAAGGTGGAATCATCAGCCAAGAATTTTCATGCCTATAGATATTAAATAACCTCTTAGTGAATATATTCTTCTCAGGGTAGAGATAGATAATGATTTGAATCATTAACATCTCTTCTTATTACCCCTGACATTGTCCGCAATGTCAGCTTCATGGGAATTCGTTCCAATTATGTTACTGAAGTCAAAGATATGACCACACCTCCCATCATGTGCCAATGTTGTTTGGAAGTAGTAATTCATGGCCTTTCAGTTAGGTCCTTCCCCCTTTATCTTGTTCTAATTTTTTATTTCATCGCCAAATATTTTGGGAAAATATTTTTCATGCCCCTTTAGTTGATCCCATTCTTGATGATTATATTTCAGTTCCATTTCTGGTCTTGGTTCTATATAGTCCTCAAGTCCCTACTGATCGTCATGAAAAATCATCATTGTTGTATGTGTGTCTCTTTTGGAATCATATTTCAATATAAAATGGGGTATTAATGTATTTTTATATTCCAATAGGTCATGAATAAGACTCACTTGGCTGGGTTTATTCTTTCACCGTGCGAGAATTATAACCATTCACTTACATTTTGTGAGGAGGAACCTTTGGATATCTGTAATTAAAATCATAAATAGGTGGGGTATAATCCAAAAGTGTGTCCTTTTTTCAACTCATTTCACCTTTGATAGGTCAGGTCTAGAGGATCCTCTCTAGGTTTCCCATCTTCTACTACTAAATTCTTTAGGAGTCTGTATCTCCTAGGGCTGAACTCATATAAGGTCAAAATCTAAGGAAAACATTCAAATATCAATGAAATTAAATTCATTATATATTGAAGTAAAGATTCATGTTTTTTGGAAGTTATGATTCTTTTCTATACATGTGTACTAGGATTCAAGTGATTAATTATTCATATATAGAAGAGTGATGTTTTTCGAAGGTTTGTTTTCCAGGGGTTTCCCATGTTTTCTAAAATCTCCACTGATTACCTTCATGTTATTTAGCTTCAGTCATCTGGTCCATCACTAAAAAACAATATTCCTTTCAAGTTAATACTACATTACGATAATTACATTGGAATATATTTTCATATCAGTATCTTTTATGTATAGATTCTTTATACTCTCTATAGAAAACCATTCTTAATAGAAATAGTTTAGACGAAGAAACACGTTATTATTTTAATTTTATATAATTTTAACATAAACCTAATAAAATATCATTCAAGGAATGTTATTTACTTTATAATAACCTCTAAATTTATCAAACTCTTGCTCTGATACCAACTTTAATGACTCAACAATAAACATTATATGTTTATGGGATTATAAACTAAAATAAAATATTTTCATTTATATAGATAATTTAGTTTTATATTTCTAAATAATTATATCCTAAATCACCCGGAACTCAAATATTTCAATGAATATTCTTCAACTCAATCTAATGTTTTTTACAAAATAAATACTTTAAAAAGAAAACATTGTATTCTTCATTTTCAATTTGTAAAATTTTCCCCTTGATATGATGTCTGTGTCCATGATCCCATAAATATTATGAAAAATATTTAAAACCCTTGATTGAATATGAATTCTTGGTATGGGACAAAAAGTAATGGAATACATTTGTCTAGTGAAAATACATAAAAACATTTCTATAATGAAATACATTTTAATAATGAAAATGTAATATAACAATAAAAAACATCAATATATTATCTTTTGAAAATCATTTTATTTTTATGAAAAAACATTATAATGAATATAAAATAATATTACGTATGTTTTGAATTATTTAAAATCTCAATAATTAAAAATATATTAGGGATTTCCAAATTCTATAATGGGAATTATTTATATTGTAACTGGATAACATTGAACTATCTCAGCCCCCCCCCCCCCCATGATAGTTTATAATGGGAATTCCTAGGGCGGTATGGGCCACACAAAGTTATGTTGTAATATTATTTCTCAGCAATGTATGCGATTCACTATATTAATCTATAATGGGATTTCTCAAATCAATATGTTCCACCACTTGTTAATATTAAATGGGATTTTATTTCAAAATTTGGTCCTCCCCATATTAATATATAATGGGATTTGATAGAACTGTCTGGGTCACAACATGTTTAATTATCATATACCAAATAATGAATTATAATTTTTTATTATTATTCATTAAATTTTTGAAAAACATTATTATACTCAAAATATGGTACCATTATGATATATAAAACAATTTTATTTTTAAAAATGTTATTTAATATCAAAACACTATGCCCATCATAATGAAATTATTTTTGTGGAATATAACCCTGTTATTTTATAAACTAATCATCTAATCATTAAATATTCTTGATGATATGATAATCTTGTCATGTATTATATGTTATCAAAACATTAATTTCATAATATTATCAGAAAGGGAACAATTTACCTCTTTTACAAAACAAAAAAAAAATTACATTAAAAATATTGTATAAAAACTTTAACATGAATGAAAATAAATATAAACAATAATTGGAGAATTGTATAATTATATTCAGAAATAACTTTAGAGAACATGAATATGGAAGAAAAATATTCCTTTAAGCGTACCATTATATAGATAATTCTTAAAGGAATGTCCCTCATCAATATTAAATTATGGAATTAGAAATTAATATAATAAATAACATATATGTATCCACTTTTAATCTAGATAAAACAAGTTGAAATATAGTATAAGATATTAAAAATTATTTCAAATGAAATCTTATCACAACATAATTAGTATTTAAATGATTATCTAAGTAAATGAATTTGGGTTATGAAAATTTCCTACCTCACATTTATCATTATGCATATGTGTTCAACCCTATTATATAATGGGTTAATGACTGTTTTTAACTAATTATTCAAATATATTAATATTTCTAAGTCCATTTTTTTTATTTTTTATGACAATATTATTACCCATTTATTCATAATTTTATATTATATTCATGTTTTAGGTATTTTTTTATTTCATGATACGTTAATTTGTGTGTAATAATGGGTTTTTTGTAAAATTGGATTAAAACTCTAGAAGTGGAATGAAATGGTAATATTGATGATCCGAGAACATAAATATTCCAATATAACATTTTTCTTTCTAACAGGAGGATTATTCATTAGATAAAATGTTAATGATAAATGTGTGGTTTATTTTAGCAGTTTTTCCGAATAACACAAACCAGATATATCTTATATATTTTTATTATTATATATTTTTTTAGAAAATTAAATAGTTTATAATATAACTATTAAAATTTTATTTTAACACAATTAATGATTTATTACTATCCCATAATTCAGTAATTGAATATGGAAAATAATTATTCATAAAGATGGTAAACGAACATAATTTTCCAATAGTTTAGTTTCGTTAAATAAGAGGGGAGGTCAAATGAAATGGATGAGTGATATTACATTAGAAAAATAAATCTAAAAAATATAAATTATATAACGTTTTTCATGCTTTTTTGGATAGAGGTATGAATAAAATAGAATTTTAAATTAATTACGTGTGGTTATTTTATCAAATTTTTACTTTAATATCACCTCCATCAAAGACCCTTGAGGTTCTTCGATTTGGACTTCTAGTTAGACTATTACAAGTTTTATGTGGGTATATTTATATAGATATATTTTTTATTATATTTTAGGATCTATAAGTCTATTGAGTATAGATGGGGAGGTGATGGGTTACATTTTTACTTTTTGGTAGGTTTGTTTAATTGATTATTATAAAGATTAATTAGTATTTATAAAATCCAAAATGGAGGTAGAATTAATTTTCACTAATTTTAATGGTAATTATTTTTTGTAGTATTTTTGTGTTGATAAATAAAACAACAAGACATTATAGTTTTTAATTTTTCGGTATCAAATGATTTGAACTTTTAATAGTAACCATTAATATTATTTTACTTACAATGCAGTATATAATTTTATAACCATGATAATTTTTTAGTAAATATAAATTAAAGTCCACATAAAACATAATTTTGAAATATGAATTCCAAATATGGAGTCTATTTTACAAATTTCTATTGAAATAATTGAGAAAATTAAATTTAATAATAATCTGGATGACATAGTGAAAAAGTGTGATTTTAAAGTTGAATGTTTAAATGTTTTAAATGTTTATACACCAAATTTAATTTATAATTTAATTAAATTGAACATAATCATTTTTTTAATCGAACTAATAATATTTAAAACCAATATAAAACACTGTTTTAGAATATATATTAATTTTATAGAGAATTGGTTTTCAAATAATATGTAGTTTTTTTAATCTACGTCAAGAAATATAACTTATTAGCATAATATAAAATTATTTTCAAGATATTGGTAGTACTTTTATGTTTTAAAAATAAATCATCAGCTTTATATAAATTCTTTGTTGATTCTTAAGGCTAAGGTCATCAAAATCGAGTTTATGTTCTGAATAAAATTATTTTTTGTGTGGTTTTAATCTCAATAGATGATCTCAAAAATCCATGGTGTTATAGCCCTCAATATTTTTGGAGATGATAAATAAAATTATTAATATTTTTTAAGGTAATAAATAATTTATAAATAAGGTGTTGTTTTTATAAATGATTATATATCACTTTTATACATGTCGAGAGTAACGGTATGGAATTTTAATTATGATTTTCCAATAAGCGAGATAAAATTCATATTCCCCATCAACATTTTGTGTTTTATATAATTACGATTGTAATATTTCTATAATAATACTCATTAAAATCAAGTCATTCAAAAATAAATCTATTCTTATCTCTCTCAACATCTATTTGTTCTTATATTAAAAAACCATTACGGGTTTTTGTTACAATATTATTACGAAATCATATTTATATGTCTCTAAACATACAACTAGAGAAATTATATTTTATTATCTATAACCCCAATATATTTTATCTCTTATGGTTGTAATTATTTTTTATTATATTAATGAAACAAGAATTATATATTCTTTTCAATATTATGCTACAATAGAAAATAATATTGATTGTTCATTTGAGAGAACTACAATCTCACTCAAGAGATATATTCTATCTATCACAACTAAAGTCCATTTTTTGTTAAATTAATATAATTTAATAGTAAATGTAAAATATATTACATTACTATGTCTATGAAGATAATAATTGTAATACAAAATTTCCCTCTAATTCATTTTGAATTGAAATAAACAAATGTTCCTTATGATAACAACAACCACCAAGAAGAAATGATTTTCATTTTTCATGTAAATTAATTTTCAGTCAATAATTACATATTATATAATATTAATTTACATAAAATATTAATTTAAATAAATTTTTCTATATTAAAACAGAATATTCATCTTTATGAATCCAATTTCATAACAATACTCATCTATTTTCTCTAGTATAGTCATACATTGGCCAGTCTAACAACCTACAAGAAAATGGATATAAAATAGTATGATAGATGAATATAAGATAATTATTATTTGTGATATATAATATTAAAATTTAAATAATGATTTTTTGTTTTTTAATCGATTCTTTAATATGGATCACATTAATTAATATAATACTGCCTCATTGTTAAAAATCTATAAAACATGAATTTTTCTAATTTTCAATATATTAAATATTGAATGAAATTCCAAAATATTGAAATTGTAATTTTATAAATCAAATTAAAAAACCCAATTTATAACATTATATGACTAAGGAATGATGATATTTGCAATATGAATGAAGAAAAACAACAAAATTAGAATACTATATAAAGTTTACTCACACATAATATTAAAAATATATAATAATATAATATTATAAATGATGATAACAAATTTATATAATTAATATATATATGTAATTGATATTAATAATCATAAAAAATAGTTAATTAGGATAGTCAGCATTTTTTCATGATTTTTAAGTACATTACATGAAAATAGAAATTATGTTAATGGATATTTTCCTGAAATTTCAATTTAATGAGACTTGTATATATAATACATGATGATATATATTGTTTGAAATCTTTACAATACATTATATATTGTCCTAAAATTATTCCTTTTTTTTAATATTCTATTTTAATATCTGTCATTCAAGGTATATTAATTTGAATGTTTCAGAAGAAATCATTAGTATTCATCTCTATTTTATATTCATTGAGACATGTTAGATATTATGAAATTTATATTATATAATATTGTGTATTAATATATATATTATCTTAAATTATAATAAATACCATTCCATTAATTTTACACTACTCAATATATTTTAAATCATACATTAAAATTAATGTCAAATTTTTTGTGCCAACATATTTAATTTGAGATATGTTTCATGTTAGTTAGATAATTTTATATTTATATTATAAAAATCAATATTGGATATAATATGAAATAAATTTAAATTTCATCATTATTTCTTAGGTTTAATTTGTACCTCACTTTTAAAATGTTCTTTAATTGAAATTCTACATATGACATAAAGAATTTTGAAAACTGAAATAACTATTATTATTGTTTTATTTGCTCTTCATGACCCTTTTAATTCCATGAATGGTACATTACATCATAAAATTTCATTTCATGGATTACCATAATTATACCATCGTACTATTTTTTGGGTATTAAACTGATTGTATCAATCAATCTAAATATTGACCCTTTATTACGTGTGATGGTATGAAGTGGTCATTATTTAATAATTTTTATCCAGTAATGTATCAGTCATTCTAAATTTCTTAATTATATATGGGATATAAATTTCATATCCAACCATATTCAATCGTGAGATATATTATGTTCATTTGATTCTATTTATTAATTGGGATATTGTCGAAATCATGTAATTTTTTATTCTAATTCAAATGTTTATGGCTTTCATTGTCATATTCATTGTGTATTACCAAACTATACACATTATTTCCCTAAATGGAATATTTTTATGTCATCACATAAATTGAATGTGAATATTATTGTGTTTCATATTATAATATCTCAATATAGTTGTTCTTTTTATTTCTTATTAATCTTTTGTAATTGCTTTTTTAATATTGATACACATCATTTGTAACTTGTGTTTTTAGGTAGTGTTTAGAGACTTATGCTATTGTTTTTTAGTTTCTATTTAAATTTAGTTGAATAATCTTTGTCTATTTGTCATCTTTGTGAATCGATTATGTGGATAAATCATTTATGTGGATTGGATACATGATTTAGCTGCACATGTCCATCCCAATGTAGAATAAACTACATGGATGAAAAGTGTATATGAATCAACTATGTGGATGAATCAGTTAGGTGGATTGATTGGCTATGTGAATTGACTATATGATCGACTATTTGAATTAGTTAAATTGATGAATCGGGTATATGAATTGGTTATAAAGATAAATTAGTTATATGGATGTATCAAAAATGTGAGTTGTCTAGATAGATAATCTACATTTATGACCTTCGTGAAAATTGTTATGTGGGCCTTTCAGCGACAATAAATCAACCACATTGAGTAATCGTATATTATTGTGGAAATGGTCATTCAGATCATTCATCGGCACATGTCTTGTTCCTTCAAATTATGATTCAAAAATGATATTTATATCATTTTATTTTTGGGATTATTATATCTATTAATGAGTCCTAGAACATAGATATTAATGATATCTTCTATATTTTGTTAATTAAATCACGTGAAATCTGAAATAATGATTATTAAATATCAATTAACACAAATTTAGAATCATTCGTATTTTCTACCAAATTTCATTCTCAACTAAATTGAAAATTCCCAAACCCTTCCCTTAGAGTCAGGGAACAATTTTGTAAGTGGATCTAGTTCTCTAGAAGCGATTTACATCTATCATGTTCTACTAATTCTTTGTATGTAGTCATGTTAGCCTTCATTATTCTAGGTTGAAATTATTATTTCATTTATATTTATGTGAATCATATGGGGAGGGTTTCATTTTTTTATCATTATATATATGTTTTCATTATTATTAATAAATAATAAATTATTGGTTAAATGAATTTAAAATTTTTATGTATATTTTGAATCATTTTTTTTGATAGATTTATTATTATTGGTTTGGTGTTTGAAAAGGTGTAACGACTTTCTATGATACTGTTGTTTTAAATATATTTTTTAATTATATTATTCATATTATAGAACCTCATTGTTTGGATTTTTTATACCACTCAAAATAAATTATTCTCATTACTTATATTGGTATAATGAAACTGTTTCCCTTGGATATATGGCTTCTGTAAATTACACAAAATGATAAAGTGAATGTGATAAATATCCCCTATATGAAATAAAAAAAACCCTTTTATCATAAATAAAAAATGTGTTTTTTGGAGGTGGATGTTTAATATGGATTATTTGATTAATGTGGTTTGTGGGAGTAGTATTTCAGAGGTAGATGGTATGTGGTTTTGTGATATGATTTGTGGATATAGAGTGTGGGTCATATGAATTATGGGTATAGGTGTTATTGGTTGGGAGGATATTTTTTGGGTTGTTGATCTAGAGAGTGGTTGTGATGTGATGGTCGTTTTGATGTGTGTCTATGAATGTGGTAGTGGTGCATGACTTTTTTGGAAGATGAATGACTGGTTGTTCTGTTTCACTTCATGTTGTGTGTTTTTTTTCTACTTTCTCTATTCATATTATAAATAAAGGATAATATTGATAATATAATGGGTTGTAAAAGTTTAAAAAATATTTAAAAATGGGGTTGATGGATAATGATATGACTTTTGATGAAAAAATATTATTTTGAGGAAAATAATAAGAGTAGTGGTCTTTTAAAACCAAAGTAATTTATATTCCAAAATTTAGATAATGGATTAATTTGATAGGGTTTTTTGAATGATAAATTCTGTCATATGGATTAATATGTTGTGTTTTTCATTTGGAGATTCTATTAAATGTTGGTAAGGTAGTTATACGGTCGGTGATTTAGTTTAAAAATCATAGGATGTACTTCTATATTATGATACTTCATAAGACACAAATTTTCCATCTGGTTTTTTATACATGATCCACACATAAATATAACCTAGTAACAATAACTAAAATTTTAGTTTTATTTTTTCCAAGTTATCAGTGGTACAAATGTATGGTTTACTACCCAATATTCCACGATCCTACATCCATGAGATAATGAAAATCATAATCTATGATGGATCGATGTTAAAATATCCCCTTTCAAGATTTTAGTTTTTGTGATGATATGGCCCATGTGTCATCATGTTAGGGGATATTTGAAGACCTAGGTGTTTCTGGAGAGAGAATGAGGTTATTTAATGTTTTTGACATGAATTGTAGGAGAAGAACTTGAGTTTGATGTCATAATATTCATAATAACATACTTCTATTATTATGGAAGTAATGTGAGGTGATGGTAAAAGTGTCTTGGAAAGGTATTTGTTTTGATGTGGTGGGATGAGGTGTGATGGTATGTGATGGGATGAGAAATTATACAGAAGTGGTGGGAGAACTGGGATGTAATATTTTGCTTTTGGGATAGTTTAGAATTCGTAGGATTGAATTTGTGAGTTACCCTATATTGATATACCTCATATTATGTTATTAAAAATTTCTTTCATTATTTGGATATCATTCCATCGTGAGGTTAGGGTCTATAGTTGACCAGTATAGGTGCTGGTAGTTTTTTTATTTGTTCATGGGGGACATTTTATTCTCTTTCCTAAAGTGCATGAGAGACTATGAGTTACATACTAAGTATAATTTTATGATCACATTTATATATAAAACATATTATATGGTTTTTTTGGACATAATATTAAACAAAAATCAATATAAAAATTTCAGAATAATGGATAGGTTTTGTGTCCCTACATTATTTATCTTCTAGGAATTACATTTAAAAATATGATTTTATCTATTTTCTGTATACATGTATTATGGGATTTTTCTTGGATTTATTTTAGATACAATCATTGTGTTTGTTGTTATTCGTTAATGTTATCTCCCAATATTTGTTTTATTATATATGGTAATGCCCCCAGTTTTTTATTTTTTATATCATCGATGTTAGTCACCAACTCATTTCTTACTAGAGGCAGGAATATGGAGTCATTATTTATATCCCCTCATTGAGTTATCATTGGATGGAGGGGTCATGAATGTTTGGTATAAAAGGAGATAGATAAGTTATAAGATGTTGTTTGGATTTGAGAATAGAGAGGATTGCATTGGTGGGTATGTAAATAGTTCTTGTTTCCCTTGGGGTTGATATAGGATAGGGTGTAGCTAAAACATGAGATTATAGGGCCCCATATAATCTATTTCTAAGACTCTGTGTATATTGATCAATCATTTTAGGTGGGGATTTTTAATGGGTATAGACTTTGGTTAGGTACATGCATCCAAACGACTTCAATATTTTTATTTTATGTAGGTGGTATTTTATAATGAAAAGATAATATAAATCATAAAAGAATTAAATAAGACTTAATGCAATTACATGATTAATTGAATTATGAAATATATATTTTCACGCTAGAAATGGACAATGGATTTTATTCTTGTGTGTATCTGTATGTGGCAGTTCAAACTACAGGCTTGGTTGATCACCGAAGTGTAGATCCATTTGTTGAGTATGCATACATGAGGAGGATGTTTCATGATTTTATAAATATGAATTTTTGAATGATAGAGTGTATAATCTATTATATAGAGGTATAAAACATCTTCTTGGAGATAAGTATATCTTTTAGTTAGATATGTTCAACGATTGAGTATTGTGTCCCATTTGTAGTCATTTAGAGAAAGGGAGCTCTATGTTAGAAGTGGATTTTGTTTTTGGTTAGAGGCGGGGGGAAGATGTGATGATGATAGATTTATATACGGGGTCCTTAGTGAGTTTTTTAGCTCATATTTTGAAGAAGACCATATATTTTTAAATATATTTCTTGTATTGAGGACATATTTGTGGATTCATTGGATGAAATTTGATGTAGTATAGTTTGTGGTTATGTTTTTTGATTTCCATTTGGTAATGGATTAATATCATTTTCCTATTGATTTTTTAGAGATATGAATATTACTATATGAAAATAGGTTGAAATATTTTTTAATTTTAAATGATGGGTATGCCGATCAAATTGAGTTTCAAATATTATATATTAATGTATCAGTTAGAAAAATTGTCTCACTTCATATTGATCAATGAGTCGACTTCTGTGGATGTTTAGTTGTGAATATTTGTTGAATAGGTTGTGCAGTTTCATGTGGACATGGTATCCATTATATTGTATTGGGAATCTTGTTAGTATTTATGATTCAAGAAGGGATTTGTTCATTCTTTTCTAACTCATTTATTTTTCATCACTGCCTTCCCTCTCAAATGTATGAATGGATAAAGTAGACTATCTTGATTTTATAAGTAATGTTGTTTCAATTTTTTATTGACTTATGTATATTGGGGTAATGACACCTGACATATGAATATTTTTATTATAATAATATATTTAACTGACACATCTATATGGTTTTATTCGAGGAATTTTTTTGCTGGTTGTATTGTTCCCTATTGTGTTAGACGGAGGTTGGGGAGGCATTAGTTTTTGGACTTGATGTGGTGCATGTCATGATTCAGTAAGATCATATTATTCATGAGAGGATGAAAGACATGGTAAATTGAGAGAAATATTTTGTTAATCATGGGATGAGGAAATTTTATACTGAGGTAGGATACAACATGTTCTTGAAGGTCTCCCCTAGGCATGGGTAGTGGAGGTTTCCCTGACGAGATAGGCTTTCTTCATTTTTTATTGTTCCCATTTTGGGATTGGGTCTATTTAATGGGTTAATTTTTTTGGTATCCACTATGGATGGAGAGGAACCACACTATCACTTATGTGTCTCAAATTTATCAGTATCTTCATGATAGAACCCATGAAAATCGTTTGGGATAATTAGATATTGAAAATGATATGATGCTCATGGATTGACTATTAATGATCCATGATCATTAAGGGAAGGTTCTGCATTAGTAAAATCATTCCTTTGTTTCACATTCCATGGAGTGATATTAAACTAGATTATAGTAAATGAGAGTGATATAAATAGATGTGTTCCTAGTACATTGAATTTTTTTAGTATCTTTTTTTTGGGTTTTATTTTCTAATCTGATTCATTGAGATGGATTTTTTAAAGATTTTATTACTGATATGATGTGTTTTTGCTTGATATATGAATTGTGACATGATCTAATTAATGAAATGGGTTTGATTTGATTCCTTTTGAAGATACATTATACGATGTTGTGAATAAACCTACGTGGTAGATTTATTAATTCCTAGATCTAATTGTATTATAACATGGAAGATGAAATTTATTGATTCTCATGTTTTGGGATATGCAGTTTTTTTGAAGTAGTTTTGGTATGGGTTATGTAGTTGTGTTTGGACAAGGGTTTTTGGGCTATTTGTGAAAAAATATTAGTGATTTTGGATGGTTGTAGTGTTAACTATATGGTGATATCCGTGAGAGTTATCTTATGGGTTGGTCATTGAGAACCCTTTTCTTAACATGTGTTCGGTTTGAAATCTCATGGATGATAAAAATTTGGGAATCATCTGATTTAATAACCAATGAATTAATGAATTGTCACATTTTATGTTTTAGTGCATGGAGGGTATTAAGACACATTAACCATAATTTATTTACTCTTATCCTCATGGTAATTCAAATTGGCTATGTAGAGCCATCGACTACCTGAATCGATTTCATATTTGAATTAGTTAAATTATAAAATAAGGAGCATAATTTAGTTGCGTGGACGAATCAGTAATGTGTATGGATAAACTAAGCGAACCAACTTTGTTGATCAGTTATGTGAATCATTTACATGGAGTAATTGGATATGTGAATTAGTTATATTGATGAATTGGGGTTATGGATGGATTGACTACATGAATCATCTAGGAAAATAAAGCATATGAATTAGCTATGTGAAAATGACAACGTTGGTCTATTGGTTACATGAAATCACCCACGTATTTTTTTCAATTTTATGAAAATGGTTATGTGGGTCTTTCAGTGTCGTGACCCATGTTCCTTTCAATGGATGATCTATCACAAATCATTATATAATTATCTTTATATAATGACTGAGGGTTAAAATGACTACTTGATAATTTTTTTGATATTATCCACAATATTTGGTACAACTAATCTATTGTGATATTTAAAATAAATCATCGGGTGTCTCTTAACATGAAAATGGAGATACATTCTAAATTAATTTCTACTCGTAGTCTCTTGATGTTAGAAATTCTATAACTCAAGCATTGGATTAATGAAACCCTTATTCAAGTAGATTTTGTTTTCCATTTTTTATTAGCCTCTGGTGTGTTCCCCCTCTTCTAGTGTAGTTTGTTTGGGGTGACTTCATTCCACCATGTAGGGAACAGACCATCATTTATATTTATGTGAATCATGTGGCGAGGGTTTTTTTTTCATTGTGTTGTTATTTTCATCTATACTGAAGAAAAACATTAATCAATTTAATAAATTCAAAAACGTTCAATGGAATGTGAGTCATTATTTTTAATCATTCTAAATAATTTAATCTGTTTTTTTTGGCATAATGAATTTATGTAAAAGAATAGTAGTTTCTGTATTTATTGTGAATTACTCATTATTTTATAGAACCCTTATTTTTATGACTTTTTTATACCAAAATAATATTGTTGGATAATCACATATATCTGGATAATGAAATTGTTTCCCTTGTATATATGTATTGTTCATGAATTAAACTAAATACATATGTTAAACTGATAAAGAGCGGTATATTTTAAATTTTAGTACTCTTTGGTTTGTGTAATACGGAATGTGATTTTGGAAGTCATTTTGTGTACGACATTTTGGGATAATGTGGTGTGTGTGTAGTGGTTTTTTTAGTTAGATGAAATTTTATGTTGTGATATGAGGTGTTACTATAATGGGTGGTTATGATGTGGTTTGAGGAAATTTGAGATGGGTTATGAAGCCATTTTTTGGTGCAATTAGATATGAATGAGGTAACAATGTGTTTCATGTTGTTCTTTGTGGATGATAATTTTATAGTGGTGTATAGGATTGTGGGTAATGAGAATTATTGTATTTTGAGTTGTTTTGATTCTTGTGTGTTGTGTTGTTCTGGACTCTTAGGTACTACTAAAAAAATGATGTTTTTTATGTTTGAATGATATGATAATGGTTAACTAATATCGATAAAAACGTGTTTTGTGTTAAATGTTAAAATTATTTACAATTAAATATATTTGGAAATAAAAAATTGATTTATATTTTTAACAAAAATTGCTTTGTAATAATAAATATTGAAAATGGGATATTTTGAGAGGGGGGTTGGAATCTGAAATGGATTCTTGGGTATTTCTTTGTGGTGTTTTTCATTTAGAGGTGGCAGAAAATTTGGGATACATTTTGAGTTAGTCGGCAATTGATTTTAAACCTATGGTTTTGTCTTTATATGTTATGATATTATATATTACATGTATATTCCTTAATATTTTTATATAAGCTACACACTATTTTCAAGATTCTATTATCAAAAAAGTGTATTGGGTGGTGTTTTCCCAACATCCAAGTGTCAAGGATAAATAACTAGATACTAAAACTTCTTGAATTTCTATTATAGTTGGTGGAGAAAGGTAATTGTTTTAAAGGACAAAAATTCAATAATCCACTATTAAGATGTGTTGTGGTGTGATTTGATAGCCCATATGTCTTCATTAGAGGAGAAATATGACAAAACATTTGTTTTTGAGAGTGGTGTTGATGGGATTTATAGTGAGGGTCGTTCATTATATAAAAAGGACTAGAGGTCAACATCTTAATTGTTCATATTACCAGACATCTCTATATTAAACTATGATGTGAGGTGATATCCTAATCATTTTTTTGTAGGATGTGATGTGATGTGAAAGGGAAGATATTTGATATGATATTATGGGATGAAATGTTATACAGAAAAGGTGTGAGTTCTAGGATGTATGATATTGGGGTGTGTGAGTGAAAATCAGTTGGAATGAATTATGGAATTACCTATATTGATATGCATTAAATTATGTTTTTACTCTTGGAATTCAATATTTGGATAGTTTCCATTGGTGACATTGTAATTGGTAGTTGACCTATTTAGATTCTATTATTTATTCATAAGTGCATTAGTATACTATTTACATGTGTGCATGATAGAACCTGGATTCCCTATGATGTAATGTTGTATGGTCAGTCAGTTTACAAAAAAATAATTCCTAGTCTTGTTGGAGGACTACATGGATTGGGAAAACATTATTAATTAAGACCATTAGACATTTTTTTTACTTCCTCATATAAGTTTTGAGTATTACTTTAGGGACTTTTATCTAAAATTGTTTTCATTATATATTAGTTGTGGGAATATGTTATTTTGTTTTAAATCATTTCATAGAGTTTATTTTGGTACATTTTTTATATCTCCGAATATTTTTTATATTATAGACTGTAATGTCTCCATTTTATGAGATTTTTAAACCCCCAATTTAGACACCACCATATGTCCAAGTAGAGCTGGGACTCAGGGTGATCCTTATAAATTTCAGCTCATTTTTTTTATTAGAATGATAATTTCATGATTTATTTATTATGAGATATAATGATATTAATTTTTCCATATGGTGAATGGATTAGACGTAATGAAGTGATTGGTGGGTTCCAGTATTATATAGATACCCGATGTATCAATTGGTATCCAGAGAAAAATGTTTTGGTTATTTGGTGTATGAAAATCCAATACATGAATTATGTATTTTTTGTGACCGTGGATGAAATATTTATTTCATAGCAGTGGCCCAGATTGAAATTGTGAGGTCGTCATTTATACTTTACGATTTAATGGTAAAGATCTATATATTCATCATTAGGAATTCTATAACCATGAATTCTCTGATAATATCTTATGTGTGGAATTAAAACATTAACCATTGATTTTTTCAATATCATGTTATAAATTTAGTGATATATTTTCATAATAATTAATCCCTTACATATTATTCTTGATATATTGATTCCATGATAACTTCTAATATGTGAGTTCCATGATATAGAATTTGATCTCACTATTATAATATTTATATTTCCCATGGATTTGATGAAAATTGTTATAAGTCATGTTTTTAGAAGATTATAAATGGTGAAGAATATTTTTGGGATATA
Source organism: Viscum album (assembly GCA_963277665.1). Lineage (NCBI taxonomy): Eukaryota > Viridiplantae > Streptophyta > Magnoliopsida > Santalales > Viscaceae > Viscum > Viscum album. The sequence goes on along the minus strand of OY728129.1, from coordinate 17,872,122 downwards.
TCAATGACTAATTATTTAATAAGTTGTTTTTACCTTGTATATAAAATTACATTTTCTTTATTAAGTCATGTGATATTTTAGGGAAACAATTTCCATAATTGTCTAAAATATTAATTTTTAAGGCCATTAAAATGTAAGTAAATTAATATTTTATAGTTATATTGTAATTGTTGAATTTAATAATTTGGTTTCATTAGTTACTTTCTAATGTGAAAGTTAAATAATTTTTAAGGGGAACCATATCCTAAGAGTGTATGATTGAGGTCTCATAGTTACAATCAAATTAGGTTCTGAAGAAAATTAATATGTTTTCCATTATGTTAAGATAATTTATGTCCTAATTATTTATTTTTTACCACAATTTTGTTTCTATAGATTAGATTTTATGTAATTTAACTGAATATTAAATGTTCTGGGGATAATGGTTGAAGAAAATTAGTGAAACAACAATGGATACTTATAAGTGTAAGATAACATCCTAATTTTTTTGGAGTTCTGATTATGTTAAATTCAATGAAATTTCATCTAATTATACAAACTCAATTTTTATGTAAACATATAAATTGATTTTCTTAAGGTTAAAATACCTTAAAAGTGTGGATTTGGTATTAACTCGATCACCACTAGGTGAAAAACTATGTTTCTTAACTACACACTCCAATGGAACTCTCATAGCGATATGATGGGGATAATTGACATTATATTTATTTAACAATTCTTAAAGGATTTAAAATTTTATTAGTTTAGAAATCATAATAGTGAAAGACTATAGAAAATATATATTATAATATATAGTTTCATGAGTTAATATATGTATAAAATGAAATTTTCTTTTAAGGATGAGGATTATTATTATCATTTAATGTATATATTTCAATTATTTTATTAATAAAATATTGTAATAAATATCATGATATTTATGGTATAGTTCTTTTAGGTATTACACAAAGAAGAACAGGAGGACCTAACTTCAAAAAATGTAGATTGAACTAATTCTATCAAATCCAAATATGAAGGTTTAATTATACATGAACACTTAGTTTTAGTTTGTTATTATTTATATGATCATTTACTCTAAATATATTAATAACCATTTTGGATTTTTGACTTTTGGGAGAACATGATCAGTAAAAACCAGATGGGAAATGAATGTTTCTAAAAACAACTATATATTATAATGGAATATGGGAGCCTAAATAAATGATTAAGAATATTAATATGTAAATAATATTATTGAATTTGTGTGTTTCATAATATTCCCAAAGGTGGTAGAGTTTATATCTTAGCTAAAATTAAATATTATTAATCAAATATATTTTCTTTAAATAGATTATTTAATTGTTGATATTTATGTATATTCTAAATGGTATGATTATTTTATGAAACATAAAATTAATTTTCTTATCAAATGTTTCATCAAACGTTTTTACGAATATATAAAATTTCATTATTGACATTGAAATGATATTTAATTAAAAGGTATTATTATTGAGGTTTACTACAGAAGTACACTTGATTTAGGGATATATAATGGTTAGTCATAATACATGGATCGCATTTAGATAGTAAAGATATAGTAAATTGACCAAGGTAATCTACATATTATTTGTGTCACGAGGAGAGATAATGGGTCAATAGTATTATAGATGTGAATTTCATTGAATTTTTTGGATTGTGGTAAAAAATTTAGAGTGTCTTATTTTGTAACCTACATATTGTTATATATTTTTTGGATTAATTTGGTTTTTTATTCTTATATATTATTTTATTTCAATGTGTTTTATTCTATAGGGGATTTATATGGTTTTTCAAAACAAATATATTCAAAAAGGTATGACTAGTATATATACATAATTTAGTATATTATAGAATAAAATATTAATATAGAATGAGGAATGATAAAAAAATATAATATATCATAAATTTATAATTAAATAACCATCATAAAATACATAATCCTGAGTTGTAATAAAGAATTCATTTTCTATCTTTTTATTGATTCATTCGGTTTTGTGTTTTAGAAAACATATTCACCACTCTTATATATGTATTTCATAACCACATGGAAACTACTAATAAGTATCTATTTTTTCTATAAATTAAAACTAAATTAATGTTAAACATTTTTTTTCAAGACACATCATCACAATTTTTATCTTGACATCTCTATTTTCCTTACTAATCAAAAAAACCCGAAAATATTTCTTTAAAATGTTTGAAGATAATAAAAAGTTAAATATGGTACATAAATTAAAAGAATGGAATTTTTTAATACATGGATACTCATTATCATTATCCATTTTTAAATTTTGATTTTATTCAAAATTATCATAGATTAACAAATAAATTGACTTCTCTACTAAAAGAAGCCAATAAAAAAATCAATAATAAATATTAATGGAAAAATAAAAATCCTAAAGGAATCTATAAAATAAAAAAACTCTTTAATATAGATCAAAATGTTAAATTTATAACCAGTAATAATATGTATATACATTATTTTTTTAATAATATTCTTTTCCCATTCCTTCTTAAAATAATATGATTTCTGCAAAAGGTAACTCCTTAATATTTTAAAAGAGGTTTTTATATTTGATTTCATATATGCGACACACAAAAACTGTATAAGATCACAAAACAACACTATAATTTAAAAAATATATGTTTTAAAAAAATTAAATCACTTGGATATTTTCAAATATATAAAACCCTTGGTTTATATAAGATAATATAATCTATTCTTATTTTACTAGTTTAAAAATGGCCTTTATAACGAAGCTCTTAAAATTCATGGTATGAAGAGTAATAAGTAAATTATAAAAATTAAATTTTAAACAAATTTATAAAATAAAGTAAATCGTAAAATAATAATTATAAATTAAATAAGAACCACTTGAAATAGAAAGAAATGTTTTTTGAAAAAAAATATTTTTCTAAAATGAGATTTATTCTATTTTTTTAAAATAATTTTAAATTACAATTTACTAAATTATGATAATTTATTAAAATAATAAAAATTATTTTATATATATGCATATATAATTTACATTGGGTGAATGTTGTGACTATTTTCATAAAATATTAATTTTTTGCTGAACAGTGAAAATATTAATTTTCAATAGGAACAACTTTTTCATTAAATTATTTAAATTATAAATTATCATTTAAATTTATTTTAAATTCAAATTAGTTAAATAATACTTATTTTTAACTAATTTAGTTCATTTGAAGCATTTTAAATGTAAAAATTATTATTAAAATATTTTATATTTTTGAGAATTCTCTCCTTGGAAAATCGCTCCACCACCGCATATGTTGATTAATATTGAATTGAATTTATTTATTTATACAATTTTAATTAGAAAAAAATGTATCTCATATTTTGAATTAGATGAATTTAAATTATCTAATAAGTTCAACCTAATTTTTATCATAATGAACAGTTAAAATAATAATAATTAATTACTATTGATAATGTGAAAAATGGGTTTATATGTGGTCAAAATAAGATGATAAGTGTTCACATGACCAGAAAATTAATAAACATCAATTATATGTCAATAATTTGATACTATAAGATATAATGTAACATAATGTCCAATTTTGAGGCATTTTCCCTGAGAATTTTTTTCACTATATCCTTTAAATCATTATATGTTAGTCCCCTAGCACATTAATAAAAGTCAACAAACTATCATCCACTATAAGCAGTCCCAAATCAATGTGAATCTGCAAAAAAATTAAAAAATTCATTCCTTACATACCTTCAAGAATCATACTATCATTTGTTTAATTATTTGGGCCTCTTATGGGGCCTTTAGTTATAATCCTACAGAGGCTCTCCAGTAAAGATGTAATATTTTTTACCGTGTATATATTTTTTATATTTTCATTCAAATTCATAATGCTTACTTATAATATGATAATAAAATAAATATTTTCTATCCTATAATTTTTTTATTTTATTTTGTAAATTAATAACTCAAATTCATCACCTCATCCATCAAACATGAAACCAAAATGTCGATCATGTGTTCAGCAAACAACAGCCCCGTAAATAGAGGAAATATTTCTCCATCACATCAATTAATATCTAGATATAATAATGGATTCTACTTAATTATTTTATATTTCTGAAGTTATTGTAATTCCCTATTTATTATATCATATACACTATCTAAAATTTTATTTGGTGGGGGATATAATAATGAAACTCGTGTGTTTCTATACTACCACCTCACGAAACAATGTCATTATCTTTTCTATTAATCATTACATGAATGATATTAAGGTTAATTTTGGTGAATATATTTGTATATATGATGTAGAAATAAATTTCCAAATATAATTTAAAATCAATATTATAACATTTTAAACCATTGGAAAGCATAAACGGCCCTCATGTGTTTGTGTGTTCTACCTCCTCCACATAGTAATGATAATTTTTTTATTTTTTAAGCATGAGAATAAATATTTATTTGATTTATTTGAATTATATATATGATATAATAAGTAATCTATTTAAAATAAGTAATTTTTATTTTTTATTTATCCATTCTATGGAAAAAATGTGAATAACATTCATGCATACATACAACCAACTCTCTTTATGAATGGTGTAATCTATTTTATTCAACTAACATAAATATATTACTAAGAAACATATATAATTAATATATATATATATGATATTAATATCATGAATATCATTCAAGAGATGTTTTATAAATATACAAATAAAAAGCACAAATATTACCAAACTGAAACATACATATGAAAAAATTTAAATTATAACATAAAATAGCGAGTTCAAAATAATGTTGATAAACATGAGATAAAAGAATATGAGTAAATAATATAAGGTATGACATATTTTTTTATATTCCTATAATATATTTTTAATAAACATATATTTAATATATATTAATTTTAGACACATTTAAAGATTGTTTAACATATAGAAAGGGTTTTTTATCTAACTTTTACATCTGGGATACATATAGATTGTACACAACATATTTGGTTGTTTTTATATAATACCAAAATGATATTTAATATCATGAAATTAATTATCATCATTGTATTTAATATTTAATAACCATATTATTTATTTAATGGGGATTATGATTCTGAATTTACCATAATTTTATGGGATTATTTCATAAGCCCATTATTGTTTTGGATTATTTTAATCAAAGGTCCCCTTGGGGTATAATTTCATTTTTATCATTTATATATCATTATTTTATCTTCTAATATGTTTATTCATTATATTTTTCTTGTAATTGTAAAATTTTCCCACTAATTGGTGTCTAATATTATAGATTAATTATTTATAAGTGAATCCTACGTTATTTATCTCTACTATCATTAATCAATTTTGATAAAAATCCCAATTTACTACAGATATTTTAAAAAATTATTTGAAACATTTATATTTTTTTGATAAACATATTTTAATTATTTCATATTTTGATACCATTTCATGAATATTATTTTCATGTCTTTTATAACATGTATTATTTGGATTTTACTGATAATGTCAAAGGAATCACTGTTTTAATGAGAAGAACATGGTTTTCATTTTCATCCATCATGATTATCCAATTTTTTAAAGAATATTTGATAATTTTTAAATGGATATTTTTAGACAAAGAATCATTGAAATTTTTTTTTGATCATTATTGTTTAAATTTGAGTTATAAATTGAGTGGTTTATTTTCCAAAAAATTATTTTCGATGTAATAATTGTGATTCTTTTATGAAAAAATGACATCAAACAATAATTTTACTTATTATACAAAATAAATAAGATGCATTGATATCAACATTATATATTTTCTTTGATTGTTTATTAATAGTTATGAATGCTAATGTAAAATTTCATTTCTGCTCACAATAATACTCTAGAAGTTTTCTGATTATGATTAATAGATTTTTTATAGTATTAAGATTTATTATGTTCATCTATTAATATGAATATTTATGTTCACTATATTTTACAACATTTGAATTATCAGTACATTAGACATAGAATGTTATTTTAGCATCTTGTATATAGATAACCCCAAAAGCTATAGACATGTCTAAGCAGATTAATCAGTTCGTTAAATTATATGAAATTCTGTGGAAAAGTTTAAAAATTATTGTGAATGGTATTGTCAGTTTTTAATATCCATAATTATTTTTTTCGTCATTATAATATTTAAAATTTCCAAATTAGTATTATATTTTTTCCAATATCTATTGAAATTTTTCAATCTTATGTTTTTATTTTTATATTACTTCATTTTGGAATTGGTTATTTATTCCATATTATGACGGGATTATTGATAAAATGGTATGTGTTTCATTTATTTTATAATAAAAATTAATTATTCTTATTTATTAATGAAATTTGTTACTATAATAATACCCATAGTGAGATTCTATGCTCACTCAATTTTTATGTTTTATAATAACAATGATATGGGGAAGTGATTTATGATTGATGTGTAGGGATATTATAATGGGAATAATTTAGTTTAAATAAATTAAACATTATGTGTTTTATATATAGTACGTAATATGGATTTAATTAATTTATCCATTTAATCAATACTACTAAATCATTTAGTTATTTAGGATTTGATACCTTCTATCCTATTCTAATGTAATACTTTATTAATTGGATTTATGTTACAACAATCATGTAAATTATAGTTACTATCAAATGAATATTAGTATAAATCATGGGAAATTTTTTTTGAAAACACATAATATTGAAGATAACCATATAATTATAAATTTATATATGTATATATTAACATAATAATATTTGGTAAGATATCTATAATTTCCTTTTTCATTGAAATTCATCCTTGTATCGATACATGTAGTGGACTTGGTACTAGAACATAAGTACCTAGTGTTAATAACTCCAAAAAAAGGATCATCATGCTTTTCTCAAGAGAAACCTGGTACAAAACAATGATCCTCATTAGCCACCCACTTTGACAGTCCTTGGTATATTATTATGATAATATATATTTTCATTAAATATGATTATGATATATTTGAAAATATTTTTTAGGACATTTAATCATTCCCAAAATAATTTTTTTATTATTATGAGACTATCTAGGCATAAATTTATAAATTTATGTTATGTGTTTCACAAGTTTTGGGATTATAAATTACAATTTAAATTGTTATGATCTAATCTATTGTATTCATCTATTAAAAAATGGTACCTAGTTAAAGGAATAAAAATGTATCTATACACATAATGAAATGTGTATGAATGGTCATTTCATTTTTAATCGTCTGCTAATATTTCAATGGAAACTAGTCTACCAATATTTTTCATCATATAATAAAATAATTTCATGTTATATGAAAAATATAATAAATAAAATTTAGGTATTTTTGATATTATGGGATACATCAGAAGTAGATAAAACCATATAAAATTATTTTATGTGCGGAATATTGGAAAAGAATGGTTTTCCCACATGTGATAGTTGTGGTGGTAAACACTATATTACTCAGCGGAATGGAATTGGAGTATTTATTAGTATAGGGAGAAAATCCACCAAGATAATAATTTAAAGGTTAAGAAATAAATTTAAATATTTTAATTTCATTATCTACATGTTTATGAGTACGTGCAAAAATGAATTTCGCATGCATCATGGGAATATAATTCAAAAGAATCTAATATATCATTGTCATGAATATTCAATTATCATATTTGAAGATTAATTATTAATAATCTTGTATTTTTATTCATGTAATATTTTAGATAATAATATTATCATTGATATTATTCTTATATGTATCATGAAATGTTAATGTATTTTACTATAGTACCATTTTTAAAAGGATTTGAGTTCATATGTCGAATATTGTCGATGTACTAAAATAATTTTTTAGTGGAAAATTTTGTCCTCTTGGAAAACACAAGATAATGGGAGGATAACACTTAATAAGTTCTTGGTGTTGAGATAATAATGATATTTTTATGGTAATGTGATGGAAACCAAGATATTTGTTAGAGTTTTGATTGTTTAAATAAGGTTTATTAGATTTTGTTTTATATAATGATTTATGGAAGATTTTAAATATCCTAATATTTTATTTGAAAATATTTTTTATTTTAAATAAAGTCTAATAGTGATAAAGATTTTATAATTTTTTGAATGATATATTGAAGGAAAAATTATATTTTTATGTAATATAATGTTTTTTATTGACCATTATTTAAAATATTGGCAAAATGATTTAGAAAAAACTTATATTGGACAAGTCTTAATAATAACTAGATATAGAATTTATTGTTTTAAACTCTGTGTGGTATCAGATAAAATATGCCTACCATTTAAATTTAAAATAAAATTAAATTTTAAAATAATGACTTGTTATTTCAATGTATTATTAAATGTTATTATGGGTATAAAATTTCATTTATGATATTCATTTCACGGGGTATCAAATGCGGTGTGAATTGATCAAAGCAGTAAAAGATAATCATATTGTTTCTATAGAATATAAATATAAAAATTTATTATATTTTCATACGTTCTAGATATCAATGTTATGTTGATCATTCCATTTATTATATTAAATAGCCTTTATCAAACTTTATCATCTAATGGTCATTAATATAAATTTACATATCTATATCTTCACATACCACATATTTTATCCTACATAATACCATAGTAATCGCATTATTCCATATGAGTATCACATATCACTTTCTCTACAATCAAGGGGTGTTTTTATAACACTTCTCAGGATGTTGTATTTTCTTGAAGGGTGTTTTCAAATGGAAAGAACATTTTCACATACATGAATTCTATAAATGGTATTTTTCATTTTATTTCCTTTCATTTTTGGGGTTTCTAACACATTTGGGTAGAAATGGTGGGTATTCAAAATGTGGGCAAAATCATGAGACCATTTTTATATTAAAATACAAACTTTGTTTATTTAAAAACATATTCATTTTTCAAAATATTATACCCATTTCACTTTACAATTGGAATTCTATTGTATATTAAAACAACAATATTAATTTGTACCATATAGTAATCCATAATAATGATGGTTTTGGAATTTTTTATTAAGGTTTTGGGAAAGCCAAAAAGCCCATTTTCTACTCTAAAACATTTTTATAATTATTTAATATCTCATTCAATTTTTGTTGTTTTTTGGTTATTACAACTCTCACATTATACCACGTACCCATGGAGCACCCCCATGTTCTCCCCCACCGCTTTGGAGAACATCTCCCCATATATTAGGTCGATCATTATTAATCATTCTCAAGTCACCCAGATTTGAAGAGGTAAATTGTTCCTTTCATAACTCCAATAATTTATACTCCTTTTCCACAACTTCTATAATGCCCCGACCCCATATACCCAGAGTCGGTGCATTACTTCGTAACATTGGAATGATCACAAAAGATCAAGTCTCTAAATACCAATTAGTTTAGTAGCCTTGGAAACACTAGATACATTCATAACTGTTACATTACATCATAAAGTGAAAAACAAAAATAACAAAGTATCCATACTCCACACTCATATCCTCTTCTGACTATCCATGTAGGTCTTTCATAAAATACTTCTTCACATCCAGGAAAATATTAAAACATTGAAAGGGGTGAGCTCAGATGCTCAGTAAGGGTAACAATATTGCAGAAGCTTTAATAAATAAACATTAACATTTAAGGCAATGTATAACTAAAAAAAGCCTTTTTAAACATGAACATCAGCATATTATGGCTAAAATAAAATTAAATAATTCCATTTACGTACTCACATGGATATTCTACTAGTCGAATAATCACATGAAATATCAATAACCAATTTCATAATGATGGAATGCATAATTCCAGACTATCATAACCACGTAGCCAAGGCCTCGGGCCAAGACCACAAATAATATTTTGTCAAGGCCTCGTTCCAAGACACTAGTTTGTCTCATGATTCATACCGATGCATCGAGGAGCTATAACGGGCTCCACCCGTCACTTATTAAGTCCAATGCATTCCTCTCATGAATAGGTTTAAACATATCATAAACCATAACGTAATCATATCCCATAAAATATGCATAAAGGAAACATAACATTTCCACATTTCAATCACAAGATATAAATACAACACATTGATATAATAAAAAGACTTTCAAAACCATTTTCAATACTAAAATAAAATAAAAGTATAACATGGTATTTATTTTTCTTTTTTAAAAAAGTATGGCTTGTAGAGGAAGCCGAAACTCAAATAATGGTCATGGTGGTGGATAAGTAGTTGTCACCGCATACGTACGACAAAAGCATTCCCTTTTCTCAATTAGTAAACGCTTCATATAAAAAAGATTCATTTTGAATAAATGTAAAAGTCAAAGGGGTTTATAAACCGTATAAAAGAAGGTTGTGTATAAAACCAAATATGCCTCAATGAAAGGGGATTGAGACGAAGTCCCTCACAAAGATCATTTTTCTATATAAAATAGATCTATTATGTGTATTCACTATAAGTACACATAAATAAAGTACAAATTCTAGATAGGACTTAATAATATCATGACATAATTTGAAAGTAGGATATTAACCCATGAAATGGAAATTGGGTTAAGAAGTTCCCTTACCTTGCGTCCTGTCTTGACTCGGCCATTCTTTAAACTCCTGAATAATAAACTAGAGTTAATTAATATTTTCTTAAGAACCTTCTACATGTTAATTATTCCTTTTATATCAGTTATTACCATGTCATTAACAATATGTAATTATTTAAGTTAATAACGATCGTTTTGTCGATCACTGGTACTTGAGTCAAAAATAAACTTCTTATAATTACAAGTTGTTCATGTGGGGAAATATCCATTATATCCAGAATTATATTCATGTTTTAGATATCATATATATCATATATATCCAGTATATACATGAATTTATAATATTGCATAACATTTAGAGGTAAGAAATGAAATGCACCGTTCATGGAGACGGTAAGCCGTACGTACGCATGAACGCTACTTTCATTTCTATTTCATATTTAATGGAATGAATTTATAATTATATAAAGGTATTATATAATTCCTGTAAAATATAATGTATATTAACATTTACTCAATCCTTTATACATCCCATATATGCCACTAACGATTCAAATCACTTTGAGGGGGCGGTATTCCGCACTTCCTAAAATGAAAATATCGTGTTTACCCATAGTGGAAATATTAAAGGTATGCCATAAATTAGAAATACATAAGCATAAGGAAAACATAAACATATTACATATCATATAAAAATACAGTGACATCTTAATTGCCACCTTTGAAGGTGTTATATGAGTGTTGAACAATCATCATTTCCTGAGGCAGAAATTCACCATCCACAGAAACAATATGTTCTTTGACTATTAGATGTAGGTGTGTGTAAGTTTAGCTCGAATCCTTCTTATAACAACATCCTATTATATTGAGGATACTTTTTATGTTACAAAATAAATGAATAAAAAGAGGTTAGGGGGTTGGAGAAGCAAATTAAAACAAAATAACATAAGAGAACACATTACCTTAAAATCGGGTAACTCTTTTTTGATTTTAGCCAAAGGCTTCCTTGGGAAGAATTATGCCAAAAGTGAGGATTCTAGGAGTAAGAGAGGAAAGTTGGGATAGTATTTTAGCATAGTTTGGCCGAGCCAAAAGGCTTTTAATGTGTGAGTAAAGTGGTAGTGGTGGGGGCCTTTTATAAGTGGAGAGGAGGGGCACTCTTGGAAAGTAATAAAATGTTACTTTATTATACAATGATTTTCGGATTCCAAAGTTCCCACACTTATATAATTCTAGGATAAGGTGATATGGGTTATAAATATACTCACCCAATATGTTTTTGACAAGTTTAAGAATTGTATTTTACATTATATTTTCATTTTATTTAAATCGTTAATTAATGAGGTAATCGCTGCATCATCATGGTGTCATACATAATTTAATTTATTTAATGTCTAAAAATTATATAAAAAATATCCTGATGTAGGAAATATTTTTATATTTCTAATGAATATTTATAGTCAAAAATATGACTTGTATAACCCCATTTAAAAATTGTTTTAGTAAAACAACTCTTCTTTGTCACATTTTCATTTTAACATTAAATAAAACGTTTTTAATGTCATTTTACTACCAAAGTGGATCCATGGGGTCCCCAAGTTGACCCATGGGTTGTCTTGGTCTTCCATGACTCATCCAATAGAGGTAGGACAATTGTAAAGGTCATTTAATAGTTTTATAATACCTTTTTTCCTTAAATTTCACTAATTACCTTTAATCGCGATTAATTAAACTTAAAATTTACTATTCACCAAAAATTATTTTAATCCCATTGAACCAAATTTTACTTCCTAATGACAACCATGTATGTCGGATTTTTTAAATTAAAATCACAGAAGTGGTAATATTTCATTTAAATGGAAAAATCAGTTATTTAACTACCACTTAGTAGTTTCACTATTCATCAAAAATTGATGTTTTTCAGTACAACGCCAAAATTTCACACTAAGATATAATTGATATTCCGAATTCAAAAATGATGTCTATTTTAAAAAATTCCAAACATATAAGTTTCATTAATTAATTTTATAATTAATTCCCGCTGCCACAACAAATAGCGTGTTTTTAAAAACAATTTATATTAAAAGATTGACAATTGTTCATGTCCAATTTCAATGTTAAATTAATTATAATGACCACCATTGGATACAATGGTAAAAATATATTCTAATTATACTTTAAAACCACTAAATAGTATAATTTATCACAATAAATTATTTTGATTAAGAATGTTGTTTTAAGTATTTTTCACTATTCATATAAAATTAGAAGTTCTCAGAAAGTTACAAAAAATTCAACTTAGGATAATTTTGATATTACGAATACAAAAACAAAGTACATTTGGAAAAATAAAATTTCAAAAATTTCAAAAATTAGTTTTTACTATTCATATCGGCTACTTTGATTAGTTGCGGTGTGTTAGAACTCAAAGTTGCGTACAATGCAAGCTATTGCATTATTGAAAGAGAAGCGTATCGTAGAAGCTCGGGGTGTTACAACTTCGGTTCCCAAATTACCGAATATGACTCTTTATAAAATCCATATATGTTTTGGTTACATTAAGATTCAAATATTGGTGGATTTGGGCCAATTTCTTCAAGATGTTTTCCCAATTAAGTGTTTCTCTCTTCATTTCATTCCTTTTACTTAAGGATTACTCCCTCGTTATGGAATCCCAAAAATGTCACGAAATTATTGGTCATATATTTTCTTTCATTTTGTGTATTTTTTCTTAAATATTTGTGTTTTAGATTGGATATCACTTCCTTATGGTGTAACTATGGTGCGGTTCATGTTTACCACCAACATTTAAGGGTTTCGAAACTATCAATAGGTGATTCCACATGTATGAAATTATTAATGAGTTAGTTTTCCTGATTTATTAATTTATCATTTTAATAATATGTTTTTTGTTGTTATAAAACCATTTTTTGTAGAATTATCCATGAATTTAGTATTAAAGTAACATTTTAGTTTGATGTTTTTTAATTTTCAATTGTAAATCTTTTAATTTCATTTGTGGTAGTTTTATAAAATATTGAAGTAATTTATTAGTTGATAATATGGGATAAAAAATTTTGATTGGTAATTATTTAGTGTAATATCTGATTAAATTGTGGGATTTTAATTGGTTTTATGTGTAAAATGTTGTTATACTACTTGAAAGTTTTTATGAACATTTGTGTTTTCAAGTGTATCTTTTATGGTATTATTCGAGGTGATTTTATAACAATTGAGAGTTATTTAATAAATTTTTCTAGGAATAAAAATTCTGTTTTGGATTTGTATTTGTGAGACTTGTTATTGGAAAGTGGGTTTTGAAATGGTTTTCGTGTTCAAAACATGGTTATACCACTTTGGATTGTATTATAAAAATTGTAAATGAATTTTTTAGTTAATAAAAGTTGGATATGGCTGTGATTTTACTATTTTGGAGAGTTTTTTAAACTATGATGGGGTTTTTAAAGGTAACATGGTGATTTAAGATGTCTTGAATTTTTAGAATGTATTATAAGTTGTTGAAATAATTTATCAAATTTAAAGAATGGTGTGAAACATGTATGTGGGAAATTTTTTGTGAGTATGATGTGGAAAAAAAAGTTGTCATATGAAAAGTTTTTTCTTGGACATTTATGAGGTATTTTGGGTTTATGTGTGATGTGGAAGTGGTTTTTTAATGTTTAAATTTAATTTCATTTCTTGAGGAAAATGTTTTCACAAAAGAGGGAAACATGGGTATCTAGGTTGGAGGACATGTACTAGTATTGAAGTGATCCTGTGGGGTTTGGCCTCAGAATCATGTAGTAATATTCATGAGGAAAACACTAACTAAACTGTGATGATGCTGATGATGATGTTGGGGGACTATTATTTTATGATTAATATCCATACCAGTGGATCATGTGCATAAGAATATATATTTTCATGGTTACTCTCACCAAGATACGGGGTACTTGAGACCCATAAGGAGCAAGTGCATAGGGTTATATTCCTGTTTCTTGTGCTTATTATTTACATTGTTCTTACTGTCGGCATACAGTATGGTTTTGTGTCAAATTATTTAGCATTAATTTTTTTAAAATGTATTGATTCTTTAAGATAGACAACATAAAAATTATTTTTATTTAATGTTGAATCTTTTAAAAATTGGTACAAGAATTCTCTGTATGTGAAAACAATCATGATTTTAATCATTAAAAGTTTATCACATGAAATCTCTTAGTGGTTGTTTCTTATTGGGATTTGGATCACATCCTACTTATACCCTTCTATGTAAGTATACTTCTATATTTTTTTCGCATGTTTGGGTACAACATGTATGCCGATGGATCATGTTTTTAGTGGTCCATCATTGTGCGTTGTTGTGGAGATGACATTAGGGTGGTGTCTCTTTCCATGTTGTTGTTCTTGGGATGTAATTTTTTTTGGGTTTTTACCTTTTTAATTGACTTTTAACATTGTTTTAAAATATATAAATCATTTTTGAAATTTTTTTAAAGATAGTTTTTTTAATAAAATTAATAATTTTAATTGGATTTGTTTGTTTCTATAAGTTTATAAGCTTTGGTAAATCATTCTCATTGTAATATTACAATTCCCGGGTACTTTTTCCTGCCCGTTGGGATCCAAAACAACCTTTGTTCTTTTCAACGTGTGGGGTTCTACGATAGTTTGGGTGAAATAAAGATTCTGTTCTTGAAAAAATGTTATTTGAGTATGTTATGTTCACTGTATTTGGGTTATGTTAACAGGGTAAGATTTGAGATAGTCTGGAGATAGGATTTTTGAGACTTGAAGTTTCAGTTATGTGTTGTGTGCCAATCCAAAGTGCCTCATGAAGGGATTCGTGATTCCACGGTGTGTAAGAATTTATATGGGTTCTTTAGTTTTCTAGGATTTATGATCATTAGAAGAAATTAAATGAGAGTTGGGTTAATAGTTATAGTGAGCTTGCAGGGTCGAGAATGCTTTGTGCAGCATAGAATATTTCTGTAGAACACTCTCTATAATGGTGAAGTGATTGAAATATTTCCTAAAAACATATGTCCATGTCACCCAATAAAACTAGTTTCCCATCGCATTTCCTTGTGTCCTTATGTTTTGAAAACATAATAGTTTAGTTTTATTGAAAAATTTTAATGGTTTTAAGAATAATAAATATTTAATGAAATAATTTTCTAATAAAGAGGGAATTGTTTGATTTGTGAAATGGGGGGACTGAATTTTCATAATTTATTTTAAATATAAAATTGTGAGTTTAAACCACTTTTGAACACAGGAAATTATGTTAAGGTTGGTTTTGAAAATCTGTTTCTATTAGAGTTTTCTAATATATTGAAAGGTTATTAATTGGATGAAATGTTTTGGAGGTAATGTGTGGATTTTTGAAATGGATATTTGATTTGGTAACAATGGAATTGTTCATTCATAAAACTTGGTGTTTTTTAATTTGGTTGACATATTTTGAAATTGATACAAATATATTGAATGTGATTTTTCATTTGAATGATTATGCCCTTCTATTTTTTTTTAATATGTGAATTGGGTATGATTTGTTGGTTAGCACATTTGAGAAAATATAAGTGTTGGTTGAATGTTTTCATTCGTAAAATTGGAATTAATTTTTTTAACCATTGGTATTTCCATGAGAAACCACATGCATTGGGTTATATGGGATGATGGATGTTTAATTTAATGGATGGATGAGTGTCTAGTTGGATATGAGGAGAAAAACTATTGTGGCACATAAACATGCATGTGTGAGGCCAATGGTGTACCATTGGTAGATATGCTAACTGACGAACCATTTATATTCAAAGAGATGATTTTAAAGGAATTTTTTTCATGATTACTACTTTGGGATGGTTAGTCTTATGTTTTTTTATAAATTTTGGTTTTGGGGGATGTTTTGAGTCAATGAACCATTATTGTTTTAATGGGGTTTTCATAATATTTTTGGTCGATAAGTTGGGTTGATGGTCTGGTTAGTGGTCTATTCTAAGAAATGTATGTGATTACTTTATGGTGATTCCAATCATTTTTCAGGTTCATGTTTTTGGCATGTTTTGGCCAATGAACCATTTTTTGTTTGCTCCAAGGGTTGTCTAATTGGATAATTTACGCCCCCATTAAGTGTTAATGCCTAACTGAAGAGAAGTAAATATTACACTCCATTATATGATCATCTAGTTGATAAATATAAATAATATTTTTCTAGAGATTTGGATATTTAGTCTACACAATTTTAGTTTATAAATTTTCATATCCTCTTGTAGTGGGAGAGTGCTTGTGGAAGGTTTAAAGAGTCCATAACTTAAAAAGTTACCTGATTCATCGAAGGTAGAAGCGTTATATGTTTATTAGTGTGGATAGTGTTTAAGAGGGTCTCTGGGACTTTCATATTCTCTTTGAATTAGGGTTCACGTTAAACCACATGTTTGGGAATTCTGGTCATGAGAGGTTGTTATAGACACATTATAGAATTTTGTGATGTTTGGGAATGTTGACTAAGCTCCCTCTCCATGTAATGTTTCTATTAGTTTCAATTGTCATGTTTAGTGATGCCTTTTGATGGAATGTTCTCATTGTAATGTAGAGGGTAAGATGTGAAAAATTTTGAGAGCTGTTGTTTTGTCATAAGTGCATCTCTTTTCGATAAATCCTGAAAAAGACTATTTAGATGGAAATATATATATATATATATATATATATATTATTTTCTCCTTTTGATTCTCATCCGGAGAAAACAAGAGTTTATGTGTGTGCATCTTCATGGACCATATTTCAGAAAAATGTACGGTTTTTATACAGTGAGTTTATGACTGTGTTATGTCATGGTGAACATATATGGGATTGATGTGTATTTTTTTTAGAACCGGATGAAGATTATCCATTTAGTTTTTTCCAAAGCATATGTATGAGGTCCAAGATTCTTCAATCCTTTAACTAATGCCATTAGTCCTGGAGTGAAGCTGGTGCATATTTAGGGAAAATCCCATGGTTGTTTAAACCCTTATAAAAGTCTTATCCTCATTAATAATAATGGGAGTAGTTTAAAACTATTGTATCACCATTATTTTTCCAACTATATGGAATGAGGTGGGAGGACCTCATGTCCATGTTAATTGATAATGAAATTTTATCCCCCTTTGGGAGTTATTAGGGAAAAGTTTGAAATTTGGCTAGACGGATTGATTACACAGTTAGTAGTAACAATGCCCCAAATAACAATGTAGATAGAAGAATCTCCATGGTCAGCGAAAGGTTTAAAAAAATGTGTGGACTAACCATGCGGTCCTACATACTCAATAAATTTTTGGTCTTTCTATGTTTTCCAATTCTGGTCGGTTAAATGGTTGGTTCTTATAGTGGGGATCCCATTTGTGCCTTAGTGTACTAGTAACTCAGATTGTCCATGGTCTTGGATTTGAGGTAGGTAGTCTCATTATGTTCAATTTAAATACCAACATCTTCCTTGAGTAAAAAATGGGATTTGATATTTCCCAACAGTTTTCTTATTTCCAGGTAAGTGTAACCATGTATGTTATTGTTGTTCGTTTGTATAAATTTAATGAGTCTTGTTTGGATACTGTTTGAGGGGTTTTCTTTTTGGATAATGACTGAATGTGTTGGATCATTTCTGGAATGTGGTCTATGTTTTTTTTGGTGAGATTATTTCTACCATGAATGATCAATAGGAGGTTTTTTTGCCTTCTGGGACAGGCTAAAGTTGGGAAAGGAGTCCATTTTGGCATTTTAGTTGGGTTTGGATTTTGACTTTGACCATGATACGGTATTCTGAGGGTGAAATGTTTTATGGTGGGGAAAATTTTCACATCCATGACTTCTTTGAGTTATAATATTCATTTAATTTCCATTATTTATTTTATTTGTGGGGTTCCCATTCCTTTTAGAGGAAATTGTGGGTTTTAAAAATTTCGGCCAAACCATGAGCCCATTTAAATATTTAAAAATATATTCTATTTCTTTTATAACTTATTTATTTTTCACCATTTTACACCCATTAAAATTAAAAATTGTAATCACATGGTATATTAAAACCACAATATCAATTTCAACCCCATAAGAATCCATAATAATGATGGATTTGGGTTTTTTATTAAGGTGTTGGAAATCCCTAAATCCCATTTCCCACATTAAAATTAGATTTTAATTATTTAATATAATATTAAATTTTTATGGTTTGTCATTGATTCCAACTCCCACTTGAGACCACTTACCAAAGGAGTTCTCTCATGTTCTCCTGCCCCACTTTAGAGATCATGTCCCCTGCAGATTAGGCAGACAGTTTAAAATCATTATCAAATCACCCAGATTAGATGAGGTAAAATTTTTATTTTATAACTATATCAATTTTCTCACTTTTCGCCACCAAGTCAGTCCCCAAATCACCTAAAATGTCTCCATAGAGCATCCCTGCTAGTTTTGGTTACATTAGGATTCAACTATTGGTTTATTTGAGCTAATTCCTTCAATATTTCTCTAAATAAGTGTTCCTCTCTTCATTACATTCACTCTTCATAGGGTTTCCTCCCACATTATTGATGTTATTAAATTTATATAAGTTATGGTTTGAAAATATTGTTTCATTTTCTGTCTTTTCTGTCAAGTATTTGGGTTTTTGGTTGGATTTCACTCTATTTTGGTGAAATTATGGTTCATTTGATGTTTTACACAAATATTTTAGGTTTTCGATTCTATCGTTAGGTGATTCCATGTTTAAGAAATTATTGATGAGTTAGATTGATTAATTGATTAATTTATCATGTTCATAATATGTTTTATGTGGTTTTAAAACCATTTTTGGTAGAATTATCAAATCATTTAATATGAAAGCTAAATTTTTTCGAAGTTGTCTACATTTCAATTGAATCACATGTGATATCTTTGGTGGTAGTATTATAAAATTTGGAAGTGATTTAATAGATGATAAAATTGGTTTCCATTCTGTTTTGTTAATTATTTGTTGTCATTCGGGAATAAAAATGGGGGTTTTGGAATGGGATATATATGAAAAACATTGATATACGCCATGAACGTGTCTTATGAAAATTTTTGTGTTCATGTTTATCTATTGTGCTGTAAATCAAGGCGATACTATAATACTTTAGAGTGATTTAATTAAGGTTTTTAGGTCCTATAATTATATTTTGGATTAATATTAATATGACATTGACCTTCAATGTAGATTTTGAAACTGGTTCTGTGTGAAAAACATGGTAATGTCCCTTGGGATTGTTTTATAACAATTGTAAATGATTTTTGAGTTAATAAAAGTAGGAAAGGGATGTGAATGTTCTCTTTCAATGATTGTATTCAAATAATATGGGTTTTTGAAATTTAAATGGATGATTTAATATGTCAAATAAGTTATAATGTTTTATAAGTCACTGAAATGTTTTATCAAATTGCAAGAGAGTTGTGAAACATGTTTGTGGGTTGTTTTGTGTGAGTATGATGTGGAAAATAAATTTTCCTTGTGAAATAATGTTTATGTGATATGAATGTGGTCAATTTGGTGAATGTTCTATGTTTATGTGGTATTTTCATGTTCAAATTATATTTCATGGCTTGTTAAACTTTTTTTTGCACAATAGGAAAACCCAGGTATCTTGGTGGGTATACTTGTACTAGTGTGGTAGTGATCCCGTGGAGTTTGGCCTCAGTTTCACATTGTTAGATTGACGATGAAAACAATAACTAAACCATGATGATGTTGTTGTTATTGTTGGGGGACCATTTGGTCATCGGTATGATCACTACTAGTGGATCATGTGCTTGAAAACAAATATTGTGATGGTTACTCTCACTAAGGTACTGGGTACCTGAGACCCACAACAAGTTAGTGAATTTCGGTTTTTTTATTTTTTTCTTGTGATCATTAGTTACTTTGTTATTACAATTGGCATACAATATGGTTTTTTGGAAAATTTGGATCATTTGCAATTATTTATTAATGTTATTATTTTTTAATATATCCAACTCGAAAAAAAATTTAATTAAAGTTGCATCTTTTAGAAATTGGTACTATGATTCAATGTTTATGAAAAATTTTAGGATTTTCACCATTTAATGTTTATTATATAAAATATCTTAGTTGTGGTATCCTACTGGGCTTCGGATCACAACCTACTTACACAGATGGGGGTATGTAAGCATGGTGATTTTTTCAATGGTTTGGGTACAACTTTTGTGCCAATGGTTCGGGATTTTAACAGTCAATCATGTTGCAGTGTTACAGATTTGGATTGAGGGAGGTGAATCATTCTATGTGGAGGATCTTGGGATATATTTTTGTGGTTCTTGTATGTATGTATTGGTCTTTGATCATGGTTTTAAATTATATAATTCGGTTTTGAACTTTTTTAAAAGATGGGTTTGTTTAAAGATTCCAGATTTGTTTTCTTGGATTTATTTTTAATTGTATGTTTATAAACTCGGGTAAATAGTTCCCAATTCTCATTTTATGATACCCAGGAACTTGTTACATTCCATGGGTATATGGATCGTTCTTTGGGGCTGTCCACGGTTTGGGTTGTGTGCATATTTTGATGGGGACCAATTTCGGTTCAGGACACACTTGATTATTAAGACCAAGATTAAATTGTGAGGTTTCAATTAATTTAAGGGTACTGGAATGTAACAAACATAAATATTAAAATTGGATCATCATATTAAATAAAATATTTAACACGATAAGTCAAGAATATGTGTGAATGTAAAACCCTTATAATTTTAAATATATATTTATTTTTAATTTTATTTAATCACTTTGATATATTACATTGCATGTGACACAAGGTTTGTATGAAACATTATACTATATAAAAATTTCATAATTTAAACATGACAATTATATCAAAGATGAGAAGATAGAGGTTATGGCTATTAATAAATAAATTAAAATTATTATAGGTTTTAAAAATGTTTAAAATAAATTAAATGGTTATCCATTGATTAGACCTAAAATAAAAATAATCTAAAAGACTGAGAAATGTTTTTTAAAAAACCATTATTATTATAAAAGGAATATTATTCAGGATAAAAACAAAAACTAAAATTAATGATTACAAATTTTATGAAATTTATTTTTAAAAAAAATTATTTTTTTGAATCAAAATTTAAAAATTATATTTGAAGAAATTTATGGTATTTTTTATTGAATATTATGTTTTTGATAAATAGAAGAATACCTATTTTTGTTAAAGAACATAGATTTCATTTAGATTACATAAAATTGATAATATATATTGAATCATTTTAAAAATAAAACACTCTAAAAAATATAAAAATTTAACTAATTATTTTAATTTAAATCAATTTCTTATATCATTTTCATATGAAAACCTTCGATAATTATAAAATTTTTCTCATTGGGAAACCCCACTTAGGTTGCATCAAAGGATTAATATTAACAACTAATTCAGCTCATTATATGAATATAATTTATTGAAATATATTCCATTTATGGAATATGAATAATTTAAAATAAATAATAAGATAAACATAATTTTTTCAATCCTTAATAGTGAAAAAGGTAAAACATTATTACTGTATTTAGGGTATAAAAATTAGATTGTTAGTGGTTAATCAAATAATAAAAGGGTTATAAAGTCAATAAAAATATAAAAAACCCATTTTATTTAAGTATCTAAATCCTTTTAAACATAATGACAAATATTTATCTACTTCATAGGTCTTTTAAAATGGAAATTGTGTTAATGACTAAATATTCTATATAATTACATTTATTTTGTCTTTCACAAATACTAAACACACCACCTCTCCTTGCATATTGAAATTTAAAAACCGCTTTATTTTATTCCATAAAATATTAAATCCATTAATTAAACCCCTTTAAAAACCATAGAGTCCTTAATTATAAAATTAAAACATTAAAATAAGTCTTTAATAATATACATAATGAGGATATTGGAAAAGATGAAAAATTCTCAATTTTGTTTATTTGTTTCATTTATTCTTACTCATAAATAAAAAATTATTTAAATATTAGAATATAATACCAAAAATATGTCATATCTTATTTTATTTTATTTTTTTAATCAAATCAACCTTATCTATATCCACTTAAAACTAATGATAATCGAAAATATTGATCATGTGTATGGTGGACTACTTCCTCTTGAACCACTTTAATCAATTTTAAATCACCAAAATTAATGTCCAAATATAATGATTTATTTAAAATAAGTATATTATCTTTATGAGGTTTCATTACTCATTAAATAATGATATAAAATACAAACTCTAGAATAACTTTTTTGGGGGGATGTGATAATGTTGCTCATGTGTACGACAGACTGTCGTTGAGAAAATTGATGTAATTTCATTTTCTATGATCCTTTACATGAAAAGTATTACGGTAAAAATTAATGAGTTTATGAAATATTTTTGAAATAAACTTAAAATTTATATAATAATATATCAAATAAATACATTCATTTCAATCAATCAAAAAAATGTCCCTCTTGCATTGGTGCAGACTCTTTCTTCCACATAGTGATATGAAATGTTTTCAATTTTTTTAAATAGATAGCAATTAAGATGTATTGGATTAATATAAATAATAAATATATATCATAATTATTTTTACATACAATTTATCATTATTTTACATCCATATCATCTATGTTTTTAGAAAAATGGGAGCATCATTCATTTATACGCACGACCTTCCATCACCATGAATATTGTGAAACATTTTACGACTAAAAAATCAATAAATTACTCAAAAAAATAAATAATGAATAAATATGGTATTTACATCATATTTTCAATATTTTAATTTTGTAATCATTATAAAATTAAAATAGATGATTTTACAAAACTAAATCAGACATGAAATTGATCCAATTATCACCCGAAATAGTTATATTAGGAAAAAATTGTCAACAAATAAGGGATAATGGACTATATGTAAATAATATATGGTTATATATATAATTATTCTTCTATAAACTAATAATAATAAACCTATTTCAATTTAATATAATATTCAGACACATCGATAAAATTCAATCTCTTGTAAGGGATTCTAATCTATATTTTACATCTATGTGAAATATTGAATATTCGCCACTTATTCTATCATTTTATGTTCATAATACACATTTGATATTTTATATCATGTATGTATTTATCTTAATTGTATATAATTTTTCATTTGATGTTTATTTATTTTATGGGGACAATTATTCATAATTTACCATAGTGTTAAGGGTTTATTTCACAATCCCAGCATTATTCGAGATTTTTTTTCATATATCATGAAGGTTCTTTTATATTTATATATTAAAATAAATATATTTTTATTTAATTCATGCGAATTAATTTTTTTGTAATCATACCATTTCCACTTTTTGGAACTTAAAATGTTTAATAATGTTATTTTATGAAAATTGGACTTTATTTCTCACCTATGTCGAACATCATTTTCCAAAAAAAATCCATGTTTTCTAATAATATTATCAAAATTTTCATACTATTTAAAAATTAATTAATAAATAAATTTTTTAAAATTTATACATCTTAAAATATTTTTTTATATAATATTCATGTCATTTTCAAAACAATGAATATTTGGATTAAAAAAAAGTAAAAAACAATTCATTTTTATACATGTACAACATGAATGAAATATTTAAACATCATGAATAATGACTATTTTAAAAATAATTTCACATTTCATAAAATTTATATTTCAATTAAATAAATATTGAAAATAATTTATTATATTTTAAAATATATTTAATTGAAAAGGTTCTTATCCCTTAACAATTTTATTTGATTTTAATTTTGCTTTATTTAAAAAATGAAATAATACCTTTATAGTATATATGATCCACAAAAAATGTGTTTTATTAATATCATCCTTATTTTCTATTTTTATTGTCTATGATCATTTTTACTAAGGATAAACATTTTATTAACATTTAGCCTATTACACTACATGGTTTATGAATATGTTTTATTGGTTAGGATATGAATTGACATATCATTTTTTAACAATAAGAATATTTATTTTCTAATGTTTCACAAATTTAATACGATGAATTCATTGGAATTAGTAAGTGACGCAAACAATTGGGTTATAAATATCCCCCTTGGTGAAATGATAGGTCTCATGAGATGATTTAGTGGAAAAAATTAGAAATATTTATGCACATAGATTTAATCAATTTTTTTAACTGTATTAATAGTTTCATATGTATATAATTATTAATTTTTTATATATCAGATCAGTTATATTTATGTGATTATTTTATTACCTAAAATATCCATGGATTATATTAAATAATATGGTATAATTTATATAAATATATTCAATAATACATTATTTATACCTTGTTATATCCAATTTATTGATTGAATATCCAATTTTATTTATTTGCATTTCCATATGGATTACACTTATTTATTAATGATGTATCCAACTATATGAAAATAATAAATCGGAATTTGTGCTCACACATTCTTAATTTTGTGTGAATGTTGATATGATGTGTTTTATGATTGATATGAATGTATAAAATATGGGGAACAGTAGTTTTACAAAATAAAATACATTGTGAACATTAAATATCAAATATAATGTTAATTTAACATTTGTGTCTATATTACCTAGAAAAATCTTATTGAGATGCGATGAACTATATATAGTTTTATTTAAATAAATTATAAATTTTCTCTATATTAATATTGTTGGGGTTTTTACATAAAAAACATATTAAGCACAAATAAATCAAAAAGGTAACTTGATGCATTATATTTATATCACATGTACATTTATAGTAACCATCAAGGTTGTAAATTTTATAATAACAATGATTACAAATAAAATAAACAACATGATTACCCTTGGGGTAAATATTATTATATTACTTGAAAAATACATCATAAATTCCTCAGAATAACCCTCATGGTCTTCTTATAACAAAAATATTATCTAATACATTTGAGTTATATAACATCATGTCATTGTATTATAATATAAAAACTAATGATCCAAAAAAATTAAGAATAATTATATCATAATCAGAAAAAGTAAAATAAATAAATATTTAAAACATTATTTTATCTCATGGGAATACCTTTCAATATATTAATATATCCATTTCTATTTAAAAATAAATCTAAAAAATAAATTCCAAAAATTAATGAAATGGATTTATTAATTGGATATAAAATGTAATTGTATAGAGGAATTAAAATATAAAATTCTCATTATGTAAGGGGGTCAACTATTTGTCCTAATATACATTAATGTACAACATTCCATTTGTTTTTTAAAAAATGAAATATAAAACAAGTAATATATCCCTTTTGATAATATTTGATTGAATGTAATATGTGACATAAAATGTGAATTATAATTCATTTATATCCATATAAATATATCCATAATTTTTTATAATATTGATATGTAATAAAATTATTTAGAAAATAAATCTTGAAAATGATATATAATATGGTTTTAATGTAAACATTTCCTTGAATCATCTTTGACTCATCACATATGTTCATTATCTTATGCTTTCTCCAAAAAACACATAATTTTGATACCAAAATATCTATTATGATGGTATTATTATAATTAAATAGAATCGAGGAAATATTTTTCTATGTTATGACTGTATTTAGGAAGGTATTGGATAAACCAAATGGTCCTAACTATTTGAAGAAATAAAAAGTAGTGGTCCCCTTTTATAAGAGAGGCGATGGTTTCTTTTTTTAATTTCATAGAATATTAAATGAATTTAATCTATTTTTCATAATTAAATGAATCATGGAATGTTTATTTTAAAGCTAGGATGAGAATGGGTCTAAATCTACCGACCCAAAATTATTTGGACAAAATCACATAATGGTTTTAACATATTAATTTTGATTTCACATGATGTTAAAATGTGGATGATTACCAAAAAATAACATTTTTTTACTCGGTAGAGGTCAATATATTTATTAAAAAAAATAAAAAACAAATAAATTGGCCATGGTTGATATCATCAACCATATCATTATATTTTTGAATTTTAAATTATTTAATAAAATATTTCTTTTTTATAAAATATACTTAGTGAAAATATCTAAACTATTAATTTAAGATGAAATTCGAAATAACGTGAAAGAAAAGTAATTAAAATTTAATCCTTTTAGGCATCATAGTTTTTTTTATTTATCATAAAAATCATTCATCATAATTATTCTTTAATATATTATTAATTTTATCAATTTTTTATTATTTATTTTATGTTTATATTAAATGAATTATTATTTTATCATCTTTTCATACGGATTCAAGGTATCTATATAAATAAAAAAATTATAAATAAATTAACATCATGAATAAAAGTCAATGATATTGTAAATAAATGAATGTTTGATGATACAATATTTTTATCACTTTGTTAAAATAATAATATAAAAAAATAAATTATATTTTCTATTTTTCTCTAGATAAAATATTATAACATTAATTATTATATAAAAATGAATCAAGGGACATATTTTAGACATATTTATTTTTATAGATGATATATATTCATGAAATATTACTAATCGAAGTGTTTTGTTCATTTTTTAGTCCATGTCATATTATTTGTTTAACCTAAATTACTGGAGTTACCCTTACAAACATGACTTAAACTTACTATTGTAACAATTAATAATGTTTAAAAGAAAAGGGGTATAATAACCAAAATTGTACCTCATGATTCAAAATATTGAAAAAAAATTCTTATTCAAATTCAATAAAAGGCATATTACAATTTTAATTAAACAGGTAAACAATGATGGAAATTACTTATTCAGAAAATTTCATATGTACATATAAAATTATTATATTAATATTAATGAATAAAATTCGTTTGAAAAATAAAATATATTTTATGTTTAATAAAAATAAAATACATAAATTTTCATAATAATCCAAAAAGTAGTTTTACTTCTTAAATTTTTTAAATGAATATATAGTTATCAATAAAATAAGTATTCACCATTATTAATTGAAATATCATAGTTTTTATAAAAATATAAAAATTTAACAAAAGTCTATTGTTGAATAATGATTTCAAAAATATTATTTATTTAATCCAATATAATTTCAATACGGCCAATAAATTAACTATATTATTCGTCCCCCAACTAATTATTTTTTTAAGAATACATACCATTAATGAATTTATTTCGTCACATGATGCACCAAGTTTAAAAGAAATGTTAAATATTATGGAAATATTCTTGTTTAATATTATATTTATAACCCAATAAAAAATCTGTGGGTAGGAATATTCATAAATAAAATATAAAAATATTATAAATTTTTTAACATAATAATTGAATAATATTTTAAAATAAAAAAAGTATTCTAAAAAATATATATATTTCTAATAAAATTAAAATCATTCTTTTCACAAATAATTTAGAATTATATTTTCTAAAAATATATAATTTATATATAATAATTTAAATCTCGTTTTTAAATTAGGATATGAAAATTTAGACAATCTAATATTTTTTAAACAAAATCACTTTGTAATGAATATTGAAAACCATGAATTTTAATTAAAAACATCCAATTTGTTTATATAATTAATAATGATATAATAAAATTTCAATTGAATATAAAGTAATATTAGTTGAATTATATATCATTTAATTCAATTCTGGTCATTGTGATCACTTTTATATAGATGTTTGATATAAAATCGTTTTAAACATCTGAATATATTCCCATTAAAAACAAACATTATCATCATGACTGAGAGCTTAATTTTAAATAAAACAATTTCACATATATTACTTTAATTTGGAAAAAGAAATTAATAATTGATATATTATTAATTTAATGTTTATAATAATCACAAAATCTATAGTATTCCAAAATTAATTTTGAAGACATAAAAAATTATTTATCGATGTTCTGTTAAAAATAGATTTACAATGAGACTAAACTATATGGATATGAGTTACAATCAACGTCTTCATTTTCACAATATTATTTTATTACTATATTTAAATCCTCTACTAATGATGTTATAAAATATTATAATTTTCAATCAGTTTTAATTTTAATTACTTTACTGTTTTGGATAATGTTTGGATATTTTCATATAATATTCATGAGTATTCCATTTCCAATTTATAAAAGTACATATCCTCCAATAACTTATTCACACCTACAAAGATAATTGTATTGAACATACACTACTTGGAAAACAAGCTATACACGTGGTTCAAAACCCTAGGTATAACCCCCATAATCGTGGGGATAGCCTATACCCACGGTTTTGGGAACTATGGGCTGCAACGACGTCGGTATAGGGGTCTCAGCCTATACCTAGGGTACCATGGGTATAGGGGAGTCAAATGTGGAAAACTGCCTGTTCCAGCGTGGGACACAACAGGCCCCATGGTTTGAAAACCGTGGGGAATTTAAATTCAAAAAACATTCACACTGGGGGAATCAAACCCACACCTTATGCGTAGCCTCACAATCGCGCCCCAGCAAGGGACCAAACAACCTATAATATATAATTTATATATATATACCTATATATATGTATATATATTAATATGATTCAGTGTGATATTTTAATTCCAAAAACGCTGCCGGTGGAATTCGATCCTCGGTCTACAGTAAGCCTCACTTCTGCGCATCCCCGAAGTACAACCTAAGCTACAATTTTTTATGATATATGTATATACTAATAAGTATATAAATTAATAATATACACATTACAAAAATTTTAAATGGAGGAATTCAAACCCATGATCGACAGCAGTAGCGGAGAACGGTTAACCAACCATGCTGCTGAATTTTTGAAATTATATATTTATATTTACGTAAATATTTTAATTTAAACTGTGAATTAATGCCTTCCCACCAGATTTTTTTCATGTCCTGCCAAATTTTATTTCCCCACCATAACGCGGGAAAGAAATACCCACGGTTCTAGAGAACCGTGGGTATAGGTCGTAAAAAAATCCCAATACCCACGGTTTCGATAATCCATCGGTATAGGTCTTCCGAAAAAACCCTATACCCACGGTTCTCTCAAAAACCATGGGTATATTTCTTAAAAGAAAACTATACCCATGGTTTTTGGCACAACCGTGGGTATAGGTTCACATACTACCCCTATACCCACGGGTTTTTGCAAAACCGTGGGTATAAACCTATTTTCCAAAAGTGATATCCTACCTTATTATCTCTCCATCACCC
Source organism: Viscum album (assembly GCA_963277665.1). Lineage (NCBI taxonomy): Eukaryota > Viridiplantae > Streptophyta > Magnoliopsida > Santalales > Viscaceae > Viscum > Viscum album. The sequence goes on along the minus strand of OY728129.1, from coordinate 17,842,247 downwards.
TTAGTCACGTTATATATATTATTTTCATTTCAAAAGACCATCTCTAGGGTCCTTAAGTGGAGTTTCAATGAATTATTCAAACAGAGAAGTTAATTGTCTTAACTAATATCTTTTAGTTTCATTAATATTTTTCCAAATTAAATTATTTATTAACACTTAAATTATAATAAAACAAACATATTCCATATAATTTAACATTATTATCATCATTTCATAATAATTTTACATCTCCACTTCCATTAAATGGGTTACGAAATTGCCTTTCATGCGTGTGGAGGATTACTACTCAAGTATTAATGTTATTTTCTTTCATCACAAAATCTCATTATTAGATGTAAAAATAAATTTAACACATTTATATTATATTTATGATTTAATTATACTAATTTAATTTTCATATCATATTTACATTTTCACATTTCCTTCCATTTTAATTACTATAATCTCACTCGGGTGTATAGTGGATTATCACCTCATAAAGTGATATCATTCATTTTAACTAATGATTTACATGGAATTTAAAATGGTTGAAATTTATGAATATATATGATATATATGTGGTGATATAGATACTGTTAATTTAATATATCACCTATTCCATAACCCTTTACCTCATTAAGGAATTATATCACCAGTCATGTGTACGTATGTTCTACCGTCTCGATGTGGCGATGTAGTTTAATTTCATGGTTTTACATTAATAAATGTATTTAATAATGTATATAGTTATTAAAAATTATTTTAAGGAAATAAATATTATTATTTATCATATAAAAAAATATTAAATTGAACCTAAAAATTCATGAAAAAATATACATGAAAAAAAGAAATTATTAACTTAATTGTTGAAAATTATAAAATACAACTAACAAAAATGTGGTAAAATATATTTAAATGGTCGTATATGATATTATATATTTTAAATTAGTTTTATAATAAAAATTAATCACATTTAAAACCATTATAAAATAGTATTATAATAGTTGTATAAAAAAGTTGTTTTATATAAAGTATTTCCTAATATAATTTTCACTCAGGGGGTTATACTTTAGCATTCATGATTATTAAATTATATGATCATGTGTGTAGTGAATTTTTATTATTTAATGATTTATTTCCATCGTTTATACATCTATATATTTTTACATCAAATAATATATACTTTTAAATTTTTCCAATTGAATTCAAGACTAAATTTTAATGTTTATTTCACAATCTCATTTTAGTTGGGGTTTTTTATTCTTGGAAATAATTTTAGAGAAATTACAAGAATATTAGTTAATAAAAAAATTTATTTTTCTTCTCTATTTTTTTATTCAAGATACATTCAAGTAATACAAAATTAAAATCTTTTTTACATAAATTAATTGAGAAAATTATTTTAATAAAATCTTACATCATTTACTTTTTTGGTAAAAAAATATTTCCCCTAAAAAATAAAGATTTATAAAAAAGTTTTAGAAATTATTTAATCCTTTGAGATATAAACTAAAATAAATGTAACCTATTTTAAATATTATAAAATTATTTTAAAATGTTTTTTTTGGATTTTCCGAAAAATAAAATTATATTCCTTTTATATAAAATAAAAAAGGAATCTTCTTATCATTATCGAAACACGGTACCTTACTATAAATTTTATTGAAACAATGTATTTATATTCTCTTGATTCTTTGAAATATAATTAATTACAATATATAATTCAAATAATTTATTTGAAGATTCATTTTTATGTTTATGAGAATCTTGTTAAATAAATTGGTTTATAGTTGTATCTGAAGGAAAATGAACATAAAAATACCCTTCATGAAAAGGATAATTTTTTTCAATATTATATTCTGTTAATTTTTTTTGGCATTAATATTCATGAGAGAAATCAATATTTTTTCACACATATTAGCTTCTATGTAATTGTTGTATTGATATTATTGTTATTCTTTAATTAGATATTTTGTGGCCATTTTGAGAGTGGGTGTGTTACTATGATACCATTATCCATATTTCCCTATAAGTATTATGGTTATGTTGATTTATTTGGGTAATTTATTCACATTTTATATGATATTTCATTAGTTGTCTTTTTATCTTTTTTATGTATATACCCTTTATATAAAAACAAGCTATTTGTTTTGACAATGATAATTAATTTTAAATTAATTAAAGAAACTTATATGTTTTTAATTTCATAAAATAGACATAATTTTTGAATTTGGAAGATCAAATATAGCTTAGGATGAATTTTTGGTATTTTTTCTGAACTATATCAATATTGGATGAATAGTGATATCACTTAGTATTAGTTAAAAAACTGATTTTTTAATTTAAATTAAAAATTTTCCAATTCTGTTAATTGAATTTCAAAAATCCAATATAAATGGTTGTTATTAAGAATTAATATGTGGTTCAATAAGATGAAAATAGTTTCGGTGATTAGTAACATTTTACTTTTATTTAACACAGGTATAGATAAATTGGGTAAATTAAGGTAAAAAAATATTATAATAATAAAAAATTATCTCAAAACTTATCTTAGCTATATTTGATGTGTCATGGACGACCATGGTCATCCTTGGGTCAATTTTGGGACTCCAAAAAGCCACTTATGAGTGATAATGGCACTTTATTTTCATTATCTTAAAGTAAAGACAAAATAACAAAAACAAATATCATTTAGTAAATTAATTTTTACATGGGGTTATATAATTTATCATTTTGACATTAAATATTATTTGGAAAAATAAAAAAAATTCCTACATCCTGGTAATTTTTTATAATTTTTAGACATCAAATATATTAAATTATTTATGAAACCTAAGTGATGCTGTATTTACCTCATTAATAAATGATTTAAATATAAATTATTATAAATATTAAAATAACAACCAAAACTATATAAATTAATATTAGATGAATTTATTTCAACCACAAGTCATCTTATCATCAACCATAATGAGTTTTGGACCTTTATTAACCGAAAATCATTATATAATAAAATAATATTTTCACACATTCCTAAAGAACCACTCCTCCCCTATAAAAAGCCTTAATTTATTACCCATTCCTCACACCTCTAAAACCCCATGTCTCGTCCAAACCATCCCCAAATAAGCTATCAATATCCCTTTTTCCTCATAAATTCCTTAAAATAGGATGAAGTCACTTCAAGAAGCCCTTTTGGTTCAATCCAAAGGGAGTTACCAAAATTAATGGTAACGGTTTCTCTAAAATTTATTTCTTTTATTTTACTTATCCAACACCTAAACTCATTTAATTCCCTTATTTTACAACAACACTAGTATCCTCAATATACTAGGATGTTTTTATGAGATTTATTCTAACTATACATACACACAAATCCATCTAATTGGTAAAGAGCATTCTGTTTCTACAGATGGAAAACTAATGCCCGGCGAAACGATGATTGATCAATTATCTCCTACCACGTCTAATGGTGGAAATTTTGATGAAATTGTATTTTTATGATATATATTTTGTTATCTTTTCTTTATGTTCTTAATTTATAATTTATAGCATACCTTTAGGGTTTCCGTTATGAGTAAACATGAAAATTTCATTTGAGGAAGTGCATACTACCACCCCATCAATGTGAGTTGACTAGTTCTTACAATTCATGGGACATATAAAGGATAGTGTTATTGAAATTATATATAATATTATACAGGAATTATAATATACCTATGTATCACTATGTTTTCATTCCATTAAATATGAAATTGAAATTAAAGTATCATTCAGGCGTACATGCGGTTTACCATCTCCCTGAAGGGTGCATTTCATTTCATTCCTCTAAATATTATGTAATATTATAAATACATATATAAACATGACATATATGATATCTAAATCATGAATATAGTTACATAAATATTGTGATTTTGAACACATGGACAACATGTAATTATAAGGTGTTCATTTTTTACTCAAATACCAAATATTGACAATACAACCATTATTAAATTAAGTAATTACATAATGTTTATACATGTTAATATTTGATATAAAATGAATAATAAACATGAAAAATGTTCTAAATATTGTATAAATTAAATTATTTTTATTTTTCCAGAAGAAAAAGGAACAAACAAGTCAAGTCAAACACGAGGTAAGGGGTTTCTAATCTCGCTTTTAATTTCGTGATATTTCAATTGTTGCCACTTATTTTTTGCATGTGGTGTATTATGTACTTCCATTTGATATATACTATCATAATTATCTTTAAATTCATGGTATTATGTGATTAAATTTGGGTTTATTATCTTTTGGTCATATGACTTAATTGAATTACAACGTGGTGAGGGGTTTTCGCCCCACATTTTATTCATGGGAGATTCATGATATATTTTCCACTATTTCTTTTTGTGTGGCATATTTACTTCCCATGATTGTTTTTATTGTGGAATATAATTTAATTTATGGTTATTTACTTCTTCATTGTAAGATTCATCTTTTATGGGGTGTATGTATTGTAAGTTACCAAATCATTAAGGGAACCTTTCAGCCCCCCCTTTTAAAAAGACTTATTTTGGTTATGCCTTTTAATTTACATATTCTTATGTTTGTTTATGTTCCTCTACATCATTAAGGATATAAATATTATTTCCATGTGATGATATACCCTTTTCTCTCTCATCAATACATTTTCATATTTTTATAGAGACACCGTTAGGATGTCAAATTTCTGTAAGGGAACTTCTTCACCCAATTTCAATTATTTTGTGTTAAAGTTCTACATGTTGATTATTTAATGATATAAATATGTGTGAATATCCTCTGATTTTTTTACACTAAATATCAACTTATATTGATAGTATTATTATTTTCCACATATTATTATGCAATTTATTAGTCTTTAGTTAATGGATATAGTTTTTCGAAGGGATGTTGCCTCAAATTAAATTCTATTGAGGCTTTATTATTGTTATGCACCGATTCACTCTTATGTAGTGTATATAATGTCCTTTGGCATAATATATCATGAATCCCTTTATTCCCTCTATATTTTAATGTTCTTATTAGTAGTTATTCCTCAATTATTTGTATGTAAGTGTCTCCATTTTTGTTAAAAACACTTTAACTAAAATATCGTTTTAAATGTTATAATTATTTATTCTTCTAAATATTTTTAATTAATGACCACGATTTAAAAATGGTTTTAAGGATTTATTTATGTGGACATTAATTTTTTCAAATGATAATTAATTTATAATATTTAATGTGGTATTGGACAGATTTATTAAAAAATCTCTTTATTTAATGTTTTAGATGATTTTGAAAATGATTTGATAAAGCATTATTTATATCAATATATTGATTTGGTATATTGTGGTTGGAATTTAGAAATGTTTTATTTTATTTATTATTTTATTATGTGTTATGAATATGTTATAGTTATTGGGAATTTTTTATGTATACGGGTCTTCCGTGATAATCATAGGGTAGGTGAACCCGAGATAGCTCTCTAATGCATTGGGTAACGTGACGGAGGTAAAAGTTAATGTTTTCTTAAGATATTTAGGGAATATAATGTGATCGGTATCCCATATGTGACTCCCTAGGCAGTTTTCAAAGCTAAAATTTTATTATGTTATTAATTCCATAAGTTACCTCTATTATTTTTGATTTATGTGTGTTATTAATAAATTTTATGATTTTGTAATGTATATTATGATCGAAAAGTATAGGTTTCATTGATTTGTATTTATTGATAGGCTGATGTTTTCCTTATTTATTTTATCACCCTTACTGAGCTTTTTATGCTCATCCCTTGTTTTGTAAATGTTTTCAACAAGACTTAAAAATGCATAGGATCATGGATACAATCATAGAAAATTCATGATGTCTAAAACATTGAACTAGATATGTTTTAGTTTAAGAGTTTTTATTTAATGAATAATGGATATTGGATAGTAGTGTATACTTGTAATATTCAAGTTGTTATATTATAGTTATGGCCTAATTATATAAAACTCATAACTCGAAAAGATCCTCAATATTAAGTCTTGACAAAATTCAAGATTATTTAATGTTTAAAGTCAGGACCTTATAAAAACATTTTCACATAATCATAATTTTAATCCATAAAACCCAAACTATTTATAACACATCATGAAATCATAATATTAATGATTAAAATATTTGAAATCATAAATCATAAATGTAACTTGTAGAATCGATATCATACTTGCCTCATATCTTTCACAGAAATATAGGGAGTAACATTATTGGTAACATTTGTAATACACATGAGATTATATTCCCTAAATCTCTTATGTGAAACAAAATCATTTATCTCTATCTCATTATCCAGTGCATTGGAGACAAATCATGAGCTCACCCACTATTTCTTTATAATAGAACCATACACATACCTAAGAAATTTCCATGAAATATAACATAATCATAACCCCTTAAGAACCATAAATGGAAAATTACATTTCTACACTGAAATCGTAAGATATCATTTCATGATATTGCCATAATCCATCTTTGGTCGAAACCCATTATAATAAAATTTAATTTATAATGTAATATGGTATTTAATTTTCATTTTAGAAACATAATTTATAATATAATAATTAAAACATAAAATAATGGTCACAATGGTAGAAAAGTTGTCGCCACCTCTTACGTTAAAAAAAATTCTTTTGGATTTTTAGTAAAAAAACTCCATAGATAAAGATTTATTTTGAAAATTACTGAATGAAATTGAATGTAAAAGGTGTTTATTATACAATTTATAAAGGAATATGGTGTATGTTATCATAATATGACACAATGAAATGAGATTGAGATGGGGTCCATTTCCATGAGTCTGAATCGTCATATACAATCATCATATTCCTTTCATTCAGATAATCTATGTTCATATGACCTTAACACATCTATAGAGGGTGTTCTTCTTAAACTATGTCTTCAAGAATGCGGGGAGGTATCCCACAAAGGGTTCTGGTTTTATATTACCACAACAAAATTTCTTGGTAGTTTCCATAATAGAAAGAAATGGGTGCCTTTTAAAGGATATTGGAGGGGCCCCCTTAGAATTATTAAATGTATCAAATTATATTAAATTCATGTTAGATTCCAAATGATTCAAAATTAGTTTAATTACAATATAGGATGTGTATGGGATTAAATATAATCAAAAAATGAAAATTATAATAGTTTATTACTTTTACAATCCTTATCTATTTTTATTATCCCCTTTTATATCGTACCAATTAATCAAGTAATATACATTTTTAGAGATAAATTAATTACCAAATCATTACAAACATCCAATGAATGGGTAATTAATTATATTTATAATGTTATATCATTATTATGGATTAATTTTTTATTTTTATAAATTTTAAATAGTTTAATTAAAAAATTTATCTTTAAAAAGTTTTTATGTCAATTTTGACAGAATTCATTAAATGAAATTAAAAAAAAAATCATTTAAAAATAATTATTTAAAATATAATTATTTAATTAAATCCGAACATGTCATAGTCATAAGATATATTTTTTATGGCAATAAATATTTGAGGTTATATTGATTTTAATATTACTAAAGTCATTTATTTTTTTGGTTCTTTAATAAATCAATTATTACATCATCATTATGTCAGATTTAAAATTAATTTTTTAATTGTTCTAAATTATAAATAAATTACTATGATGTATTTAATGGTTTATGATTTGTAAGGACTATTCATATTATAATATATAAGGTACATAAATCCATAATTAAATTGTTTTATTATGAAGAATCATATTTATATCATATATGTGGTTACATTAAAATAAATTTCCTAAATGACATATTGACACAAAAGGGTGATCACAAAGTCACCATTTCAGCCCAAATATGGAAATGGTTGATAATAAACCATCTAATAATATTAATACAAGATTTAGTGTAATTTAATAAAATTATAATATTAATTTGAACTTTAATTACCCTATCTATCTTTAATTGTGGTAAATAAAATTCAAAAGCTACCATTCAACTATAATTATTTTGTCATATTGAAAGAAAAATTTTCATAATGAAGAAACCATGTATATAATTTTTTTTTTAAATTCAATACAAAATAATTAGATAAATTATGTTTCACTCTAATCCCATTAACAGATAGTGAAAAACTGTTTCTATGTAAAACATTCAAATTTTCACAATGTTTTTCTATTTAATTTGAATTTGAAATAGAATCGGATTAACTACATTGTATTACCTAATAAGAACTAAATATAACTATTCATCTCAACAAGTATTATGGATAATCTTATGATAAACATAAATTAGATGAAATGGATGTTTTGAAATAAAATGCAGTATTTTTAACTATACGTTAAAATATGAATAATATCCAACAAATGTAATAAATCAACCAATGTATATTTTTATTTCCCTATTGCAAAGAAGTTTATTATTTGGTCAAATAGATATAATTAAAATATCCCACACTATATTTAACATGGGTTCTCTATCAAAAGGTGGTAAAAATATCTATTAAAAATATTAGAGTATTTTATTCTTATAAATTGATTTATTCTAATTTTAAACCTAAAAATTTTATTAGAAGGATGTAAAAATATAACATAAAATTTTGTAAAAAAATGTTGTTAGTTAAATTTATTCCCTCTAATATAATTTCAAATTTATTACTACCAAATTAAATAAAATTATTAAAATATATTATTTTTTACATATAAATAATTATTTTGTGTAACATAAGATTTTAGAAAACCCCTTATTACATGTTATGTATTTTATCAAACATGGAACACTTATTGGTAAATTTACTATATAATTTATAATATTAAAAAATATGAATATTTATTCTTCTATAAATACATGCAATGTTACATCCTTCTCCAATTTTTAAATTGTGTCCACATAATTTAAAACTTGTTGTTGGTGACTTCATTGAAATCTAATATTGGAAAACAGTTAATAAAACATCCTCATTATATGAAATAATGTTACATAAAATTATTAAATGTAATAAAACATACTAGGGTAACATGAATGAAAATATGCTAGTGGAATAGAAAACATACCATCGAGTTATGATAGATAGTAATAAGAAAACATTTTCAAACAAATACAATATCCATGACATAGTTATAAATTTGTGATAGGTTAAATGGTCATTTATTTCATAGTAAAAAAAGTAATCATAAAACGTTTTTTCTAATATTCTTTTCATATAGTGGTGGAATTAATTTATATTCATGACTATGAACATAAGTAAACATACTTACTTGAGAAGTAGAGTTTCATCCTATTGTATATTTCTACAATAAAGTCATATTTTTTCCCAAATGATGGGTGTTTAAGATGAATTTTTCATGCCTAATCAAAATATAGAGAATCGCGTACTCTGTAAAATATTAAATATCAGTATATCATATCTAGAAACATTATCCACGACCAATATGTTTAGGATAATATAAAACAATTCCATAAAAACAAAAAACTATTTGACGAAAGAATACTACTATTTTATCCAAAAAAAACAATTCTAATACCTAAAGTTCAACATAGACCATTCAAAAACTAACTATCCTTAAAATCCATCAAAATAATGGAAACCATGATTGAAACCCAAAACACATATGAATATTATTACATCATCATAAAGGATAAATGTTTAAATTTATCTCCAGATAAAATCAAACACACTTAATTTCTCGTACCAAAATGTAACGAACATAAACACACATTGTCCCTGATAGGTTAATCATTTCCATAAATAAAGTTTTTTTATAAGTCCAAAATTAAAATCATATATTCATAAAAAATATAATTAAACTATTAATCCTCACATAGAATCCCACTGTATTCTGTTTACCTTAGTCATATAATGTTCCCAAAATAAGGAATTTCTTACAAAATATCATTTATCACAAAACCCCAAACTCATTTTCCATCACCAAGTGTATCCATTTGATAAAACATAATTTATGAAAATAAATATATTCTAATTTCATAAAATTATTAACTAAAAATAATAGATATTACTATCTAGGATCTTTATCTATGCCAGTGGTAAGCGATAAATCAATGTCTCCATTTATTGTGGGTTCAATTTTTGTTTCCTTGTCTGATGCAAATATACAAATTAACGAATCATAAGTGAATTTTTTTGAGTTATTTATACTTTTTTCTAAATATTATATATTTAAGAAATTTATTTAATTAAATAAATTTTTTAATATTTTAAAATATGAATTATTTCATTTTTGACAGTATTTATTACATTAATTTCTTTATAAGTCATAACGACTTCATTCCATAAAAAATCCATTAAATACACCCTAACATGTCACAGTAATCCATAAAATTTCTGAATATCAACAAATATTTAAAATTATATTTATTTTAATATTATTTGTATCATTTTTTTGATACATTCTTTAACAAAATCAATTTCTGCATCATCAATATGTCATACTTAAATTTAATTATTAAATTATGATAAATTATAAATAAATTTCCACGATAAGGGTAATAGTTTTTTATATATATTAACTATTTAAATTTGAAAATATCACATAAATAACCCCATATAATTTTTTTTATTTAAGATGAATCATTTTTATGACATATTTTATTTTACGTTAAATTAAGTGTTATAAATGTGATCATCACATCCAAGTGGCATCCAGAGGTCAAAATTTCTGATCATGGATTTACATGAAATAGAATAACTCATAGATTAATATTAAGACATTATTTATGGTAATTTTATAATATTATGAAATTAATTTTACCATTAAAATTCTTCTTTACCTTAAACCATGGTAAATAATATATTAAATATGTAATTTTAAAAAAAAATGTTTGATCATTTTGAATGATATTTTTCATAATATGTACAAATAAATATGTCTAATTTCTAAATTTCAATTCATAGAAGTGGTAAAATGAGATTCAACACTAATCCCATTCATGGATCGAGAAAACAAGGTTTTTATGCAAATCATTCAAATATTCACATAGTTTTTCTATATAATTATATTTTGAAAAAGAATAAAATCATAACACATCATGATTTTATGAAATATATTATATTAAAGTAATCTTATGTTTTGTGTATTATGATATGAAAATATTATCTTGTGATATATGCAACACTATATTAGATTTTTGTATATGCAACAATAATATTGGCTTGTGTTATAAGCAATTTCAAGCTATTCTGATATAAATATTATCATGAAAAATTGAGTATAGACATTTATCATTGCATAAAACAACTATGCCTGGATTATGTTATATGTAACACCAATTGAATATTGAACTAAATGTAACACTGACTTGGATTACATTACATATATGAAAAACCTTCCTCGATAACTTCTGTTGTATACAATATTAAATTTCACTTCAAAATGATATATTATTAAATTATTATTTAATGTGATATATACAATCAATTATAAATATTATTAACCAAATTCATTATTTTATATTACATTAAAAATCATCTTATATAATTTCTAGAACATGATGTTTGATGAAATAATTTTTTTGATAGAAAAAGTATTTTAAAAAACAATTTTAAATTTTTTGATGGAACACCCATTTTGGATATTGTTTTTTTAATTTAATAAGTTAATTTTGATAAAATATACTTCTTATTTGAATGTGGGAAATAAAAATTTACTTTAGATGATCTTCTTATATTTTTCTGATTATATTCATATTTTTATAAATAGTAAAAATACGCTTTATTTGGATTGAAAACAATATTTTTCATCAAAATAACTTATATGGAAAAATTATTTAATTTAATGCTTTTAAAGTAAAAATATATAGTTATTTTATATTTACAATAATTTATTTAATTGTGATAAATACTAAATTTAATTGAACTGTAAAACCCACTTTTATGCCAAACAGTTACTTTTATTTTTTGATATTATGAATAGTATCTATGGTAATTATTATTTACCACTCTTAATTACGAGTCAGGTAAATTAGGTTAAATAATAATATGTGATGGACAATAAAATTATCACAAAACATTCCATAATACCATTAGGTGAATAAAATTATACCCATAACATATTTTTTTTTAAAACATATTCATTGAATGTCCTCATGGCATTAAAAATGATCCGAAAATTGATAAACAAAATGGAAATGGAAAAATATCAAACTCACGTTTCTTATAAGTATATAAATTTAAAAATAGAGATAACTTAGTGATATCTTCAAATTTAAATATCCCATAGAATATAAAATAAATAATTACATCATGGTAATTTATTTTTAATTTTTAGGAAATAAATAATTATATTAATGTCATATCATTAATGATGTTAAAATTAATTAAATGATGAAAAATCAATGAATCATTTTTTATTAAAATCCAAATAACCATAAAAGGTCCAAACACATGAACAAATATTATTGGTCAATTATATCTCAACCATAATCATCCAAACGTTATAATAGTGTCCATTTAAATACTTATATAATAGATTATGAAAATTTTATTATTTTATTTAATGTAAGGTTAAAGTTTTTACATTCATAATTTAATAAGTATAAAAAATTTAATGTGGTATTTTTTGTATAATAAAATCAACTACATATTTTGTTTTAAAATAAATTAAATTTATTTTCATAATAGTATTTTATTTCAATTTTTTATTAATAAATAAGTATATTAAATAATTACACAAGATTTATTTAGTGAATATTTTAATAATTAATATAACAAATAATTTTTATTAAAAAGTTTAAAATAAATATTATTTTGGAAAATTATTATTTTTCAATGAATTTAAAAAATTAAGATGACCCATTAAGGATATAATAAAATATTTGGATCTAGGACCAAATTGTATGTTTATATTTCCAAAAACCCAAGAAATTAATAGTGTCAAAATTTAAATAATTGATATTTTTTTAAAATAAAATTTTATAAAATTATAAAAAAATAATAGAACAGTTTTTAAAAATATAGAATAATTATGATATGGTCTAAATTGTTCTAAATTATTAATTTTTAGTATAATAAAAAAATACATAAATATTTCACATTTTTAATTATGAATCCTTTATTTTCTTATTTAAAATAAAATAGAATAACCAATTATCAATTTTAATTAAAATGTTTCAATTGACATCAAAACATATCAAAATATTATTAGATGGTTATATATCAATTGTTTCATATCGTATATTCAAATATATCTACTTTTGAAGGTATTTGGATTGATTTTTCATATTTTTATTACTTAATATTCTCTAGGTTTTCTAAAGTGCCCCTCACCTTAATTATAAAGGAGCACTTCCTCCATCAACTCTTCACGTCATTTTGAGTATTCAAGCTCAAACATACCCAACTCATTTCCATTATCAACATCCATAAAAACATTCTATATGTAATTTTTAAATTATGTGTTCAACAATAGGGCTCTATGAAGAAATTTAGGAGTGGAACATTGAAGAAGAGGGTGTTTAGATACATATAAAGCATATCAGACCTAATGTATGGGATTATTTTGTCTGTCTGATATTTTTCTAAGGGAAATATTCCTTATACAACACATATTTGTTTAGTTTTTATGTTACCCATTAATGGATTCGTTATTATTATTATGAAGGTTATTATATTTATATATTCGTATATTTTATTTATTTAATGAGGCATACAATTCATCTGATTATAAATTGTTAAATGATAATTTTTGAATTTTCATTTTATCTGAGATTTATTATAAATAATTATTTATTGAGGTTATATTTTTCATCCATGTCAATGTTATCTAATTTTTTAGTAAAAGTTTTACTATTATTATATGTTTTTTAAAGTCATGTTTCCTATTTTATTTATTTTTCTTCATGATTTTTTAGGAATATTTATTTTGATAACCATACGAGTAAATTTTAGAGTATTATAAAATAAGAATGAGAAGAATTTTTTTTAACTTATACTAAATGAATATATTTTTACTTTTTTATAACGCCTATTTTCTAAGAATTATCCATGACAATATGTTTTCATTTTTTTTCAATTAAATTCTTATATTTTAAATTTTCACCACATTTTCATAAGAGAAAATGTTTTTGAAGAGGAATGGATATTTTCCACAATAATAATGTTGTAGGGTTTTATAAAATTTATTTTATATCTATGAAGAAAAATTGTTCTATTTCAGTCACTATTATTGCATAGATTTTATTTTGGTTATGTTAGAAATATTTTTATGACATCGATTTATATTATATATATAATTTTATGATGGAATGAATTTTAACAAACCCATTCCCCTTCATGTGTTATGATATAATGAATGATTTATGTTTCTTTGGAAAATGTAATAATGATTTTACTATGAGATAGGTGGGACCTATATCTCCCTCTAACGAATTGGGTGATGATTTATTTTTCTGCAGATAAACATGGATGGAATTTCATGTAAATCTAGTTTATTACTACTGTGATAGAACGACATGTAAATAAAGTTCATTAATAAATAGATAGAATTTCAAGTATACCTAGTTCAGTAAATGATATTTTCCACTATGATTCTCTTGGAAACAATTCCGGGGATAATATGGAAATATTATTATGTGATTTTTTGTTTTCTAAATTTCTATGGTTTATGTCAATTCTATTTTTTCATGGTCGTGTTCGCTTATTATTTATGCCTTACGAACTGTAATTACATATTTCATTACTCAAGATTTTGTTGTTTATACTCTATATACTTTTTTTACATTATTATGTTTGTGGTTTGTTTATTGTTCTCAATTATTACATTTACTGAGTATTTTATCTCACCCTTTTTAATATTTATTTTCCATAAGATATAACAAAAATTTTTATATAGGAAAACTAATAGGGAATATCATTATGGGAGAGGATGAATATCTTTCACCTAGATAGAAGATTATGTTCCAAGATTCCAAATTAACAAAGATAATACAATATTTTGGTATCTATTACTGTAATTTATTATGTATTATAGAAAATAAATGTAACTTCCATGTACATGAATAATGGGTTTCTACAGTTTCTATTAGAAGGAAGGATTTGTCAACCTTTGGAAATTGAGATGTGAAATCTTTATTGAGATCTCTAGAGGTTTTACTAAGAATATATTTTGGTATATACTAAGGATAAGTCAAGAATATGTCACAATCATAGGGTCTTTCTGATTATTATTAATAACTTAGATTTAAATATAAGATATCACAGATTGAAATAATATATGTAATTTTCTATACCTATTTTATTATAAACTCTAATATGTATATCTGACACTTTTAATTATTTACTTAGTCAATAACCATAACTACATAGAACCTAGTAAACAATTAAATGTTTCATATGTGAAAATTATTAGAATTATGATGATTTATTTCCAATGTGGAAACATCATGATATAAATAATAATGACGGTACGGGTATTGGTCATACGACTAAATATAAAGACATTGTAAAAAACATGTGATGGTATGTTATGTTCTTCCACTATTTTTTACCTTAAAAATATGAATATTGAGGTTGATATTCAATAAAACATGAATCACATTTTACAAAATATGAAGATTACTAATCCTGAGTAATGGTTTAGTAACAATGATGGATGATTGAGATGTATATGTTTGATAATTCTTATATAATGAACCATATAATTTTTTTAGTATAAAAATTTCAACAATGGTTAGAAATGATAGGTTTAATAGTCATAAGGTAACAAAATGTTATTTAAGGGTAAGGGGACATACTTGGATAACACATGATTAAGGGAAAGATAACCCTTAAAATGTCATGTATGTTAAGATAATGAGGTTTGGATAAATTTATTTTTTATTTGAATAAGTAAATTCTATAATCCTAGTTTATTAGTAACTAATTAGGATGTTCTTGACAAGAGGGTTATGATATCATATATGAAGTATTCAACATATTGTGACTAAACGAATATATACAATATGATTTGGAATAAGGATACATTATTGATTTCAAAACAGATATATTGTAATTTATGTAATTACTAACACTCTAGAGAATGAATTATGAAGTCATTAAAATGTTTCTAATGTGAGCCACAAGATATATATTATGATATATGGGGGATAAATGATTGTATTCACTTTTTTTTTATATGACCATTCAAATAATTGTTTTTTTGTTCTTTAAGTTTTGAAATAACTATTTTTGATAAGACTAATGGTTTGAAATGATTATGTTTGACATCATATAGTTCTTTTAAGGATAAAATGTTTTTAAAATATTGTTTCTGGAATGTTATAGTAGTGTAGTTTTAGAAAAAACGTCAACCCAAACGACGAGCAAAAATAGGTCCCGTGAGGCAAGGATGGGGGAATCAAACCCACAACCAAAGTGCGGTCATCCATTACCATCAACCATTTTACTGCAAGAAGACCCTTGTTAATATAATATAATATTATTTTATTTAATAATTATGATAGATGATCTATAATTTCATTTATTGAATAATATACAATTAATCTCATCATAGACGGACTTATGAATATTTGAAAACATGTTATAATTTTTTTGTTAAAACAGATGGAATTAAATATCACTCTATGTCATGATATTCTAACACTTCAAGAATTATAAATACAACATAATTTCATTAAGTAAGATATAACGTGGAAATTGTTTAGGGAGAAACCAATTGTGATATTGTACTTAAATCAAGTAAGTATTTCTCCTCCTGAAAAATTCATCAATATTTAGAAAGGATCTTCAATACAAATATGTTATTCTAGTACCCTCTAATCTAAGGAATGATATGGTCCCTTAAATTATCAATGATTTATCTCTTTTTGGTAGTTCACATTTTCCATACCCTGTTTATTATCACAATCCATCAGAACATTATGGTTAGATTTCACTTCTATATCAAGGTTTTAACATCCCGTCAATGTTCTCCTTTGTGTAAAACCAGTGTTGAGTTATATTGAGTAACTATTATGTTTTTAACATTCATTATTGAAATAATGTTTTATTATACCTTTTTATGATGTGGGATTACATGAATGAAACATGTATGATGTATGCAATTTATTACCCTGACTAATATTAATAGTAAAATTCATTTTATGGGGGGTAGAATATACAATGTCATGATTTAATGAGATAAATTATTTTTAATTTATTTTATTTCTTGTGTTCTATGATACAACAATAGTTTCTTGCAATATAACCAACATCGTATTTGTTTGCAGTATATGGAACACTATTCTTGGCTTGTGTTACACAAAATTTCAACTCTTTTGATAGAATTATTTTCTCGTAATATTGAGTATAGATATTGTTCAGTGTATAAAATAATAATGTTTGGATTATTTGATATTCAACACCATTGAAATCTTGAACTAAACGTAACACTAACATGTCTTTCATTTCACCCATCTGTTAATTTCCTCAATAGCTTGAATTGTATGGATTATCAAGTTTCACTAAACAATGATATATAAATAAAATATTTTTTAATGGGATATAATCTAGCCATTATGAATCATATTGACCAAATTTTGAATTTTATATAACATTAAAATTCATCTTATATTGTTTCGAGAACAAGATATAAGAACAAACTCATTTTTTCGGATAAGAGATTATTTAATAAAATGTTTTTTTAACGCCTTTTGATAGAGAAAAATGTTAAATATATTTTGTTCACATTTATATGTTAATTTTGACAAAATAAATTTCTTCTTTACTAGTGGGAAATAAAATTTTACTTAGGATGAAATTTTGAAATTTTTCTGAAAACTATTATATTTTTATGAATAGTAAATATACAGTAAATTTTAATTGAAAACAAAATTTTCATGAAAATAATTTATATAGTTAAATCATTCACAATTTTTTTCCTTCTAATAATAAACCCGTTTTTTATTCTGACAACAAGATTATTTTTAAATTAACATCTATTTATTTAATTTATAAAAATTAATTCCATATTTTGATTTAGTAGGACCAAATTATGTTAATAGTTAACTTTTTTAGGATATTATTAATAGTAACTACAATAATTTTTATTTACCACAGTGAAATGTAATCTTAGAAAAATAGGGTTACTAATAATATGATATTGACAATAAAATTTATCGTAAAACATTCCAAAATCCCATTATATGAATAAAATTATACCTTTAACATGTATTTTTTGTAAAATAGTTATTTAATATCCAATTGAATATGAAAATTACATAGATATTAATAAAACGAGTGAAAGTGACAAAATGTCAAACGCACATTTCTTATATGTATAATAATTTTAATATTGAGATAAACATGTGATATATTAGAATGAAAATTGTCCATGAAAATTTAAAATAATCATATACATCATGGTAATTTATTTTTAATTTTTAGAAAATAATTAATTACGTTAATGTCTAATTCTGTGATGATGTAAAAATTAATTAATTGATGAAAAATCAAGGGAACATTTTTAATGAAAATAATAATAACCATAAAAATGTCCAAAAGCATGACCAATTCTTATAGGTCAAGTATATCATGACCGTAATTATCAAAATGTCATGCTAGTGAGCATTTGGTTTCATTAAATTATCGGTAATAACCATTATATTATTTTATTTAATGTAATATAAATGTTTTCACATTCATACATAAATAAGTATAACATTATTTATGAAATGTTTTCATGATGATAAATTAAACAAAATATATTTTTATGAAATTTATTAAATTTATAATCATCATTGTATTTTATTTAAAATTTTAATTCTAAAAATATGTATATGAAATAATTACACAATATTGATGTTGATATTATTTTAATAATAATAATATCAAATAAATGTTATTAAAAATATAAAAATAAATATAATTTTGGATAATTAATTATTCCTATTATTTGTATAATATTAACTGGACCCAATTTTTATATAATTAAATATTTTGTTCGAAGATAACAACATATATTTATATTTCTAAAAATCCATGAAACGAATTGTGTCAAAATTGACAAAATTGTTATTTTGTTAAAATTATTTTTTATAAAATTATTTAAGAATCATAAATAATATTTAAAAATATTAGAATAATTTTTATATCGAAAAATAGGTTCTAAATTTTAATTTATAATATAATTAAAATAAAATAATTAAATATTTAACCCTTTTAATTATGAATCATTTTTTATCTTAATTAAAATTTAATTGAATTACCAATTGTTAATTTAAATGATAATATTTAAATTCCCATTAAAAGTTTTCTATATTTTATTGGTTGATGATAATTCAATATTATCATATATTAGATTAATTGTTATCTAATTTTTAGGTATTTGGATATATTTTTCAAATTTTTATAACAGAATATTTTTTAGGTTTCCCAAAGTTCCCCTAACCTTAATTCCAAAAGGTCACTTCCTCCCTCAACTTTTCACATCATTTTGAGCCTTTATGGTGAACCATATCCTACAAATTTCCCTTCTCAACATCGCTAGAAATATACTAGGGATACTGGTCTTTTTTAAAGAAAAACTATTGTTCTCTAAAAAGATGTTTAGAGGTGGAACACACAAGAAGAATTGGTTTAAATTCATACGAAATATATCGAGCCTAATGTAAGGGATTATTTTGTCCCACATTTATTTCTATGTGTAATATTTCTTATACACCATCTAATTATATTGTCAGTTTTTATGTTACCCATCAATATTTTAATTATTCATATTTTAAAGGTAATGATATTTAGATATTGATGGTGTTTTATTTATTTTATTAGGCATATGATTCAACTGATTATAAATTTGTAACAGATAATGTATCAATGTCATTTTTATCTGAGATTATTTGAACTTAAGTATTTATTTGGCGTATAATTATCTTTCTTGTCTATGATATATAAAAAAATCAGATTTTTTTTACAATTAATCTATGTATGATTATAATAATTTTTACACGTTTATTTCATTTAATAAGTGGGTTGGATGGAATCATTTTTTTGTATACCATATGAGCTACATTTTAAAATCTCTGAAAAAAGTACGAGATGCATGTTTTTTAAATTTATACAGAATGAAAGAATTTTTATGCTATAATAATTCCATATTCCAGTCAATCTTTTTTTCAAAATTTCAAGGTTATTTTAAATTAAACTCATTTATATAAAAATCACACAACATTTTTAGAAAAGACAATGTTTTTCAAGATGAAAAGATATTTTCTTTAGAAATTATGTTCAAGTGTTTAATAAAAATTACTTTATTTATAACAAGAAATTGTTTTAGATTTTTAATCACTATTATTACTTTGATTTTTTTGTGATTAAGATAGAATTGTTTTTATGAAATAGATTAATCTTATATAGATTATTTTATGGTGAAATGTGGTTTAAAACCCAATTTTATTTCTATGTTATTAAATGATGAATGATTTTTTTTAGGATCATGTAAAAATGATTTCACATTGAGATGGGTGGGAATTCTATATCCCTCCTATGCATTGGGTAAATATTTATATCTCATGATATAAACTTGGCTAGAATGGGAAGAAAATATGATTTAGTAATATAGGGCTGGAACAACATGTAAATCTATATCAGAAGTACGTGGATAGAATGAAATGTAAACCTGCTTCAGTAAATGATATTTTACACTATGATGGTCTTATTAGAAATTACAAGGCCACTATGCAGATCATATTATGTTATTTTTTATTTTCCACAATTCAATTTTATATGTCAATGTTATGTTCATATGGTCGTGTTCACATATGATTTATGCCTTACGATAAAAAAATAATTATTTCAGCACTCATGATTTTTGATATTTAATATTCATGTACATATGTTTACATTTTAATGTTTATGGAATTTTTTTGTTATTAATTTTTAAACTTAATGAGAATTTGAGATCATTGTTTTTATGTTTTATTTTCCCCAAGATATAACTTATTTTTTTATGTAGGAAAACTAATGGGGAATATATTTATGGGATATGTTGGTGATATTTTCAAATGGTAGACTATTATTTTCTATATTTCCAATGAGACAAAAATAATATGGTCTTTGGGAGTCTATTCCGATAATGTATTAAGTATTCCTTAATAGAAATGGATTTTCCATGTACGTCAAGCATATGCTTTTACACCAATGAACTACATTGGGCCAAGTGATAAAAATTTCATTTAATTATTCATGAAAACCATTTAAAAGGAAGATATAATAGTACACACAAATTATATGAACATTGAATTTTTAATTAAAATTTAATTTTATTCACAATTCATTGAAATATTTTTTTTATTAGAAAAATACCAAAATTCAAACTAGTAAATTGTTAGGTATCACTTCCAAAGATAAACATTATTTTTTCAAAAAGAAAATATAAAAAATGAAAATATAGATTTAACATGTGATTTTCCTGAAAAGGTGAAAAATCTATATTTTAAATATATTTTAGTATTTTAGACATGAAATTTTATTTATTCTAATTTTTATCCTCTAAAATTTGTTGGATGAAAGAAAAAATATTTAATAAACATGTGTAGATATAATATAGAAATTTGGGTTAATTTTTTCCAATAAAACATGATGTACCCTTGGTTTCTAGAATGTAACCCTTTGTTTCATTTTTTATGTATATAAATTATATGGGTTGTGGTTGGGGGGGTTGGGTCACATTCAATATATTTTCAGGTCTAAATGGGAAGCACACAGTATATGCACAGTTTTTCTAAACAGTTATAAAATTCTAGGAGAAACATTGCACATTGGTAGGTGTTGGACCATGATCTTCAACACTATATGTGAATAATTAGAGATAGCATGAAATAAGGCCATTTGGGGTCTTACTAGATAGTAGCTAACACACAGTTAGTGATCTGTTTGTCTAACTATGGGAACTAACCTAGTGTAGGTTTAAAGTGATATCTTAAAAAGTGGATCTCACATAATTTTTAATATAAATTTCTTCTTTTTCCGATAAACGGATCTAAATCTGGATTTAAGTTCTTTGGTGGATTGAGAACCTCTCCAATGATATTTGGAAATTATTTAAAACAATTTATTGGCATTTTAGCTACTTGATTATTATGATAAATGTCCATTATTCCCAGTTCTTGTCACTTCTTCTTAGATCTACTTAGATCTTCTTCACATAAATTCAAGGATTCTTATATATAGACTTTTTATGGGTAGACATAGGTTTTATCATGTAAAATATTTTGTTTTTTGGTCTCTTTATTGATTTGAGAATAGATCTAAGGTAGTTTTTGGGAAATCATACCATGTTTTGTGAGCATTCATCACCTGTTTTTATTTTTTTCCAAAACCATCAAGGTATGTGGCTTCACTATCAAATCCAAATTATACAACATATTAACAGGAAATCAAATTATCTTCCATTTTTGATTTAATTGAGATTTTTTAGTTGAAAACCTATTCGAATCCCTTTTTCTTGACTTTTTAGTAAATTTTGCTAAGCATAGAAAATTTTCTGTTATAGAAATTTTGATTTTGATCTTTGTATTAATATGTGGATTTAAAAACATTTTGGCCTCCAAACTGCACATTTTTTCCCATACGTGGCATTCACACAGGGTTTCTCGTCCTTGAGGGTTGTAGACCCACTCCCATGAAATTTTCAATCGATCTAGAGCCTTTCCATTGTGTTTATAAGCCCAATTCATACGGAAAGTGTTCTTTATTCTTTTTTCTAATCATGTATTCTTAGGTATATATAGATCTACTTCTCATCCATTCATGTTTTCTCATATCTAAAACCGTTATTGGTAGATCTATGTTTGGGGATGTGAAATATGTTTATTTTTAGCCTCAATGTTGATAGGTTAAAAGATATATGACTTTTTAATGGAATTTATACAAGGTTTTTTAAGTGTTATTTTTTCAGTTTCGAGAAAATCAATCGAGGTTGGCGGCTTCACTCTATACTTCTATCAAGTGACATATTTTAGAGAGTAATGTCTAGAAATAAATGATGAATGGTTTCAAATGCATGTGGGCGGTGATTTAAATATTATGAAATATACCAATAACCAATAAACCATAAACAAAAAACATTATATGAGGAATGATGAAAATAAGACAACTCAAACATCATATTTATAAAAACATAACACTAAATTATACTACAATGGATGATAATGCCACTATCGAGTAAAATGTGGATGAAAACCACAAGATACTCTAAGAAAACCACAATGCTCAATGATCCAAAATATATATGTTCCAAAATCACCAAAAAACCCAAGTATCATGATGTTTTTCTAAGTACGTGTGATACATTACCATTTACCATGTCCTAGAAGACAGAATCTGCAAATCCACCAATATGTGAGAGCATTGGTTATATAAATCTCAGTATGATTTCTCTAATGACTTCCCTAAACATTCCAGTAGGATAAAAAAGATAGAATAATTTATATAAAATAGTTTATATAAAACAATGCCTCAAAATATTTTATAACTTATTTAAAATATGTCCCAAAACAATATACATCTAAATGTAAACAAAGGCTATTTAAAACAATTTTCCAAGCAAGTAATATTTCTATAAAATGTACCAAATAATACAATATAGTACCCCTATTTTCTACTATTTGTCCTTTATTCCATTTTTTTGTTATATTATGTATAAGTGTTAATAATGGGAGAGTCTGTGAAACTTTTAATATGTTTTCAAGGCTTATGGGGAAACCCATGGTTTCTGTACGGTTTGCCTAATCTTTACGAAAATCCAAGGACAAATTGAATACATTGGAAAATTTTGGGAATAATCATTCAGAAATGTGATTGAATGGTTAGGGACACCAACAAGAGACATCTTGTATGGGCCTTCTTAGAAATTAGTTGCTATATAGTTACAGTGTGATTTGTCAAACCGGGCAAACTAACTCTACACATTGTCAATGTGAGATCCTAAATAAGTTGATCACAAATATTTTATCCTCTAAACATCATTTTTCAACTATATAAACCAAACATTGAATTTACCATCCTTGACGGTTTTATAACCCATCCCAAGTGATTTTAAATCTATATGGGTCCATTAAATGGAATTTAGAAGCCTGATTGTTATGGTATGTTTTCATTCTTCCACATTGTTTTTCACATATTGTTAGATCTACTTTGATTTACATATCATGTCTTCTTATATTTAAATATATAAACTTTTTTGGGTATATATATGTTTTTTGATGTCAAATATATTGATTTTTTGTCTAATTTTTTATCAGAGAAGGGGTCTATGGTGGTTCCATGGAATTCATACCTAGTTTTGTGAGCATTCTACTTGTGATACCAGTTTTCTCCAAAATAGTTGAGGTTGGTGGATTTACTCTCATCTCTTCTTGATATAACAAACTGGAATTCCATCAAATTATCTTCTAATGTTGGATTATTTTTTTGATATTTATGTTGATAGATTTTTGGAAACCCTCTTTTCTAATGGTTTGGTAAATTATGGAAATCATGAAAATTTGGTGTTTTGAATAATGTTCTTTTGAACACAGATTTAATATTTGGATTATAAAATTTAGATTTTATAGAATTGTGACATGTGTATTTGATTGTGATTTTTTAATAAAAGGAATGTTTTATTTAAATTATATGGTTTGTTTGAAATATCTTTCTTAATTATTTCCACTAAAAGAAATCTTTTATTGAAATAGGTTTAAATTTGTTGAACACACATTGATTTGGAATGGGTTTGGAATATGTATTGGTGTGTGTTCAAATTCATTGTAAATGGATGGATAATGGTCTAAAGGATCACCATCAAATGGTTGGTATGAATATTGGTGTGATGCATCCATCTCAAACCGGTCCACTAATAAAAGGATTCGTGGAAGGACAACAAATTGCATTCAAGTATGGGGAGTTTTATTTACATTCATGTTTGGGTGTGTTGTGAAAAATGGAATGGATATTAATAAAAATTTAATGAGAAAGTGTCTTAAATACATGTTTTTTATCTGAAAATTTGATATTCTACAAAACAGGGTTTAAATATCACTCGTTTACTTTGGTTATAATTTGTTTTCGAAGCTATTTATATTTATATAGTACTTATTTTTCAAAATTGATTTGTAAAATATGTTTTTTATAAATTTAACTATCATATACATCCTATAATAATGACTATGGATGTCATTTGGGAAATCCTACTTTATTTTATACTCACCACTACTCAAGAAATTTATTTCCTTGTAGATTATATCATATAAGACATAGGAAAAGGTATTATATCACACCTATTTAGAACCACCTCAGGATACTTGTGTTGTTTGATGATGTTTTAAAATGGGCCTTGTGAGGCATTGAGTCTTATGTTTTTATTGAAATATATTGTGGTTTAATTACTCTATTTTCATGATAGTTGATTTTTATTCCTATTTATTTCACTTTTGTGGTTTTTTTATAAATTAGATGGTCTAGTGGTCTTTGTCTCATCATAAATCATATAGTGGTTTTTAGGGTTGTTTTATAGGTTTTATATTTAATTATGAATAAATCATCCAACACATTCATTTTAAAACCTTCAGCATTTATTTTAAGTCATTCACTTATTGTGGATATCTCTTAAGGCCTGGTAATGATTGATTGTATTCTCATGACAATAAGAATATGGAGGGTCGTTAAAAATGGTACCTATTTGTTTGATTTAAAATATTATTTGAGATATAGGGTATAACCACCTTCCTGTTCCTTGTATTAGAATTATTCATTAAATTTACTGGTCATAGAGTTGAAATTTATTCATGTATATTCATTGGGTTGTGATCATAGAAAGGGGTAGGATTTTTGGGACATGAAATGTATAGAATACAAAGACCTAGATAAAATATTTATGTTGAATATAATTTTACTATGGATATTGGTACATTAGTGTTTTGGAGACACATGTAGGATATTATAATCACATTATCATGTTTTTATCCAAAGAGATGATAATGACATTCATTAGAGGAATGACTTCCCGCTTAGAGTGAACACATCATATAGAGTAGAGATTTATGTTTTTGAAATATTGTTTCCTTTTGAAATGTATGAAATTTATATTCAAATTAAATAATTTGAAATAGGATATAACTAACATAGTTTAAAAGTGGATTTATTTTATTATGTAATGTTGACTGTTTAGAAAAATGGATGCTATTGGAATGCAATGTTGGGATAGTTGATTTTATAGAATTTGAAATTCTAAACCATATGTTTCTAGAGAGTGAAACATTATGAGTTTAAGGTTTTATTAGGAAATGGATCCTTGTAGAAATCATAGAAACCAACCATAAGGAGAGATGAAAAATATGGTTTCACCCAAAACAAAAGTGAATCTAGAGACTATTTTGAGTATCATTCAGGCATTCCAGGCTATGATCAAGGGCAAACCCGAAGGATAAGACATGGAATGTGGATCATTCCACAATGTTCATAAAGCAGAATCCACCGGTTGTATGGTTTATATATTTAGATGAAATGGCATATGTGTGGATGAATAGGATGAATCATATATTCTATTTTTATGTAACTATAGTAGTGCACAAGGTCATGCTGGTAACATATATACATGATGATCTTTTATGCCGGTGGTGGTATCTAGCAATAAACGAAAAACAGGATCACGGTATTAGTTTGGAGGATATAGAGTAATTATTTAATAATAAATTCTATACTCACATGTCTAAGAACCAAATGACAACAAACTTCATAACATTTATGTTTTAAAATCTCTTTTTCACGTAGTATACGCCTAAATTCGGGAATTTTGTGTGTTTTACACCATAATTTATTGTATGAGTGTACTTGAAGACACATATCCTTTAATTCAGGATAATATATAATAATTTATCGATCATTGGGGTACTCTATATTACGGATTATTCAGAGATGATGAATAAAGAGATAGGGATTGAATGTGATATCTCATGATCTATGGGATGAAGATGTATGATGATGCCTATAGGAAATAGTGGCAACTCCAATGCTAGTAGAAAGCGGAAGAGGGACACTAGTTTCCAAAGTGGGAGTGGGACACAAATTCAGATGTCCACATCAGTGAACCCTCCCCCCAGACCCATGAGAAACCCACACCATTTATAGAGTAGTTTTATTGACCACATGAATACAAAGTTTATGCAACGACCTAGGTTATTCCATAACTACAGGAAGATGGGATCTATTTAACACTATTGTCATAGTGCTCTATTTTTAGGTCCTTGAGACACTACTTAGGTGTCACAAGAATCCAATGATTATAAATTTAGAGGAAAATTGAATCATTTTCATTAGCAATTATTTTCTAGGGATGGTGATTCAATGAATTCCTTGACTCCTTAGCCTAGGAAATATCTAGAAGGAAACTAAGAGAATAGTGCAGTGAAATATGAAATTGTATGGGGTAGTGTAGATATTTATAGATGAATATCCTCTATAATATACATGGAGAGGTATGATTCATTGGAATTATACCTTTTTCAAAGGTTTTTTTGACACTGCTACATCACATTCCTTCCTTACTTCTTGTGTTGTTCTTTTGTTGTGTTAATACCTAAAAATGATGGCTTTTGTGATCAAATTGTGAACTCCTCTAGGGGAAATTGAGTGCATAGACTATCTGTGTAGATCATATTCTATTAAATTTGATGAAATTGAGATAATGTGGGACTTATCAATGTCATAAATGGATTTATACAATGTAATCTTCTATATATATGTGTTTAATACACATAAGGACTACATTGAATATTATACAATGAGATTAATTTTTTCTGACTGAGGATATCGTTGAACATATCATTATAAAATAAACTTTTTTGAAGGCTGCTGAAATGATCTTCTTTGAACTAGTGGTTGGGATGATATATTACTAGTTGTTTGAATTGACTATTGCATCAATAGAAGTGATCGGGTAAAATTGATGTAGAGACCTGATGCTTGATGTACATGGACATTACATTACTTTAGCAGAATACTTAGTACATAACAAAAACACACACACAAGGAACGTAATAGTTTAGTGTCTTTGGAAACTCGGAATATAATCTTCTAATCGTGGTGAAAGATCTTCAACATCTCCCATAAAGATCTTCCTTTTTTTACCTAAAACATTTCTTTATATCATGGGGAAAATAAAACATAAAAGGGTGATCTCAAATGCTCAGTAAGGGTAAACAAAAGAATTATCAATCACATCATATCCATAAGAACATAACATTTTGGAAATCTTAACCTGCAAAAGAGAGCATAATTTCATAACATGGGATAAATCATAGTAGTGAAATGAAATCCCAATAATCAAAACATAAAACATGAAACTTTGTGGAATAAACACACAATCATAGAGAATCATTTCTTATTAGTCAAGACTCATTTCCAATACTATCTTAGTGCACAAAGTCAATTTCCGAACCGAGTCACCCTCGTTTCAGTCCTGTTTCACTGAACCGGTATAACCTACCGTTCCAGCCATGTCTATCTCATGAGATATAAAATCTTTACCCAATGCATTGGAGGGATATATAGGTCCCACCCATCTCATAATGATACCATTCTTATGTGTGCCACAAAATCATAAATCATACATCATTGCATAACCCATGTAATAAAAATGGGAATCATAAACATCTTGACATCATAAAACAATTCATATAAGTTAATGGAATTCATAAAAATAATTCCATCACAACAAAATCAAATCAATGTAATAATAGGTATAGAAACAAAACCCTATATTATCTTAGATGGAAAATATTTTTGATAAAACACTTGAACTCTATTCTTGAGGAAAATATCAGTTCTACTTCAAAAACACTTTTCCTTTCTTAATATATCATATAATTCTAATCTAAAAAAGGTTGATTAAAAATAAACTTGAAAACTTGTAAAGGAATATTCTTGGAAATATTGTTTTAAAAATCCATTCAGGCCGTATAAGTTAAAAAAACATTCTTCTAATACTTTTGTTTGAAAAGTCAAAAAGAACCTCGTACAAAAAACAAAAAAAGATTCCTTTCACTTCTTTTACTAAAAACTCACCGAAGGGTAAAATAGGATTTAAACAATTTTAGGTGGATGTAAATAATATTACATATTGAGGAAACATGGATGTGGATGATAAAATACACCCCAGTAAATTTCAAAGTATAAACAATCTCGGATAAAAATGAGATTATGATATTTCCCTTACCTTAGGTCTGTTTTGCTTTGTAAGTGTCCGAACCACCTGTATAATGATTTAAATAATGTTATTGACTTATTCCAGAATCATACTTATTTTTATGATATCATATATGGTCATTTTCTTAGCTTCTTAGTAGTAATATTTCATTGCTACTTGTTATTCAGGGTGTTTATAGATTTTTGTTCTTATGCGTGTCTTGTCGAATAGATTCTTATTCTTCTCTTTAGGTTATAGGTACCCCATTTCCAGAATGGTATTAGTGTAATATATATCATATTCATTCATTCAATTCATTTATATAATCACTATGAAATGAAGATCATGTAGAACGAGTCGCATCACATCGTGGAGACGGTATTCCGTACGTACGCACGAGTGATGATATCGTTCCTATGATCGTGGAATTTTATTGGAGTGTATGTATACTATTTAAGAATCAGTATTACTTTTTAATAGTCATATATAGTGATTATTTACACCATTATACCCATCCAAGTAAGGTGGTGGTGGAAAATAGATTACACCACGGCGTGGAGATGGTATTCCGTACGTATGCACGCGCGGTGATTTATTTTTCCATAGGATGGATAGATGGTGATATAGGGTTGTTTCATATTTATAATAACATATCAGTATATGAGTGATTCTGATGTTATTACTTCATAATGATACAACTAAAGAAGAAGAAGTGGAAGAAGAAATAAAGATGAAAGAATCGGTAATGGACATTACCTCTTCTTTGAAGTGCTTCTTTGAGACCTTCTTTTAAGGCACTAAAATTGGTCTTTGAAGAATAACAGGACCTCTATGATGTCTCTAAAGAAGTGGAGAGGAGTAATTGTCAGGGGTTGTCCGAGCTTGAATGCTCAAATTGGTGTGAGGAGGAGAGGGAGGAGGTGCCCTTTTATAAGGGAGGAGAGGGGCACCTTAAGAAAATCTCAAAATATTATTTTATATTTAAGGACAAATTAGGTTTCTAAAGGTTAAAAAGGGTCTTATTTCGAAGCTAAAGTGGGTATGGGTAGAAATCCTCTAATCCAATAGGATTTATACAAGTTTAAGTTGTTATTTTATCCTTATCAATTAGATTTAACTCTAGGTTAAATAATTTAACTTTTACCGTGTCTTTTTGTTTGCTTCACTATATGGTTAATAAACCTACCATAACAAGACAAACGAACCCCAAGTTGTTTATTATTAATATATCGATCCTTATATAATTAATTTGTCTGAACCATAGATTTTTAGGAATTAAATAACAATTAATAATATAATTTTGTTTTAAAAAACTAATTTATGTAAATTTTGACACTATTTGGTACATGATTTTTATGAAATTCATAACAGAATGATAAGTTCGAACCAAGTTACTTATATCAACAATGACATGTCATATTAACCTATAAAATTAACTTAATTCATTAAAAGTCTCAAATTAAATTTATTTGGGCATTTATATCATCAATTATGTCAATATTTCATTAATAAGAAAATTACTGCATCATCTTTGTGTCATAATAAATGATAATTATTTAATCCCTAAAAATTCTAAATAAATTTTTATGATGTAGATAATTGTATTATATTTCTGGAGACGTTTCCTGTTCTAAGTTTCATGGATTTTATCACTAGATAAAAATTATTATACTTATAGGATTTAAGAAAGTGACATGTTGTCACATTCTTTGGTTTTAATAATAATAAAATTATTTTCATTGACAAAATTTAATTAAATGAATATAATCCCACCCTTAGGTGATATGGGTCGACTTGTAGTCATCCAATAGGATTTTGACATTTGTTAGGGTAATTTTAAAATATTATATTTACCCTTAATTACCCGATTTACCTTTAACTATGGTAAATAAAATTTACCGTAGTTACTATTCATAATTACCAAAAATAAAAAGTAGCTTATTAACATAATTTGGATCCACTTATTCCAAGTATGGAATCCATTTTTCCAAATTCAATACAAAAAAGTTTCAGAAATTAAATTAAAATTAATCCCGTTGTCGAAAGAAAATGGGTTTTTCTTTAAAACATTGCAAAAGATTGAATTGATTTAACCTACGAATTCAAGGTAAAATCAATTATAATGACATACATTATATTAAATGGTAAAAATATATTCTATTATTACTTTAAAACCATTCAATATTATAATTTAACCATATAAGATATTACGATGAAAAAAGTTGTTTTTAATTAAAATATAGCGTGTTTTTACTATTCATTAAAATATGAAAGTTATCGGAAAAATATCAAAACTTTATCTAATGTAAATTTTTATATCCTGACTAAAAAGAAGAATTTTATTTTTTCAAATTGAACATATAAGCATGTCAAAAACTAGATTTAAAGTGGGTGCGCCATCAAAAGGCGGCAAAACTGCATTTTTTTAAAAATACTTATTTTACCCAAAAAATTTATTTTGTTCTTATACCATGTTCTAGAAATGTGTAAGATGAATAATAATCTTATAAAATTCAAATTTTAGTTAACACTATTCATAACGGCTAGTTCATAACAATATTATAATAATATATTGTTGTTTAGTAAAACCCGGTATTGCGTACAATACACGCTATCGAGGAAGGTCGTGATTGCGTGTAATGCAAGACAAGTCAGGGTTGCGTGTTGTGAAATAATCCTTCATTGTTTTGTATAAAAGAATCCAACCATATTTCTTTTATACATTGAATATATATATAAATATATACTCAATGTCGTGTAGAATAACTATTATCAAAATTGTGTATAACACGATCCAAGAATAGTGTTGCGTATACTGCAAGATAATACGGTGTTGCGTACAGCACAAGGTAATCTTGGTGTAGCATACAACACAAGACATTAATGAAATTAAATGAATATATTTCATATAATCTCGGGGTGTTACATTCTACCCCCCTTAAAATGATTTTCGCCGTCGAAATTCGTCGGGGTTATAAATGGTTTACTACTCGAAAGTTTGTTTAATAGAAACCCACATCGTAAAAAGGAATACCAAAACATGGCTTTTAAAAACTAAAGTATGAAATGTAACGGTTACCCAAATTAACTCATCACGGGGTTTCCACGTAGGAGAACATAGGTGAAAATATGGATATGGAAGAAAAATATAACCATCATGTTCTGATGGAGAGTCGTAGAGAGCATGGCTATGAAAAAGCCAACAATCACAAAGCTATTGATTTGTGGTGATCTAAGGTACCATCTGATTCATCGGATATAAGGGCAGTAGGACAAAATTTTTGGTTTTTCAAGATCATTTCCCTAAAGTTGATAAAATTGGAATTAGAAGAAATACTTTCTTGTTTTTGGTATAGTCTCACCGTTTGTCATTCTTTGGACAATTTCCACTTCATCTCTTAAATAAATGAAGTTGAATTTGTCATTCGTTATGTGTTAGAAGATCATGTGATAGAATGATGGGTCATTCCATCAATCTCAAACAAAAGGTTAGAAAAGTTATCAAAAAAATACATATGTCCATCTATAGTGAGATTAATCTTATATAGTTCCTAAAATGGACTTATACTTCTTAATATAATAAAACTAGTTTCTACTAAACATGGAATTCCTCTAGGCCAGTGGTAGGAAAAAAAGGCCAGTCGCACTTCGGTTGTGGGTTCGATTCCCAGAACCTTGTCCGATGCGATGGGCTGTCGCCCGTCCTGCAGGTTGTCCTTTTTCTAAAACTACATTACTATAAAATTCCATCAGTAATATCGAAAAATGTTCTATCCTTAAACAAAACAAAGCATATTTCCAACATAATCCATTCCAATCTTTAGGCTTATCCATAATACTGCAGTCCACTCTCAGAGATTTAATACCATCGTTGATCCCCATATATCATAAGATATATCTTGTTGGTCACATTCCAGACATTCAAAGGCCTTAATCTTGTACTCTCTTGAATACCCATTGAACCTTATTGAAAACATGAGTGCTATTAAAAGTTAACTCTTTCCACATACCAAAATCCACAATATTCTATATACCCAAACCATGATATCACTTAGTCCATATATCAATCATGAGCTCATGAATACTGTCAAATATTTCATTTTCTCCTTATCCCTTCATTATGCGCATATCATCTACTTTCCAAAATATTTGTATCACTTTTCATGGTTACTGGTACCTTAAAATTATTGAAAACCACAATAGACCAATACATAAATATTTCAATACACCATAAAATTACCTCAACAACATTTTTCATGAATACCAATACATAAACACTTCAGTCCATCCACTTCAATGATTTCCCTGTAATAAGTCATTCCTTGATTTTGAAGTAACTTTTTAGGTCAGGGCATTGAGTTGGGTAATGCCCATGTTCTTCTCACATAAGACATTGAAATCCATACCAGTCCGTCACTCTATGACCATTTTCTCCACACAGATAACATCGGTCCCTCCATTTGAGGTATTACTCAAGGTTCTTCTTCCCTTCTTTATAAATCTCAATCTTCCTTTCTTTATGCTACTCAACATGTGAACATGAATAATAGTTTATCTTCCTCTTCTTTGATGAATTAAGTATTCCACTAAATTTCACCTTGTTAATCATATATCTTGATGACTGATTCGGCATAATCACAATATCTTTCTCTCTAGGAATTACACAATTTTGTTGCTCATAGTCACCAATTTGTCCATTGGATTCAATGTTAACCGAATTCCTTCTGGTTCCCTCCATTAACTAAAACACAAAAAGAATCTTGTGAGAGGCAAAAATCATGCTAGAGAAAACAACATAGTAAAGGGGGAGTACCCTCAATATCTAACATATTAGGTTAAATTATAAGATTGTTACCATAGTTCTAGGATGATATCCTATACGTATACTTATCCTTAGGGACATCCCTAGACATACCTTAGAAATATCTCTAGGGATCTCACAAACGTTCTCACATCCTAGTTTCCGAAGGATGACTAAACCTTTCCCTTGATACCAACTGTAGAGACCCGAAGCTTGCTATACATGGAAATTACATTACTTTAGCAAAATACTTAGTATATAACAAAAACACACACACAAGGACCGTAATAGTTTAGTGTCTTTGGAAACTCGGAATATAATCTTCTAATCGTGGTGAAAGATCTTCAACATCTCCCATAATGATCATCCTTTTTTTTACATAAAACCTTTCTTTATGTCCTGTGGAAAAGAAAACATAAAAGGGTGAACTCAAATTCTCAGTAAGGGTAAACAAAAGAAATATCAATCACATCATATCCATAAGAACATAACATTTTGGAAATCTTAACCGGAAAAGAGTGAATAATTTCATAACATGGGATAAATCATAGTAGTGAAATCAAATCCCAATAATCATAACATAAAACATGAAACTTTGTGGCATACACACACAATTATAGAGAATAATTTCTTATTAGTCAAAACTCATTGCCAATACTATCTTAGTGGAAAAAGTCTATTTCTGAACCGAGTCACCCTCGTTTCAGTCCTGTTTCACTGAACCGGTATAACCTACCATTCCAGCCATGTCTATCTCGTGAGATATAAAATCTTTACCCAATTCATTGGAGGGAGATATAGGTCCCACCCATCTCATAATGATAGCATTCTTATGTGTGCCACAGAATCATAAATCATACATCATTGCATAACCCATGTAATAAAAATGGGAATCTTAAACATCATGACATCAAAAAAAATTCATATAAGATAAATGAATTCATAAAAATAATTCAATCACAACATAATCAAATCAATTTAATAATAGGTATAGAAACAAAACCCTTTATTATCTTATATGAAAAATAATTTTGATAAAACACTTGAACTCCATTCTTGAGGAAAATATCCTTTCTACTTCAAAAACACTTTTCCTTTCTTAATATATCATACAATTTTAAACTAAAAGAAGTTGATTAAAAATAAAAATTAAAACTTGTAAAGTAATATTCTTGGAAATATTGTTTTAAAAATCCATTCATGCAGTATAAGTTAAAAAAACATTCTTCTCATACTTTTGTCCGAAAAGTCAAAAAGAACCTCGTACAAAAAACGACAAAAGATTCCTTTCACATCTTTTACTAAAAACTCACCGAAGGGTAAAATTGGATTTAAAAAATTTTAGGTGGATGGAAATAATATTACATATTGAGGAAACATTGAGGTGGATGATAAAATACACCCCAGTAAATTTCAAAGTATAAACAATCTCGGATAAAAATGAGATTATGATATTTCCCTTACCTTAGGTCTGTTTTGCTTTGTAAGTGTCCGAACCACCTG
Source organism: Viscum album (assembly GCA_963277665.1). NCBI lineage: Eukaryota > Viridiplantae > Streptophyta > Magnoliopsida > Santalales > Viscaceae > Viscum > Viscum album. Next base: position 17,806,777 of record OY728129.1, on the reverse strand, counting down.
TATAATGATTTAAATAATGTTATTGACTTATTCCAGAATCATACTTATTTTTATGATATCATATATGGTCATTTTCTTAGATTCTTAGTAGTAATATTTCATTGCTACTTGTTATTCGGGTGTTTATAACTTTTTGTTCTTATGTGTGTCTTATCGAATAGATTCTTATTATTCTCTTTAGGTTATAGATACATCATTTCGAGAATTTTATTAGTGTAATATATATCATATTAATTCATTCAATTCATTTATATAATCATTATGAAATGAAGATCATGTAGAACGAGTCGCATCACATCGTGGAGACGGTATTCCCTACGTACGCACGAGTGATGATATCATTCCTATGATCGTGGAACTATATTGGAGTGTATGTATACTATTTCAGAATCAATATTACTTTATAATAGTAATATATAGTCATTATTTACACCATTATACCTATCCAAGTAAGGTGGTGGTGGAAAATAGATTACACCATGGCGTGGAGACGGTATTCCGTACGTACGCATGCGCGGTGATTTATTTTTCCGTAGGATGGATAGATGGTGAAATAGGGTTGTTTAATATTTATAATAACATATCAGTATATGAGTTATACTGATGTTATTACTTCATAATGAAACAACTAAAGAAGAATAAGTGGAAGAAGAAATAAAGATGAAAGAATCGGTAATGGACATTACCTCTTCTTTGAAGTGCTTCTTTGAGACCTTCTTTTAGGGCACTAAAATTGGTCTTTGAAGAAGACCAGGACCTCTAGGATGTCTCTAGGAAATTGGATAGGAGGAATTGTCAGGGGTTGGCCGAGATTGAATACTAAAATTGGTGTGAGGAGGTGAGGGAGGAGGTGCCCTTTTATAAGGGAGGAGAGGGGCACCTTAAGAAAATCTCAAAATATTATTTTATATTTAAGGTCAAATTAGGTTCCTAATGGTTCAAAAGGGACTTATTTCGAAGCTAAAGTGGGGATGGGTCGAATTCCTCTAATCCAATAGGATTTAGACAAGTTTAGGTTGTTATTTTAACCTTATCAATTAGATTTAACTCTAAGTTAAATAATTTAACTTTTACCGTGTTTTTTTATTTTCTTACACTATATGGTTAATAAACTTACCATAACAAGACAAACGAACCCCAAGTTGTTTATTATTAATATATCTATCCATATATAAGTCATTTGGCCTAACCTTATATTTTTAGTAATTAAATAACAATTAATAATATAATATTTGTTTTAAAAACTAATTTATGTCAATTTTGACACTATTTGATACATGATTTCTATGAAATTTATAACAGAATGATAAGTTCGAACCAAGTTACTTATATCAACAATACCATGTCATATTAACCTAGAAAATTAATTTAAGTCATAAAAAGGCTCAAATTACATTTATTTGGGCATTTATAACATCAATTATGTCAATATTTCATTAATAAGACGATTACTGCATCATCTTTGTGTCATAATAAATGATAATTATTTAATCCCTAAAAATTCTATATATGATGTAGATAATTGTATTAGCTTTCTGTAGACTATTCATGTTCGAAGTTTCATGAATTATATCACTATATTATAATTATTATACTTATAAGATTTAAGAAAGTGACATGTTGTCACATTCTTTGAATTTAATAATAATTAAATTATTTTCATTGAAAAAATTTAATTAAATGAATCTAATCCAACCATTAGGTGATATGGGTCTACTTTTAGTCATCCAATAGGATTTTGACATTTGTTAAGGTAATTTTAAAATATTATATTTACCCTTAATTACCCGATTTACCTTTAACTTTGGTAAATAAAATTTACCGTAGTTACTATTCATAATTCCCAAAAATAAAAAGTAGCTTATTAACATAATTTTAATCCACTGATTCCAAGTATGGAATCCATTTTTCCAAATTCAATATAAAAAAGTTGCAGAAATTAATTTAAAATTAATCTCGTTGTCGAAAGAAAACGGGGTTTTCTTTAAAACATTGCAAAAGATTGAATTGATTTAACCTATGAATTCAAGGTAAAATCAATGATAATGACATACATTATATTAAATGGTAAAACTATATTCTATTTATACTTTTAAACCATTCAATATTATAATTTAACCATATAAGATATTACGATGAAAAAAGTTGTTTTTAATTAAAATATAGCATGTTTTTACTATTCATTAAAATATGAATGTTATCGGAAAAATATCAAAACTTTATCTAATGTAAATTTTTATATCTTGATTCAAAAGAAGAATTTTATTTTGTCATATTGAATCTATAAACATGTCAAAAACTAGATTTAAAGTGGGAGCGCCATCAAAAGGCGGCAAAACTGCATTTTTTTAAAAATACTTATTTTACCCGAAAAATTTATTTTGTTCTTATACCATGTTCTAGAAATGTGTAAGATGAATAATAATGTTATTTAATTCAAAATTTAGTTAACACTATTCATATTGGCTAGTTCATAAAAATATTATAATAATATATCGTTGTTTAGTAAAACCCGGTATTGCGTACAATACACGCTATCGAGGAAGGTTGCGATTGCGTGTAATGCAAGCCAAGTCAGGGTTGCGTGTTGTGAAAGAATATTTTGTTGTTTTGTATAATAGAATCCAACCATATTTCATTTATACATTGAATATATATATATATATACTCAATGTTGCGTAGAATAACTATTATCAAAATTGTGTATAACACGATCCAAGAATAGTGTTGCGTATCCTGCAAGATAATACGTTGTTGCGTACAGCGCAAGGTAATCTTGGTGTAGAATACAATAAAAGACATTAATGAAATTAAAGAAATATTTTTCATATAATCTCAGGGTGTTACAATTTTATTCTAGTAATGGTTTACAAATTTCCGGATGTTTTTTCCAATAACTTCTCTGGTTTACAAAATATACGAGAAATGGAATTTTAAAATGATCTCCCAATGGAAAAAAGTCAAATTTCATCTCCATTTATATGATTTTACATATTTAGATAAGGGAACTAAATGTGAAGTTGGAGGAGTTGGAAAGCAATTGATTCATTCGAATGATCATGTCTCCATGGGCAGCACTGATAATAACCCCTATATTTATTAAACACATAAACATTATTTATTAAATTAAAACTAAATATTAAAACATATAAGATCATGAGTTCTACTTTCATTGGGGATTAAGAATATAACATGATAAATGAAGACATAAAATACAACATTTATTACCAATACCTATTTCACATTACCACAACATTCATTCGTATGTATAATTTCATTGGATAACATAAGAATAAACATAAGATAAGGTCATCTATAAAGCCCATTATGGGTGTAAATGATACATAAAGTGAAGAATAAAATAAATGTTATCCAATATGCATATCAACGGAGTAGAAGAAAAACATTAACATAAATGCATGATATTGCATGAATATCATAATGTGGAAATGTGGAAAAATATAAAACATTGCATAATTAACAAAATTAAATTTTTTAAACCCCTATACAATCATGGTAGAAAAATTTCTAAAAAGGAATATGGTAAAACCCTATCCAATCATTACATATCTTGAAACTAATCATTACCTAATTCCTTGGTGCACTATCCGAGAACACCCTTTCCGAACATTTTAATCTAGTGATCAATTGTTCCACATAGATCAAATAACATGGAATCATTCAAAATCACCATTCATTCATTGATAATGGAATGTAGAATACAAATATGATTGTATATAAAAATATATATATTCATAACGATGAATACCAGTGATATATAAATGGGCATGATATTCACTACATGAAGAATTTGGCATGGAAAATTGAATTGTAATTTTGGCATCATAACGTCATTAAATAGAGATTCATAAAACGGGTTAATGATAGTGAAATGGGTATCTAATTTTTAATCATGAAATGTATAGTAAGGGGTTCAGAGATAATAAATTCCTAATATATGAAGCTGAATTTGAGATTATTAATATAAAATACATTTATGAATGGAAATGAGGAGAGAGAAATCACTTACAGAATTTCAGCATAGTAATGGGAATACATGGGAGGGATTAATGAGAGTTAATGTGGTATCTCACCATTAAAAAAGCAATAAGGGAAGAATGGGGGATGGGATAAAATAGACCCCATAAACTGAAATATAAAAAAGGGTATAACTATATAATGAAATTTGGAAAAAAGTGAGACATGAAGGAATGTGAAGATCCCTTACATTGATGTATGATACCAATGGCTTGGGATATAATTATTTGTAGCTTTTGGTTCCTTACTAGGACTCTAAAAAGTGGATATAAGAGTGAAGACGTGCTTCATGGATCCTGAGTGAAGATGAATGGGTGCATGGGTGGGTATTTATAGTAATTAAGGGGAAATTAATTAATCATTAGGTTCTAGACATAAAAAACTTAAATATTGATAACCAAATACCAACTCATGGAATTTCCCACATTTCCTATAATATGAGAGTATAGAACATTATTTTTATGGATATGTTATGAAGTCATTAAAATATTATCCTTGTTTTTTTTTGGAATTGATTAACACCCTCAAAGAAATGAATTTAAAATCATAAAAAATATTGTAATATTTGGAGGATTCACCAAGGAATTAAAATATAAGTCAAATAAATATAAAATCACATAATTTTATATTTAAAACATTCTTTTATTCAAATTTTCCTTTTATGATATTTATTACATCATCATTGGGTCATTATAATGTCATAAACGCACTTTATATTTATATATTATTTAATTTTTACCAAAGAATTTGACTATATATGAAAATTTTTAAATTTTTACCATTTGAAATTTTCAACATCAGTAAACAAAAAATGGTATTCATTTTATCTAAATGATTTTCTAAATATTTTAATTTTCAATTTTAAAATGAGAACCATCATTTATTTAAAATTGAATGGATTTATCAAAAAATAGTTTTTAAACCATAAAAAATTTTGTTTGACATCATAGAAATTACATTTTAATTTATTACCATAAAACTAATCTAATAAAATTATTTTTAAAATATATTAATAATTAAAAAAAATTCTTTAGATCCATAGAATTTATTATTTTTATAAAAATACACTTCCTCTAATAATATATAAAAATATAACTCATATCAAAATTATTTATTATTAATTTATAGTTAAAAATTGATATATTCATCATTTATATGACATGTTTTTATAATATTATTAATAATTAAAATATTGTATATATTTATCAAAACAAAAAATTTGTTTCGAAAAATAAATTTATCAAATATGTCAAGTTTTTATAAAAGAAAATTATCATAAAGAAATTGATAGAAGAAAACATTTATTTTTAGTATGGTATTACACAATATGTTAATAATACATTATTACATAACCCCTTATAATACATGAATATGACCTATGTGTAAGGTGTGAAACATTGAAATACTATTTGGGAAGCTCAGATAACATCACCCATTTGGAAATCCCTATTAGAATGAACATCTCCCATAGGGGATTCTGTTCATGATTAATGCATTAATTCTTGGCTTGGGAGTAATCGTCAGTGAATCCCAGCGATTCTACCACAATTATAAGCTCCCAAAAATGATCTTCATATATCCTGTGTCTACTAGATGAGATTATACTCTTCATTCTCAATTTCAAAATGGTTTGTTCAAACCTATTATTTATATTAGTAGTGATATCACAGTTTCTTTGATTTATTATAAACAGCGATGATATATAATTGTCATTTAAAACAAATTGGATATTAAAAAAATGTGGGAATATGTTTTATATATACATATTAAAATAAAAGAAACATTATAATATTCTTAATTTATCAGTTTGTTACACCCTTGCCCACAAATTAAACTTCTCCCTTAAAATTTCATTTTAACACACTAAAAAATATGTGGGATTCTCTTCCTTATAACATCCTTTGGATCCCACACATCTTCTATAAAAAATTGGTTTTTACAAATCACCTTGATGAGTGGAATCATTTTATTTCCTATAAAAATTCTCTACGATCATAGATCTTTATAGTCTGCTCATCAATGGATAGATCATTCTACAATGGTATTGACACTTGGTTGAGTACATGCGATGTATTGAGTATGTATGTCCTCAAGAGTGATACATGGAATGCATCATGTACTTGATACATGCTTGGTGGGAGTGATAGTCTATAGGCCACCTCCCTAATGTGAAAAAATATTTCAAAGGGGCATATCTACCTTGTACTAAGAATTCCATTATTCCAAAATCTCATCAATCTCTTCGATGGAGATATGCAGATAAACCCTTATCTCCCACATAAAATACTTTGTCTCATCGATGGTTTTTAGAATAACACTATTTATAACTATGAGATACTTCGATGTGCTTATGGATGGACTTAACATTCTACACCATGTCATTAAACATTTCTCGATCTATAAGTTTTCTATCACCAAGCTCATTTATAGAAGTTGTTGTTGTGCTCATATTCCCATAAATGTCTTCATAAGGATCCATTTGGAAGCTTGAGTGGACACTATTGTTGTATGATAGCTCAACTAGAGAAAGATGATGATCCCTTCATCATTTTAAGTACATTAATCATGCTCCCAACATATCTTCAATATTTTAAATAGTTGGATAATATTGGAAATCAATTTGTGGATAACAACTTGTACTGATCATTATCTCAGTATTCAGAGCATGATGGAGACTATTCCAAAATCAAATAAGTAAATCTTGGATATTTATTAGATTAAATAGATTTTGGTACACCGTACATCATTTCCAATTCTATAATGTATATACATACTAATTTATCAATTGATAAATCCACATGAATATCTATGAAGTGTATAATATTTTTATGATGATCCACCACAAACTAGATAGAATTGATTCATTTTGATGTCTTCGGAAGTCCTGTGAAAAATTCTGTGGTAATATTCTCCCATTGGCATGTTGGTATGGGTAATGGTTGCATTATCCCCTTATACTTATTCCACTCATGTCTCACATGCTAACATAGAAAGCACTTTGATTTATATTTAGTGATATCCTTATTTATGTTATCACAGCAATAATGTTCCCGATGATCCAGATACATCTTTGAGTTTCCCATGTGAATAAGAAAATTCAAACAATGTGCATCATAAAAAACTACTTTTCATTATCTACATATTTGATAGAACAAATAGTCATGATGCAAATCTCAAAATTACATCTCAATTAACATTGAACTCCTTGGATTTCCATTTTTTGTTAATTTACACTTTATTTCAAATTACCACATACTTTTTTTAGATTATGTTATCCTTTCCAAAAGAGATGGTTGAGAAATTATTTTTGATAGGATTTATGATGTTCTATTTTTTAGGAGTACCATGTAACTCATTACCAAATCTAGGATGAATGAATCCTTTAATTTCTGTCAATCATAGAATCATTGGCTCATTTCTACTAATAGTTCTTGCACCATGTTCACTTTATAGAGAGTTAATGGATTTAGCAGTCATAATCCTTTATGATCCCTACCCATATTCATTGGGTCATGTTCATCTCATTCTATGTGAATATAACTTTGAGTCATTTTTTATCAATATATATTTCACACAATTCCCCAAATAGAAAATTCCTTCATATTATAAATGAAAAGGCCATAGCTTCCAACTCCACATCTTGTGTCTCATCGTTTTACTCCAGAATTTTCCACTTCCTCAAGATTTAGGCAATGAGTTTATAGTTTTTTCTCAAATTACATCAAAGAGAAGCTTAAATGTTTTTTTAAGAAGAATATTCCCACAAACATAATCATGTGATACAAATCTTATTGATTTTTTAAAATTTTAGTAGATATTATTTCTCAAGAGTAATCAATGTAATTAAGAAAATAAAAGATATAATAATATGACATAAACATAGTTACATTATGAAATAAAATACTTTTATTTGGTGGTTACATGTAAATCATTCATCATTATCTATCATACAATTTTATTATTCATGCTCCCTGGATCATAGAGATTATTATTGCTCATCATGATTCTCACCCCTTATAATATATAATTATCTATGAAAATTCTAGACATATCCACATTTAAGAAATATAACTATGTATGATTCCATAGATGGATCTTTTTTTTCATCCATCACATTATATATTCAATCATGGAAAATCGATATTCTATTCCCTTCCATTCCGCACTTTTAAAATCTCATTGACCCATTTTGACATTTTTCATGGTACCTCATTTTGAATTTGTTCATGAAGGAAATTATGTCTTTTGTCCCTTAACACCTTTATCAAATGGAATTTCATGAGATGTAATCTTCCACATCCATAATTCCCTAAAACATTTAATAATGTACTGATTAATTATCATGATTTTTTTTGCTAGTTTTTCATAACCACGATATGTCCTACCTGAGATCCTATTTTATTGGGAATCACGTTGGGACATTAATCACATTCATTTGAATAAGTTATTAACATGATTCCTTAGATTATCAGCCATTGGTTATAATTAAAGAAAATAGGGAATAGTATCATAAACATATTAATACAAAATGGGGAATAATATTAAAATAAATAATTAACATATAAATAATATTTATCTCCTTAACATATAAATTAAACTTCTCATTAACTTATAAAATTATAGTCTTCAATCTCTGTTATCCATGATCTATATCCTAACTTATATTCTTATGATATTTTTTTATTCCCATAATTATCGTTCATTAAAATCTTATAAATTTATAAAAACATATCCCCTATGTGTGTCATACCAGGAGTGAATCAAGGTCTATTGTCATGCATCAGTTCCCATTCGAGTCTAGATCAAGGCAATGATTTGAGGTTTCACTCCTAGATACCTATGTGCCAGAGCGACCGCTACTTGTTCGTATCCAGACAGAGACATTTTTACCTGATAAACCATTTACTATATACTCAAAAAAATTTAAGGATTATTTTATCATAATTATTATTATAACATAGGAAATAACTATGGTTTTATAATCCTAATTTCAAAAATAACAAAACCTATCCTATGATACAAATTGTAACTACCATGGTCCTTATTACATATTTAAATATTATTTATTAAATAATAATGCACTTAATAAAACACATAATATAGAGTGGAAAAGTATATTTTTGGATTAATTATTTTACACAACCACTTAAAACATAAAATACAACATTTTAATTGAAAACATAATTTAAATGACAATACATTTTCATCGTATTTAGCATTGCATGGCATAACCAGAGGACATACATAAGAAAAGGGTGATCAATAAATCCTAGTAAGGGAGTGAACAAGAAAAAAAAATGAGGTATTAAATACATGTGAGAAAATATAAGAATTAATGGAGCACAAGATAGATGATCAAAAATTCATTATATAACATGATTTCCATAACACAGAAATGCACAAACAACTTAAAACACTTCATCATTAACCTTAATAAATCAGGTAAACCACTTTCCCAACATGTATATAATATCATAAATTGAATAAAGTAAAACCATGTACCAACATGACATATCATGATACTAAACATTACCAAATTCCCCGGAGTTCTATCAGTCTACTCCATCAATTAACATTTTAACATCATGCTTATGTGTTCCACATAAATCATATAACATGGATTCAATCCATATCATAATTTATTCTAGGATAATGGAATGTAGAACAAATATATGAAAGTTTATTTTAATTATGTATATGTTCTTAAATGTGAATACCCTTAATTGATAATTCAGCATGGTATTTACTACAAAATGATTTTGGAATGAAAAATGGTTGTGCAAATTTGACAGCATAACGACATCACATGGGGATTCATAAAATGGATAATGAGAGAAAAAGGGATATATCATAATTTAGAATTTAAATTGAGGTATGGGGACAATAGATCCTAATATCCCAAAATAATAAATGGAATTCTAGATGCATAGTATAAAAATTGCTTGAATGGAAATGAGGATAGGGAAATTATTTATAGAATATTGGCATGGTAACAAGTGTACATAGGGGGATTAATGAAAGTGAAAGGATTATTTGACTATTAAAAAATAATAAGGGATGTATGGGGAGGTGAAAAAACATAGACATAATTTTTAATTGAAAAATAAAATGGTATAACAATATAAAGAAACATGGAAAAAATGAAAAAGGAAGAAAAGTAAGGATCTCTTACTTGAATGTGTGATCCCAAAGGCTTGGGAGTGGATTATTTGGGATCTTTTAGAAACCTTGGGAGGAAAATATTTAGTGGATAGTGGATTAAGTACAATATTTAATGACAATGAGTGAATAAGAATGGGTTCGTGGGTGGGTTGATACGTGAATGGAGGGGGAATTCATTATTATTTAGGTTTTGGACACAACAAAAAAATCAAAACAATAAACAAACCAAAGGTTTTTTCCCATGGTATCTTGCCATGGTGTGTATATAAAATTATATTATATGTCTGATGTCCTAATACATTAAAATATTAGCCTTGATTATATAGAGGTGAGTCACACCCTCATGAAAAAATTTTAATATTATAAATATAATATATATATTGGAGGATTCACTATGGAATTATAAAATAAGGAAAATACATATACAATGACATTATTTTAAATTTAAAACATATATTTTTTCTAATATAAATTTTATGGTACATATTACCTGAATATTGGGTCATAATTATGTCATAAAACACACTACATATTTATATATTTTTAAATTTCTACTGAAAATTTTGATTATCATGAAAAATTATGTAAAATTGCATGTGGGATAATTATGATGTCCTGATTATAAAAATAATATTCATTTTATCTAAATAATTTTCATAATATGTTAACATTTTCTGTTAACATGAGAACTGACATTTATTGAAAATTGTCGAGTATTGACAAAAACCATTTTTAAACATTCATAAAAATTAATCTGGACATCATTAAATTTATAAAATCATTTAATATTAATAAAATTAATTTTATAATAATATTCTATTAAAATATTAATTATTTAAAAAATTCATTAATTATGTAAGATTAATAGTTTAATTAAAAAATACCGTTTTTTTATTTTTTAAAAATATAACTCTTATAAAATTTATTTCTATAATTTTATATATTATTAATTTATATAATCATAATTTATATGAATTGTTTTTAAAATATTATTAAAAACCATAATTTATATATTTATCAGAAGTACAATTTTTACCAGAAAAATCAACTTATCAAATTCGTCAATTTTATTTTGTTGTATTTTTCTAATAAAATAACTGAGGGAATAAAAACGTGTATATATATATATAAAGGTATTACATAATAATTAATTACTACCCTATTACATAACCCCTTATAACACCCACATAAGACCTATGAGTAAGTTTTTGGATAGTGATAGACTCTTGGGGAGACTCGGATAGCATTTCCCAAGTAGTAATCAATATTATCTAGACTACTACCTTAGGATATTTTGTTAAATTTTAACATTTTTATTCTCATCTTGAGCTTGGTCAAGAGAGATTCCTAAGTATGCTACCTCATTTCAATGATATGAAAAATGAACATCATATGGCCCTTGTCTACTAGATGAGGTCATAATTTTTTTTATATGTTGATATGATTTTTTAAAATCTTATATATATATTTGCCATGTGATGATTTTTCAAAAAATATATTATCAACAATAAATATTCATAATGGTCATTTCAATCAAATTGTATATATAAAAATAGTTCATGTGTTTTCTTTGTCTATGATATATTAAAATATAGTGTAATGTATTCATAACTGATTGGGATGTTATTGCACATATCTTGTTCATGTAGAAATAATATTGAACTCTTAAATTGTCCATTGATTTTAATAAGCCTAACCATGTTATGATATATGAATAGATATCCACTTCCATGAAGTGATGATGTATTCGATCAATTTAGTTGAGCTTCATGGTTCACTAATATTGACTTTAAATTTAGATACAATTAATTTGAAGTTCGAAAGGAAGTCATTATGAAGAAAGCCTTAAGAAGTAGATCTGTACATTACAAATAGAATTTCATTCCTATTAGTATTATTAATTCACTAAAGTTATTTATGTCATTGATGAATGAAATATTTTAGAAATATGAGGATTATTTGGGGGTAATGTTTGTGGATTAAATCTTCATGTATTCCATGAAGAATGTTGAGAATGAGGAACAACTGGAGACAATTTTGAAAATCTCAATATATCACCATTTTTATTCCAAATATTATATGTGTGATTTTTGGAAACAATATGTGTGATTTTATAGAAATTTTTTTTTCTGAAAAAGTTGTTTTAGTGGATCTGATGAAGAGACAATATGTTATATCATGGAACATGACAAATAAAATTCTTAAGATATAATGATTTCATGGACTAGATTATTATTATATATTCATTGTGCATGAATTTTAACAAATAGAATCACTAATGAAAACATTGAAAAATATTACTTCTTCGTTTTAATGTTAATATGAATACCAGATATATTTCTATGATTTGAATGTTCAACACACATCAGCACCCATCTATATTTTTTATGAATCTGAATGGGGGTATGTGGTGTATTTTGATGCTTCATGATCATATTTTTGATAATTTTTCAGGAAATTAGATTAGGTTGTGCCTTATGGTTCATGGTATAGTATGGTCCACGAGATGAAATACCAAACACACGATTTGTAGTTAGTTGTAGACTTCCATGCTTCAATAACTTGTCATCACTATCAATTTTGTGACAAATTTCCTATGTTTGCAGACCATTATAGTATAAAGAATATTTATCATAGAGAAATTTGAATTTGAGGAAAAGTAGATTGATGAAGTATCTACAGTTTTTTGACATTGAATATATGTATATACCTAGTAATAGGAATTCAGTTGTAGATGCATTTAATAGAAAGAATGATCTCAGTTTTGAAAATAATATCACATGACTAGATGTTTATGTCATTCCTTGAGGAAATGCATGAAGAATGTGATGAACAATGTGTTTTTTCATTTTTATTTTTATTTTCTATGTTTCATAATTTGGAGATGATGGTTTTTTAGGAATAAACATGTAATGCAGAATGCTTGTTTATGAGTTCAAAACTCAATGATGGGGAGACCAATTAGGGTTGGAAACATGATTTATGTTTACTGTTGTGATTCAAAAATTGGATGGTTGTACAAATGTTTTTTCAGAAACATCATCTTCATTTCTAAAACCATTTAAGATGGGATGTAAATATTGGAAAATGAATGATGTGAAATGCAATGAAGCTGCAGTTTTGGTCGATCTGTATGAAATGGAATGTGGATATGTTTGTTTCAAGGTGCTTAACATAACAACATGTTAAGGAATAACATCAGTGATAAGAATATATGTTGATTTCCTTACCTATCCTAGTATTGAATTGGGAGAAAATAGTAGTAGATTTTGTTTCATGTATCCAAATAATAGTTCGGACACATGATACCATATTGGTGATAGTAAATCATATCGAAAATTTGTCCCATTTCATTCGTATTCGTGAAACACTTATAGTGGAGGATCTATAAAAAAATATATATCTGAGATTTTGTAAAGACATATATTTAACCATCATTTATCGTGTCAGATAAAGATCCGAGGTATATTTCTCATTTCTATAAATCCTTACAATAATCCTTGGGGACTCAATTAACTCTGAGTATGGGGTATCATCCTTAGATGGATTGGAAATCCAAAATAATGATACATACATTGAAAGACATGTTGTGAGATTTTGTACTGGAGAGACCTCACTAGTTGGGATGATCCTTGACCAAAAAAATGGATAATATTCAATTGATAAAGATTCTTGTGTAGATGGCTCATAGTCATCATAAATCATTTTAAGATCATCATTGAAGATAGTTATTATTCACAGTGAGTGATCATGTGTTCTTACAGATTTCTCAAAGGCTTGAACAATGACATTTTGGGAAGCAGGGTAGGTTATCTCCTGGATACATAGGAAATTTTGAGATTCCATGATGGGTTAAATAGAGGGAATATTGTTTGGCATTACCACCATGACTCAGTGTACTACATATTGTGTTCTATGTATCTCAACTGTAAAATTATCATCCTTATCATGGCCATGTGATCAGATGAGATCACATTGACCTAGATACAAATGCATCATTGTTACATATCCTGGTAAAGATTTTGGGTTGGAATGAGAATTTCTTATTTGGAAAAATAATCAGTCTATTATGGGATTTTTGTAAACAATGTACATGTTCATAATGGGACTTCAGAATGTGAGAAAGTATCAAAATAGAAATGGTCGAAAATCATTCAGGGAAATATTAGTTTTCAACATTATAATAATGGAAAGACTTATGCTGGGGAGAATATAGTAACCAAAGATTCTAGTATTTTATAGTTCAGTTATTATTTTGTATATATAATGTATAAGTGTGAATAATGGGGGTGTATATTGAAAATTCATGAATATTTTGAGGCTAAAGGGGAACTGTATAGTCTGAACACGATTTTTATAAACAATATATAAATTCAGACAAATACAATGAACTTTGTCATATGTGGGACAAAAATCATCAGTATGATGTGTGAATCGTTGGGGAGACAATGCAAGGATTCATTCTAAGGGTCTTACAAAATAGAATATAATTCATGGTTAGTGCACGAGTTGTCTAACTGTGAAAACTAACCATGTGTAGGGTTAAAGTGAGAACCTATAAAATTGTATTTCACACATTTTTTCCTTGAAACCACTCATTGTATCTTTTATGTGGCCCTATCTTGAGAATTATATTAATTGAAAGTTGTAGAACCTCTACTAATAGATATGGAATCGATCAAAGGCATTCGATGGTCTTTTAAAGATCGATTATTTATGTAAGAGTTCGTTCTTCCTCATTATTGTCACGTATTGTTAGATATATATAGATCCTCTTCTCCACACTTTTTGGTTACTCATATATACACCCGTTATGGGTAGATATATGTTTGTGGTTATCAAATTTGATAACTTTTTTTCATTTTCTTCATAGGAGAAAAAATCAAATGGTGTTTCATGGAAATCTTCCCTGGTTTCTTAAGCATTATTCTTCTATTTTCATTTTTCACAAAAACATATGAGGTTTATCGATTTACTCTTGATTACAATTAATATAACTAATTGAAATATTTTTACTTTAGATTAATATTTTTTTATTTTTTTTCTGATTTGTTAGTTTTAATATTGTTTAAAATCCTATTTTGTGATTGTTTGTTAAAGTGATGAAATATTGAAAATTGGGTGTTTTGAATAATGTTCTTTCGATATAGTTTTTAAAATGTTGACGTTAAAAGGGATTATTTATATAACAGTGTCACATGAATCAAATTATTTTTTTTTCTGAAAAATGTAATGGATATGAAAAATGTTAATGAGAAAATAGTTATAAATAATTTTTTGGTTGTTTTTATAGAAATATGAATTGCTTCGAATACTAGATTAAATAAAAATTCATTACATTTGGTTATAAATGGTAACAGAACTTGTTTATATTTAGTTATAAACTATTTTTTTTGGATATTCTTTTTTATAAAAATATATATATGAATGTGGAAAACTTTTCTATCCTAATGTCCTTAGTTGGGAAGTTAATGTGAAATCTCAATGAGTTATATACTTATCTATTGTCTACATCATTGTTGATTTTTCATATTCTCTCATTTAGGACTTGGGAAAAGGTAATGTATCACAAGTAATTAGAACAACCTCATGGTACTTGGAATATTTAGTAATGCTGAAGCATAGATCATGTGGATTGGGGATTCTTGTGGATTTCATAGAGTTTCATATAGTTTTCTTCTACTGTATACCAGATAATTTTTTTTTCCTCCAATGTAGTAAATTTTTTGTTGTTTTCTTATAAATAATATGGTTGAGTTTCCTTTTATTATTAATTAATAATTTACCAGTTTCTTGGTTTTGGTTTTCAGTTAGTGGTTTATTTAATAAATTGTAAATCGTACCCCACTTGTTTTTTAAACCCTTTGGCCTTTATTACACCAATTTGGCATCTCAAGGATGTATACTAAGGCCTATTAATGATTCATTGTTTTCTCAAGACAATGATAATATGATTGATGTTTCAAAATTTTTGTGTTCTCGGAAAAATTTAAAATAATAACATTAGATTATATTATTTTTTCGGTATAACTCATTCTTGTCAAAAACAATTTTTTTTGGATAATGCAATTTTTCTATTCCATGAATTCTATCAAACATTCCATAGTATTAAGTCAAAATTACTATAGAAATAATAGTACAAATAAGTATGAAAGGGTCTTATTCTATAAATACCTAGGACGATACAACATGCACCATCGTTGGGCTACTTAGGCTGATATTATTATAGTTGTTATAAAATGAAGTTTAGTTGAAATATTTAGAACTAGATTAGGTAAAAAATAGAAATTAGAGATAATAATAATTCGATATAAATTGAGTTTAATTATATGAAAATAGAATATTTTTTTATAAATCGATATATTTTTTTTCCATTCAATTCATCCTAATATCGATACTACAAGTCGATATTGTTCTAGAATAGAGGTACCTAGTAATTAGAAAAAAAAATTGGTACATTGGTATTAACAGAATCATTCCCTAGTGCCTGATAATGTGCCATATAATGAAATATTTTCCATACCCCTCATGGTTATTATTTTCATAATAAATATTATATTGACAAAAAATTATTAATTAATTGTAAAACGTTATATCCCCAAAGAAATAACTGTTATTTTAATGAGATTTCATATGAATAACTTTTCGATTTAAATTAATTATTTCATGTGATATGGTATTATAGGTCATTTTCTATAATGATGTGATTTGATATTTTAAATTATATCATTTAAAAATGGCTCTAATAATAATTAAAGGGAACAACATCAATGCACATAATCGAAAGTGTATGAATGGTATTTTATTTTCTGGTTTTAAGTCAATTTTTCAATGGAACGTAGTCTCAAAAAAATCCTCATCACATAAGTATATAGTATCATTTTTTATCAAGATATATCAAGTACTATATGAGTATTATGTATTTAAAGGGATACAATAGAAGATGATTATTGTGGGGAAAAAGAAAACTAAATGGAAGAATGGAAAGGAATATTTTTCCCACCTGTGATAATTGTGGAAAAAACTCACTGAAACTTAATTTAAATGAATGAAATTTTTATTCCAGTGTGGAAAGAAAACCGAACATGATCATGATTGTATGGTTAATAATGAAATTTTAAAATTTTAATTATTTCCTTATATTGAGATGGTGAACTACACAAATTAATTCCTCATGATACAAGTGGATATACATCATAGGAATCTAAGGGGTCAATTTAATGAATATGGTATTGATACAACCGATGAAAAATAAATAATGTAATTTTTCATATTCCAAGAATAATTTGGAAAATTTATTTCATTGATTATATTTTTATTATATGTATTGTGGACAATATAATTATTTTACATTCATACTATTAAACAATTATTTGATTGAATATCTTTAGAAGAAATGATAAATATGATAATTGATTTAGTATAAAGTTAAACATCATGGAAAACACATGATTAAATAATGTGTATCTTTAATATGTTCTAAATGATGAGATAATGATGATGGGGTGAAGATATGATTTGTATTAATAATATGAAATGGATAGTAATAATTTCCTTGGAACTAATTGATGACTCTTTGACAAAGTGGTTTATATTATACAAATTTTTCAATTTACGGAATATACCCAAAAATATGGTTGTTATTTAGAGAATAAAAGAGAATTCATGTTTTTAATATGGTTTTTTTGTAATTCAGAATATACTAATTATTCAGGATAATACATGATGAGGGTATTATCATGATTGGTATTTTATTTTGAAGTGACACATTATTTTGTTGATAGATTAATGATAATATCATTTTGTAAAATCTATAAACATCATTCATATTTTTTAGATCATAATATTTTTGAAGGGTTATAGGAATAACCAGTAATGAAATTGTATAAGTTGGGATTTGATGAGGATAAAATGATTAATGTATTACTTTACTTTATAAGGATTTGGGCATATTAGATAACTTGTGATAACGAAATTGTGTTTGGAAAATAGTTGGAGAGAGAATGAATGAAATGTCAATATTTTATGGTTCTTACAATCCATCATAATTAAATTTTATTGATTTACACATTAAAAAATAATTTTTGAATGTACATTCATTATAGAAATAATTGAATTTTAAATTATTTCAAGCATAACCAATGGGTGAAATTTATTTAATGAAATAAATTAAAATTGTGTACATATATTTTTTAGATTTTTTATATTTAAAGTATTACTCAAGTCATAGAAAAGAATATTGACAAAAATATTTTTCTAATACAATCATTAACTTTAAACTAATGTTATTTAAGATCCTAAAAATTTTATAAATTTATGGCCATTAATATTCAACTGATCATAAAAATTTTTATGATCAATTACATCTAAGACTCCCAATAATTATTTATGCTTTTCTTCCATATCTATGACATCAAATACCAGAACATATTTCATATGTATTACCCTAGTAATGTTTCACCCTATATTAATTTTTTTTTCTTCCTCTTATTAATAATAATGTTAATGATTTATCGACCTTTTTACGATGTGCGTTTTTCAAAATGTTTCTTTCCATTTATCAATCCCTAGATTATCGAGATCTGGATTAAGTGGAAATGATTCAATTTGTTAAAGGTGGTGATAATGTACAAAATGTTATTTTAAAATAATAATATTATATTAAATATCATAAATTACATGTATCATAGATTTTATCTTAAATTATATTCAACACTATGGTTATCTTGTTCTATTGAAAACATTCTGCTGTAGTTGTGTCATATAAAAACAGTGTTTAAAAGAAAAAGAAAAATATTAATAAAATATTATTATTCAATATAATATTTATATCCCAAATTTTAATTGAGTGTTTTGTAATATTAATAACTAAATTATTAAAATTAGTACAAGAAATTTATTAGTAGTAAAATAATCATCATTTAATTGAAAAATAGAATGTTTCTAAAAAACATTTCTCTAAGAGATAGATATATCACAAAATGAATATATAATATATACCTAATATTTAAAAATTTCAGAAATCGTTTATAATAAATTAAAAAAATTATATAGATATTAGAATTCCAAAATTATGTAAGAGTGAATTTTTTTATGAAATGATTCATTTTTGTGAATAGTGGAAAATACTATATTTCAAATGAAACATGCCCTTTAATTTAAATTATTTGTTATGATAAATTATATTTAAAATTTATTTTCATATAAAATTTGTAACCACTTATATAAAACAATCCTAATCATGTCAATTGAATCATTTTCATATTTATTTATGATATAATAACAATATATACTTTTGTTTATTTTCTTAAAAAATTCATTTTCTCGTGATGTGTGTGAGATTAATATTAAATGAATACATTAAAATACATTGAATTGAAATATGAATAATGGAATAAAAATTTGGATGTACCAAAATTTATAATTCATAATAATTATTTCTTAGTTTTTTACCAAAATGAATAGTAAAAACAGTAAAAATTAATTACTAAGATTAAGGAAGAACTAGATTTACGCATATATTAACGTAAAAGGACAAGGGAAAAAATAAACTACATGCTTGTAAGAATATTATTTTATAACAATAGTTTTATATTATACATCCCATGATTTAATATATGGCCATTTTGAATAAATTTGCATCATAATTAATTTATCAATTTTGATTCATATGGAAAATTTTCATGTAATTTCAAAGATGGATCCCTTTCCATAAATATAAATGGGAACTCCCTGCCCAAACTTATTCACACCTTCCATGATCATTAGATTGATTAAAAAAATTCCAATTATCTCTAAAAAATATTTTGTTACATTCTAGTACTTCTATACATCGACAAAGACAATCCTTGTAGTCATAAAGTTGATATCCATGGTTGGTTTAACATAGGGATGATAATTATCTTAATAAAGCTATTTCACTTCCATTCTTCCCTTTCTACCCTAAATTATTTCTAAACACATAAAATATTATAAAACTATAATATCCAATAAAAATATATGTTATTTTTTATATCAAATAATTATTATCCCCCTCCACTTCAATGAAATGGGTTATAAAATCATTTTTCTTGTGTATGCAGGACTACTGCCTCATAATACAATGTAATTTTTTTTCACATTTCCACTTATCATGATTGAATATAACAATGGATTTACCACATTTATATGATATTTTCACGAACCCCTTCCTTCAAATATTCCCCTCCTGAGATGAAAATAGTGAAAGGGAGATAATGACCCCCGAGTCCCGCCTTCAGTAGGCCCCAGGGTGGCAACAAAAACCAAGTGTATGAGTTTCCACAAATATGGGAGGCATTACCCTTTTTATTATTTAAGATCGAGAAATAGTACAAGTCAACCACCAAAAAGGAAAAGATAAAGTGTATAGAAATAAAACCAAACCAATCCCACATGCATGTTTAAACAATTCTGATACAAAGTACAATTACAAGAAAGATCAGAAGTACAATACCAAAAGAAACAAGAGTACAACAACCACAACAAAATCCAACTGTCACGACTAGTAGGGTCCTGCACGTCCCTAGATGTCCTCCTCGAAACCTGAAAGTAAAGATAGGGTGAGCATACAAGTATAATTAATAGGGAAACCTAAAGCTCTCGTGCACAAGTGGAGAGACATCATATTGTCCCGTGAGAACAACAGAAGAATCCAAACCTAACAAGGAGATCCATCCACCCAACCTCACCAGCCAAACTCACCAAAAACACATAAATACATGTAGTAGTATATATGAACAATAGTATTGGGTACCCCACACGATTTCCCACTATTTAGCCACTCTTCCTAATGGAGAACATCCTGACGGTGCCACACTCTTTCCAGCCGCACACACCTGGGCCTCAAGAACCACACATCCCGCCCGTACGCACCTGGGCCTCACAACCACACATCTCGCCTGCACACACCTGAGCCTCACAAACCACAATCACATCTCATCCCAAACACACCTGGGCCTCATCCCAAAGATTCTTTGGAACATTAAGCATGACCGAAGACTGTTGGGCTAAAACCAACCCCATCGAAACCTACCCGAAGAGTCTTGGGTGTAAGGTCGCCTCAAGCCATCACAACCTATGGATGAAGGAGAAGGAAGGAGCTAGTAACTAAGGGGAAAACACCATATCCCAAGAAATGGAAGTGTTTAGAACTAAGTGCTCAACATGGGTGGGGTGTGACAAAACACAAAGATATATATATATATATATATATATATATATATATATACCAAACAGACAACCCAACATATGGCTTCTAAACAAAGAGACTAAGCACGGGCCTTGGCACAGCTATCACGAAGCATGAATACAACGAACAACCCCTATCCCATTTAGTTTCTCATGTTTCAGTAGAATTAGATTATTAGTTCCTTAACTACTATGAAATTAGCCACAACCAACCATATCAAAAGTTCATAAAACACATCCCTGCCAACCACAAATCATGTTAGATTAGTGACAAGCAACACAAAACCAGCCTTTTTATCATCAATCAAACTCCATTGATTGTTTACGTGTTTAGTTCATTATCATTCCCCCATAGTTCATTTATCAACTTTCCACTTCCTTTTAACAACACAACCTATTACTGCTGTCGTGATGCCATTATGACCATATCTCTACACCATAACACAAGCAAGGCTCGTTCCACATAATTGCTCCTATAATACCATCATTTATCATAGCCCCGCTGCCCATTCTATCTGTAACAACCCAGGATTCACCCCCACCCCCTTCATACACCACGTACCTAAGCCAACTCCCACATGTTCATTATTCCATTTTGTTCAACTGGGGTAATCACACAAGGGATCCAGATTATTAATCATCCAATATTATGTGATTAACCAATTCCAAATTAAATTAAAATTTCACCCATAAGAAAATACATAAGGAAAGGGAAACATTTAATTGCATAAGAAAATTCACCCAATAACCATGATTTTCAGTAGGTAGAAGCTAATTCAATTCCCAACATAATATCACAGGATATAAATAATGTAACTGCATTCACAAACATCCCATACCCATTATGTAAGCCAGTTAATATCTTTATTAAACTGGTTTAAATGTGTTTCATGTAAACAAGAAGACACCAACCCCGCATGATGCACAATTTTGAGAGACAAAGGTATGATCCCTACCTCAACAGGTTCTAATCACAATGCTCTTCCAGATAAGCTATAGAAGACGTCCATCGGCGTCATTCACTTCTGTAAAAACTCATCAAAACCTCCTCAGGTGGAAGCTGGGAAGGAAAGGCTAAATGGAAAGAAACTGATCCAAGATCAGAAGTTCCGCCTCACCGTTACGATCTTGTGGCAGCTGATGGATCGTAAATTAGATCTCTGACGATATAGTTATGGAGGAAAAGAGCTTTGGAGTCTCTTGGGAGGGCTCTGCTCGCAGGAGAGGCGAGGAGAGGAGTGATTTGAAAAGGATGAAAGGACCCCTCCTTTTATAGGAGAGAAAAACTAAAGTACACAGCTTGTACTTTCTAGTAAACGGTGTGTACTCTACCATTTCACATGGTCTCCATGCAGCTTCCAACAAAACATTCAACGCGGCACACAGTATTTGAATGGTCAACACACATTTTGAGGGTAACGCGTACGCGGGGAGGAACTACATGGCGTATAGGATGGGCTACACGGAATGTACTCATGTATTTCACGCGTCAAGGACATAGCTTCAACACGGGGTATACCCAACAAGGTGTTACATGGCGTGTACTCACACTACACGGTGTGTAGTTACAAAAAATCTTAAAAGTGATGGAAATGTCCATTTCACACTCTAGAACACATCATGACCTTATTTTAGACAACGGAAACGGATGGAGTGGTCTGGGACATTACATCAGCTACCTCTTAAAACATTCTCGTCCCCGAGAATTCAAAACCAACCTAGAGAAAACCAACAAGATACCTCTTATGGCTATTGTTATAACAGGAACCCATCTAACAACCCTAATCATTTGTGTTAGGAATTCCTTCTCCTATGTTGATATATTATCCACTTAAGGCGGCCCTTACTCGCCTGCATATGTTTAATCGCATCTTCATTAATTCATCTCAATCAAGAATTGGGTCTCCCCACATCCATATGTTGGGATTCTTCAACTTGCACCACCCCCAACACCGTACAACCAACACACTGCCCAAACACGTTGTTTGGGGAAATTTATTTTCCAATATTGAGATATTATCCGCTTTAAGTGGAACTGACTCACCCGCATGAGTTCAATCACATTCGCATTAATGCGTCTCGATTAAGGATCATGTTTCTCCCTTTCCCCACAGATCCGGACATGTTACACAATTACAGAGAACAAGGAAACAAAAAGTCTCACAACTGACAAGACAAGCATTTGATAACAAAGGTATAGAGTTTAACATCAAACAAAGCTCAGAAGAACAAAGAAAAACACAAGTCAAAACAACTCTAGGTACTGAGTGTGCATCGAGTCTCCCGCTCCCAAGTGCTCTCCTCGAGGCCACCATGCCTCCACATCACACGAACCAAGGCAATGGTTCATCCACGGAGCACCTTTTCTTTACGATCCTCGATTCTGACTGGTTGCTCCTTGAAGGTCGCATCATATCCCATATCTAACTCTCCCCAGTCGATAACGTGAGTGTCTTCATGTATATACCGATGAAGTTGGGAGATGTGGAAGATTCCATGAACCTTCTCCAACTGAGGTGGAAGGGCTAGCTGATATGCCACCTCGCCGACTCGCCTCAGTACCTTAAAAGGTCTGATGAACCTATGGGAGGGCTTACTCCCTTTCCCAATCATCTGTTGCACCCTTCAAGGGGAATCCTTCAAGAACACATGATCTCCAACCTCGAATTCCAAGGGCCTCCTCCAACGATCAGCATAAGACTTCTGTCGGTCCTGATCCACTTTCATCCTCTCAAGCACAAGATGGATTTTCTATGTGGTTCTCTGTACTACCTTTGGCCCAAGAGCACCTATCTCACCAACCTCTTCTGATAAAATGGGTGAAAGAAATGGTATTCCATACAAATCCTCAAATGGTGCCATGCCAATAGTAGAGTGGAAGCTGTTGTTGTAGGAAAACTCTACTAAAGGCAAGTGTCGCACCCATGATCCTCCGAAATCTTGAACACATGCTTGCAGCATGTCCTCCAACGTCTGGATTGTCTGCTTTCTCCACCCATCGGTCTGTGGGTGGAAAGCAGTGCTAAGGCATAGCTGGGTGCCAAAAGCATGTTGTAACCCCTTCCAGACACATGAGGTGAACCGAGTATCCCGATCTGAGATGATAGTCTTTAGAACTCCCTGCAACCGCACCACCTTGTCTACGTACCTCTGTGATAAGGTACTCATCGGGCCCAACTCCTTAATTTCTAAAAATAATGCTGATTTCGTCAATCGATCCACCACTACCCAGATAACAACATAACCACCCTGAGCATTGGGTAGTCCTGTGATGAAGTCCATTGAGATGCCATCCCACTTCCACTTGGGGACATATAAAGGATGAAACAAACCACTGGTAACACGGTTTTCAGCCTTCACTTGCTGACACACTAGACATTTAGCCACAAAATCTTCCACTGCCCATTTCACCATGAGCCACAAAAACAGTTACCTCAGGCCCTAGTACATTTTTGAAACCCTGGATATACCGCCAAGGCTGAGCTATGGAACTCATGGAGAACTCCCTCACACATCACCTCTAGAACAAACAACCTTCCATGAAAGATCATCTGATGTTATATATCCTCTAACCATTCTTCTAGAGCATTCCCCTGATTGATACAATCCCTCATTACTTCCTCCTCGGAGTCTCCCCATTGAGACTCTTCCACCTGCTATAAAAAGGAGGACTGCACCGTCATCTGAAACAAGCTGCCTCTAACACCGTCTACACTTGCATCCAAGTGCAAGGCATCCAACTCTCCCATTGCTTTACAAGCATCAGTGGATTCTCAAACCGCTTCTTAATGTGACTTCCTACTCAAGGCATCAGCCACAACGCTGCACTTACTTTCAGTGTAAGAGATCTCGATGTCATAGTCTTGGAGAAACTCGACCCATCTCTACTGTCATAAGTTCAGGTCATGTGGGGAGAAGATATAACGTAAGATCTTGTGATCTGAGAATACCCCAAAGCACTCCCCAAAGAGGTAATGTCACCAAAACTTTAGTGCTAACACTACTGCTGCAAGCTCTAGGTCATGGGTGGCATAGTTATGCTCCTGAGGGTGCAACTTCCTAGACCCATAACAGATCACACCCTTCTTCTGCATCAGCACAAACACCAAACCAAGGCCAGAAGCATCAAAAAAACACCTCATACATCAACCCTTCTTCCGAATACCTGAGTACGAAAGCACTGACCAACTTCTCCTTCCGGTAGTTGAACGCTTTCTAGCACTTCTCGCTCCATATGAAGATATGGTTCTTCCTAGTCAAACCTGTCAATAGAGAAACAACTCGAGAGAATTCTGAAATGAACCTACAATAATATCCTACCAACACCAAGAATCAATGAACTTCTACAACACTCTTGGGTGCCGCCCAAGAAACAACTGCCTCCACCTTCGACGGGTCCACTGACACTTCACACTGAGACACTACATGCCCAAGGAAGTGTACTTATTACGTCAAGAACTTAGACTTCAACAATTTCCCATAATGCTGGTGGTGTTGATGGACTTCCAAGACTGCCCTGAGATGCTCAACGTGCTCTTCCTCTAATATTGACTAGATCATGATTTCACTGATAAACACAATGATGAACCGGTCTAGAAAATCTCGGAAGAATAAGTTCATAATCTCCATGAACACAGATGGTGCATTCGTAACTCCAAATGACATCACTGCTAACACGAAGTTCCCATATAAGCACCTAAAAGCGGTCTTCGAGATGTCATTGTCATTTACCCTCAGCTGATGATATCCAGATCACAGATCAATCTTATAAAACCAACATGCTCTCCTCAGCTAGTCGAAGATATCATCTGTCCTTTGATAGGGGTAACGGTTCCTGATCGTTACCTGATTCAACCTTCGGTAGTCTATGAATAGCATTAGACAACCATCTGCCTTCTTCACGAACAAAACCAGAGCACTCCACGGCGACACACTGGGTCAAACAAAATCCTTATCCATCAAATTATCAATCTAAAAACGCAACTCACGCAGCTCCGAAGGTGCCATCCGATGAGGGGCCATCGAAATCAGATGGGCACCAGGCTGTAAGTTTATCCCAAACTCAACGTCACGTAGGTGGGGGGAGTAGAGTCACATCCTCCTCGAGAATGACATCGAAGAACTCCCCAATTACATATGGAACATCCATCATCTCTGTATCATCTGGAACCACTGATAACCCTCCTAAAAAAGAAAGGAGATACTTCACATGTCGGCTTCCCACCTGATAACTCCACTCGCCAACAAAAGGTACACTCTTCCCGTACATGTCGGAGAACACGACTCTTCTTTGGAATAAGTTGATAACAGAATAACATAAAACAGCCATTCGATGCCTTGGATGACATAGTATGGATGTATCTGTAGTAGAAGAAGATCCCCACTATATTGATGTGGTCCCAACATCAGCCCACATCCCCGGAAAACTGAAAATATACAGGTATGACCTCCTACTGGTGTACTCAGCACCAAGGGTACATAAAGTCTCTCTACATCTAGACCCAAAGCATGTTCTAGACCGAGTGCAACAACGGAGTGTGATGCTGCAAAATCGAACAAAGCAGAAACAAGAGTGTTGAACAAACAAATCGTACCTCACACCACCTATGGTCTTTCCAGAACTTCCAACACTTCTGCGTGCAACTATCCATGCCCACCTCCTCTGCCTCTCTTATGTCGACCACCTCCCAGAACACACCCTGGTCAAGGTCCCTGAGGAGCACCCTGAGGTCAGCCTCCTCCTGTAAAGTCTTCCCTCGGAGGACCAGGTTCATGTGACTACTAAAAGGGCCTCACCGACAACTAGTGCTGCTAAGGCGGGAACTGAACCTTCCCACCTCTACTGTACTGAGCTTGGGTCGGGCACCGACTCTGAATGTGCCTGATTCCTCCACAAGAGAAACAATTAGTTCTTGGGCTTCTGAAAAAGGGACAAGGACCCAAAGATCTGAATAGGAACTACTGGTGCATTCTCCCCCTAGCTTGAATCTGGAAGGTCCCATCGCAAGAGACCTACTGCTGAATGCCTTCCCCTTCGACGACCCTAGCTGGATCCTCTCTCGTGGTGCACCTCCCTATGAGTGCATCCTCTCTACATCCTCTGATTTCTTATGTACGACCAAGTACTTCGGAAGGGTGAAGGGGGTGAAAACATATTGGAGCGAAGGATGAAGCGACTCCTCCAAACATCTCACTTGAGACACCTCATCCGGAAAGAGATCCGGAGCAATGTGTAGGATATCCTTGAACTTGATCCCCAAATCTCATACTGAAATACTCCCCTGTTAAAGGGAGAGTAACTCTGGATGCTTCTCCGCCATGATCATGGAAGAAAGGAATTCCACTCGGAGCCCGGATCAAAGTAACTACTAGGGTAACCAAGTACTCCCTCAGAGCACAGATCAAAGTAAAATCGATACCAAGCTCCCCAAGACACCCCACTGTCTCCATATCTGATGTACTACCCTCGTACTTTTTGAGGGTTGGTTGCTGGAATGACTGAAGAGTCTTCTACCACTGGATATCTTCATCCTCTCAATCAATCCTCAATTGATCGACCACTTGAATCTGTTGGGCATCGTCTGTCTGAGCCACCCAGGGATGATGTCTAGGTGCCGTAGCTAAATGGTAAACAATGATCGCCTAACCCCAAGTAGTAAGAACATTTCTCAAGGTTTCATTTGATCATTTTATTCAAATTCTATTCCCATAACACCCAAATAAAGTAAAACACAATCATGATGATGCATTTTCCTTCTCTAGGGTCTCTACCCTACAATTAATGTAGTCTCACTTGGTTGTTCGGTAGGCTCATAGTCCTTGCATCGGATCATGGGGGGCCCTAAAATCCATTGTCCTAGACGGTCTTCCCTGGCCTATGTCATGCACCATGATTAACCAACACTGTTTCCCTACTATCCCATGCAATTCTCACTGTGCCTAACTACAATCTCCATCCTATATCTCAACCATCGTCTCTGATACCATTCTGTCACAACCCCCTTCCATCAAAGATTCCCCTCCTGAGCTGGAAATGGTGAAAAGGAGATAATGACCCCCGAGTCCCACCTTCAGTAGGCCCCGGGGTGGATACTATCACCAAGGGTATGAGTTTCCACAAACATGGGAGGCATTACCCTTTTTAATATTTATGATCAGGAAATAGGACAAGTCAACCACCAAAATGGAAATGAACTATTGTATATAAATAAAACAAAACCAATCCCTCATGCATTTTTAAACAATTCTGAAACAAAGTACATGTACAAGAAAGCTCAAAAGTACAATACCAATAGAAACAAGAGTACAACAACTACAAAAAATCCAACAGTCCCGACGAGTAGGGTCCCGCACGGCCCTTGTAGTCCTCCTGGAAACCTAAAATAAACATAGGGTGAGCATAAAAGTATACTTATTAGGGAAACCTAAAGCGCTCGTGCACAAGTGGGGAGACATTTTAATGTCCCAAGAGAACAACAGAAGAATCAAAACCTAACAAAGAAGATCTATCCAACCAAACTCACTAGCCACTCACACCAAAAACAAATAAAAACAGGTAGTAGTATATAAAAACAAGAGTATTGGGTACCCCACACCATTTCCCACTAGTTATCTGCTCTTCCTGACGACGAAACTTTCTGATGCTGCCACACTCTTCCCGGCTGCACACACCTGGGCCTCAAGAACCACAAATCCCACCCGCACACAGCTGGGCCTCACAACCACGTATCCTGCCCGCACACACCTGGGCCTCACAACCCCACATCCCTCATGCACACTCCTGGGCCTCACAAACCACAATCACATCCCTTCCAGAACACACTTGGGCCACATCCTGAATATTCATGGGAACAGTAAGCCTGCTCGAAGAGTTATGGTACAAAACCACCCAAATAGAAACCTACCCGAAGAGTCTTGAGTGTAAGGTCGCCTCAAGCCAAAATAGCCTATGGAAGAAGGAGTATGAAGGAGATAGTAACTATGGGGAAAACACCCTCTCCCATGAAATTGGAGTGGTTGGAACTATGTGCACAACATGGATGGGGTGCGAAAAAACACAAAGATACACACACACACACACACACATATATATATATATATATGTATACCAAACACACAGCCCCACCTATGGATTCTAAATAGAGAGAATGAGCACGTGTTGCGGTACTGCAATCACGAAGCATGTATACAACGAAAAACCCAAACCCCATTTGGTTTTCAAGTTCCAACAGAATTAGCTTATTAGTTCCTTAACTACTAGCCACCTAGCCGCAACCAACGATATCAAACGTTCATAAAACACATCCCTTCCAACCACAAATCAAGTTAGATAAGTCACAAGAAACAGAAAACCATCCGTTTTATCATCAATCAACACCCATTTATTATTCCTGTGTTTAGTTCAGTATCGTCCCCCCACATTTAATTTATCTACATTCCACTTCCTTTTAAAAAAACAACCTATTACTACAGAACTGTTGCCATTATAACCATATCTCTACACTGTAACACAAACAGGGCTCATGCCACATCATTGCCCCTTTAATACAACGATTTACCATAGCCTCACTGCCCATTCTATCTGTAACAACCCAGGATTCACCCCCCCACCCTTTCACACAACATGTAACTAATCCAACACCCACATGATCATTATTCCATTATGTTCGACAGGGGTGATCACACAAGGGTTCCATATTTTTAATCAGCCAACTTTACGTGATTAACCGATTCCAAATTCAATAACATTTTCATCCATAAGAAAATATAGAAGGAGATGGAAACATTTAATTGCGTAAGAAAAGGCCCCCAATGACCATGATTTTCAGTAGGGAGAATCTCATTCAATTCACAACATAATATCATAGGATATAAACAACGTAACTGCATTCACAAACATCAATCCCCATTATATAAGCCAGTTATTATCTTCATTAAACCGATTCAAATTTGTTTCACATAAACAAGAGGACACCCACCCCGCATGATGCAAAATTTAGAGTGATAAAGGTAAGATCCCTACCTCAATAGGTCCTGATCACAACGCTCTCCTGGATCTTCTTTAGAAGACGTTTGTCTGTGTCCGTCGCTTCTATCAAATCCCATAAAAACCACCTCAGGTTGAAGCAAGGAAGGAAAGGCCGAAGGGAAATAAATAGATCCAAGCTTAGAAGTTCCGCCACATCGTTACGATCCTGCGGCCACTGACGGATCGTAAATCGGAGCTCGGACGAAGAAGTTATGGAGGAAAAGAGCTTTGCGGTCTTTTGGGAGAGTTCTACTTAAAGGAGAGGGGATGATAGGAGTGATTTGAAAAGGAGGAGAGGCCCCCTCCTTATATAGTCAAGAAAAACTAAATGGCACGGCGTGTACTTTCTATTACACATCATGTACTTATCCATTTCACACGGTCTCCATGGGGCTTCCAACACGGCATTCAACGTGGCACATGGTCGTTGACTAGTCAACACATGGTTTGAGGGTAACACTTATGTGGGGAGGAACTACACGGCATGTAGGATGGGCTACATGGTGTGTACTCATTTATTTCACGTGGAAGGGACACATATTCAACACGGCGTATAACCAGCAAGGTGGTACATGGAGTGTGCTCACACTACATGGCATGTAGTTGCAAAAAATATGAAAAGTGTGGGAAAAGTCCATTTTATCATCCAGAACACTTCATGAACTTCTTTTCGACAACGGAATGGGCCAAAGAGTTCCGGGCCATTACAGATATTTATGATATATTATCACTTATTTAATTTTCACGAATATATATTATTTAACATTTCATTCCATTTTAAATATGATAAAGCCGCTCATTCATACAGTGGTCTACCGCCTCACAAAGTGATGTGATTCATATTCCCTTAAACATTACATGGAAGTTAATAAGGATAAAATTAACGAATATATGTGATATATATGACATAATATTGATTATATAAATTTAATATATTACCCATCTCCTTGCTCAATCACTCATTAGGAGAATGATAATATCTCTCATGCATATTTGAGATCCACCATCTCAGTGAACTGATATGATTCATTTTATTTATTCATCGTCCATAAATGGACATAATAATGTACCTAATGATTAGATATGATATTAATAATTATAAAATAAATTTTTAAAATATGTAAATATATTATATTCATGGGATTTATAGCTATCTTGAATAAATTATTGATTAGAAAATAGGTAAATTAACACCTACATTTAGTCAAAAAATGATAGATTTTTAACCAATAATACTTAAAATATTATAAATGTATAATATATTATATTATATGTATGAATACAGTTCTATAATAAATCAATAAAATGTTTAAAACAAATTTATATGAGGCTACATAACATTCAATCAATATGAATCACGTTGTAATTGATTTCCTAGCTCAATTTACACTCCATGGGTTAATCATACAATTCATTGATTATTTAATAATCATATTACAGGTGTAGCTAATTTTTCTTATATTATATGTTATATAAAATTTATTTATATGGTATTATATTTGATATTAATGTTTTTTTTAATTTATATAATTACATTAAAATTTTATGTATATTTTATTTGTTTATTTCAAAATTTCATTCTATTTGATAATGGTTATTCCTGAATATCAGTTGATAGAAATTACATGAACATTTACTAGTAACATATTTACATTTTACTCTCTTATATATATTCATTATATTTTCAAATAATATAACAATATTCCATCATTATTTATTCAAAATAAATAAGAAATGTTTTTTATAATAATATTACAATTTTCTCACTTTGGTTTGGAAAACTATTCTCATTCCAAAAAAATATTTTAAAATAATATTTCCAAATTATTTTTGATATATTAAAAAAAATTAATTTAATTTCCAAAAATTAAAGTCTATAACTTTTTTAAAAAATAATCTAATGTCATTTTTAGAAAGATTCATATTTGGAATTAATAGAAAATATAAAATGAATATTATTGTTGTTTTCTAAATGAGGCACTTCAATAACCTTGTTATAATGATAATGTAATGTTTATTTAAATTATATGAAATTTATGTAGAATTATAAATTCTTGAAATTATTTTCTATTATGTTTAAATTTCAGGTTTATTAGGTTTTTTCAATATTTTTTTAAAAATTTGGTTTTTCAAATAAAATGATTTTAATCATTTTTATCCTAGAATGAATATTTTTTTGACGAATGTATTTAATTAATTTTTATTCTATTTGAATTCATCAATGAAATCAATAATTTATTGTATTTATGAACCACATATAACATATTGTATTTATAACAACATAATTCTTTTTGTTGTATTGTTTATAATCTATTTTATTATTGTTGTGCTACATTGATTTAATTCAAAATATTATTTTTCATTTTTTTATTGTGATTATTGATTGTTGAATGTATTCACAGTTAGTATGATTTTGGTCAATATGAATTATTTTTTATGTTTATCCACTTGATATGAATAATGTAACAATCTTTTTATGTTTTGAGTGGGAGCCAAACATTAAATATCCCCTAGATGTATTAATAGGTATCAAGAGACAGCTCTATTTGAAATGTATAGAGGGGTTCTACCGATGATTTAATCTACCTTAAGGAGTTATCATGAAAATAATTGTCTTGAGGATAAATATCTAAATTAACTATATTGATTATATATCTTGATAGATAAGATATATGATATTATGGGTTCCATTATTACGAATTCTATGATTATTTTAAATGTAAATATTTAATTAGTTATTATACACACATTTGACATTTAAATATTAGGTTATTATTTATGTGGCCTTACACGATCATCATTTATTCCTTCTATATTGTGCACAATTTATTGACTAAATATAATTTGATATAATTACAGACCATTCTATGCTACTTATTATTATTGATCCATGAAATAATTCATTGTATTTAAACCTTACTGAGTAGTTGAGATAACCCTAATTTTATTCATTTCACTAGAAACCCATGAACTCTATTAGGTTTGATATTCAATGACATTCTTGAGGGAATAATATTTTTCGCTAAAAAAATATGCTCTGAAAATTATTTTCAAATGTAACGAATGACTCAGGTATATATCTAGATTACCTAGACTAATAAACTAATTGGACCTTCAGGATGTGATTTCGTGTATATTATGAAAATGTAATCATTCATACACTATCTCATAGATAATGGGTTTGGTGTTCTTACAATTCATTTATTCTCGGTGTTGCATATCCTGAACTCGATAGAATATATTAATCAATAAATTATTATTATATTAGATTTACCCCCATTAGTACAAGTAATAAATACAATTTGAATTATAACATCTTAACCATGGGTATAGAATTAATAAAAAAATTGAAATTCCAAATTGTAAAATGGATCATAAAAAGGTTGAAAGTGAATATGAAGTCCATCTAAAATAATACATAATATAAATGAAAATATTAGAACATTTGTGGGATGTAGGATCCCAAACATTTCATGAGACATATATTGATTCTATAAAGGTATTATTTTATTTCTGTTTTGGTATAACTTGGTTATAATTTTCAATGGGGATGTTTTGGGTAAATTTTGAGAATTTTGAATGTTTTTCTGAAAAAAAGGCAACTGAATAGTAATTTCATTGTTTTCCAAAATTTTGAACCTACACCATCAATCTTGTCATTCCAATATGGGATAGATTCAAGTATTGGCACTCATTTTTTTAAAACCTTCCACTGCTTATGCGTAATTTTGATCCCCAATGTGGAGATTTGAGGATAAGTTACACTTATTGGAAAATCAAGTTCCCCTTCCATAGAAATTAAGTTACTTGGATTAATTTCCATGAATATTTTATAAAAAATTCCCCAACCCCATTATATTATCCACAATTCACCTTGAATCAATAGTAACATATTTCCTTGAAATTCGGGGGCCCCTAGTTGGATTCTAAGGATCATTAAACCCAATTATTCATAAATTAAAGAAATGATTGAAGGATCATATTTTCATTGATATGTGTCTTCTTCCATGACTGGATATCTCTTTCTCTTGTAAGTCATTCCCAATTAATATAGATAATTTGTACACTTTTGGTATTTTTTTGATCTAGGTATTGATATAACTTGATACATTATTGAGATCATATGTATTGTGCGTAGAAATTCTGTGTTGTTCTCATATAGGTCATTCCATTTTAATTTGGGTAATTATATCTTGGATAATGACTATAAATGTCCTTGAGGTTGGTGGAATTATTATGATTTCCCAAAACGATTTATTATAATTAAATACATTCAATTGTGGAATTACAGTTTTTATATTTTTAAATTTCATATTGGAAGTAATTAATTATTATGTTTATTGATTAATGGGTGTATAGAATTTTTAAAAAAACATGATTAAAAATATGGATGAATAATGGAATTTTGCTTTGTGTGACAATGGGAAATAAAGGAATTGTTTGGTCTATCCTTTAAGGGGTAATTGTTATGACTATTAAATTTTGAAAAGTATATTATAGGTAAAATATTGATGTTAGTCCAATTGATTGATGTGATGAACGATGGTTGGTTTGATAAATAAAAATGGTTCAATGTGATTGTATTAATTGACCATAGGTAATGTGATGATTAACCTTCATAAATGTTATATAAATGATTTAAGTGATTCAAGTGATTCATTTATAAATGAGGTGTATGACAAGGAATGATGATCTAAATAACAATGTGGTTATATATTGAGGATCTATAATCACAAATGGATGAATGTGAGTAATATTTTATTGGAAATAGATTTATTCTCTAAATACTCATGTGGTATGGGAGTGGTAATGATTCTTAAAATACCCATGGGGTGCAATACATAACGTTATAGGCCCCATGATTTTAGCATTTGAATGTGGTTCCTTGTTTCCCTGATATGAGAGAATAATTGATTTTATAATGAAATATATGAGATAAATGTTTTTCATTGCCTATGATATATGATTCGAACACTGTCATTTGATAAAGAAGGTATTTATGGTTTGGGTATCAATGGGAACATTTGAAATTATGTGGGTGACTAATTAATTATAAAGTGTTATAATTGTTATTTTTGTTTATTATAATATATTATCTATACAAATACATACACTATTATATATTGGGTACTATTTTAGACTCTATTGGTGGAGGACTACGGATTTTTTATGATATCCTACTTGGTCTTCCAGATTGGTTCCTATATATTCCATGATAAAGGAAATAACCTAAATATTATGGAAATGTTTGTATGGAGCATGGATGATGGAACTAGACATCATGTTTAAACCCACATGGGGTTTTTTAGCATTTCATTATTTTTCATGTTCTTATTGTGACATGACATACATCTGGAATTTGATATGTACTTTTTTGGATTGGATAGAGTATTCATGTTCTGGACCCTTGTATTATATTGGTCTATATGTCTTTATGGTATTAATTTGGTTATTATTTATTATAACTTTTATATTGTTTATTTACTTATATTAATTAAATGAGTTGATTATGAGGGTATAATATCCCCATGATATGTATATTATACCCACAATGCTAGTCTTCAGCCTCTTAGATATAGGTAGGTGATATTTTGGTCATTTAAACAAACACCATAAGGATAACTTGTGCATTTCTAGGGTAAGAATGTAAAAAAGTTGAATTATTTTTTGGTTTACTATCTATTTTTTTCACTTAGTATTTGGGAAATAATGATAAAATATGATGATGAGTTGGTCGTTGATTATGATCTCATCCATGTTAGTAAATAACCTATGTACATAGGAAAAAACCAAATACCCATGGTTGGATTGTTGTTATTAATGTGTGCTATTATGGTACAATATTATTTGACCTCGAGTAATGCACTTTTTTGTGGTGTTCCTAATTTTCTGGGATTTTTCTTTATGCACCTATATAGAAGAATAGTTTTTTATGGATTCATCATTCCTAGAACTGTGAATTTTTTTTTGAAATGCCTCATTTTTTCAATGCTTAAAAAAGAAGGGTTTCAGGTGAGTTTTTAAAATGATAGTGTATTTGTTGACATGTATAATTGAAATGAAAATAGTTCACCAAGATTCATTTAAATGTGTAAAATTATGATAAATGTTATAAATTTTAATGTATAAATCGGTGTCTAATTAAAAACGTTTTGATATGATAATGATTTACCATATGTTGTCCATTAACTATATAAGGGATGGTTGAGGGGAGTTAATGGGCCACAATTTCGAACATGTTGAAGGTAATTGGGGATGAATTTTAATCGATTCTATAAATGAATATTAATAAATCTAATAAATTTTTATGTGTCATAAGATATCTGTTTGTTGTTTTAGATATATGAATCCATGATGAATTGTTCTGATGGGACGATATGATGAAAATGATGGAAATTTTTCCCTATTATTGGGACCATCAGATCAAATTGTTTCGGGTGAGAAAGTTAGTGGGATGTTCTATCAAGAAATTTATCAGTTTGTGAAATTTACGGATAAGGACCAAGGGCATGTTATGAAGAGTTTGTCTACATTGACAAGGGAGATCTTGTTGTAGAACCCTTTTACTTTCACTAGAGAGGGAAGACCATGGGAAACTGAGCTCTAGATTGAGTCTTTCTAGACTATCATTGATAAGATAGAGCCTCAAATATAGATGATAGTCAAACTGGATTCTTTTATTTTATGTGTTCAAGAAATTAGTCGGTGAGAAATCCAAATATGGGATAGACAATAGGATAATTTGTAGAAGAATTTCTCGAAGATATATTCTTTGAGAAATTTTACCTAGATATTCTCATATTGGAGGGGATATATAGTTTATGAGGTTGTACAAGGGTATTATGTCTGTGATGTACTAAAAAAGTAAATTTTCTGATTTTTAGTGATTTTTCCAATTATTTGATGGGGATGAGGCTATAGTATGATAACATTTTCATGAAGGGGATAAATGTAACAATAAGCCCTTACAAAATGAAATTACCTAAAAACGTTTTTGGATGTCATGAATCATGATCTCATTACATTGGGGAAACATAAGGACAAATCTATTGATATTTAGATTGTTTATGAAAAATAATAAGAAGGTAGGTCATTATAGAGTAAAAAGAATCACTTAGAAAATGAAAACAAATTAAATAGTAACTAGAATTTCCGAATAGAAGGCCTGATTGCTCAATGAAGTAACAAGATATATTAGAACCAATGTGGAGGGTCATGGAACATTCTTAACCATTTTACAAGACCATCAGTGGTGTTCCATGCTTATGGAAGGATATGTCTTTTGGAATTGTATTACTGAAACCATCATCATATATGTGCCGATGAATGTTCCATAAAGAGTTAGAAATATAAGGCCCCAACCTTAAACCTTACTTAATCTTGAGTTATTACAAGATTACACATTGAGGATCTTTTCGGGTTTATAGTTTTAGAGAATTAGATCATAAAACTTGCATTAAATTCCACATATAAACAAAGTGGTTACATAAAGATAGTATTCTTCATTCCCATCAATGGAAACATATTTAAAATAAAACATGGATTCTTTCTTGACACTTCCTTGACACTATCATCATATCATGTACCTTTCCCTTGACCTGTGAAAAACATTTCAAAAAAATGTGGGATGAGCATAAAAATCTCAGTAAGGGATATAAAAACATGGAAAGGAAACATGGGTACATATATACACAAGAATGAAATCATACATTAACCCTAAAACATAAGAACTTTAACATACCTCATTAAATCATGAATAAATCATAGAAATCATAAGACATAAAGGTAAGTTGAGGCATTCATAACATTCTTATATAGGGAGTAACCCTCTTGGTTACGTTTGGAATACTCATCACAGTATATTCCCTAAATCTCTTTGTAAAAACCTTAACGTTTCACTCCTTTGCGTTACCCAATGCATTGGAGAGCTATATCAGGCTCACCCGCCCTTAGTTTATCACGGAACCATCCATCTTCATAATAATGCCCAAGAACCTCAATATAATCGTATCACATAAAACATGCATAAAGGAAACATAACATTTCCACCTTTCAATCATAAGATAGAAATACAAAACATTGATATAAAAACATTATGAACCATTTTCAATACCAAAATAAAATAAAATTAAAACATGGTATTTATTTTACTTTTTAAAAAAAAGTATGGCTTGTAGTAGTAGCCGAAACTCAAATAATGGTCACGGCGGCGAAGAAGTCATTGTCACCGCATACGTACGACAAAAACATTCGCTTTTGTCATTTAGTAAAATTATTCGTATAAAAATTATTCCTTTTGGATAAACGTAAAATTAAAAGGGTTTTATACACCGTATAAAAGAAGGTTGTGTATAAATCAAAATATGCCTCAATGAAAGGAGATTGAGACGAAGTCCCATACCTCGGGTCCGACTTGACTCGATCGTTCTTTAATGTCCTGAATAATAAACTTGAGTTAATTTTTACTTGCTTAATAACCTTTTTCATGTTCATTATTCCTTTTATATCACTTATTTCCATGTCATTAACACTATGTAATTATTTAAGTTAATAACGGTCGTTTTAACGATCATTGGTACTTGAGTAAAAAATAAACCCTTTATAATTACAAGTTTTTCATGTATCTATTATATCCAGAATGGTATTCATGATGTATATATCATATATGTCATGTATATCCAGTAAATTCATGCATTTATAATATTACATAATCATTTAGAGGTAAGAAATGAAATGCACTGTTCATGGAGACGGTAAGTCGTACATACGCATGAACGCTACTTTTATAGAATGGAATCATAATGATATAAAGGTATATTATAATTCTAGTATAATATATTATATAATATCATAGTTCGTCCTTTATACATCCCACATATGGTATTTAACGAATCAAATCACTTTGAGGGGGCGGTAGTCCGCACTTCCTTAAATGAAGATATCGCATTTACCCATAATAGAAACCATAAAGGTATACCCAAAATGAAAAATACAGAAGCTTAAGGAAAACATAAACATATTATATATCATATATAAATATAGTGACATCTTAATGTACACCTTTGAAGGTGTTAAAATAATGTTGAACAATCATCGTTTCGGGAGGCAAAAATTCACCATCCACGGAAAAAATATGTCCTTTAACCATTAGATGTAGGTGTGTGTAAGTGTAGCTCGAATCATTCTTTTAACATCATCCTAGTATATTGAATATACTGTTGTTGTTACAAAATAAATGAATAAAACGAGTTTAGTGGGTTGGAGAAGAAAAATAAAACAAAAGGACTCAAGTGAAGACATTACCTTAAAATCGGGTAACTCCCATTATTTTGAGCTCAAAGGCTTCCTTGGGAAGACTTATGCCCAAATTAAGGCTTCAAGGAGTAATTGAGGGAAGTTTAGAGACAAAATGAGCAGGCGTTGGCCGAGCCAAAGGCTTTGGGAGTGTGGGTAAGGAGGTAGAGGCGGCGGCATTTTATAAGAGGATAGGAGGGGCACTCTTGGAAAGTAAAAAAAAGTCACTTTATTTTAAAATGGTATTCGGATTTAAGAGGTCCCACATTGATATAATTATAGGATAAGGTGATAAGGGTTCTAAATCCACTCATCCAATCGGTTTTGGACATGTGTAGGTCTTAGATATTACATTATCTTTCCATTTTATTTAAATCGTTCAATAATGAGGTCATCGCTGCATCATCATGATGTCATAAATAATTTAATTTATTTAATGTATAAAAAATATAGAAAATACTATGATGTAAGAAATATTTTCAGCTTTCCAATGACTATTTATAATCAAAAATATGACTTGTATATCCTCATGTAAAATTTTTTTTAGTAAAACATCTCATGTTTGGGTCATTTTTACTTTAACATTAAATAAAAAGTTATTTTTGTCATTTCCCAACCAATGTGGCTCCATGGGGTCCCCAAGTTGACCCATGGATTGACTTGGTCGGCCATGACACATCAAATGATGGT
Source organism: Viscum album (assembly GCA_963277665.1). NCBI lineage: Eukaryota > Viridiplantae > Streptophyta > Magnoliopsida > Santalales > Viscaceae > Viscum > Viscum album. The sequence goes on along the minus strand of OY728129.1, from coordinate 17,766,357 downwards.
AGGACATGTTTCAAACTCATCTCATATTATTAAAACATTATTTTTACATTAAACTACACTAAATACCACTAATCGCGATTAAGAACTTAAAAGATACTATTCACCAAAAAAATTATTTTAATCTCATTGAACCACATTTTACTTCTTAATGAAAACCATTTATGTCAGATTTTTTAAAATCAAATCACCGAAGTGGAAAAGTTTCATTTAAACGAAAAATCTGTTTCTTTAACTACCACTTAGTGGTTTCACTATTAATCAAAAATTGAAGTTTTTCAGAAAGATACCAAAACTTCACCCTAAACTATATTTGATATTCCGAATTCAAAAATTATGTCTATATTACAAAATTCAAAAAATTTAAGTTCAATTAATTATTTTAACAATTAATTTCCGCTGTCATGACAAATAGCGTGTTTTTATGAAACAATAAGTATCAAAAGATTGACACTAGTTTAAGTCAAATTTCAAAGTGAAATTGATTCCAATGACCACCATTGGATTAAATGGTAAAAATATATTCTAATTTCACTTTAAAACATATTCAATAGATAATCTAATCATATATTTAAATTAGATTAAAAAAAGGTTTTGAATTAGAATACAACATTTTTTCACTATTCATTAAAAATGAATTATATCGGAAAAATACCAAAAATTCACACAAAGTAAATTTTGATGTCCTGATCATAAAGAATAGGTTTATTTTGACAAACATGGCTTATAAAATTGTCAAAAGATATATTTAAAAATAGTTTGCCATTACAAGGCAGTAAAACAATATTTTAAATATATTAGTATATTCCATGCTTAAGATTGTATTTATTTTCATTTTAAGCCTCTAAAACACTATCTAATTCATTAATAGACATAGATAAAAATATCTATTATTCATTACTTACTTGGTATGTTACATCCTTCCCCCCTTTAGAAAATTGTGTCCCCGCAATTTATTTACTTATCGAATAAATGGGGGTACTTATCCCTCATTGCATTTTCAGATTCCCATGTTGCCTCTTCCATCATGTGGTTTTTCCACAAAACCATTACCTAATTAATCACCTTAATCCATAACACTTGCTCCCTGTGGTCAAGAATATGGACCGGTTGTTCCTCATAATATAGGTTCTCTTCCAACTGAACTACCTCTAGACTCAAAACACGAGATGGATCTGGCATATACATTCTCAACATCGAAACGTGAAAAACATTATGTACCAGAGATAAACTCGGAGGTAAAGCCACTCGGTAAGCAACTGATCCAACTCTCTCCAAAATTTCATATGGTCCAATGAACCTTGGACTCAGCTTTCCTTCTTTACCAAATCGCATCACACTTTTCCGTGGTGAGACTTTGAGAAAAACATGATCACCTACCTCAAAAGATAGATCCTTCCTCCTGTTGTCCGCATAACTCTTCTGCCTGCTCTGAGATGTTTCTATGTGTTTCTAAATCAGCTGAACTTTTTCTGCCATCTCTTCTACCAATTATGGTCCCATAAACTTCCTTTCACCCACTTCATCCCAGAAAGCTGGAGTTCAACACCACTTCCCATATAATTCCTAAAATGGTGCCATCTGTATACTAGAATGAAAACTGTTATTATATGAAAATTAAACCAAATAAAGATGTTGGTACCAACTTCCCTGATAATCCATCGAACAAGCTCATAGCATATCCTCCAAGGTCTGAATTCTTCGTTCTGACTGCCCATCTGATTGAGGATAAAAAGCTATACTAAAATTTAATTCAGTACCCAACGACTTCTAAAGGCCTTTCCAAAAGTTAGAAGTGAACCTGGGATAATGATCAGATACAATAGAGAGGGGAACTCCATGTTACCTAACTATCTCTTTAAGATACAAACGGGAGAGTTGATCTAGGGAAAAAGTAACTCGTATAGAAAAGAAATGAGAAGATTTAGTTAAGCGATCAACAATAATCCAGATTGCATTATTACCTCGAGATTTCTTCGGTAATACCACCACAAAGTCCATAGATATATTCTCCCATTTCCACTCTGGCACTTGTAAAGGCTGAAGCATCCTTTTCGGTAACTGCCTCTCTGCTTTAACCTGTTGACATGTCAAACACTTCACAGTAAAATACAACAATATCTCTTTTCATTCCATCCCACCAGTAATACTCCCACAGATCTCTGTACATCTTAGTACTGCCAGGATGAACTGAAAACGGAGAACTATGAGTTTCACATAACAACTCTCTATTCAACTGTGAATCACAAGGCACAAACAATCTCTTCCAAAATCTCAAAACGCAATCATTATCAATGTTGAATTCAGGAAACTTACCTTTCTGAACCAGCTATACCTTTTTCTGAAACTCACTGTCTTGCTTCTGTGCATTCTTGATTCTGTCTGATAGAGAAGATTTCACTGATACCTGAAACAAAACAGAAGAACATCCTAAACCAACAACTTCTATGCCAAATTTCATCAAATCCTTAACCAAAGGATCACGTTCCAAACACAACATTACTAATGAAGCATTACTTTTTCGACTCAAAGCATCAGCCACTTTTTATTGCTTTTCATGGATGGTAATGAATTGTATAATAATAATCTTTGATTAATTCTAGCCATCTCCTCTGTCTCGTGTTTAACTCTTTTTAAGTGAATATATACTTTAAACATTTGTGATCGGTATATATTTCACACTTTACTCCATACAAATGATGCCTCCAAAATTTTAAAGCGAAAAAATCAGCAGCTAATTCCAAATCATGTGTAGGGTAATTTACCTCATGAGTTTTCAACTGTCGTGAAGCATAAGCAATTACCTGATCATTCTGCATTAGGACGCAACCAAGTCCTTTCAATGAAGCATCACTCTAGATAACAAACTCACCATTCCTGGAAGGTAGTGCCGAAACTGGAGCATTCACCAATCTTCTTTTCAAATCTTCCAAACAATCATCACATTCTTTTGTCCAGATAAACTTAACACCCTTCCGAGTTAGCGTAGTCATTGGACTAGATAACCATGAAAAATTTCTAACAAACCTTCTGCAATAGCCTACCAAACCAAGGAAGCTACGAATCTCAGTTACATTTGTGGGTCTGGGCCAGTATTCCACAACTTTTGTTTTTGCAGGATCAACAGTTATCCCATCTTTAGAAACAATGTGACCATGGAAAGAAATTTGTTGCAACCAAACTCACACTTGCTGAATTTTCCATACAGTTTCATTTATTTTAAGGATTTCATGATAACCCTTAAATGTCTTTCATGCTCCTCTTTACTTTTAGAAAACACTAAAATAACGTCAATGAGAACCACCACAAACTTATCCAAGAACTAATGAAAAATTCTATTCATTAAGTCCATGAATACAACAGGTGAATTGGTTATCCCAAAAGGCATTACTACAAATTCATAATGGCCATATATTGTATGGAATGCAGTCTTCGGAACATCCGCTTCCTTTACCTTCAGCTGATGGTACCCTAATCTCAAGTCAATCTTTGAAAAATACTGAGCTCCCTGGAGCTGATCAAACAAATCATCGATATGAGGAAAAGGATATTTGTTCTTAATAGTGATATTATTCAAGGCTCTATAATCAATGAAATGTATCATTGAACCATATTTCATTTTAACAAATAAAATAGGAGAACCCATGGCAATGTGCTAGGTCAAATGAAACCTTTCTCTAATAAATCTTGTAATTTCTCCTTCAACTCTAAAAGTTCAATTTGAGCCATTCGATAAGGGGGTTTTGAAATTGGCTTAGAATCAGTAACTAAGTCAACGGTAAACTCAACTTCCAGATCTGGTATTATTCCAGGCAACTCATTAGGAAAAACATCAGGATACTCATTTACCACTGGCAAATAATTATTCTGAACAGTTCCATTATTTTCAACGATGTGTGCAAGGTAACATTCATTTCCATCTTTTACAAGTTTCTTGGCCTCTTGATAAGTTATCAACAGTAAGGGTTCATTCTTGTACACAAACTGAAAGGCTTTCTGAAAAAAACTTCTTTAGCTCTACAGTCAATCTTATCATGGTAAATAGAGAGCCAATCCATACTCAGGATAACATCAAACTCTACTAGAGGTAGAACAATAAGGTTTGAAAGTAGGTTCCTTCCACATATATGGATAGGAAGATTCTTATAAATTCTTTTTGCCTCAACATTTCCCCCAGGTGTTTTTACCAAAAGTTCAGGAGTCATTTCTTGAGATGGTATTCATATTTTACTAGAAATGTTTTCAGAGATGAAAGAATGTGTAGACCCCGAATCAAACAACACACTGGCATAATCTGAAAAAACAAACAAAGTACCTAATACAACTTCATTTTATGGCCCGACATCTGCTGAAGTAGTTGTAAAAAATTTCACCACCCCTTTCTTCATGTAGTCTAACTACTTCCCATCACTCAAGCTCTTTTCCGGACACTCATTTCCATAGTGACCCATCTCATTGCACTTATAACATTTCACTAACTGTAAATCAAATTTGATCTTACCATTACCTTGATATTTTTCAATGCAATAACGAGCCTTATGTCCCATCTTACCACATCGGTAGCACTTTCCAGAATTCAGAAGACATTCCCCAGCATGCCTTTTTCCACATTTATCACAAACTGGAAACTTAGTTTTCTTACCATCAGACTTTTTTGAAGAATTCTTACCTTTCTCCTGCCACCTTGGTCTCTTATTCTGTTGGCTGTTATAGAACATTTGACCATCGGAAAACTCCATTTCCACCTTCTCAGCACATAGAACAAGCTTTTCATAACTTTTAAACTCACGAGAAGCTAATTCCCTTCGATATTTTGACTTTAATCCTGAGTAAAAACGATTGATTTTACTATCAAGGTCTCGAATAAAATTTGGAGCAAACCTTGCCAATCGAGTGAACCTTTCTTCATAGGTAGCCACTGAGTCTTCCTCCTGCCTCAATTCCAAGAATTGTTTTTCCATCCTAAGTCGAACAGCCTTAGGAAAATACATTTCAAGAAACATACCTTTGAATTCATCCCAGTCGAGAGCATCAATCTCATCAGCATCTCTGATATTTTTAACCATCGACCACCACTGATCTGCTTCACCCTCCAAACGGTAAATAGAAAGACTAAAATTTTGATTCTCTGAACACCCCATGACATCGAAAATATTCTCCAGTGCTTTAATCCACCCTTCATCTAGCACAAGGTTAGATTATCCTCTGAATGATGGGGGATGTTGCCTTATGAAATATTCCACCACTGACATGTTCCTCTGCGGTTGATCTGGCTGATCTCGTGCATGGATACCACCACCATTTATCGCTTGAGTCAACTGCACCATTACTGCAATAAACTGTTCAGTTCCAATTCCGACCATCTCAGGATGCTGATTCGGAAGGTTATTTCTTTCTTGTATGCCTTCCTAGCACTACTTCCCTGTTTCCTCTATGGAAAACCATTCTGAACAAACATGTCTTAGATTAAGCAACATGGTAATCTTCAAATGCTATATCATTTCAATTTGACCATAAAAAAATATTTTTGGATAATCATTTAATAGAATTCTAACTCCTAAAGTTATCTAAACCGACCTCTGATACCAACTATAAGGCCCCAGCCTTAAACCTTACTAAATCATGAGTTAATACAAGATTACACATTGAGGATCTTTTCAGTTTTAGAGTTTTAGAGAATTAGATCATAAAAAATTCATTACATTCCACATATAAACAAATTGGTTACATAATGATAGTATTCTTCTTTCCAATCAATGGATAAAAATTTAAAATAAAACATGGATTCTTTCTTGACACTTCCTTGACACTATCATCATATCATGTACCTTTCCCTTGACCTGTGAAAAATATTTCAAAAAAACTTGGGATGAGCATAAAAAGATCAGTAAGGGATATAAAAATATGGAAAGGAAACATGGGTACATATATACGTAAGAATGAAATCATACTTTACCCATAAAACATAAGAACTTTTACATACCTCATCAAATCATGAATAAATCATAGAAATCATAAGACATAAAGTTAACTTGAGGCATTCATAACATTCTTACGTAGGGAGTAACCCTCTTGGTTACGTTTGGAATACCCATCACAGTATATTCCCTAAATCTCTTCGGAGAAATGTTAATGTTTCACTCCTTCGCGTTACCCAATGCATTGTAGATCTATATCGGGCTCACCCACCCTTAGTTTATCATGGAACCACCCGTCTTCATAATAATGCCCAACAACCTCAACATAATTGTATCACATAAAACATCCATAAAGGAAACATAACATTTCCACCATTGAATCACAAGATATCAATACAACACATTGATATAAAAACATTATGAACCATTTTCAATACCAAAATAAAATAAAAGTGAAACATGATATTAATTTTTCTTTTAAAAAAAGTATGGCTTGTAGAAGAAGACGAAACTCAAATAATGGTCAAGGCGGTGAAGAAGTCGTTGTCACCGCATACGTATGACAAAAACATTCCCTTTTTTCGTTTAGTAAAACGCTTCGTATAAAAAAGATTCCTTTTGGATAAACATAAAAGTCAAAGGGGTTTATACACCGTTTAAAAGAAGGTTGTGTATAAAACAAAATTTGCCTCAATGAAAGGAGATTGAGACGAAGTCCCATACCTCGGGTTCGAATTGACTCGATCATTCTTTAATGTCCTGAATAATAAACTTGAGTTAATTTATACTTGCTTAAGAACCTTTTTCAAGTTCATTATTCCTTTTATATCACTTATTTCCATGTACTGAACACTATGTAATTATTTAAGTTAATAACGGTCATTTTAACAATCATTGGTACTTGAGTAAAAAATAAACCCTTTATAATTACAAGTTGTTCATGTATCCATTATATCCAGAATGGTATTCAGGATGTAGATATCATATATGTCATGTATATCCAGTACATGCATGCATTTATAATATTACATAATCATTTAGAAGTAAGAAATTAAATGCACCGTTCATGGAGATGGTAAGCCGTACGTACGCATGAACGCTACTTTCATTTCTATTTCGTATTTTATAGAATGGAATCATAATGATATAAAGGTATATTATAATTCAAGTATAATATCTCATATAATATCATAGTTCTTCATTTATACGTCCCACATATGGTATTTAACGAATCAAATCACTTTGAGGGGGTGGTAGTCCGCACTTCCTTAAATGAAGATATCGCGTTTACCCATAATGGAAACCATAAAGGTATGCCCAAAAGGAAAAATACATAAGCTTAAGGAAAACAAAAACATATTATATATCATATATAAATATAGTGACATCTTAATGGCCACCTTTGAAGGTGTTAAAAGAATGTTGAACAATCATCGTTTCGGGAGGCATAAATTCACCATCCACGGAAATAGTATGTCCATTAACCATTAGATGTAGGTGTTTGTAAGTGTAACTCAAATCCTTATTATAACAACACCTAAGTATATTGAAGATACTGGGTTTGTTACAAAAGAAATGAATAAAAATAATTTTGGGGGTTGGAGAAGCAAAATAAAACAAAAGGACTCAAGTGAAGACATTACCTTAAAATCGGGTAACTCCCTTTGGTTTGAGCTCAAAGGCTTCCTTGGGAAGACTTATTCCAAAATTGAGGCTTCAAGGAGTAGTAGAGGGAAGTGGAGAGGCAAAATGAGCTGGGGTTGGCCGAGCCAAAGGCTTTGGGAGTGTGGTTAGGGAGGTAGAGGTGGGGGCCTTTTATAAGAGGAGAGGAGGGGCACTCTTGGAATGTAAAAAAAGTCACTTTATTTTAAAATGGTATTCAGATTTAAGTGGTCCCACATTGATATAATTCTAGGATAAGGTGGTAAGGGTTAGAAATCCACACATCCAATAGGTTTTGGAGATGTTTATGTCTTAGATATTACATTATCTTTCCATTTTATTTAAATCGTTAAATAATGAGGCCATCGCTGCATCATCATGATGTCATAAATAATTTAATTTATGTAATGTCTAAAAATTATAAAAAACTACAATGATGTAGGAAATATTTCAATATATCCAATGACTATTTATAATCAAAAATATGACTTTTATAACACCATGTAATTTTTTTTAGTAAAACGTCTCATGTTTGTGTCATTTTTACTTTACAATAAATAAAAAGTTATTTATGTCATTTCCCAACCAAAGTGGCTCTATGGGGTCCCCAAGTTGACCCATGGATTTTCTTGGTCTTCCATGACACATCCAATTAGGGTAGGACATGTGTCAAGCTCATCTCATATTATTAAAACATTAGTTTTACCTTAAACTACACTAATTACCACTAATCGCGATTAAGAACTTAAAAGATACTATTCACAAAAAATTATTTTAATCGCATTGAACCAAATTTTAATTATTAATGACAACCATGTATGTCGGATTTTTGAAAATCAAATCACAAAAGTAGCAAAGTTTCATTTAAACGAAAAATCAGTTTCTTTAACTACCACTTAGTGGTTTCACTATTAATCAAAAATTGATGTTTTTTAGAAAGATACCAAAACTTCACCTTGAGCTATATTTGATATTCCGAATTAAAAAATGATGTCTATTTTACAAAATTCAAAAAATGTATGTTGCATTAATTAATTTAATAATTAATTCCTATTTTCGTGACAAATAGCGTGTTTTTATGAAACAAAAAGTATCAAAAGATTGACACTAGTTTAAGTCCAATTTCAAAGTGAAATTGATTCAAATGACCACCATTGGATTAAATGGTAAAAATATATTCTAATTTAACTTTAAAACCAATTCAAAGGTAATCTAACCATATAAATAAATTAGATTAAAAAGAGGTTTTGAATTAGAATACAACATTTTTCACTATTCATTAAAAATGAACTTTATCGGAAAAATACCAAAAATTCACACAAAATAAATTTTGATGTCCCGATCATAAAGAATACGTTTATCTTGACAAACATGGATTATAAATAGTCAAAAGATATATTTAAATTTTTTTTTCCATTATAAGGCATTAAAACAATCTTTTAAAAATATTAGTGTATTCCATGCTTAAGATTGTATTTATTTTCATTTTAAGCCTCTAAAACACTATATAATTCATTAATAGGCATATATAAAAATATCTATATTTCATTACTTACATGGGATGTTACAATAAAAATTATAGGGAATCATATACAATATATCAGTCTCTAATTTTCTGTTCCATAGTATGTGTTGGTCAAGGGAGTGGTGAATATACTATGTTGAAATATTTCTTGTTTATGTAGAGTGGTGTAGCTGAATGGAATAAAAATTAAGCACATGGAATAGGGGAATGATAATTACAAGTAGTATAGGTTTCTCATGTGGATAACTAGGATGATACTTTTTTGGTTAGATGTATTATTCATAGAGTTTCTATGAGCATATTATTCATTTATATCTATAAATATTGTGAATGGTTTGAGACTTCTAGTGGTGTTTCAATGTGGTGTTATGATGATGGATACACCCCTGGGGCTGCAGTCTAGAGACATCTCTTTATGAAATGGGTGTTCATTTTAAATTGGGTATTTTATTATTCTATCGGTTCACTAAATCCATGACATGTTAGGGATTGAAATTATTTATTTGATGTTCTGTTACATATAATACTAATCATGCATATATTTTTACCATATGAGAAAAAAATTTACATCACTTGAAATTGAAAATCATGTTCATCGGGGAGAGTGGGATATACAAGCAGGCCATACATGGGCAATTCACCCTCAACTGGGGGATCTCACAACCCAGGATGCAATTCTATTTTTGTAGGATGGGGATGAGGAGTATGATTTACATCCAGCCATAGTAGAAAATTATAAGAAATGTTTCCAGGTAAAATCATAGTACATCCGTAGGAGGGGGTTGTTGAGTTTACAATTTCTCTCTTGCCTATAGATGTGGTGATTTATATTGCATGAAACAAAATGAAACTGACATAGATTCAAGGGTACAATACTCAGTTAGATTAGTTGGTGGATAAATGATTTATCTGTCCAAGTTTCTCACGTTGTGTTTCTTCATTTTTCATTGCCAAGAAGTTTGACATGAAGTTGTGATTATTAGTTGATTACTTGAAGTTGAACATGATGGAAGTGAATGAACGATATCTTCATCCACTTATAGAAAATATATTTGACTAGTTTAATGGATATTGTGAATTAACCAAGAGTGACTCGAGATTGGGGTGTCATTAGTTTAGATTTCCCCTTTTGTTATACCATATAAATCAAGTAGAATTAAGTATAGGCTATATGATTTCATCCTGATGTTGTTTGGGAAAGAATCATACTATGATTATGGTCATGAAAAACCAAATCATCCACATTTACCTTGATGACATATTTTTTGTGTATGTGTTTAAAATCATGGTGTACTCTAAGACTCATAATTATCATTCCCAACATCGTCAAATAGTCTTATGTACACTAAGATAGCTTCATATATTGGTCAAGATCTTCTAGTGTCATTTTTGGATTGACAAGGTATATTTTTTAGGTTATATCATATCATATGAAGGTGTCCTATTGGACCCAAAGAATGCAATGGAGTTGATTTCTTCAATGAATAGGATTAATTTATTTGATATCTAATTCATACTAGGTTTTTGTTGGATAATGTCACAGGTTTATATTGGAAATTTCCCACATGGAAGCACCTCTTTTTGTGCTAACAATGATTGGGAAAATTCTGAATGATATGGAGTTTGTGGTAATGATTTATATGAGCTACAAAGTCGGTTGACTACAATCCCAATATTTATCACACCTGATCCGTAAAAATATTAGGTAATGTTCTGTGATGGAAATGAGATTGTTCCTAGAATAGTGTTGATGTAGGGAGTTTGAACATTTTCATATCAGGCATGAAAGTTAAGGCCACAATAATGGAACTACATTAAGATAAACCTAAAGTTAGCTATAGTTTTTTATTTCATGAAGTGTTATAGGAATTTTCGATTAGGTGAAATGTATATTGTGTATACGTATTACAAGAGAGTAAGGTGTGTCTCCTTGGATAGAGATTTTAATATATAGAAGTAAATACAGGTTGTGTATATGAAATTTTTTATTTTTAGTTTTAATATACATCATGATGGGAAATGGGGTTTCTAACACTTAGATCAATAATACATGTACATAGTTAGTTTAGGAGTCTCGTTCTGAGTGGAAGATGATTCCCCTGATGGATGAGATGCACATTGTGGTTTAGAGGTTATAGGAGTATATGACACTCAAATCTGTATCTTTTTGCTCAACATTTTTTTATCCAGTCCGGGGAGAGTAAATATATGAATTATGTGTGTTTTTTGCCTTATAGAAAATCCATGAAGGTGCTTATTCACCTTCATATTAGACCATATATAAGGAAGAGTTCAAATTTTTCATTAATAATGTTTTTGGAACTATGTCTATAATAGAGGAGATAATGCATGTGTGTCATCCCGTGAATTTTTGTTGCATTATGGTTTGACAAAAATGTACAGTGAAATTCGTTGACATTACTATTTCTCAAGAATGAAAAGGGAAATTTTACAGTTCCTAACACAATACTACACTTTTAAATATGTGAATTCCAAGCATCAGTGGAATATTGGTTTATTACAGAAATTTTCCACACCGTAATTGATGTGGTATAGAGATAAAATGTATTTAATGTTATGTATCTAAATAAATTGTTGGATTAATGATACAATGACAGTAATGGTAGAATAATTAATAAAAGTATCCATTTCATGGAGGGAGAATTTAATAGTTGATATGTTTGGAAACATGTACATTAAAGAGGTATTGTATTTATATAGGTTTACATAGATAATATTATCATCCATGACTCATTTTTTACAATATTATTATACTAGTGATTATAAATGTATCTAGGTATGCAGGTATTTTTTATTACACCATTCCACCAAAAGATAGGTGGATAGTCAAAATGTATTATTTATGTTTTTTAGTATATAATGTGACGTTTGTTCATGGATTTGGTTGTTCTTGGGAGAATTTCATAACACGTGTTTACATAACCTATAAAAAATTATCAGGATAATATTTAGATAGAACCATATGAGGTACATTTTTGGTAGGCCATACTGATCACTTGTATAATGGATTGAGGTGGTTGAATCAGAGTTGTTGGGACTGAGAATCATGATGGATATGTCTAAAAATTATCAATTTATCTGAAATCATATGGATATAGATAATATTATATAGAATTCATATAATTATTTATATAGATTCACCTTGAGATTACAATGGTTGATTTTTTCTTCCTTGATGTGTCTCCTCGATTGGGTTGTATAAGATTTTGAGTAGAGAATGCTGGCTCCCATGAAAGTAAAACATTGGTTATAAACGTGTGAATGGGTTTACCAATCCAATGAAAATGGTAAAAACAAAGTAATCAGGGATGGATTATTATTATTGATGTGTATTGTTATGACTGAGTGTTATTTAACATTAGCTAAAGCACTCTATTTAAGACATTCTTATTTTTTGGAGATTTTTATTCATTTCATAGTATGTCATATTAGTTGCATAATTCCACATAATTATAATTTATATTAATATGTATCATTATTTAATTCAAAAAAAATTGGTTATCAGGATGGGTTGTTAAAATGAATTCTTTTTTTATACAACAATAACTCAAAGGAAAATTATTCATTGTGATATATTTAAAATTTTAAAATAATGATATATGAGGTAAATTAGAGTGGATAATTGCATGTATAATGAAAACCCTTTTGATATGAAAATGTTTTTATCCTATATTATTCAAGGCCTAGATTATGGATTTTTTAGGGTAGTGATTATTCCTTAGTTTTGCCCATATAGTGGAAAATGGGGTAGAAATTGTTAGGGATTATTTAAATACCACCTATAATATTTTTAATGAATTTATATGTGTCATAAGGCATGTTTTTTTAAATTGTATTGATATTCATCCAGAGTGGTTCTTTTGATAGATTGATATGAGGAGAAGGTTGGAAATGTTCTTTTAGTAGGGGAACCATATTCTTTGATAGTGTAGGGTGAGGAAATCAGAGAGCAGTTCTATGATAACATTTTATTCTGTATAAAATTTATTAAAAGAGACCTAGAAAATATTTTTAGGAGTATGTATAACTAGACATGACTGTTTTAGTTGAGGCACTATCTGAATTTCAATAGTGGGAGAGGAACTATTTCTGCAAAACTTATGATTGATTCTATATAGATAATCCATGACCACATAGATAATACTAATAGGAAGATATTCAAACTGGATACTTATATGTAATGTGTTCATCCAAAGAGTGTGTGGTACATCAGGACATGGTATGGAAATTTGAATAATATGGAGTTCACATACATTAAATAAAAGTGCATGGTGTACATTTACCCTAAGATTTTTGGGGTGGAGAGGGCATTAGATTTTTGGAAGTTTACATAGGGTAGTATTTAGATGATGCATTATGGCAACCAATTTACTGATATTCAAGGATTTTTTCCTACATTGAATGTTGATAAGGCTAGATTAGTGAATCTTTTTTGGGAATATATTTAAATTTGAGAATAATTCCCCTAATAATATATATCTTCTAATGAATATTTTAGATGTAGTGAAATACGTATCATTTTTTATGTGAACATCATGGGGTCCCCTAGAGGAATTCATGTAGCTTATTTTAGGTGACTAGGAGATACATATTTAGAGCATTTTGTGTGTTACATTGGAAATGAAAACTATAGGAATAGTAATGACAGTTGACAATGAGAATGATCAGTTACTCAGAAAAGTAACCAAATATATATCCACTATTTCAAAAGGTTACATAATATTTATACCTAGTGTTCATGACCAAAAATGTAGTTCCAATCATGAAACAACATGGTTAATTTATATAGGTATTGCAGAAACCCTTGACATATGTTTAGTGACATGTGATATAGGTACCTTTAGAACACCGATATAGTGTATTCTACACTATGTGAATATGGTTGTTGGAGTTATTATAGTCATGGTGTTCAAGGATGTGTTAGTGGTGCTACAAGTAAATAGTTACCATATCAATAGAGTGGTGTAGTTCAGGGGACTAATACTACATCACATTGATGTTGGTCATGAAGTTTTCAAATATTTTGGCCTACACATTTGGATAGTAATGATGCACCATAAATTATTAGAATTACTATTCTTATATCCATCATTCATTATAGTTCCTTATTTTAGATAAAATATTGTAACCCTATTATATCAGCTCAAACAATAAATGGTTTGAGTATATATTTTTAGTTTCAATTTGACATTGTGATGATTAATATACCATCATTGGAACTTTTAATAGATATTTATTTATTAAAGTTGTGTTCAATTGGGGATTGGGAGTATCATTTTCATTGAGATCTTCTCATTCTCTATATGTTATTATTTGACATGATTTTTGGTATGGATTGGTTCATAGAATATAGATCCATCAAATATTTTAATTATAGTAGGGTAACATTTACATATCATAATGTGTAGAATTATATTAATAATTAAATGTGGAATATTTAGGTAGGACATGCAATTAAATTTCATAAGAAATTGGGGGAGGTCACTTTCCAAGATTTATATATGTTTCTAGATGATATGGGTGTAATGCATGTCATTTTTTCACCCCCAGTGGGTGGGTATTATGAAAAGTTTTTAAAGAACCTATCATGGATACAGCCTGAGAAGGGTGTGGAGATTATAATTGATCTCATTCATGGAGATTATCTTTATATTACACATTATAGAATATAACCAATATATAATAAAGCACTCAAGATTCAATTGGTGTATTTGAGGTGTAATGGGACTATATATACATGTCTAATTATTTGGGTGTCCCTAGCTTTTTTCTAAGAAGGATGACTAGATTTATAACTTTTTTGTTGATTATTGTACATGGAACCATATAATAATGAAGAATCATTATCATTTTTCATGTATAGAATATACTTTTTTTCTGTTTAGGGAAGGTGATGTTATTTATAAAACATTCATGAGACTAGGGTATCATCAGTTGATAGTTTAACCTTATTATATATCATGGATGTCTTTTAGTACAATATATGTCTTATATGTGTTCATCATGATGCCATTTGGGCTATCAAATAATGTTGAAATGTTAATGGCCTTGATAAACCAAAAAATTAACGTTTGACTATATCAATTTTTTGTTTTTGTTGATGACATCATGAAATACTCTAATACTCACGATGACCATCCCCAAAATCATGAAATACTCTTGAGTACACTGAGAGATTGTCTTCTATACAGAATGTTATCTATAATTTGAATATGAATCGATAAGGTGAATATATTGTGTCACATAAACATATAATAAGGTGTGTCAGTATGCCTAAATAATGATAATGTAGTGGTTTCTTCGGAAAATACAAATAATGTATTTTATATCTATAGATTTATGGGAATGAGGGATAGTATCATATGTTCATCTTAGAAGTTTCCAGCATGATATGTAATCATTCATTATTTAAAAGGATCATGGTAAAGTTGAATGGTATGGGACTTGTGAATATTACTTCTAGTAGTTAATGAATAAATTTTCTAATAAACCAATCATGATTCTATCCAGGACCTGGAAAATGTATATAGTGTTTTATCACATGTCTATAGTCAAGCATGGAGTTGTTTTGATTGAGGGAGATTGAGTTGTGGATTATGAATCCGAGAAATTGAGTCCACATGAATAGAACCCTCCAACCCATAATGTAAAGTTAGTTTTGGTTCCTTATTCCTTGATATATTGTGGAGAATATATTCTTGGTGAAATGTATACCATGTATATTGATCCCAAGTGCATAAGGTAAATGTTTTCACAAATAGATTTAAATATCTCAAAATGGATAAGGGTTGAGTATATAATTTTTTTATTCTTTTGATGGAATATACACCAAGGAAGGGAAAGGGTGTTTATGACACTTTTTTAAATAACACATAGACACAAAAAGATTGCGAGTGTAGTTAAGAGTTGAATATGATGAACATTCTTGTTTAGATACATGATATAGTCTGGAGAAGGAGAAGATGACCCTCACATCAGTATCTATTGAATTTATACTTTTTAATCAGATCAAGGAGATGAAATATGATTATCTTGAGTGACTATCCTTCTAGGAAATCAATTAGGATGGGGAGTCCACATCATATTAGACCATAGATGAGGATGAGATACTATTGGTATGGAATCATGTATTTGTACCTAAATATATAAAAGAGAATATGATGCATGATTTTACTTAATAGAATTTGGTTTTATATATAGTATGGAGAAAAATGTACTATGAACTACATCAATATTTTTAGTGACCATTCATGGGAAATGAGATTGTGGGTTCCATTTAATGATGTTACAACTATAAACTGGTGATGTTTGACCATCATCCACCAAATGGATTAATACAAAAGTGTGCCATTCCTAAATGGAAGTGAGATGATTTTACCTGGGATTTAGTTGTAGGCCTCCTTGGGTCACATTGGATGAATGATGAAATATGTGTAATTTTTGACCCAATATTGAAATTATCATATTTAATTTATTTTCAAGAAACATTTGTAGGGGATTAGTTCGGAGACATGTATGTCCGACAGATAAAATGATTTCATGGGGTCCCACAAAGCATTGTATCAGACTGTCACTCACATCTCACATAAAACATATATTATGGATTATATATGTCTCTATTTATGCTTGTATATCTTATTAAAACATTCTTTTTATAGATATATGTTTAGTTATAATATACAGTTTATCATTGGGAGGATATTTTATGGATTTGTGTTCTTAACATTAGTGGGTATTGGGAGATAAAAATATTAATTTTTTATTTCACCTAAAAAAATTGTTATTATGGAACTATTTATAAGGATCCATATTAGGATATTTATGGTAGTCCATTCAGAACATATCTATGATGAATGGAGGAAGGTGTGTTAGAGCTGTTGGGATTGAGATGCATTTAGATGATTTCATTTAACGTTCAGTTGATTTTTTAATTTATAGATATAGATCAAAGTAGAAAGAAGTCGCATTTATAATGACATTGTCCATTCCTTTTTTATTATAGTGGGTGATCGAGAACTCCTTTTTATGTATCCTAAATTAGGTCATTGTTGGATTCAGAGGCAGAGAACTATGGCACCCATGTATATCTAACATTTTATGATTATGGAGAAAATTAGATAGGAATAATATTATTGACTCTTTCAAAGTGGTATAATGAATTTCATGATGTTTTAAATCTTTAAAATTTTCTATAATATCACCCCAACCATTCTAATGTGGACGAGGTTGATGACATTGAGCTTTAATATGTTTCATCCTTTAACGAGCATCTAATTCATGTTATGGATTATAGTGTTAATGCCTTATGGGGAAATGCTATAATGATAATTCAATAATTGTGGAAACATTGAAATTTTTATGATGTATCAAAGATGATATAAATATTTATATAGGATCATTGGAATGATATTTTTACTTTGGAATCATAGAGATTCTTGGTATTAAAACTCAATGATGACTACTATAAGGTGGGAATATTGTAAGATCCTGACCATTTCTGGATATGTCTCATAATTATTTAATGATATTATTTTATAAATTTTTTAAAATCATTGATGGATTTTACATTATTGATTTTTATGGTGAATATGGATAATTGTGTGTATTTTTGTATGTAATAGGATAAGTCTATAGTTGGTTAACTATTTTCTCTAAATTTTACCCAACACCAAAAAACTGGTAATTTCAATACATATGGTAATTAAATGGTTGAAAAATGTTTTTTCCAACTCTATGTCACATAGGCGTAACTATTTTTCAATTAAATATAATCACATGGTTACGAGGATTTGTTTGAGAAACTCTGTTCCCCTACCTAGAAACAAAATTTGGGTGATATTTTTCTACTAAAAAAATTGAACCCCATAGAATTATCCCCAATTCACCCTAAATTATCCCTAACATAATTATTTATAATTGGGAGGATTCCATGATTATTTCAAGGCTCCATGAGACCTTTAATTTCTGAATCTATGATCAGATTGATGGATTAGATTCATGTTGCAAAGCATTTTCTTCCTTGTTTGGACATATATTTTTTGTATCCTTTTTCCAGTGTGGAGGGATATGAATTCCTCCATTGGTGATGCTTTAGATCATGGTTTTCATATATATTAATAACATTTTATTAATATTAATTATTTTCCTTATATCTTCTTCATCAGTGTGATCTTGAGTATTCTATTTCAATTTGATGAATTTAATTTTGGGAAATGTTTTTCAAGGACCATGTGGTTAGTAGTCTAATTGTCTATTCTCATTGTAATGATTTTAATTCATTATTTTTAATTGTATAATTTCAATTAACAAAATTTTTAAATTTTATATTGAATTAAATTAAATAATTAGTTAATAAATATATATTGTCATGGAATTGGTCTATATCATGATTATTAAATTGATTGATTAATAGGATTTTGAAATGTGATAAAATTGGAAACAAAAGGGTCAGTTGTCCTAAAATTGATTGGTTAATGGTTATTATTATTAAATTGTGAAAAATGGACTAATGGTGAATTGTTTTTTTTATTCCATGTAATTTCAGTGACGATCCATGCTTGTAGAGTCCCTAGTTATTGGACATGATAGAATTACGTAGTAATTTGTATTCAATCAATTGGTAGATGGCCAATTTTGTAAACCGTGCCTGAGTGTGGAAATATGAGTATTGGAACACCTAATAGTTTGGTTTTTAGATGCGTTTGAGAGACAGATAGGTGTCTCATGAGGATTTCTATGTTTTGGGTGCATTTTTCTCTAGAAATGCTAGTTTATGTGGACAGGTAAGGGTACATTTTTTGAATGAAACCATGGGGATCACTAGTGTAAATTATGTGACTTATGAAATTTATAAGAAGTGATCCATATTGGTGGTGTATGGTTTCCAAAATGGTATTCCAATCCTTCATTCTTAGTTCTATTTATTCAGTGTGTGCGCTTTTCATTGCATGTCTGGCGCACAGTTTTTCAAACCATGTGGGACAACCATGGGTGGGTGTGGTTCTCATGAAACTAGATCTAAATAGTTGGCACATGGTTTCCCCAATCCTATTTCTACACCATAAAGACAAGTTTAACTATGAAATTACCATTCTACTGATAGATCAATGTATTTTAATCCCTTTAGTTATATTATTTTCCTCTAGTTGGTGTCTCATCGTCCACCTTCTTGTGTTTCTACAACTTACCCTTTCTTGGAATAGAAAGAACTCTACCATAAATTATCAGAATTGAGTGTTACTGGTCCCTATGGATTCCTCCAAGTATGTTGTATGTTCATATTTAATTTTTTAACTCTCTCCCTCTCATGGATATTATCGTAGTGAATAATCATTAAACTTTTTTTAGATAATTCATATGTTTATTTGATTTATATTAAAATAAACCAAATTAAGACACTTTTATCCACAAGTGGGTCATCCTTGGTTTTTGTTAGGTTTTATATTGATTTCCCTTCATGTATTCAAATATAATAATGGTTTTTCTGTGAAATGTGTAATAAATAATTAATGAATATTCAAATTAATAAATATCTTTGACATAAATTATATTGATTTCCTTGTGATGTTTCTAGAACTTTCTTTTTATTGATATAGGTTATAGTCTCAACGCAAACCACCCATTTAGGTTGTGTTCATACAGTTTCTATTTTTACCTATCATAAACATTAGTTTGAGCCATTCCATTAATTATACCTTATATTTATATATTATATCACTATGTTCACCAATATTTTAACCACCTTGTAGTTTTTTGTCTGTCCTTATGATGTACATGTGTTTTCCTATGGATCTGAATGATTTTTTTAAAAATTATGTATTATTTTATAATAAAACCCATTGATGAAGTGTTTTGTTTTCAAATTTAAAGGTGATAGATGTAATATGGATTTCATGGATTTATGGTATGAGTGTTACCATGTATTCTCTTAATTTTTTTCATCTTGATGTGTCTTGCTTGTTTATTTGACCCTTTTTATAAAAAATGATGTTGAAAATAGGTGAGCCCATTTTAATTCATCCTTGTTTAAACATATGGAATAGCTGTTAGAATAATTTTTTATTAAAACTAAATGATTAAATGAATTGTTATCATTTTGATCAATATTATGTTAACCTTATATATGAGCCCATTATTCATACGATCTACATTTTTTATATTTTTCATATACAATATGGGTGACTCTAGAGGGGTTGTATGTTCTCCCTATGTGTTATTCAGACCTCAGCATGAGCGATATCACTTTAATAATGGATAATTTTTGTATTATCATTTTGGATTGTTGGTTTCACCAGGTCAGATTTGAGACACGGTTTCCTACGTGAGATTCCATTTGTATGATATATGGTATTTATATCACATTTTCCTAATATTCATACTTGTGAGACCATTAATGGATCACATTGGAATGACTAGGATGGAAGAGTGTGTTATAGTTCTCTTTGAGTGTAACATGGGATTTGTGTTAAATTTCACCTTATATAGTTCTAGGAATCTTCTTATTTAATTCTAGGATTCACATTCAAAAAAATGGTTGATATTTTTATTTTGTAACTACGGGATGCATTTGCTAAGAGAAATAATTTGGATGGGTTTTTTCCATCACATGACACATTTTCATGGAATATTTAACAAATTTCTAACATATCATTCATGTAGTTTACCCATGGTATATTGTATTCTATCATATGTTGAAGTCGTAAAACATGGAATCTATGACATTGATAAACCAATTCCCAAATTGGTTATTTATTTGACTCTCATTGTTGATACACTTTGATATACAAACACAAATCTGGTTTAATTTTAATGAACTGGATTTTTATTTTCACTCCGTTGGTGGTAGCACATAGAGTTTATATCGCACCATGTTTGGGCCCCCATTACATTGAGGTAACAAAATAGAGCTCATGGTTATAGGAACATGGTTTTTATTCTATTTCTCATCATACATTGCGGTTAAGATAATGTGTCTGAGCTAGTATTATGTTTTCGTGCGTGTATCACCCTAGATGGATTTTATTATTTCTCTTTGGAAATGTATTATATAATATCACATTCTATATGATTCCTGGTTTATTAGGTATCAATACAAGAAAATTCTTTCATAGTCATATACTAGATTTAGCCATTATTATTCCATTGTTAATATTATTCTTCCACTTCTCTATCATTAATTTATTTTTGATTACATATTGGTTTCTAATTTATAGATTTTATACTATTGTGTGGGTCATGAAA
The DNA here is from genome assembly GCA_963277665.1 of Viscum album. Taxonomy (NCBI): domain Eukaryota; kingdom Viridiplantae; phylum Streptophyta; class Magnoliopsida; order Santalales; family Viscaceae; genus Viscum; species Viscum album. The sequence goes on along the minus strand of OY728129.1, from coordinate 17,744,994 downwards.
TGAACGTATAGTCTCACAACTATACAAACATTAGAAACTCAATTAAATTTTTTAGCCTCTGGAATATGGGGAGGTTTGAATCATGTCTTTTGGGGACCAGTCTGTCTACTTATTTAGTTTTCAGTCGTGTTGGAATGGGAAAAAGTGGTATCAAATCATCATTTGTTTCTAATGCCTAATTATTTTTTGGATGGTAGATGAGAGACATGGAATGTGTCTATTCTTGGAACATAATTGAGTCTGGGACATATCAATGTACATTTGGGTAAAATGCCAACTTTTAAGGTTTTGGATTAATATTGATTTTGTTTTGTGTTACAATCAAGACCCATCTAGTGGGTCTCATGTCATGACTCCCCCTGACTGCCTCTAGTCGGCCATTGTATGATGAAAAGTGATGATAACTAATATTACTAAAATTAGACTACATGGCCTATTTATGTGTACACACAAACAACTACAAGCCTATACTATGTTGTAATGTAAAAACAACTAAAAAATCACTCATAAATTCATCCAATCTCACTACTAGAGTATGAAATAAATAAAAAGAAGGTAAATAGTACCATATACCGGCCCTACCACAATGTGTATAAAAACAAAACTCCTGCCTAAATGTATGATTTAGGAATTTTTTCATAAATCTAATGAAACAATAATCGGTCTATCAAATCTCACAATGCACCATGGGTGCCTTGTCCTCCTAAGCCTTTTTCAAAAGGTAGATAATCTGCACAATAATGACATATGTTGCAATAGCCTTTGTATTGGGTGAGTATAAATATACTCATTTGGAAACATCAGAACAAAAAATAATATAACAAATTAAATATAGTCATCTCCACACAGGCACATGCCTATAGAACATATAACATGAATATCCACATCTACTAAACACAGACACACAATCTAGATATTTTTATTCACAACCACGTTATTCCATCATTAGGATTCCAACATGAGGATTTAGATAATCACTCATATGATAGAACACACTCATGAGTCAGATATTATTGGTTATATCTGACTGAGATATGCTTCTTATTATGTATCATCGTTATAAATAAAACACTAGCAGTCCTAATGGAAAACAATACACGATTAATGATCATTTCCAAGACCATGGGTTTGTAACATCAACATAATTTTGATAATCCCACTATGTGTAGGATCTACACATGTGTTGTGTTGGTCAAAATTATACCTATAAGTCCACTTAGGGAACCAATATGAATATAGTATCCCACTCTAGACCACTAGGATGGATTCTAATTACTCAATCAATAAATTCATACAATAGGGATTGTCTTCATTATAGTTATAGATGATACCATACAAACCCTCTGGGAAAGGATAACCAGAAATAATATAAATAAAAATTTTCCCAGATGATGAGGGAAATATATCCAAACCAATTATAAAAAGGTACATAGTGTATAATAGGGGTCACAAGTCAATCTTGTTGACCAAGGGTCCTACCCATATAAGGGTTTTGTGTCATAAACATGTGATTTTGTTGTATTAAATATTTTGTAGGAATCTCATGTACTAAACCCATGTATATATACAAGGATTCTACCTGTGTACCCTTTTTCGTGTACTTGTACAAGGTTTAGCTAGTGTACTTGGTCCTACATGGACACAATATGGGGGAGTACATGCAATGTAGGCATCTCATATACTCTACCCCAAGTCCATGTATTGTGGGATTTTGTAGAAATGTTGATATTCTCTTTGGTCATATTCTCCATAGATTCAACCACCATTCTTGCAGTTTTGTTCTAGAAAACGCAACAGACTACCTCCCCTAAGACATTACATTACAAAGAATCATTTTCCACACCCAGATCTGCTCAAAAAATGGTTCAAATAATCATTCATTATTATGTGCTGATCAATACTGAAGAACATGAAATTGGTTTTCCTCAATCATTTGAATCAAATTTTCTCCATATATTAACCTATATAATGTCTTCTTGATCTAATGTCTTTGATTTTTGATCCATTCACAATGAAATGAGAAAATAGTATATAATTTATTGGTAATTTTTGATCTGCTAGTTAAATGAAGAAAGCTCATGTAGAATGATGAACTATGGGAGAAAATCATAAGAACAAAGAAAGGTGAAAAAACTTTATCGATGTTTATTTTTGTCTCTATTATTTATTATGATAATTCTAATTGAATAATAAAATAAGATGGATATTCACTCCTCAAAACACCACAAAATAACCCTTCCTGCAATATACACACTCCACGGATCAATTCATTTATTGATTGATTTGTGTTTAGAAATGGAAATAAGAATAGGTATGAAAACAATCATAAAACATGACCTAAAATTATTTGGAACGATCATTGATGGTGAAATTTTTTTGCATTCATTTGAAAGATAATTTGATTCTGATGCATGTCAATCATTAATCCACGATCCATCACTGATCTCCTGAGGGAATTGTCAAATTTTATCCCAAATGGTTCTACAACATCTACTGGTTTATGTGGATAACTAATTAATTCTGACATAACCATCATTATAATGTTCCAATAATAAATGTTTCAATGAATCAAATTAAAATAATTTTATTAAAATATTTAATTCATTTCTATACCCATGTTGAATTTTATTAAAAATACATACTCTTAAAAATGTAAAGACACTCCAATATTACACCTCATCTTCTAAACTGATTGATTCCCTATTATTTCTGATCTGAGAACTAGTTTACAAGTTATTCCATTTTTTATAGAAAACGTTGTGTGTGTGTGTGTTATTTAATATTTTTAATTTATATTCAATAATTATTTCAGACACAATGGGCCTCAAAATCCTAGACTTTCTCAGATCATGATCTTTAAAATAATATATATAACATCTATAAATAATACATGGAAAAATAAAAATATATTAATTTATCACCACTATTGGATTTACATCCCAAAAAAGAATAAACAAGGGCTACTCAAAAAGACAGGTGTCCAGAGCCCCAACATTAGCTTCCTGCTCACATGTTCTCATATAAATATTCTCATGTTGCTACCTAAAATGTATTAATGTAATAAAACCCCCATAAGGGATCCGATCATTAAAATCCATGATCTCCACCATGTAATAAAAAATGGTATCTCCATCCTCAATGTACAACTTCCCCCAATCAATAACATGTGGTAGGTTATGAAATTACATCCTCAGTTATGAAAAATGAAAGCAATCGGGGACCTGGTCTAATTGTGGAGGTAGAGCATAGTAGTATGCCACCTGGCCAACTCTACAAGGTATCTAGAATGATCCAATGAACATAATAGATTACTTTCCACCATGACCAAATATCTATAGTCCACGTCGTGATGAAACCAGTATGAACACATGGCCTCCTTCCACAGTCTCCAAAGGCATTTTCCGCCTATAAAAATAATGATTTTGATGGATATATGTGGTCTTAATCTACTCCATGATGATCTGATCCTTCTTTGTTTTAGTATACACCAACACTAGGAACATTAATTCTTACTCAGCTAGGTCCTTATAGCGAATTGGTGATCTAAATATTAATTTTTAAGAATCTTATGATTGTTCCATATCAATTCAGTAATTATTGTTATTTTTTATGAAAACTCTACTAGTTTTAGGTGTTCCACCCAAATGTGGATAATGTCCAACTTCAAACATCACAACATGTATTTTAGAACTATAATGGTCTACTCTATGTGGCTGTCAATTTAGGGGGGGGGGTGTTGTGACCCTTTATAATTGAGCCCCAAATACATCATATAATCTCTTCCACAACTGGGATGTAAACTAATCATGATGAACATAAACAATTATTAATGGTAATCCATTGATTTGGGATATCTATTGAATTTAAAGTAATTCCTATATCTACATTGAACTCTACTCTCTTGTAGCTAAGAAGTGGGATGACATGAAGAGTTGGTTTATGATCACCAAATGGAATCATGTCCCATTAACAAATTGTATTTATCATCACAAATACTATATATATCCCTCCCACTTTCATTAAGGGACCTTATGGGGTTGAGATAATCATTCTCAACATGGTTCTATGCCTAATACAATTGATATGTAATGCATATGTTGGCAAATGCTAAGATTAATTTATTCATTCAAATACACCAAAACAAATGTTGGAGATCCTGGTACATATTTCACATAGTAGAATATACCACCAAATTAGATTATGAAACACTCTTATAACCACATCGTACTGCTTCAATCTTACCATTGTGTGTCCTTAGAAAATAATAGCATGCTACCCACCTTTATAAATCCATCAAGATCTTGTCTCATGAATATCTATATAAATAGGGTCTCATATTCAATATTCCAATGTTATTACTCCCTTACTCTCTATAATAGTGGATGGGTAACAACCATTAACTCTATGTAATATACACCATATCCATCAACAATAGATTCATGTAGTGAGGAAAAATTCTATGATGCCTCACTCATCAAATATAACAAAGATATCTTATTTTTATTATCTTATACCATGTGCTCTTTCCCAGCAGTACATAAAATTATGAATTAATAATCCCTGAGGAACTATATCATTTAGAATTATCTGAAGTTGATATGCCTATGTGAAAATATACAATTGAGACTCTTGTGACTGGATTAGATGATAAACTATTCTCCCATTAGGTAGTGTCCCGATATTATGAAACATAAAAGAAATGATGATAGCTCATGTTCATGGGTCACATAGTTATTCTTGTGTGGTCTCAACAATATGGAACCAAAGGCAATCACTTTCTGATTCTACATCAAAATAGAACCACGACCCATCCATGATGCATCTTATATCACAATGTACTCTTCACCCTCCACTATAAATCTCATGTGGAGAGCACTAAACAATCATTTCCTCTAATACCAAAATCCATATTTCACCTCACTATCCACATTAGAGGCATCCCTATTTTGTTAAAAGATATCATGGGTGATGATATCCAAGAGAATTAAAGAATGAATATCTAGTAATTTCCTAAAAAGAAAAATAATTTATACACCTATTTCACTCACATAGGTGGCTCCCAATATGACACCACCTAGAACTTGGGCGGGTCTGCATCCACTCTCTCTATTGAGATAGCATGTCCTATAATTTGGATAATTGGAATCCATAAATGGAACATTGAGATCCTTCCATAATTCTAGTTCTCTTAGAGCACATCCAAAACAATCTTTTACCATCTGGCGTTCTACACTGTGGATTCCCATTACACAAGGATATCGTTGATGAATTGTATTAAAAAACTAGTCTATGTGATGATAAAGATATAGTTCATGAGTCCTATTAACACTAATGGGTAATTATTCACTCATAATAGAATCACCAATTACATGTAGTTGCCATATAGACATATTAATGTTGTCATTGGTATATCCTGCTCTTGTACTCATAGCTAGTGATAGCCTAACCTGCGCTAAACCATCAAGAACCATCTTTCTCATATCATTAGATCAAAGAGGACAATTGTCCTCAGTAGTGAACACTATTTCATCATAGTCACCTGTTCTTTGCACCGATAGTCCAAACACAACCTTAATATTCATCACTAATTTATGGAAAACAAATATAGTGTTGTCTATGGTGAAACAAAATTTCTAACAAATCTTTTCCAATACGTGCCATCCAAATTCACCCATAACTCATGAAACACTATGGGATCCATCTAATATAATAGAAAAAATATCTGTGTCATCCCACGGTGTATATCAATTAATATGTCTATCTGCCACTAGTGAATTAATCATAAAACATCCACATGGAATATTTCATCATACTCCTCCACCTTTAAAGAAAACAAGGATCTCGCAACACCAACTACACCAAGGATTATTTTATCCCAAAATTGATTAATCAGCTGAAACATTCTATGCATGATCCCATATTAAGGTGTATTGGATTCCACATCATCGATAATGGAAAACATGCTTCCATCAAAACAGACACACAAAAACTATATACTAAAACTATAAATATGGGCCTTAACTATAGATAACCAATACCTTCCACGAATGAAGTTATTAGGAACTAATGAAATTAACCAAAGATTCAATCAAATACACTCTCCTCCATGATTTAAGTTACATTATTGGAAAAATTATTTAAGTATTCTTCACTACTAATCACCAGACATAAGGTTCGAGCCAGAGGTTCAATCAAATTAATTATTCCTTGATCAAGGTATGTGGAATGAAAGGACTGACTAGAATCAATGTCTATAATTACTCCATGATGGTTTTAAAATATATTGATAATACCTTTAATTATTCCCATAGCATCTAGTTCATAATCTTTGACCGCCTACTGAATTCCATTCCCTTGTCATCTAGCTCCCTAAGCCTAGCCTAGACCCCTTAGGGGTGCAGGTAATGACCAGTAATGACATCAAAAACCTCCTTCTTCTCTCCCAGCTCCTCATGCACATCCTAAAGAATGAAAAACTACTTTTCATAACCCTAAATTTTCATTAGGGCCTCAATAATGGTTTCTCTATCAACTGTACAGTGGGTCAATCAATGATCGACGAGATGTCAACCACTGTCACATTAGTAGCATGGCCTCTCTCTGGGATAACTAGACCCACCATGTGAGACATAACCTATATATACATTATCATGGGACATCCATCAAAAAAATCTAAATGGTCTAGGTCCCAAAGACTGATGTCAACTCCATTATGTGGATATATCTACTCCCGCTTGCGCACAATGGAAAACCAATGGATATATCTACTCATCCATGAAACTCTCTACCACTAAATCTTAGTCTAGCATCCCATCATAGGTCTAAATTTATATGGTGGTAAAATTTTCTCATATTTCTCTCTTCACACCTCTCATAAATATATAATCCCCAAATAACAGATCCTGGCCTAATTCCATCGTGTACATGGAGAGGTTGTTAATCCTCAATGAATATTGAACTACTGTTATGCTACTCTTCTTTGAGATACATAATATCTTTGATATGTATAGCCCTTAGAATTTGTAGTGAGATATCTTCTATGAAGTGGACTCGAACACTGTCCAAAAAATATTTTCCTCATCTTAAGACTAGGTTACAAAGCCCTACTATCGCACCATTGAGTCATAGAAAAGGCACGCTTCAAGAACCTCCATATGATCTACTAGTTTCATGACTAGACAGAAAACTCATGTCACCATCTCAAGCTAGATCTCATCTTCCTATTGGTTAGGCTCACCTTGGACCTTGAGGGGTCACTTCCACTAAAACTCATGAAGGATTCTCTACCTATTCATCTTATCTTCCTATACTGTGGGTACCTCATACTTATCCAAATGTGGTGGTATGGATGGTGAACCACATGGATGTAACATCTCATGATATGGTGTCTATATCGAAGATTCATCAATGGAAGGATCAACCTTGTGATCCTCATACTGAATCCTATTAGACAAATATCTCAAAGGAATTCTAAAACAAAAAAGAAGTACCATGGCAAATGAGTATATTTTGTGATCTAACTAAATAAGGGCATGGAATCAACCCCCATTCCTATATTAAGAATGTAAAAAAAAAAATTTGGTAAAAAAGTGTTCTATTGTTCTGATTTTATATGAATGTGACCAGAGTTTGGGTTTATGGATTCATTGACTACCACACCTACACTTGTGTCCCACGGATAAAAACGAATCGTGAAACACATAACACAGTTCCCCAAACATCCACTCCCCATTCCAATATCCAATTGTCCTAGTGGTGGAAAATAGTTCTGAGAAGGAATATCACAAACATGGGAGGCCATATCTTATGTACCTATACACCCACACAAATTCTCAACACCTATATATTTCTAATATGTAAAGAAACATAACAACCATGCATCTATACATATATACCCATAACATGTGTGTGATAAGAAGTAAAATAGTGTATACGTGTCCAAATAAAATCCCCATAAAAAGTGTGTGTACATATATCCCCATAATTTGATGATTTTTAAGGGATAAAATGTATAATAACATGTGATATTTTATTTAATTTTGAAAAAAATAGCATTTGTTGGTTCTAGGAACCATTTATGGACATCGACCATTGGTGTGTTGATGCATTCGATAATAGGACCTTTCAGAGGTGTATTAAATCACGCGGGGTGGTTTATCATTACCATTGACATTGAAAACCATATGGTAGGTGGTTCAATTCTAATTAGCCAAATTTATTACACTTCTATGGCTTGAATTATTTGAGTTATAAATTTAAATTCAATTTCTCAATATTTATTTAAATAAATTGATACAAAACCTAATTCCAGTGAATTATGATATTAGAAAATGTTTGGTAGGTAAATTTTGAAGTCTATAAATTCAATTATAATGGGTGTGTTTATAGAAATTTGGATGATTTAAATTGTTTAAATTAAATTATTAATTATATGGAAATTATTTCAATTAAATTGTTGAATTTATTTATGGAAATAAATTTTTAAATGATAGAAATTGTTTTAAATCGATTTAATAGTACAAAAAATTGTTTAAAATGATTTTATAGAAACCCAATGGTTTTATCATGTTAAAAATTCATTTTTTAATAAAACATATTTTGGGATTAAACGGAAAGAAATTGGATCTTTTGAAATGGATTAATCGGACAGATCGTATTTTTACGATGTTTTATAATAGTTCGCCCATCATGTAATAGCACAAGTAATCCTTAGTAAGTGAGTTATTTGGATTCAATTTATGTTATGACAATATTCTAAAACATACTTTTGGTAAGTCACATCATCGATGGGTTGGTGACGAGTCTCCTTGGTCTGGTTTCATAGGGACGTGCGTAAAAATATTTTTCTATGTTCCAATAGAGAGTTTGTAATTCAACAGATGGTTAATACTGTCATGCCTTTTGGTAGATGAAAATGTTGCTCCCATGTTTATGTATATTTGATATGTAAATTTATGTCAATGTGAGTTAAATACATTACATGCGTTCATAATTTATATAAAATGTTTTGTATAAAATTTTAACATATTCTATTATTTTAGAAATATTCCATAATTTGTAAAATAATTTCTTAAAATATTTATTTCCATCATTTTAAAATTTATATCATGTTTGGTTTGAAGATTATTTTTAATTTCCAAACCTGTTTATATTAAAATTAAAAGATTTTATTTTGATAATATATATTTGGAATAAATTATGGAATCATTGGTGGTATTCTACTAGGATTATTTTCTAGGACATCCCACCTTTTTATTACATAAATTTTCATTACATTTTACATATAGACTTTCATTAATGTCTAGTGTCATGGAAATCAGGAACATAATACATGAAAACATCAAAAAAAATCATCTAAAACACATGCAATGCTTCATAATATGTTTATCTTAAGTAAAATTACAGAATCATATAATCTAGAGCCATACATCAAAGAAAAGGGAGTGCAGAATTCCCAGTAAGGTGTAAACATGGGAATGAGTATACTTGTAGTATCAATAAGAACATGACAAAAACACATAAAGACACGAGCATTGAAAGTAAATTCATATCATAAAAAAATATCATGAAACATAACATGAATATGTAACTACAAAATTTCATTTTGACATTCATGAACATATCACTAAGGTTTATCCCCAAGGTGTCAAAAAATATTATCAATGTTATTGACCATAGTATCATGAAACATGTCATCTATAGAGATTAAATTATTTACCCAATGCATTGGAGTGATATCAAGGAACACCCTTAATATGTATTTATTTCTAGGTGAGCCACATAGATCATAATCATAAAATTATAAATAACCCATAGAGAATAAATTAAATGGGTTTCATTTCAAAATATTTACGTTTTAAATGTGCTTAAAAATAAGATCATTATGTCAATTATAACCCATTGAAAGGTAAATAGCGCTATATATATGTCAATTCTAGAATAAAATATATCATTTTTTATATACATGAACATTAATAGAAATGAAATAGGTTTGGGTATTCACATAATTAAAAGAATATAATTTCGTGAGAGAAAGAGATATAAATATGGAGATGGAATTTATGCAACATTACGACTATATAACATGGTTTTAGAAAATAATAAAAAGATATAGAAAAGGGTCTACAATCGATAAAAGAATCATTTTTTAGTAGAGGTATAGTACAAAAAATGATCATGGTATGTATATTTGAATGACATACCACATGAAATAGAAACATGAACGAAAAGAGAAGATGCGATTTCATTTACGAAAAATTGGTCAGCCTAAGGACATCACTTATAAATTTAGAAAATCAATTTATTTGTGAGGAAAGGGACAATCATCATTTGGAAATAATATATAAATTAGTAAATATATATATGAACAAACTCCCACATAATAAATCGAAATATAATACATAGCATAAAAGATGTCATGAATTAAAAGAGGAGGGTGAAAGGATCCCTTATATTGAAGAGAAACATCGAAAGATTGAAGTTTAGATCCTTATGAGGCTTGTGGGAACCTAGGGTGGACTCTGTAGGAATAAAAAGTCCAGAACATCATTGAGGAGGATTTTGGAATGAAATGGGTAAGGTAATTTCATGGTATTTATAGAAAAAGTGAGGGAATACATTATTAATTATTAAGGGACGCCTCATCGGTGGTATTAGAATACCATAGGCTTTGCAAAGGTATTTTCCCAGGGTATTGGCCACATGGGACACATAATGACATATCGTACTATTCAAAAGTCAAAAAAATTATTTACATCATCAATGATGTTATTAAACACCCAAAACTCAAAATTGAATTTATACTATTCGCAAAAAAATTCAACTGTTTAAGAAAAATCCGAAAAATACACTCTATCCTAATATCGATACTCTGAATTATAAAATAATCTACATTTTATGAAAATAATTTTCAATATATATGTGTTTAATTTTTAAATAAATGATTATTTATTTCTAAAATACAACTTTAAAAATATAACTCATTTCGTAACACCTTAAGAAAGTAACCAAGGTCCCATTAAAATTATCGTATAACCATAAAAAATAAAGTAACAATTTTTTATTAAATTTTATGAAAATAAATTTCCAATTTAATTTATAAAAATAATTATAAAATTTTAAAAAAATATTTATAACATACAAAATTACCATAACATAAACTGTGTTCTTTTTTCACTTTTATGATGTTTAAAATGTTTTTATACATTCATTGGTAATTTTTCTATTTTTTGGTTAGTTTACAATTCTATACTATTCATTACTATTCATATAGGTATGTTAGTATTCATACATTACTCTTCACCAAAAATTATGTTGATCTTATTAAACTCTAAATTTATTACGAAACACAACTGTAGAAGGCCATTATTTTAAAATAAATTTACATTTTTCATTATTTAGTGAATATAAAAATACTTTAAAATACCCCATTTCCCTAAATTATTTTATAATATACGTCTTATATTTATCTGTGCATTGGAAATTCACAGACATTACCATAATAAGAATTAACAATTTTATATATAAAACCAGATTACACAATTTAGTTAAGGTCTTGTTACATGACCCCATATAACACTAGCAAAGGACCTAAGTGTAAGGTTCTCTATGATGATAGAATCATGGTATAAGGCCCCAACCTTAAACCTTACATAATATTGAATTAAATGAATAATTTAAATTGAGGTTCTTTTCAGGTTTAGAGTTTTAGAGAATTAGGACATAACTATTACATCTCAAACGATTAAAAAGTAGTCACGTCTACTAAATTTCCATAAAATAAAAAATCTTAAAAAGAAAACATGTCTAGTTCCATGTTTTAGATAGAATGACATTCCATTGATCCCATCCTTGACCCTATTCAACATTATGTCCTGTGAAAAACATTTCGAAAAAACTTTGGGTGAACATAAAAAGCTCAGTAAGGGATGCACAAAGAATGAAAACTGTTAGTTTTTCAAAATAACAAGTAAACCATGTATACTTTATCAATGTAATACCTTTCACCTTTAGGAAGTAGTAAAAACTGTTCACTGAATAAAATATCATTACATACCCTTTTGTAACCAAAATATTACCATAAAACCCATATCAATAACACATAACATATAAAAGGTAACTTGGGACATAAACATACTTAAGTGAAATAACGATACGGTCGACTTCCACACATATCACTTAATGGAATAGCCATAATACCGACTTCCATACCCAATGCATTGGAGGTTATAACGTAACCACCCATCCTGGTATTCACGACACCACCTGTCATATGTTTTATCATGTAACCACCCGTCAAATGTCCAAGTACCATTATAAAATCATAATACAAAAAACAAATATAATGGAAAGAAAACATTTCCACACTTTTATCACAATATATCACTTAAATATATTGACATAAAAAATCCATTATAAAAACCATTTTCAATACTAAAATACATAATAGAGTATATGGTATTTATTTCATTTTAAAAACATTACGGCTTGTTGAGGAATCCAAAGACCAAATAATACTCGCGGGTGCAGAAAAGGTCATTGTCACCACGTACATTAAAAGAAACATTCCTTTTTGTCGTTTAGTAAAATGCTTCGTAGAAAAAGATTCATTTTGTATAAAAGTAAAATTCAAAGGGGTTTATACACCGTATAAAAGAAGGTTGTGTATAAAACGAAATATGCCTCAATGAAAGGGGATTTAGACGAAGTCCCTTACCTTAGGTCCGACTTGACTTGATCGTTCTTTAACGCCCTAAATAATTAACTTGAGTTAATTTCTACACGCTTAAGAACATTTTTCAAGTTCATTATTACTTTTATATCACTTATTACCTAGTTATAAATATTATGTAATCATTTAAGTTAATAATGTTTGTTTTTTTTTATACTTGGTTTTTAGTCGAAAGTGGACTTCTTACAATTACATGTTGTTCGTCTGGTCAAAGGTTCATTATATCCAGTATGATATTCATGATTTGGATATCATATATATCATATATTTCCAGAATATACATGTATTTATAATTTTACATAATAATTTAGAGGTAAGAAATTAAATTCACCGTTCTTGGAGACGGTAAGCCGTACGTACACATGAACGCTACTTTCATTTCTACGTCATATTAATGGGATTAAAACTAAATGAGAGGTATGTATATTTTAATTCCAGAATTATATTCATCATTTAGATGTAACATACATCAAATATATCTATTATATATATGTACTTATAATAGTACGTTACATTTGGGGGTAAGAAATGAAATGCACCATTCATGGAGACGGTAAGCCGCACATACGCATGAACGCTACATTCATTTCTATCTCATACTTTAATTGAGTGAAATAATAATTATAAAAAGTTATATTATAATTCCTGTATATTATCATATATAATATCATTAAATCCATCGTTTATACGTCCCACATATGGCATTAACGAATCAAATAACTTTGAGGGGGCGGTAGTCCGCACTTCCTAAAATGAAATTATCGTGTTTACCCACAACGGAAACCATAAAGGTATGCCACAAAAGAAAAATACAGAAGATTAAGTAAAACATAAAAATATTATATATCATATATAAATATAGTTTCATCTTAATGGACACCTTTGAAAGTGTTATATGAATGTTGAACAATCATCATTTCGTGAGACAGAAATTCACCATCCCAGGAAACAGTAAGTTCTTTAACCATTAGATGAAGGTGTGTGTAAGTTAAGCTCGAATACTTCTTATAAAAAAATCCTAGTATATTTAGGATATTGTTTTTAAAAAAAAATAAATTAATAAAAAGAGTTTAGGGGGTCTGAGAATCAAAATAATACATAAGAACACAAGAGAAAACACTACCTTTAAAACGGGTAACTCCATTTGTTTTGAGCTCAAAGGCTTCCTTGGGAAGACTTCTGCCCAAAGTGTGGCTTCTAAGATTAATAGAGGGATGTGGAGAAACAAAATGGGTAGAGATTTTCCGAAACAATGGCTTGAGAGATGTGTGTAAGGAGGTAGAGGTGGGGGCCTTTTATAAGAGGAGAGGAGGGGCACTATTGAAAACTTAAGAAAAGATTCTTTATTATAAAATAATTTTCAGAGCAAAAGGGTCCCACAATTATATATTTAGAGTATAATGTGATAGGTTTTCGAAATAAACCCATCCAATTGGTTTTTTACATGTGTAGGTCTTAAATTTTACATTATCTTTTCATTTTAATTAAATCGTTATATAATGAGGTAATCTCTGCATCATCATGGTGTCATAAATAATTTAATTTATTTAATGTCTAAAAATTATAAAAAAAACTATAATTATATAGGAAATATTTTTATATTTCTAAAGAATAATTATATTCAAAATTATGACTTGTATAACCATATTTAAATTTTGTTTTTGTAAAACATCTCATGTTTGTGACATTTTTATTTTAACATTAAATAAAAAGTTATTAATGTCATTTTCCTATTAAAGTGGCTCCATGGGGTCCCCAAGATGACCCATGGATTTTACCAGTCGGCCATGACACATCCAATAAGGGTATGACATGTTTCAAGTTCATTTCATATTATTAAAACATTATTTTTACCTTAAACTACACTAATTACCTCTAATCGCGATTACAAACATAAAAGTTACTATTCACCAAAAAAGTATTTTAATCCCATTGAACCACATTTTACTTCTTAATGACAACCATGTATGTATGATTTTGGAAATTCAAAACACCGATGTGGTAAAATTTGATTTAAATGAAAAATCAGTTTTTTAAGTACCACTTAGTGGTTTCACTATTCATCAAAAATTGAAGTTTTTCAAAAAAATACCAAAAATTCATCCTAAGCTATATTTGATATTCCGAATCCAAAAATGTTGTTTATTTAAAAAATTTCAAAACATATAAGTTTCGTTAATTAATTTAATAATTAATTTCAGCTGTCATGACAAATAGCGTGTTTTTATGAAACAACATATATCAAAAGATTGACACTAGTTTTAGTCCAATTTCAAAGTAAAATTAATTCAACGACCACTATTGGATTAAATGGTAAATATATATTCTAATTTAACTTTATAACCAATTAAAAATATAATCTAATCATATAAATAAATTAGATTAAAAAGAGGTTTTGAATTAAAATACAACATTTTTCACTATTCATTAAAAAATGAACCGTATCAGAAAAATACAAAAATTTACAAAAAGTAAGTTTTGATGTCCCAATTCTAAATAAGAATATTATTTTGTCAAATAAAACACATAAAATTGCCAAAAAGTGGATTTAAAAGAGGTTCTCCATCAAAAGGCGGTTATTCGGCCTTTTAAAGAATATTAGAATGTTTACGCTTAAAATTGGATTCATTTGCATTTTTAATCCTCTAACATTTATTGTAAAGAGTAAAAATATTTGAAATTCATATATAATAATTTTGTAGTTAGTTCTGTTAATTCTCACCATTACAACGGCTAGACGTTAACTACCATTTAAAACAATATTATTTTATTATTAGAGTGCAACGTAAGATTCCCATGAAACTCGTTGTTGCGTATTGGGTACGCCATCGAGCATAGCATCACCTTTAAAGTAATATTAATATTTTATTCACAAATATGGGTAAATATAAAAATGTCATATTCTTTATCTAACTGGGGTGTTACATCGTTCCTTCCCTTTTGGGAATTGCGTCCTTGCAATTTTAAAAATGGTCTCAGAAACATCCATGAATGTCCCACATCGGAACAAGAGACGGTAAAACAATAACTTTAAAATAAAGAAAGAGAAGTACAGAGGTCACCCGAGTTAACCCATACTAGGATTCCATGTAGGAAAGCATGGAAATGGAGGAGAAAAAATAGGTTCATGTTCTGATAGAGAGGGATAGAAAACATGTTTAGGAGAAAGTTAACCACAAGAAAATCAAAAACTTGTAATGGGTTAAACGGAATTCGATTCCCCAGTTGGAAAAGTTAATAGACAACATTTTTGTTTTAAGTTACGTTTTATTGAGGAATTTATTCATAAGGAAACATAAATACTAATCATGTTGAATTCCATCTTTTATTAGATTTCTTACACGAACTCATATTTTCTCCAAAAGACGAGTATTTAGGAAGACTAA
This sequence comes from Viscum album, assembly GCA_963277665.1. NCBI lineage: Eukaryota > Viridiplantae > Streptophyta > Magnoliopsida > Santalales > Viscaceae > Viscum > Viscum album. The sequence goes on along the minus strand of OY728129.1, from coordinate 17,728,878 downwards.
TTCACATTAATAGTAATATAATCAACTTCCAGAGAATCATCCTATCCCCAAAAGAGAACTATATACTTCCCATGACTTTAGAATTTAACCAAAACCAAAACCAAAAAGGTTAGTACAAGATTAGATAATCCAGAAAAGGATAACCCTTTATAAAAATAAAATCTATTCTTAATCTCCAAAAAAAATTCCAACAAAACACAAAGTTCAAAGAGGAATATTTGATAAAAAATTTGTCCATAAAATTCTTCAAAGTAAACCAAACTAAGATAAAAACCCAAATATTTGAAGGATTTAGTCACATAGTCTTCCAAGTTAAATCGTACCATTTATCTCCAAACAACATCAGTTGTTCTTAAAGTCTCATATTGAAATGTAATTAACCTAATCTCATATCCTCCATGATAGGTTAATAAATTTCCATAGATAACCCAAAATCAACTTACTCTTAATTCATAAAATCATCTAACTAAAAAGAATCAGTGAAACTAACCAAGGACTTCACGTAGTCCAGTGGTAGGCGATAAATACCAGTTGCACTTTGGTTGTGGGTTTGATTCCTGCAGCTTTGTCCAACGTGATGGGTTGTCACACGGTCTGCGTCTTTTCCTTTTTATTAAACTTTAAAAATATCCCTAACATGTTTTAACCTCAATAGTTTCCTTATAACTCTTATTTTAATCCAAATTCATTACGATCTCAACATCTTAATTCTTGAAGTCTTATTTCACCACCATAAAATAAAATAAAACGATTCCAAAAATGAATAACATCATACCTTGATCATGGAATCCACTCGGTTTCATCATCATCATGATCACGTAGGTAGATTTCCCATGAATTAAAACAATGATTTAGAGATCCCTCAATATAATTTTCTTCCTCCATGCAAATAAACCTTGTACAACATGGGTCATATGGGGGTTCGCAGAAAAACAGTTTTGGAAAATAATCATGTATGACATATAATTCAAAAACATCTGATAAATCATGATTTCTATAAAATAGTCGGACAGAATTTGAGTTGAATCGTTATATTATTGGTCCTTCTAAAATACCAGCAGTATGTGCTGAGAGACTATATTTTAATAAAAAATATAAATAGGTTGCGTAAGGGTCTCCTTCCTCAGCACCATTTTTAAAATAATAATATGCTTCAAATTCTTGTGATAAGGTAAAATATTTGAAAATACATTGATTATATTTACCTTTCTTGAAAATATGAGAATATTGTGAAAATATTATTTTTCTAAATACAACACATTATCCACGATGATAACTAGGTATAGTTGAGGTGTTTGATATCTCAAACAACTGCTTGCAAGTGAGTTGTATGCTAGAAAACGTTTCACAATCATCCGAACATGACTTTGCAATAATTATTGCAATCATGTCATCAGGAAGATATAGGAATGTCGTTTGAGATCCTTCTCCTTCCATTTGTAACCGACTTTACATGACCTGAAAAAAGTTATAAAACAAGGATTTAACTGAAATAATAGATATATGGACTAATCATGTGTCTAACAAAAACTCATAATCCCTAAAGTTGTCTAAACCGACATTTGATACCAACTATAAGGCCACGACCTTAAGCCTTACATAATATGGAATTAAATGAATAATTCACATTTAGTATCTTTTTAGGTTTATATTTTTAGAGAATTAGGAAATAAAAATTACATCTCAATGGATTACAAAGTAGTCACTTCTACTAAATTTCCATAAAAAAACTCTTAAAAAGAAACATGTCTAGTTCCATGTTTTAGATATCATGACGTTATCTTGATCCCATCCTGGACCATATTCCACATTAATTCCTGTGAAACAAATTTCAAAAACACTTGGGGTGATCATAAATATCTCAGTAAGGGATACACAAAGAATGAAAACTATTAGTTTTTCAAAATAACAAGTAAACCATGTATACTTTATCAAAGTAAATCCTTTCACCTTTAGGAAGTAGTAAAAACTCTTCACTGAATAAAATACCATTACATACCCTTTTGTAACCAAAATATTACCATAAAACCCATATAATGAAAACATAACATATAAAGGTAACTTGGGACATACACATACTTATGTGGAATAACCATACGGTCGACATCCACACATATCACTTAATGGAATATCCATACGACCGACTTCCATACCCAATGCATTGGAGGTTATAACGTAACAACCTGTCTTGGTATTCACAGCACCACCCGTCATATGGTTTATTATGTAACCACCCATCAAATGTCCAAGTACCATTATAAAATCATAAGACATAAAACAAATATAATGGAAAGAAAACATTTCCACACTTTGATCACAATATATCACTTAAATATATTGACATAAAAAATCCATTATAAAAACCATTTTCAATACCAAAATACATAAAAGATTATATGGTATTTATTTCATTTTAAAAACATTATGGCTTGTTGAGGAAGCTGAAGACCAAATAATACTAACGGTGGTAGAAAAGGTATTTGTCACCGCGTACGTTAAAAGAAACATTCCTTTTTGTCATTTAGTAAAACATTTTGTAGAAAAATATTCCTTTTCTATAAAAGTAAATTTAAAAGGGGTTTATACACCATATAAAATAATGTTGTGTATAAAACGAAATATGCCTCAATGAATGGAGATTGAGACGATGTCCCTTACCTCGGGTCCGACTTGACTCGATCGTTCTTTAAGGTCCTGAATAATAAAATTGAGTTAATTTCAACTTTATTAAGAACCTTTTTAAAGTTCTTTATTAATTTTATATCAGTTATTACCATGTTATAAATATTATGTAATCATTTACGTTAATAATGTTTGTTTTTTCGATAGTTGGTTCTTTAGTCGAAAGTGGACTTCTTACAATTCTTGTTGTTCATGTGGTCAAAGGTTCATTATATCCAGAATGATATTCATGATTTGGATATCATATATATCATATATATCTAGCATATACATCTATTTATAATATTACATAATAATTTATAGTTAAGAAATGAAATGCACCGTTCATGGAGACGGTAAGCTGTACGTACGCATGAACGCTACTTTTATTTCTATGTCATATTAATGGAATTAAAACTAAATTAGAGGTATGTATATTTTAATTCCGGAATTATATTAATCATTTAGATTTAACATAAATCATATATCTATTATAAATATGTACTTATAATAGTACATTACATTTGGGGGTAAGAAATGAAATGCCCCATTCATGGAGACGGTAAGCCGTACTTACGCATGAACGGTACTTTCATCTCTATCTCATACATTAATTGAGTGAAATCATAATAATAAAAAGGTATATTATAATTCCAGTATATTATCATATATATTATCATTAAATCCATCCTTTATACGTCCCACGTATGGCATTAAAGAATCAAATCACTTTGAGGGGGCGGTAGTCCGCACTTCCTAAAATGAAATTATCGTGTTTACCCACAATGGAAACCATAAAGTAATGACACAAATGAAAAATATGGAAGCTTAAGTAAAACATAAACATATTATATATCATATATAAATATATTGTCATCTTAATGTCCACCTTTGATGGTGTTATATGAGTGTTGAACAATCATCGTTTCGTGAGGCAGAAATTCTCCATCCAGAGAAACAATATGATCTTTAACCATTAGATGAAGGTGTGTGTAAGTGTAGCTTGAATACTTCTTATAAAAACATCCTAGTATATTTAGGATACTGGTGTTGTTACAAAAGAAATTAATAAAAGGAGTTTAGGGTGTTGGAGAATCAAAATAAAACATAAAAACACAAGAGAAAACACTACCTCTAAAACGGGAACTCCTTCTGTTTTGAGATCGAAAGCTTCGTTGGGAAGACTTCTTCCAAATGTGAGGCTTCTAGGAGTAAAATAAGGATGTTTAGAAACAAAAGGGGAAGATTTTGGAAGAACCAAAGGCCTGAGATTTGTGGGTATGGAGGTAGAGGTGGGGGCCTTTTATAAGAGGAGAGGAGGGGCACTCATGGAAACATAAGAAAAGTTACTTTATTATAAAATTATATTCGGATAAAAAGGGTCCCAAAATTATATATTTATAGGGTAATGTGATAAGGGATCGAAGTACACCCATCCAATATGTTTTTTACATGTTTATGGCTTAGATTTTAAATTATCTTTTCATTTTATTTAAATCGTTAAATAATGAGGTAATCGCTGCATCAACATGGTGTCATAATAATTTAATTTTTTTAATGTCTAAAAATTATTAAAAAAAATCATGATCTAGGAAATCTTTTTAGCTTTCTAATGAATATTTATAGTCAATATTATAACTTGTAAAACCCTATTTAAAAATTCTTATTTTTATTTTAACATTAAATAAAAAGTTATTAATGTCATTTTCCAATTAAAGTGGATCCATGGGGTCCCCAAGATGACCCATGGATATTCTTGGTCTTCCATGACACATACAATAAGGGTAGGACATGTTTCAAGTTCATTTCATATTATTAAAACATTATTTTTACCTTAAACTACACTAATTACCTCTAATAGCGATTAAAAACATAAAAGTTACTATTCACAAAAAAATTATTTTAATCCCATTGAACCAAATTTTACTTCTTAATGACAACCATGTATGTTGGATTTTTGAAATTCAAAACACAGAGGTGGTAAAATTTCATTTCAATGAAAAATCAGTTTTTTTAAGAACCACATAGTTGTTTCACTATTCATCAAAAATTGAAGTTTTTCAGAAAAAATCCAAAAATTCACCCTAAGCTATATTTAATATTCCGAATTAAAAAATGATGTATATTTTAAAAAATTAAAATCATATAAGTTGCATTAATTAATTTAATAATTAATTCCCGTTGTCATGACAAATAGCGTGTTTTTATGAAACAATATATATCAAAAGATTGACACTAATTTAAGTCCAATTTCAAAGTGAAATTAATTCCAACGACAAATATTGGATTAAATGGTAAAAATATATTCTAATTTAACTTTAAAACCAAATAAAAATATAATATAATCATATAAATAAATTATATTAAAAAGATGTTTTGAATTAAAATACAACATTTTTCATTATTCATTAAAAAATGAACTTTATCGGAAAAATACCAAAAATTTTCAAAAAGTAAATTTTGATGTCCCGATTCTAAATAAGAATTTTATTGTGTCATATATAACACATAAAATTGTCAAAAAGTGGATTTAAAAGAGGTTCTCCATCAAAAGGCGGTTAATCAACCTTTTAAAGAATATTAGAATGTTTACGCTTAAAATTGGATACATTTTCATTTTTAATCCTCTAACATTTATTGTAAAGAGTAAAAATATTTGACAAACATATATAATAATTTTGTAGTTAGTTCTACTCATTCCCGCCATTACAACATCTAGGCATTAACTATCATTTAAAATAATATTATTTTATTATTAGGTTGCAACATAAGATTTCCAATAAACTCATTGTTGCGTATTGGTACGCCATCACGAATAGCATCCCCATTAAAGTAATATTGATATTTTATTCACAAATATGGATAAATATAAAAATGTCATATTCTTTATTTAACTGAGGTGTTACACTTGGGGTGGCTCGGACAACATTTCCCAAGTGGTGATTTCTATTAGCTTGAGCATCTCCCATATGCGATTTCATTCAAGCTTCACATGTTGAAGATTGACTTGAGCTTGGTATACAGAATATCCCAATGATGCTACCTCCATCTCAATCTCTGACAGATGTGCTTCATATAGCCCGAGTCAACTAGATGATTTCATTCACTCTTCGTTCTATATTAATTGTCCAATATAATTTGAATTGATAAACAATAATTATAGCATTAAAAATTTAGATTCCAATGGTCATATTGACCAACAGTCAAACAGAAATCAAAACCCAACAATCTAATTTCAATTATACTCACAACATCAATTGAAGGATATAGTTTTGTCAAGAATAAAATAAAATAACTGCCAGATTTTGTAAATAAATATTGTTATCATTTTCAGGTCGTTACTTTCTTCCCCCTTAAGAAATTTTGTCCCTGAAATATTAACTCCTACCCTCTGAAGTGAAAGGTTGTGGGTACTTCTGCCTTATAGTGTCCTCTTGTTCACACGTGTCTTCCTCACATTTGTGGTTCATCCCCATCACCTTAACAAGGTGAGTAGTCATGATGTGTAGAACCTTGTCTCTATGATCCATGATCTTCACTGGTAGTTTATAAAAAGAGAGTTCATGTTCCAATTTTAGCACCTATAGATTTAGTACATGTGAAATGCCATGAATGTAAATTCTCAAGAGAGATATGTGGAATACATCATAAACATGTGCTAGATTTGGATGATGTCCAAGCCAATATTCCACTACTCCTACATGATCATTGATTTCATAGGGGCTAATGTACCTAGGGATAATATTCCCTTTCCCCCCAAACGTCAATAATTTCATCCAAGGTGAAATTTGAAGAATGTATTTCTGACCAACATCAAACTCCATGTCTCTTTGAAGACTGTCGACATTGCTATTCTGTCGACACTGAGACTCCTTAATGTGTTTATGTATAGCATGGAAGTTTTTCATCATCTCTTACACATGATCTTGACAAAGAAGTTTTCTCTCACCAGCTTCATCCCCACAAGTAAGAGTTCTACATTGCTTCCAATATATAGCTTCATAAGGTTCCATTTGAATGCTTGAGTGGAAGTTTTTTCTGTAAGAGTGATCAAATAAAAAGAGATATTGATCAAATCCACCATTACATTCCATTAATCATCTTCTCAGCATATCATTGAGTGTTTTAATAGTTCATTTAAATTGGAAATCAATTTTGGGGTGATAGGCAATATTGAAATTCAATTCAGTGCTCAGAAAAATTTTAAGACTTCTCCAGAATTATCATGTAAACGTAAGATCATGATCAAATATGATAGAAAGTGGAACTCCATGAAGCCTTACCTCTTCATTCACGTAAATCCTCGAATGTTGATCCAAAGGTAAATCCTCTTGAATGGAGATAAAATTGTCAGTCTTGGTGAGATGGTCCACAATAACCCATATCTCATTGTTTTCTTTGGACGTTCTCAGGAGACTAGTGACGATGTCCAATGAGATATTGTCACACATCCATGCTAGTATGTGTAGTGGATGCAATTCACATTTAGGAAGTTATCAGTCTACATTCACTTGATGACATACAAAGCACCTCAAAGTGTAGTTAACAAACATTCTTTTTTCATATTATCCCACCAATAGGGATCACGAAGGACCCTGTACATTTTTGTGCTTCTCGGATATATAGAGAATATAGAACATTGAGCTTCATCCATTAGGTCCTTCTTTATTACCAGAGTCTATGGAACACATAGCCTCGTACAAAATTTTTGTACCTCATTAAGATCAATATTGAACTTAGGAAACAACATGTTCATTATAGAATCAAATTTCTTCTATATGAAATGATCTTATTTCGATGTTTTCATAATCTTATCTTGTATTTATGGTTGAGAAACCATTTGGGTTAGTTTTGATGATGTCCCTTACCTTATAATTCCCATGTCCTATTTTACTTGGTCATTCATAAAGGGATCTCTTCAAATCCTCATCATTGAAAGAACAAGTGGGTCTTTCCTTCTAAATTCGTTAATGAATTTGTTTTCTCTTCTAGGATGATAATGAATTTAACAAACATTGTCATTGAGAAATTCAAACCATATCTTTTGTCTCATGTTCAATTCCATTTGTGTGAAATTGCACTTCAATATTTGATTTTTTGTGTAAATATCATATTTCTCCCTGTAAAAATAGTGCCTCCAAATATTCAGATCAAAAACAACCGCAACCACCTCCAGATCATATGATGCATTTTTCTTCTCATGAGTCTTCAACTATTGAGATTCATAAGCAATGACTTTTCCATTTTTCATGAAGATGCACCTAGTCCCTTTCAGAGATGCATCGTTAAAAATAAGGAATCCTTCTCCCCTTGAGGGTAGAGAAAAAATTGGTCAAGTTTCCAATTTCTTCTTCAACTATTGTAAACATTCCTCACACTCTTTTATGATGATAAACATGACCCATTTTGGAGTAAACGTGGTTAATGGATTAGAAAGACAAGAATTTTGTTCAACAAACTCTTATAATATCCTTGTAATCCAACGAAACTATGAATCTCAGTTATTGTTTGTAGGCTGAGGCCACTCCAATACAACATTTTTCTTTGCAAGGTCAACTATGATTCCTTTATTGGTAACAATGTTCCCCATGAAAGTGATTTTTTGTAACTATAATTCACATTTTCTGAATATTCAAAAAGCCTCTCCATATGTAGAGTTTTCAAAACAACCCATAAATGATATTCGTGATCCACAAAACTTTTAGAATGTATTAGAATGACATTACTAAAAACTAACAAGTAGTTATCAAGGTAGTCCTTAAAGACTCTATTTATCATATCCTTAAAAATATTAGGTGCAGTTGTCAAACTTAAGGGCATAAAAACCAACTCATAATGCCAATATCTTGATTGGAAGATAGTTTATTGAATACCTTCTTTATTCGCCATCAATTTATAATAACCAGATAGAAGATCAATCATAGAGAAGAATTGAGAACCACGAAGTTGTTCATATAAGTAATCAATTCATGGAAGAGGGTATTTATTCTTTATTGGGATCCCATTCAGTTCTCTATAATCAATTCATAGCTACATCGATCCACCCTTATTCTTCACAAATAGAATAGTTTCTCCACAAGAAGACACGATTGGTTTGATAAACCCCTTATCCAAAAGATCTTGTAGTTGATTCTTTAAGTCCCCCAGCTCCACATTTTCCATCATATATGGGGTCTATGATATTGGATGATATCTAGGTACGTTTTCAATAGAGAACTCTACCTATCTTTCTGGGGGAGTTCCAGGAAACTCCTCCAGAAATACATCAACTTATTCTTAGATTATGGGTACATTTTCTATACTTAAACACTCATATCCTTCTTCTTATTCACCGATCAACTCCATTAACAAGGATGTATGATGTTCTTCTATATAAATATCAAGTTAAAATATCTATCCTTGATCGATAACTGTAGGTTCTCCATTCAAGATTACTAAGATTTCATTTCTTCTGCATTTGATCATTGCATTAAACTTTGAAAGATAGTCCATCCCAAGTATATTGTCGAATTATAGCATGTGAATGACTACAAGTTTTGCGATAATATTGTGATCAAATAGGTAAATACTAGTGTTTTTAATTAATGACGATGGTCACATATTCCCACATGGAGTCATGACTGATAAATCTACTTTTAGAAAGTCGATGGATGAATCTATACTCTTTGAGAACATTGATGAAATAAAGGAATGTGTAGAAATAGTATAAAAATATTTACATTCTATACTTATGAGAATAGATATCATACCAGCTACCACATCATTCGGATCTTCAACTTCACCTATCGTGATAAAAAAAGAATGATCAGGCTCCCTGGGCCTTTTCTAAGGCAGATGGTGGTTCCCCTACGCTTCCCTGGGATTTGGACAGTGATTGAGAAAGTTCCCAAGTTGTCAACACGTAATGCACTAGTCATAATGCAGGGAATTCACCATCATCACCTTGTTATTAGTGTTTGTATGTTGAGGATTCACCTCACTACGACAATTACTCACAATATGACCTTTACTCCCGCTCTTGTATCATTTACCTCTCCCATGCAGGGAGTTCCCCGAATGATTCATACCATATTTTTTACACATGGGTTGTTGAAATTTCTATACTCCTCTTCATTGATCAATGATTTTCTATAAGCTTGGATCTATAGATCAATTATTGTCATTGGATTTATGAGACCATTATGTCTTACTAAACTCTAGTTTGACTTTCACCACACTCCGAACGATCGCCAAATAACTATCATTGTCTCGGATAGCTACATTCATTAGTAGAAGAGCTCCCAATCCACCGAAGAATCTATCAACCATAACATTTGGATCCATGAAAAAGAAAGAGTTGTAACGTGAAAGCCTTTGGAACTTCATATTGTATCTCCCACATATTCATTCTCCTTCTACATTAGCTCGAGAAACCAATTATCCATTCTTGTTATCATCAATTGAGGGAAATACTTGTTGATGAATGTCCCTCTGATCTCATCCATCATTATAACTTCAACTTCCACACATTTCATTTTTTTAATATATTCTCACCACTGATCAGATTCTCCCTATAATTGAATGACAACTTGGGTAACATTCATTTGTTCAGAACATCATAGAAAAGAAAATATCTTCTCAATAGAGCAGATCAACTATTTATTAATAAATGGGTCGATATATAAACTAATGTTTGATGGTCATTGAACATAAAAAATTCTATATAAAGCTGTTATATTCACAATGAGATCCATATCTCAGCTTGATTCAAATTATTTCACATAACTTGAGTCATTTGGTTCATTATTGCATGAAATATTACATTCTAGATTCCATCGGAGGGTCTCCAGGGCATGGTCCATTGTGGTCACCATTTGTACGGTTCCTCTCATTTCCCAAAAATTTATAAAAGAATAAAACCTTAGTGAAAAACTTAGTTCATTTACAAATAATTTAAATATAAAGGAATTCATGTCTTAAAACTTTTTTAAACAATTACATTTCACTATAAATCCTTCATAATGATTCATAAAAATATTATGATTAATCAAATATATATCTCCATGAGTGTCATAACCAATAGTGTAGAAAGGATCCTTGTCGTGTAGTAGGATACCCCAGGTCAAGCCCGAAACACTTTTTTGGAGTTTTCACTCTTATGTTCCTTTGGGCCAGAGCCGCCCCAAGCTGATCGTATCAAGACATGGATATATTTTCTTAATACACCACTTACTCAATAATCACCAAAATTACACAAAGTTTTCCTATATTTATATATTTCTATATGATTCTTTATATATTTTTCATAGCCTAATATCCATAAATAACTCAACTATCCATTGATATTAACTATGACATCCCACCTTTTAATTACATAAATTTTCATTACATTTTACATACAGAGGATCTTTGAAGTCTAGTGTCTTGGAAATCAGGGACATAATACATGAAAACATCATAAGAAAATCATTCTAAAACAAATTTAATGCTTTATCATAGTTTCATCATATTTACAATTACTTCATCTCATAACATGGAGACATAATCAATGGAAAGGGTTACCAGAAGGCCCAGTAAGGTGTAAACATGGGAATCAGTTTTCTCTTTATATCAATAAGAACATGATAAAAACACATAAAGACATGAGAATTTTAAGTACTTGAATATAATAATTAAAATAAGATGAAACATAAATTGAATATGTGGATACAAATTTTTTTTATACATTCTTGAACATATCACCAAGGATTATCCCCATTTTTTAATAAAAATTTACCAAGCATATTCATCAAGGTATCGTGAAACTGGTCATCTCGAGACATTAAATTCTACACCCAATGAATTGGAGCACTATCAGGGATCCAACATAATATATATTTATATCTATGTGAGACTCATAGATCATAATAAAAGATTTCAAAAACAACCCAATGAGAATAATGGAAATTTGTTTAATTTCAAAATTGCGACGTTTTAAAAGTGCATAAAAATAAGATTATTATGCCATTAATAACTAATAGAAATGGAGTGAGGGTTATATGTTTGCCAATTACAGAGTCAAATATATTTGGTTTTTGTATTTGAGAACATTCATAGATTAGAAACAGGTCTAGGGATTCATATAATTAAAATTCGATAATTTCTTGAGAGAAAGTGTGGGAAATTTTGAGACGAAATTTCTACAGCATAAGAGATATATAACATGAATATAGAAAATATTATAAAGTGATGGGAAAAAGGTATACCATCAATAAATTAATAATTTTTCAATAGAGGTACAAAATAAAAATAAATAAGCTCATGGTATGGATATTTGAATGACATACAACACGAAAAGAAACATGAAAGAAAAGAAAAGATGCAATTTATTTTTCAAAAAAAGTAGGTAGCCTAATGAAATCACTTATAAATTTAGAAAATATATTAATTAAAGAGGAAATGGTCTCTCGTAATTTTGAAATGAAATTTATATTATTAGAGATATATAAAAAAAATCCCCCACTTAATAAAGTGGAACTATAAGATATAACATAAAAGAATAGATGACTTAAAAGAAAAGGGTGAAAGGTTCCCTTACCTTGAAGAATAACATTGAAAGATTGAAGGTTTGAACCTTGTGAGGCTTGAGAAAACCATTTGAGGACTCATTGCGATGTAAATGTCCAGAAAATTGTTGAGGAGGAGTTTTGAATGAAATGAATTAGGTAATGGTTTTGTATTTATATGACAATTGAGAGAATACATTACTAATTTCAAAGGGACATCTCATCGGTGGTATTAGTTAATCCATGAGATCTCAAAATATATTTTCTCATAATAATGGAAAATTGGGAGAAATTATAACATATCAGACTATTCACACATCGACCGGATTATTTAAAACATGATTACAACATCAATGATGTAATTAAACACAAAAAACTCAAAACTGTATTTTTACTATTCAGAAGAAAAATCATATATTTCAGAAAAATCCCAAAAAGTCAATCCTTACCTAATATTTTTGCACTGAATTCAAAAAAGAACTACATTTTATAAAAATAGTTTTTTTTAATATTTTTAATGTTATTTGTAATTAAGATTAATATTTATTCTAAAAATAACACATTAAAACTATAACTATTTTTGTAACACCTTAAGAAAGTAACCAAGGTCTCCCATAAAATTATTGTATAACAGTATGAAAATAAAGTAAAAATTTATGACTAAATTTTATTAAAATACATTCCCATTTTAAATTATTAAATTAATTATAAAATCGTAAATAAAATATTTATAACATAAAAAAATACCATAACATAAACTATGATCTTTTTTCACTTTTAATATGTCTAAAATGTTTTTATACCTTCATGGGTGATGTTTCTCTTTTTTTGGATGATTTATTATTTGTCACTATTCATTACTATTCATATATGTATGTTACTATTCATACTTTTCTATTCACTAAAAATTAATTTGATATTATTAGACTCTAAATTTCTTTCAAAACACCAGTGTAGAAGAATGTTTTTTGGAAATCAATTCACATTATTTACTATTTATTGAATACAAAATACATTTTAAAATACACAATTTTCCTAAATTAATCATTAATATACATCCTGTATTTATCCAGACATTTGATATTTACAAACTTTACCATAACAATAAATAATAATTTTATTTATATAAAGGGATTACACAAAGTAGTTATGATCTCGTTACATAGCCCCTTATTACACCAGAAAAGGGCCTATGTGTTAGGTGTGCTATGGTGATAGAATCATGTTATGTCTCAGAAAACATTTCCCAAGTGGTGATTTCTATAAGCATGAACTTCTCCCTTAGGAAATTTAGTTCAAGCTTCACATGTTGAAGTTCTTCTTGGGCCCGGTCCAGAGAAAAGACCAGTGATAATGCCATTTTCCCAAGCTCCGATTGATGGTCTTCATATGTCATGAGTCTACTAGATGGTTCCATCGAATCTTATTTCTGTATTAATTAACCATGATCATTTGAATCTGTAAACCAACATTATAACATTAAATTTTTTGTTTCCAACGATCATATAACAATCGAAACCCAACAATATTATTTTAATTATACACAAATCATTAATTAAAGGATATAGTTTTGTTGAGTATAATATAATATAACCCATAAATTTAAGAAATTATTATTATTAAATATTTGACGTCGTTACAGGTCACACCCTACATTTTTCTTATGGTGTTTGTAGGATTTCATCCTCCCGGTTCGAGAAAAGGGAAGGGATCTATTGGAGGTGGATCCAACTATTGTGATTTTGTCTTGGTAAGTTGTTTTCTTAGGGACCATGGTGTTGTTTTTCCCATTTTAGCACTTGTGTTGTAGTACTTGGGGATTTTTATGCCATGTAGTATTTTGGTACAACACTCCTAATGGTGTCTCTTTTGTTATGCATAATTCTTTATTTCTTTTCCTTCTGCATTCTTGTAGAAAAATCATTCCACTTGTATGTTATACGATATTTGGTGGTTTTTGTTGACCCGTGGTGATATGGACTGTCCTTTGGGCTTTGTTAGGGTCATCTCAGTTATCGAGTTACCAGGGTATATGGGTTGGTTCATGACAAAATTGTATCACAGGGAGGTTAATCATCTCTCCATAATGACCATATGAATTTGAGTATTCTTGTTGGGACTTAATAGGTATTGGTTATTGAGTTCTAGGCTATCACTCACTGCATTGAACATTTTGTCACTAGGGTTGGTTATGGAAAGATTTATTGTGGTTTAGTTTTAGTCTCCTCCCTAATGTTATTTGGATAGATTGAAATCCAAATATTGTTTTTTCCTTCAGTTGATAATAATTTATCTGGTTACTTTGCTGGATTATTTATAGAATTTCATCCTTACTGCCTGATGCTATTTTGTAACATCATAAATCTGAGAAGACATGTGAATCGGTTCCAGGAAGATGATACTACTGATCCTTACTAAGTGAATACTATAGTTTTTTGGGTCCGAGTTATGGTGATTGTAAACATTATCCAAGCTCTAGGATAGGTACCCAATCGAGATCTTATTCAGGATCTAGATATAGAACCTAGAGGGGAAATGATCTCTGAAATTGATCTCTAGATTTTATTTCACGGGAAACCACATGTTTTTAAAGGCTCCACTGATCCCCAGCATTTTGATAAATGGATGGGCATGATTGAATGTATATATGAGTTCATGGAGATGCCAAATGAGATCATGGTTAAGGGGTCCTCCTTCTTGTTGTAGGGACTAAGAAAGATATTTTGGGATATGATAATGAAAGAAAAAAACATGGGGGGATTACAGTGGAATGAATTAAATGTTCTTTTCACTATCCACTTCTATAAATAGTTGATGTTGTTGGCCAAGGCTATGGTGTTTTTCAATATTGAGCGGGACAACAAAACATTGGATCCTGTAGATTTTTAGGTAACTTAGATAAGTTCTTCTACACCTTATCCACTCTATGTAATGACATGAGATCATTATAACTTTCAATAACTATAGGTAAATTAAATGCAACATGTAAAAACGAGTTCCAACAACATGAAATTAGAAAGAATCTTCTTCACCCATTGGAAGAGTCTCTATAAAAAGAAAATATTTTTCCAGTGACCATGGTAGGTATCATTACTATAGATTCATCTTTATTGACTGCCTTTTTTTGATACCGGTGTATATCACTTGTTTATTTCAACATGTGTCCTTAAAATTATTAATCACTATATGGAGCATTTATCTTTTGAACATGATATTACTACACCCTGGGGGTGATGAGAGAGATATGGGTCTACTTAGTCCTTATTGTGTCGTATCTCTATCAGAAATCTAGGTTGCATAGATTTTTCTATCACATGACATGGAATTTCCAAAAATCATATTCAGGATAGATTATCTCCTTACCAATAAATCCTAGATTGATTTTTACCATAGACATTTCTACATTAATAAACCCAATGGTGTGCCTTTTTTCCTTTAAGAAGAATGTGATACAAGGACAATTAGAGATGGACCATCTTATCTGGAGTTGCAGAATGTGATATAACTATTTACTTTTTCTCAAGAGCAGGATTTAATGAGTGGTGATCTTCCTACAGTTATAATCATGTTTCTCGAAATGTTTCTTTCCGACTTATATGGTTTCTTAAAAGTAAGGGAGGTTGTGTTTTTATTGAATTAATATATGGAACTCAACCAGTTTATCTTCCCTCTTACTAAATGGATATAATTGAACTAAAAGAACTATTTTACCAATTATATGATCATCTTAAGAA
Source organism: Viscum album (assembly GCA_963277665.1). Lineage (NCBI taxonomy): Eukaryota > Viridiplantae > Streptophyta > Magnoliopsida > Santalales > Viscaceae > Viscum > Viscum album. The sequence continues at coordinate 17,712,959 of OY728129.1, read as the reverse complement.
TTATTTTATTCACTCTAGTGAGTCAACATGGGCAGCTCCGGTTCTCTCAACCAGGAAACCTAATAGTTATCAGACATATTATCTTCTAGGGATGATTCATTCACAAAAAAAATATTATTTACAAATTCTATAAGCATTACTGATTCTCTTTATAGTGGATAGATTGATTCCTAGTGTTTGTTCTCCAAATAGGGTCTTATCTGTTATTGAAACTATTATGTTGCACCATTAGTAATAAATAATGTTATAATATGGTATTTGAATTTTACCTATGGTTTGTACACCTATGAAGAACTAAGACATTCTACGACTTAATGTATCTATTTTGGTGACCATGTATTCTTGACGGGTTCACCCTGGATCGGTCATCAATTTTTTAGGAGGGAAGGGAATCTTGCTCATGGTTTTTTGAGTTATTTTGATATTTTTTTAGGTGGGGATGTCTTTTTTACATTTATAACTACCACAAAAACTAATTTTGATAGATAATGTGTTTCATGTATATCATCTTTGAAATAATTTATTTGACCCATCTCATGTTCTGAGTTGGTGTGATCTCAAAGAGGAACCTGTTTTATCGGTTATTGAATAACCGGTCATGGTAGTTGATTTTGAGACCAAGGTAATTCATTGGAGTAAGATACCACATTTCCATATGATATGAAATCATGGTTGTAATTCTCATGAGATGTGAGAGATGAAGGAACAGTTTATAGAACGACGACTGTGTCTTTTTGGCGTGGTTATTCATAGGATTTCAAGGGATAGAAAGTTCCTATGTTGGGGAGGTTGTAACATACCATTACTACTTTAGGCATTCCTAACCCAATTTTTGTTAAAATAATTATGTTAAATTTTAAAATTGGTTTACCATTGAAATTTTTTGTTTTAGTTAAACATGTCATGGAATGGTAAAACACCAAATTAACACTACATAATATTTAATTAAATATTATCTATGTTAAAAATGAGTATGTATAGGTTTCTGAGGTCTGAAAAGTCACATGGAGGATGAAATTAAAATATTAAATATATTATTTTAAGCATGATCAATTTATTCAAAATAATTGAATAACACCAAAATGGTCTGTTGTAAGAGAAATCTAAATATACTGTTATTTCAGAAATATTGTGTTTATCCGAGGAGGTGTATATATTTTGTAGGTATTGATCATTTAGATGTCTCTCTCATGATATTGTATTATTAAATAATATTTAATATATTATTTATTAAAAATAAATTAATATTTCTCAAATGGTGTGTCGTATGGAAAATATGAGTACATTGATGGGTCTAGAATGAGGGGTTTACCCTAAAAATGTTTAAAATCTGTATGTATCAAATGTTTAGTTTCCTCACCTATAAAAATAACAATATTTATTTTAATTATTTATTTATTTTGATATTTCATTAATATATCTTTAATATCTCTCTAACCGTTAATCATTTGATAAATTTGAGACTATTGTTGTTTCCAGAATAGGATGTTTACTCTAGAATTGTGAAAAAATTCACATGTAGTAGACAATTGGAATTATTTAATTTTTTGGTAACTGATAAATTTTGATTAATTAAAAAATCAAATATTTATTTGGTTTTGACACTTCCTATTCAACATGCCAAAAACTCCATTTTTGACCGATGGGATGATCCATAACCATTGGATTTCAACTATTTTGGCCTAATTTAGTTGGATACTCATAATGAGGAAATATAATAACACATTCATCAATTATTAGGTTAATTAGTGATCAAAACAAGTGTTTTATAATGCCTATTGATGTATAATTTTTTTAGTGTTCTTAATTTTTCCAAACGCCTTGACCTTTGATGTTAGTAGATTCAAATGATTCTAAATTATCTTCACACTCCTTTACATTATTTTAATAGATCTCCCTCAATCAAATCTAGATTCATACATGGTTAGAGGCGTGACCATAATCTTCCTTGGTGTTGCACAATACCCCTGTTACGATTTGACTTTATTTATTTATTTATTTTGTTTTCATCATTTCTTATTCTAGAATAATGAAAATAAAAGGAATGAATTATAATTGATAATAAATAAGGACTATAAATTTTAGAAGGGTTATTATTATATTATTATTATAATTGTATTGTGGAATGGGAAATTCTACCAAAAATTATTAATAGATATTTTTCCAAAATTATCTATGATAATTTTGGTATATTAGAATTATTATTATACACAATAATCACATGATACATTTCAAATATTTATTAAAATGAAAAAAACTATAATTATCAAGTAATTAATCCATGATCATCAAAAGGTTATTCATAGAAATTTTAAAAGGATATTTTGTTAGATATTATCAAAATACAATTATTTTGTTTTATAGAAGGATAATTCTAACAACTTTTCAAAGAATAATATCATGAAATTATCAAAGGCAATGATATAATTTATCCCAAATAACAATTAAAAATTTATTGAATATATAATTGATTAAAATTTTCAAATTATAATTATTTATATTATCAAAATATAATGAATTATCAATATATATATATATATATATCGATAATCCAATTGGGGTATTTTTTTAATATTATCTAATGTTTTTTATTTTCATTTTCAGAAAAGATATATATCTATGTGTATATATAAATAAAGAGTTAGACATATATTTTTGATAATTAATTTTGTATTTAAAGATAATTTTAATAAATATAAAATTATCAATGTTTAATTGCATGAAATATTGGTGGAAAATTTCAAAAACATGCATTGAAATAAAATGATAATATAAATATTATCCATTAGTAAGAAAATGTTATCGCAATAAATATTTTAATCCAAAATTTGAAAATTATCCATGAGTGTTATAATATTATCGCATGAAATATTTTAATCAATAATTTGAAAAATTATCCAAGAGAGAGAAAATATTATCTCATGTAATATTTTAATATATAATTTTTAAATTATAAAAAATAGATAAAATATTATTGCATGTATTATTTTAATTGATAATTTGATGATTTTTTCAAAAGATAAAATGTATCATCGCATGGGATAATTTATTTTCATTTGAAATAAAATATTTGGATTTGGTTTGAGGGAACCTTGATGAACGTCAACCATTGGTGTGTCGACGCATACTATAATAGGAAAGTGCATAGGATTATGGAATCACACATGGTGGTTTATCATTACCATTGACATCGACGACCTTGAGGTAGGTTGTTCCATTCTGATTAGAAAAATCGATTATCCTTTTATTACATTATTTATTTCAATTGTTGATTTAAATTCAATTACTCATATTTTCTTTCAATTAAAATTACAAAAATCCAATTATAGTGATTCGAGATATTTGGAAAGGTTTTGTCATGGAAATTTGAAAAAATTACCAATTATATTGAATTGTGTGTGTTTATTGAAGATGGATGTTTTAAATTATTTAATTTAAATTATGAATATTATGGAAATTATTTCAATTAAATTGTTTAATTTTATTGTTTAAATAAATTGTGTAATGTTGGAATTGTCTTTTAATGGAATTAAAAATGGTGAAATTTTATTAATATTATTTGATAGAAACCCATTGTATTTATCTTGTTAAAAATGAATGTGTATGAATAAAAAATGTTTTTTGTTTTAAATGGATCAAAATTTTCACTTTTGAAATAGATGAATAGGATTGATCATATTTTTATCCAATTTTAAAATAGTTCACCCTTCATGTAAGATTGAATTCAAGCCTTTGGTAGTGAGTTATTTGGACACACTCTAAGCTTCAACTATTTTTTAAAACATACATGCAGCAGTTCAAATCCTTAGAAGGTTAGTGATGAGTCTCCTTTGGAAAGGGTCATAGGGATGTGTTTATATAATTTTTGATGATTTCACATAGAGAGTGAGGAATCCAAAATATGGTTAACACTATCGTGCTTTTTCGAATATGACCATGTTAATCTCTTGTTTATTTATATTTAAGATATAAATGTATACAATGATTTAGTGTTTATTTACATTTCTATTAAATTTAAATAAAATGTTTTATATAAATGTTTTACATAAGCCATTATTTTATAAATATTAAATCATTTGTAAAAAAGTTTTATAAATTATTTTTTCAATCATTAGAAAATGTTTAGCTTGTTTGGTTTAAATATCCATATTAATTCCAAAAACATTTTACAATAAAATTTAATTTTTTCGTTTGGATAATCTATATTTGGAATCTGTTATGAATTCATTGGTGATATCATACTGGGATAAATATCACACCATACCATTGTCCTTGGGTATTTGTTTACTATCTTCTTCTATGTTTGAGAAAAGGGAATGGATCTGATAGAGGATAATGTAGATGTTGATCTTTGGTCATGGTGAGTTGTGTCCTTTGGGACCTTGGGGACCTTGGGGTTGTTTTTCCCATTTTTTTAATTCTGTTGCAGTACATTAGGCTTTTTATGCAATGTTTTATTTTGGTACATCACTGCATGGGGAGTTTCTTTTGTTATTCACACTGCTTTATTTTCTTATTCTTTCACATTCTTGGGGAAAAATCATTCCCATACGTATGTTGAATGATTTCACCTCCTAGTCGCAGACCCATGGTGATTGGGAATGCCCTTCGAACAATGTTAGGGATACCTAAACTATCAGGTTACTAGGGTACCTAGGATGGTTCGTGACATCCATGATTATATAAACATCATAGAATAGAGATAATTATGGGTTTATATATTTTTTATGGAATAAATTTAGAAAGAAGAAGTGTAAGAAGGAAATAATGTTGAAAGAAGGGATAAAACGATAACATCTACATTGGTTTCTTCCTTTTGATTTGAACAAAAGGGATACCTAGGATGGAAATATACACAAATTTATTCCTCTAGGATTATTTGAGGGATGTTGGAAGGAGAGATATATATGGGGTTCATAGATCCAAAGGGAATTAGTTGTCTCAGATAAAGGGAATGTGAGGTGCCCTTTTATAAGGGATGTGAGGGGCAATTTATGAATACTCTTGAAATATTTGTCAATTATTAAAATAAATTCGGTCCCTTATATCTCCAAATTGATTTATTTAAGGTATACGATGATTATGGGTCAAAATAATCTAAAAAAATATGTTTTATGCTTGTTTAGGTCCTAAAATTAACCGTATTTTTAGATTTAACCCTTTGTAAAATAAGTTAACTCTTACCACGTCCTCTTGTATTTTTATATTACATAGCTAATATTATTATATAAAAATCCAAGAGAACCTAAAGTGGATAATATATTATATTTTTCAGCATTCTTGTTATTTGGATGAAATTTATATTTTTATTATTTTTATATCATTTAATAAAATAATGGTTTTTTTAAACAAATTTTTGCCCATTTTGACAGTTTTTGGTAATTAAGTTTTCTTAAATTTATATAAATATTATTTCTTAAAAAATGTATTTACTCATACAATTATGTCAATATAAGCCTTTAAATTTTTGGAATCCAACAAAATATAAAAATTAATTTTTTTAAATATTTATAAATTCATTTATTTGAATATCTCATTAATGAGTTAATCAATTCATCATAATAGTGTCGGAAATAAATATATTTATCTAATGTTTATAAATTACAAATCAAATTTCATGATGTGGTAAATCTTTTTATATTTCAAATTACTATCTATAAAAAAATTTATCTGTTATATAACCCTATATTAATATCGATTTAGTAGAAGATATACATTTTGGTTATAATTTTCTTTACTTTTAATTAATTCAAATAAAATTTCATTTTCGCACCCAAATGAATCCATGGGGACCCAAAATCCACCCACGGATGCCCATGGTCGGATATATCTCATAAAATAATATTAGGAAATATTTTAGTGTAGTTAAATATTATTATAATATTATTTTTTACCCATATTTAGTATATTTACCCCTTAACATTGGTAAATAAAATAATTACTAAAGTAACTATTCATAGTTTCCAAATAAATAAAATGTACTTATTCACACTATTTCTACCTTATGATTCCAAATATAGAATCAATTTTTTCCAAATTCAAACTAAATTAGTTTCAGTAATAAATATAAAATTAATTCCCTTAGTCAAAACCCCAGAGAAGGTTTTTTAGAAGCAACAACTATCATATGATTAATATGGGTTTTTATTCAATTTAAAAGTGATTTTACTTCCAATGAACAAAATAGAATTAGATGATAAATATAAATTTTAATTTTAATTTTAATAAGAATTACATTAATATTTAATATATCTATAAACATAAATTAAATGAAAATATAGTTTGGAATTAAAATGAATTTGTTTCCAGTATTCATTAAAATTTGAATTTCTTCAGAAACATACCAAAAATTCAAAAAAAAATTATTTTTATCCCCCACTTCAAAATAATATTTCTATTCTTTCAAATTTATCTTGAAAATGAATCAAAAAATAGATTAAGATTGGTTCACCATAAACGTGGTAAAACTGTATTTTTAGATAAAATACTTCTTTTTGAAAAAAAGTTATTTTTCTCATGCATAATGTTATATAAAAAAATTGTTTAATACTATTCATATTCAATAGATTAAATCCCATTAAATTTTAATAGTTTCCTAATATATATTTTTTTAATGAAACTCATTATCGCATACAACACAATCTATCGATGATGGTTGTTCTTACGTGTAACACAAGCCATGTCAGTATCGCATTATGTACAAGATTAATTTTGTTTTTTTATAACATAATTCAAACATAGTTCATTTATACATTTGACAAAATATGTACTCAGTGTTCTGTGAATTAATTCTATCATAAGAATATCAAATTGTGTGAATTACGAGCCAAGAATAGTGTTGCATATACTGCAAGCCAATACGGTGATGCATATAGTGCAAGATAATCTTGGTATAACATTCCACACAATAAATAGATGGAATTAAAAATAATATATCTCATAAAATCTGTCGGTTTAACATTCTTCCACATATTATATTAATTTATCACATGAAATTAGTCAGTGTTAAAAATGATTTACTAACTAAATGTTTCATTCAAGTTATCCCAGATCATTAAAATGGATTCAAAAAAATTATTTAAAAAAATAAATGTTTAAATCATAATGGTTAGATGATGTAACTCATCATTAGGTTTCCACATAATAGAATGTATGTTGGAAGTTAAAATATGAATATATAAGATAAATCAATCCATCATGTTCTAATGGATTGTGATATAGAATAACAATCGGAAAAAATTATCTACTAGAAATCCATTAATCTGTGATGATTTAATGGAATATATGATTCATCGGATAAGAGGTTTCTAGGAGAACATTTTTGGTTTCATGAAATTTTTCTTTAAGATGATGAATTTTTTCATGAGGAGAAATACTTGCATGATTTTATTATAATTTAATCATTGGTATTTCCTTGAACAATTTCCACATCCAATGCTTTTTATAAAAATGAATTCGAATTTTTCATTATTGAATTGTTAGTAGGTGATGAGATATAATGATAGTTAATTCCATATGTATCAACAAAAGGTTTGAAAAATTAATAAAATAATCATAACACCACATATAGTGAGATAATACAATCTTCAACTATAATATAACATATACTATTAATTAATTGATAACATTAAAATCCATCTAAAAACATAAAATATTATACTTTAGAAACTCTTTAAATAAATATACTTGACATTTGTCTCTCCTATCCCATAAGGTATCTCTTGATTATCATATTAAAATCATCTGATTAACTTAATCATGTATTCTATATAAATATTAATTATCATATAACCATTGGGAAAACATGAATTCATTCAAATGTTAACTCTTTCAACATATCAAAATCCATAATATTCGGTATACTCAACCCGTTATATAACATTGTCCTTATGTCTATCTTGCGGTCATTAATATTATTAAACATCTCATTATCTCTTTGTCCCTTCCTTATGCCCATATCACGTTCTTTACAAAAATATTTTAATCACTTTTCATGGTTACCGTTACCATATACTAATGGAAAAAAAATGGTATAATATATATATATTTCAATATTCCAATATTCTATAAAATAGAATCTACAATACTATTATGGAATCCCATTACATAAACAGTTAATCATTCACCACATCGTTTTCATACTCAACATCACCAATAGGGATCATATATAATTGGCCTTTTAATTTTGACATAAAATGTTGTAGACATAGATAATCATCCATAACCCAGGAATTTTGGCATTGTATAGAATAATGCCTGATTTCATTTCACTTTTATCCCTGATTTGTGGAAGGATCAATATTTTTGAGATTTTTTTATTCCAATTACTTCTATAGTAAAATGATCAATGAGTTTTTTCCCACACATAAATATTATATCATTACTGTTAATAAAGTTTCCTCTGTGTATCCTTCCCCACTTTTTATATAAATAAAATCAAAACTTATTATCTATATAGTTTTTATAGTTTCTTGTGAATTTTATTCATCTTTTCATATCATCTACATTAGATATATGATAAACTATAGTATTTATTTTTGTATGAAGAATACGAGGAATGTACATACTAGAAAAATGTTTTTAGTCTAATCCCAATCCATGGAGTCAATTTTATCTTGTTGCTTCATATTTTTTATAATGTTCCACCAATGATTTTCTTTACTTATCAAGCAATAAGTTCCAAAATTAACCTTTTAACTTTATAAAAAATAGAGATTGGAAAATTTCTTTTTAAACACACAAACACCATTCTTTATAATTATTTGATATGTCGTTCCACTAAAATAAGGTTGATGTTTCCATAAGAATGATTCAAGAGAATTTTGATCCCACCATTGGTCATTTTGAAGAATAGTATGATTTGTGGTCATAGAAACAATAATATTTATTTGATACCCCATAACATTTCATTGTTTGTGAGGAAAATCATTGAATATCCCATCACGTTATGCATTAATGAGGTTCCTTCGGGTTTCAACTGCTGTCTAAACCCAACAAAGATAATATTTGAGGAAAAAATAATTCTATGAAAACAATAATACCGTGGGGGTGTACATTCAATATCAAACATCATAGGTTTAATTATAACTTATTAAAGATCATTAACATATTTTTATGACTGTAACATGTAGTTATACATAGACTTAAATACATCCATAGATATTCCATATAAATATCTCAAGGTATCTCAATGAATTATTCACATCCTATTTCCAAATGGATAACTCATCATTCAATGTGATGAAAACTCTAACGACCCATGTGTGACATACATGGAAATTTCATTTCTTTTTCGGAATACATAATACATGACATAAATAGACACCCAAATACTGTATTATTTTAGTGTATTTGAAACCTCAAAACATCATCTTCTAACATAGTTAATGATCATCAGCATCTCCCATAAAGATCTTCCCCTTCTTCCCACCTAAAAACATTATATATATCTTCAGAGAAAGAAACCATAAAAATGGGGAGATAAAATTATCATTAAGGTTAAACATGGGTATCATAAAACAAAACATAACCCTTTCATCATAAAAACATGAATATAAAGTTTAAACATCATAATCATGAGTCATGAAATAACTCTTGGAAGTATGTAAGGAAGATAACATAATGAAACATTAAAAATGATAGAATATAATTAGAATACAACATTTAATGGTGTAAAAATAATTAAAACATAATATTATTTCTATAAATTATAGGGCATCACACAATCATTGTAGAAAAAGTACACTACTAAACCGGGATTACTTTCCATTCCTACCATGTATTACTGAACCTAATTTACATAGAGTTGTATTCATGTATATCAAATGAGATATAAATCTATTCCTAATGCATTGAAGGTAGAAATTGGTCACACCCATCTCATAATTAAACCTTTCATATGTTTTCCATAAAAGAATAATTCATTAATCATAGCCTAAACCATGAAATAAAATGGGATTCATAAACATCATGTCATTATAACATAATACCTAAAAGATAAATGTACATCATAAACAAAAAACATAATTATTTTAATAATATATATAAATATATAAATATATATAACATCATAAATGGAAAATTATTTTGATATAACACTTGGACATTATTCTATCAGAAAATATCCTTCCTTTCTTACAAACATTTTCTTTTCTCAAAATGACATGAAATTTTAAAAGAAACTATTTTTTTTTTGAAAAGTACCTTGAAACCATGTAGAGGAACATTAATTGAAATATGGAATCTGGAAAGCATAAAAATCTGTTCATTCTGTATAAGTTAAAAAAATTCTCGTACTTTTTTTGGAAAAATCATAAAGTAACTCATATGGTAATCAAAAGAATGTTTCATTCCTTACCATGTTGAAAAATTAACAAAATGGGGAAAATGACTCTAAACATACATAACATAACAGTAAGAATTTTATGAAAACAATTTGATGATACATGGACATGGATGATAAATATATCCCGAGTAAATACTAATAAACAATCATGGATAAAAATAATATTTCTAAATTATCCCTTACCTTATGTCAGATACTCTTCATACAAGTCCAAAACAGAAGTGTAATGTTTTAAAAATATTTATTAACTTATATCATAAAAACAAAAATATTAATGATTTCATATATGATTAATTTATACCTTTATATTACATATTTATTAACAATTCAAAGTCAATGAATCATTTCGGGTAATTATTCTTATTTTATTGTACATGTTTTGACTTGTAATTCATGATCATATTTCATAGATAATGATTTAATTACTTACGAAATGTTTAATATTATTTATATATCATATATATTAATAATATAAATAATATACATATATATATATATACATAATGTAATACACCATTTCTGGAGACGGTAGGTCATATGTACGCATGACCGTTGTTTCCATTTTCTTATCGTATTGAATGGAAGTATGTGAATAAAATATACATAAATTTATAAATATATCTATATATATCATTAAAATATAATTATAATCTAATATATTTCATAATTATGAATTATATTTATATATATATTTTTTAATATTTCATGGATGGTTAATGTGGGTAATGAATCTCATCACGTTGCGGAGACAGTATGTCATACGCATGCACAAGTGATGATTTCATTACATTAATGATTAAAAGATATGAAAGTGGATGTTAAATTAATTATATATAATGATAATAATTTAATATTCATTATTTATGTTTATTAAACTCATCATTACACTCATCCAAATAATGTAATGTGGAATTACAAATGGTACCACGACGTGGAGACGGTAAGCTGTACGTACGCACACATGATGATAATATTATTCATATGATGGATACAATGATGAATATAATTTACCCATGATTATATTAACATCTTATTATATGGATGTTATGTATTTTTTACTTTGGTATTGAAATAATATAGAAAAAAGTAGTAGAATAAAAGAAAAGTTGAAAGAAGGGATAAAATGAGTACCTTTTATTCCAATGTTTCATTTTGATTTGAACAAAAGGGCCCCATCAGAGAGATATGTCCCCTATTTTATTCCTCTGGGGTGATATAATGGATTTTGGTAGGGGAAATGGTCCAGTTTCGATATAAAAGGGCTTTATATGTCTGATTTAATGTGAAAGAGAGGTGACCTTTTAGAATGGAGGTGAGGGGGACTTTTGAAAAATGCATGAAATATTAATTAATTATAAATTTAATTTTGGTTTATAATAGCTCCAAAATTATTTAGATAGAGTCTATGATGATAATTGGTAAAAATTCTCCCATTAAATAGTATTTAGACATGTTTATGTCATACATTTAACGTTATCATTTATATTTAACCCTTTGTAAAATAATTTAACGGTTACCATGTCCTCTTATATTTTTACACTATATGGTAAATATTTTTACAATAAAAATATAAGACAAAATAAAGTGGATAATTTAAGAAATTTTTAGTAGAATAAATTTTATATGGATTATATTTAGTTTTTTAGGATTTTAATATCATTTAATTAAAAAATATTTGTTTTAAAATCACATTAAAGTCAATTTCACACTACTTTGTTATTGATTTTTTCATAGTCTTAACAACATGATTCATTCAAACCAAATGAAGTAACTCATCCCTAATATATCAATTTCATCCATTTAATTCTTGTATAGAAAAAAAATGTTAAAATTAGTTTAATTTTAAAATTTATAAATTAAATTATTTTTATCATTAATTCATGTGGTAATCACTACATCATAAGTGTGTTATAAATAAATATTTTTATATAATGTATATAAATTATAAATAAAATTCCATTATATAGGGAAAATATTCAGATTTACATTGACTCTTTATATAAATAGATATCAGTTATATAACTAACTATTTAAATCTATTTAGTAAAAGATATATGATTTGGCTATAAATATCTTTACTTTAAAATATTTCTTAAAAAATATCATTTTTTAAATCCATGTGAATCCCCAGGGTCCCAAATTCGCCCCAAAGATGACCATGGTGGGAAATATCTCATCCAATAGTATTAGAAAATGTTTTATGGTAGTTTATTATTATAATAATATTAATTTTGTACCCTTTTTTCCATATATACCCTTTAACCATCAAAAATAAAATGATTACTGAACTTGCTATTCATAATATCCCGAAAATAAAAGTTGCCTATTCAGGCACTTTGAAAATTATAATTCAAAATATTGTATTAATTTTTTCATATTCCAAGTACATTAGTTTTAGTAATTAATTTAAAATTAATTATCCTTGTCCAAAAAAGGTGTGTTTTTTTAAGAAAGAATAACTATAAAATGATTGACTAGTGTTTATGCACAATTTAAAAGTTAAATTACATGAAATATACCAAAATGTATTAAATGATAAATATATATTCCAAATAAAATTTTAAAAAATAAAATTTTTTATATATCTATATATATAAATTAGATTAAAACCCATCTCTGAATTAAAATGCATTATTTTAAACTATTCATTAAAATTTTAATTTTATCTGAAAAATATAGAAAACTCAAAAAATGTAAATTTTAACGGTTCATGTATAATTAAAATGATCATTTTATCCAATTTATCTTATTAAAGTTCCAAAAAATATTTTTAAAATCGGTGTTCCATCAAATGTCTGTAAAAATACATTTTTTGAAAAATAACTATTTAATAAAAAAAATGTGTTCTCTTATCATGTTCTAGAAAATGTGTATGTAGAATTATAATGTTATATAAAATTCATAATGAGGACAATAATTTTAATAAAGTATAGTTTATATTCCATTAAAAAATAATATTTTAAAAATATATCATAGTATAGTGAAACTCAGTATCGCGTACAAGGAAAGCAATCGATGGAGGTCGTTGTTGCATGTAACACAAGATAGGTTAGTGTTGTCTGTATTGAATGATTCTTTTGGTGTTTCGTACAATATAATCCATACGTATTTCAATTATACATTGAACAAAATCTATAATCATGGTTGTGTGAAATGAGTTCTATCCAAATAATATGAAATTGTATGTAACACAAGAAAAGAATAGTGATTCATATAATTCAAGGTAATATGGTGTTGTGTATAGTGCAATGTATTCTTGGTTTACCATTCAACACAATGCATCAAAGAAATTTAAAAATAAATATATTTTATAATATCTAAGAGTGTTAAATTAATTCCATAAAAAATCCCCTCACCAACTTATCTTATGATATACCTAGGTTAAAGAACATGGTTTGAAAACCATAGTTTCCTTATAGTATTGTTTTGATATCCAATTTTGATTTTTTTTATTTTATAGAAAAATACACTCTTGTATAATTTTATATATTTAATATATTTGAAACATTTATTCTAGGCCCACCATGACTCGAAAGCACACATCATAGGAGCACATTGTCCTAAAAATAATCAATATATAATCTAAAAATAATATATAGAAAATTGAAGACCTTAAAATATAAATGGTTATGATTTCAAATTTATTTAATGGGTCACATTATGCTTCATAATTAAATATGATATTAATGAATTTTCTACTACTATCCGGGTAAAGAATGGATTAATCATTACATTCATTGTTATATGAACAGAGTAATTCGCATTCCATTCCATACACATTGAATTATTAGGTTTCTGAATTTGTTGATGTTCTTTGTGTTTTATTGGCCTAACTGGTATATACCATGTTAGGTTTTTTCAGAATCATGATTATAATTATTCCATCATAGGTATATAAATACCGTCTTGTCTATATAACCAGATATGTGATTAATTTAGCTTGTCTTCCAAAATAGAATGCATCTAAGATTATTTAATATTCTTTTTTTATAGATCATATATGATTGTTTCCTTCTTTTATGGTATCTTTACAAGATTATCTTTCTTTATCATGCTTATTTTGAAACTATATGGATTCTATTTTATTTCTTATTATATACAATGTTAAGGTGACTAATAAATGTGCTCGTTTCTAAATCGCTTAATTTTATGTCTATTTATCATGTGTTGAAACGTGCTGGTTGCAGTCATATAGAAATCAATTTGAAACTATTAAGGAATATAATAACATTATAAATTTAAAAATGACAACCCATATAACAAAAACATGTTTTCTTTAATTTATATAACTTAAAAACTAATTTATAAATGTTAAATATATTAAAAATTTCTTTTATCCTAAATAATATAGTTACATATAAATGGGACCCAACCTACAATTTGTAAAATATATGGGAGGTTTATAAATTGATATTTGGTAACCCATTTATCATAACCATCAATTATGTTCACTATATATACAATGACTATAAAATAATATCAAATATAATGTTTTTTTAAAAAATAATTTCATTCCAATCAAATCATTTAGCTCTTATTCTTGGACTAATTAACTAGTGTGCCTAAATTTATTAATGCACCACTATACCCATGTATCTAAATTTGGTAATTTTTTTAATATTACAATCAATTATGTCTGTTCAAAAAATTTTATGTGACTAAACTTATTTGGACTCTAATTTTAGATGGCATAGCATGTTCCTAGAAGGTCACCTTTTTTCTTGACATGTCTGAGAACATAACCACATGGGGGATGAATTATGTTATTTTATGATGGCCATTATTGTCACTAAATAATTTTATATGGTTTTATACATAATTTTATGGTGTAATCATACATATAGAGCTCTTTCATTAATAAAAAACAACCATTATTTTCTTTTTAGCTTCATTTATATGAGGAATTAGATAATTGAAACACCAACTCCAAACTAACTGGTATATTACTCTATATATTTCCATTAATATACTCTTTAAATAATATAGTTATAAAAATTCAATAATAAATTAAGGCTTTATTATAGGTATTTATGAAAAAAATAGAATAATTATGAAAGGATGTGCTTGAAATAATTACGTTTTTACAAAGGATGTTTCAAAATACATGCTTATTTTCATCTAGAAATGCATAAATATGTTTTGTTCCTCTTCACATAACATAATGTATTTTTCCTAATTGAATGATCAAACATGAAATGGTAAATAAACTAATAGATTTTTTGTTTTAATCAATTAAATTAAACCTTATGTGATATTCTTAGCTTCAACCCTTTGGTAGGGTAGTGCTACTCTTTCTTGACTGCCTCCTTGGAGAGAGAATGGTATAGTTACCCCTAAGACTTTTTCTTTTATAGATCAACCCTAAATCATTTTTCTTTAATCATAGTGACCTTTCATGGGTTTGATCTCGTTTTGGGTCAACACATTATGCTTCATTGTGGGGGATGGAAGATTATAAGTAGAACCCTCAGAATTTCGAAAATCCATGTGATGTACATGTGAACCATTTTTGGTGTGTGGTATTGTTCAAGTGTACAAAACATATATAGGAATGTTAGATTAAAACAAGAAATACTTTTTTGATGGTTTTTAAAATTTTTTTGACCATGGATGTGAGTTCAAGCATTATCAATGGCTCAATTCAAGTGTTCTTGAAATTCCTACGTCGTGATTAGTCACTTAGTAGGTCATGTGACCTTTATTTTTACACTTCTATGGAGGATTACATAGTATGGATTCATCTAGGATAACATTTTTACAGGTGGGGATACTACTATAGGTTATTACTTTGTGTGGTCCATTAAATAATTGAATTCATTTGCTCGAAAAGCCTATGAATAATATTAGTGATGTGCAATTATTCCTATGAAATCAAAGTGCAGTGTGCCCTGATACATGATGTACCCATTGAGAAGAATAAATGGTTGAGTTATAAATTATGAAATGTGATTCTTGTTTATTCTATGAGATATTAAACATTGATTACATGTCACCTTCATGGAATAATCACTTTCTAATTAAAAAGAAACAAACTCGTCCTGAGGCATAGGCTAATGTTAATGGACCTAATGCATGTCACACCGGTCAGTTTTTTTCTCCATTATTCCTAATGCTAGGGAATTTTAGGGAATGACTCGAGAGTATTTTTCGACATCCATTTAATTTTAATATAAACTATCACTTCTGTTAAATTCAATCTTGTTCCTCCTTTCAATTTAGAGAATTCCTAATGTGTGTTATCAATGATTAGTAATCACTGGTAGTGGGAAATGGGTATATGTCTTGGGATAATATTTTTACTCATAAAAATTGATGGTAAATGCACTCTTATGGTGAGGATCATTGCATAAATATGTATCACATGTACTTCAATTTAAACGTAACACCACCTTCAAGTACAATCTAGAAATTGTTGGTTCTATTTTTGAATTCTGATAGAATGGTATATTTTGAGTCATGTATTTTCATTCATGGGAAAACATCAATGAATGACAGGATGTGTTTAAAACTTTTGTATTAACAATTATAAATGGATTTTTTACTATAGTTACTCTTGAATTTTATCGGTTATGGTTCCCCTACTTCCTCTACATTTGAGGTTTTTATTATGAAAATGTATAGTGTTATAGAACCATCCATTTGTGTTTTAACATAAATATCTTATTTCCCTTTTGAAAAACATTCAAATAATTTTATTTTATTCATGTATAAATGATGATAAATTAACCAGTGTTTACATAATATGGGTATATTGAGGGAGAAGCAGTTATATTTTGCACTAAGATTAATATATATTAGGCTTGTCATTAAGACTCGAGTAGAGTTGTGCTCTAAAAGAATTTTTTTTTCAACAATCCATGGTTTGTACTAACTGATAATTGGGTACCAAATTTGGAAAGACTTCAATAAACCCATGAACACCATTTGTATAACTTTTTCATGATTTCCATGTTGATTCCATTTTGGAGTTATTTTGTTCTTGTTTTATGTGGATGTTTGTCCTAGTATTGATATTTCTTTTTTAAATGATGGTCTGTGGAATACCTTCGATGAACACCTTGGTTCCTAGTCTATGATATGAGTGTACCCCCATGTTGGTTTTGGGATCATATTGTATGATTAAAATGATAACTGTTCAAGTATAGTAGACAATTTTTATACCCATGTTCATGTAGAAAGATGTAAGTTTATGAGAGAGTCATAGATTATTAGGTCAATATATGATAGATATGATCTTCGGTTAATTTTTTGATTTAAAAGTGTGGTTTAATAATATAATTGGAATCAATCCTAGTTGTTGAAATGTATTAACTATATATGCCATTTTTTTGAAGGTAGTCGATCAGAGAGGGTATGACATGGTCCCTCTTTCTTAGGTAGTATGCTGTCATTGACGAATATTATTGGGGATATATGTTTTGTGGCAGAATTTGTGGTGACTGATAGGTGAGTCTCATCAAGAAAATATAGCTCAACCAGGCCTATGATGCTGGTTGGGAGTCAACTAACTAATTATGTAGTTCATCATTCCTAGAGTGTAGTTATAGTGTTAGGGGGATGATTAAATTGGTTGTTCTATTAGTGAACTACTAAGACATTGTTTGGGAATATTAATTAGTAGATCATGATAGTAAAATATATAATTTAATGATCGTGTATTGGGTATGATGGTTGTGGTATGGTTTCTTATCAATTATTCGGTACGATAAGATAAGAATTGTAATAGTTTTTTTGACAGCTTTTGTTTCATTTGTTAATTTGGTTCATTGAGGTGTGTTTAGAATTTTTAAATCAAACAAGATAGTTGGATATAGACTTCATGACCAAGTTCAGTCATGTGATTTGGCATTGATTCCCCAATGATTCTTAGGGGATATATTATTTATAGTGAAGACATTATAATATCCCATGTTTTTGGAACATATAAAATTTTGACGGATTTCGAATTTTATCAATTTTTGTATGGTCTGTTTGGTAATCAAAGCCTTGGAATATAAATATGATATTTGAAATATGTAATAGTTTTGTTTTTAGATATGGTAGGGATTTTGAGAGGTTTCTCAGGTGTTTCATTGAGATTTAGGATCACGAGGACCCAAAAAATCATGTTTAGTATGTATGATATGGGTGTACAAAGATTCTTAAATTGTGAATCTCACCAGTATAAATTGTGTCACATATAATGGTGATTAGAATTGATCTTCACAAGATATCAATTGTTTACAAAATAATGTTCCTAGAATATAGGGTTATTTCCATTTAAGAATTTTGTGTGAACTATTCATCACAGGATTGTATACATTTACTATAACATTTTGGAAAAACTATGAATAGGTGTGGTTCTTGATTAGTAAGAGCTTCAATGATGGTGTACAGATTCGTCAACCAAACAACCAAATTGTGTGAAACAGTTTTAAAGAATAAATTTACATTCTACCCTTAATTAACTAAATGTTTTTATACCTTTATTTATATTATAATCCTCCAATGGGTATTCCCTCCTCCCACCTCTCATGGAGCTCCTCCTTCCAAAAGATAAATATGATAAGATGTCTACAATCTACCATTGTAATTGAGCACTGCCCGTATCTATGACTTCCTTTCTGTAACATCTATGTTCAATTTAATTTTTCTTCTATTTACCTATCCCAAGAAGAAGTTATAATGGTTTCAATTTATTTTCTCTATATTTAGGGAATTCAAACATTTCATCAATTTCACTCCAACTAGAGAAAATCAATCCTTGATATCAGACATGCATGTTATTCTTTGTATAATTTAGGTGGTCGATATATTTTACTTCATGATTCACCACCTTATAAATTTATCTATTATTCCATGCGGTAGACATACATATTGTTTCCTCCAAATAAAAAATTGATCTAAATATAATTTTACATCTTCCCTAGTGATGATTATAGTATATTACAAGTGGGGTAGGAGGTCACAGTCTCATCTTAAACCTCACCTTTAGGGTGTGGTCATTTAATAACCCTTTATGATGTTTTCTACTTGGGTTAGAACCATCACATTTAGTGTACATGTTATTTATAAACAAGTAGTGGTATCCAAATTTCATAGAACCACAAGGGTATGGGTTATATATTCCGTATAGTGGAGTTGTTTTTCCTATTTCGACTAAATTAATATGTTGAATAAAATGGTTGTGTTTTATAATAAAACACCTTTATGATGTGAATTGTTTTTAAATAGAAAACTGATACATGTGTTATGTCATTATTGGATTTATGGTATCATTGTTACTATATAATCTCATGTATTCTAAAATCAGGATTTGTCTTTATTTTGTTTGTTTTTCACTTTATAAACATGTGATGTGGAAAATAGGTGTGGACCTATTAATATGTATATGTGTTATTATACGAGAATATCTTTAGAATTGATTTTTTATTGATTCAATTAATTGATTTAATGGGTTATTAAAGTCATGATAAATACATGGGTCCCATTCCATGGGATGAAAATGATGTCCTTATTCTTTTTATGATCATCTTCATTGATATTTTACAAATATATTAGGGGAAACACTGGTATGCTAGGATAATCTAACCACGCATTATACGCTCCTTGGCATGAGGGATATTTGTTCCCTTGGAAAGACACCTTTTATGTGATTGATGTATAAATTGTTTCAATAGGACGGAAGTTATAATTCGTCCCCTTCGTGATATAGGGGGTAACAAATTTGAAGTGGTTGTCTCATATTAAGATGAGTGTTATATTTTTGATAACATTCATGGATCCCATTGGACAAACTCGGGTGATAGTGAGTGTTATGTAACTCTTAGTGCATTACTTGGGTTCTTTATTATGGTTTGCCTCAAACAGGACGATGATTATTCTTATTTAATTTTTTAATAAGTTTTATAAAAATAGATTAAAATTCTTTTTTTCTCCATGGTAGGAAACTTCCAAGAAATATCACAATCTAGATTTATTCCCTTCACATGAAACATATTATATGGAATTTTTTTATCACATCCTCAATTATCTGCTGTAATAGTTTCTTATGGTATAGACTATACTAGGTTATGATAAAATAGGTATGGTTGGTTTATGTGTTCTTCATGAACCTAAGACTGACATGGTTATTTATATAATTTCAATTGTTTTATCACATTGATATACATTCAATGTTATTGTTTTATACGCATGAACAAGATTATGCTTTTGAAACCATTGGTGCTTGATTATTAATCTTATCTCAAAGCCTTTTCAGGATTCCATATCATGGGGGTTCTCGTGTAGACCTCATAGTTATAGGACCATGATCATTTTCATATGATGTCCATTACACATGGGAGTTAGGAGCACAAGACTGATCTAGTACTCATGATTCTCATGTATATCACTCTTTGGTCCTTTTAATGTTTTTCATTGTTCATTTATTCTATCATATATCATATTATTTGTTTTTATATTTATTAGATAGAACACAAGTGCATTAATGCATGGATGAATATTAGAGTTATTCATTTAGATTTATTTATTATTATTATTCTTCTGTTGATTTATCCTTCATTTATTATTGTTTTCACTATTGTCTTTGATTTACACCTTGTAAAATATTTTTTTGACATTGACCATGATGTTATATTATCCCCACCATAAAATTTTTAGTCACTTGCTTCTAGTTGACTGACTCTTGTGAATGGGGATGAGAGCCTGGGGCCATGTGGGAGACAAGTTGGCTACTGGTTGAGTGGTCAGTCAGGTCATGAGATGATAGTGGTTGTTTTTATTAATTGAATTGGTTCATCATGATGTTAATATATGGTAAGCGGTTTTATGGTGTTTTACATAGATAAATGTGAAAGGGGTGATATTTTTATACATTTTGTGTTAGAAAATGATTGATTTTATTAATACGCATGAGTTTTCATATAGGTGCTCTAGCCCCAAAAAATACATGAATGAGTATATTATTTAATGGGATATAGAATTAAAGTCCAAATACCCATGATGAGGGGTACATATACTTTTTATCTAAATACCCACATGCTATATGACCTGATTTTATTGGCCTCATGATATTACCATTTGAATATGGATCTATGTGCCTGCGATATGAAAATATAAATAAATGCATAATGAATGCCTTGAATTATAGGATGAGATTCTCTTTGATATATGGTTTAGACTTCAGTATGGGAAAATATGTTTTGATGGCATAGGTTTCAATCTGAACCCGAGGAATTAGGTGGATCATTAATGAATAATGATGTTTGATAACTTCATACTTTATATATTTTAATTTATTCATTATATAATTTAATACACTATTATATACATAATATAGTTTTAGATGTCATTGGTTGTAGAAGACTAATTTTTAATTAGACACTTCATGGGATTTTTTATTGATACATTAATTGACATCTTGTTTGTAGTACACGATATGAGAAAGAGTCATCATAGATGGACGACGTGGTAGGGAGCATGGATGAGTGAACAAGATGTGTTGTTGTGAACCGATTGGGGAGGTTTTAGTGAATATTTCTATTGCATCCTAATATTAAAATATGATTCATATATGGAATATCAGATCTATATTTTTTGTTTTGTATATTTTTTTTCATTTTCTGGGTTATCAAATGTTTCTAGTCTGTATTTGGTTGCAATATTTTTTGGTTATTGGTTGTTATCATTTAACTATTATCTATTTATTTCCACTATTTTACTACATCGATAAGGAGAGTATAATATATCCATGATATATATATATATATGAGATCCTCACTAATAGTTGGTAGGGTTTGTCTTATTATGAGGCGATATTTAGGTCTTGTAACTGAATGACTTGGGTCATTGGTGTTTGGAACCTAGGTCTCTATGCCTCATAGGATGTGAAATAATAGAAACTGAACATAATAATAACATAGAAATAATGAATTTGATTGATATGGAACTATCACCACCTGACCCATGTCATGTATTCAGCTGGAGCTACCCCATTCACACCTCTATAGGCTAGGTCCTGGAGGCAATCACATAGGGAATTACATATATGGGGATGCCTTTTGTTATGTTCCTGTACACACGCACCAACCAACATGATGCAAAAGTACAGAGTGAAAGGAAAATAATGTACAAAACTACTATAAATAAACCATTAGTATGCATCAAATCATAAACATTACAAGTATAGGCAATGACATGTAAACTCAAAACAAAATGATAGAAATACAAATCCAACCTGAAATGTGGAACAACCCATATACAGGTGGAAATGTAAAACAAATATGATAACCATTCTCCAGAATCCCAAGTTAGGACCACCACACACCGTCCAAGCACCATGTATCCCTAAGCACCTATGAAAACACGATCAACCTATACAATGTATTCATTGGAACACCTAGTTCGGGAAAAGACCAAGCAGGGGTGAGTATAAAAATAATTAGTTGGATTCCCCGAAGGCTCATTGGAGAAGTAATAGTTTTATTGATGTTTTGTTTTAGTAGATCGAATAAGGTACAATAAAAGATTATATATCATCCCAAAAAGGTAGTGAACATAAAATCATCCAAACTCAAGGAGCCCGAAATTTTGAGAGGGTAAATTTCATTTTGAGTGTTACCTAACGATAGTATGAGAGTATACTCATCTGACAACATGAATATAGTCATGGAAAGAACATGCCATACCCCAAGTGTATTCACCTCTCTAGGATGGTTTGTATCAAAATCCCAGGGTGTGGGTACAACGTCCATGACCTATATATATTCCCAAAAAAAGAATCCCAAACAAGAGAGTTAAGGGGTCTCCACATCACAACTTAGCTTAAGAAAATAGTCATAAACATATCTAGATGTAACCACCAATGATCCCCATGATCCCTCACATCATCCCTAAACATTCAGGTCAAAAGTGATCAATCACAAATTCTTGAAAATATATATTTTTTTCGAGGCACTGACTTTCCCAATCATTTTTAGGCCACGTCACAATGAAAATTTATGGTGGGAAAATTCTCAACTTTCACAAGTTTCCAATGGTCTATCAAAGATGCTATCATAAATAATCCCCCATGGTTGCAATATTTATACTCATAATAGGGGATCCAGTACCTAGTGTTTTGATGGGATTACACATCAGTAGTAGTCATAGGGGTCCTGTGAGAAAGTGCATCAAGTGGATTCCACCCTAACTCATCAAGGACCTGCATCCTAGTGCCTCAGGGGAACTCCACTCAGATGTAGGTGTAGAGGTCCCACTCCAAAGTGTGTTAAGGATAATTTATAAACTGCAACCAAGTGAGTTAGGGGGGTTTAACTTGGATTTACTATAGTGGACAAGCTCACATGCTGATGGTGGATTCCACTCTGATATAATAGAGGACCCATGCCATACCTAGTAAGTGAATTCCACTATGATGTCTCAGTTAGTTCTATAAATTCACACCATCTTCAAGCGTCACCTTGGATAGGTTTCACACCAAGAACATCATGAATCATATATCAAAATCCAATATGAACAAACCCTCACATTATACACCATAAAAAAATCATGATAGGGTATTTACAGAATAAAATATGAATCCAAAAGAACGATATATGAGTGGTAGTTTATTCATATTGTGGTACATGATATAGGTGGAGCCCACATGATGTGTGGCCCTATCTTGTCTAATAGTTTTGTAGTAAACTGATTGACATGTACCCCAAGGTATGTAATGTACTCCCATTGAAAATGGATCCTCTATCCCAAAAGGGCAGATGAGCACTTGATTCTCATTACTGGTCTGAAGGCGAAAATGAAATTTCCACCGACATGACGCCTATATGGGATCAGGTAACAAAACAACTCACATTTTTTTGATCCATATGAATAAGTGAACTTGTTCATATATTTATTTTCTTAAATCATACCTTCAGGTGAAAAGATTCATCTCCTCACATCTCTTGTGAACTCTGTTTCATGGGACCCACAGATTGACCTCGTAAAAATCCATAAGGATTAGACCATTTCAGATCCTCAATGAAAAGACACCAATAAATTACCACTCATTCATCCCAAATGGACCCCCAATGAATAATTTACATTTCACAATCCCTCACATAAGGGGTTCTACTTGGGACCCATGCCACAATATTTAAATACATCAAATGGATTGTACTAATACAATCCTCATAGAAAAGCACCTGAGATCAGCTATTCGCCTGTCTGAAACACACACCCATTGAAGATTCTCCAATTCACTTAACACCCACAAAATGGTCCTCTAGTTCCCCCACCATGATCATTGTATCAATACTCAGTACTACTCTTGAGAAGTCTTCCTGAACACTAATGTGACAATGCCTCTAACATCACGTTAATAAGAATTTTCATATATGATATGTGTCCAATGATATAATCCTCATATAAAAATAATTATATTATTATTATTTAATATATTTTTTCATGAAACCTATATTTGAACATTGAATAAAATTCCAACCCCCACCACCCACTCTCAGAAGGCACACCTCGAATCAATGGATATAATGCCACAAAAATCATGCCAACCTAACACCAATTGTAAGAGTTATTGTGGAAAAAACATTTAGTAAAACTATTAAACCTATTATTTCATGGGAATTACATGGGTCCCAACCATGGGTTAGAGAACATCATCCAAAAATGTTTTAAAATGACTGTACTATAGATATGTTCTTGCCTCCTCTGGCAGAACATTAATCATACTCCCCGAGTGGGAGTTATAATAGTTTAAAGCACAATCATAAGATTAATAATAATAATATTTTGATTTTATTTTTGAATTTATATTTTTTCCCACCTAGTTAGGGTTTCCTACAGCCAACATAGACACCCCTTCCACCTAGCCCACACAACTGCCTTTTCACCCCATGTCACTATCTAGGCCTCCCAGTTTCTGCCTCCTAGTTCATCAATGATTTGTCACTATCAGTCTGCACAGTCCCAACCTCCACCAGCTTCTTCCCTTAAATCACTACAGACAAACCGCAACATTATTCCCCATCTTCCGTAGGCCACCGGGACTTATAGAGTTTTTGACAAATAAATTGGGACATGATATAGGTTTCTCATGACCTAATCTATACGTTGGTGGTCTTCTCTTGATGAGTTTTTGATGTTTCAAAGTGATAAAAATTTTGTGGATCCTCTGCTCGTCATCATATCTCTTCTTGTACCAAAAACTCGAATCTGAGTATAGGAAAATATTTCGCTGGTTGAGATCATCAAACACATATAACCCATTACATGTTTTATTAATGATTTTATGGATTAAAATATTATAGGAGGAAAATATGAATAACACAGAGAAGGGGTAATCAGAAAATTCATTAGGATTATAGAAATTTTTAGTATGGAAAATGATAAATATATTCAATGTAATGAATTTTATCATTATTTGAAAATAAAATAAAAAATATATTAAGAGATACATAATCCAAAATAAAAATAATTTTTTTGATTTTCGGTCCGTCCATTGGGTTCAATACACTCTGATCTTTATGTGTCTAATGTTTCTTCTAGATCTGACAATGAATGGGAATCAAATCAGCAACAGAAGGGATAGTGGTTCTTCGTATGTGCTTAAAAGGAAATAATCCAAAACCCTAACCATTTACTAAGGTTTCTATTTATAATAAAATCTATGTGGTCACAAGATCTGAACATCATGATCCCCACACCTAAGGCCTCCCTTAGGGAAAACACCATGCCATGAAATCAACAATGCTCCCCAATTTTCAATCTTAATCTTTGTTAATTTTTTATATGACATATAGAATAAATTAATTATGTTTCATAATTTATTTATGAAAATTACCTCAATATATTTTTCCGAAGGAATCATGTTCCAAAAAATGTAACTCCCCACCTAGAGTAAATTACATGATTTGAACTATACTATGGCCTCATATATATGATCTGAGCTACCATTTGTAAGATATCCCATTTCCTCTGCTTGTATAGTGTTAAAACTAATTAATAATCTTTATAAAATATATTCTAGGCACACCGGGACTGAGAATTGAATGTCATCTCAGTGATTGGCTCTATAAATATATGAAGAAATATTAAAAAGTCTTGAAAAGTGTTAAATGAGTCTTTATATCATTCACACCATAAATATTTTAATCCCTATAATGAAAACGAATGTAAGAAACTCATGATACCAAACCCACTCTTAGATCTCGGATACCCAAGAACTCTCTTTCACATTCAAGTGCTACGAATAAATGAAAACATGGAGACTGGTCAATAGTTATATGATCCTCCATCATTTATTTCATTGATAGTTTTGAGAACAATTATTCTTAACTACGAAATGAATAAAATTTTGTGCACATGTTCCATCTCGAGGGTCAGGCATGGTGGTAGGAAAGCATGCTAGCCTCTACAAGATCTCAAATAGCCTAACGGACCCATGTTGGTAAATCACCTCCACGACCAAAAACCAAATCACAAGCCCTATGAATATACTCTAATAGCTGAATAGTGTGCTCATTCTACCCATATAACTGGATGTGAAATCATATACACATCCATAACTGGGTCCTAAACACATCTTTACTAACTCTTCAAAATCGTAATAGAAAAAATTCCTCAAGATCAGAGACTATTGTTATGGGTACCTAGTAAAGGAGAAAAATCCTATTCATATACAACATATTTTCCCACCTAAATAATATCACATTATCCCTTCATTCACAATATCAATTGGGTGGGTCACTTTTGGATACCCTAGTCATGAATGATTATATGGTTGATGTTTCAAATTCGAGACTCTCTCACATGCTCCAGAAGCAACGGAGTCCACACAATCAACTGAATAATATCCACTGTAACACCCCAAGGTTTAGAAAATAAATATAAAATGAAATTTTATAATCTAACCATTAAACACAACTTTTCCTCTTCTATGTTTTGAATTTCGAAAAATCGTCATCTAGAGTTGTGTTCAGTAAGTCATTTGGGGTCTGATTGAACAAACTTGATTTTTAGTGAATAGTAACATACCCTTACGAATAGTAATATGAATAGTTATATGACCCTTTTTAAAATTTAAATATTATTATTATTTTATTTTCTTATGGAAATTATATAGTGAGATCTTAATTAAATTTTCAATGATACAGATAACTAATTTCACATCAAGATAGTTATTATTCAAATTAACTATGACCTTATTTAAAAATTAAATTAATAATATTTAAATTTTTTTTTGAAAAATGGATTTCACTTTTTAATTCTAAACATTGAAAAATTTTAGGGGTGAACTTTATGGGATTTTTCTAAAATACATGAATTTTTCGTGAATAGTAAAAATACATTTTTCAGTTTTCGGTAGTTTAATGACATCATAATGATGTAATAATTAAATATAAAAGTATGGTCGACTAGTGTATAGTTACATATGACTTGAGGTGTCCCAAGGGGCTTAAACCATGGGAAAATACCAAGGGAAATCCCATGGTTTGGAAAAAACCACTAATGAGGTGTCCCTTTGAAATTATAAAAAAATTACCTCTCTTTTTCTATAAATACCCACTCATCCATTCGTTTTCATTCATTCCAAATCCCTCATCCACAATAATATGGTGGTTTTACCTCTCTATGATTCCTCCAAAGATTTCCCCAATCCCACAAGGTCTCATACTTCGTGATTTAGGAGTTATTCTACAAGGTAAGTGAATCCTTCATTTCATCATTAAGTCGACACTTCTTTTATGTTATCTATTTGAAATTACTTTCTCATATGTTGAGGGTTGATTTTATTCATTCTCATTACTGTCATTTTTATTTCAATATGATGAGATACTCTTTTGTGTTCTTCATTTGATTTTATGAAATTTTATGTGACGTCGTTAGGCTGGTGAATTTTTTTAAGGGATCTCTTAACTTTTGTTTTATTTTCAAGTTCATCTTTTTTTTTCTCTCCTCACCTCATCTGTTCAAATGATCATGATAACTCCTGTAACATATATATATTGTATTTATGTCATTTGAATGGATAAACATTAAAATATTCTTACTCCCTCCCTTTTAATTTTATAAACGAAATCAACATCCATGAGGTACCAATTTATAGCCTTTGTGGACGGCGAAGTTTCATTATTAAATTTATTCTTAATTACATTTCATGAAACCATTATTATGGTTGAAAACGACTATAATATATGTATTATAATATAATTAATATTCAGGAACATGAATATGTACATATAATTACGTTATATGACAAAACTATTTAATAATAATCGAAATACTTCCAAATAATCTAAACGGTTATGATCTAATGATTCATACTCGTTCCATATAAAAAAATTATATAAATGATCATTACCAAGTAATTATGTTCATAAATAATATATATTTTCAATCCTGGAGATTTATAACCTTTCCACCTGAACTCCGTTACTTAAAAACTAGTGAATTGTATATGAAGGAAATTAACACTCCAGATCGACGAAATTCAATACAATAACTTGTCAATAAATACATAAATGAAATGACCAGAAATCCGGTAAACTAAATAAAATTATAATAGGTTCTGAAATAAGTTATTAAAAATAATAATTTCATATTCCAGGAGCTTAAGTACAAGGTCGGAACATGTTTGGAGTGAAGTTAATGGTTTTCACCCGAACTTCCATTTTCATTCGGGTTACTTTTATTCTCTAATTTCCTCGATGAAATTATTATGTATTGTTATGTACTACTCAAAAATTCCGTGTTATTATTCTATATTTGTAAACCAACCATAATCCTTCCCTATTTTTTGGATAGTTATATGTTTTAAAAGAAGCTCTCAAAACTGTTTCCAAATATACGAGCCTGATACAATGGAATTTCTCAAATTAAAATCTATTTTCAAGGAAGAGAAATTATATATTTTTGGAAACCATTATCCTTATAAAAACACTAATTTTTTCATGAAATACTATCTTACATTACATCTTTTTTTATATTACGATTTTTCCAAAAATAACTATTTTTTCCAAAATAAAAGTGTATTTAGCTTCTGAATTGCTAAATGAGTTTATAATAGTGTTTTCATCTAATTCAACATTCGTATTGATTCCATTGTATTATTGGGATTAATAATTTATCAATTCATCTACCATATTTGATTTAATGGTTTATGACTAAATCTATTGTGGATGATCTATCCTAAAACTATTCACCATATTATTCTGAATGGTTAGTGTTTTATTATTGGGGAATGATAGTTACATTTTATATGATAGTTGAAATATTAATGTATTTCCTGTTTATGTTTATCCATGATCACATGTGGAATGAATTTGACTTATTTTGTTATTGGTGGGGACCGCTATATCCCATCGATGCATCGGTAGGTCTCACGGGAAAGACTATGGTCTTGGCTCGAGGCCTTGACAAAATGATTATTTTATGGTCCTAGCATGAGGCATGGACGGTCTAGTTATGATGTCCGGCATATGAACTTCCCAAATTATGATTCTAGGACATGAATTTCATGTGGTTATTTGACTAGTTGAATACCCATGAATATTTTTTATAATTCCATTATTTATTCAGCTCATATATCTGCCATAATATGTTAAAGTTCATTATTAAAGGCATGTGTTTTCAATTATTCCACTTTTCTAATGTTTATATTAAATTCCTCTATATTTATTACTCTTAATGAAATTTTGATCTTAACCCTTTCTTATGTTTCATTTTCTCAGGACATGAAGAAGTAATTTATGAATGACGTGCAAGCATAATATAGGAGACATGATGTTTCTAGTGGAATGAAATAGTGTTTTGTTTCCCTTCATGTTGTAATGATAATCCTATATATGTAACATGTTTCCAATAATACAAAACTACTTGGTATTTCAAGATTCGCATTATTTGTATGTATGCCAACATAATCAAATAAGGCACCAGCTCTGGGCAACTGTGGTCGAGTCCTCACATCAACACCCTCCTGCTCAATCAGGGTCAGCTGTAGGGAAGCTAATTGCTTTGTAACATCACACACTATGCAAGAATAGAACTTCCTACTAAGGGAATCTTCTAAAATGATTCCCCTTTATAGAGTCCAACTATATCGATGTTATAGTCTTGTTGGATGTTCCAACCAGTGTTGACATCTTTGGTTTAATTCCCTCTATGTGATGACACACCTGAGAATCTATTGTACTGTGCAATCCAAAAAATGTTCTCCTAGAAGGTAGTTCCTTCCCACTCTAATGGTGAAGACTGCCACTGGTGACAAAAACTAGTGAAAAGTGCAGTTCTATTCATGTGGTCTCCATCACCTCATCATGTTCATGATAACTGTCATATCAAGGTTGAATTTTAGCACACAAGGTAAGAAAGAAAATGGTAGGAGAGTAAACTCATATGATTCTAAGAATCATGATGTTCAAATAATTTGGAATAACCCATGAAAATTTTGTTCTATTAGAAGAAGAGTATCACCACATCATACACTCTACAACACCCACTAGTGACATTCCAAATATAAAAGAGGTCATGTATAAAAAATAAACCGGCAATTCTAGGATATACTCTAACACTCCACTGTCCAAGCCACATCATGAACTCCCATGTTAGATGGACTCCTAAATCAAACCTATATACTATCCACATTTTATGGAAATTAATCTCCCCCATGGTATTTCCTGTGTCACAAAAATGTATCTCCGTGGGGGAAGAACTTCTCTTTCTCGTGCATTCAAAACCACATCATAAAAACACTGAATCATGGTTACATTGAATCCCCATGTCACCCCAATAAAAGATCAGGTATGAAATATGGAGAAAAGATATCATCATACGATGTCATATAGTTTATACTAAAAGGGGGAAAAGACACAGAGTGTACATCTTATCATCTCACGCACTATTGGATCATAAAAACCCTATGCATGTATCTACCCATAACCCCAATCGATTGTTCCCTGATGCTGATGTGGATTCTCATTGGTGGTGTAAAGACCTCGTAACATCATCCTCAATCCAAATTCTCTCCTACTCATCTACCATCACAACCTCCCAGGGTTCCACCCTATCCTCAGCTGGGTGATCCCAGATCATGACACTGTCTATGGAATAGGGTGGCACCAACCAACTACTTGGGAAACTCAACATGTCTGGATGTGAATCCGCATTCCATGTGACATTTCCCATCATAATCATAGTACAACACATCCTTGGGTTTTCCTAATGCATTATGTTTCCATTGACCACAAGCCTAATTCTGAACATGTTAATGACACTTGAGTTCATACCATTCAAACTGGAGTCTTCTAACCACACCAAACATCTCTACTTCGTTTCACCCACTTCCAAACCTAGATTAAGGGAATATCACTAACATGGAACTATCTATAACTAGTAATATCTACCACACCCTGTAAAATGTGGATATTCCCAAGGGTACTACACTAGCATGAATCTACCAATAGAAATCCTCATCAAACATTCATTCCCCATTGTAACCATCATGGTCCGCATCCAAAGAGAAATGAGTAAGGTTAGCAAACCCAGTCGTGTACTCTTCCATTGTCATCCCTACCTTGTGTTGATCCATAACATTACAAACTACGATAAGGGTAAGGAGGATGGGTATCACAGTTAATGGGATATGGATCAAAGTTGAACCTATGGTTCTTGAGGATAGGGATCAAAGCTAAGGTAGAACACAAACCCTATCCAATCCTCTAGTGCTTGAGGATATGAATCAACGCCAAGCCATTGAGGTCTATTACACAAGAACACACAGTGTGCAATCTATACATGAATGTCCCCAGTCAGTTATGTTGGTTCTAACCACCACTTAAAATGTGGTGATACATCTACATAACCACATGGAGGATGGGGAGATCATAACATATATTTTAAACATTTCCCTCTACTCTCCCAGAATTTTTATCACAAACTGGTGTTATTATCCTATCTGACTATCTTCATGGAAGCATCATCAAAAAAATAATGAAATCACATTATCAAATGTGTATATATATTTCAATGGAAAATTGGAGATGACACAAAAAAGACTATCAATTACACAATACTCTATGATTCATGTTCCATTGTTTTCATAAATAATTGAATATGTTTGTCATGTAGACACGTGGGTGATGAAGGTCCTAGTGAATGTCTACTTTTAACACCACACCATCACGGGACACCCAAACCTGGGAGCTAATCGCGAAACATGTTGAAATTATTTCCCTAATGCCAACCAATCCATTCAAAAGGGAATGTCTAGACATCCCAAGGAAGGAATATCCTCTGATACAACTTTGTCACAACTCGGCAGATGTTGGGGCCAAGGCCACGACAACCCCAATCCTGCTTTCATAATCAAGTGTCTATCAACAAACTCTGAAGGGACTAAAACTAATGGGGGACTATATCTTTGTACCAGCACACCTACACATAACCAAATAAATGAAAATGTGCATAGTAAAAGGAATAAACTACAACACCACTATAAAAAATCGTGAAGTATGCATCAACTGTGAAATAGTACCATTATAAGTTATAAATAGTAAACTAAATGGTGATGGGAAAACATACATACAGATCCCTAAAAGGGCCAAACACTATTAAGAAGTGGAAATGTAAAATTTCTAAGAGTGCTCCGCTCTTAAATCCTAGGCTACAACCCAAGCACATGGTCCAAACACCAATTATACCTAAACTCCTCTAATGTCATGATCGACCTGTCCACTTTCTATTAGGGAACACCATTGTGGGCATGGCCCAAGCAGGGGTGAGTATGAAAATACTAAATAAGATTCCCCAAGGCTCAAGGGGGATGAAAAAATTGTACAGAAGAGGGTAGAAGTATATAGAACATGGTACAAAAACATAGTATACCTCAACAATACAAGGTAGTTAATTCAAACTAATCCAAACTCATGGAGCTGGAAACATTGAAAAGATGAAATTGTCATCAATTCGTAACTAATGATAGTAGGTGATTAGATTCTTCCAACAACGAGATTCTAGACATGAAAATATGGTGGCGTAACATGTACGCCTTCACCGATACTATATATAGAGTATTCAAATACCACAGAGTGGGTAAAAGAACTATGATCTATATATGATCAACCAGTGAACACAAAATAAGAGATTCATGGGATCTCTGTATCATAGCTCATCCCATTAAAAGATTCATCAATTGTTTTAGAAGTAACCACAAAGGATGCCCAATATACCATGTATCTTTTCAAAACACGCAATTCATTGGGGCTCAATCACCACACCATGATACAATCTTTTTTTTGGGTCATAAACTCACCTGCATGGTTTTAGGCCACATCATAAGGATGTGTATTTGTGAAAATAAGACCCCTATTTATCATGTGTCCAACGGTACATCAAATATGGACTCTTAATAGATATCTCATATCTAAAATATGTAAACATAAAATAGGGGACATGCTCCCTAGTTTGTCTGAGTGATTCCACTCTTGTTGTAGTCATGCATGACCCATCCCCAAGTACGTCATGAAGATTCTAGCCTATGCCATCAAGGACCAACACCCAAGTGAATCATTGGAATTCTACTCAAACGTAGCTATAGAGGTCCCATTCCCCAGTGCATTAGAGGGGTTCCTCTCAAATTAATCGATGACCCATACCCATGTGTGTCAAAGGGATTCCACTCAAATGTACTATAGAAGACCCATTCCCATGTTGAATGGGTATTCCATAATGATATAATTGAGGACCCACACACAACCTAATAGGGGGATTACAATATGAATTATATGATTATTCTACCTGATAACAACTGTTATGGAGTGTCTCATTAGATAGGTGTATGTCTGGGAACATCTGACATCATATCTATAAGGTCACTATAGAGGAAACCATCACAATCTATGCATAAAAACTGAAATTATAGTCTACTAGGAGGCCAAAATTCACGTCTAAAAGATGTATATTCTAGAGGTAGAAGATTAAATGTGTGGTACCTCACGCATATCGGTCCCACATGATGTGTGGCCCTATCTCGTCTCTTGTCTATGTACTAAATGTCTGCACAAGTACCCATGAGAATTCCAATGAACACCTAGAGTAAATGGAATATTTGGATCAACAGGGGAGACCAGCTCTTGACCCTCGTCGTTGATCCAGAGGGAAAATTGTTATTTCCACATTCATGCTTCCTCAAATTTACTCAGGTAACCAAACAAATCATGCTATTGTGGTCCTTGAGAAATGGTGCATATGATCAAATATGTATTCTCCCTAGTCGATCATTTATTATATAATCTACATCTTCTAGCATCGCAACTTATCAATGTTTTATGGGGACCACGCCTCTATTTCAAAACAATCTAAGTGAATCACAACCTATGATATCCTCTTGAAAAAACACATGGAAATGACTACTCATTCATACCAAATAGAAACCCAGTGAAAAAGCTTCATTTAACTATACCAAACATGAGTAGTACTATGTGGGACACATGCCATGATCTAAAAATATATAATATGGATAACACCATTGTAATCCTATAGGAAAATTAAACGATTTAAAATTTTGCTTATCCGACAAGGAGGTCCATTTAAGAAGCTCCCATTCACCACCAATGCCCTAAAAGACCTCATGGGACCCCACCTAGATCATTTTCTCAACACAAGGAACAAGTCTAGAAAATTCAACGTCAACACCATGGTGAAAATGTTTCAGAGAATGCGTCAATATGACGTCATATGCAGGATATATGTCTGATGATTGTTTCCCCGAATAATAATTGATATAATATTATTGTCTAATACGATATTTCAATATACTAATCATTGTAAGTGGAATTGAATTCCAAAAACACCTTACATGGTCTGTCACGATGAAATGGTCATGATTACACTAATGACTGTCCAATCATACGTCTTATGTAAATGTTATTTCGGAACCTAGATTTAATAAAATCATTAGATATATTATATCCCATGAATTTTATGGGACCAGACCATAGGTTAGGGACAATTATCCAAAATAGTATTGAAATGATTGCACCACATATGGGATCACTCTACAAATAATGGACTTTTAAAAAGTCACCCCGAGTGGGTGTTACAACTGTTTAACGATTAATAATATTAATAATAATAATTTTATTTAATTAATTCAATTTTTTGTCACCTTATTTGGGATTTCTGCTGTCACCACAACAATCACCAGGCCACTCGGCCCACACCTCTACCTAGGCACACCCTTATTCCATCCCGACCTCCAAGCCCACACCAATCTAGTGTTCCGAAGCCCCATCACCATTTTTCTTTCGTCTTCCTAGCCTCCACTGGCTAGCTGCTTCATACTACAGTCATCCAGCACCACCCAAGAGTCTCTCCTACTACCTCGCACAACCAGAGCTATGTCGCTGCTCGACCAACATCTTCTGCAGACCATCATACCACATTGGTGGTCATAAAAAGAAACTGAAACAAGATCTAGGTTTCGAGGGACCTGATATATATATCATGGGTTTTTTCTTGATGAATCATTGAAATTTTTACATGGTGAAATGTTTTTCCATCTTCAACTCAACGCCACACCACCTCCATTGCCTGAATCGAAAATATGAGCATAGAGCAAGAATAATCAAGGAGAGAGCATCATAGATATATTACCACTCCATCTTTTGTCAAATATTTGATGTATCAAAAATTTAGAGG
The DNA here is from genome assembly GCA_963277665.1 of Viscum album. NCBI lineage: Eukaryota > Viridiplantae > Streptophyta > Magnoliopsida > Santalales > Viscaceae > Viscum > Viscum album. Next base: position 17,676,940 of record OY728129.1, on the reverse strand, counting down.
AATAAAAATATGACGAACATGGAGAATTAGAAATCAAAAATTCAATCAGATGATAGTTTTTGTTAGTGTGTCTATTGATAAATGGTTTCAAATTAGTAAATTTGACCTGAAGTTGAAAATTACAACAAAATAATCAATCAATAGGTGAATAATATGAAATATAAATCTTACCTAGATTTTTGGTTCCACAGTTATTTTTATTATTCTAGGATCTAATATTTCATGATGATTCATTGTGATCTGGAAAATAATGGATGTCGAATTTGTAACACCCAGATGTTTTTATGAAATATATTTCATTAAATATTTTTTAATCATCATTAGATTGTGTTACACACATTCATGAGATTGTGTATTCTGCGAGATGCTCTTAAGATTAAATTACTATTATAGCCTAGTCATTAGGTTAAAGGTATTAATTATAACATAATTGAGAAAATGTTTGGAAAATTATTTTTCTATCAATTTTTTATGAAAATATAAATTATATAATTTTATTCATGAGCGAATAAATTTTGGTAATGAATTTAATGAGATATATATTTTAAATTATTAATATATTTCATTATTCATAAAATGTGTTTTTAATACTAGGGTGTGTATAAACCCTATTTGTTGTATAAAAACCTTGTTTTTTTAAAAAAGGTTAATCTTACACCTTTGAATGGAGAACCCTGCTTCAATTATGATTAGACACATTAATAATATTTATAGGAAAACATAATCCTATTATATTAACTTGGGATTTAAATATTTACATAGGATGAACTTAATATATTTTTTATTAACATTCATGTTTGATGAATAGTAAAAACACACTAAATTTTATTTTAAAACAACTAATCTCATTTAGAAAAAATGAAAGTTAAATGATAATATTAAATTTTTTTTAGTTATAAATAAAATTTATTTTTATCATTCAATATAATTTATGTAATTATCACTACTTTTATATTGAATCAATACGTAAAAACATTTGAATCTTTTGCAATGTTTTAACTTTTATAAAACTCTTTCTCTTTTTCCGACAAAGTGATTGATTTTAAATGTATTTATTAATCTTATATGTTTTTTATTTTAAAAAATTGACTCCATATTTTGAATCAGTAGGTCCAAATTATTTAAATAGTCTTTTGTTATATTTGGGCATTATGAATATTAACATTGGTAATTATTTTTATTACCATGGTTAAATTAAATCAGGTAATTAAAGGTAAAAATTATATTACAAAAATATATTAACAATTGTAAATATTTTATTACATGACTAAATATGACCCTTATCATCTATTTTCCAAAATGGTATCACATTATGGCCACATACCTATCAATATGACATTATTTTAATAAAAACTAATTAATGTGACAAAATTTCACAATCTATTTATATATAAGAATATTAATTTCAATATATAGATAAATAGAAGATAATATCAACTATATATAGCCTCTATAAATATAAAATAATTACCTATGATATATATATATATATATATTTATAATTAGATAGATTAAATAATTACAATTAATGTTGAGACAATAGAGATGTATAAAATTTATTATTTATAGAAATATTAAATAAATGTTTTGGAAAATAATAATAGAAATATTATATGAACTAATTAATGAGATCCACTAATTTTAGCGGTTAATATGACATGTTATTAGTGTATTAAATATTCTGGTTTGAATTTATCATCAACATTGGTTTTATTCAATCTTATATAATTGAATGTTGTGAAAACTAACAGTAGATTTTTTTTATTAAAATAACTTATTATATAATTTTTTTAAAAAAATAAACATTTTTGAAAAATAAAAATTGAATATAATATAGTCTTAAATGTGACATTGTATCAATATATTGAAAAATTACAACACATAAGTAAATATTTATTACCATTTAATATTTATAATATTTTTACCAAAATGAAATTAATTAGAATAAATAAGGATAAATCAAAATGATATGGTTTAAAATAAAAGAAAAACTGGTCTAAATTCTATTATTTGAGAGGTTTTACACCCATACTCATCTTATATTCAAAATAAATGTGTGTAGGACTCTTATAAATGGAAAATCAATTTATAAAAAATTAATATGTTAAGAGATTCTTAATGTGCCTCTCCTCGCTCTTTCAAAATCCCACAATCTCAACCCATATAGTCACAACATTTATGCTTGTTGGGTTGGCCAAATATAGATGAAATATTCTAAAAAATCCAACCATTCCTCCTTGAGTTGACACTTTGGGAACAAATCCATACAAGTGAGACCATTTTCTGCCAATGAAAAAGAGATACTCTGAAATAATGTAAATGTTTTATCACCTATTTCAAAATTATTTTCTTATCCTACATAATCTTATTATGTTTTCTAGTGAAAACGTAATAAAAATAGTATCTCATACATTCTTGAGATGTTATTATAATTATTTCAAAACATCATAACAGATTTATCATTACTACGAAAAACAATATCACCATTTTTGCGTATGTACGGCTAACAGTCTCCACAACATGTTACAATTAGATATATGAAATTAATTAATTTGGATGGGTATATTTAGGTGTATAATGTATTTAAATAATGAATATAGGATGCTAATTTATCTTTATAATAAATATACCATACAATTACATATCATTTAACCATCACTTGAATGATATCGTCGCTCGCGCATACGTATGGCTGATGGTCTCCACGACGCAATAAGATTCATTGTGCACGTTAACCATTAAATAATGATTATAAATTATATATAATAAATTATAATGCAATATAGAAAACAATAATGCATCTTATTTATTTTTATGTATTTTTTATTTCATTTCTTCTTTTCAATTCATTAAGGAACAGAAACTGCGTTCATGCGTACATACAACAAACTGTCTCCATGAATGGTGTATTCCGTATAATATATATGTATATATTATATATATATATACTGAATATATAAGATATATAATTTTTTTAACATTATGTAATTAGGTAAATCTTGATCTATTGTAATAATATAATGAATAACAAGTCAAAAAAATGCATGATAAATAAAATGATAATTACCCAAAACGTTGTTTTAGCTTTAAAATGAAATATAAATATGTATTAAAAAGTCATAAGTAAATCATATATGATATCATAAATGTTATAATGGATCTGGTAAGAGTTATTAATATGTTTAAACCCACTATACATTACTTTAAGATACATTCAATGCATATTGGACCTTAGGTAAAGGATAAGTTTATAATCTAGTTATTATCTGAGATCGTTTATAATTGTGTATATTCATCATTCATAAATTTAATTCCAAAATATATAATATTACTTCTATACATATAATATATTTTTATTTAAATTTTACACATTTGGTACGTGTTATTAAATATTATGGAATGAATATTTCTTTGGTTGTCCATACAGGGTACTTTTTTTCCTTTCTGGAAAGAGTGTGAGAAAATAGTTTTTAAAATTATACGACGTAAATGATATTTTACCTATTTATAATTGAAAATTTCCATGATTTTTAATCTAAAATGATTTAAATTTATTTTCATTTAAATACTTATCTTTTAAAATATCACGGAATTTTGAGAAGAGATAACATTTTTGAATAAGAAATGATATTTTCCTCAATTATTAAGTACATGTGCTTTATAAAAATTATTTTACATCTAAGATGACATAGGTTTATTTTTACTTCACTATAATTACATTTATTTACATTTTATTAGGAATGAATTATTTATATTAAACCCATTTACATTATATGTATTATGAAGCTTGGGTGTTTAAGAACTCTATTCTATTTCATGGGTTATTTTATGATGAGTTATTTATGTTTTTTTGGAACACATAAGAATGATATCCTTTTGAGATTGGTGGTCCCTATATATCCCTCCAATTCATTGGGTAAAGATTCATATATCATGATATAGACATGACTATAAAGGATGTAAATCAGGTTTAGTAATATAGGGCTGGTATGTGGAGTGAACTCAGTTCATTAATGGTATTTGTTCACTATGAGGGTCTCACCAATGAGCCTTGACCAAAATGAAATGATTTTCTATTCTTAACATTGAATTCCACAAAATTAAATGATTATTGGTATTACATTTCACATTTATGTTTTATCCCATGACATAAAATTATTATCTTTTATATGCCAGATAAGATATTAAAATTATATGTTCTTTAGATTATGATATGATTGATATCTCCCTTTATACCCTTACTAAGAATTTGACCTCACCCTTTCTTATGTTTATTTTCCCCAGGTAATAAATTATTTAATTAGTTAATAAACTTAATAAATTATTGTAATTATGAAAAAATAAGAGGGATAAAATGTGGATTTTTTATTTCCCTGTTGTTCACATTTGTCAGTTTATAAAGACATGAAACATATAAATTCTTTCCTTAGTTTTTTATGTTATGTAATATATATTCTTTAATGTTGAAATAATATCTATATGTAAATTAGAAGAGATTATAACTGAAATAGACAAGACTGTAACAATATGTAAATTCGTTTCACCAATAAATGGCTGGAAGGGCATGCATATCTAGTTCAGTAACTCATCGATGGAATGACATGTAAACCCAATTCTATACTGATCTTTTCCACTAAAATGGTATTAGATGAAATACCTTGGAATATTTGGAAATCATATCATCTTTTTATTTGTTTTCCACAATTCCATGTTTCATTACAATGATATTTTATCATTGTCCATGTCCCCTAATGATCCAGGTCCTACATACAACCACGATTTATTTCATGAATCTATATTTTGATATTTAATATTTATGTTCCTGATATTACATTCTTCTGTGTATGGTTTATTTTATGTTCCCCATTTTTTACCCTTACTGTGTATTTGAGCTCACCATTTTTTTTATTTTCTTTTACTTAGAATATAAATAATGAATTTAGCTAGGAAATCAAAAGATGAAGATCCTTATGAGAGATGTTGATGATCATTCACCAGGATAGAAGATAATATTACACATTTTCTAATACACTAAGAAAATATGGTCATTCTGTGTATATTTATGTAATGTATTAAATATTAAAAAAAATTGTAATGTCCAACTACCTCATGTTTGAGTGGTTAGATTTGTTATCGGAGAAAAGGTGTAGATATAAATTGGTACTAGGATGAGAGAACCTTATAAAGAACCCAAATGATATGTTTATGTATAGGTTAAAATAATATACTAGTGTTTTGGATAAGATCAAGGATAATGTAGGAGAAAAACTAAATTTTCATAAATTACAATTTTATTCACGAATTATGTGTTTTTACAATTATGATTAGATTTTATCACACAATGCTTGTAGGATTTAGTCAATGGAGGGTACCCAAAGGAAAAACAATAATGCTGAATGTTATGATCAATGTAATGATTTCCCCCATAAGAACCAAATGTTGTGAGAGTTGGTATGAAATATCATTAATCCATGCCCACCCAAATTTCTCATGATATGAATCTCAACAGACTTTCAAATGAGAAAAGGCGGAAGAAACATTATTTTGAAAACATCATGATGTATAATTCACCTTCATTCAGTAGGAATTCTGATACATTAGTGGATAAATATCGGATCAGCGCCATTGAAAATATATTTTCAGTTCTATATTCTTCAGAACATTATAAATTAATCTTTTCAGTATATCATTTGGATGGTAAAGAAGATCAATTGTGGAATCATATAAATACTATGAGGCAAATCGATGAAATTGAATCCATGTAAAGGTCCACATTCAAGAAAATGTTTTTAAATAATTATTATCCTTGTATTCACCGAAAAAATATGGTGAATGATTTACATGGACCTAAGAAAAAGGATGATGAATTCATTGGTACCTATAATGAAAATTTTTCAAGACTTTCATGGTATGATTCTGGAATTACTATCCAACCCATGTGTAAAATCGATCTAATCATTAGTGGAATAAAACCTTGTATCTGAATGGAATTATCCATAAAAAACACTAATAACTATGAAGAAATTATTTTACATAGTCTAAAAGATGAGATGGATATTTGAGTAACCCATCAGTCATATATTTATTATAAGAATATAGTATTGGGATTATAATGAAAAACCTAAAACCAGACAAAAAAATGTGAGTATTCTCTTATGATATATGTGTGGCATGAAACATGGAGGGAACTATCATAAATGGAATTTTATGTTTTTATGTTGTATAAAATAATATAATTTGGTATTTGAATGCTGATGTGATGGAAAAAATATGTCTAACGATACGAACAATGAAAATACCACACCAAATGGACCTCCTACACTCTAATTCTATAAGTGAAAGGAAATGGTGCATTTTTCCAATCAATGCACTAGTCCAATGGTTATTGGTGATTATCAATGTCAACAAAATATTAAATCCAATGATATAATAAAGACACCTACAAAAACAATTTGTGATGTGGAGTTTGATAATGAAGTGGTAAAAGGTACACATACTATCCACTTTAATGTCGAAAGTTCTTTATTTGTTTCTGGATACACACACTCTTTTAATTATGATTAATTTTATAATGGTGTTTCCATAATACCTCCAAAATTAAATTTTTAGTTAGAAATGATAGATCCTAATCCCTCAATAGATGGATCAAATGTTCATAATTCTTCTCCATTTTAAATTCGTGGGAGAGTGCTTCCCACAAATATTGTGATATCTTCTACAGTGGAATTTCATGTGATTATTGACAAGGATTGGATTTATCTATATATATTTGATATTAATTTAAATGTAAAGGAAGACACATTTTAGATTCATTCTTAATCAATGATCATCTATTGATACAAGGATAAATATGACCTTACAGTGTAAATTTGTTCCCTCTCATGTGTATTGATTCCTATAAATGAACATTATTTATATCAAGTGGTTATGGAGAAACTCATGATTAAGAAAAAACCTATTGTACGACTGTTTGATGATATATACCCAATGTAATTTCAAGTTATTTCAAATTATAATGTAGTTTTGATTTCAATTGAAATCATTTAATGTGTTGTGCCTATTTCAAATACCCCTTGTAGAGTTAGACCCATTGAGTTGCATGAATTAAGGAAGAAACTCTAAGAGAATCTTGATAAGGGATTCATATTACCTATCGTGTCACCATGGGAAATTCCTTTTATATTCCTTTAGATGAACGAATGAACAATTAGACTCTTCATTCATTATCGAGAACATAAAACGATAAATATCAAGAACAATATTCTTTTCCCTGTACTAATGAATTAATTGACCAACTACGCAAGGTTCAATAATTTTCATTGATTGATCTTCATTCATAATATCATCAATTAAGGTTCAATGGAAAATGATATACTAGATATGAAATTCTATACAAGGTATGGACATTATGAATCTATAGTGATTCATTTTAGTCCTCTTAATTCCCCCACTATAATCCAGTATCTAATTAATTGAGTCTTTATAGACTATATTGACATGTTTGTGGTTTCCTTTATATACAATATTCTTGCTTTTTCAAATAAGGAGGGCTGACATTAAGATAACATTATAATTTTGCTAAAGACTATGAAAATGGAGAACCATTATAAAAAATTTATCAAGTGTGAATATGGGGTCCAGAATGATTCTTTTTTTAGTCAAATAATCTCAATAGAGGTGATATCTATGGATCCAGCAAAATGTAGAGGTAATTAAAAGATGGTGTAGACCAAAAACAGTATCTTAGATCTAATATTTTATTAGTTTGGAAACATATTAATGATATTTGGTGTAATATTTTTCATTATTATTTAATCAAATCCCTATTTTCAATAAAAATGAATTTACGTTCATTTGGATGGAGGAATGAGAAGATAATTTAAAAAAAAAGATGTTTATCCAGTCCACCTATGCTCATACAGTCTTATTGTGGAGAAATTTTTATAATCTACAGTGATAAATCCAAGAAGGTGATGTGATGTTTTATCATGAAAAATGATATAGTGATTTTTTATTCCTCGCGGAACATGAAAATCATTGAGAAAAATTACCTAACACGTGATTTGGAGTAAGCTACGATAAAATTTGCATTATAGATATAAATTCATTATAATTATCGTGAATGGTGTGATATTTATTCTGATCATAAAAGATTAATTTAAATTTTTCCACAATAGGATTTAAAAATGTATCAAATAATATTGTTGGAGTTGATTAATGATTAAGACTTCACAATAAATTACCACTATGGGAAATTGAACAAGGTAGCAGATGTTTTGATTCGAAAAATCCATGATATCTTATCCATGCCGAGAATCACAAAAGATAAATTTTTTATGGATTTTCAATTGATGGATATGGGTATTTAAATTTAATTGGGTGAAATATTATATTTCTCAAATGATTTTTCAAATGTACATACAAGTGATCATTACGGAAGCGCTGAAGGAAGATGTAGAGTTACAAACGAAGGTGAGAAATGTTCCTGAATTCAATAATTATTCTGATGAAATAATATGGTCCATGAACTGAGTTTGTATTCCTCCAATACCAGAATTAAGAAAAGTTATATTGGATGAGGCTCATAGGTTTTCAATCATTATTCATCTTGGATGCAGAAGGATGTATACAGACATGACAAGGGTACTTCTGGTGGTATTTCATGTAATGAGATTTCATCAAATATATCTCACAATGCATGGTTTGTCAGCCAGTTAATAATGATGGAAAAATGTCTAAGGGGGTGTTAAAAGTATTACCCATACCATAATGGAAATGGGAAATCATCAATATGGACTTTGTCCTTAGAAATCCCAAAACATGAAAAGGTAATAATTCTATCTAGTTTATAGTTGATCACTTAACTTTGTCGACAAACTTCATTGATAATAGACAAAATTTCTCTCTTTATCATTTTTCTAGAATATTTGTAAAAGATTTGGAAATGATATAATGGTGTAAAAAATTTCATTATATTTGATTGGGACTTGAGGTTTACCAAAATGTTCTTACAATGTCTTTAACATGCTTTGGATAGATATTTATGAATCATCATTTCTTATCATCATTAGATAGTCTGTCAGTCTGAGTGGATAATTCAAACTCTGGAAAACATGTTGAGAGGTCTCCCTATGTATTTCCAACATGTTTGGGATCATCACCAACCATTTGTGGAATTATATTAATATAATATATTTTATTCCAGTAGTCAGATTCCTCCTTATGAAGCCCTCTATAGAAAAAATATTTTCACTCCAACTTTCTAGGTTGATGTTGGGTAATGAAATCTTGTTGGACCAAATCATAAAATTTAAAATATATTTAAATCACATAAAAGTATTTTAAAGTCGAAAAAATGTTATGTTGATAACTGAATAGAAGAAAAACTCTTTAATTTGAGTACCAAGGTTTTCCTAGAAATATCTCCCAGGAAGTGAGTAATGATATTTTGAAAGATGGGAAAGCTGAACCCTAGGTATATCAGTTCTTTTGAAATTTAGGATTGCGTTGAGAAGGTATCTTACAAATTGGGACTACCAATTAATATCTCTTATGTTAATTATGTATTCCATGTATCCCTCCAGAGATATTAAAAACACAATACAACACATGTACTATACTCAGAAGACTTACCAATGGAGCAATGTATTATTTGTTAACAACAACCAATATATATTTGGGATCGTAGAGACAATGTTCTAGGAAAAATTACCACTCTTTTGGTTAATGTTTTATAGGGGAACCACCTATTTGAATAAGATATATGGGAAGTGGAAGATATGGTGAGGGAAATGTATCCTTATTTTTTTTCTTTCAATATGTGAAATTTCGAGGGAAAATTCTAGTTTAAGTGTTTGAAAAATGTAACACCAGAATGAATTTTATGAAAACTATTTCATTAAATAATTATCATTCATCAGTAGCTTGTGTTGCATGATATTATATGTTTAGATTAATAGTGAGATGCACTTAGTTTTAAATTACCCTTATATCCTAGATGTTCTGTTAGCGGGAATAATCATAACTAACAAATGAAAATGTATTGGGAATTCTTATGCTATTAATTATTTATGATAATATAAATTATATATTTGTATTTTTTATTGGATCAATATTGGTAAAGAAATTAATGTGACATATATGTTATATAGATAATAAAATATTTTTTATTCATCAAATGACATTTTAATCATGGGGTGTGAATAAACCTTATTTTTTGTATAAAAACATACTTTTTTATTACCATGTTTTAGGGTAAATTAGGTAACTAATGGCAAAAATAACATTATAAGATTACATTGACACATATAAATATTATATTTGATGGATAAATTGTACCATTAGATTTTTTATCAAGTTGTAAACACTTGATGGCCACATACCTATGAATATGATGTGAATGTAATAAAAAATAATGAATGTGACAAAAGGTCACAATTTCATTTTATATATTTATATTAATTTTAATATATGGTTAATTAGGAGATAAAAACAACTATAGATGGTATTTGGAAATCTAAATTAATTATCTTGATCATAGATATTTAATTATTAATTTTAGTGAATAAAAAATTACCATTAATGAGGACACAATATTGATGTAGAAATTATTTCATTAATAGAAATATAAAATAAATGGGTTTAAAAATATTAAAAAAATATCATAAGAATATAATAATGTGGTACTGGAATTTTTCAGGCAACTATGACATTATAGTATTGTATTATTGATTTTTTTTTGAGTTTATCTTATGTGTTCATTTTATTTAAAGTTAAATAATTGGATTGTGTTAAAACTGACACTATTAATATTTTGTAAAAATAACATATTATTAAATTATTTAAAATTCATAAACATATTAAAGAATTAAAAAGTTAAAATTATATGCTATAAATGTTCATAATGTATCAAATTATGGAAAATTTACAACACATAATAAAATAACTATTACCATTTAATATTTATAATATTATTACCAAAAATAAAATTAAATAAATTAAATAAGGATAAATAAAACTGATAATGTTTAAAATAAAATAAAAAAATGTATAAATTTTATAATTTGATATTATTTCGACCCATAGTCATCTTATATTCCCAATTAGTAAGTTTAGGACCATTATAAATAGAAAATAAATTTATAATAAATTAATGTTTCAAGACGTTCTTAAACTGCCCCTCCTCCCTCTTCTAAAAGACTACAAACTCTACCCACTTACTCACAAATTTAGGATAATTTGGATCATCCAAACACTACTCAAATAATCTCCCAAGATCCCTACCTTCGTCCTAGAGGCCACACATTGGGAAAAAATACATCCTAGGGAAACCTTTTTGGAAAATCTAAATGAGACACTCAAAAAAGAGGTAATGGTTTTATCACCTGTTTCAAAAAAAATTATTCTTATAAATAATTTAAATTATTTTTTTGCAATAATAGATTAATAAATCATGTATAATATACATGATTATATTTTATTATAATTTTCGGACAAACTTATTCCACCTATTATAAAACCTATGAATAAGAATACCACTATGCATGGGTACGTAGGACTTACCGTCTCCTTGTCGTGGTGTAATTATTTATCAAAAAATTATTAATTTGATGTGTATATTGATGATTAAATTTTATTTAGATAATTAATATAAAATAATAATTATATTTAATATTTAATAAACTATAAAATTCCAACAATTAATCCATCAAGTGAAGGATATCATCGCCCGTCCTTACGTACCGCCTTCCGTCTCCACAATGCAATGTGATTCATTCATTCTCCAAGTTAACAATTAATGAATGGTTATAAAGTATATATAATAATTATGCAAGAAAAATATCACATAATAATGATACTATATTTATGTGTGTGTGTGTGTGTGTCATTTAATTTCTTCCAATCAATTAAAGAAAGAAATAGAAACAATGTTCATTCGTATATACGACCTACAATCTCCATGAGGTTGAGGAAATAAGATTTCCTTATGACTTTTCCACTCCTTCATTTTTGAAAATAAAAAGCACTCTTCCTTAAGGAAAATTTCATTTTCCTGTGTTTTATCTTCATGAGGAAAATTTTACTTCCCCAATGATATTTATCCTTACCTATTTTTAATTGTTCATATCTATGTATAAAATTAAGTTTCATATCCAAGTCCTCAAAATAATATATAAACATAGATTTACTGCATTATGTTTTCATGATCTTAATTCAGGTTCCGAGTTCTCTAAATTTACACTCTTATCTATTATGAGGTATGACATATACTTCTCTGAATTCAGACACCAAACACTTATGAGTTCAGACTCTGAGTTCTCTTTATTCAGACTTTGAACTCTTATGAGTTCCGAATTCGAATTCTTCTAAATTTAGACTCCAAATTCTAATAAATTGAGTCTCTGAATTTTTTTTAGATTCATACTCTAAATTATATTGAATTCATGTTCGCAATTATTTTTTGGAATGAATCTGAATATTCATATATTTTAAAATTATAATGGGTTTGGGTTAGACTCCGAACTTTAATTTTTTCTTTAGACTCTGAAAAATGAATTTGGTTAAGCATCATATTTTTTCTTAATCTTGTTACGGTTCTAAAACAATTTCTATGTTTTTGTTTCTAACCAACAGTTGTTTTAGTGACACGTGTATAGGTCCCCATGAAATTAAAGGAAAAATATGATCATTGGAGGATGGAGTTGACCACTGAAGATGTGCCTTTAAATAGGATCTCATTCGAACGATCTCAATACTGTTCAATTACTCTAGATATTAAATGTCACTGAAGTGATTTCTATAGAGAGACTTTCATTCTTTGTGTGTACTAAATATCATGTTCAGAATTTCATCTTGCAACTCTGAATGTTTTTGAGTACATTCGATGGCTTCCGGGGATAGGAAGACAGAGGTACCTACTACCTTGAAGTCGAGGTCTTTTTGGGATAACAAGGAAGACTCTAATCTTCATATCGAGTGCTTACACTTGTGTGAGTAAGATAGACATTCGTTGAAATATATATCAAGGGACCTTCATACAAGGTTGTTGTATACCATTCTATTTGTGTTAACGTATTTACTACTTTTTACTTTTATTGTTTAATGTTTTCCGCAACATTTTCATTATTGAGGATAGTATAACTATCTTATACTTTCTTATAATTGTACTTTGTTATAGTGAGATTATATACACTTTAAGATTGAATCCTTATCTTTGTAAACTTCTATTAAGTTTCATTTTTTTAACTACTTTTCCGAAATTACATTCTCAGAGTCATATTTCCAAAATCAATCAAGTTAGTAAAACTTAGAGGTTTTCGGAATTTACCTTGTTTAACCTTTTTAAACAATAAAAAGAATTATAACCCACATTAAATGTTCCCAATGAGTTTTTGAAGTATAAAATTCACCCACACCCTCTTTTATATTGAGAATTTACATCATCATTTCGATCCTATAGTTTGTATTAGAGGAGAATATCATACTCCATACCAAACTAACACATGAACAGTGCATTCCATGTCATTTTTCTGTCTAATATATATATATATATATATTTATATACTTAATATATATGTTATATAAATATATTATTACATTATAAGAATATTAATTTCATGATATAAGTAATAATATCAACAATAACAAGTCAAAAACATGTATGATAAATAAAATGATTATTACCCCAAACGTGGTTGTAGATTTGATCAATAAATGAACAGGTTATATAAATTCATCGGTGAATTATAAATGATATCATAAAAATTATTATGGTACTTTTACATGTAAATAATATGTTTAAACATACTATATTGGAGTTTATATATATATAAGGCATATCAGTGCTAAGGTATGACATAATCTTGATATCTCATTGTTATCTGAGATTGTTTATACTAAGGTATAATTATCATTTAAATCCATGTTTCATAAATAAAAAATATTATTTCTATTATTCTAATATTGTTGAATGTCAATTTTACCCATTGGTGAATTTTTTTAAGCGTTGTGGAAGGAATATTTCATTCATTTTCCATACGAGGAGCTTTTTGACCATTCTATAAAGATAACGAGAACAATATTTTTCTATCTTATAAGACATGAACATGTTTTTGAATCTTCATAATTCATTATTTCTATGAAACATCCACTACACGATATCAAGATATGTTTAAAATAGATAGGTTTATTTTAAAATTTTGTTTATTTTTTAGAAAAGAAATAATTTTTTATGATGATATTATATTTTTCTAAAAAATAATTTTCATGTGTTTTATCAAAAATATATAACATATATGATGACATAGGTTTTTGTTCATATCCCTATAAATAAATTTATTTTATTTTATTTATGATGGATTTATTTTTATTAATTTTTTATATTTTATCTGGATTATGATGGAATGATGTTAAAGAAACTCATTTTATTTTAAGGGTTATTCTAGGATAAATGATTTAAATTTTATGAAGAAACTGTAAGAATGATTTCATTATTTGATTTTTGAGACCTAAACCTCCACCAAATTTCATGATTATAGATTTATATCACTTTAGGGATACATGAAGGGAATAAAAAGTAAATCTGTTTCAGTAATACACGACATTAATTACAAATAAATATGCTTCAATATAAATTTCAAGAACGACATGTAAACCCAGTTCAGTAATTGAATTTTTTCAAAATGATTGTCTTTGAATAATTTCCAAGGATAATATAAAAATCATATTATATTAATATTTATTTTTTAGGAATTTGTTGTTTTATGTCAGTGTTATTTTATCAGGGTTAATTTTTCCTTACGATATATTCCTTACATAATGCAATGATTTATTTCATGACTCATGATTTTGATACTTCATCATTATGATAATTCTTTTACATTTTTATATTTATCGTATTTTTTATGTTAGCCATGTTTACCCCTACTAATCGTTTGATTTTATCCTTTTTTTCTATTTAACATAGAGATAATGAAATGTTTTAGGTAGGATAATAAATTGGGAATATCATTATGGGAAATGTTGAGGATCTTTCAAAATTTTGTATGATTATGTTCCAAGTTTTCAATGAAACTAATCTAATACAGTCATTGGGATTATATTTTTATAATGTATTAAGTATTATACACACAAATGTAATGTACATCTATTTCATTCTTGGGTGATTAAATAATTTTTATTATAAGGGAGAGTGGAAATTTATTATTTTCTGAGAGGAAAAGATATAAACTCTTTCTAATTTCCTTAATCTTGTATTTATTGGAAACTTTCGACGGTCAAGAAATTCAATCTCTGGGCAGCCTCTAACTTTGGTTCTCCCATATGTAAAATACTACACTACGAACTCAACATTCCTTTTAGAATTCCAATTTGAATCGACGTTCATATGTTATTCGATCTGATGTCCAGAATAAATTAATTATCTTAATTTAATTATTTATGGAAACACCCTTGATTGCATTTTAAATAGTAATCATATTCCCAAAAAAGATATATATCCAAAGGTAAAGGAAGTGATCTAAAATCAACTGAATCCCTTAATTTCTTATCATACATACCATTTGTGAGATATACTACTTCCTCTGTATGCATACTGTGAAGAATCCTAATATTTCTATAAAATTTATTCTGAGCACATCAGGCCTCAAAATCTCACAGTGTCTCTACGCATGGATCTATAAATATATGTAGTAATATTTCAATGTATTATGTGGAAAAAATTTGTCTCATTTGAAACATTAGTCACCAGAATATGAATGATAATTATTATGTCAACAACCTCAAAACTGTAATAGAAAGTGGTTTTAGGAGGACCATCAACTCATTAGTAAAGTAGGATATTGGATACCATTTTCTGATATGTTTTTTATTATTTAATTAATTGAATTACAATAAATATGAATAATACAAGGAAATATTAATAGCTCATAAGTAGAATTTCATCCTTCATTAAACATCCCCCAAAATGTCATATTTTTCTTCTATTGATTTGTAGGAAAGAAGAATGTTATATTCTTGAATAACTATAATAAAAATATATTGGCTCAAATAATCAAAAAAGTGATGAAAATAAATTCTTCCATTAGGGATAAATTATCCAAAAACTAATATTAATATACGTTCATATGATGATATACATCATTATACCCCCAAAATCCCATTTACAACACCCAATGTTCAACATAAATCATCTAATAAATAAAAAATCTATATTTATTTAAAATATTCTATTATATTATTTAAATCCAATAATTTCATAAATTCATTATCACTTCTTTTCCAATATTAATTTAACATTTATTTATAATAAAAATTTATCACGCATAAAGTTATATACGAAAAAATGTATATTACGTAATCATTTAATATACAAAATAAGATAATCATTTCCATAAATTATTTGAGTCACCATAACATAAAATTAAAATAATATTCACATCCATAATTTAATTCAACCAATATTACTCCAAAAATACCAAATGACAATGTTTTAATTAATCAAATAAAATTCCCAATTTAGATAAATTTTTCGAAAATATAATTAAAAAAAATAACTAAAATACTTTTCGACCACATAGTAATATATACGATAAAACATCTATTCATGAATTAAATTTAATCATAATATATCAAATAATTTTATGTACATGAAATAAATTCTTACTAACCAAGACATAATGTTTGTACATGGTTGGAATTCAACACTTATCTCCCTTCAGTTATGGGTTCAATCATTGTAAACATATAGGATAAAATAAATTATCCCTTATTTTTTTGGTTATACATTTTATAAAACTATAATTTTAAATAATTACAAGAAATATGATAAATGTCCTCAAATATTATCTAAATATACATAGATTATATAATCCTTAAAGGTTATAAATACAATTTGAATTATTTGGATAAAATGAGAAGATAATTCTTCGTTAAATAACTTATTCACATGTAAATTAAAGGGTGGAATATACCTCAAATGACTGTAAAAATGAATTAATTTAATGATCGGAAATTTCAAGGAATTTTTTTTTTAAATTCTTTGGAATTTTACGAGTCTGCATTTTTTGACAGCGCCTGATTCTGAGGCCCGATGTGCCCAAAATGAATTTCTAAATTATTGTTCATGTACATTCAGTAGATGTATTAGTGGGATTTTCTATCTTTTTAACCGGTGCACGGAATTGAAATCAGAGGGCAACGATGAACTCATAGAACATGTATTCTCTTAAGGGGACCTTTACCGTAGTTGCGTTTTATGGACGTTGAAAGTTAATTTTTTAGGAATTTTATTAAACGAAATAAAATTCTTTGTTACATAGTTCTATTTAGTGTGGTGGTTATTTCTTCCAAAAGGATGTTGGAGGTGGGACCTATACCCCAGATAACCTCCCTTGGGAGGATAAATGTAATGGTGGGGCCCACACGATCCAAACCCCTCAACTTCCCCTTAAACTCCCCATTAACTCCCATTAATTAATTTGAAACCTCCCCTATTTAATTAAGACTCTCCACCTCCTTACCTCTCCCATAAATGTTTCCAACACCTTTTAATTAATTAATTGAACTCCAAAACAAATTAACTAATTTAAGTGTTTGAATTTTAAAAACTATGAGCCATCCTTTTTTATAAGTGGTGAGTTTTTATTTTTATTTTGGTTGGACATTTTAATTCGATGGGAAGTATTTTACAGAATTCACCATCTCTGACGAAGACCGTGAGGGACATCTCCAACGACGCTTCCTCTTCAAACGCACCCTAATGTCAACGGAATTGACTTCCGTCTTCCTTGGCGCCCGACTTTTGCAACACCGTTTTATGTGTCTCATCGACGTGCATCGTACCTTGAATGGAGGTTGGGGGTTTTGTTTAATTTTGAATGAATAAAATTATATCCTCAATTATTTGATGATTGCTTTGTTTGACGGTGGCCTTTGTTATCATTTAATGCGGATGACGCCAGACCAACAAACACGGCCCGAAGTCCCCCAATTGGTTTATTGATTGTTTGATGATGGAGGCAATGTTAAGAGGGTGTGGTTCCATCACACAGTGCCAGAGGAGAACCACGGGGCAGAGAAGGTGGTGGCGTTGATGATCAGAGGCATTGGCGGTCGCGCGCTGGCTCCGTGGAGGAAGAGTGCGGCCTGCAACCGCAGGGTGCTCAGCCGAAGATGGGGCGAATGGTCACACCACAGTTCGGGTAATGTCAGCCTGGTAGGAGGACTGCGATGCCTCCTTGGTGCTGCGCTATGGGAATACAGCGGCTTGCGCTTCGTGGGCAGCTTTGGCGGGCGAACCATTCGGACACCTGCCAGCTGAACTGAAGGATCTGTGGCGGCTTCTGGTGTTGTGATGCGGAGGAACCGTGGCCCGCTACCGCATTCCCATTATGCCGAACAAACGGACCAGCTTCGGCTGGCTCGGAAGTAAGGAGGGCGGCACCGCTGGGTGAACCGAACTAGCCCACAACCGCGAGTCGGGTCAGCGGGTGAGCCGCCCCCTACCAGGTCGTGCCAAACCCTTAACCGGGTCGGACCCATCAGGCCAGGTCTCTGGGTGGGATGCCCCACACCAATCCAGGCCGCCCCGCACCCGCCAAATCGGTTCAACAATCCCGCCAACCCACTGGGCTTGAAAGGCCAGGCCCGTTTCGCTTAAACGTGAATATCTTCTAGATCACACCTCCGAACAACGCGAAATCTGTGGCACTGGGACCCTTATGACAAGTCGGTCATTTTGATATACTCTAAGTGTCTTTTCGACAACTTTGGAAAATGCTCGGTTTTGGAACGAGCGTAATTCCAAACGGGCCACTGGAACAAAAAAACTAATAACTCTCAGACCGGGCGTCCGATTGACACGCATTATGTTGCATTGGATTTATTTTGATGATATAGAAATTCAGGATACAACACCTCTAGACTTCGTGATAGTTGATATATCGACCCTTTTTCTCAAGAAGCAGACCCTTCTGGAATCAAGCGTGTTGTGTGTGGGAACCCTAGAGATGGTTGTGACTGCGACCACAACTATAATGGGATCCTACGTTGTATCGACAACTAGGAATACTATACTAAGATCCTCCATGGGTTTGGCTGTGAGGATTACTGTACTGGTATACTCCGTGGGTTCGGCAGTGATGACTGCTATACTGGGATCCTCTGTGGGTTCGGCAGCGATAACTTCTGTACTGGGATCCTCTGTGGGTTCGGCAGTAATGTCTTCTGTACTATGATCCTACGTGGGTTCGACATAGGATATGATTCAGAGGCTAAATCCAAACATATCTACCACTCTTCATGAGTTTTATACCTGTGTGAGATGATTATTGACATTAAATCGTTATCAGCGATGTGATTGATGGTACTTCCTTTGTGGACTGGGTTGTTCATGGGATCGAGAGTTGGAGACAAACTATGGTTGATAACATAGGTATATGTATGGTAATATACCTATGTAGGGTTGGTTGATACGTTGTGATTGTATCTCTATTCTATGGTTTATCCTTCATGGATTCTGAGAGTCCTTCTGGGATCTCCGGGTCCCTACAGAGTATTGCATACTCACCCCTGCATGAGATATGCCTGCACTAAGTTGTGTTGGATGCAGATGATAGACATCACTGATCAAGCTAGTGACTTGTAGAGATGGAAGGTACCCGAAGGTGGACCACTTGAGGAGACGTACACGGAGCAGAAGAATGGACCCGAGGTGCTGAGGAGGCCATCAGTACCCACCCTTCAGGTGGGATTCCCGGAGGATTACTCAGTGGTTTCTATTTTACTTTACTGCAGTTGGACTAGCATTTCAGTTGTACTGTACTTTACATTTGGGTTCGTATACTAGCCCATTTACTTTCCAGCACACTCTATTGTATTCAGTTTTACTTAGTGTTTACTTCTTGTTGTGTACTCTGTTGTGATTGTATATTTTTTTAAAGGAAATTCCTTCCCATCATAGGAATTTACGCCTTTGGTGCTAGTTTTCATCCCCTGTCCTATGGAGGGCGGGCATGGGCTAGTCATGTCATGGGTCTCGAGGATGGGTCATGACAAATTGGTATCAGAGGAGTCAGTTCTATCACAAAACTCAGGACTCTAATCATTCTTTTTTTCTTAAGCAATAGTGTTAAGAGTATTGAGGGTGGTTTTCAGTCTAGGGTGACTAGTTTCAATGTGCCGGCCGACGTATCGATACACCAGGGCCCACACTTTTAATCTCTGACTAAGTATAGGAAAACACTAATTGTGTGTATCATTCCTTTGAAGGTGTCTTCTTTGTAATTACATAGTGTCATCTCACTAGGTATACTGTTTTAACTGTGGAACGCCTGTTTTCTTTCAGGATGGTCCCTCGAAGGCAGCCATCTAGGGTTCTGAGTCACATACGAGATGGTAGCCCACCGAGTGACAGGGCCTCGGTGTAGAGCAACATCACAGTGGAGGTACCAGTGGTACCACTTCCCATGTTCCACTGATACCACCAGCCCTAGTAGTAGAGAGTGCATTCTTCCTGAGTGTGTTTCATGAGTTCCAGCGACAGAGGCCTCCCATGTTCTGGGGAGAAACAGACCCACATGAAGAAGAGGATTGGATGGAGGCTGTTGTGAGTGTTTTTATATTGGTAAGGGCGCCATCCGAACTCATGGTGATCCTTGTCGCGAGTCTTCTGCAAGTGGATTTAGGCAGATGGTGGAGTTTGATGATCAAGGTGTATGATGAGGAATCATTTCTATGGATGGACTTCGAGAGTCTCTTTCACTCTGATTTTGTTCCATACATGCTTAGTTTGGTGGAATTCAAGTGTTACTTAATCTGCAGCAGGGCAGCATGACATTAGCTCAGTACTCATCGAGGTTCACTGACATCTCACGTTACTCCACATATATGGTACAAGACCCATTCTTTAGGTCCTGGATCTTTGAGCAGGGACTTAAGCACGAGATCAGGTCTATAAAGATTCCCCCCAACATCCCGACAAAGGAAAGGGTGCTGGAGAAAACCCTTCTAGTGGAGAGTTTCCTCACTCAGCATTCACCACCAACAAGGCCCACCGCAGGATGACACGTAGCGGAGTCTTCTGCATTTGGCAGTAGACAGTTGATGCAGAGGTCCAAGAGGACCAGACCATCAGGTTGGTGACTTCAAGATACTGGTCGAATGTGCGAGGCACACGAAATTGATCCAGCCATATGAGGGGCAGGCAATGTTATGCATGTCGTGGGCATGGTAACATGGCTCATGACTGCCCGACATGCCATGCATATGTCCAAAAGATAGTAGAGGGACATCCCAGGAACAGGTAGGGGTTTGACCTTGGGGGTCCTTCAGGAGCAGGGAGACATGGTAGAGGAGCTGGATGAGCAGCATGTGTTTGATGAAGTTTCGAGGCCCTACCACCACCACCACCTAGTGGTTGACCCCGACCACAGGGATCTGGTGTACAGAGCGAGGATCAGCTCCAGTCAGTCGAGGCCTACGACCACAACGCAGCTGAGATGATTCTAGGTACTATCAGTGTCTACTCCACCCTTTCTGCAATACTTATAGACACATGTGTGAGTCATTGTTTTATTTCTACTGGCCTTGTTCGGAGCTCTGAGATTCGAACGGAGCTGTTGGCTCAATCCTTATGGCTAGAGTCTCATACGAGAGAAGACTCGACGATTACCCACTAGTTCCAATAGTGTGATCATACACTAGGAGGCGAGAGCTTCAGCTGAGATCTTCTTGTAGAGATGTCACGGCCTTATGATGTCATCATGTGTATGGACTGATTATCTATAGTCCATGCCTAGATAGACTGTATTAAGCTCATGTTGTGGTGTGTCCGCATGGATGGAACTAGGTTCACCTTCACCGGTGAGAAGGGAGCCTTTACAGCGTAGTATGGACTTATGCAGAGGAAGGGGAAGCCGATCACACATCTGTTGGCTAGTCTCATCCTCGGAGCATTTGATGTACGGAGTACGAGTTTTCATGTTGTGGTGGATAATTACACGGAATTTTTTCCTGAAGACTTTCCATGACTACCTCCTCACAGAGAGGTGTACTTCTACATTGACATGTACCCCGGGACATCAAAAGTATCTACTCCAGCACGTCGGATGGCTCCCTCCAAGCTTCGTGGGCTGCGGGTACAACTAGAGGACTTGTAGGGGAATGGAATTATCAAACCCAGTGTTTCACCCTGGGCATCTCCGATTTTGTTTTTCAAGAAGGCAGATGAAAGATTGAAACTGTTTGTTGACTACCATCGCCTGAATCAGGTGACCGTGAAGAACAATTACCCACTCCCTAGGATTGATGACCTATTTGATCAGCTCAAGGGTGCATGTTGGTTTTCTAAGATATACCTCAGGTCGGGCTATCACCAGCTCAGAGTTCGAGACGAGGATGTGCAAAATACAACCGTCAGGTGTTGGTATGGCCAATAAGAGTTCATGTATATGCCTTTCGGTGTAACCAACACTCTATAAAAGTTCATGAGTCTCATGAAAAGGATCTCCCAGCCTTACCTCAATCGCTTTTTCATAGTCTTCATCGACGACATACCGATTTAATCGGCTACTAAGGAGTTGAATGCCTACAATTTATGGGTTGTACATGATACACTCCGAGACCACCGGCTTTATGGTACGCTCTCAAGGTACCGGTTCTAGATTCTAGAGGTTCACTTCATGGGATACATCATCTCAGAGGCTGGAGTTGTAGTGGATCCAGTGAAGACCGAGGCATTCCACGCTTGGGAGCCACCAAAGAGTGTGACAGAGGTGTAGAGTTTTTTGGGACAGATTGGATACTATCGTAGATTAGTGGAAGACTTCTCCAGAGTTTCATCACTAATTTTATCTTTGATGAAGAAGTTTAAACCCTTTGTGTGGTCAGATAGATTCCAACATAGAATTCAAGTTCTAGGGAAAAGGATGACCAGTGCACCCATCTTGAGGCTACCGGAGAAGGGCATAGGTTACGTAGTTTAATACAACACATCAAGGACCAGACTCAGGGTGTTTCCTAATACAGGAACGAGCCCTGATCACATATATTTCACGATAGTTGAGATATAACCAGTAGAACAATGCCACTCATGACCTAGAGTTAGTAGTAGTGGTCTTCACCTTGAGTATATCGTGGGACTATCTGATGGGTGAGCATTTTACAGTCTATTTTGACCACCAGAGTCTCAGGTGCATCTTCTCACAAAAGGAAATGAACCTGAGACATCGATGATGGCTCGAGTTCCTCTAGGACTATGACATCATGATATTCTATACTCCTAGGAACATGAACTTTGTAGAAGATTCTCTCAGAGGGAGATTAGGCATTCAACTACTGGGAGAGGTGACATAGCTGCTAGCCGCGTTGCAGATATCCTTTGTGGATAGAGATGAAGAAGAATGTCTTAAATCTATCACAGTCACTCATCCACGTCTTCAGCGAGTCAGAGAGGCTCCGTATGTAGATGTTAACTGTGAGACAAGACATGCTCAGATATCCACAGGGCAAGCGTCTGATTGGTTTTTGGAAGGAGGGGAGCATGTCATCCTCTTCAGGGGATGTACCATGGTACCATTTTCACTAAAAGAGGAGGTGTTGAGGGAGTTTCATAATTCCCCTCTAGTGGTACATACAAGAGTGGCGAAGATGTATCAAGACCTCAGACGACAACATTGTTGGCTAGGAATGAAGAAAGAAGGGGCAGAGTCTGTCTTGTGATGCCTCACCTGTTAGCAGGTGAATGCGGAGCACCAGGTACCAGTAGGCTTGGTACAACCCGTATATTTCCGAGAGTGGAAGTGGGATGGAATATCCCTGTATTTCATGATGGTAATTCCATGTACATCCATAGGATACAGCTCTATCTGGGTGATCGTCGACCAACTCACAATGTCATCCCACTTCATACCGATTAGAGAGCAGGTCTTAGTGGAGAGATTGGGATGCCTCTACGTACAAGAGATTGTATGGCTTCATGGTGTTCCATCGATGATCGTCTCTGATCAGGATGCTTTTTTCACTTCCCAGTTATTCAAGGGGTCCCATGAGGCTTTCGGGACGCAACTTCACTTGAGAAACTCTTTCCATACACAGACGGATGGTCAGACTGAGAGGAACATTCAGACTCTCTAGGACATGCTCTGTGCATGTGTCCTCGACTTTGGTCACAGCTGTGATGATCAATTACCCTTGGTAGAGTTTGCATACAACAAAAAATATCAGTCCACCATCGAGATAAAAACATATGATGCACTATAAGTATAGAATCCCTCCTTTTTATAACATAAACTTTCACTACATTTTACAAAACCGAGGATCATTATGGTTTAGTGTCTTAGAAACCAGGAACATAAAACATGAAAACATAATACATTCTTCTTAAAAACTTGAATGGCTTCTCCTCATGTTCATCCTAGGTTCATTACTGCATCTCATAACTTGGTGACATACATCAAAAGAATGGGTGAGCAGAAGGCCCAGTAAGGGAAACAAGAGAAACATTTTACATGTGAACTTGAGATACTTCAATAAGGTCATGAAAAGATCTTTAAGGAATGAGAAAGAAATCATGAGATATATCATAATAAAAATAACATTTTTCATAACATGAAGATTTGGCTACATCATTTAACATAGACAATCATGAACATATCACCAAGTTCCATCCCCAAGGTATCATTTGAAAATTACCAAGGTTATTCACCAAGATATCTTGAAAATTGTAATCTCTAGTGGTTACATCATTACACAATGCATTGAAGCGCTATCAAGGCGCACCAATAAATTTTCCTTTATTATCATCTGAGACACATATATCATCATCATAAATTTCATAAATAACCCATATAGCATAAAATAAATGGTTTTCATTTCATATTCATAACTTTTTAAAAAATCTTCTTTAAAGACATGATCTTTACGTCACTTTAAACCCATAGAAATGGAGAGAGGGTCTCATGTATGTAAATCCCAGAATTTAAAATAGAAAAAATTGGTATATATGTGAATAAACCTATAGAATATAGAGCTTTGAGTATTCACATAATAAAATAAAATAACTTTAGATAAAGAGAGAGACATTTTGAGATGGAAATTCTGCGGCGTAACGACTATGTTTTGGGGTTATAGAAAACATTGAAAATAGAGGGGACATGGGTCAAAAATTCATAAATGACCCATAAAATAGTAGATGGACATAATATAAAGTATTTAAGAACATGGTAGTGAAATTTTAAATACATACCATATGAAATTAAGAACATGTAAGGAATATAAAAATAAGATTTCTCTTTTAAAAATTCAGCAGCCTAACGACGTCACTTAAACTTCAACAAAAATGATATGACGAGATCAAATAGGGTCTCCAATTATATAAAAATAAAATTTCAGTATGATATATATAGAGATCATACCCCAAAATGACAAAAAGGAATTTTAAATACTTGACATGAAAGTAGATCATTGAAAAAAGAGAAAGGTGAAAGAATCCCTTAAAAATTCGGCAGCCTAATGGCGCCACTTAAACTTCATCAAAAATGAATTCACGTGATCAAATAGGGTCTATCATCATATGAACATAAAAGATCAGAAGGATAGATTTGAATATCATACCCCAACATAATAAAAAGGAACTTGAAATACTTGACATGAAAGTAGAACTTTGATAAATGAGAAAGAAGAAAGAATCCCTTCAAAATTCAGCAGCCTAACGGCGCCACTTAAAACGTCAAAATACTAAATTGAAGAGATAAAATGGGGTCTCTATTAATATTATCATAAAATATAATTAGGATATATTTAGAGATTATACCCCAACAAAATAAAAATAATAACTTGAAAGACTTTTCAATAAAATAGAACTTGAAAATGAGAAGGGTGAAAGAATCCTTTTCAAAAATTCGGCACCCAAACGGCGCCACTTAAACATTAATAAAACAAAATGATGAGAGTAAGAGATAATATCTCATAATATAAACTTAAAAAGGAATTAGGATTAATATAAAATAACATCTCCAACATAAGAACATGGATCTTAGAAGAAATGACGTAAACGAGAGTACATGAAAAGAAAGAGAGGGGTAGGATCCCTTAACTTAAACGTAACTCATAAAACTCAATGGTTGCGACCTTGAGGGCTTGGGGGCACCTTGGGAGGACCAATTGGGAAGTAATGAGACCAGAACATCGTTGGGGGAGAGTGGGGAGTCGAATGAATGAGACGATTGCTTGGTATTTATAGGGAAAGTGAGGGGACATGGCATTGATGGCGAGGGACACCTCATTAGTGGTTTTGGCAAAACCATGGGCTTTCCCATGATATTTTCCCATGGTATTGGCCACATGGGACACCTAAAACCTTATCGTACTATTCCTAAGTTGTCCATATTGATTACATACTTAATACATCATTTAATGATGTCATTAAACACCCGTAACTTAAAAACTGTATTTTTACTATTCACTGAAAATTCAACTTTCTCAGAAAAATCCCACAATTTCACATTAACCAAATATCAATGCTCTGATTTCAAAATTGAACTCCATTTTATAAAAAAAAATTCTAAATATTTTTAATTTAATTTTTAAATAAATAAACTATTCACCGACAATTTATTTTTTCAGAAAAAACCCCAAAAATTACCTTAACATAATCTCGATGCTCTGAGTTAAAAAATGAAATCCATTTTAAAAAAAATAATTTTCTAAGTATTTTTAATTTAATTTTTAATTAAAAAATACTATTCACTCGAAAAAACTAATACTTGAATAATATTTTATGAAACCATTATTTACCCGTTTTATTGAATCACATTACTTAATCTAGGTGTCTAAATTATATTAAAACGTTCTTTGAGTGAAATTACTAATCCATTTGGTCACATTACTAATCCTAAGCATAAAATCACTATTCATACTTTACTATTAATCAAAAATCATGTTGATCTTATTAGACTCCAAATTTCATACTGGACATAATTGTAGAAGACCATTTTTTGAATGTCATTACACATTTTTAATTATTTAAGGTTTACATTAACATTTTTAAAATATATTATTATTAATTCATCAAAAATATGCATACTCTATTTATCCAGTCATTTAAAAATTCATAAACATCCTCTTAAGAAGAAATTTAAATTTTTTATTTAAAACAAAGGATTACACAAGGTAGTTACGGTCTCCTTACATTGCCCCTTCTCACAGTAGCATATTACCTATGTGTATTGTGTGCTAAGGTGAGATAATCCGAGGGAGGCTCGGCCAACATTGCACGAGTAGTTATTTCTATCAGTTTGAACGTCTCGTGAAGGCGATTCCATTATAGCTTCACACGATGAAGTTCGGCTTGGGTTTGGTCCAGAGCAAAGCCCAGTGGTGCTACCTCCTTCCCAAGTTATGTTAGATGGGTTTCGATCGGTCCAAGACTACTGGGTGAGGCCATCATATCTTCCTTCTATATTAATTAACAAAAATAAGTTGTATTTAGAGAAAAATATCGAATTTTTTATTTTCTAGCAGTCATATTGACCAATGGTCATATGACAGTCAAAAAACCAACAGTCTCATTTTAATTATACTCATGTTATCCAATGAAATAGTTTTGTTGAGTATAAAAAATAAAATAAAATAACACACAAAATTCGGAAATAAGATTTATTCAAAATTTCGGGTCGTTACAATCTTCCCCCCTTAAGAAATTGCATCCTCGCAATTTCTAAAACTGGGTTTTGAAATTTCATTGAAAGCCACACACCAGAAAATGAGTCATTAAAACTATTACTTTAAATGAAAGAAATGGAAGTAAAAAAGGTCACCCAAGTTAACCCATACTAGGATCCCATGTAGGAAAACATGGACATGGAGGAAAAAACAAAGGGTCACGTTCTAAGGGAGAGTTATAGAAAACATGATTAGGAGAATGTTAACCACGAGAAAATCCCAAACTTATGATGTGTGTAAACGGTCTTTGATTACCTAGTAATAAACGTAAACCAAAAACATTTTTGTTATATGTTCCTTTTCATAATTTTGAGGAATTCATTTATTACATAGAACAAAAACATAAGAAAATATACCTACCTTCATGTAGAGTATCATCCTTTAATAAGTCTCTACCAAAACTAATATTTTCTCCAAATTATGAAAATTCAAAGACACATGGTCTCATCAAAAGCACAAGATTCATCTTCTAGAGAATCACATAATCTACAAAAGATTAACTATCTATTTCTTCTATCTTTCAACATTATCCCAAAAACAGAAAGGTTAAGGTAAAAAAACTCTTCAAAAAGAATGAATCCCATAGGAATGGAAACTACTTTTAAATCTTTAAAGTTCCATTGTACTACCCAATGTTCATCATAGACCATTCCATAAATAACGGTCCATAAAATTCCTCAAAATAAACCAAACTATGATTGAAACCCATATACAAGAAAGATTTGATTACATAGTCTTCCAAAATAAACTTCATTGTTCATCTCCAAACATCATCAACCACTCCTAACATCTTATAAAAAAAGAAGCTAACCTAAACATATTTTACCCAAGATAGGTTAATCATTCCCATAAGTATCCAAAATTACTATAAGTCCACCTTAAATTCATCGATTCTTCAAAATATAAGTCAACCTTACTCCTCAATGAAAATATCTTAGTAATCTATTTACCTCGATCATATAGGGTCCCCAAAATAGTGAATGTCTTCCAAAATAATAATAATCTATTAATCCCCTAATCATCTCTGACATATTAATACGGCAATCGTCACATTTCCTATCACATTGTTTGTTGGGACATGTTCTACCATTTTCCTCCATTAACTAGGAATAGAATGTACAATTAGGGGCTTAAATACTTAGCCAATAATCATGAAAAGGAACATAAAGCATAGAAGGATAACTTGTCGAAAAAAAGTATACCCTAAATTGTGATCCCCTAGGTTCTGATCAAGGATATCCATGATAATATATTCTAATGTGGATCTTTATTTTATTTTATCTTTGTCCCTTTAATAATGGTTCATACTAAGATTATGATTTTACCAAAGCATATCCCCCAAGAGTGTAGTAAAAAAGAGTGCAGCAAGGCCTGTTTTCGTGTACCAGTTCCCATTGGAGTCTAGATCAAAGTGGTGTTTTCATGTTTTACCCTTATATACATCTGTGCCAGAGCCACCTCTACCTGCTCGTATCCAAATAGGGATGTATTTTCTTGGCAACCCATTACTCAATACTCACCAAAATACCAGGAAGATTCCCTATATATAAACTTTTCTATAGGATTCTTCCTAAAGTTTTCATATCCTAATTTTCACAAATAACTAAACCGTCCTTTTATACCATCTATAGCATCTCGCCTTTTTATAACACAAACTTTCACTACATTTTACAAAACCGAGGATCTTTATGGTTTAGTGTCTTGGAAACCAGGAACTTAAAACATGAAAACATAAAACATTATTCTTAAACACTTGAAAGGATTCTCCTCATGTTCATCCTATGTTCATTACTGCATCTCATAACCTGGGGACATACATCAAAAGAATAGGTGAGCAGAAGGCCCAGTAAGGGAAACAAGAGAAACATTTTACATGTGAACTTGAGATACTTCAATATGGTCATGAAAAGGACTTTAAGTAATGAGAATGAAATCATGAGATAGATCATAACAAAAATTACATTTTTCATAACATGAATATGTGGCTACATCATTTAACATTGACAATCATGAACATATCACAATGGTCCATCCCCAAGGTGTCATTTGAAAATTACCAAGGTTATTCACCAAGATATCGTGAAAATTATAATCTCTAGTGGTTACATCATTACCCAATGCATTGAAGCGCTATCAGGGCGCACCCTTAACTTTTCCTTCATTATCATGTGATCCACATATATCATCATAAAACATATCATAAATAACCCATATATCATAAAATAAATCGGTTTTATTTCATAATCATAAAGTTTAAAAAAAACTTCTTTAAAGACATGATCATTACGTCACTTTAAACCCACAGAAAGGGAGAGAGGGTCTCATGTATGTAAATCCCAGAATTTAAAATAGAACAAATTGGTATATATGTGAATACACCAATAGAATATAGATCTTTTAGTATTCACTTAATAAAATAAAAAATACTTTAGAAAAATAGAGAGACATTTTGAGACAGAAATTATGCGGCATAACGACTATGTTTCGGGGTTTTAGAAAAAAATGTAAAGAGAGGGGACATGTGTAAAAAATTCATAAATGACTCATAAAACAGTAGAGGGACATAGTATAAAGGATTTAAGAACATGGTAGTGAAATTTTAAGGACATACCATATGAAATGAAGAACATGAAAGGAATACAAAAATAAGATTTCTCTTATGAAAATTCGGCAGCCTAACGGCGTCACTGAAACTTCAACAAAAATGATTTGACGAGATCAAATAGGGTCTCCAATCATTTGAAAATAAAATTTCAGTATAATAGATATAGATATAATACCCCAAAATAACAAAAAGGAATTTGAAATACTTGACATGAAAGTATAACTTTGAAAAAATAGAATGGTGAAAAAATCCCTTAAAAATTCGGCAGCCTAATGGCGCCACTTAAAATTCAACAAAAATGAATTGATGTGATAAAATAGGGTCTATCATCATATGAACATAAAATATCATTATGATAGATTTAGAGATCATATCCCAACATAATAAAAATGAACTTGAAATACGTGACATGAAAGTATAACTTTGAAAAATGAGAAAGAAGAAAGAATCCCTTTAAAATTCGGCAGCCTAACGGCGCCACTTAAAACATCAAAATACTAAATTGAACAGATAAAATCAGGTATCTCATCATATGATTATTAAATATCATTATGATATATTTAGAGATCATACCCCAACAAAATAAAAAAAATAACTTGAAATACTTGTCATGAAAATTGAACTTGAAAATGAGAAGGCTGAAAGAATCCTTTACAAAAATTCGGCAGCCTAACGACACCACTTAAACATTCATAAAACAAAATGATGACAGTAAGAGAGCATATCTCATCATATGAACATAAAAAGGGTAGTAGGATGAATATAAAATAACATCCCCAACATAAGAACATGGATCTTAGAAAAAATGACATAAACGAGAGTATTTGAAAAGAATGAGAGGGGTAGGATCCCTTACCTTAAAAGTAACTCTTAAAAAAAATGTTTGGGACCTTGAGGGATTGGGGGAAGCTTGGGAGGACTCCATGGGAGGTAATGAGACCGGAAAATTGTTGGGTGAGAGTGGGGAGTCGAATGGATGAGAGTATTGCTTGGTATTTATCGGGAAAGTGAGGGGACAAGCCATTAATGGCTAGGGACACCTCATTAGTGGTTTTGGCAAAACAATGGGCTTGACCATGGTATTTTCCCATGGTATTGGCCACTTGGGAAAACTCATACCTTATCGTACTATTCATAAGTCGACCATATTGATTACATACTTAATACATCATTTAATGATGTCATTAAACACATGTAACTTAAAAACTGTATTTTAACTATTCAAGGAAAATTCAACTTTCTCAGAAAAATCCCAAAATTTCACATTAACCAAATATCAATGCTATGATTTCAAAAAAGAAATCCATTTTATAAAAATATTTTTCTATATATATTTAATTTAATTTTTAAATAAATACACTATTCATAGAAAATTCATTTTTTCAGAAAAAACCCCAAAAATTACCTTAACATAATATCGATGCTCTGAGTTCAAAAATGAAATCCATTTTAAAAAATTATTTTATAATAATTTTTTATATAATTTTTAATTAAAAAAAACTATTCACTTGAAAAAACTAATACTTGAATAATAATTTATGAAACCGCTATTTACCAGTTTTATTGAATCACATTACTTAATCTAGGCGTCTAAATTATGTTAAAACTTTCTTTGAGTGAAATTACTAATCCATTTGGTCACATTACGAATCCTAAGCATAAAATCACTATTCATAATTTACTATTCATCTCAGATCATGTTGATCTTATTAGACTCTAAATTTCGTACTCGACATAATTGTAGAAGACCATTTTTTTAATATCATTACACATTTTTAGTTATTTAAGGTTTATATAAACATTTTTAAAATATCTTTTTTTCTAAAATTCATCAAAAATATGCATACTCTATTTATACAGTCATTTGAAAATTCATAAACTTCATCTTAAAAAGAAATCCAAATTTTTTATTTAAAACAAAGGATTAAACAAGGCAGTTACGGTCTCCTTACATAGCCCCTTATCACACTAGCATAGGACCTAAGTGTAAGGTGTGCTAAAGTGATAGAATCTGAGGGAGGCTCGGTCAACATTGCACGAGTAGTAATTTCTATCAGATTGAACTTCTCGTGAAGGTGATTCCATTCCAGATTCACACGATGAAGTTAGGCTTGGGTTTGGTCCAGAGCAAAGCCCAGTGGTGCTACCTCCTTCCCACGTTCTGTTAGATGGGCTCTCGATCGGTCCAAGACTACTGGGTGATGCCATCAAATCTTCTTTCTATATTAATTAACCATGATAACTTGTATTTAGAGACATATATCGAAATTTGTAGTTTCTAGCGGTCATTTTGACCAATGGTCATATGACTGTCAAAAACACAACAGTCTCATTTTAATTATACTCATGTTATCCAATGAAACAGTTTTGTTGAGTATAAAAAATAAAATAAAATAACACACAAAATTCAGAAACAAGATTTATTCAAAATTTCGGGTCGTTACAATAAGGCTGACCTTGTAGATCACATTTTTGTTGGACTTAACTAGGGGAGTCAGCACCTGTATTACCAGAGATGGTTTAGGTTTCGACGGAGAAGTTGCAGATCATCCATGAGTAGATGAAGACTGCACAAAGAAGATAGAAGTCCAATGCAGATAGGAGACGGAGACCACTGGAGTTCGAGGATGGTCACCACATCTTCCTATGGGTCTCACCTCGACAAGGTCTGTGGAGATTTAGCTGAGGTGGAAGGTTGTCTCCTCAATTCATCGGACCATTCTAGGTCTTCAGCTGAGTAGGTGAGGTGCCTTACCGCCTGGCCCTTCTAACTTAGTTTCATAGGCTGCACGACGTCTTCCACGTATCTCAGATGAGGAGACATGTGCATGACCCATCCCACATAATCAATCATAGGGATATGGAAATTGATGATGGGGTGACATTCACGAAGGTCCCAGTGGAGATCGAGGATTGATAGTAGCAGGTCCTACGCGGACGGTCGATTGCTCTAGAGCGCATTTTCTAGCAGCACATGAACCTCCAAGAGAGAACATGGGAGAGGGAGGCTCATATGCGTGCTCAGTACCCTCATTTGTTTCCCTAATGTGTGTTAAAGCTTTATGTGGATGTAAATCCTTAAGGTGAAATAATGTAATGACATGAAAATTTCATGGAAATTTTTTACTTAAATGTTTTGGAATTTTACGAGTCCCCAGTTTCTAACGGCACCTGATTCTGAGGCCCAGTGTGCCCACAATGAATTTCTGATTTTTTGTATCGGTATATTCAGTAGACGAACGAGCGGGATTTTCTATCTTTTTAACTGGGGCTCGGAATTGAAATATGAGGACACCGATGAACCCGTAGCGGCGACATTCTCTTATGGGGACCTTTACCGCAGTTGCATTTTAGGCAGGTTGAAAGTTAATTTTTTGGGAATTTTATTAAAATAAATAAAATTATACGATATATAGTTTTATTTAGGGTTGTGGTTATTTCCTCCAAAATAAAGGTGTAGGTGGGGCCCACACCCCACATAACCTCCCTTGGTAGGATATAACAAAGGGTGGGGCACACACGAGTCTAACCCCTCAACTTCCCCTTAAACTCCCTATTAACTCCCCTTAATTAATTTGAGGCCTCCCATATTTAATAGAGACTCTCCACCTCCTTCTCTCTCCCATAAAATTTTCCGAAACCTTTTAATTAATTAATTGAACTCCACAATTAATTAATCTATTTATGTGTTTAAATTTTATAAAAAATAACCCATCCTTTTATATTTGTGGTGGGTTTTTTTTATTTTGGTTGGATATTTTATTTTGGGGGGAAGACTTTGGCAGAAATCACAATCTCTGACGAAGAACTCGAGGTACTTCTCCAACGATGCTTCCTCTTCGGACGCACCCCGACGTCAAAGGAATCGACGTACGTCTTCGGCGATGCCCGACTTCTGCAACACTGTTTTCTTTGGATCGTCGACGTGAAACATACCTTGAATCAAGGTAGGGGGTTTTGTTTTATTTTGAATGAATAAAATTATATCCTCCATTCTTCGATGATTGCTTTGTTTAACGGTGGCCTTTGTTATCATTTAATAAGGAGGGCGCAGGCCGAATAAACACAGCCCGGAATCCCTCCATTGGATTATTGAGTGTTTTATGATGGAGGAAATGTAAAGAGGGTGCGATGTCGTCGCACTATGCCGGAGGAGATCCACGGGGCGGGGAAGGTGGCGGCGTCGATGACCGAAGGCAATGGAGGCTGAGCGCCGTCTGCGTGGAGGTAGACTGCGGCCCGCATTTGCGGGTCGCTCGACCGATGACAAACCATCTGGTCACATGAAAGGACAGCTAATGTTGGCCAGGCATGAGGATTGCAGTTCCTCCTTGGCGATGTGCTACGGGGGAACAGCAGCCCACGCTTCGTGGGCCGCTTTGGCGGGAAAATCGGTCGGCCTCCTACCAGACGGTCTAAACGAACCGCGACACCTCTTGGTGTCACGCTGCGGAAGAACGGTGGCCCTCTACAACATTCCCCTCTTGCCGGAGAAATCATCCGACTTCGTCTGGCTGGGAAGCAAGGAGGGAGGCACTACCGGGTGAACCGAACCAACCCGCAACCGCGGGCCTTGTCCGCAGGTGAGACACGCCCTACCGGGTCGGGCCGACCCCTTAACTTGGTTGGACCCAATGGGTTGGGTCTCTAGGTGGGCTGCCCCGCACCGGGGTGGGCCACCCTGCACCGGGTCGGACCCTCCAAATCGAGTCAACCCAACCCGCCATCCCATTGGGCTTGACAGCCTGGCCTGTTTCACTTAAACACGATATCTTCAAGATTGTGCGTCCAGTCGACGTGAAATCTATGACAATGGGACCCTTATGACAAGTCGGTCCATTTGAGACATTCTACATGAGTTTTGGACAACATTGGAAAATGGCCAGGTTAGGAATGAGCGTAATTCCAACTAGGCCACTGGAACCGAAAATCTAACAACTCTCAGACCGGTCGTATGATTGACGCGCCATCTATTGTGTTTAGTTTATTTTGACGAGACGGAACATCTGGATACATCAACTATGGACTTCGTGATAGTTGATGTATCGACCCCTTTCCTCGAGAAGCAGACCCTCCCAAAATTGAGCATGTTGTGTGCGGTAACCCTAGAGCTGGTTGTGATTGTGATGACTACTATACTGGGATCCTCCGTGGGATCAGCAGTGTGGACTACTGTATCGGGATATTCTATGGGTTCGGTAGTGAGGATTACGGTATTGGGATCCTATGTGGGTTCGGCATTGATGACTACTGCACTGGGATCCTCCGTGGGTTCGGCAGCAATGACTTCTGAACTAGGATCCTCCATGGGTTTGGAAGCTATGACATCTATACTAGGATCCTATGTGGGTTCAACATAGGAGGTGATTCCGGGGCTACAACTAATCAACTATACACCTCTTCAGGAGTTGTATTCCTGTGTGAGATGAGTTTTGACTATCAATCATTATAATCGATGTGATTGACGGTACTTCCTGTGTGGACTGAGTTGTACTTGGGCTCGAGAGTTTGAGTCGAATTGTGGTTGATAACATAGGTATATGTATGGGCATATAAATAAGTAGTGTTGGTTGATACACTGTTATTGTATCTCTATTCTATGGTTAATCCTTAGTGGATTCTTCGAGTCCTTATGGGGTCTCGGGGTCCCTACAGCGTATCACATACTCACCCTTGCACGGGATATTCCCGCACTACGTTGTGTTGGATGCAAATGACAGAAATAACTGATCAAGGTAGAGACATGTATAGATGGATTGTACCTGGCGGTGGACCACTTTATGAGACATACACGGAGCAGACGAATGGACCCGAGGTGCTGAGGAGGCCATCTGTACCCACCCTTCACGTGGGATTTTTGGAGCATGACTTAGTGGTTGTTGTTTTACATTACTACAGTTGAACTAGCTTTTCAGTTGTACTATACTTTATAATTGGGTTTTTATACTAGACCATTTACTTTTCAGCAGACTCTATTGTATTCAGTTTTACATAGTGTTTACTTCTTGTTGCATACTCTAGTGATTGTTTATTCTTTTAAAGAAATGCCTCCTAGAATAGGGATTTACGTTGTTGGTGGTAGTTTCCAGCCCCTAGCCTATGGATGGCAGGCTTGGGGTAGTCACGACATGGGTCCTGAGGATGGGTCATGAAAAATTGGTATCAGATGAGTCAGTTCTATCATAGAACTTAGCGCTCTGATCATTATCTTTTTGTGAACCAATGGTGTTAAGAGAATTGAGGGTGGTTTTTAGTCCAGGGTGACTAGTGTTGGTGTGGAAGCTAATGTTTCCATACACCATGACCCTGTCCTCTGATTTCTAACTCAGTAAATGAAAACACTAATTTCATGTATGTTTCCTTTGAATGATTCTTCTTTGTAATTACTTAGTGTCAGCTCACCGGGTATATTGTTTTAATAGTGGCACACATGTTTCACATTAGGATGGACCCACGAAGTTAGCCGTCTAGGGTTCCGAGTCACATATGATATGGTATCCCACCGAGAAACGAGGCCTCGGTACAAGGTCCCATTATAGAGGAGGTACCAGTGGTACCACTACCCGTTGTGCCACCGATACCACAAGCCCCGATAGTAGAGAGTGCACGCCGCCTGAGTGCGTTGCACTAGTTACAGTGACAGAGGCCGCCAAGGTTTTAGGGAGAGATTGACACACATGCTACTGACGATTGGATGGATTATTTAATGAGAGTATTTATATTGGTAGGGACACCATCCGACCTCTTGGTGATCCCTGTCGGGAGTCTTCTACATGGGGAAGTATGAAAATGGTGGGGTTTGATACTCAAGGTGCATGATGAGGAATCATTTCTCTGGACAGAATTTGAGTGTCTCTTCCACTCATATTTTGTTCCAGCCACCGCTCGTGTAGTGGGATTCAAGAGTTACTTCATCTGCATCTGGCCAGCATGTCATGAGCTCAATACTCATCGAGGTTCACCAACATCTCACGTTACTCCACAGATATGGTACGAGACCCATTTTCAGGGCCTGAACCATTGAGAAGGGACACAGGCACGAGATCAGGGTTTCAACGATTCCCCCCAACACCCCGACATAGGTAGGGGTGATGGAGCACACCTTTATTGTGGAGTGTTTCCTTGCTCAACAGTCACCAACGACGAGACCCGCAGCATGACGACACATAGCAGAGTGTTCTGCAGCCGGCAGTAGACAGTTGACGCAGAGGTCCAAGAGGACCATACCATCAAGTGGGTGACCTCATGATAATGGTTCAGATGTGTGAGGCAAACGAAATAGAGATAGCCATATGAGGGGAAGGCACTGTTATGCATGCGGCGGGCATGGTAACATGGATGATGACTGCCTAACTCGCCATGCAGATGTGCAGCAGACTTTTGAGGCACCTCCCAGGCAGAGGCAGATGTTTGACCGTGGTGGTCCGTAAGGAGAAGGAGGACGTGGAAGAGGAGATGGCCGATCAGCAGGTGGTTGATGAAGTTTCGAGGTTCTACCACCACCACCACCAAGAGGTCAGCCCCGACCACAGGGAGCTGGCAGATAGAGGTGTGCTCAGCTCTAGGTAGTGGATTCCTATGACCACAGTGCACCTGAGATGAATCTAGGTACTATCTGTGTCTACTCCACCCTTGCTGCAATACCTATAGGCATAGATGAGAGTCATTATTTTATTACTGTTTCCCTTGTT
This sequence comes from Viscum album, assembly GCA_963277665.1. Classification (NCBI taxonomy): domain Eukaryota; kingdom Viridiplantae; phylum Streptophyta; class Magnoliopsida; order Santalales; family Viscaceae; genus Viscum; species Viscum album. Next base: position 17,638,924 of record OY728129.1, on the reverse strand, counting down.
CGGAACTCGGATATTCGGATGGAGCCGTTGGCTCGATCCTTACGGCTAGAGACTCTTACGAGAGTTGAATCGATGATTACGCACTGGTTCCGACAGTGTGAACATACTCTAGAAGGTGAGATCATCGGCTGGGATCTTCTTGTAGTGACGTTGAGGCCTTACGACATCATCATGGGTATGGGCTGGTTATCTACAGTCCATGCTCAGGTCGACTATATTAGGCGCATGGTGTTGTGTGTCTGCATGGATGGGACCAGGTTCACCTTCACCGGCGAGAAGGGAGCCTTTGAAGCACAGGATGGACTTACGCTGTGGATGGGGTAGCTGATCACAAATCAGTTGGCAAGTCTTATCCTCAGAGTAGTTGATGTATGGAGTTCGAGTTTTCCTATTGTGGTGGATCAGTATGTGGACGTTTTTCCTGATGACGTTCTATGACTATCTCCTCACATAGAGGTATACTTCTACATTGGCATGTACCCCGGGACATCACTGATATCTACTCCAACATGTCGGATGGCTCCCACCGAGCTTCGTGGCCTGAGGGTACAGATGGCGGACTTGCAGGGGAAGGGATTTATCTGACCCAGTGTTTCACCCTGGGCATCTCCAATTTTGTTCGCCAAGAAGGTGGATGGAAGCTTCTGACTGTGTGTCGACTATCGTCTCCTGAATCAGGTGACCATGAAGAACAAGTACCCACTCCCGAGGATTGACGACCTCTTTGATCAGCTCAAGGGAGCACGATGGTTCTCAAAGATATACCTCAGGTCAGTCTATCACAAACAAAGAATTCAAGACGAGGATGTGCAGAATATGGCCTTCAGGTTTCAGTATGGCCACTACGAGTTCTTGTTTATTCCTTTCGGCATAACCAACGCTCTAGCAGTGTTCATGTGTCTCATGAACACGATCTTCCAGCCTTACCTCCATCACTTTGTCATAGTCTTCATCGAATACATACTGATATACTCGACTACTAAAGAGGAGCATGCCTACCATTTATTTGTAGTACTGGATACACTCTAAGAGCACCAGCTTTATGGTATGATCTCGAAGTGCCAGTTCTAGATTCTAGAGGTTCACTTCTTGGGACACATCATCTCAAAGGCTGGAGTTGTAGTGGATCCATCCATCATCGATGCAGTAAACGCTTGGGAGCGACCCAGGAGTGTGACAGAGGTGTAGAGTTTTCTGGGACTGATTTTATACTATCAAAGATTAGTGCAAGACTTCCCCAGAGCTGTAGACCCTCTTTCAGCTTTGACAAAGAAGGGGAAACCCTTCGTGTGGTTAGATATATGCCAACAGAGATTTCAATTTCCAAGGAAAATGTTGACAAGTGCACCCATCTGGAGGGTACCAGAGGAGGGCGTAGGGTACGTAGTTTACTGCGACGCATTAGGGAACAGACTCGGGTGTGTCTTGATGCAGGAATGAGCAGTGATCATGTATGGTTCACAGCTGTTGAGATAGCACTTGTAGAACTATGCCACCCATGACCTGGAGTTAGTAGTATTAGTTTTCACCATGAGGATGTGGTGGCACTATCTGATGGGTTAGCATTTTACAATCTATTATGACCACTAGAGTCTCAGGTACATCTTCTCATAGAAGGATGTGAACCTGAGACAATGGTGATGGATCGAGTTCCTCCCTGACTATGACTTCATGATATTCTATACTCCTGGGAAGGGAAACGTTGTAGGAGATTCTCTTTATAGGAGATCGAGAATTCACCTGCTGGGCGAGGCGACATGGAAGCTAGCCACATTGTAGATATCCTTTGTGGATAGAGATGGAGCAACCTTTCTTCAGTATCTCATAGTCACTCTTCCACATCATCAGTGAGTCAGAGAGGCACCGTATAGAGACGTTAACTATGAGACGTGACGTTCTTAGATATCCACAGGGCAGGCATTTGATTGATTTTAAGAAGGAGAGGATCACGTCATCCTCTTCAGGGGATGTACCATGGTCCAATTTGCACTAGAAGAGATGGTGTTGAGAGAGTTTCACACTTCCCCTCTAGCGGTACATCCAGACGCGGCGATGATGTATCAGGACCTCAGACGAGAGCACTGGTGGCCAGGAATGAAGAAAGCAGTAGCAGATTTTGTCTTGCGGTGCCTCACCTATCATTAGGTGAATGTAGATCACTTGGTACCTGCAGGCATGGTACATCCCTTAGAGTTCTGAGAGTGGAAGACGGAAGGAATATCCTTAGATTTCATGACAGGACTTCCATGTACATCTAAAGAACACATCTGTATCTGGGTGATCGTCGACCGACTCACCAAGTCGGCCCACATCCTACCGATCAGAGAGCAGGGCTTAGTTGAGAGCTTGTGATGGTTCTATGTACAAGAGATTGTATGACTTCATGGTGTACCATCGAAGATCGTCTCCGATCGGGATGCTTGTTTCACTCCCTGGTTATGGAAGGGGTTGTAGAAGTCTTTCGGGATGCAGCTTCTCTTGATCATGCATTCCATCCTCAGACGGATGTTCAGACTGAGAGGACCATTCAGAATCTCTAGGACATAATCTATGCATGTGTCCTCGACTTTGGTCGCAGCTGTGATTATCACTTACCCTTGGTGGAGTTTGCTTACAACAACAACTATCACTCCACCATCGGGATGGAAAATTATGAGGCACTGTAAGGCCGACCTTGCAGACCACCTCTGTGATGAACTGCCCCAGGGGAGTCAGCACTTGTATTACCAGAGATGGCTTAGGCTTCAACGGAGAAGGTGATGATCATCCCGGAACGGATGAAGACTGTAAAAATCAAGCAGAAGTCCGAATCTGATAGGAGACGGAGACCACTGGAGTTCGAGGATGGTGACCACGTCTTCCTACATGTCTCACCTCGACCAGGTCTGCGGCGATTTGTCCGAGGTGGAAATTTTAATCCTCGATTCATCAGACCTTTCTAGGTCTTCAGCATACTAGGTGAGGTGGCTTACCACATGTCCCTTCTACCTATGTCCCATCGGGTTCATGACGTATTCCACGCATCTCATCTGAGGATACGTGCACGACTCGTCCCACATCATTGATCATGGGGATCTGGACATCGATGACGGGGAGACTTTCACAGAGGTCCTGGTGGAGATCGAGGATCGACAGGAGTGGGTCCTATGTGGACGATCGATTGCTCTGGTGCGCATTCACTAGCAGCACAAGAACCTCCAAGAGAGCAGAAGGGAGCATGAGGCTTAGATGCCTACTCAGTACCCTCCTTTTTCCCTAGTGTGTGTTGTAGCATTACAGGGACGTAAAGCCCAGAGGTGGGGGTAATGTAAAGACTCTAAAATTTCATGTAAATTTTTTCTTAAATTCTATGGAATTTTACGAGTCTGTGGTTTCTAACAGCACCCGATTCCAAGGACCAGTGTTCTCGGAATCAATTTCTGATGTTTGTTATTCTTACTTTCAGTAGATAGATGAGCAGGATTTTCTATCTTTTGAACTTGTGCACTTAATTGAAATCTGAGGGAACTGATTTACCCATAGCGCCGATATTCTCTTATGGGGACTTTTAACAATTGAGTTTTATGTAAGTTGAAAGTTAATTTTTTTATAATTTTATTAAAATAAATAAAATTATGTGGTACATTGTTTTATTTAGGGTGGTGGTTATTTCCTCCAAAAGGAAGGTGGAGGTGGGGAACATACCCCAAATAACCACCCTTTGGAGGATATAACTAAGGGTGGGGACCAAACAAGCCTACCTCCTCAACATCCCTTTAATGTCCCCATTAACTAACCTTAATTAATTTGACACCTCTCGTCTTTAATTGAGACTCTCCACCTCCTTCTCTCTCCCATAAATTTTTCCAACACCTTTTAATTAATTAATTGAACTCCACAATTATTTAATTAATTAATGTGTTTTAATTTTAAAAACTATAACCCATACTTTTATATAGGTGGTGAATTTATTTTTATTTTGGTTGGAAATTTTATTTTGGGGGGGTGACTTTGGGAGAACTCACCATCTCCGACAAAGAACGCTAGGGACTTCTCCAATGACGCATCCTCTTCAGATGCACCCTGACATCAATGGAATCGACGACCATCTTCGGTGATGCCTGAAATCCGCGACCCCATTTTCCACTGCTCGGTGACGTGAAACGTACCTTGATTCGAGGTAGGTTGTTTCTGTTTTATTTTGAATGTATAAAATTATATCCTCCATTCTTCGAGGTTTTCTTTGTTCGATGGTGTCCTTGTTATCATTTAACGCGGAGGGTGTGGGCCAAAGAAACACGACCCGACATCCATCCATTGGATTATTGATTGTTTTATTTTCGAGGAGAAGTAATGAGGGTGTTGTGTCGTTGCACCTCACCAGAGGAGAACCACGGGGCGAGGAAGGCAGCAGCGTCGATGACAGGAGGTAGCGGCGGTCGCGCGCTGTCTGTATGGAGGAAGACTGCGGCCCGCATCTGCAGGCCGCTCGACCAATGATAATCTATCCAGTAACATGACTGGCCAAGTTGGAGGAATAGGACGGGTAAAGATGGCTGGGATGGAGGACCACAATGCCTCCTTGGCACCATGCTCTAGGAAGACTGTGGCCCGCGCTCCGCGGGCCACTTTGGCGGGCGAACTGGTCGGCCGCTTGTCTGTTGGACTGAAGGTAATTGTGGTGCCTCCTGGAGTCATGAGGCGGAAGAACCGCGACACACTACCACAGGAAGCTTGCGCCAGACAAAGTAGTCAGCTTCGGCGGGCCGAGCGGTAAAGAGGGTGGCACCGCTTGTCTCCCCCGGCGAAACGAACCAGCCCGCAACCGTGGGCTGGGTCCGCTGGTGGGCCACGCCCTTCTAGGACGGGCCGACACCTTAACAGGGTTTGGCCCACTAGATCGGGTCCCTGGGTGGGCTACGCCAACCTAGGCTAGGACAACCCCCAGCCAGGTCAGACCTGCCAAATCAGGTCGACCTGACCCGCCAGTCCAATGGGCTTGACGGGCCGTGCCCTTTCAGCTTAAACATGAATATCCTCTAGAATGCGCATCTGATCGATGCATCGTCTGCGGCACTGGGACCCTCATGACGATGATGTCCTTTTGCAATACTATAAGTGATTTTTGGACAACGTTGGAAAATGGCCGGGTTTGGAAGAAGCGTAATTCCAACCGGGACAATAGAATAGAAAAGCTAACAACTCTCAGATCGTGCGTCCGATTGACATGTCTTCTATTGCGTTGGGTTTCTTTTGATGAGACCGAACATTGGGATATCTCAACTCTGTACATCATGATCTTTGATGTATCGATCCCTTTCCTCAATGAGAGGATCATCCCAGAATCAAGCGTGTTGTGTGCGAGAACCCAAGAGTAGGTTGCGACTGCGATGACTACAGTATTGGAATCCTTCGTGGGTTCGACAGTGAGGACTACTATAGTGGGATCCTCTGTGGGTTCGGAAGTGAAGACTACTGTACTTTGATCCTCCGTGGATTCGGCAGTGATGACTACTGTACTGGGATCCTACGTGGGTTTCGTAGGGATGACTTCTGTAATAGGATCCTCTATGGGTTCGGTTGCAATGACTTAAGTACTAGGATTTTACATGGGTTTGATAGTGGAGATAATTCAGAGGCTTCATCCAATCATATCTACCCCTCTTCGTGAGTTGTATATCTATGTGACCTGAGTCAGGACATTCAATCATTATCATCGATGTGATTGACTATACTTCCTGTGTAGACTGGCTTGTGCTTGGGCGCAAGAGTTGGAGCCGAACTACGGATGATAACTTGTGTATATGTGTGGGAATATAACTATATAGGATTTGTTGATACTACATGATTGTATCTCTCTTATGTGGTTTATCCTTCAAGGATTCTAGGAGACCTTTGGGGGTCTCAGGGTCCCTACTGAGTATCAAATACTCACCCCTATAGGAGTTATTCCCACAATACATTGTGTTGGATGCAGACGATAGAATACACTGATCGAGGTAGAGACTTGTAGAGCTGTACGGTACCCAGAGGTGGACCACTTGATGAGACCTAAAGGGATAAGACAGAAAGACCCGGGGTGCTGAGGAGGCCAAATGTACCCACCCTTCAGGTGGGATTCCCGGAGGACGACTCAGTTGTTGCTTTTTTACTTTACTGTAGTTGTACTAGCTTTTCAGTTGTACTGTACTTTACAGTTGGGTATGTATACTGGCCCATTTACATTCCATCACACTCTATTGTATTCAGTTTTTCTTAGTGTTTACTTCCTATTGTGTACTCTATTGTCATTGTTTATTTTTTAAAGGCAATTCCTTCCCATCTTAGGGATTTACACATTTAGAGCTGGTCGCCAGCCCCTAGCCTATGGAAGCCGGGCATGGGGTAGTCACGGAACGTGTCCCGATGACGGGTAGTGACAATTAATGTATCATAATTTACCACTATCACAAAATAAATAATAGAGGATCATTATTCATTTAGAATTTAATGAAATTATTTTTTAAAAAAAATTATAAATAAATCACAATGATAAATATTAATAAATTATATTTAAAATCGAAATTTGATATGTAATATTTCATAAGTTTATCCTTTTTTTAATAATAATAGAGAATTAAAAAACATCATGGAATTTGTCAACTTTTTTATACATATAATATTATAAAGACAAAACATGTTAAAATTGGAATTAAATTTCATATATTATGAATTTAAATGTTTATGCATGATATTTACTAATAAATAAAAATTACTTCCATTGTTATGGACATTTGTAGTAATTATCATGTTGTTTTACAATCCAAAATTACCTAATTTTCCTTTATTTGTGTGACAAAAATTTACTTGGGTCAATATTAATAATGATAAAAAATTAAAAATAATATTTTATTCAAAAATATTAATCATTATTAAGATTATGAAGTCCAATTTTATTGTGATAAAATACACATATGTGGGAAATTATTATATAAAATAAAACTGAAAAATCATATCGAATTTTTTTGAGAAGTTGACTTTATTAAAGAAAAATACATTATAAAAAATTCAAGTATAATATTATTTAAAGGGAATGAATTTTAAAAATTTTAGATAATAATAAATAAATAATAATTTTAATTTAATTATGATTTTAATTTTACATTTTAAATACATTAAACGAAATAATATCGTTGAAGAATAAATTGGATTTATTAAATATTTTGTTCTTATTTACTTAGAATTAATCAGTTCATTTATAATGATTAAAACATATATATATATATATATCATAAATTATTTTCCCATACTCATACTTTCCAATTTAACAAATCGGTTAAAATTGAAATATTCGAATAACAAAAATTCACTGTTTTTTTAGGCACAATATTGCATAGCCTATACTCTATTGAATAATGTTTTTTTAAAAAATTTATAATATCAAGAAGTCAATATGTTATATTATATTTTAGAAGTTGTCTCTCAAATTATAAATGTGATAAAAATAACATCACATTCTTCAAAAAATGAGTAATAATTTTAATGGGTAATATTAATGTTATTTAAGGCATGTACAATTTAAAAAATCATTATCTTGTAATATAATTTTCGCTACATTTGTGATAAATTTATATATTTTTTTCACGTGAGTCCCCAAAATAAAATAGTATGAAACTTAATAAATTAATATTTTAAATTAATTTAATTAATTATTAATCATATAGTTAATAAAAATATATTAATCAACAACGTATTCATAAAAATTTTGAATAAAAACACATAATGTTTTAATAATTGGTTTTCAAATGAAATAAATTTTTAATTGCATATTGAATTAATTTATAAAATATGACATTATAAATTTTAAAATTTTAATTTCAAAAAATAAATTTCAATTTTCAACTCATCATGTATGTATTATCTAAGGTTGAGTATTTGATATTTTCCTAAAATAATTGTTTTTATGTAAAATAGTAGTTAATAAAAAAATTTCCAATAAAATCACGTTAAAAAACAATAAAATAATATATATATTTATATGAATTCTAGTATTTATATAATAATAAATCATTAAATTATTATAAGTTTGATTAATAAAATCCATGTTTAAATTTTTCAAAAATTAATAATTAATTCAAAAAATTATTATTATTCTCTTATATTAATAATTACTTTCCATAAATTTATGAAATGAAATATAAAAAAATTTATTCCATATCTAAAATAACCCTGATCATATCAATAATTTTTTCAAATTACATTTTAATGAATGAAATTATGATTATACTTATTAATATTAATTTTAAGGATAATGGTAAACTATTATTTGTAGAGAGTTGTTTCATTGATGTTGTGTAATTTCTATATAATCAAATAAAAAATTATAATATAAAAAAATAATTTAATAAAATATTTAAAAATATATATTGTAACAACCTATGAATTTATAATTAATACTATATTTTATTATGAACACTAATTGGTGATGACATCATTATTCTACCAAAATAGTTTTTCAAAATATTTAATTTTTTAATTTAACGCAAATTTTATCCTATTGTGAAATTGAGTTAAATTAAATAGACATTAAATTATGGTTTATCACACATTAATTTTCTAGAAATGGGATATTTCATTTTTTTGTAAAACATATGTTAAAAGGGTAAAACCTAGTTACCTGAAAAAACAAAAAATTGTAAACATAAATATTTAAGAATAAATGGCATCAAACATGTAAAAAAGAATATATATTTATAGAAGAATTTTTATTAACTTTATATCTCAAAAAAACACGTCTTTCTCATATTTGGAGTCAATTACCATTGAATAGTGTAATTATACTATTGAAAAATGATGTTTATTTAAAAAAGTTCCCTTTAATCACATTAATAACTTCTAACACATCTACATCTTCATTCTACACCAATCACTTAATATTTAATACAAAAACATACTATGTTTATATTACAACAATACGATCTCTTTATCATAATACATTGTCCTCAATTAGTTTCCCTAATACCTTTATTTCCAAAGACAATTTCAAGATATTATTCAATGTATTAAAGTGTATATTACTTTTTATTAATAAAATACATCCAAAACACTCCATAATATATTATTATAATGAATTTATTATCATTTTTTTACATAATAGTCAATATATTAATTTATAATCCATTAATTATTCATTCAAATCCCCTTATTGAAATAAAATAACATTGATCATGTTTTATTTGGGACATCCACCTCTATGAAACAACATCTTCCATTTTAAATCAATCCATCTTTTTCATAATTATATAGTTGAATTGGAATAATAAATTTTAAATATTAAATTTAATTTTTATTATGTAGTGACCAATTATAATACATCTGTCTCCAACTAAATCATTGTGAAATTAAAATATGTATCATGTGTTGTGTCTATTACAACCTCTGTGATGTTACACATCTCATTTTTATAGTTTCATTCATATTTATTATAATAACATGATTTTTTATTCACGATGAAATTTTTTTCATAACATCTTTATGATTTTGTAACAATGATATTATTTTAATAGAAACGACTTTCATTATCAGACCCATCCAATAATTATGATATGTTATTACTAGGATTAGGCAAACAACCTACATGAAAATTGTTATAAAATAATTTTAAGGATGAATGTTAGAACATAATTAATTATAATATTTTACAAGGGTAATTAAAAATATATATATATATATATTCTTATAAAATTATATTAATAATAATAAAATTATTTATAAAGATTCTAACACTTGATTGTTAAAAACATTGATATATGTTCATTGATAATTTTTTTATAAAACATCCATAAATAAAACCATAAAATAATCAAAATATATATTTTGTAAGTATAATTAATCCTAAATTAATTTACCTTTTATCAACTACAAATTAATAAATTTTGGAGAAAATTAATAAAAACTCCACTATAATAAAATGAGTTCAAAACTATCAACAATATTCTTAGTCTAAATTGTAAATAAAAATTACCTAACTAATATAAATATAAGGTATGTTTATAAATTATTGTCATAAAATAATATAAATATAAAAAAGTAACTCAAAAACGTGATATTTTTCTATATATGTGATTTAATAATATTAGTGGACGTTAGAAATTAAGGATATTTTTTTTCTCATGTGTTCATTCAGTCACACATATTTATGTTATGAATATGTATTATATTTAATGATGTACTTACTAGACATATAATATTTTAATTTTATGATTATATCATTTTTCTGATATTTAACTTCTCAGTTTAAATTAAATCTATCAAGTGTTTTAAAATTAATTTTTTTTGTCTCTATTTTCAATTCATGGAGGAATTTTTGATATAAGGGAAAATATTTTTTGAACCTGGGGTAATCAAATATTTTTTGATGTAATTAATAATAATGTAAATTCATTTCATTATTTTTAAAAATTATGGTGTCGCTCTCAATTTCTTTTTATTCATATGGTACCATTATAATAATGGGATTTCATCTCAAATCAATTAATTTGGGACACAACTCATGTTATACACATATTATAATTTTCAGTGTGTTTTTACTACCAATATCAATTATATATCTCTAAATAAAATTTTGTCAATGTATTTTATTTTCAATTTTAATCTCTCTATATTATTTTTTACTGAAAAATAATCTAATCTTTATGTGGTTTTGATAAGTAATATGTCCTTTCTTGGATTTATAATTTCATTTCATGAAATTCATTAATTTAAGAATATTATCCTTCATTAAATTATTTTATTTCAAGAATTTAATTTTATATCATCAATTAAATTTTTTATTATCTTATGAAACACACAGTATCAAATACTCCAATTCTCAACAACATTTTATGTGATACTTTTTGATGATTTCTTCTTTGGATTGTGTGTTTTTAATCTATTTTAATAGATATTGAACAATATTTTCTTCACTCATTGGAGGTGTAATTTTAAAAATAGATATACTTTATCTAGATACATTATGTTAAATTTGTTTCTTAATTTATGGGTAAATTAGCAACATCATATATGTTGTTACTCTAATATTGATGTTTATGGATTACTAAGTCATGTTTATTAGGTATTGTTAAACCATCAACCTTATTTCTCTTCATACATACTATGAATGTCATTATATTTATTTATTGATAAATTAAGGAATATATATATGTCTATGTATCAATAAAAGTGATCATTAGATCTTAACCTAATATTTTAATGAATTGTATAGAAATTCATATATTTTTATACTTAATGCACTAAACATAATGAAGTGATAGGTGGGGCATAATATGATATATACCTTGGATGATTTAGTTGGTTTGAAAGAATAGAAGTACTGGGTAAATGGAATTTTCCTTCTAAATACTAGCTTTATATCATTGTTATGAACATGATGAGTAGAATGATGATTTTTCAGGAGCCTTTTGGAATATATAATTTTATTGATAATCCTAGGAAGATAGAGATAAATATGTTATGAAATATGAATTTGATCACAATGAATTATTTTATTTTTTCCATTTGTTTTACTATATTGTTATCGATGGACTTATTTCAATATATTGTATATAGTTATATTTATTTAATTTATTATCATTTTTTCACTAATATATTTTATATCCTATTATTACGCCATAATTTCACATGATAAATTATTCACTTAATGGTCTTTTGATATCAAATTTTTTATAATTCTATTTACTTACAGTGTTTTTAAAACAATTATACAAAAAATGTCTAGTATATTATCATATTTACTGAAATTTATGATTTATTCTGAATACATATTTTGAATTATGTTGTTTCATATATAGTGGAAAAATTTATTGGCGTTGTTAATAATCTTTTTGTTATCTCTCAAAATAACTCAAAAAGTATTCAATAAAATTAAATAGGGCCAAATTTTTTTTGTTATATTTTAATAAATTTTTTTTATTCTGATTGGATTTAATTAACATTATATTTGGTATGTTATGATTTTTTGTGTGCTTAAAATCCAATGAATTTGGAAATGCGCACCACAGAAATAGCTTCGTTATTTGTAATTTTTTTAGAAAATTACTTTTGAAATAAGCACGCGGTTATAATATATGAATAATTTATTTTTAAATAAACTCATTGAGGTCAAAGTTATGTGATTATAAACATTCAGGAGGTTTTCCCCAGGTCTTTTAGTAGTAAAATACCATTGAAATAAATTGTTCTGAATTATTTTCATGATGAAGAAATAGAATTGATGTTATTATCAAGTGTAACTATATATAGGTGAAAAATGGTACAAAATAATATATTTTGAATGGGAAGAACATACGAGCATTGAAAATGAAGATCACTCTAACGTAGTTGAGATCCCATGTTGATAAACTACAATGAAGAAACATAAAGATGAAAATACAAGATATTTGTTAAAATTTGATGCAATTCACTTTGAATAAGTGAGATGTAATGAACCATATTTTGATGAATAAAAACATTAATAAATAAAATATTACAAGAAGAACATATGATAAATTATTTATAATAATGGTTTGTATATGGATTTTCATATGTTCCATGAACCATGTAGTGTTTTAAACTTATGTAATGTATACTCGATGTTGTTTAGCTGTGATTATTATTAGAATAATGTAAATATATATTTAATAATAAATTTTTATCATGAATAATTAATAATTACATGTTCATAAAGAAGATATTATTTTAGAGAAATTAAATGTAGAATATGAATTACGTTCCTATGTACTTGTAAAAATTTATATGAACTTGATTATTGAATATCAAACGAAATAGAGAATGTGATGAAGTTTTTATCATTCGATATTAAATCACATAATGAATTAATTATAGAAATAACAAAAAATGTGACCATTGACATAAGTTGTTTATGATTTTTTAGAAATTAATATATGAAAACATATACAGTGTTTGGGCTCAAGGATTATGATCAATACTAAGTGGTCAAAAATCATTTGGATGAAAAAACAATTTTTATTGTTTTTTACAAAACCCTTTATTATTGCATGTGAATGTTGAATTACTAATGGGATTATGGATAAAATAGTGGGGATAAATATTTAGGTTATGAGTATGTTTTGGTCTATAATAACATGTTATTATAGTGGATAATATCTACTTTAGGATTTAAATAATTTGAAAAACAATATGATTTTAAAATCATGGTCGATCCACATAAAAATATATGCATGTTCCATTTACATTCCTAAATATTTACGTTATATTTTTGTACTTGTTACTTATAGGATACAGATCATATCTTGTCCCAACATATAATTTATATTAATGAAATCAAAAAACTAATCATTTATTCACCCCACCATACATCATTCCATTTATGAGAACATAAATCTCTATAAAAGATAAATATTGTATTCTCTATAATATATGATAGATATTTAGAATATAGAATATAAATTTATTAAATAGTGTGAGTGTTTTCATTTTTTCTATTATGAACTATAATGTATTCTAAAAATGACATTTCCCAATCCATTATGACATGGAATAGATGTAAGTGATATAGTAATGGTGGGATTTTCACCCATTCCCCTGATTACTCATATGTATCAGTCTAATAATAAAAATATAGAATATATTAGAAGTGAAAAAAATAAATTCTAATATATATTTCTAAAAAATTATAGATAACTGACCAAGAATTTCACAATTTAAATAATATTTGGGGAAAATGGATGGGAAACTATGATGAAAATCTTATTGATGAGGAGTCAAAATTAAAATTTTATATGAGATGTTTTTTGAATATTAATGTGGATAATTATAAATTAATTATTGACCACATTTCTATAGTCAATTATAATTATATATTTATCGTAGTAATTAAAATGCAGTTATAGGAATCAATAATTTTGAAAAAAAAGACTAGAGACATTATAGATAAATTCTTTATTAATGTTATGTCTATGGATTACAGAGAACATCAATAACATCATGTGTTTTATGAAATTTTCATGTATTATGAAATAAAAAATGTATAAAAATTAAAAAAAAATAAATTATTAATGGGGATTTGATAATGATAAAGAATAAGGATGATATAGAAGCTTTTGCAATAAGTTATTTGGATAATGAGAAATTTGATGAGATATATAATAGATATATAACCCTCATATGATAGAATTTCAATAATGGAAACTTTAATGTAATGTTTTATAAATTCCTAATGTCTATAAATGTAATTTCATTGGAATATTTTCTATAAATTTAAAAATAATAATGGTTATTGGGTCTGAATCAGATTAATAACATGAGAAACCCCAAAATTTTAAATGGAATATAGAAATGAAACAATAGTATATAAGGTATATAATAATATTAATGATTAATAAAAAGATATTAATATATCATCAAGTGTAAAATATTAATAATAAACTAATCTCATAGCTCACGTTAAATAATGTTGTCCTTTTTATGTATTGATAAAGACCAATGTAAACTAATTGATCAAGGATATATGATAAATAATTAATTTGATTTCTGTATTGAGTAAATAATATATATTAATACAGATAATAGAAATATGTAAAATTATTAAGCTAAATACCTTTGATGAAAAGCAATATTATGAAAAAAAAATAAGCAACAAAAATTCAATACATCAAGACGTTCATGTTGAATGTAACAGTGCATGAAATGATGTAAAGATAACATGAAGTAATAAATTTCTTATGAGACAGAAAATTATATATGAAAAAACTCGAGGGGGGTTATTATATATAATAGTATTTAAAATATTAGATAATATTTTAGAAATTCATGATAGGTTAAATATAAATCCTATCAATTTTTTAAAAAGATGACACTATAGGGGAAGGTAAATCTCATACGCAATAAAAAAATAAATCCCATTAGCTCGAATATTTTAGGTTTTAAAACAAAACCTGAACTAGTTTCGAACAATGATATCATTACGAAACTCTCTTCTAAATGAAAATATTTAATAAATACAACATGAATATCATTCATCTCATAGTGAGGATGTCCATAGTGTAATGCATAGAATAACAATAATATTCAAAAATGAAAAAGTATTAGTATATAATAACATATTCAAGAGATGTTGTTTAAATTATTGAGTGTTTGGGTATAAATACTATTAATTCATGTTCAATATGTCAATTATACGAAATATGGATTATTCAAGGAAGAGAAATTATGATAATATAGAAATAAGTTTTATATGAAAGAAACAATTTTAAAGAATTTGAATACTCTTCCAACTTAAAATATGCATTGATTCATAAAAGTGGTAAATATTTTATGTGATTATAAGGGGAATAGTGATATAGTGTGCACAAATACTCTATCATACTATATATACTATATAGTGGAATGAAAAATACTTAATAATATTATGGAAATGATATCCTCTATTGATAAAGATTTAACTATACCTTATTGAAAATCGAAGAATGATGAGCATGGTGAAAATGTCTAATTAATTAATATAACATCATAATTGGAAGTATATAAAATAATGAAAAATTAAAAAATAAAATTATAGAGATAAATGGAAAAAAGTTATATAAAATAAAGAGAATTAACATAATTATTGGTTTCAAAATAATGATATCACCAAGTTTTAAGATAAACAACGAAGAATATTAAATCAGGATAAAAATGGAATTAATGGATATATGTATATATTACTTGATAATTAAAAAATTATAAAAAATTATTTCAATTACTAGAAATTTAATTTTACATTTCAGAACACATGAATACTATAAATTCAATAAACAAAGTGATGATGGAAAAAATAGTCATGAAACTAGTTGATACTCATAATTGGATGTAAATAATGATTGATTATCTACATGATATGTTTAAAAGTAATAAATCAACTTAGTTTAGAGGTAACTCACATCATTATGGTTTTAACCAGGGATATATGTGGATCCCCTTTATTACATTATTTCATTTTTTAATAACATGTATAGAAATATAGGAGGATAATTTATGTTGACTATTGAAGAATATTCTAGATTTTTTTATAACAATAACAAGTGATAATTATGTATTGTGTAATAAAAATGATGATTAAGTGAGTGAATCCTTCAAGGGGGACTTAAATTTGGAAAATTTTGTTATAGGAATTTAATTTTTTTATTAATGTGAAAAATGGGAAACATATATAAATGTCAGAAATTGAGGTAAAAAATCACACCATTCTACTCATATTCTTGTTAGGATAGATTCATGCATAAAGGGGATATGATGGTTATGGTAACTGAAGTAACATTTGGATATATTTATCATTAAACTTAAATTTTTTATTATATATTTTGAATATGAATTTTTGTTATACATTTTTGAAAACCATTGAATTGGAATGTTTATGTGGTATTGCTTGTTGATCATGTCTATTGAAAAAATTGATATCTATGAATATTAAATCTTTTTTATACATTGGGCTAGACCATGTATAATTATAGTTGAATGGGATCTAGTAAATTATTAAGAATCACTTGACTTCACGATATTCTATTATTAATAAATTGTATTTTGAAAATAAATGTAGATGATAGAAGGATTTTTTCTAAATATATTAAGATATAGTTGATAATATAACCCCTAATATTTCCCTTTCATTTAATTTCAATGTAGGAGACAAGATTATTATCATTATAATTTGAAAAGATATTGAGTGAAATAGTGTTATAAATAAATCTAAAATGAGATATTAGAAATCCCATGTGGGTTAGTGATGTTTCAGTTATATATATTAGGAAATATATTTTTTGAATTGAAGTCATTTTATTTTTATCTCTTAATAATAGAGAGACTACCTTTCTTGTAAATTGTGTAATAATATGAATTTATAATGATGTATGGACAATGAAATTTTTATTTTAATGCATATTACCTATCCAAAATAGAGATTATGCATCAGAAAGTTGGATTGGAATTAATTATTCAATTAAATGTAATGAATAAATTCATTATAATAAATAAACGAAATCATAAATCCATGGGAATTGAGTACGTTGTGGAAATTATATTTATTATTCGTAAAAGTTAAATTGATGTCGTTTCCCAATGAAGTAAGTGAAATTCCACATTTATTATTTAAAACAAATTGTAAATAAATAATATACATATTCATTATATATGGATGTTCTGGTTAAGAGTAATCATGATTTATTGAATACCTTGAATCTCAGATGAGGAGCATAGGAGGAGTTTGTGTCAGCATTTAGGATCAATTGTGTTTAGTGGTTCATTGGAGGAGCACCACCAAGATGAGTGGCATGGTGGATAGATTTGATTCAATTTTCAATAATTTTTTATATCATTATATATATTATTAATCATATTTCTTTTTTAATAAATTTAAAACCAACTAGAAAACTAACATGGGATCTCATTTTCATGTGTTTATTTTCTGGTTAAATTCATTTTCTAATGTATATAAAATATAGTTTTCTATCACATAATATTCAACAATGAGATTGTAATAGATTTCTTATTAAAATTGTATACCTTTAGTGACTCTAATGTGATATCGTACTAATTTAACAGTTACCTAATGAAAAATATATTTATTTATATTGACAACATGTGATGTTCAAAAAATTAGGTTTATAAATAATAATAATAATCTATTAAAATATTATTTAAACATGAAAATTATAACATGGACATAATATTATAATGAAATACTTGTAATAACTAAATCATTAAAATATAACTGTTTTCTATATTCATTTGTTATCTATTTATTATATTTAAAAATATAAATTATTTTGATGTAAAATAAATATTTCTAGAAAGAAAATGTTTAAATTATAGAAAATAGATTCATTACATCTTTTACACTTATGATAAGACAGATATCAAATAATTTTATAATTCTATTTATAATTATATCTTTATTTGTGAAATTATTAAATAAAAATTAATTTTTGGTGAATTTTTGGTAAATATTGTGATTTTTTTTCCAATTAATAGTGAAGAAATATTGATATTATCTGAAACATTTAATCTCCTATAAAATATTTACAAAGTCAAGTTATATTTTAAAACTTTTTTCGGTAAATTTAGTTCTATTAGTTTTTAAAAAATAAACTTTTTTTCTGATAAAACATATTCATGTAGAATTTTAATATTAAAACCTACTATACTTCTAAGAGATTTCTCTTCAGAAAAGCACTTTTTCCTGGCATCTGCATGTATAATTTTTAATTATATTCTTCCACATAATTAGTTGAATTTTTTAAAATAGATTAAAACTTTTTAATCCTAATAATAAATATTTTATAATAAAAATGAATTTTTTCATAATAAATAGTTAAAATAGTAGAAATAAATTACCATGATTAAGTTTAAATGGGTTTTATAAAGGATTAATCAAATAATATTAGTGTTAAAATGACATAAATCATCTTTAAACCCCAATATCATAACATATTTTGAACAAATCAATACTAATGATAGATAATTATTCATTTTCTATGCATTTTCCTTGATAAAAACATGCATATCAATTTAGTCTTTCAAAATTTCCATGTGTGTCCTCTACCCCTCTTATAAAAGGCAACCCCATCTCCACCACTTATAAAATGCCACACCATCTCCTCCATATCCACCTATTAATTGTTATGGGTTTTGTATACTACCATATTGATTTATTTAATATTAATATATATTTATTCTTGATGTCTAATTTCTTAATTATCGTTTATTATTCATGAGTATACCATTTATATCTCACCAAATAGATAAAAAAATAAAATTTCAATATGACCATTATTATGATTTTTTAAATAATATTAAAAAATTTCATTTCTTGTTATAATAATTCCTTGGTTAATTTATATCTTCTATATATTCATTGTCTTTTATGGAAGGTATTCTTATTTTATAAATGTATTCCATTATTATATAAGATTCTTATATAGAATGTAATTTTATTTTCTAGGTAATTATGGATAAATATATATCAATTTGACAATATAGATATTTGATGATAAATAATATTAATTCAGAAATTAAATAGATTTTTTTATATATGATGAATGAATAGTAAATTAGATTATGATTGGGTGAAATTATAGATTCTCCAATTATGCATCTATAGCTCTATGTGGAAAAATGATTAGGATAAATAAGATGGGTTATACCTGTTGTTTTATAAAAATTTATTAAATGTGTTTACGTTATAGGTATCATGATGCATGAGAACATGAAATCAAATAATTAGGAATTTAATTCACAAATAATTTGGTTATTATCATTATCCTTGATATTTTAGAATTGATGTTATCTCATGATTCATATCATTTTGAAATTATTGATTAAATAAAATGGGTTTTCATTTAGTACCATTTCATATGTATTTTTATTTATATAATTCCCAATTTATATATTATATTGAATGATTTATAATAATTTTACATTTCATAATGAATTTTCATTATTTAATATTGATAGATTCCAATGTGTGTAACCCATATTGAGCATTTATGCTCACTCTTTTTTCCCATTACCCATTATATGATGAAGAATTCTTGGAACGAGTTCATGGATTCAAATTATTATAAATTTATATTTTTTAAATTTATATTTATAAAATGTATAAAATGTATAAATCTCATTCTACAAATATGATTACATTATTAGTCCATTGAGATTATCGATTTATATTTATACCAATATAATAATGAAGACATTGGCTCTAGGATAGTAGCGTCTGGGTCATTATAGTCAGTTTAAAAAGATGATTACTAAAATACATATGAACAAGAATAAGGGAAAAATTATTCTGGAATAAAACCATTTTACTAACTTTAAGGGAAAATATATATTAAAATATTTTTTTTTGGTTATAGAAAATATTCTATGATTGTAAGTATTAATATATCCTTTTTTGGATACTATATGTATATGTGATTCTGGAAAATTTGTATAAAGGGGAGATAAACCTAAAAAAGAAACATTGGTATTGACCTTTTCATCAAAAATTATATTAAAAAGGAATACACTGCACACATGTATTGAAATTTCTGAAGGAAATTCATAAGATATTTTACATATTGTTCGTAAATAGTTATGAAGGATTAAGAAAGAATAATTTCACTAAATAATATAATTTTCTGATTCTAATAATAAAATGGCTTAAATTTTTTAATTTATGTAATGCATTACAAAATATAAAGATCGATATATTATGATTTAACATTAATACTTATATTAACTAATATAGTATATATAATTATTTCGAAATTTTTCCCAGATAGAAGATAATTATCAATACTCTTTGATATTGTAAATATTTTTGTACTGTGAAAATCAATAAATATTTTATTGGAACAGATTTATTCTTGGTTGTATTAGTAAATTATTATGAGGTAATGAAAAATAAAAAATTCATACATAAAGAAACTTATAACATAGGTTGAATCTCCTATGCCGTATAACATCATGCTATCTAAGGCCACATCATTATATGGGAATATATATCCAATGGTATTTAAGAAATTAATTGATAATCTTGATATGATATATATGGTCTTGGGATGAGATTAAAAGAAAAGAGTTATACTAGAATGGTATTGACTCAAATGTGGTGTCGATCAATGGTGGTCATCAATCTATAATAAATTAGAGGAATATAAAATATAAATCATGGAATACAATTATTTTAAGGAGATATTCTTTATCAAAAATATCCCTTATGTGAAAAATATTAAATAATCTGAATGTTCATCATCTAACAAAAAATTATAAGGTGAATGTTTTTTTCATTATGAGGTTGACTTTATAGGGTTATCTAGATTTTAAACATATTATATTTTAAACAAATAATTAATGATAGACTATTTCATTGTAGGGATTATGTCAAGTCCCCAATGGGTTATGTTCTCTCACACTTTTTTATAGGATTAAATTGTTTTAGGTGATATAAAAATGGATAATTATTTCTATAGAATGTATAGGATAAAATAAAATGTCATAAATAAGATGTAAAATGAGCACCATAAAATATAGAAATTATCAAATAATAAGAAAATGATAAATAATTTTACATATTAGGTGATCTGTGGAAATTTTCTCCTTGGAAAATGATTATTGGGATTGGGAGTTCTTTTTAAGTGTAAAGAAAGTGTTCATCAAATTAAATAATGATAAGTATGAAAGAAATCATTTATATTTAGTTTTTTAATATTTATTAGATGGAGAACAATGAAATGTAATTCACCCATCATCAAGAAAGTATACCATAAAAGAGGACATAGGGGGTGTACTGATTATGAGATCACTACATGTTATGTGGAAGAGTCCAATGATATAGTAAAAGGTGGTTTAATAATATATTCAAATTTAGTTAAGTCTTTATTTATTTATGGATCATGACACTAATATATAAAATACATTTTATCTAAGAAAATTTTACATTTCCCTAAAAAATTGAATATAGATTTATCAATCAAAACCGTAAGTGAATGTCTCACAACAATAAGAATAATTCATGTAGTTCCCACTATGACATCTAAACTATCTTTTTCTTTAATCCATATTATCAAACATATTATTGAATTCGTTATAGTATTTGGTATATAATGAAATTATAAATTATAAAAAAAAATTCATAGCAAGGAAATGATATTACGATTCATTGTGAAAAAGTATAATTCCTTATCATTAGAGAAGAAACACCTTCATCTAAGACATTTCCAAAATCCAACATCAGTATATATAAGAATGTATTTTAATATGTTCTAATAAAAAAAACTACGCATGTATAAGTTTATCAAAAAATTGTAGTTTCACCTATTGTGGATTAATTATTTGATATATTTCATAAGGAACTATAGGTGTATCAACTAATGCATTAATTTTATTTTTCCATGGATTTAATTAATGTACGAAGAAAAATATACAATATTCAAAATTTAATGGACACTATATTATTAGTGGAGTTTATGAAAAAACAAGGGACTTGATTTTTAGAAGTATTATTCTCCCAACTGTTTCACCATGATGATCCCATGTTTTATTCGTAAAGAAAAAATATAGATCAATGAGGTTTTTTATTGATTATTTATAAAAAAAATTACATTGTAATAATGAAAACATATCATTTTTCACATAGTGATGATTTATTAAAGAATAATATTGTAAATAAATATTTTTCAAATATTGACCATCGTTATACGAATCATTAATTGCAATTAATAAAGTTACCCATTTCATTGAAATTATTATAAATGAGTTGTATACATCACGGGTTTAATAAAATTAAATTTCTATTGACTAATAAAACCACTAATATTACTAACATAATCAATACATTATTAATGGAATATATTTATTTTTTCTGTAGTATGGTTTTAAAGACCCTTATTTTCAGTGTAATATTTTTAGTTATATGTAATTATTACGAGTCTACAAATATTAATGGCATGTGATTCCAAGGATTGGTGTGCCCAAAATTAATTTATGAACATTATTTAATGTACAATCTGTAAAAGTGTGAGTAGAAAATACTAACATTAGAACGAGTTCTCGGAATTGAAATTAGATGGCACCGTTGAACTCACAATGCCATTATTTGCATAAGAGTGGTTTAACCGCGATTAATGTTGGTCGAGGAGGAAGGTTGATTTTTCATTTTTCGTGGATGAATAAATAAAATATTTTTTATTTTTTTAAAATTTCCTTCAGCATCACTTTTATGTTTTGATGGGGGGGACCACATGGGCGGTCATGCATTTAATGGAGTACATTAAATGCCCCATTACTCAATGGTTGTGTAACCACAATTTGTGTGATTAATGAAGCTCGTTAATTACACCAACTAATTAACCTTTAATTCAAATATTATAGAGTTAAACTATAATGTTGGGTTTTGTAAAATCATGGTCAAACGCATGATCTTTGTAGGATTATTGATGAAGAACAAATCCACTCACCAAGGAAGAATTGAAGAATGATGATTGACTGGCATCATTGGATGTCTGTTGACAGACTCTTTCTCAAACGTGTAATTTCTCTAAAGATCTTAAATTAGGGTTTTTATATGGTTTTTTAAATTAATTGTTGAATATTTATCTTCCCCCATGTAATCATGCTAACATGGAGGGAGAGGGAAAAACAATAATGGATCGAACCCTCTAAAACATTGTTGATCTATGTGTTCTTCATGAATTTTTTATTTGGGTTGAACAGATCTCGAATCTAAGGGTCATGCGGTGAAGAGGGCATCCCTGGGAGGACTTTGATACATTTGGATGGGAAAACGGGCCCCTGGAGCTCACTCGGTGACATGTGGAAGACATCAGGTGTGGCACAGGCATGACAACATCGACGAATGACGCTATGAGTGACGGTGGTGGCCGGAAGAGGCCATCCATGATTGAGAGGGTGTCCTGTCTTCGCGTTCCATAGGCAGAGAAGGATGTGGTCATAGCCATAGTGGGTGAAGAGATTGGTCAGCATCGGCTGGTCGTAGAAGGCAGAGCGGCTAGCAACCGTGTGTTGTCCGATACGGTGGTCGTGGTTCTTCAGTCGCTATAGATACAGCGAGCAGCCGACATTGGATGGCCACATGATGTGGAGAGGTACACAACGTTGCACTGCCATAGAGGGTGGCCACAACTCTGATGCCGCTGAAACATGGACCCACTCCTTGTGGGTCCCACAGACAGACCAAGCGACGCTACATGGCCCCACCCCACCAACTAATCTGGCATAGGTATTCGGTAATACTGGGGGGCCTCCCCCCAGTGCATGCTCAGGTAGGCCACACTCTAGTGGGTCGCGCCTCTAGAAGGCCCTGCCTCTAGCCGGTCATGCATCTTTGCAGGCCAGTCTAGGTGAGCCAATAATGGTGCACTCTCTGTGGTCCAGGCGGCACGAAACTCATGAACCATGTCCTCCATGGGCCGGGTAGTGCCCCTCTATAGGTGAGGTCATGCCAACTAGGTGGGTCGGGTCTGGTCAGACCCTGATTGGGTCGGGCCAGGTTTGGTAGACTGGGTCGGACTGGACCCAGACCCATCCTGGCCCAGTTTAACTTAAAGAGCCATAACATTTGAACCATATGTTTGTTTAATGCACTGTGTATGAGATGGGATCTGTGGAGTGAGATGGATCTTTTGGTATACTCCACATGAATTTTAGAGACTGTTGGAGTACGACTGGGTTGGATCAAACCTGTATCCAATCGGGAACTCGCTACTAAAACAATTATAGTTCATCAATAAAGCGTATGATTGACGAACAATATATCACTTCAGAAACATTAAAACATGGTGGTCCATTGGGATTCTTATTCAGGTAACTTCTTGGAAGTTGTGGGATAACCTATATCATGAGGATAAGATCATCCTAGAATCAAGATTCCTTAGTGTGGGAATCAAGAGGTCTGCTTTAACATGAATAAAAAACATCGATCTTATGTGGTTCATCATCTGTCAATCCTATGGGGGTTATAATCTATCGATCCTATGTGGGTCAATGCTCAGCAATCCAAAATGGTTCATTTCTCACTGATCCTATGAGGGTCAGCATCTAGTGATCCTTTATGGTCACCATTATAGGATCTCAGCAGGATAATATGATCCAATGATGCATCTAATCGTCTGTACTTATGTTCTTATGTAATACCATATGTGATATGAATCATTACTTTTGTGTTACTTTTACATTTGTGTTTTTACCATTGTGGTAATTCCATTTTGTTACTCTTACCATTGTTGTGTAAACTTCGTTGTGTTACCTTTTTGGTATTCCCTCTTGTTGATCAGTTATGAAAATGGATTAATAGTTGGAACCTTATGATTCCTTATTAATGAGAGGAGTATATTTTGGTAACATAGGTGTATATATGGGCATATACCTAATTATAGTTGATTATTGATTTGTTCATTGTGATTGAGGAATTTCTTTTTGGTTATTCTATTGTGTAACTATCAAAGACCTTTAGGGGTCTTAGAGTCATTACTGAGTATTTTTATACTCTCCAATAGATGGGATAGGCCTGCACCATTATGTGTCTAGTGTAGACAATAGACAGTGTTGAGTGAAGATGAGGGATCTAGGACAAGGCGTTTCTTATATGTGGACCATTGAACGTGATGTGTCATAGTGACTATTGATCGTGAGTTATACCTAACCTTCAGTTAATATTCTCAGTGAAAGATCTAGGATGTGTTTTCTCTCTCCTATTTTACTTGTAATTTTAATTTGGGATTTTATTCTTCCCCATTACTTATAGTACTCACTCTTTTAATATATAGTTTTTTTCTTTGTTTTCATCTTGTTGTGTTCAAGAATATGGGATTTCTGGATTAAAGGAATTTCATTCTTGTTTAAAGAGATATGCATTTCTATTACTAGTCACCAACCCTTGGCCTTTAGAATACGGGCTTGGGGTAACCCCAACATGGACACCAGGGGACGGTTCATGTCAAAGTGGTATTGGAGATGTCGGTTCTTCTGAAGAGCTAGGACTCTGATAACTTCAATGTGGCAATAATGATTAGTATCATAACTATGGTTCATAGATTGGGGAATCCAATGTTGGTGTGGTGACCGACGTATCTATACACCAAGACCCTAAATTCCGATTTCTGACGTAGTGCACGAATACACTCATTACATGTGTTTTTTAAAACTTTTTTCTTATAATCTACTTGAGTCAGCTCACCATGTATAACTTATTGATCCTGGAGCATCTGATTTTCTTCAGGTTGACACCACATAGACAGTCATCCAGGGTTCTAGTGATAGTTGCGATGAAGGCCCACCGAGTGAAGAGGCTTTGGTACATGGCCCTATTTCAGTGATAGTACCATCAAGTCATGTACATGTAGCACCACAACACTTTGGGAATCCATTTCTACCATCCCACCAAGTAGCTATTGCATGAAGACTGATAAATCAACATGAGTTCCAGCTTCAGAGGCCTCTGAGGATCTGAGGTGAGACAGATCCACAGGTGGCTGAGGACTGACTGGAGGTTGTGGCCAGAGTTTTCCACTTTGTTGGGACACTAGCTAATCTGATGGTGATCCTAACTACTAGTCTCTTCTAGGGTGTATCTAGGATATTGTGGACTCTAAAATTAAAGATACACGATGAGGAGACCATCACCTGGGTAGTCTTCAAGGGCCTTTTCAAGGAAGAGTTCGTCCTAGAAACTCTACACTATGTGCATATGTAAGAGCTACTGCAATTATAGCAGGGTAGCATGACCGTGGCCTAGTACTCGACAAGGTTCACTGATCTCTCCCCCCACTCCCTTGACATTTTACGAGTCCCAATAATCAAGGCTCATACCTTTGAGAATGGTCTCCAATAGGATATCATAGTATCAATGATATCACTCAGAATTATGACGCATGCAAGGGTGCAAGAGAAAGCACTTTTTGTGGAGAGCTTCTTAGTTAAGGATACCCTAATAGTGGGATCCACCACTGAACATCAGGTCGCAGAATCATTCATAGAAGGTAGTAGATAGATGACACATCGGCTTAATCTGGTGAAACCATCTTGTGGATGACCTCAGGATACATGGTTGGTGGTGTGGGGATCACGAGACAGAAGAGGAACGTTGTAGAGTAGGCATTAAGACTCTTGTGGTGGGTAGGGTCACATTGCTCATGACTGCACGACCCACAATACATATGACTAGCTGACAGTCGAGGGACTACTGAGGTAGAGGTAGAGAATCGATCAAGGAGGTCCTCTGGTAGCAGGAGGATGTGGTAGAGGAGTTAGATGTACAACAAGAGTTGGTCGGCTATTTGAGGTTCTACCACCACCACTTCAAGGTGGTCCCCCCCCCCCCCGACGACATGGAGTAGGAGGATAGAGATAATCTCAGCTCTAGGTAGCTTATATAGAGAAATTATCTGTATGGGGACCTATGTGGTATATAAACATGGATCATAAAGACTGACATATATTTCTCTCGTAGAAATAGATTAATACAAGATATAGAAATAGGCTTGATCTACTCAAAGATTATTATTTCCATATAATCATCCATCGAGGGACAGAAAATAATGTAGCTGATACATTAATAAAAAGAGATCATTGTGTTCTGACCCAAATAATGATTAATAGGGATCATTTATTCATTAATCATAAAATAAAATATATGAAAATTATTGTGGAAGGAGAAACAACACACCATTTAAAAATTATTTTGAAATCATATTTATTATATTGAATTAAAGATCATATGTATGATAATAAGAACATTTATAAGAAAACTAATGCTTTGAATGATGTGAAATTAGAAAACCTTGTTTCCAAACATGTATTATAATATTTAGAAATAGAATATGTGTCTCATCTATGCGTGATCTAGAAATTGATTTTTGTTACGAAACTCATAGGTAAAATTTTTCCTGTATCACTGATTGAATCAATATGTATATGGTTTTGAGGGAACATTTTTATGGGATAATATAAATAATGAATTTTTAAGTCATGTATCAATATGTTTGGTAATCAACGTGTTGATGTTTTGGGACTACATCCTATAAGATTAATAGAATATATTCTTATATCTATGTGGATATGTGATGACATTAGTATAAACATTATCAATGACCCTCCAAAGGCTCTTAGAATTAATGATACTATATATGTTGTCATTTATCGACTAAAAAAATCATCTCGATTCCTCACTATAATATAATATTTTCCTTATGATAACACCATTATCCTATATATTAATAATGATGTTAGACTTTATAGTGCACCATTTTCCATCATATCCAATCATGATCCCAATATTACATATTAATTAATGAAGAATACTTATAAATCTCTTGATACAATGTTTTATATAATAATTTACTTTAATAATCAAACTACTGGATATTATGAATACAATATTAAAAAAATGAATGACCATTAGTTGGAATTCTCAGATGAAATTTTTGGTATGTGGGATTAGTATTTTCCTTGTGTAATGTTTTCTTATATTAAGTGTTTCAACTCATATAATAAAAATGGATTCGTGTGATGAAATATTTGCAATGAAAATTTATACTAGAACCACCTACGATGATGTTTGTGGAAGAGGTATTACTATCTCGCAACATTTCAAATATAAAAAAAATTAACGATTATTCACATATATATTAACAAATATCAATGTCTGAAAAAATTGAGATGTAGAAAATGGAATGATGGATTTGGAGTTCCAAGTGGGAGATCATGTTTTCAATAGAATATCATCTTGGAAACAAATTATATAATTGTTTAAGATATGAAATCTAAAACCATAGTACATAGATCCCATTAAAATCATTGAAATAATTTTATCACCTTCTTACAATATGGTAATTCCACCAAGTCTATTAAAAATAAATGATGTCTTCAATATTTCAATGATAAAAATTAACCTTTGAAACCCAAATCATTTGGCCCTATTTTATGAAATTGAATTGGGAGATGATCTATATTACTTTGAAAAATCATAAAAATTATATTAATGGATAAAATGTTTTTAGGAATTTGAAAAATTGTCTACTATTGGTATATTAAAAAAATATAAAAATTTGAAAATAAATTGGATAACCATAGGTTTTAAAAAAAACAAACATCATATATATAATATAATATACATGAATTTTCAATGATGATTTTTTTGGATACATGAATGTAACACCACAATACATTATGATTTTGTCCCTTTTTAATAAGTTAAATATCTTATATGGCTTTGATTTATTAAACATTGTCTAAAAAAAGACATCCTATTAAAATATTATTTAAACAATTATATAATAACATAGCCATTAAATTTGATGGTATGAATAGAAATATTTAAATTGTGAATATATATATATATATATAAAATATGTAATTTGTGGTCACATGAATAAAATTAAAAATAATGATAATTCTAATGTAAAGTATATCTTTTCTATACAATGTCATTTTAAATATGTATGAATATAAAATTACTTCCCTTTTCAAAATAGTTTAATTTTTCTAGGAATGGTAATAGATTTTACTTATAAATGAAAAGAATTTTTTTTTATTAAATTATAAAATAACATATTTTTCTAAATTGGTTTTAATATATATTTAGATCATTTTTATTATAAAAATACAGTTTTTATAAATAAATGTCTTTATAAATTTTCATTTTAAAATCATATATACTTATCGAATATTTCTCTTTGCATACCCACTTTTTCAACTTGTTTCCATGTAAAATTTTGATTTTAATTTTACATCCTATTTAAGATGAATTTGGTAAAATGGATACAATGTTTGGAATAATAAAAATCAATATAATCTAATATGTTATACATTATTTATCCCACAAATTATAATAAAAATAGAATGAATTAATTATTGTAGTTATTTTAATAATTAGTTTACGAGGGATAAATTTAGAAGATAATTGTTAAGAATGACATAAAAGATTTCCAAAAACAATTTTCTATAAAAATATTGCCATATTATTTCTATGGTTGATAATAGTATATTTCATGTTTTATTTCATGATAAAAACATCAGTATCAAATTAACTCTTCATAAATTCTACTTTAGTCCCCCACTTATAAAAGGCCAACCCCTATCCTCCAAAAAACCCTCATCCAAAACCATTTATTTTATCCAATAACATCCCAAAACCCTTCCTTATTAATATTCCTATTTTTGACAAGACTTTTATGATCATAAATCCATCATTAGAGGGAAACTATTGAAAACCTAATTAGTTCTCCAAAGAATAATAACATTATTAAATGATCATTTAAATATTATTTCATCTTAAAATTCCCTAAAATAATGTTAAATAATATTAATATAAAAGAACTATAAAAAAATATTATTCTATTTTATTATTTTAATGAAATAACTTATATCCATATCCACATTCAATAAATATGAAATGAAATAGTTTGTTGTTATTATTGTAGACTACCACATCCCAAATAGATGTGACTCAATCTTTATAAAAAATATAATATATGTATATAATGATGGTTCTAGTTATTATATATATTGTTTATGGTATAATTATACTTATGTAATTATAATATCAAATATATATTCTTACCTTCCATTCTGTTGAGTATATGATAATGTTTCTCTTGACTACATCTGAATACCCCCTCACAAAGCGATGCGATTCATTTGTCAATTATTTTTAAGAAAGACAATAAATATAAACATAGTCATTAAATATTAAATATATTATATTATTTAAATTCTCATAAATTAATAAAAAATATATACTTATCCTAGGACCCGTTAAAGGAATGATATTGTCACTCGTACGTACAACCATCCATCACAATGAAAATGTTTTTTTCATTTTCCATGAAATACATTTTTTAATTTATATTATTATATATATAATGCGTAAATGTAATATTTATAAATTTATTATTGTTCTAGAGATTACCGATTTATATAATTTTCAAAATAATCAAAACATTTATGGCAACAAACTCCTATGGAAAAGGAAATTAACAACATAAACCTTGAATATAATTAAATACTATTACCAAACTGGTGTTAGAATATTATAATAACATCATATAACATGTAATATATCTGATTATGGTTCAGGAATAAATTTAAAATTTCTAAAAAAATTATATTTGAGATTTTGTAACATTCAACTATTGGAAAGTGTGTTGTAAGGGTGTTCATCTCAATATACATTTCATTGAGAAATATTTGATACAATAAAAATATTCCCCTTTATATGATGTATATTCTTCAAATTTTATATATTTTAAATGAATTCCTATTTTTCATGATTATTGATGTTTATTTTAATGTTTATTCATCAACGGTTTATAGTTTAAAAGTTACTAAATAAATATATATTTTTGGTACATTCTTAAAAACTTTGGTTTTTATTTACATACTATTAATGTAGTCACATTCTTATGATCAAAATCCATTATAAACTACTTATCTCTTAAATATACATGTTAATGTTTGATGGATATTAATATTTTCTTTCTTGTATGCATTATTAACAAAAAAAATTTACTTTGAATGTTATTTTATTAAAAGGGGACGTATTGATAATTTATTCTCCTCTATTAAATATGAATATATGAAAATAAATAATATGTATTCACATTATAAATAAATTATTTCATACATGATGAAAAATTTGGATATTTATTTATGGGTTCATCAAGTTATAGATATCCCCTTGATGAACCGACTAGTCTCATGTGGAAATTGGTAGGCCAAATAAAATAGGTTGTCAACCGTAGTTTGTAACTATCATTTTAATAGTCTACAGAGTTGAGGAAACATGATTCATGTAATTATAAAGTCCAATAATGAAGCATTTTCATCATTAATAATTCATTTATTATTATCAAAGAGATATTTAGAATGATATAATCTCTAGATGGATTTCATTCATAGTGTATTGATTAAAATAATGGTTATTTAATAATTTACCTTTTCCATATTGATTAATTGGTCACATAATTATTTTAATTACTTTTCCTATGATATAATGAATAATTCTAGGAATATGTTCAAGGATGAAAAATGTTTTCCATTACTATGAATTCTATTTTATATCCATATGATATAGGGGTATCATATATTTATCTAGTTCTCAAAAATTCAAAATAGTTAGGTTATATATGATTTAACCATTTTTGTATATAAAAAATTAGATGTAGTAAACATTGGCTCCTTGTTACTAGAGTCATGTTTGTTACATCAACAATCGTGAGCACTTCACCATAAACTGGACTAATCCTCCATTATATGAGATCTACCACTTGATATTAACAATTAATACACCAATAAAGGTGTTTATAATGTGATATCAATAATAAAAAATATAGATTTAAAAGATACCAAACATACATCGCAAGATTTTATGCGATATTATAGGAAAATAATATGTTTAGTGAAGACAATGGCTATTATCAAGCTTGATTGAAACTAAACACTTGAGTATGATGTTTTTATCTAATGAAAAATTATTCATTACTTTTGATTCTGAAAGTGATAGTTTTGTGGAGTTAAAAAAAATCCATGGATCAATTTATGATAATACATGATATAATAATATGACATGGAGCACATGGAGCATGCGACCAAAGTGAATGTAGTTCAAAATTTTAATAAAGTGTTCCGTGAAAACATAGATATTTTTTTAATATATAATGTTATATTTTTTTATTTTTTGAATGATTTTTATGGAAGCTACTTTTTCACTAAGAAAAGTTATATTGAAGTAGTTAGAGAGGTAGTGGATATCATATATATGTTCTCATTAAATATTAACTCATGGATTATGATTTTTCATGAAAACATATTTTGTGTTTTTAGAGAGAATATTATAACAATTATCATTACTATTTTTGGAAACATCTAATGTGAAGATCCCTTGGTTTTACTATGGGAAATATGATATTGGTATATCATCACTTTGAGGTAACCATATATTTTTTATACTCTTTTAGTAAGTGATCACTGTAAACATAAGTATAATTTTCATCATAAAAGGGATACCACATACTAATTTTCTTCAAAAAATTATAGTAGTTCATGTTATCATGTAATGGTATGTGAATAATAATTTGAAGGCCCCTCAAACTATATACTGTATAAAAAGTAGTGGTTTGATTGATAATAAAATATGATAACTGAGGAAGATAAGAACTATTTCCCTTATAACTGGGTGAATATAGTATTACATGAACAAGAGTGAAATTTTCATGCCTATGAATTTAAATTACATGAAGTGAGATTAATTGATTTATTTATTCATGATTTGTAATTCTCATAAAGATATGAGTACGTGAAGCACTGGAAATAATATAATAATAATAATAATTGTTTTTACTAAGGTATTCCTATAATTCAAGAACAATGTCATGATTCATAAATATGTTATATACAATCATTTTTGTCATGGATAGTTTCATTATATTGTATAGTGAAACATCACTGAACCATTTATGATTTTCTTTAACTAAAAACATGTAATCCTTCAGACATATGTCTAAGGCCAAAAAACAAGTAAACTATTGGAATAAATTTGTATCAATTAATTATAAAATCTAAATAGGTATAAGAGTGGATTTTTGAATAGATATATTTATTTATTATTTTGATAATTAATAATATTATATTTTTATTTATCATAATAATTTTATTAAATTTAATTGTTTTTAAAGTTAGAAATAATTTGTTATTATTATTTTTATTATTTATAATAATTTCTGTTTAGATCTAATAAATAATTACTATTCTATGTCTTATATTTATCCTTACGCATTATAACGAATATTATCAATACCTTTACCTAATTATTAGAATAATATTTTTACAATTATATATATTTTTAATACTCTTATATAATTAGTATTAAATTTTCATAACCATTTCAATACATTTGATATACCATTATTGAATTTATTGGATTCATTCGTTACACATACGCAACAAGATTCTTAACCTCGGTAAATGATTAAAAAATGTTTCTTTGTTTAAATAGGATGTTGAATTCCATGTTTACCCATATGATCCTACATATTACATAATGTATTTTAATAAAATACACATGTTTCTTTTACACTACATTGCTACATTTTTTTTATACATTTTTTTTCTTCCCTTTATGTGGTTTATGAATTTTTTGGATTACCCATATGCCTCATGTGAATAGTATACGTCAAATTTATGTATTCTATGAAAATATTTTCATAACAATAATAATACATCAATATAACCCTTACACAGTTATAAAATTATTATATAAATCATATTACAAATTTTTAGGACTTTAAATATATTTACATTTTAACTACATTTTCATTAATGTTATTTAATATTTTATTGATTTTATAAATTATATTTAATCATATAAAATATATAATAAGTGTATTTACATTTTTTAACAAACATTTATATAATTTTTAATTCTTTTATTCATTCACATATATATTTCCATAATGAAACTCCAATATATTGATTTTAATATTTTTTATTCATTTCACTCTTTGTTAATTCATGTAATACTTTTACATACTAATTAAAATATGTTTCAATGTTTTTAATATCATTTTTATGTGATCACATGTTAAATATTAAAGGAAATTTTACTTTCAAATTTTGAATAATTCAATTTGGATCTTGATGTAATTGGGTTTATATTCTTACAAAATTCTTATGGAAGACTTATGAACTCTTTAAATGAGTGATTTGAAAAATATGGGAATTGAAAAAATAATATTAAATTAAAAAGATTTAATTATCATTGTTCTATTTTCAATTCATGTAACCATTATAATTCATGGTTATTATATTTATCTTGAAATTAAGTTTCCTAACAAATCTCATAGCCCACATAAGTTATATCTGTTTAAATGGATCATGTAGTTCATAGATGTGATAGTGTTGAGGTTAAAATATAAAAAGTGATATTATTTAATAAAATTAATCCATTTAAGAACCCAATAAAGTGGAATATCGTTTATGACTTCATTCACCATGAATAGATGAAATTTACCCTTTTTGGAACACCGGGAGTGTGTCGATTAATCATATGATAGGGAATATATCTTCTGTTTCAGCAAAAGAAAATTTGACCCCTTTCCAACTAGATCACATCATTCATATCATTTTTTCCTATTTATATGTGTGGATAAAATATGTTGACAAAAAAATTTATCCCACCTATAAAAAGTATTCTTTTTTATATCACTTTAACAAAAGATATAAAACATACATTATGGGGGCTCTATGTCAAAATATGGGTTTTACAACACTCACAAAAGGATATATAGATTTGAGGTTACTCTTATGTAAATTTGTATAGTTTGGATTCATCCCATTATAAAAGAATACGTTTATGATTTCCATTTTAAAATGTATCAGGTTTATCATATAGGGTTATATACATAAATAATTGGAGTGTAAAGAGAGGATTTTTTTCAATTAGAAGGAACTAAAATGAAATCAGTCATGTAATATGTCATTTTATATTCTATTAATCTATCACATAGTTCTCAAAAAAAAATATAATTTTATGGAAATATAAACTGCAAAACATCTTCTATTTCTATAAACCATTTTGATCTACAAATTTGTATCATAGAAAAAACTTATTTGGATTTCATAGTTATTATAATATTTTTTTTAATACTAACCGCAAGTATCATATGTTGATTAATTTATAACTATTTTCCTTCAAATATATTATCTATTTACTAATAAAAACAGTGTGTATCAATGTTGAACATAAATATTTTATGTTTTCATAAATTTATTATTTTATGTGTTAAATTGAATTATATTCTTTATATATCCTACCGAATGGTCTATTTCAATGATTCATATTAAAAAAAATCTATAGTTTGAAGAGATTCAACTAGCTTCATGATATAATATAATATGATTTAAAGGTGCACTCTGAAATTCTCAATTTATGGTAAAATCATCTTATGTTGGTGATTCATAATTTTCAATTTTCAATTATATTATTTATTTGATATGTATGAGATGTACAGTGAACAAAATCTAATAATTATATATTTAGATTTATCCCAAGGGTAATTATATGAAGATGAAATTGAATAAAATAACTAATTTTATCTTTATGTTTAATGTTTAAGAAATTAAAATCATTAAATATTGATGCATTATGATTAATGTGTCAGGTGTCAGGATTTTATCTCTAAAATTAATGTGGTGGAATAATGGAAATTTATTTTTTGATAGATGATTTGTCATTGTTTGATTAATAATGTGGGAAGATTAATATATAAAACAAAATTTTTAAAATAATTTAACTCTCTTAAAATTATACAATTTTTAATAATTTGGTGAGAAATGACGTGAATAATCTTATGAAAAGAGGAAATATCTGAAAACACGTATGGGGATGTTTAATTATAAATGGTTGATTTATTATTCATGGGTTACTTATCATTAATATAGTCATATTGGAAATTATATTAATAATTATGGTGCAAGGATTAGGCAATCAATTAGAAAAAAATGTGTTTGTATTTATCTCAAATATGTTAAAATATTATAGGAATTTAAAAAATATGGTTTTCTAATTTTAAATTTTTTAATTCCTATTATTAAAAAACATGGTATTGATTCCCATGTATGTATATTTAACACATCATGGACTAGATGCATATTTATATTAATTTATCATATGGTATGTTGGAATGTGCTTTATATTTTATTTAATATTGGGTAGTGATCATGTAGTAAATATTTTTTATTTCGATTTACTAACATGATCTATCTATTTGTTATTTTTTAATACATTTAATATCATTTAAAAATTAAATCAATATAATATTATTTATTATCATTGATACATT
The DNA here is from genome assembly GCA_963277665.1 of Viscum album. NCBI lineage: Eukaryota > Viridiplantae > Streptophyta > Magnoliopsida > Santalales > Viscaceae > Viscum > Viscum album. The sequence continues at coordinate 17,602,580 of OY728129.1, read as the reverse complement.
TGGAATTATTAATATAAGATTAAATTTCAGGGAGATTCCTTTTTTTGATATATAATTAATTAATTTAGTTGGAGTTACAAATTATAATACATATTTATTTGTCAATTGATCCATGAACCACTTTATTTACATATTTTTTTAATAATTCAATATTTTATATTTTTTTTAAAATAATAATATTATTTGTTTTAATTTTTATTAGTTATTAAAGTCTTTATATTTTTAATATTATTTATTATAATAATCATTTTTAGATAAATCGTATGATAAATTAGTTATCTATTACTTTTTTTAAATATACAGATCTTGAGAATGTTTATATTAACCTTAATTTTAGATTTGGAAATCATTTGTTACCATTATTTAGGTTTTTAATACCATAACAGATGTATTATTAGTTTTTATATACCTTTGCACAAATCAGGTTCTATCCTTAAATTGTATATAAAATTATTCAGTTACCCTTATGAAGATTTATTTGTATCCATAAAAAATTTTAAGAAAATTATTTTTAGACATAAAATTCATTTTGAATTTGATTTTTACTAGTATACATGTATATGACCCTTTTCTGATATATGGAAAAAAAATATTTTTAACATACCTGACCTGTAAACCACTAAACTTGTGCTATGAGCCAAGTCCCCACATCATATCAATAATGCCCCGTCATACACCAATGATTTATGACTACCAATGAGGGGATAATAAGTCACATGGGCAGACTAAACCAACTTTAAATGGTTAATCCACTATAGTTAAGAATGAAAATAGCGAAAATGATATGTGATAACTAATAATAATTTATAGCCAAGCATCTCTAAAAATTGGGTACAAACCCCAAAGAAAAAATAACTATTTTGTATCATTATAATAGTTCCAAAATTGATCGAAACCCAAAAAATGATAATGAATTGAACCCACGAAATAGTTATGAATTCCACATTCATATACTCTTCCATTCATATCCCACGCCTGACTCAACTCACTTTAATTGGGCCATTCCCTTTGTATAAATCTGCAATAATGAAGTCTACTCAGGTGTGCAATCGCAGACTGAGCATTATGTGAGTAAAAATATATAAGCCATGACAAATAATTAGAATAAAATATCCAGTTTAAATTGATAGTTTATTTTGGTATAAAATGAATGACGAGTTAAACTGAAAAACATCTCGGGTTTCATAAGTTAACAATGTACACATTTTGAAATTCTATCATCATTACTCTTATCACTATTTAAACCATCTTCATTAAATAATCCATTATCATCATTTCTTCCATGGGTTATTCAATAAAATAATTTATAATAATATTGTCTAAGGCATTAAATTAGTGTTTGTAATGTAGTATTGTCAAATCCCTATATCTCTAGGGATTAAAACATCACAACAATCTATTACACTCTCCTCGAAATATTAGTCCTGATAGTCTAATCGAATGATATTATTAAGGGAATAGATCCAATATTATCTACCCTATCCTATGAATCTTGTGGTGTTGTTTAGAGCTTCAGTATAACCTAACCCATGGGTATATAACCTCAAGCCAATACCCCACACTACCAAGACATGTTCACATTCAAATCTATCAAATCACCACATATAAACCAAATCACATACCATACTCAAGATAATAAGCATAATAATCATAAATTATAATCATCAACATGGAAAATTATATTATTCCATATCTCATTAATGAAATTTCCATTTACATTACATATCCCATTTAGCTTATTTTCCTTTTTTATGAAAAACTCCCTAAGAATATTAAATAATTCCAATATATTATCTCATTTGGCATACTCATAAATTCTTATATGTTAACCCATTTATCTAATTCCCAATTATAGAATCAAAAAACAAATATAAATTCCATTTACAATTAATAATTCATTCATCATGTTCAACTAAACCCAATAAACATATTTACTATAGTGGTTAATATTCATTTTCTAGACCATTTAACACTTCAATCAAATCACAATATGTGACCAATTTACTCACTCCCTTTTACATATATCATCCGAACTTTCCCATTTATCATTCTAAATCCTTAAACCCTCATCAAATTTCGAATTGATATTTCATAGCTTATATAACCCATTATCAATTATACAAACAACCCATAATGATATTATCCATATCTTGAAACATCTATCAATATTTCTCTTTTCACTAAAATTAACATATTATCATGTTCTTTAGGGGATATGATTCATCACATGTCAACTTATTATTTAAAATTATCAATTTCATAGTTCGGGAAAGTCGATACATCTGAGGGGTGGAAATAAATTAGTGAAATCATCCTCCATATATCCTACATGTATCATGAAGGGTTTAATCCATTATTTAAATTCCAGTTTTTAAAAAATCGCACTAACAAAATCAAACAGACAACTAGGTTTCACTAAGAACACAATAAAACATGAAAATTGCCTCCTAAAAATATTGGAAATAATATGTTCATTACCTATCATCAATTTGATGATGGAAATAATCCTAATCATTTCCATAGATCTAGATTCAAAAAACCTTTATGATTCAACCATTGATACGCCAAAAAGAGTGTGTTATAGGAATTCATTAAAAGATAACCAAATATATGATCCCTAATCTAGAAAAAAAATTATATAAAAGATATTAGACATACCCATTACATCAATAATCAATCAACGACTCTCCAAATGGCCTATAAATGAGGGATATAGATCCTTGGAAGCAATTGAGGTTTTTGAAGACTTACCAGGGATGGAGGGTGGTGAAATAGAATAAAAATCCAGTGGAACTAAAAAATGATGACATGAAAAAACTATAATTTTTCAAATATTACTGGGGTAATGGGATTGGTCACATGGGTTTCCAAACCATGCACAAACCACATAAAATCCACTATCCATGAGGAGTGAGGTTGAACAATTACATTGGGAACTCCACATAGTTAGAAAAAATCATGCATCGATGATGAAGAATTCCATTATCCATGGTCATATGATTTGGCTCTCCCCTTTTCACTATTTACATATCTATGAACTTCTTCCCCTAGCCAGCATAGTTTGGAAGCACAATTTTTAAAAACAATACAACAACTATAAAACATACCCAATTATGGCCATGATCTATATTACAATGTGTTTCAAAACCCTATAACACCCCTGAGGGTTCACAAACACTAAGTGAATATATAATTAATTAATAATAATGGATTCTATGTAATTTTTAATATATAAAATTACTCTATAGAATCTGGGATCTTACAACCTCCCCACCTTATAATAGATTTTCCTGAATTCTCTCATCCTGAGCATCCCTAAGCTCCCAAGGTGAAAATTATCAGTCCATTTAGATCCCACATATGACTTCCATTAGAATGATTCTTCATGACCATTTGCACACTACCAAAAAATATGAACCAATAGCACTCCATTTCCCAATAAGACATCCCAACTATCATCCACAACCTGAACTGGATACTCCTCAAATGATGCAACTTATTCAATATACACATACTCATCATCAATCACGTGAGAAGGTGGAGGAGATATTATTGAAGATGTGACACATGAAAAACATAATACATACCACAATAAAACATTGAATGATCCAATCGGTAGGCCATCGGTCTCATGCTCTAGATTATCTGAAATAGACCTGTGTAAGGGGATGAAAATAGAACTTGTATCCAAATCCAACGGTGATCCGAACATTGTGACACCCAAAGAAACCAACGAACACCAACAAAAAATTCATGAGGACTACAATTATTATCAATGTACAACTACTTTCAACGTTGATATATTTTCATCTTCTTTCAGATCAACGGAACCAACTCCAATGTCTCCTCCATGAGACTCAGTCCCAAAATCCTTGATTCCCGACGTTCAATCCCTCACAACAGAGATATAAATCATATACCATAAGGCTCCTCAAAAATTACCATCTGAATTGTTTCTCAATAACTAGTATTTTATTAAAACTAAAAGGGGGCCAAATTCTATTCTCATGAACCACTAATATCATGGACAGAAGCCCTTAACATGTACTCTAGTACCCAAATGGTGTGATCTTACTGTGCATTGGTCTATTGTTGGAATGTAATACTAAAAAACACTATCCCACCACGAAACTTCTACAATACCTTCTCAAAGTGAAATTTTATATTCGGATAATGATCCAAAATGATTGATTTAATTGTATCATGCAACCACAATATATTCTGAATGTACAACTCATCCAACTGATCAACAATGAAACTCTCTCTAAACGTTATGAAATTAATGATCACAGTAAAATGATAAATACCAACACAAATTGAGTCATTCTTCCAGGGAATACTTATAATACCTTCCATGGATTCCATTGTTAAATCAACTTATTCTCAATTCAAGAATGTAAAATGGATGTAACAAATCACATGAGGACTAATGTTCATCCTTCCTATACAGATTAGTAAGGCATCCTTATACGAAAATCATTGCCTATTTATTCATTCCTAAACTTCAATACTGAATAAAAATATAACAATACATCATTGTTAAACCAAGATGTACTAGATACATTGATACATGAAACTTTTGCATCAACTCATCCTACATACACATCGGCACAAAAACTCCACGACTAACATGAATGAACCCATCATTCCCAATGGCCCAACTAGAAGGTGACTCTACACCTTTATGATATTTTCCAATATACACACATTACAGTTCCTCAAGCTATCCCTCCTTATTATGCCTGTGAAGCGTAGACTCAAATTCCAAGGATACAATGTCAGCCCACCATTTTTCATCCAAAACCTCACAATGCTTTTCTAAAAACAACAATAACATCTTCCAATTGGAGATGAACCCCTAAACCACATGACATTTATTTTTTATACTCAAAGCATACAAAACACTACTTACCATTCCTAGATTATAAATTATCTCATAATAAATGAATTTAATGTGATCATGAAATCTTCACATCCGATGATTTAAATAACACTGAGATAAGATATAAATTAGAATTTTATGATTAGAATGCACCATTATCCCGTTATGAATAAGTAATGATTCCAAAATGTTATTGCGTAAACTATAGTGGCTAAATACAATAATATGTTAAATATAATTTATTTCATAAGGAATATAATGATGTGAAACATACTAAACAACCTGATCATACAACATCATCAATCATCCAAGGCCAACATCAGACACATCACAAAATAAGGTACACATAATACCTGAATTAGGAATGATAATTATCGAGGTGGTAGTCAACCACTTCCTTAAATCATGGAACGAATTCTCACATGATTTTGACCATTCAAACCTGACACCCTATATTTATGGGATTGAATGTCAAACTGGAATCTAGGAAAATTATTTGATCAATCATAGATAGATTCCCACTAAACTCAAAAATACCTAGAAATCAGAGGCATTATTAGGATCCTCCCATGACATAACTACATACCATTTCTCTATGGTTACTAACACGCCTTACTAAAAAATGAAGTGACCCAATATAATCTCTATATCAATCAAAAAAAATTGATAGGTTGTCCTATTTCATACTATCTCTTATTTTTCTCACCAAGATTCTAATATGTTTGGGAAGATATTCATGAGTATTAATGTAATCTAAGATTTCCCCCATATAGAAAACTAAAAACTGATATATATATATATATATATATATATATATATATATAAGGGTTATATATTATGTTCACTAGTTCAATGAACATATTAGAACAATGGATAATTTGAACAGAATCATCAAATACACATGAAAACATTACATGATCCATAAAACAGTCTGTATTTTGTTAGATGGTATCACTCTCAACTAATGATACTCGGAAATCTTATAAATATAAGAGAATAAATTCACACCTCTCAACTAGTTATAAATATCATTGAATTAGTAAAGAGGGTATTAATTCATTATATTCATCTGATTCCCCATCCTATAATCGTTACATAATTTCATCAACCCTAGTCCATTTAAAAAAAATCAACGGAGATCCCAAAGGTGATTTACTCAGAAGGAAGAGAACATAAATATCTTACTCCTCTAACTGATACTTTTGCTAATGGGGTTCTTCTAGATCTATTCTATATGGAAATATACAAACTGGTTCTTCCTTGGGAAGACATCGATTGTAAACACAACATTTCAATAGGAAAGTAGACCCATGACACCCTCAAGAAACACATCCAGAAGTTGTCTCACAATTGGAGGAAATACATGATGCCCCATTCCTCAATCATAAAAGCACGATTCAAGACTATTGTGATATTATTTCCCTCAAATACAATAAAAATTTCATTTTATTACCTACATGAAAACCCCACTCACCAAGATTTTCATAATTTTCTCCATAAAGAGACATAAACATTACTTGATGACAGCAACATTCGATATGATACTTTTACAAAACCATCCAATACATGCCCAAAATCTGGTTAAAACATAACATTTCAATGAAGAACATGTCCACTAGAAAATGGTACCAACATACATCTAGAGCTCAACACTTATATTGTCTGATATCCTCAGCATTCACTACTAATAGAGTATTAATATAATTACCCCACACACAATTTACACTACTTGTCCCGTATAAACTACAATCTATGAATACATGAAATAATTTGTGGTTCCTATGCCAAATAACGCACTAGAAATTATAGAAGCTATGAGAATTATACCACGATCAGTTGATAGACTATCCTCACCCACTCAAATTTTATACTGAATTATGTGAAGCTACACTAACCCTCTACCTTGGGCATTGTTTTACCTCCTTGGTGTTACACTACTCTACTAATATGGGCACTCTCACCATAGAGTGCCACATCCACTACCCCGACTAGTATGACCATTTGATTTCCAACTACCTATCAGATATAGGGTAACTGAATTCCTCTATACACTTAACATCATCCTCGATCCCCCATCCCTACACAACTATCAAGGATTACAATAGAACCCATTGACATGCCCCATCATACCACATCAATAGAACTAAACTGATGTTCCAGATAACCGTTCATGCATGTTGCTCAGTGTTCCACAATGGTAGAATTAACATGGTAACATACCATAGAGGTTTATCATCTCATAAAACAACTATGTGGAATTCCAACCTAATTTAAATTTCAAAAATGATACACCATACCCTTGAAAACCACACCACATATCTGTCAAACTGGAACCGCATGTCTACTTCAAGAAGCACCCTTGAGGTTCCCATCCGAGATAAGGGCCAGATCCATCACTTTTGTTGACCACTTCAAAATAAAGATATTCAACTAAGATTTGATCCCATTTCTAATACCATCATTGAAACAATTTTCCACATCGTCATTATCCCTTACTAATATATGAAATAATCATCACAATTCAGGGAAATAGAAAGATACTACATCGCTGACATAACCCATTGGATCAAACACATACACACTTTAGACTTCCCTTACCTCGGATTATATGTAAATAATTATCCTAGAAACATAACCATGAAATATTTTGATTTTATTCCTTTGTCCTGATTAGTATAAACCATGATTTCTAACTGAATATTTTTCGGACCTCACAACATATAGGATTCTAAATTGACTCGCTTCTTAGAATAAACTACTTAATGGTCAAAAATATTCTTGATGTATTGTATCTAGAATGTCATTACCTCTATCCCACCCTCCACATTAAAGCTTGGATAATGAAAAATATAAAACTCATTATCGATGTTGAACATACTCCATACAACCCACCTTGGGTCCAATTCCATTGCCTACATAAAATGTGTAATGATCTTACCAAACATCCCTTACCTATTACCCTGAATCACCAGTTCATCTTGCTCCACTACCAAGGGAGAATTATTAGTAACATCTTATTGTATCCATGAAAAAAAATGTCTTCATGTTTTCATTTTTCTACAATGCCAAAACTATTCATTAGAACACATAAAATAATGTTTTTCGAATTTAAAAACAAGAAGTATCTTCACAAGCCATAAAAAACAACTCACATAAAATATCCCAATGGTTATTTTCACACATATAACAATACCTTCTACCATACCTATCCTGGGTTAGGGTCAAAATGGGGTAAAATAATTCACATATCCATGATTAATCATTAGACCATCTTATAAAATCATTTGGACCATCACAATGTAAACCTTTTATCTTAAACACATTTCCCATTTCACCACATTTTAGAACAAACATTTTAACTCATTTAAGACCCTTCATTAACCACATTCATTAAAAATTATTAAATATTTATTTCTTTTAACCCTTATAATTACTATTTCAAGAAACCATTTTCTTAAAAAATTTAATGAATGTAAAATGAATCATAACTTTTTTATCCATCACTCCTATCCAGTGTCTGCCTAAATTGATGCACACCACATATATCACTAGGTTCCTATAACATTGCATGAATGCTCATAAAAATTACACTATGTATATGAGAAAAAATATCAAAAATAGTCACAGTCACACAACATGTGTATCACCAAATGGTGAAATTTCATTTAACTATAGTGACACTTATAAAGTAAAATATTTCCAACATCAGGGTACATTGTTTTTTTCTTGTAAATGGGTTTGATGATCCCATGATCATGTTAATTAATAAAACATAACACATTATATTATATAGAATTATATCCAAACTAATAATTCCATTGAAGAGAACTATTCAGATACCTATTTAAAATGACCTCGACCGAAATTGCACAAACTGGTTCTCTAGTTAGAGTCTCCATATGTCCTCAAGAACCACTCCTTATATGCCAATGATATTTGTGTAATAGTGACTTTATAATATGTAAAATGGGGGGTATATACCCTATTTACATGTGTAATCCAGAAATATTTAATAATTAAAATAACATAAATAATATATAATATGCAATAAAAATGCATAACCAATTATCTCCGAAAATGGGCAAAAACCACAAAAGAACAATAATTATTTCACAGAATGATAATAGTAAAAATTTGAAGGAAAAAAAAATAAAAATTAGTTGAACCCCCAATATGGTTACCGACTCATGAGTAGATCCTTTTCAATTCTTATCCCATGCCCAGATCAACTCTCTAGCCCATGACCATTGTCCTTATAACATCTTGCAACAATGAAGTTTGATCGGGTATCCAACGGTGGCCCGAGTAAGGCTTGAGTAAAAATCCTTATCCCAATACCAATGGTGTATACCAAATATATACTCTAAATGGAGAGTGTATAGACATATGAGATGAAATAAAATTTAATCCAATGGAAAACATGGGTTTATTCAGTTAACAATATATACATAAACTAATTATTTTTAACAACCCATAATTTTATAAATGAAAATTAGCTTCTTGAAATTATGTTATATAGTATAAACCATATGAAATAAAGTGTATAATACAATAAAAACAACATATATTAATGATGAATTAATTGAGTTGTATTTCTAGAAATTAAAGAACATATTCCAAAGGACTAGTAGAATGAAATTTGAAATATTAATGTGACACTTATGAATAGTAAATTGCAAACTAGAATTGTAAAAACATAAATCAATGTATAAATAAAATCTAGTTATCTCATAAATGAATATATGATATATCATGTATTATGAATGTAATTTTTTTAAAAATGATTAAATAATTCAAGGTATTTTTGTAAGTCAAAAAAAATTAAATTACAATTTTATGATAAATATAATTATTAAATAAAACTTAATTTTTCTAAAATGTAATCATAAAATAAATTTTATTTTCATTTTTATTATAAGAAAAATTTAATGGACCTAAATTATCTTTCAATGTGTTAAAAAATAACATAAAATTATAAAATACGTATTTATAAGTAAATGATTTTATTAATTAAAATTAAATTTAGCATATTTAGAAAATTATATTACTGAAATATAGTTCATTATTGAATTATATGAGTAGAATAATGGTTATGGTAATATTTTTGGATCTTTCTAAAATAGATGAATATTTTTTAAATAGAAAAATATGATAATTTACTGTATATGATAATTCATGAATTATTGAGTGATGGTTAGGTGTGGATAATGAATCAACATTTTGTTCGACCAAATATGAATAAGTTAATATATTTAGTCACCTGAAACATAAATATTAAATTCCACAAGGTGAAATAAAAAACTAATGAATAAAATAATGAGAAATCACCCCTCTCGTCTACTATAAATATCACAACTCACCTCCTCCTCTCTTCACAAGTCTAAGATCTGAACATTGCAAAAAATTTACATAGTACTCTTCAAAATCCCCTCCCATATATTCAAGATAATGTTATCTCAAAAAATACCAATGACATGTCCCACAAAGTGTTTCTCCATGAAAATAATTCATGTGGTAAAAACCTCATTAATGTTCATTAATTTCATAACTTTTTATTTTCATTCTTTATTGTCTCAAAAATATCATTATCCAAGGGTTATGGAAAATAAATAATATCAATTATACTAGAAATATATTTTTTATGTAAAAATATTAAATCATTTGATTACCCTATAATTTTTTGAAAAAAATAAAAACATAATCCATGATGTGTTAATTTAGCACATTCAAGGAAGAGCTTGTTTCAATTTCTGTAACCATATTCAAGGATAGTCATGAAACAATTTTTATAGTAAAAAAATATTATAATATGTTTATTAATTCTTTTTTAATTTCATGGAACAATTATATATACATTATTTTAAATAATATAATAAATTTTGTTCATGATGATCGGGAAACCACCAAATTAATCAAAAAAATTATCACTAACATTTTATTTAATGATTCATCATTATAACATATAACAAAATGATTTTCATAACCATTAAAAGTTTTTTATGTTCATTAATAACATATAACATAATTATGGATATATTTTCCCATTTCTCATGACCTTTTATATATTTATTCAAGTGACCCAAAAAAGAAAACCAAGGAAACAAACACTCCCAAACGATAAAATAATATCATATAAATCATTAAGAATACCATAAATGAACATAATGAAATTATAATAAATAAAATACATGTACAAAGGATATGAAATTAGTTGATTAATTTATTTATATTTATCATTCATGACATTAATGTCAACCGTAGAACAATTTTAGACAGAAGGTAACAGATCATTTTTGAAACTCTATTTTTCCTTTGGGTTATACTTATGTTCTCTTTTAAACAATGTAAATACAATTTATTTTTATATATTAGTCTATATTAAGTTTATATATCAAAAAATAATGTTTATATATCATATCCTCTTTATTTTATGGGTAAATCCATGTTTTATGAAGGTTCTCTTCTCAATTATTTTAGATAAGAAAAACAAATTTAATGGATCTTTATGATTTCATTCAGATGATCAAGTACACTCTATAGTATTATTAATTTCATAATTATTTTTCGAAAAATAATTAATTTTATCATAAATGTATATGGTTAATTTATATTCTTAAATAAAAAATTATTCTTTTTTTGTTCTAAAGAATCTTTAATAATTTACTCTATCCGCACAAAAATGTTTTATTTCTATATTTCTTAAACCATATTTTTATATGTATTCACTTTATTTTGACATCACATGCCATGATATATGACTATCTTTCATTAGGAATTTCTATTTATTATTTAAATAAATTCACTCACGGAAATCGTTATGATATTAATATATGTTATTCAATTTAGAATGATTACAATATACAATTATTCTCATGTGAAGTCCATATGTACATGTTTTGTAGAGACCCATATCTTGACGTACATAGAAATTACATTACTTTTTCATAATACTTTATACATAACAAAAAAAGTCACACAAGGACCATAATAGTTTAGTGTCTTTGGAAACTCAGGATATAATCTTCTAATTGTGGTGAAAGATCTTCAAAATCTCCCATAAATATCTTCCCCTTTTTTCTTTTACCTAAAACCATTCTTTAAATATTCAGGAAAAGAAAAAATATAAAGGGTGAGCTCAAATTCTCAGTAAGGGTAAGCATGGATAAAATAAAAAAAATCATATACATTTGAACAAAAAACATGAACATAATGTTTAAACCTCAAAATATTGAGCAATGACATAAAACATGGAAGTGCGTAAGTAATAGATTATAAAGAAACAATAATCATGATAAAATATCATGGTAATAAAACATGTAATTGTGGAAACCATTAATCACATGTTATGATTTCTATAGTAGCCAAGGCATGGCTGCCAAGACCATCTTAGTGGACAAAGTCTTTTTCGGAATCGAGTTCACTCCTCCTTCCAGTACTGTATCACTAATCCAGTTTAACATATCGTTCTAGCCATGTCTATCACATGAGATATAAATCATTAACCAATTCATTGATGAGATATATAGGTCCCACCCATATCATAATGAAATCATTCTTACTTGTGCCACAACATAAACATAAAGCATTCATCATAACTCAAAGAATAAAAATGGGTTTCCTAAACATCATCCCATCATAACATAATCCATATAAAACAAATGGTTATCATTTAGTTATAAGAAAAGTAAAACTGTGTAAATCATAGAGATATTATACTTGATACATACACATATGAAGTGATTTCATCTTAGATGGAAAATAGTTTTGACAAAACACTTGAAATGAATTCTTGAGGAAAATATCCTTTCTTATTCGAAGTCATCTTCTTTTCACAAAATTCCATTAAATTTTAAATGAAAATAATTTTTATGATAATAATAATCAAATATTGTAGAGGAATCTTCATGAAAATTAGTTGTTATGAAACCGTAAAAATTCATTCATGCCGTATAAGATTAAAAAAATTCTTCTCATTCTTGTTTTCAGAAAAGTCAACAAATTCCTCGTATGATAAAGAAAAGAAGGATTCCTTACATACCATGTAGTAAAATTCAAAAATGGGTAAAAATGAATTAAAAAATATATGAAACCATTTTTAGAAAACATGGTCATGGATGATAAATATTACCCCAGTAAATACATACGAATAAAAAATCTCAGATAAAAACGAGATTGTAAAAGTTATCCCTTACCTTATGTCCAATTTCTTCCATATGTGTCCGAGACTCATGTATAGTGGGTCTAAACATATTATTAACATGTAACATAACCATAATAATATTTATGATATCATATATGATTCACTTGAGAATTTTTATTATCTGTTCGTTTGTCTATTCTATGTTAAAGCAACATTTTGGGTAAACTCGTTTCATTTATCATCCGTGTTTTGACTTGTAATTATTAATATGATTACTTAGATCATGATTCATTAATTCCAGAATATAAAACATGATTTATATATAATATATATTCTGGATATGAATATATATTATAGATCGATAAATGGAAAGAAATACACCGTTCATGGAGACGGTTGGCCGTACGTACGCATGAACGTTGTTTTTTGTTTTCTTATTGAATTGAATGGAATTGAGTATATGACATACATATATATATATATACATAAATATAGTAGGATTATTATGTCATATATTTCATGATTACTTATTATATATACTTTATAATCATTCTTGAATTTTTAACATGGAAAATAAATTTCATCGCGTCGTGGAGACGGTAATCCGTACGTACGCACAAGCGATGAGATCATTCCCATATTTATTGAATGGAATTAGAGGGGATTATATAATATTTTAGAATATTTTTGATGTTATAATAATCATATATAGTTATTATTTACACCATTATACCCATCCAAGTAAGGTGGTGGTGGAAAAACTGATTACACCACGGCATGGAGACTGTATTTCGTACGTACGCACGCGCGGTGATTTTGTTTTCTATATGATGGATAGAAGGTGAAATAGGGTTTTTTCATATTTACAATAACATATCATAATTTAAGTAATACTGATGTTATTAATTTATAATGAAACAACTAATGAAGATGAAGTAGATGAGGAATGAAATTTGAAAGAGTCGGTAGAAGAGATTACCTCTTCCTCGACGCACCTCTTTTATGATTTCTTTTAAGGCACTAGATTTGGTTTTATGAGAAGACAAAAACCTCAATAATTTTTCTAGGGAAGTGGATAAGTGAAATAGGCTGGGTTTGGCCGTTTTTGAAGGCTCAACAATATGTAAAGAGAAGAGGGTGGGGGTGCCCTTTTATAAGGGAGGAGAGGGGCACCTTTGGAAGGTGTGAGAATATTATTTTATTATAAACATATCATCAGATTCAAAAGGTCCAAAAATCATTAATTATGATTAAAAGATGACTCATGGTCGAAATAAAATCCTCTAATCAGAATTGGACTTGTTTTGGATAATATTTTAATCAGTATAATCTTATTTATTTAAATCAATTATTAATGAGGTAAATACTGCTTCATTCTTGTGTCATAAATAATTTAATATATTTGATGTCTAAAAATTAAAAAAAATTCCAAAATGTAGGAAATGGTATTATATTTAAAATTAATATTTATAGTCGAAAAGATAATATATATAACCACTTATAAAAATTAATTACTAAAAGATTTTTGTTATTGTCAATTTTGTCTTTACATTAAATTAGTTAATCCAAATTGTCATTTTCACTACCAAGTGCCTCTATGGGGTCCTAAAATCTATCCAAGGATGACCATGGTCGGAAAATACTCATAAAATATGGTTATTACATGTGTTACAGTAATTCTAAATTATTATAATATCCTTTTAACCTTGAATTACCCTATATACCTTTAACCGTAGTAATCAAAAGTCAAAAGTTACTATTCACCAAAATTATTTTAATATTACTGAACCACATTTTACTTATTGATAATAACCATGTATGTTAGATGTGGTAAAATTTCGTTTAAATGAAAGAGTCAGTTTTCCTAACTACCACAAAGTGGTTTCACTATTCATCAAAAATTGAAGTTTTTCAGAAAAATATAAAAAATTCAGCCAAAGCTATATTTGTTATTCTGAATTCAAAAATGAGGTATATTTTTCCAAATTCAAAACATATAAGTTTCATTAATTAATTTTAAAATTAATTCTCGTTATCAAACAAAATAGTGTGTTTTTAAGAAACAATTACTATTATAAGATCGATACTTGTTTATGTCCAATTTCAAAGTGAAATTAATTAAAATGACATACATTGGATTAAATGGTAAAACTATATTCTAATTACACTTTAAGACAAATTAAATGAATAATATAACCATATAAAATATTGCAATAAAAAAAGTTGTTTTTAATTAAAATATAGCAGATTTTTACTATTCATTAAAATATGAATGTTATGAGAATAATATGAAAATTTTATCCAAAGTAATTTTTTATAACTTGATTCCAAGGTATAATTTTATTTTGTCAAATTGAACTTATAAACATGTAAAAATAAAGATTTAATGAGGTTGTGCCATCAAAAGGCGGAAAAACATCATTTTTTTTAAAATACTTATTTTACCTGAAAAATTTAGTTTGTTCTCATACCGTGTTCTAGAAATTGTGTAAGATGATTAATAATGTATTAAAATTCAAAATTTAGTCTATACTATTAATTAAGGCTAGTCAATAATGATATTATAAAAATATATCATTGTTTAATTAAACCCCATTGTGTGTACTACACACGCTATCGAGGAAGGACGTGATTGCGTGTAATGCGGGAAAATCAGGGATGCGTGTAGTGCAAGATCCATTTGGTTTAGAGTACAACAAAAGGCATCAATGAAATTAAAATGAATAATTATCATAAAATCTCATGTAGTTACATTCAACCCCCCTTAAAATCAATTTCACCCACGAAATTCATCGACGTTATAAATGGTTTACTACTTGATAGATTATTTAATAGAAACTCACATCATAAAAAGGAATACTAAAACTAAATTGAAAAAAAGAAGTATGAAACATAACGGTTACCCAAATTAACTCATCACTGGGTTTCCACATAGGAGATCATAGGTGAAAATATGGATCTGAAACAGAAATATAACTATCAAATTCTGATGGAGTGTGGTAGAGAACATGGCTATGAAAAATCCAATAATCACAATGCCATAAATTTGTGATGATCTAAGGTACCATCTGATTCATCAGATATAAGTGCACTACGACAACATTTTTAGTTTTCAGGATCATTTCACTAATGTTGAAGAATTTGAATTAAAAGAAATACTTACTTTATTTGGGTATAATCTCACCGTTGTTCATGCCTTGAACAATTTACACTTCATTTGTAAAAAAATGAAGTTTAATTTGTCATTCTTCAGGTGTTAGCAGGTCATGTGATGGAATTATGGGTCATTCCATATGTCTCCAACTAAAGGTTAGCAAAATTTATAAAATATACATAAGTCCATCTATGGTGAGGTTAATCGTATATGATTCCAAAAATGGTCTTATACTTCATATATCAAATCGATTAAAATAATCTAGTTTCTACTAACCAGGGACTTCCTGTAGGCTAGTGGTAGGTGATAAAGGCATGTTGCACATCGGTTGTGGGTTAGATTCCCTCATCCATGTCCGACACGACGGGTTGTCACCCGTCCTACAGGTTGTCGTTTTTTCTAAAACTACATTATTATAACATCCCATCAATAATAGCGAAAAAAACGTTATAGCCTTAAACAATACTATCTGATGTCCAAATTAATCCATTCTAACCTTATGACTTATCCAAAATACTTATGTCCAATCTCATAGTATAAAGAAAATAATTACTATAAATGACATCTACTGATCATGTGAATACCATCATTTATCACCCATATATCATAACATATATCATGTTGATTGCATTCCAAACATGTGAATAACATAATCTTATATTCCCTTGCAACATGAATTACCATAAAACCATAGTGAAAACATTAATGTTTTCAAAATGTAACTCTTTCTACACACCAAAATCCCAAAATTTCGATATACTCAAACCATGATATTACTTTGTCCTTATATCAGTCATAAGATCATTAATATGATTTTCTCCTTATCCCTTCATTATGCTCACATCATCTTCTTTCCAAAATATTTTAATTACTTTTCATGGTTACTGGTACCATAAAATTATTTAAGACCACAATAGACTAATACAAAAATATTCCAATATTCCACGATAATATATACAACATTATTTTGGAATCCATTACATAAACACTTAATCATTCCACCACATCGTTGTCATATTCAACATCGCCAAAAGTGATCTCATGTGACTTCCCTTTGTCCTTCTCCTAAATAGGTTTCTCATTTCGATCATCATTAACCCTTGGATTAGGACATTTGTTTCCATAATCACCCTTTTCCTTTCACTTGAAGCATTGAAGTGTTTGTGGTGTGTTTTATGAAGTCTTTTCTCCATTCACACCATTATCTACCTTTTCACCATTAATTTGGCACTCAGCTACTCGATGAGATTATTTTCCACCGTTGAAAAATTTTCTATTACCTTTTAGACAATCTCGACCATGCTTCTTTCCACACCTTTAGCATAAAGAAACATTCATCTTTTTTTCACCATTATTTTGAGATTTTTCCATGCACTCCATCTTTCGTTTCTTATCAGGACCATGAGATGGATATGTTACACCAACATCCAATTCCACCTTGATAGAACAACACATAATTTCTTCACAACTATTGAACTCGATTATTTATAATGCACTTCGAAGACTTGGTTTTAAGACACTGAATAATCGATCAACATTACTTTTAGATTGTATGATAAAGCCAGATTCATAACTTGCAAACCTTGTAAAATTTACTTTGTATATACCAATAGTTTAATCATCCTTTAAAATAAACTCAAGGAGCTCCCTTTCCATCTTTTTTTGAATAATACAAGGTAATTACTTATTGAAAAACATGTTCTTGAACTCATCATATTCCATGGATTCAATTTCAACATGGGGCCTTGTATTTTTAATTAGAGTCCACCACTGGTCTGCTTCACCTTTTAAATAGTTATGGATAAAATTAATTTTTCATGCTTTGAACATCGACATATTGAAAATATCTTTTCAGTGGTACTAATCCATTGTTCAGCAACAAGTGGATCATAAGACCGACTAAAAGAAGGTGGACGTTTCCTCGTGAATGACTCAATATAATATTGTTCCTTTCTCTACTCATTTGGTAGTCCATAATGATTTATAACTTATGTAAGTATAATAATAATATTTTTCACTCCATCTACCATAACATTGGTTTGTTCAGAAGGAAAATCATTGCATTGTCCATTACATTGATCAACATGGTTCCTTCGGGTTCCATCCATCGTCTAAAACCCAAAAAGAATATTTTGAGAGGCAAAAATAATTAATGGAAAAGAACATAATAAAGGGGGAGTACCTTAAATATCTAGGATCTTACATTTAATTTTATGATTGTTAACGTAATTATAGGACTATAACCTATACTTATACTTCACCTTAGGGACATCACTAAACATACCTTAGAAATATCTATAGGGATCTCACTAATGTTTTCTCATCCTAGTTTTCAAAGGTTGACTAAAACTTTCCTCTGATACGAACTGTACAGACCCAAATCATGTAGTACATAGACATTACAATACTTTTTCAGAATAATTATTACATAACAAAAATAGGCACACAAGGACCGTAATAGTTTAGTGTCTTTGGATACTCAGGATATAATATTCTAATTGTGGTGAAAGATCATCAATATCTCCCATAAAGATCATACCCTTTTTTTCATTTACCTAAAACCATTCTTTAAATCCTGGGGAAAAGAAAACATAAAATGGGTGAGATCAAATGATCAGTAAGGGTAAGCATGGAGAAAATAAAACAAATCATATATATTTGAATAAAAAACATCAACATAATGTTTAAACAACAAACCTTGAGCAATGACATAAAACATGGCAGTACATAGGGCATAGATCATAATGAAACATTAATCATGATAAAATAGCATGGGAATAAAACATGTAATTGTGGAAACTATTAAACACATGTTATGAATTCTATAGTAGCCAAGGCATTGCTGCCAAGACAATCTTAGTTGACAATGTCCCTTTCTGAATCGAGTTCACTCCTCATTCCAGTCCTGTATCACTGAACCATATTAACTTACAATTACAACCATTTATATCTCATGAGATATAAATCATTACCCAATTCATTGGAGGGAGATATAGGTCCCACCCATGTCATAATGAAATCATTCTTACTTATGACACAACACAAACATAAATCATTCATCATAACCCAAAGAATAAAAATGGGTTTTATAAACAACATCCCATCATAACATAATGCATATAAAACAAATGGATATAATTTCATCATAAGAAAAATTGAAACCATGTAAATCATATATATATTATACTTGAAACATACACATATTAAATAATTTCATCCTAGATGGAAAACAGTTTTGACAAAACACATGAAATGAGTTTTTGAGGAAAATAACCATTCTTCTTCAAAATAATTTTCTTTTCACAAAATTCCATGCAATTTTAAAAGAAGAGATTTTTTTTTGAAAATAATGATGAAATATTCTATATGAATATTCATTAAAAGTAGGGATAAAGAATCTATAAAAATCTGTTCATGCTGTATAAGATAAAAAACATTCTATTCGAAATTTTTCTGGAAAAGTCAAAAAAGTACCTCGTATGGTAAACAAAAGAACGATTCCTTACATACCATGTTATAAAAGTCAAAAATGTGTAAAAAGGACTTTAATAATACATGAAACAAGTTTTAGAAAATAGAGACATGGATGATAAATATTACCCCAGTAAATACTTACGAATAAACAATCTCGGATAAAAATGAGATTGGAAAAGTTATCCCTTACCTTATGTCTAATTTCTTCAGTATGTGTCTGAGACTACTATATAGTGGGTTTAAACATATTATTAAATTTTACAGAACCATAATAATATTTATGATATCATATATGATTCACTTACAACTTTATAGTATCTGTTCATTTGTTAATTCCACGTTAAAGCAGCAATTTGGGTAAAATCGTTTCATTTATCATCTGTGTTTTGACTTGTAATTATTAATATGATTACTTAGATCATGATTTCTAAATTACAAAATATAAAAAATTATTTATATATAATATATATTCAGAATATAAATATATATAATAGATCAATAAATGGAATGAAATACACCATTCATGGAGACAGTATGTCGTACGTACGCATGAACGTTGTTTTTTGTTTCCTTATTGAATTGAATGTAACTAAGTAGATGAAATACATATATATATACATAAATAAAATATAATTATTATTTCATATATTTCATGATTACTTTTTATATATACTTTATAATCATTCTTGAATTCTTAACATGGAAAATGAATCTCATCGTGTCGTGGAGACTGTAATCAGCATGTACGCACGATCGATGATATCATTCCAATATTTATTGAATGGAATTGGAATTTATGATATAATATCATAGAATTAGTATGATGTTATGATAATCATATATAGTCATTATTTTCACCATTATACCCATCCAAGTAAGGTGGCGGTGGAAAAACTGATTACACCACGGTGTAGAGACGGTATTACATACGTACCCACGCACGGCGATTTCATTGTCCATAAGATGGGTAGATGTTGAAATAGGGTTGTTTCATATTTAAAATAACATATAATTATATAAGTAATACTTAGGTTACTAATTTATAATTACACAACTAATGAAGAGGATGTAGAAGAATAATGAAACTTGAAAGAGTCGGTAGAAGAGATTACATCTTCCTCGACACACCTCATTTAAAATTTATTTTAAGACACTAGAGTTGTTCTTTTGAGAAGAAAAAAACCACCTAAATGTTTCTAGGGATGTGGAGAAGATAAATTCTCAGGTTTTGTTTGAGCTTGAAGAATCAATGTTGTGTAAAGTGAAGAGGGAGGAGGTGCCCATTTATAAGGGAGGAGAGGGGCACCTTTGGAATATGTGAAAATATTATTTTATTATAGAATTATCTTCGGTTTAAAAATGTTTGAAAGTCCTTAAATACTTTGATAAGATGAATAATGGTATAAATAAAATCATCCAATCAGAATTTCACATGTTTAGGATAAAATTTTAATCATTATAATCATATTTATTTAAATCATTTATTAATGAGATAAATATTGCATCATTATTGTGTCATGAATAATTTAATTTATATGATGTATAAAAATTATAAACAAAATACCATCATGTAGGAAATCCTTTTAGCTTTCCAATTAATATTTTGAGTTGAAAAGATAATTTATATATCCCCTTATAAAAATTAATTACTAAAAGATTTTTGTTAATGTGAATTTTGTCTTTACATTAAATTAATCAATCAAAATTGTCATTACCACTTCCAAGTGGCTCAATGGGGTCTTAAAATCGACCCAAGGATGCACATGGTCGTCCAATACTCATCTTAAGGTAATTTGGAATTATTATAAAATCTATTTAACCTTCAATTACACTATTTACCTTTAATCACAGTAAATAATAGTCAAAAGTTACTATTCCCCAAAAATTATTTTCATCTTATTGAAAAAAAAATATTTCTTGAAAACAAACACGTATGTCGGATTTTTGAAATTCAATTCACAGAAGTGGTAAAATTTCATTTAAATGAAAGATTCATTTTTTCTAACTTCCACTAAGTGGTTTCACTATTCATTAAAAAATGAAGTTTTCTAGAAAAATACCAAAAACTCATCCTAAGATATATTTGATATTCCAAATTCAAAATTGATGTCTATTTTTTCAAATTCAATTAATATAAGTGTCATTAATTAATTTTAAAATTAATTCCCATTATAAAAAAATAGCGTGTTTTTAAGAAAGAATAACAATCAAAAGATCGACACTTGTTTGTGTCCAATTTCAAAGTGAAATTAATTCCAATGACGAAAATTGGATTAAATGGTAAATATATATTATAATTACACTTTAAAATCAATTAATAATATAATCTAACCATATAAATTATTGCGATGGAAAAGTTGTTTCTAATTAAAATATAGCGTCTTTTTACTGTTCATTAAAATATGAAAGTTATCAGAATAATATGAAAATTTTATCCAAAGTAAATTTTTTTATCCTGATTCCAAGGAAGAATTTTATTTTGTAAAATTTAACTTATAAACATGTCCCAGACTATATTTAATGTTGGTGTGCCATCAAAAGGTGCCAAAACGGCATTTTTTTAAAAATACTTATTTTTCCCAAACAAATTAGTTTGTTCTCATACAATGTTCTAGAAATTGTGTATAATGAATAATAATGTTACAAAATTCAAAATGTAGTAGATACTATTCATATTGGATAGTCTATAATAATATTATAACAATATATTGTTGTTTAGTGAAACCTGGTGTTGCGTGCTACACACGCTATCGAGGAAGGTCGTGATTGCGTGTAATGCAAGTCAAATCAGGGATGTGTGTAGTGAAATCTCCATTTGGTGTAGAATATAACACAAGACATCAATGAAATTAAAATGAATAATTTTTATAAAATGTCGGGTTGTTACATGTTTGATTCCTCGTGAATGATTCCTTATATGCAACAGATATTAATGAATATATTATGATGCATGTACCTAGATATCACCCCAATGTATTGGGTATTGTTTACTCTCATGAGACGTAATGTGAAATGATCTTGGTGGTCATATTTTTCTTGTTCTAAATTTGCATTGGGTTTGGTGGTTATCCTTGTCTCATTCTAGTATATATGAAATGAGCATTGAATCCTGAAAAAGTCATGTTTTATGATTCTGAATCATTAAAATGGATCAATTATTATATTATCTCATGTTCTAAAAGTTATGATTTCATATAATAATTCATGTTCATTTCCTTTTTTATTTCATTAAGTTTTTACTCCTAACCTGTGTGATATTATTTATTCTTATGTTTATTTCATTACTATAATTTTTATCCAATAACATTGTTCATGTTTTCCCATTAATATATCATATAAATATAATGACTCAAATAATTTTAGGAGCTCTTTATATATATATTAAATAAATGATTCATCTTTTTTGGTTCCATGTTTCTAGATTTATGTACATAATTCTACAATGACACTATTATTTACAATCCCTAGTTTATATTTAATGGTTAATAATTTTTAAATCCTATAATTATATGTGAAAATTGATAGGTCCATTGTATTTGGTATTATATTAGTTCCTAGTTATTTTGAAATATTATTATCATAGAAATTTGGTAGGAACCCTAGGGATAATTCTACCACCATAGATAACCTAGATTAAAAATTACGCTATCAGAAGTTAGAAAAAAATTTCATTTACATTTTTATCCCTCTAGGTTCATCATTTACTTTTATTATGTTTATCAAGTATGTATTAAATCCCCATTATTGTACTTCATTTTTTTTATTTAATGTATTTAAGTAGAAGAGCTGATGAAAAAAATAATTGTGATAGGAAGTGTGACGATTTCTCTAATGAAATTCCACGTATGATGGTGATAGGAACAAAGGACTTCTTGAAATTACATTCCCAACTACCTCGTGTTATGAATAACAATTGAATTGAATATAACACCCTCTTTATCCTAAGAAAGGAAATCATTAATTTGAATCCATTATGTTAAAATTCATCTTATGTTTAGTGGATCTTTTGATAGCCTCCTCCTAGAAAAATGTATTAACTCCATTTAAATGAACTTCTAGGTCCCCTAATTATCAAAATAAGAGAAAGTTATAGTATCATAATACCATTTTCATGGGCAATCTTATAAGTGGTCGATAAAGATTAATAATACAACTATTAATTTAGAAATTGATTCCATGGATTGGTTGTAATTAAAAAATGTATTTAAAAAAATATTATCCCCAAACCCTACATCTCAGGATGAGTTGGGAGTTAATGAGATTTATGGAGAGGGATGATGAGTCTATCTGGGTGTTTGATTAAAACATTAACAAAAATGCACAATACAAGTCCATATTTTTCTTGAACAAAGAAATAAATGTGTATCACTTCATTATAATAATAATCACGAGTCTCCAATAATCATTGTCAATTCAAGACATTGAGAACTATGAGGATAATTTATATTGTGCACATTAGGATAAAATGGATAGTATATTCTCTTAGTTGTCTCAGGATACATGGGGATAAATATATAAAATTGATTTTAATATGGTAGGATCAGTAGATAAATCCAATGATGGAAATAAAAACTAGTATCCCAAATGTCAAAATATGTGGAAGAACCATCCTAGGTATTTTCTAAAGGGTACCAGGAAATGCATAAAATGTGTAAGAATAGGTCATTTAGAAATTATTTTTTCAACGTGTCTGATGAGTCCCACTAAAGTAAAAGATGAATTTAGGTTTGAAAAAAATACTCATCATGTAAAGAAGTGTTACAACATCATAGAATATGAGCATTATGATAACAATTTCCCTAAGACAATGGTTGTTAGTTTAAATGACCAATAATAACCATCAATATTGAAAGGAAGGTCTTATTATATCTCTACAAGTAACATGGATATTAAAAATGAATTTGTGATTATACTTTAGTAATTTATTAAAAAAATAGAAAACCTATGGTTATATTTGGGTTTAATAAAATTTTTCACATCATTTATGTTTAGTGGAACAACTAAAAAACAACCTCAAAATATGATG
Source organism: Viscum album (assembly GCA_963277665.1). NCBI lineage: Eukaryota > Viridiplantae > Streptophyta > Magnoliopsida > Santalales > Viscaceae > Viscum > Viscum album. The sequence goes on along the minus strand of OY728129.1, from coordinate 17,577,904 downwards.
TTTGAGTTATTCTTGAGAACAAAATATGGTTATATTATTGAATCCAATGTTTATGACTCTTCCATGATTATTGTTTTAGAAATTAACCTCAAAAAACATTTTATAACTTATTTTTGTGGATTTTAAGGCAATTTTGTGCACGGATTGGGTATATTAACAAAAATAAAAAATCAAAAGTCAAGAAGGGAAATAACCCATCACATGTTTATGGAGGAAGTTCAATCTCATTCATAATAGTAGTATTATGTGTGTGTATACTTTTATTTATGAGAAATATTATCTTGATCAAATGATTGAGATAATGGAGATAATCATGCTAAAAGCCATTCTCATTGTGAGAGACTACACAAAATATTCCTCCAAAGAGTTTAATTATATTCCTCTTGATCAAGAGGTTGAGTAATTAATTTAGCATATTCATAGATCTCTTCTTATAAAAAAGAAAACTTATAAAGTGGCTATTATTTATCCCAAATAATGAATAAGTCATTCCTGGAGAATCTAGGTAGTGGGTTTTTATGTCAGAGTGCTTCACCATATGGTTCCCCAGTCCAATTTTTCAATCAAATGGAAAGATAAATGTGATTCTACATTAATTATCATGATATCAATAAAATAATGAAACAAATTATGTGTCCCCACCCTCAGATAGATGATTTATTCAATAAACTATATTGGTCCATTTGTTTATCACTACTAGACCTTTCTGTTGGGACATCACCTAAAAAAGTGAAGTGGGAAGATATTACCACGACTGTCATTTAAATGATTTATCAACAATGTGAGTTCATATAGATTCCCTTTGGATTCATGAATTCCCTCATAGTTTTCATGGATATAATTAATAGAGTCTTTAGTTATTACTCTTTAATATTTTTTGTAGTCTTTATTGATGATATTATGATATAATCTAGGAGAATGGAGGAGTATGATTAGACGTTCGATACTATTCTAAAATCATTGATAAGGAATAAACTGTATGCCATGTATATAAAATATGAGACCTTTATGGACTGATTATCATTCATGGGGATGTTATCACTAGTAAAGTGATATCTGTTGACCATTATATTTAAAAGTAAATTGATAGGTGGATTAGGACAACATATGTGATGAAGATCCATAGATTCCATGCTTTATCTGAGTAATAGCATAAATTGGTGATAAAATTATAGCAATTTATAAACGAAAAAAATGTTGACTCGGATGGGGGTAATTTATGAATTTACTCAACAATGTGCAAAAAGGTTTAGTGAGATCAAAAAGAGGCTTATCAATGCAATATACAAACAATTATGCAAAGTGGGGAACTCTTTGTGGTGTATAGTGATGCATCAAAGAAGTGGTTAGGATGTGTAATTATGAAAAATGATTATTTTATATCATACACATCAGGGTGGATTAAAATTAATTTAAAAACAATCCAATGTATAATCTAGAGCTGGTAGATATGATCATTATGTTGAAAATATAGAATAGTTATCTCTATTAAGAGATGTGTGAAATTTATAATGATCATATTTGCCTATAATATATATTCACATAGAATTAGCATAATATGTGATAAAAATATGGTAAGATCTCATCAATGATAATATCTTCACAATCAACTACAATCCTTGTATGGAAAATAAGGTTTCATATTCTCCTAGTATAAATGATACTACATTGTTATCAATGTAGCAAATTGAGAAGGGAAAAATAGTATTAGACTATATATGTATTGAAATGGGAATCATCAGGAATGGGACATCATCATTCTAATCTCAAGTTATTTTTCATCCATCCTATACAGAGAAAATAATGGAATCTCAAAGCAATTATGTGGAAATTCAGAAAAAATGTTTAAGATATAGGAATAATAGAAATCCTATGTGTTCAAAATGGATGAGTAAGGAGTCATGTGATTTGAGTAATGAATATATTTACCATCAAATCTATAAAGAATGTATGAACCTTCTTAAAAATGCACTTTGATCATCCTTGTCTATTCACCCATGGATCACAATGATGTTATGAGATATCTAAGATAACTATTGGTTAGACAATATGATGAAGTATATAACTGAATATTCATATATGTGTCTAGTATGTGTGAAAGTGAAATATAAAAGAAAAAAGTATAATACGATGATGAAACCATTACCTAAACAAACATGGATATGGAAAAATATTTCCATGGAATTTGTCAACGTAATTCTAATGACATCTTCAGGGATAAATGCGATAGGGGCTCTTTTAGATTTTTTATAAAGGCATCTAACAATATTTCAATTCTAGATGACTTATAACTAGTTTAACATGCACAAATATACATTATATAAGTGGTAAGGATACATAAAGTTTCACCATCGATTTTATCTGATTGAGATTTGATATTCACCTCCATGTTTTCAGAAAGTCTCCAAAAATCTCTAATCACTGAGAGGAACTTTATTAAGGGATATCATTCTAAAACTTATGGTAAATTTGAACGGACTATTCAAACAAAGTAAGCAATATATAGAGTGTGTTCTATGGACATTAAGGGGGGTTGGTAAAATCATCTATATATGTTTCAGTTCTCGAACAAAAAATTTTTCACTCTAGAATCTAAATGGGTCTTTATGAATCCCATTATAGGAAAATATATAGTATATCAGAATTTTGGGACAAGGTCAAAAAACCTAAGTTACTAGGACAAAAAAAGGTCAATGAAATAGTGGAATAGGTGAAAACCATTCCAAATCCTAAACTTATTAAAAGAGCTATGTTGATAATCATAAATTAGACCTTGAGATTAGTGTTAGAAGAATGATATTCCTCTATATATGTCCATAGAAGTGGATAACGAAATCTAGAACTAAATGAATAGTTAGTCTTAACTATATAAAAACTGTTAAGATTCTTCATCATGTTAGAGATATGGATATCGAATGACAAATCAACCTATTATTTATCATCTAACTAATGTATTCAATGTATCTATATTGAATAATGATATACAGGATCCCTCATATGTGCAGAATTCAGAGGTGGTATAATTCGAGATTTTTTTACGAGGAGAATTTAGTGATGATTTTTGAACATTGATATACTTTTATATTTAACACGCCCAATCATCTTGTCACAATACTATGGTGTAACGGTATATATGAAAAGGAAACGATAGAGATAGTGGGAGCGATGAAGGAGATGTTACCTCTCATATTTCCCCAATAATTTGTATATCAAAATTTCATGGGAGAAATATCCTGAGGGGAAGAATATAGTAACCCAAAAATTTATAAATTAAATTTCCCTTCTTATAATTATGTTATATAGTATAAATCACAAAAAATCACATTTATAACACAATAAAATATTGATAAATTACAAAATAATGAAATAAGATAAATTTCTAAAAATTAAGTAATAGATACTGAAGAAATGTTAACATTATCATTGGAATGGTAATGTGACCTTTATGAATAGTGAACTAGCCAATATGATATAAAACATTCCAAGGGATGTATAAATAAAATTTCAGTATCTCATAAATAAAAAAATGATATATCATGAATTAATTAAGTATCTATTTTAAGAAGGATAAATTAATTCATGGTATTTTTATAATTCATAAATATTTAATTTCAATTTAATCATTAATATAATAATATGAAATAAAATTTAATTTCATTAAATATATTAATAAAATTGAATTTTTTTCATACTATTATATGATAATTTTTTTAGACCGCAATTAATTTTTCAATGTATTATATAATCATTTATAATTTTAAATTTTGTATTTATCATGTAAATGGTCAATTAAATTAAAATTTTAATATATCATATTAAAAAATTATTTTCATAAAATGAAGTTATTTATTAATATTAAATTTAAAATAATGAGAAGGGAATATTTTTTTATAAATATTTGGATATTTAGTGATGATTAAAATATATTATTTTATGTTATTAAAAAAATAAAGTAATTATTGAGTCAGGGTTTTTGTATCGGTGATTTAAGAACACATGTTTTGAAATAACATACAATAGATACATTAATTTGTCACAATAACCCTCACTATATCTTTTCTTGAGCCCAAATAAAAATCTAATGAATAAAATAATGAAAAAACGCCCCTCTCATCCACTATAAAAACCACACCTCACCTCATATTCTCATCACACATTCCATGATTTGAACCCTCTAAAAATTCTTCCCAAATACTTATTCAAATCCTCTTACAGGCATATATGATCCTTTGGTATCCATAAATATCTATATTAAAATCCCTTAATGGTGTTCTCAAGGATAATCATTTACGATGTAACGACCTCTTACCATTTCAATAAATTTCATTCCGACGGATTTTTTTAATTCAAGTATCTCCGCCACTTATCTAAATGGAATCATAAAAGTTATATCCCCCTATACTAAAAATTGATATTTTTATGTAATAATCCATCAAGAAGTCCTTAAACTATAATTTTTTTCAAAAAAAAGAACACTTGATATTTTAACTTATCATATTGATTGATGATAAGTTTCAAATTTTTATTATCGACATCATGTATGTTCATGAAACCATTGTTATAGTTTAAACAAATTATAATATATTTGTGATATCTTATTTATTATTCTGTAACTATTAAATATACATGATATAAAAATAATGGATCAAAACTATTTCATGATTATCAAGAAAATTCCAACTCAATCTGTATTATTATCACTAAAGTCTTTTTTAATGGATCATACTCATAACATATAACAAAATAAATTTTATAAATTTTTAATCCACATATATGTTAATTAATAACATATAACATCAATTCTGGATATCTATTCCCCCTTCACATTGCTATTTATAAATATATTTTACTGAAGGTAGCATGAAAACTAACGAAATGGAGCCTACAAAATGATATAAATGTATCTTATAACTCATCAAAAAGTTTATAAATAAACATAATAAAATTATAATAAATAAAATTCATGTAATAACTGTTATAAATTAATTAATTAATGGTTTTAATTTGATTATTCATGACGATAATATCACATGTAATGTTGTTTTTGATAAAATTTAAGGGATCCATTCTAAACCTCTCTTTTTTACATTTTGTTTCACTTACTCTGTCATTACTCCAATATAAATCTTATTTATTTTTAGTTAATTATTATATATTCTATTAATATGTCCAATGTCCATGTTTCTAGATCATATCATCTTTATTTTATAGGGAAATATATGTTTTAATAAGGTTCCCTTATCCATTCTCTGTGATAAGAGAACTGAAATCAAGGGAATGTTCTGATATCATATCCAATTTCTAGTCAATCCATAGTATTAAATAATCCACAATTATATTGATTAAATATCCAATTTTATCATAAAAAATATCATGTAAATTTCTTGAGTTATATAAAAAAGGGTTCATTTTCTGTTCTAAATAATCATTAATATTTTCAAAAAACAGAATTAAAATTTTTTTTTCTAATGTTTCATAAAAACAACATTAACATGTATCCCCTTAAATTTGACATAAATTATCATTATATGTGACTATATTACGTTATGAATGTACATGTATGATTTAAATATTTCTTTTCATGGGAACCATTATTATATTATCATATCTTTTTTCTTTTGGAATGATTATAATATGTGTTTCATTATATCAGTTGCCATTATGTTTATGATTGATTCATATTTTTAATTCTTCATTCAGAACTCATATTCTTGAAAATGTAATTATGGTACACCTAGATAGTTCTTCAATGTATTGTGTATTTTTTTAGTCTCAATAGTGTCATGTGCAATGGTCTTAGGGGTAAACCTTGACACATTCTTCATTTGAAATGGTCTTGTTGGATATCTTGTACTCATGCTCATACATGTGAAATGATCCATGAAACATGATAGAGTCATGTTTTATGTATCTAAAACTATACTAGGGTTCCATCAAAATAGAATTTTTTATTAAAAATACACTTTATGGAAAAGTGGGAAACCATTGTTCCAAAACCAAAACCACTATGTGCTAAATAAGCTCACAAAGTTATTAAGCACCATACTAATGTTATTTGAATCAGCATTCTATATAATTCCCAAGGCAAAGTGCATACCTAAGTGTTTGGATCATCCATGGAAGTTCTTCGAGACGAAAGATCATCCTATCGATTTTCGGAATGAAATATTCTAGAGATATTTTCCTTAGATTGAAACCCTGAGCAATTATTCGATCTTGCTTGTCGGTCCACGCTTCCAGCTCCTCAGTGGAATCAACTTCCAACCTTCTTTCACATATTCTTGAAATTTCCTAAATTGAGGCATTGGACCTCATGCCTTTCTCAATAATTTTTTCCTTGGAGTGAATAATGAACTGCAGACACTCCCCTACCTGTTCTTCTATTACCTTTGAGTATTTGTTTGGATCATCGTTTTCTCTCTCTTATAGGAAATTGATTTCCTTGCTTTCCCCTTTCCTGACCAACAATGCTTCCTTTGGTTTTCGTAGGTAAGAATAGTCATTACGTCCCTTTTATTTTTTCCTCTATACAAAATTTAATTTCATGGAGTCTCACTTCCCTTTTAGCCCCTTCATTCTTATAGGGTTCTGAGGTCCATTCCCTTGGAAACGATCTCAGCTGTCCGCTAATATTTGGCTGTTTCTATCAGCACCTTAATCATCTTCCTCATGAGACATTTCTTGATTTTAACCCACTAGACTATCAAAGACATTCTTTAGCTCAAACCTTGGGCCTTCATATGGAGGATTCTTCCCTAACTGTTTTCTTAAATTATCGGGGAAACACTTGTTTTCCCATTAAGATGCAACATTTAGATAGGATGGGGGTTGGAGACTGTTTGGGTACAAGGAACCAAACACACTCCCCTCCTCCCGACTCCCTATACTTGGCACTGCATCAGCAGCCCAGGGCACCTCTTGTATCCTACGAGGCTCGACCACCCTTCCCTCCTCAGGCCACCCTTATTTTATGGTTCCATTATTATATGATTCAATTTAATATATGTTATGAATCCATTTGTTTATTCATGATTCAGGCATTTTTATGTCCTTATGTTATGTGTTCTATCCCATGTGTTATGATATATTCGTATGTTTATTTCTATACTGGGCCTTTTACATCGTACATTTGATCATGTATCCCAAGTTATCTTATGTATATGTTAGGACTCAATGTAATTTATTTTCACATTATGGATATTAAAAAATGTATTTATTTTGGTTCCATGTTGTCAGTTTTATGTACCCAATCCTCCAACGACACTAGAAATAACGATAGCCAGTTACTATTGTAATGGATAAATATTCTTAATATAATTTAATACTATATATCATAGGATATGTCAATTATATATATCATCATTAATATTATCACTATATATACAAACATAACTACATAATCCATTTTCATTATGTGTTCCATGGTTTTGGAATTGAAATCATTTATACAAAAGGGGTATATGGAATTAAATAAAATTTAAATAAGGAAATAAGTCAAGTCCTTATCTTAATAGGGATAATCACATAAATAATACGTTTTAATCACCTAGAGGGCTCTATCAATGTGGTCTTATCAAATGAAACTATTTAGAGATTTGACCTTTTGTATCCATCCCTAATCCATGCATTTGGGGTGGTGTTTAGAGAATCATTCTAACATAACCATTGATCATAGAACCTAATGTCAATAACCCAGACTACCATGTCATGTGTTATATAATATTTATCCAATGAATAAAATAAAATATCAAAAACAATACAAAATATAATACACATAATAATTAAAATCTGTAACAATCATCATGAAAATTTATAACATTCAATGACCCATTAACACAGTTACCATTTATATTACATAGAACATTTAGTATATTTCCCTTTCCTGTTCCTAAATAAATAATAATATTAAATAATTACTATATAGTATCTCATTTGGAATACTCATAAATTACCAAATTTTAACACATTTAACTCATTCATAATATCAGAAGTAAAAAACATATAATTTATTTTGTGTATAAATCATAATAAATTCATCAGGTTCACATTAATACAATTAACCCATATAGAATATTTAAAAATCTCCATCAGTTGAGCCATTTAAAACATTCACAAAATCAGAACACCTGGACCATTCACCCATTCCCATTTACATATCTCAACCAAAATTACCCATTAAACATTTATAATACACAAACCATAAACAAATTACCCATTTACATTTTATATCACAGATAATCCATTATAATTTATCCAAAATACCATTTATTCCATTATACATTCCTAGAAAAAACTATGAATCATTATATTTAAACTCAAATTTACATATTATTATTTTCATTATGGGATCTATGTTGTCATATATCAATTCCATTTTTAACATCTTCAATTTTTTGGTTCTTGAATGTCATCGCACCCTATTAGAATCCTTAAATTTTTAAAACCATCCTCCCTACATACCATGGGATCATAAGGTTTTCAATTCAATAATTAAACCCTCATTTTAAAAAATTTCTTGAACAACACCATATGTAGAACAGGGAAGATCCATTAATTTAAACACACATGTACAAATCCACCTAAAATAATGGGATATAACATATAGAACACATTCCACAAATATGATGATGAATGACCTCAAAATTATGGACATTGATACATATCCAAACACACCTGAATCGTCAACCTAAAATCCACCATGAAATGAGAGATTTAGTTATTTGGATGTTTACTCAAGATACATGCCCTATGCTATAAAAGGGAGGAAATAAAGGCATTATAATCACCTGTATCTTTGATCTGTATCCAATGTATCTCTAAATATCCTAAAAATATAGGAGATCTGTTCTTATAATATCTTGTGCTTTTTGGTTCTTCACTAGGAATGAAGGCAGGAGAAAGGGGAGAATATCATATGGAACATGAAAATCATGATATGGAAACATATTAATATTTTGAAATTTTAATGGGGTGAATTGTTTTTTTATATAGTTTCACAAACCATACTTAATCCAGGTGAAATAAACTGTATAAGGGGTGTGGGGTTTCATGGTTATATGGAGAGATCCCCATAGTTGGACACACCATGTTCCAGCCTTGTGGAAAACCCCTACCTAGTTTTGACCGATTAGGCTGTCCACTATTCATAATTTACCTAACTCTTCATTTCCTCTACAATTTAACAATGTATGGGCACACAGTTTACACAGACAATGTGAAAACCATTCAACAATCAAAAATTGGAAATTTTATATTTACATTCCTATCCCAAACCCCCAAAAAACCATGAAATAACTCAAATACCGACTGAAAATTTAATTTATGAAAAATAAGGGACTCAAATTAAGTTTCTAAGATTTCCATTCCTCCATAGAAACTATAAAATTACATGTGATATCATTATATATAATGAATAAGTTACCTTTATAGAAAAATAAAACACATCTTTACATGATTTGTGTATATTACATAATACCATTAATAAAAAATTTATAAATATAAGTTACTTTAATATTTTTTTTAAATGATATTCTACCATTATAAATACATGTACATCACTCTTATGTTGGTATAAAATTATCAATTTCTCTATATTACTATAATTTCTAATTTTTAATTAATATTCTTTAATTAAATGTTATTTTTAATTTATTATAATACAAAATAAATTATTATTGATAATATGGAATCTATGTGTTATTTGTTTAAAATTTGTAAACCCATTTATTTAAAATTTAATTTCACTTTTTCTTCATGAATATATTTACATCATGAAACTCAAATATTTTAAATTTTAAATTTTTATTTTACTATAAATCTTCAAAATTCATCCCATTTTTTAAAAAAATTAAATCAAATCTATTTCAATGTATTTAACACAAATATATTGATATTATCTGATTATAAATATATACAGAAATTTGAATTTGAATTTTTCATATTTTTAATTTAAATCATTGAAATATTTAATCTATATAATCCTCCTATTATTATATAACTGATTAGAACTATTTAATGGTTTTATTTGATAAAGTATTGAATTTAACAAATTGTTTTAAATTAAAATTATAAAATTATAAATATTTAGTCTATCACTACCACTCCAATGTAATTCTATTTTATTATTATTATTATCATGGTTTTTAATTTCTTAATTGATCATTATCATTGATAATATTTTTTGATATGATGGTATTCAGACAGGAATGGATGAGTGGTATTTTGGAGCTTAAAATATTGAATGTTATTTTGTATTAAAAAATTTCATCTTCTTATGATAACCAATAATGGGAAAAACATATTTTAGATCATTGTATTTCAATATATGAATAATATAAATTCTAGATCACATTATGTACATTGTATGATCACTTAAATGGACCTTAATAAATTCGATGATCAATATTAATCCTTATCCTTATATCCAGCTCTACATCATTGGTTTTATCCTCTATTTCTATGTAGATTTAGGTATATATTCTTTTCACCTAACATGCTATCAAATCAAAAAAATATTCCTTGGATATAGTCACTAGAAAAAATGGTAAAAAAGTTATGTTAGGGCATCTCATCATAATAAACCAAGGGTTCTATATGCCCTGATTAAAGGATTGTTAGTTTTTGGGGTTCTCCAATGAAAAATTTATGTGTTTTGATTAAAAAAATTATAAAATTGTACTATTAGATTTATATCTTTTAAAATTACGTAACATATATTAAATGGTTCCATAATACAAAGGTTTGTGGGAGGAGAGTGGATGAGGTCAATTTAATTGAAAACTGTAAAATTAGTTCTATGCCCATTCTTTTTATTTTTAATGTCATTATCAATTTTTTGTAGTAATATTTTAATGAAAATATTATTCTAAACAACCACCCCCCCCCCAAAACACAATATAATTTCCTATATATTTATCCTATAAAATATAACAAGGGGAAGATTATTAATGGGTAAAATCCATTGATAAAGGATGGTCATTCAAATCATCAGATATTAGTGCACCTTAAGACGAAATCATGAAAAGATAAAAAACTAAATCATGATCTTTATCTATCAATTTTATTGAAGTTGAATACACAATCCAACCTCTTGACCTACATAAATAATAGAATAAAATCCACATATGGTAGTATGGAATCAAATTGGTTCTAACTATTCTATTTATTAATTTAGAACAAATTCGTTGTTTTTGGAATTTGGAAGGATAATTTCTAATGGGAATCGGGAGTTGAAATATAGTGTGACTCTCTATTGAATGGATTTGAATATAACATGGTGTAATAAATTGTAATTTTAAAAGAGAGAATATTATTATAGAGTTCATGAAATTATATAATGAAGTATATTTTCATGTTATAGAAGAAAATTTTAAAAATAATTTTTAAATATTCTATTTAGTTTTAATAAAATTATAGTGACATTGTGAGACATATATTAGGAAATATAATGATAATAATTTTTTCAAATAGGTTAATTATAATTAATGAATTTATAGGAAAATTTAATCACTAATTCATCCCCATTTCATTGATCCAACCAAATATAGGCAATTCAAAGACAATAAAATAATTATTTTTAGGTTTATATTCATAATAGAAAATTTTATTAAAAGATATTTTTCAATTTAATGATATTATATTGTATATAAAAATATCTGTAATAAATAAAATTAATTGAATTAGAAAATAAATATATATATAATGTAATTAGTACCTCTTCTATGAGAATATCAGTTGAAAATTTGACATAAGGGTTTAGAGGAGGGTGTTTGGTAATAATAGATGGTCTATAAAATTGGAATGATTTTTATAATAATTATTATAGTAAATTATGGACTATGAAAAAAAAATTGTATTGGAGGAGAAATGTGTTGTGAAGTTTAATATTAATAGTTATAAAAGATATAGTGTTTTAGAATAAATTGAATAAACAAAAAATTTCTAAAGAATATGTTTGGAATATATTTTATTCTTTAAAACATTTATCTGGTTAAAAAAATATATTTTATTGGAATATAAATCCTCCAATAAGGAATGTCCATCAATAGAATAAATAATGAAAAATATTGAACCAAAATATTTTTTAGTAGAAATAAATATGATTTAGACTTTTGTAATTTTCATATGGGGTTGAAAATTTAATTTATTATTTCAAAATAAATCAATTAATTTAAAAAAATTTAAAACATATTTCATAATATTTTATAAATAATGGTTTTATTACATAAAAATGATTATATAAATTTTATTCTTTATAAATAAATTTTTTTATAATCCATAAAAAATAAAATTATTTTTAAAAGAACTTCAAAAAAATATCTCCTAAATAAATATTAGGTAATGATGTATACATTTTTTTATTTTATCATGGAAAAATTTATAGAGGTAAACCATTCAAAAAAATTATTAAAAAAATATTATGTTTTTATAAAATTTATTAAAAAATGACCGAAAACTATTATTTTATTTTAGTTGAAGAAATTAAAATATATAATTATTAATATATATATATATATATATATTACTAAATTTATTGTGTTTGTATATTGTTATTTATTTACATATAAATTTATTAGTTACCAATAATGGACTCTTTCCTATTACAACTACTATGAAATTATTCTAACACTCATATTTCAAACGGCCACTAGACATATTAATATTATAATAGTTCCTATTTTTTATAATTTATATAAACAATATTATACACATTTTAAAATATATATATATATATTAAAATCTATATATATTTATTTAAAAAAATAAAATATTATATATAATATTTTTAATTCTTATTTCAATGTAATTTATAGGTATTTTACTTCAAGGAGACTATGAGATAGAAAAATTATAATGATATGAATGTTATTTATTTTTATTTATTGTACCAATATACTTTTATAAAAATTATAGAATGTATTAACCCATAATATTTAATTATTTATTAAGATATTTTTTTTGTTCATTTCAATATGTTTTGTACACATTTATTTATTATTGATTCATATATATAAATTCCAAGTATTTAAATTTCTAATTAATTTTTTTTAACTATGAATCATACATGTTAATGAATGAAATTTTCATACATGAAAACATGATATGATAAAATAATTATTAGTGTTTCTTATCTTGCATTGATGGATCATAAATCTTAATATAACATTATATTTAATATATTTTTTTTCCAATTTTATGGATTGTTGATTCTAATTACTTTTATAATTTTTTATTAAAGTTTTGTTAAATAATTAAAATAAAATTCATGTTTAATCATTAAATTATTATTATGTACTTTTTTATAATGAATCAATATATTGTACTTTTAATTATCCCAATGTCATCGTAATTTTTAATAAATGTATTATTTGGACTCATTTTACACAATATATGGTTTTAATTAGAACATTGGGGTTCACATTATTTCAATCATTTATATTTTTAAAATTTCATTAATCATTTTTGTATTATGATTATGGGCATGACTATATTATTTTTGATAAATTTAATTAGGATTATATAGAAAAAATCATCAATTATGTAATATATAAAATTTACCATGTATAAAACATATTATCATCTACAATGAAATTATATTAATAAAATAAATTACTAAAAATATTCATACATATGTTATACTATGGGATGAAACACACATAATTTTTTTATTAAAAATAATTTGTTATAAAATATATAATCCCTTGAAATTCTATTTGTTAGATTCCATCCATGGGGAGAACTCATCAAAAAATTGATCATTCTATAGTGGTGACTATAATAGGATTTAGTTCTAATGAATTATCATTCAGAAAATCATTCATGGTACGGTTAGACATAATTGGATTATGTTTTAATATTCTAATATGATTTTATTAGAAACACTTGAATTGGTGGCCCTAATAATGTTATGTTTACAAAGTATTGGATTTAGAAAACATTATTAGATGAATTTAGGAATTTTTTTTCCACATAAGTATCCAAAATTTAATTTTTTTTGTATTCCACCTCACATTCAACCTAAAGATAAAATCCATGAAATAAATATAAATTTGAACTTGAATATTAGTAAAATATTTTTAATAGATTACAAAATTTTATGATATAAAAATAATCATCAGTTCAGTGTTACTAAGTAAATAAAATTAATTATTAAATAATTATAAGATTTAATACTCAATTGAAACATGAATTAATATTGAATGGAATCACACATGATTATATATAGATTTATATTCAATATATTAAATATTTGAATTTAAAATTTTCCTTTGTTGGTATAAGAATATAAATTTGTTCATAATTTAAAAATAAAAAAATTTACTATATGTAATATAAAAAAATCTAACTAGATAAAGAAAATTACATTCCATTTTTTCATCATACATATATGTCATCATAAGAAAACAAATATATCAAATTAATTTAACTTTGGGATTGGGTGTATTTATGTTTAAAATTATGAAGAGTATTAATATAACAATAGTGTGATAATGTTATATATGTATACATGATGTATTTATTCTTCAATTTAATATATTTTTTATTATGAATAGAAATTATTTTCTATTTAATATATAACAACAAATGATTCCATTTATGATTTTGAAAATATATATATGTATTTATGAAGATTTAATAATATGATTAAAAATTAATATTATAGACCTCAATAGATATGTGTATAAAGAAAGAAATTAAAATATCAAGACTGTTAATTTTCAATACAAGAAAGTTCTGATTAAAAAAAATGAAAAATATGTAATAAAGATGATTTTTGGGGTAATTTGATTTCAAATAATTCCCAATATTCAAGTACCATATATTATTAAAGTTGTATAAACTTCCTTTTTATAAAATGAGAAGTGACTTGTTATTAATTTAAATTTTTTTTTACATATTTCTTATTCAAAATGGGAACATGTTAATTATGAATTTTTTGTTGTTTTAAATTTGAGATTTTTTTGGTATTAAAAATATAATACATTATTGAATAATTAATGATTTTTATGATTCTAAAATAATATAATGGTGTGTAATACATATTACAAGATTAATATATATATATATATATATTGAAATAATGTAAAATAATTTCATATCTTATTAAATATAAGTTATGTAACATTTTACCCTAAAACACATTCCTAACAATTTAAATTAAAATAAACCATATTCCATATAGTATAAACCTTATATATTTATTTTATAAATTTCAGTTTTACAAAAGTAATAAAATTTTATTTTAGATTTGATCAAAACCTAAAATTACTTATTTTTTGCATTCCCTAAGAAAAATTATTGTTTTTATCATATAATATATTATAATACCAAAGCATTAGTAATTATTATTTTATATTCATTAACATGAATTTATATTATATGAATCAGTTCTCTATAAAATATGGAATTCGTGATGTTAATTAACAATAAATAATATTTTTATATAATATAGTGAATGAATAAATTTAACTAATTATTGTAATATTAATTTTTATTTATTATAGAATTAATTATTATTATTTGATGTTTATTTTTAGTGAATTATTTTTTTATATGGAATCTGATATTACTCACAAAAAATCTATTTGGTGAATTTTTCTCGATATAAAGTTATATAATAATGAATATCAGTATAAAAATAATTCATTGGGGTGGGTATAGTGATCCCTCAATAATTACATGTTTCATAAAATACTTAATAGAAATATAATATATATTTATGATCATTATTGGTAAATAACATCTCATTTTAAAAGATTCATCGGTATTATAAAATAAAATAAATTCACTTAGGATGTTTATATTATTTCTATTATATTTTTTTATATAAAATATTTTGTGTTTATTAGGGAATAAAATTATCCATGAAAATTATATTCAGTTACATTGTTAGAAAATAATTTTTTTGTAAATAATTTATTTTATGTTTTGATTATTATTTTATGGAAAAATTGATTCAATTTTGAATATTAATATATTCACTTTATAAGTGTTAAATATATGAATCTCACCATTATTTTAATAATTTTATAGTTTGATATATAGTTATATGGAATATATTTCTGAAAATAATGAGTAGGAATTTTGATTTTGTATGGTCATTAGATGCTAATTAGTGTTAATAGTTTACATTTTTAATATCAATATGTAATTATATATTTATTCATGAAATTCACATGACAACGATTGTGGGTTTAAATAATATAAAAATATTAATAATAAAATTAACTTATTATATTATTTTTCACGTGTCTTTCGTACAACATGATATTTTCATGATAAATAACCAGAAAAATAAAATAATTGTATTAAATTTAGTTAATTAATTTTTCACAGTGGCAATTAATGTTTATATATATTAAAATTATTATGATTTGGGGCATATATTGATACACAATTTTTGTATATGAGATATAATTATTATTATTTTCTATTTTTAATATTTAAAATTTACAATATGAAATGTGATACTTAATGTCATATAATATATTTTGTTTAAATATTATAGTAATACTTTATATTTGTGGTTTAAAAGGTAACATAAATTTGATCTTACATAAATTCAGACATTTATAACATCTTCCTAATGGATGAGTGAATTTTTTCTTGGAGTTTATGTTGTCAATAATATTTAGGGTTATTTTTAATCAAGATAGTTGGTTTAATCCTATATAATGGGGATTATATATTGGAACAAAATTTAGTATGATCAATAAAGTGTATTAACATACCTATAAAAGAAAAATGATATATGATAATCTATAATGATATGTAAAAAGTTATAAATTTTTCTACCATGGTTAATCATAAAATTTACTGAAATTTATTTATGACATAGCCTATACAGTGGTAAAATATTTTCTATTTATTTGATATACTATGTATAGGAAAATTGGATTTTATGAATATATTTAGTGTATGGATATATATTTTAACAAATTTCATATAGAGAAACTATTATTATTTGTTCATAATGAAAAATAACTTTTCTATTTCTGTATCATTGTTCTTTTAAGGGTGTCTACAATGGGATTATAATTTTCAACATGGAGTTAAAATTAATTTTCACCAATGTAATAATCTAAAATCTCATAGCTAAAGGATCTATGAATAACTATTTAATTTTGATAAAGAATATTTTTTTACTCTTTGACCATATTTTATATGATAACTTATCCTAAAGAGTGCACAATTTTATAGTAAATTGTTTTATGAAATGTTATGAAATGAAGTTACATAAAATATTAAACTTCTTTAGATAAGTATCAAATAAAATATATTGATTTATTAATAGAATATTATTCTCCAAATATTACATCATACTTTAAAATATATATAATGTCTTTCAGGAATTAATAAATAATGGATATTTTTTAAATTAATCCTGAAAGCCTAAATACCATATTTCATTATATATGGATCATGATATTTAATGTCAAATATAAAAAATATCATATTTTATATATAATTATATGAATTAAAATATATTGTATTATATTATGTTTTATACATTTTTTCTTCTTTGTATTATATCACATAAGATTATTTATTAAATCTTAAGATGTCTTTTAAAAGAGATGAAATCTATTAAAATGTACACTTAAAAATTAAATATATAAAAATTACTTGAATGAAATATATAGTTTCTAATACAAGTATCATCCTGCTATAAATTATTAAAAAAATGTGAAATTATTTAACCATCTATATTACCTAATTTAATGTGAGAATGAAATAAAATTATTTCACATCTTGTAAGAGGGGTGAAATTTTGGGGAAAAACACTATATCACCCTTATACTTTTTATATCACTAATAATTGTGGGAGGTAATAGAATAAAAGGGAGAAGAGATATGTAATAGTTATTTTAAATAATATTTAAATAATGATTTTGATTAAACAATGAGTTAATATTTTTATAGTTTTTGTATGACCCCCCCTACAAAAATTTGTACCCCTAATAGGATTAAAATGGATGATGATAGAATGTTACCCCCATGTCCAACCTTCAGTAGGCCCCAGATTGTCAAATAGAAACAAGCGTATAATAAACATGTCGATGGGAGGCATTAACCTATAAGAGAATAGATGATGAAGAGTTAGATAAAAAGAAACCAACCAAATCCGGATTAGAATACAATCATAAATAAACGCATGTACAAAAATGCAACGTCATGCTTGAACTTCTAAAAATAAAAGTAAAAAAATGAATGCACCAAAATAATGTAAAGACAAAAATGACCACGAATCCCAAACAACTACTCAAACCCACAAGCTATTTGTCACCAGTCGGATCTCCTACCTTTTATAACTAACCTGAAAATAATATATCTATACTTTTAGGGTGAGAATATAAGTATACTCAGTAGGATCCTCCCAATAGCCTCTCATGCAAAAGTAATGAAATAATTCAATTGAACAATAAAAAACAAGTTAAACTAACTCATCACCTAAACATATATTCTATGTTTCTAGCCTCACCATTGATACTCCCACCAAGAATCGAATGCTATAGAATATATTATATGAAATAATGTCAAGGGTAAGCCAGTTCCCCTTCACCAATATTTCCTATGGACACCTTAGTGAAGCATCATAACACAAACCTCATGCATAAAAATGCACTTCCTACCTCACATCACCATCCACATAACCAAAGTAACTATGTAGTTTATGGGAGCCAACACATCCTATATAACACATTTCATACATCATGTACTATAATTGAAGCAATTTAATACCAGACACAGAGTATGGATCATCAATCTATCACATCCCATACATGTTATACCTATTGTAGCCTCTATGAAATAATATCCAGAATATATGTGTGTGAATAACCACAAGACCATATATACCACTTCACACATATATGTGGAAAAATAACCATAATGCATATGAGAACATGTTACTTCCAAGGGAAGAGAGTTGTGACAATGCGGTAGTTATAAATCCATCCTTCCCACACAAATTTAGCAAAAAACACCCCATTGGGATCATAATACCAAGGGTGTCAGTTTCCCTAACTGATAAGGTGGATTAGAATAAAAGAACACAAAAAGTACATGATATAAAATATATCACAACAATTCTATTTGAATAACCTTGGCTTATATTCAACTATAGATAACATCTCTCGAACTCCCATATTCCACTATTAAGACTAGATATCATATAAGCACACAACCATTTAATTATTTACGTTATATTAATTTATCCTTATTTATCAGTTTCACATTATGATAATTAATTCATTAATATTAATTATTAAATATGAACTCGCCTATATAATTACAATAGCATCATAAAAAAATAAAATTCATTATAGGAAAAACAAAACCATGTCCACAATTTCTCAAAAACTGTACCTTAATATTGCATCTTTGAAAGTTCCAACCCCTTTTCGTTAAACATTTATTCAATTCCGTAACTATCATAATATCCATCCATATTTCCATGTTCTTTAGGAAAACCATTCGTTCTACAAAACAAAAGGTGATCAACATGGTGAGTATATGAACATCCCATTGAGTATTTTTCACCTATATATTGATCGTAGACCCATCCATCCATGAGAATCTATACCCGGAATGCATGTGGAATACCCCATGAATATTTTCCTTCCATGAAAGTAGAGTACGAAAAAAACTAGGTACTATAAATAGCGGGATATGTAAATAATAGAAACAAATAATGGAATAAACAAGCACCAAACGTTCATATTAATGAGATATCCTATCTTCATCATGATCCATCTTGCCTATTTTTCTCCCTAACACCTCATGAAAAAAATAAACGGATCACACAACTGTAACTGTCAAATACTAACACATCAACCGGGACCCTTGCCTAACATACCACAATTTTCATCCAGGATCATCCATCCAAACTCACATCGAATCTGGGAATCCCTTCCACGTATTCCACATGTCTCGTATATAGAATACATCATAAAAAACATGATCAACCATAGAAACATACTCTCAACCCCAAATCATAGAATTAATTATTCCCACTCAATGATTTATCAAAAATCCAACATGTTGGGAATGTGAAATTTACATGCTAGAAGGACACTCAATCCTTATAAGGAATTATTATTACCACACAACTCATTATTATTCCCTCAAAAAAAATATTCATTATTCATAGCATCTAATGATAGGAAACGTAATCAACAAGCTATCACAATATATCAAAAATTAATTATAAATTTTCATTGACATGATTTTAATTCATTCATCAACAATCATAAGCATTCTTCAGGTTCATTAACCAGTTACATTAAACATTTATACTTCATCAATTTGATAAACATGTAATTATAACAACACCCATATATATTAAACATCAATCCTTAAGGAAACAACTAATGAATAATCAATTAGTACCAGATTTACACTGTTTACTAATTTCCATTGGCAATAATATTCTAAACCATGAAGGTTATAGATATCACACTATCTAAAAAATAAATAGGAAAACCAAAATCACAGTATGAAGAAACAACATTTTTATTTGATTCATATATATTCATTAATCCGGATTGCGTAATTATTAAAACAATTTCATTGAGATCAATGGTCAAAACCATATTAACTATAATATTTAACACAAATAAAAATATAATAATTTAACTCCAAACCTCTAACGGTCGTTGATGTTCATATAATGAGACCAATTCAATACAATGGATCATAATTACCTCTTCCACAAAAACTACATCCACATGAGGATGCCACATTGAAACATTACCTACCAACAACCATGAAAACTCCATTAGAAATATTGACAACATCAACCATATCATTAGAAAGATAAATAGAAGGAAACTGATCAATGATACCAGATGAATGTAGGTACATCATACCTTAAAATGGGGACGTGTCACTACAAATCAAAGCAGGGGTCTAGGGACCACTCCTTGAAGACCGAATCCCCAAAAAATTGACGGGGGCTCTTCGAGTAGCATGGGGTCAAGGGAGAGATGCGAAAATAGTAGGACTGAGAAAAACCAAGCTTCTAAAATGTTATAAAAACATAAAGTAACCAGGGATTGCAGGACATGAAAGCCCATTTAATATCAGGTAATGCCTTGGGTCTCTTTTTTCCAAACAAATCATCTCCTGAGTTCTTTATTTTTATTTTCAAACACCAAAATATTACCCTAAATGAAACCATAATTTACATCATGAGACAACATGAGATGCAAGATTTCACATAGTATAATATAATTACAAGACATCTAATTCCATCATTTATAGCTTTTACATAACCTAGATTCTTTAAACATATTCTAAGACACATTTGAGCACATAAATTATTTAAAAAATAAAAATGTTCGGTCATGATCCATGTCATTACATTATATACCTATCAAAAAGTTCTTGTCCTAGAGATTCCAAAACGAGACCATAGTGGAAATGGATAGTGTTTATCTGATCATCAACCCTGTATGATACCTCTCAGTTATTTTCCCACCACATGAGCTCACCACCTCATTACAGGGAAAACTAAGAACCATGAAACAAAATCAACCAGATTCTAAACAGTATCTAGAGGGAGATACATCTCCAATGTGAGAAAGACATGATAAAAACATTATAAAGACATATTATAAAATTAAAGGGAATCAACCATAAACCAAACAACGTTGCAAGAGAAGCGAAAAACATCAGACACCACAGGTTACTGAGTGCATATCTATGACTCACATTTACAATTATTCTCTTACACACAACCATGCATCCACAAGACATGAACCAAAGGGATTACACCCTAACACAAAACCTCCTTCTAATAGTCATGGATCTCTAGAGTATTCTCCTTGAATGTCACATCTTCATCAACAATGATCACGCCCTAATCGATGAAGTGATAGTCATCATCAAGATAAGTACTGATCTATTACTTGTGAAAATAATTGTGTATCAAGATAATTTTAGGGGGATGGTCTACATGATATTCCACAACTCCAAAATAAACGAAAACATGAAAGGCCAAACAAACCCGGGAGAAATCTTACTCTAATGACCTAAAATTCACCACCCTCAATGTGGAGTCACCATTAGTAACATATGATCTCCATTGAGGAATTCATGATCTCTCCTCCTTCAATTGAAAATTTATTTATGATGATCCTACACATTGTTAATCCTCTCAGTAATCACTAGAACCATAATTGTTGTATTTTGTAGTAGCTTCAACTTGAGAATCTCTGAATCTCTAACATCTATCTAAAATGAAGGAGAATGGAAAGGTCAACCATTAAAGTATTAAAATGGAACCAATCTGATAGTGGAGGGTAACTATTATTTTAAGAAAACTCTAACGTGGAAAGCTACCTCATCCACGATCCTCCAAAATCATGGACACAAGAAGAAAAATGTGTCTTCATGATTCTGGATGTTCTGATCTCTATGACCATATGTCTTCAGATGAAATGTAGTACTGAGGCATAATTGAGAACCAAAATCATGCTGGATAACCCTCCACACCCAATATGTAAAATGAAAATCCCGATCAGAAAAGGTCACCCACAGGACTCTGGGGATTATAAACACCTCTTCTATATACTACCTTGAAAACACATCAATGGAGCAGGAATAAATAATCTCTATAAAGATTATTGATTTCATCAACCAATAAATTTACTCCCATATATCTACATAGACTCCCTGATATCAAGGTAAATAGATAAAAATGTTCCTCAAGATGGACTCCCACTTCAACTGAGGATTATATAAAAGTTGGAGAAACACATTGGGAACACGGTGCCTGATCATCACCTTCTGGAAGAAAAAACATCGATTCACTAACACCGAAACTCCATGCCTTAAGACCGGCCACCAAAACAGACCACTCATGTCTCAGTACGTCATCCTCATTCAAAAATATAATTCTATGGGAGAAATGTGGAACTCTATGAGAAACAACACATGCATCACCAATGGAACAAAATTCCTTCCTCGAAACAACAATCAGTGTTGTTAATCATCATAACATTAATCAAGGTCCTCTCCCTAAACACCTCTATCTCTCATGACCTCCTCCTTTGATCCCACAACTGGGACACCTCAACCTACTACACCAGAGATGATGGCCCCACCATATAAAAATGAAAACCACTTCCTCCTAATTCTATAATATCTAGATGTATTTATTAATTATCATCAATTAAACTTTAGGTACCAACAAATTCACACAGTGTATCTCTTCACAACACCCTATTAACTCATTATCCATAAAATTTACATTTATAGATTTTTTTGAAATCACAATGAAATAATACTATATAAACTCTATCCACCAATTCTGATGAAATTTCAATTAACTCTTGGAGAAAACAACCCTCAATGTTTTATGATCACTAAAGACCAAAAAGTTCTCTATAATTAAGTAATGTCTCTACAACATCAAGGTAAACACAACTTCCACAAACTCCATATCATGAGTTTCATAGTTAAACTCATGGGGATGCAACATATGATACCTATAAGAAAAAACTGATCACAATTGAATACAAAAACTACCAAACCCAAGACAAAAGTTGTCAAGTAAAACCTCA
Organism: Viscum album; assembly: GCA_963277665.1. Classification (NCBI taxonomy): domain Eukaryota; kingdom Viridiplantae; phylum Streptophyta; class Magnoliopsida; order Santalales; family Viscaceae; genus Viscum; species Viscum album. The sequence continues at coordinate 17,554,337 of OY728129.1, read as the reverse complement.
ATCTAAACTCCTTAAATCCGGAGACATTGAACTGGAGCACTAAAAAACTTCTCATTCAAGTATCCAAAGTTGTATGCCACTAATCAATCAACAAGACCACCAATTCCTTTCTATTCTATACTTTCATAATAGTAATCAACTGAGATAAATTGGGTACAATCCTCCTAAAATATCATGCATGACTAAGGAAACATCGCACACCTACCACTATCTAGAGGGATTCCCAAGAGAAAATTGTTTCTACCATATAGAAATCCATAATTCTTCCATGTTGGGACACCACATTCCCAATGAAACAGACCTCTCGAACCCAAAACTCACACTTCAGCAACATCCCAAAAACATGATGTTGATGAAGAACTCCCAAAATTCCATGAAGATGGTCCAAATTCTCTTCCTCAAAGACACAATACATTAGGATTTTATAGATAAAGACACCACATACATATCAAAAAATTCATTAAACAAAGACTTCATTAACCCCATGAACACGTCTAGAGAATTTGTCACATTGAACAACATCCCAAAAAACACTAAATTACCATGAAAATAATATAAATGAGTCTTGGAAAAATCATCATCCTTTACATGAATATGATGATATCATGAACACAAATAAATCATTGATAACCAAATTTTATCCATTAGTTGATTGAATAAATCATCATTCTACGGAAGAAGATAAAGGTTCTTCACTATCACTTGGTTTAAGAGAGGAAAATAGATACACAATAACAAACTACCATCAACATTTATCATGAACAAAATTGGTGCACCATATAGTGAGAAACATAATATAACTAAACCACAACACAATAGACCATCAAGGTGTATACGCATCACCCACATCTCAACGGTCTCCATCCTATAAAGAGATATCTAGACATGAAACATCACTAGATGTAGTTTAATCTCGAACATGATTGCTCATCAAGGGTGTAGCACTACAAACCCTTCTATAAATACATCAGGGTAATATTCTATGAAATTGGGGAACACCTATAATTAAATCCCTCCTGAAGTCAGATTCTTCTCTATTTTCAAGGATAAAAGGACGAAACTTGCCTATAACCCATATAAATCTCTCTCTCACCAACAATCACTACAGAATCAATATCCACATTGATTGATAAAAGATTCAACTTACTATAATATATGATATCAAATAATAAATAAACCCAATCCATGTTTAATATGATACCACATGGTTGTATCTATAAAAATAACAAATATCCCTAAGTGTAGTGTTACCCCAACACTATATCACAGTCTCTACTTTCTCCAAACATGTCAGCTCAACCTTCAACTAGAATAGTCAACGCCAAGGTCACTAGAAATAACTCTACATCATGTCCCAAAGAATAGATACAAGTAGTTAATATGATGGAGTGTGTTTCACTCGAATCAATCAAGGCACACACCCGAGTAGAAAAAAAAGATAATAATACCATGAACGATTACTGTCTCACAAGTAACTGGAAACACTAATGATTGAAGCTGACCATGACACACTACACTACCTCTATAACCTTGATTATGAACACCTCTACTAGTGTGCTATACCCTCTAAGGAAGTGGATCATCCTGAGGATATAATCTTCTAGACCCATCAGACATATATTGATCCCGAACTAGATAAAACCAATGCGGCTACGTTGGCTGGAACTACCACAATGGAGGAACCTGGAGATGAATTGTTCATGTTCACTTCATAGAGTTGTCGGTCACTCTCAACGCAAATTTCCTCATACTCCATAAGAAAAAAACACATTTAATACTTTAACATAGGGATTAGATCATCCTCAGCCTAAGAAACAAGTCATTCATGGATTATACATACCACTGGATGAACAGAAGCTCGTCTATCCTAAAAACTATGTACCTGAAACCATAGATATTCTTCTAGGAGATTCTTCATGTCTCCCCTCCCATGATGATTCAATTATTGATAATGTACACTCAATGAAATATTCTATTTCATGATCATTTAGATATATCTTTATAATAAAAGGAGTGACATGTTGCTTGATTTTTGGACTTAATGCCTCCATGAAATGCCACACCCTAGCTTCCCTATCTGGAAACTGGTCCGAATCATATCGTATATGGTTTCTGAAAATAATTTCAAAGTATCATACACTATAGATTCCTTGTTGAAGGGTAAACATCTCTTGCTAACTAGAATCCATCATAGTACAAGAAATATTATTGGCTATGAAAAGGTTTATGAACTCTTCCAATGAGACATATGACTCCATGCGATCTCCATGGATTAAGAATCCCTAATGGCTAGATACCCCATGCTTCATGTCACTTCCAATGACACTGAGTGCTCCTTCTGAAAATGAATCGAACTGAAGGTTATCATAAAACCCCAAAACATGTCTTCTATGACATCATAAAAAATGGATCCTTCATAACTATTAAGTCTCTACTTCTAGAACTATCAGAGTGTACTCCTCCATGTATCATAATCATCAACCACTACATTGTTATGATCTACTAGTTTAACCTGGTGAACATCTTCTACGTAATCCTGATGATGACATCGGCCTGGAGTCGTACCTGAAAAAAAAATTGATCTCCTTAAACTAAAATATAGAACAATTAAAATTAATTAATTAATTAATTAATTATATTCATTTTAGGTTAACCTACCCCAAGGATTACCCATTAAAACACAAGAACAAGGAAGAATGATTCATGATCATTTTTCCAGACTCTAACCAAAAAATAATATCACATAATTATATTTCCAATAATATAATATAGATACATTCATCAGATAACCTAGTTCCATAAATACCCATGTATAATCATTTACCCCATGTTTATAGCACTTTATAAACATAGCTGACCTTGTTTTCCTTCCAATCTGTGAAACCTCACCTGTGTCTAACTCTGACCTCCATTCTATCTCTCAACCAAAGCTGTTGATACCTCACAATCATGAACCCCTACCCACAATGTCTACCACTCATGGGTTGGAAATTGGTGAAGAGAGAGTGTGTGACCCCTAGTAGGCCCTTGTATGGAGACTAGCATCATGGGTATAATAAACATGTAGATGTGAGTCATTATCATATATGATAACAGATGGAGAAGATAAAGATAATATAAAAACCAACCAAATCCTCCATAGACTTAAATATAAAAGAAACACATGTATAAAAATTTAATTTGGTGAAAGAAAAAGCACAATGGTGTAGAAAAACTAAAAGTAGGAAGAAGATGTAATGAAAAAAATGACCATGAATCCCAAACAGCTCATACAACTCCCAAGATAGTTGTTACCAGCCGAATATCCATACGACTCCAAGTGACAAAAAAACATTTTTAAATATGTAGACTGAGTATAACAACATACTCTGTAGGATCCTCCCCAGATCAAATTTTTCATGAAGAAAAAAAAATTCCAATGAAAAGTGAACAGAAAGTGAATCTAAATCATCACCTATATAGTAATATTATTTTCCCAACGTCATCATGGATACTCTGACCATGTATTTAATACAAGATAATATATTTAAAAAAATAATATCAAGGGTACCATTAAATATCTAAATTAAATTACATTATAAGTTTTTTATAATACTGAGTTTAGGTTAATTAATTTTTAACTATTAATTAACTTTTAAAAACATCCACATTTCTTTACATTAGAATCAGAAAAAAATTAATTGCCCCCAGGCATTGCCAGACCGAGTCTATAGTTTCTCAAAATTATAAGCATATAATTTTATCCCAACAAGCTCCAAACCCATGTGTTTAAAAATAATTCATTTCTTTAACAATAATTACCTTATTCTATATTTACTTTTATTATAAAAAAAACCATCTAAGATAAAAAAAACATGCGGCCCAACATGGTGAGTTGAAGAAACACCTATCATTTAATTGCCACCTATAGTAGGAGAGAAGTCTCATCCAACCATGAGAATCCATACATTGAAAGAACGTGGAATAAATCTCACGACCTCTCCTCCCTTGGAGGGAAAGTAATAAAAATTATCTTCCTCATATAGTGGAGAATGTATTGAAAATAAAAAAACCAACAGACTCAACATCCACCCTACTTTCATATAAATGAGTAAGTCCACCATCAATCCATTCTATCATCTCGGGTGTCCTCCCTAACACATTATTCATAAACGGATGCGTCTTTACACCCTATGCGTCAACTGCTTCCACATCCCCCAGACCACCTAGTCCCACAAACCACAATCACCCTCTAAAATCATCCATCTCAAGAAAATGTCACATTCAAGCCTCCCTTTGACAAATACCAAAAGTCTTTTATCCGTAGAACATCACAAGAAACCTGAAAAAAATATAAATGGCATCTTCGCTCCATATCAATTAGTCTATCCTTCCCAAAAAACAAATCTCTCATAGATACAAAGCCTAATGAACATGACCTTTAAAATATAAAAGGAAACTCATGCCATACCACGAATTATCATTATCACATAACAAATTTGTTATTTTCTGTTGTATTAACCGAATCATTATTTATAGGTTGGAATGATACGTAACCAAAGAAACTATCCCTCACAAGCTATGAAAAATTAATTAAACAATTAATTTAACATCCCATTTTTTATTTAATCAACTATAATATAAAAAAGTAGGTTTATTATAAAATTAAATTAGTCATGAATACTTTATCAATTTTATTATCATCAAATAATGACAAAAACCAGATTTATTAAACATTCCTATTTAATCAATCATCTAATTAATTATCAATTATTTATGGATTCTCATTCATTACAAATTTAAATAAATAAAAACATTATAAACAATAAAATGTATAGATATAAAACTATCTATAAAATAAAGAGGAAAACCATTACCACAATTTGAATAAACAACCTCGTTATACATTGAATATAAAAACTTAATCTGATCTATGAAATTATTAGGTTAATTTCATTATGATCCAAGGGGCTAAAAATTATAAATCTATGATTTTATGTAATTAAATAGAGATTAATTAAACCCCCTATATAAAAATATCATCAAAATTATTTGCATGATAACTGATAAAAGAAACCTATCATGATCACCTCTCTTACAACAACTACATCCACCCAGGTATGCTGCAACACAATTGAACAACTTAACGACAATGACATATCTATTTGAAACAATGTGATCACAAACCCTCACATTATAAATAGAAATGGAATTAAATAGATCAAAAACCCAAAATAATGTTGGTATATCATACCTTATATGGATCACTGATTTCTATAGATTTAAATCAGGAATTAGTGATTGTTCCATGATTAATGAATCCCCAAAATAGTAAATAGAGGGTCATCGACACACCGGATTTCAAGGGAGAGTTGCTTCACCATAGTATTTTTAATACTAAAGTGGATAAAATGTTTAGAAATTATGCATTATAGGGGTATTGAACAATGTGAAATCCCCTTTCATGTTGTATACTATCTTGTGGTTGGATTCCACTAAAAACATTAAGCTCAATTTTTTATTTTTACTTCTAAAACCCAAAATATTACATAGTAAGAAACCCAAGTTCGCATAATGAAACAATATATAAAATAGGATTTCATGTCATTTAATAGAGTAACAAAACATGAAATCCATACTTTTCAGGCATTTACTTAACCTAACTTCTCTAAACATCATCTAATACTCAATAGAGCACTTCAATAATTAAAAACATGCAAAGGGTTGATCCATGTGGATATGATCAATTATACTTGTTTCTATGTAATTGACATCAACAATATTAGTGATGGAGTTTCATAATAAAAAATAATATGTATGTGTGATTTTTTTCAATAGGTAAAATGTTTTTTTCCTCAACATGATGATGATAGAGGTTACATATTTGGTTTTTTACATCTCGTAGATTCATTATAAGTCTGCTGAACAATTTATTCGAATATTTAATACAACTAATATTTTTTAAAAAATAATCACAAAAATTTATTATATATTAAACCATTAACTTTTCTTTTTTCATCATCTATAATGATTTATTATAGTTTAATTCACATTAATTTTTTTATTATATCAAAATTAAAAATTGTTTAAAATATTATAGATATTTTAAACATATTACATCAATCATATATTCATTTTTTATATCAACATCAATACTACCCATGATAATGAGATCATTAGTTTAATGGAATAATACTCTTATTATATCATTGATTATGTTACTTGTAATAGTATCTTACTTTTTCATGTAATTTCTATAAGAAATATTATTATATATATAAAGTTTAAAATATTAATCAGATTAATTAAATAATTTGTTTTCATTACAATCAAAATATCATATATATATTAAAATTCAATAAATAAATATATAAAAATATGTAATTTTATTTATATCATTAATTATTAGTATAAATGAATTATATTTAATTATCATAATAGTTATGAATAAATGTGGAAGATAAATAAAAAATATATAGTCTACAGGTTTGTGATCTCATTAATCACAGTGTTACAAAACACTCATGCCTATGATAGTTAAAATATTAATAAAATTAACATTGAGGTATAAATTTTCAAAACGAAATTTAATGAATATATTTTTGGTGTATTGATTGTGTTTGGAGAGATTTATCCGAAAACAATTATTAAAATATAATCTATGAATTTTTAGTAATGAATCCATTATAAAATTCACCAATAATAAATAGTGTTATCCTTGATATAATAATTAGAAAAATTGATATTTTATTTTTAAATAATATTAATTAATCATGAGACATTTTTTAAGGTCTTTCATTACTATTTAAAATTTTAGAATATATAATAATATTAAATAATATGATTATCAAATTTTAAATTTTGAAATAAGAATGTGCTAATAGTGAATTTAATATACAATTTGGAATCAATAAAATTTTATTTTATGCAATAAAATATTATATATGTGTACATACATTAAAATAGTAACATAAAATTTAAAAAAATATAAATGATGGTAATATTTTTAATATATATTAAAAAACAATTTATAAGGTCATTTTTAATTTTTTTAATATTACGTGAAACTGTTAAAAAATAAAATTATTTTAAAATTATAATATTAATTTTTATTTATTATAACCTATTTTTCAAAATACTTGTGTTCTATCATTTATTCAATCAATTTTTTTATGATTATAAAAAATTATTATTATTTATTTAATTTAATTTTTTATTGATAATATTTCCATGTTTAAAATATAATTAATGTATTTTGTTAAGTATTTATAATTTATAAGCATGATTCCATGTACTAAAAAAGATTATTATTAGTTTGTTTATCATAATTCACTATACATTACATAATAACATTAATACATTAGTAATAAAAAACATCATGGGAAAAATAGACCCTCATTCTCTCTAAAATAATTATTTAACAATTTGTATTGGTATCAACTATTTCGCCCTCTTAGGATATAATGTGATATTTTGTGTAAATATTTATTCATACTATTTTCTGTCTCTATTTTATATTAATTTGGAATTTATACGTTATGAATTTTCTTATCATCTAATATTAATTTTGATTGTAAAAAATTGGTGCCATATTCATCATAATTTCTTAATTCCTCTCAAAACACCTGATTAGTGAGTTCATTGAGTTATGTGAAAATTATTCCTTCATTTTTTTAAATCCATTTTAGATAAAAAGAAATTAAATACTTATTAGTTTTTTTTACGTTTTATTTTAGAAATAGTAATTTTTCTAGGGTCACTAAATTTTTGAAAGGTGATTTAATTATATAACAATTTTAAATTATCATATAAATTAATCACATATAATTATATATAAATAAATTAACTTTTAGTACCGAATATCACTAAAATAATATATCATACATTAAGAGTATCATTTCCCCAATAGAAAAATATATTCATTGCGTATTACTAATCATACAAATATATATCTATTTGTGAAATTTTATTCATAAAATTAAAACTATTTTCCATAGGAATCCATTCATAAGTTCTTTTCTAGAAACATTCCTAATTAAGTATTTAACATTGACTAAAACATAATAAAACATGGGAGTTACAACAACAAACTCCATATAAAATATGTATATATTATTTTAAAATTCATATAATATCATTTATCATTACATTCTTATCATCCTTTAATTAAATATTATACATAAATTGATACTAGTTTACTTTTAATTTATGTTACATTTAATGAGCATTGTTATTTAATGAATTTTTATATGGGGTCATATTTATTAATTTTATATGGATATTTATTAATTAGTGTAAATATTTTGTGTTTAATTGTTTGAAAATTATATAATTATACAATTAATTGGAATTTTTTAATCATGTTATGAAATAAAAATAGTGTAGAAGTGGAAATCAATAACTATTATATAAATAATATTTATATGGTATCCATTTTTGTAATGGTTTTAAAAGAATCCATAACATTATGATATAATGAAATGGGTGGTATTATAATCATATTGAATAATTTATAATATTTTTCTTATTTTTTTATAAATTTATTATATATTATGATATTTCCCCTATTTTATGATTATATCATCATCTGACCAATGATTCTTAATGGACAGTTCCATTATAACCTACTGTGATTTTATAAAAATTTATATAGAATTCTATGTCATTTTATATCGGTAATCCATTTGAAAAAATTAATATTATTTATTAGAGTATATATTTAGACTATGAATTATGAGTTAGAAACTATATAATAATGTTTTAAAAAGAATATTATTTTGTCATCTCTATGATTCAACTTCCCAGATACATTAAAATAATCATATAATGAATCATTACCTATAATAAATTTTTATAGTATTTATTAATAATGTAATGTAATATAAAAATATCTCAAATGTGGGGGTTAAGATGTGACATAATGTTTGATTTGGATTAATCTCAATATTCAACTACTTAAATGATGGGTTGTAGTAGGTTTTATTTGTCTTAGTTTCTTATTGAGTCATATATTTAGATATTATAATAGATGTAAGACATTGATATAGAGGCAATAATCATGAAGAATATTTCGCAAGAGATAATGGTGTTATTGGAATATCATGTGATATTGTTAAAATAACTAATAAATATACATTATCTAATTCATGGAATTTATTTATATTCAATTTATATTTGTAATAAGAGTATTTATTAAAAGAGGTTAATATCCCTTTCAAAACTATTAAATACAAATAAATATCTATGAAAAATTAGTCTTGTAGTTGATATTAATAGAAAAAATCCTTAGGTGAAATTGTTCATTCACAATGAGATGGGGTTCCCACATAATGATTTTTAAATTATTGGGCAGAAGCTTAATTTTATTATTAATGAAAATTCCACTTTTGACTGGGTAGAGGGAGACCAATTACATAGCTCGAAGTCCTAAGGCCATGTTTCATGAATACTAGGATTGAAATCACATTTGTTTGCCCGAAGGACCCTTCGATGAATAATAATTCTATAGTACCTTCGCTTCTACCAAATTTCCACTACCATTCCTACTATAGTACCTCCTCCACTGATACTGATCCCTATAAATTTGACCCTTCCTAGATTCAATCATGGGTCTTTTGGATTACAAGAAGGGGCTCGTACCACTTTGGTACAAGCTTGTTGGCATAGAGTTCCCTCACAATGATCACTGAATCCATGGTATAAATTAAGGTGATAATTAAATTATATACAAGTCATGACTTGTTTCATATGAAATTTTTTTCAAATAATGCTCCTAAACTGTGTGGCCCAAATAATTTTGGGTTAAGAGTCCATTTTTCATCCACATAACATTTTTTTATATTTCATTTAAACTTACCTTTAGTAGCCAAACCCAGAGGGATCCCACATTTGTGATAAAAAACTCTCCAAGCATGGATTCACTACAACAATCAGGTTCTATATTTAATCTCTAATTCAGATGAAATGTTGGATTTCCCATTTCATGGCATACCGAATGAACTCCTCCTTCCTCGATCAATCTCACCATCTACTGGACTATTTAGATACATGCTCAATCATCAAATTTTTTGAGGCATTGGACTGAAAATAAAATCTCATCTAACGAGTACAAAATCGATGTTAGATATCATATTAGGATTCTTCTATGACCATATTATTGGTTGTCACATAGTTTTCCATTTGTGTTTTAGAAATTTTTTATTTATTTTGTTGTTCAATAAGTCATCCTTTTTCGATCATCGAAATTGTGTGTAATCCTTCATATAAAAATGTCCATTGATACTTTTTATAGGTTAATTGGTTTTTTTTAGGATTTCATACATCAATAATTCAATATATGGACTCCCAATAGTGTTACACATTAAAAATTGACATTTTATAATAGAATTTCAAAATTAATGGATCCAAATTAGGCATATGGATTGAATTTAAAATAAAATTGCTATCAAGACATGTATAATTAGTGTATTACAAGGTTCCTCAAAGAAAAATGGATAAATTTTTTTTTACATTACATAACTCTTGAATCCTATTATATTTAATGGAATTTTTCATTTTTAGAAATATTTAATGTTTTTGCTTGAATTGGATGGTTTTGGAGTTATAAATATAACAAATGTAATGAATTGATTAAAATTGAATGATCTTATTGAATGGCATTTATATTTTTTTTATCATGTGTTATAAAAAGATCCATTTAAAATTTGTTTCTTTGTTTTAAATTAATATAGTCGATGGGTAGTGGACATAATAATATACTCATGAAATTTTAAAAGATTAATGTTTTATGTGATGAATAGATTGACATGAATATGGATGATGGAATACATGGGAGGTTTTGACTCATGTGTCTTGTGATATAATTAATCATGCTATGTTATTTTTTGAAAAGGCTTGGAAACCTAATATAATATATAATGCCTTCTGATTGTCTTGTTAAATGTGAATATTGTTATGATTTATAATTGGATACAGGAGAGGTTAATTATTTATGTGTTATAACTATGAAAAATTATTATGACATACATAATGTGGAGATAAGGGGTTATGAGTTCCATGGGACAGGAGATCACCAGTGCTCATGGAGTTTGGTTAGGGGCCAGTCTTTGAGATAATTCCCTAGAAACAGATTTTAGGGATTTTTCTCCAGATCCACCTAATATATATACATATGATTAAATATATATATATATATAATATGACATGATCAAACATACCATCCATGGAATGTAGTATGTATACTTGTTATGAATCATTTACGAACCTTAGTGAGATGTTATTAGATTGTTGATTATCATTTAACTTTTTATTTATTACATGCACACTATTTACTTATGGGAACCTACTCAAGTTACATGTAGACACCATTGGTGGCATCCTGCAAAAAAAATTTATCACACCTTACATAGGACACCCTTGGAACCCATGATGTCTTTCCTGCAATAAGTAATAGTAATGGTAAATTCCCCTATGTAGGTTTTTGACGTGTTCTACTTACCTAGAGTATAGAATCAAGGGATCATTATTGGATTTTAGATGCTCATGGGCATTATTTTGATATATTATTTACTACTATATATTATACATTAAAGTATTCATGCATATCTATATTATTAGAACTCCAGTCATCATTGTATCAAATACTTCCATTGAGGATTTTAGTTACATTATCTAGTTATTCAGTAACATATATCATCTACTTATTAGATATTTAGTTTGTTGTTATGATTATATTGTTTACTACATCATTTTGTGGTCATTTTATTCAACTACTTTTTTTATTTTTGGTGTGAAATGTGTAACACTAACATCATGTTATAGTCTCCCCAATGTATGACCTTCCAAACACCACTTTTATTCTGTATCCTCTGTCATACATGGAAACACTCTAGAGGTCATGTGGAAAACCATTCTTGGGACATGGGTTATGTGGTGTCCAGGTCTAGGATGCTATGAACTGTTATCAGAGCAGTTCATTTCATTACATACTATTTGGAGATAGTAGAATGTCGAATAGGGATTATTTGAAAATGGTCTATATTCATGTCACGACTCGTCCTTAGGGCCCGTTCTGTGACTACCCCAAGCCTCCCTTAAATAGGGCAGGGGCTGGAGACTAGCACCAAAGGCGTATATCCCAAAGATGGGAAGGCATTGCCTTTATAGTAGTAACACAAACACACAAATAGAGTAAGCTGGAAGCAATTCACAAGGTGAATACTATATACAAAAAGTAGTGATGAAAGTAAATGGGGCTGGAAATAAAAGCCCAACAGTAAAGTACAGGTACAACAGAAAACATGTCCGACTGAAAAAGGTACAACAGCTGAAAAGGGAAGCTCCAAGAATGTCTGCCAAGTGTCCTACTAAATAGTAGGTACATATGTCCACCTCAGTACTCCATGTCTATCGGTCCGCTCCGTGTACTGTCTCACTGTGTGGTCCACCTCCGGGTACCGTCCGGTCTTAGCTCGCTCTCGGCCTCCATCAACGCTGTCAGTCATCTGCATCCAACACAACGAGGTGTGGGCATAGCCTATGCATGGGTGAGTATAATGATACTCATTAGGCACCCCGAGACCCCAGATGGACTTCCATAACTCATGAAGGATAAACCACAGAAGTAATGATACAATAATGAAGTATCAAGAAACGCTACTTAGGTATAGGTCCATACATATATCTAAGTTATCAATCTCAGTTCGGCTCTAACTCTATAGCCCAATCACAACCCAGCCCATACAGAAAGTAATTCCAATAACATTAATGATAATTATTGAAATTCAAGACTCAAATCGCACAGGTATACATCTTTCGTATAGCAATAGAGATGATCAGATGTAGTCACTGATTCATTTAAACTGTCGGACCCACCCATGATACAAGACCAAGTAAGCTGTCAGACCCACACAGAATACAAGACTTGCTACTCCGTCAGACCCACATAGGATACAAGTATAGATTTCAAACTGCTAGACCCAAACAAGATACAAGAATAGTAGTCATCGTACTGATTTATCAAAGCTGTTAGACTCATACTGGATACAAGACCAGCTACTCTATCAGACCCACACAAGATACAAGAATAGAGGTCAAACTGCCAGACCCAAACTGGATACAAGAATAGTAGTCATCACTGTCGAGCCCGTGAAGGATTCTGGTATAATTTCCACCGTTTTGAAACCCATGGAGGATCCCAGTATGGTTGTTATCACTGCCGAACCCACGTAAGATTCCGGTACAGTAGTTGTCGCAGTCGCAGCTTGCTCTAGGGTTCCCGCACAAAGCACATTTGATTCTGGGAGGGTCCTCTCCCCAAGAAAAAGAGTCGGTACATCATCTATCCCAAATTATATATTTTATGCATCCCAATGTTTCATTTCAACAAACGGAACCCAATGCGATAGACATCACGTCAATCAGACACCCGGAGAGTTGTTGGCTTTTCTATTCCAAGGGCAATGTTGGAATTACGCTCAATCCAAACCTGGACATTTTCCAAAGACATCAAAAACTCACCAAGATTATTTCAAAAGTACCATCTCGTTGTGAGGATCCCAGTGTCGTAGACGGTGCATCAATCAGACGCACGGTTAAGAAGATATTCATATTTAAGCAACACGGGCTCGGCCCGTCAAGCCTGGTGGGCTGGCGTGTCGGCCTGACATAGTTTGGTGGGTTCGACCTGGCCGGGGTTTGGCCTGGCCCAGTGGGGCGCGGCCTAGCCCAGAGGCTATAGGTGGACCAGCGTAGGGAAACCCGACCCACGTGAGGGTAGCCCGACCCGCGGCTGGCCGAGCAGAGCGGGGGGCACGGCCCCCTGGTTTCTTGAAACAACGGTGCCGAGCGATGCCGCTTCTCCTGCGCGAACAACCAATGTCCATCGGTTTTTCTTTGGTGAGATTTTCCCATACAATGGGCCGCAGTCCCTTCACAGAGAGGTGCCAGGAGGGGTCTCGGTCTTTCCAGCCTGGCCGGTCGGCTCGTCCAATGAGCGGCCTTCATAAGCGGTCCGCGTCTCCTCCACAACGTGGTGCCAAGTGGGTGCTGTAGTTTCCTACCTGGCAGGCCGTAGCTGGTCAGGTTGTCCATCAAGTGGCCCACACAATAGGTCGTGGTCATCCCGTAGCGCGACACAATGGAGGCGTCGCAGTCCTCCATCCCGGCCAGCTACGGCCGGCTGATTCGCTTCGCCCAAGAGGCCCGCACCACGGGATGCGGTTTTCTCCATGCGGTCAGTGCACAGTCACTTCTTCCTATCGCCATCGCCTTTGGACGCAACTGCCTCTGGTCGACACCTCCAAAATATTCAAGAACCAATGGAGGGTCGACGACTCGTGTTCGTTCATCCCGCGCCCTCCGCGTTAGGGTATAACAATAGTCCAAAGACAATCCATTAATTTAAACGAAGAATGAGGTTCAATTTTAGTCAATTAAAATTGATCATAACCCCCTAACTAAATTTCATGAACTTTGAACGTCAACAAGCCATAGAAGATGAGCGTCACGGAAGTCGAATGTCATCCTGTCAACGTCGGAGGGAAAGACATAGTCGTTGGAGGCACTCTTAGCGGAAGACGTCCTATCCCTTGACGCGGGGAAAGAAGAAGGAAGTCAGGCGTTCCTCGTGGGTGTCGTCTCATGTTCTTTCCCTGGTTGAAGAAGTGAAGTGAACGTTTGTCGTCAAAGATGTTCATCATGGAGAGGAACACTTTTCTTATAATTCTCCAGAGCCTCCACAATAGAATATTTTCCAACGCAAAAAAAATAAAAGGCATCCCAATTTAATAATTACATGCATTTAAAATCAATTAAAAATAACTAATATGTTAAGGGAGATTAATTAATTAAATTGATGCAGTTGGCACAATTAATGGTGGGATGTGGAGGGGAACCACCATTACGTGGAAGTTCAAAAGTTTAAAGAGAGGGGTTTAAGGGAGTTAAAGGGGGTGTTGAGGGGTTATATGCTCATGTGGGTCCCACCAGACATTATCCTTTAAAGGGAGGTTATGTGGGGTGTGGGCCCCACCTCCAAATTCCATTTGGAGGGAATAAGCACCTCCCTAAATAAAAATTTGTAACACATTATTTTATTTAGTATAATAAAATTACTAAAAATTAACTTCTCCTCCTGACCAAACGCAACTATGGTAATGGTCCCCTTAAGAGAATATCAGCATTGCGAGTTCATCGGTGCCCTTAGATTTCAATTATGAGCACTGGTTCAAAAGATAGAAAAAATTTCACGTACGTTTATTGATCCTACCCGAACAAAACATCAGAAATTTATTCCGAGCACAATGGTCCTCGGAATCAGGCACTGTCAGAAACTGCGGACTCGTAAAATTCCAAAGAATTTATGAAAAAAATTTACATGAAATTTCAGGGTCTTTACATTGCCCCCACATTAGGTCTTTACGCCCCCTTGAAGCTACAAAACACACTAGAGAAACAAATGGGGGGTACTGAGCACGAATCTGATCCTCTCGCTCCCATGTGCTCTCCTGGAGGTTCTCGTGCTGCCAGTGAATGTGCAACAGATGAATCGAATATCCACATATGACCCGCTCCTGTCGATCCTTGATCTCCATTGGGTCCTCCATGGTTGTCTCCATGTCATCGATGTCCAGCTCCCTGTGGTCGATGATGTGTGATGGGTCTTGCACATATCTACTCTGCTGAGATACGTGAAAGACATCGTGTGCTCGGTGAAACTGAGGTGGAAGGGCCAGACGGTAAGACACCTCACCTACCCTACTGAGAATATGGAATGGATCGATGAAACATGGATATAACTTTCAACGTCTTGCAAATCCCTGTATTCTTCATCGAGGTGATACCCGTAGGAAGACGTGGTCACCATCGTCAAACTCAGTGGTCACCGTCTCCTATTAGTATAGGTCTTATGTCTGTTCTGGACAGTCTTCATCTGCTACTGAATGATCATGACCTTTTACATCGTATCCTGCAGCCTCTCTGGCCCTACAAGTGCTAACTGCACTGGGTTAGTCCAGCACAGAGGTGATCTGCAAGGTCATCCGTACAGTGCCTCATAAGCTACCATCCCGATGGTGGTGTGGTAGTCATTGTTGTACGCAAAATCCACCAAGATTAAATTATCCTTTAAACTGTAAAAAAAGTTGAGGACACAGGCATGAAACCTTTCCTTGAGAGTTTGAATAGTCCTCTCAGTCCGACCATCCGTCTGAGTATGGAAGGCGGTTCTCAAGAGAAGTTGTGTGCCAAAATCCTCCTATATCCCGTTCCATAGATAGGAGTGAATGATCATTTCAACCGAAGATAATAGTCGATGGAACACCATAGAGTCATACGATCTCCTGAACGTAGAGGAGTCACAAGCTCTCTACTGAGCCCTGCTCTCTAATCGGTAGGAAGTGGGCTGATTTGATGAGTTTGTCGAAATTCACCAATATAGAGGCGTTCCATCTAGATGTACATGGATTCCCTATCACGAAATCCGTGGATATGACTTCCCACTTCCTCTATGGAACCATTAAGGGCTGAAACAAGCCTGGTAGAACCTAGTGCTCTACCTTCACTTGCTGACAAGTGAGGCATCGTGAGACAAACTCTTCTACTAATTTCTTCATACCTAGCCACTAATGTTGTCGTCTGAGGTCCTGATATATCTTCGCCACCCCTTCTAAAAACATATACTACAATGTTCCCCTTCCCAGGAGTATAGACTACCTAGAAGTCATACTCCTCGAATAAATAGAGCCATCATCGCTATCTTAGGATATTATCCTTCTGTGAGAAGATGTACCTTGGACTCTAGTGGTCAGATTAGAGTATAAAACGCTGGCCTATAAGATATTGTTGCCACATCTTCAAGATGAAAACCACTGCTGCTAACTACAAGTCATGAGTAGCGTAGTTCTTCTCCTGTTGTCTCAACTGCCGTTAATCATAGGTCATCAATGCTCTCTCCTTCATCAGGACACACCCGAGTCTGGTTGCTAGTGCATCGCAGTAAACTACGTACCCTACGCCCTCCTCCGATAGCCTCAAGATGGGTAATCTGGTCATTCTCTGCCTTAGCTCCTGAAAGCTCTAATGGCATCTATCTTACCACACGAAGTTTTACCCCCTTCTTCGTCAAACTTGATAGTGGTGATGCATCTATGGAGAAGTCTGGCACAAAGGAAAGTCTAGCTGACTCCTGAGTGATCAACTGCACCCTCTTATGCTTGATTCCATATTGTGCTCCCTGGGTTTTCCTTTTCACCGACCAAGGAAAACCCCATCACAAAGTTGTAGATTATCCACAATCTTTTTGACTAACACAGTAAATCTGTGTATGAACTGTGGTTGCCCAGTCCATACCAAAATTAATGTTTTAATGCCTCGACGCTGCCACCAAGACGTTCCATCTAAAACTCTCGCCTTAAGGGTCTGATCACACAGTCGGCGTATGTGTGATTATAGAGTCTCCTCCCAAAGGTAACTCGAGACATGAGGGTCATGTAAAATGCTTAACCAGAAACTCTTGGTCTGGGACAAGATTCGTCGAAGGAATGAATGATTGGTACCTATGTCTATTGATATAGCAGCTAGTGGTAGAAATAGACTGTACCACACATCATTCATAGATCCCTTGGGTCGAACTCCCTGACTGCATTCATCTACTCTCTTCTCATGCCCTCCATCTCCATGAGCCTAGAGGGGACTACAAAGGCGGGTGGTTGTAACATGTCGAAATGTTCAACACCTCATGCTTCTCTCCAAGCTTTGCTTCCACGTCTGCTACCCTGCAGATTCATTTGTTCTTAACACTTCCTCTTCTCGGATCATTTGACACACTCATGTATCCATGATTGACGCCAGTTTCATGCTTTCCAACTATTAACATTCAACGGTTGTATCCGCTCATCCAATGAAAATTCAACCACAAATGTTCTCTCTAGCACCATAACATAAGTAGGAATGAATAGAGGAAAAAGTGTTGGCTCGAATATCCTTTAACACACCTCACTCAGAGGTACGATCTCTAAAGGACTAATCTAATCATAGTCATCGAGTAACAGGAACTATCAGTATGCCTCTATGAATACTCATCTACTGAGATGTTGTCATACCGAAGTTGTATAAGCTCTAGAAAACTATCATCCACTCCTCATGCCAGTCCTTAGACACATCTGGGTTGGTCTCACCACAGAGAATGGGGGATATCTGGTGCCGAAACACATGTAAGGCACTAATCCTGTAATATTCCTCTACCGGCACCGCCAGTAGTGTATGCTGACCAATGGGCAGTGATATAGTTAGAACACTGCCCGAAGGTACCATATCAAAAAATAGTCCATGTACGGAAACATCATCATTTTGCGTACCATCGTCATGGTCACTCACCGAATAAGATTAGTTGCTAAGATCAATATCTCCTCTACTAGTGTCAAACATGAAGAAAACCCTAGTAATCGCCTTTATCTTGTCCTCTACTGCATGGGATTCTGTCTCGCCTCAAAACCTCAGAGGCCTCTACCACTAGAACTCATGAAATGTGCTCAGTCGGCATGCACCATCTGCAAGTGTGGATAGAGGCATCAAATGCTCAATGGGTGGTGGTTGTTCTGGTACACCACCTGAAGGTGCCAACATTGTAAGAGGGCCCTGCATTGGAGCCTCGTTGCTCAGTGGGCCGTCATTGTGTACTCTTTCTTGGGAACCCTAGATGGCTGTCTTCGTAGTGGCATCCTGATAACGAACATGTGTTCCACAATCAATAAGTTATACCTGATGAGCTAACTCAAAGAGATAAAAAAAGAAACTCTTGAAACACAGACGCAATAAGTGTTTTCGTGCACTATTTCGGAAATCAGAGGTCAGGGTATGGGTGTATGTTTATGTCAGCCACTGCATCAACACTGGACTCCCTAGATTAAAACCACACTCAACACTAATAGCACTGTTGTTTCATAGAAAAGAAAGATCAGAGTTCTATGTTATGTTGCAGAATCGACTCCTATGATACCAATTTTTACGAACCCTCCTCAGGGTCTATTCCATGACTACCCCAAGCTAGCCTTCCATAGGCCAGGGGCTGGAGACTAGCACCAAAGGCGTAAATCTCAAAGATATGAAGGAATTTACTTTATAGTAGTAACACACACACAAACATAGTAAGCTGGAATCCAAGCACTATGAGAAAAGTAGATACAAAAAGTAGTGCTGAAAGTAAACGGGGCCGGAAATACAGGTCCAACCGTAAAGTACATGTACAATGGAAAACAAGTATAACTAAAAAAGGGATAGTAGCTGAAAAGGGAATCTTATAGAATGTCCGCCGAGTATCATACCTGAAGGATAGGTAGAGATCTCCCCCTCAACACTCCACGTCTATCGGTCTACTCTGTGTACCGTCTCACCGTGTGGTCCACCTCTGGGTACCGTCAGGTCCTGGCTCACTCTCGACCTCCGTCAATGTTGTCCATCATCTGCCTCGAACACAATGAGGTGTGGGCATAACCCTTGTAGGGGTGAGTATAAATATTCTTATTAGGGACCCCGAGACCTCCGATGGTCTTCCAAAATCCAAGAAAGGTAAACCACATAAAAAAATATACAATCATGAAGTATCAATCAACCCTACTTAGGTATATGCCCATGCATGTACCTATGTTATCAATCTCATTTCAGATCCAACTGTCGAGCCCAAGCACAACCCAGTCCACACTGGAATTAAATTCAATCACATCGATGATAATGATTTAATGCTAAGACTCATCTCACAAATGTATAAATTTTTTGTATAGCGATAGAGATGATCTGATGTAGTCACTGATTCATCTAAGATGTGAGACCCACACAGGATACAAGACCAGCTAAGTTGTCGGACCCACACAGGATACACGACCCGCTACTCTGTCGGACCCACAGAGGATACAAGTACAGAAGTCAAACTACCATACCCACATAGGATACAAGAACAGCAGTCATCGCACTGATTCATCTAAGCTGTTGGACCCACAAAGGATACAAGACCATCTACTCTATCAAACTCGCACAACATACAAGTACATAGGTCAAACTTCCAAACCCACACAAGATACAAGAACAGTAGTAATCACTGTCAAACCCATGGAGGATTCCAGTACAATTTCAGTCATCATCGAACCCACTGAGGATCCCAACATGGTAGCCATCTCTTCCGAACCCATGTAGGATTCTGGTATAGTAGTCAGCCCAGTCACAGCTAGCACTAGGGTTCTCGCACACAGCACGCTCGATTCCGGGAGGGTCCGCTCCTCGTTAAAATGGGTCGATACATCAACTATCACGAAGTACAATGTTGATGAATCCCAAAGTTCTGCCTCGTTAAAAGGAACCCAATGTGACAGACGGCAAGTCAATCGGACGCCCGGTCTGAGAGTTATTGGCTTTTCCATTCCAGGGGCCTGGTTGAAATTATGCGCATTCCAAACCTGGCCGTTTTCAAAAGTTGTCCAAAACTCACTTAGAGTATTTCCAAAGGAATGTGTCATTGAGAGTATCATAGTGCCGCAGATGGTGTGTTGATCAGATACGCGGTCAAGAAGATATTCACATTTAAGAGAAATGGGCCAGGCCCGTCAAGCCGGGTGGGCTGGCAGGTCGGCCCGACCCAGTTTGGTGGTTCCAACCCAGACGGGGTGACCTAGCTAGGTGGGGAACGGCCTAGCCCGGTGGATGTGGCCTAGCCCGCGCAAGGGTGGTCTGGCATGCGCATGGGCGGCCCAGCACGCGCAAGGCGGCTCGGCCAGCGGCCGGCTGCGGCTCGGGCAGCTAGCCGAGCGGAGCGAGGGGGGTTCTGAAATTGCGAGGCCGAGCGGCGCCGCCTATCCTGCATGGTAGGGAAAAGCCTACCGGTATTCCCCCGTGCAGCCAGCCTACATAGAGGGCTATGGTCTATTCGCAGTGTAGCGCCAAGAGGCGCCGCGGTCTTCCCAGGTCGGTCAGCTCATCCGACGAGCGGCCTGCGGATGCGGGCCGCATCTCCTCTGCAGTTCGTCGCAAAGAGGGAGCCATAGTTTCTTTACTGGCTCACTTTTCCAGAAAGTGTCCCACACAATGGCCCGCGTTCTTCCTTCAGCGTGAAGCCATGGAGGCGTCGCGGTCCTCCAGCCCGCCTGGCTATGGCCGACCAATTCCGTTCATCTGAGCGGCCTGCACTGCGGGATGCTTTTCCTCCACGTGGATGGTGCACGATCTCCGCATCATGTCTCCATCTCCTCCGGATGCCTCCTCCTTCAATCGTCGCATCCAAAAAATTCATGAACCAAAGGAGGGTTTTCGGGCCATGTTCGTTCAACCCACACCCTCCGCATTAGGCGTTAAAAATAGGCCAATGATAATCCATGATTTTCAGAGAAGAACAAGGTTCAATTTTATTCAATTAAAATTAATTATAACCCCCTACCCCAATTTAAAGAACATTTCATGTCAACAAGCCATGGAAGGCGAGCGTTGCAGAAGACAGATTTCGTCCTGTCAACGTCGAAGGGAAAGATGTAGTCATTGGTGGCGGTCTTAGTGGACGGCATCTTCTCCCTTGATGTGGAGAAAGAAGAAGGAAGATGGGAATTCCACATGGGTATCACCTCACATTCTTTCCCTGGATGAAGAAGTGAAGATATCATTCTTCATTGAAGATGTTATTCAGGGAGAAGAGCACTTTTCTTCTAATTCTTTAGAGCCTCCCCAATAAAATATTTTCCAATTCAATGAAAATAAAAGGCTTCCCAATTTAATAATGCCATGAATTACAAATAAATTCAAAATTACCAATTAATTAAGGGAGATTAATTAATTAAATTTATGGGGTGGGAACAATTAATGTAGGGAGGTGGAGAGGCTCCACCATTATGTGGATGATCAAAAGTTTTAAGAGAGGGGTTTAAGGGAGTTAAATGGGGAGTTGATGGGTTATATGCTCATATGGGTCCCACCACACATTATCCTCCCAATGGAGGTTATGTGGGGTGTGGGCCCCACTTCCAACTTCTTTTTGGAGGGAAAAACCACCACCCTAAATAAAACTATGTAACACATAATTTTATATAGTTTAATATAATTCCCAAAAATTAACTTCTCCTCCCGAACAAAAGAAACTACGGTTTAAAAGATAGAAAAACCTGCATGTACGTTTACTAAACGTACCCAAAAAAACTTCAGAAATTAATTATGGGCACACCGGGCCTCGGGATCAGTCGCCGTCATGAACTGCGGACTCGAAAAATTCCAAGCAATTTAAGAAAAACATTTCCTTGAAATTTCCAGGACATTACAATTCATTCTTGGGAATTTTTAACCCATGTATGGGTAATTATCATGCTTCCATAAATGATTATTATTATTAATTATGCTATTTACTTCTTATATCATTTCACCACTTGGTTCTTCACATATTATGCGATGTTTCTTTGTAGAAATATTATCTATAATCTCTTAATATTTATAAAAAAGGCAATAAATGTCTAATGGATGGGAAATTAAACATACCTCATAGTAAAATATTCATAGGATCACGAGGGAGAACACTATTAGAATAGAATATCATCTCATTGAATCCTTTTTTAGTAAGGGAATACACTAGAATATTTTCATCACAAAATAAATGAATTTTAATGTAAGTTAGAAAAGAAATCATGTCAAGATAGCTGTCTATTTTGCATTAAGTTTCCAAAAAAATATTCTTATTCTATGATATGACAGTATGCACTATAGATGTCGAATCACATTTATACCATATTTTTTTGTATATTCTATTGTTTTTCTTGGTAATTGATTTTATCAAATGATCCATCTCCACCTATAAATGATTGTCAATGATGCAAGATCCATGATTAAATTCCATGACATATCCATTAAGATCACTTAAGACCACACCATACCTTATTAGCATAATGTTACCCCTATAAAACCCAAATTATTTTCACATAATCCATTCATCAAATTTTGGAGACTAGAAGACATAAAGCGTTCCATAAGGTGTATTGTAGTTACCCTGGACCTTCCTCATCCTCAGCACCATAATATCATTCATATATTTGTTAGAATAGTACTTTTTCAATGAATTGGAATTGTACATATCCAACATAATATTATCCATTACTTCATATGTGTTTAATTTAAAATGACCATTTATAGAATTATTCATTCCCATATATGTAAAATGGATAATCTCTTTAAAGGCCACCCTAAATAGATTAGTAAAATGTATGTACATTAGAATATTAAGAAGATATGGAAGGAGGTCCTTAATTCAATTGTTAATGGTAGATAGACCTAAAATATAACCAAGACACCTTGAAATAATGAGGAAGCCATTAAACATCAGAGGAAAAAATGATCACTATCATCGGGACGTGGATGAAAAACCACGCAATGTGAGTTTAATGAAATATCATCATTTTATAAAGTAATATTGACACAAATTATAAACCATGCATCATTCCATTATAATTTCTAATTTTTAGAGATATTTTCCTTTTAAATGTTTAAATATTCTTGTTAAATATATTTAATTATGATAACATCTCCTGTGGGGTCAGGAATATTATATGGTGTGAGTATAGTGGGTACCACAATTTAATTCATATGGTTTTCGGGCACTTATGTATCAGAAAATTTTATTCCTTCTAGATAATTAATTTTATAATAATTTTAATTACATGAATAGGAACAATATAAATGATAATGGAATCCGTTTGAATGTAATGTTTTGATCAGAAGGTGTATGTTCCCATTATGGAACTGAAAATGGTATATCATTGAATTCGGCCAATTCAAATAATTAAAATTTTTAATGTAGAAATATATTCAAATAAGAAATGACATATAACATGGGAAGAATCATTATTCACATTTCATGAAACGAAATTATACATGAACCTCACCATATTAGTCGGTCATGAAATTTTTTCATTATTATGGCATGTTATGATATGTACTATCATTTGGTTCTAGATTTTGATGTAGAAAGAGGGGTCTGTTTGTCATTATAAGAATAATTTAGTAACTAACATTGTTCATGAAAGAAATCATCTATATAACTTTAATCACATCTGATACATTAATTTGGCTTTGGGGCGTTATTTCACCAAGATGTACTCTAGTCATGCTCCCTAAAGGCAGCGATGATCAGGTTCCTAAGGCAATAAGTCATGAGATTCAAGTTACTACCCCCATTGAGAAATGTGTGGATCCCCCAATAGTTCATAATGAGGGCATTAATATCTTGTTCATATTGGGATTCATTCATATGATGAAATCATTGCAAGGAGTTGGTCGTCCTACCCCATTCATGGTAGAGTTGACTCGTGAGTTTTAGTAGAAGCACCCACCCACATTATCAAGGGATGGTGGACCACATGTAGAGTAGTCCTGGAACAATGCTATTATTTTTTTCCATGAAACTAGAGATTCATCCAGAGTGGGGGGGTTAATATAGCTACTTATATTCTTCAGGATTTGGCTAAGAGGTGATGGGATGTAATCACCAAGTCAGATCATAAACATAAAATATATTGAAATAATATAAATACCATATTTAATGACAACATCGTACCTGATACTCTAAAGGATAATTAAGCTATAGAGTTTATGAACTTATATCATGGGACCATGTCAACTATTGGAAAACTCGTCATATTTCATTATGGATTCGTGGTCTGCACCATCTCCAGTTGTCAATGATCTGGTTGATGATAGGTTATTTAAATATGAGTTATGTTACACAATATGATTGTATGTTAATGCTTTCAGGATGCCAAAAATTTCATATATTTTAAACTGGGCACTTTATAATATAGTTGGACTATTGGGATTTTGACGGTGAAATACA
The DNA here is from genome assembly GCA_963277665.1 of Viscum album. Lineage (NCBI taxonomy): Eukaryota > Viridiplantae > Streptophyta > Magnoliopsida > Santalales > Viscaceae > Viscum > Viscum album. Next base: position 17,529,511 of record OY728129.1, on the reverse strand, counting down.
AGGTGGTTTATCACCTAGTTACTCTTTTGGTTATTCATCTTGGTGAATGATGTGATTTGATCTCACTAAGAGAATAAGTAATTTTCAGTATTCTACCATAGATAGTTTTCATGCTTGTCATCAGTTTGGAAAACTAGGATTATAGATGGATGAACCATAATCATTATTTATATATGAATTTGGTGATAGTTACTAGTGAGTGGGGATCTTCACCTACACCTAAATCATGATATTGGTTAGTAAAATCACAATAGTCAGGAAACTGTAAATCTGATTAGTCACTCAGGTCAAGGTAACCATCGATGTAGAGTCAGTCGAGCATATGATTCTCAATGTTGGTTGAGATGGACCAATCTCTGCAGTCCGGTAGTTACTCAGGTTACAGATACAGGTCGTTTACATCTAGTTCATCTGACACCGCAAGATAATTGGGTTGATTCGTCTACTATATGAGGTACTATTTTTGTAGTCTCCACTATAGTGTCTTTTATTTTTGACATAGGTGTGTGTCACACGTTTATATTTTATATAATAACTATGAGTTTGGGCCTTTAATTTGGGTACCAAAATGGTGTTAAAATGTTAGATATGCCTTTAGGCACCCTTCCAGTCAGTGCTCACAATTGTCTAAATTTTCCCCTTGCTATAGGTGGTTACCTACTCGTATGGAACAAATACTTTTTCGTCATGTCTGGTTTTGATGTAATCATCAGTATATACTTTATAGTTCCCTAAGGATACTCTATTGAATTATATCATCATAGGGTGTCATTTATATAACCATATCATATTACACACTTCCATAATGGATAACGGGTTGTCAATGTGACACATATTAGACCCACGAAGATGAGGCTTAGTAGTGTAGTTACACAGATCTCCATTCATTACCTTGATGACCAAGGGTCATGTAGTACCCCTGGTTTCTGGTATGTAACCCTTGTTTTATGATTTTATGTGAATAAAGTTTATGGGAGATGATTGGGGAATGTTTGGGAGACTTTTAAAGCATAGAAGGTTAAAGTGTGGGGACACACGAGCTGTGCACGGTTTGCCAAAACCGTGCGGAATCCGTGCAGGTGGTGGTAGGTTTGATAGAGGAGACCGCACGGTGTCCGCACGGTTTGGGAAAACTATGCGAGGAGGCCGTGTGGAGATCCCCTCTCTGGAAGTGACTACCGCACGGTTAGCGTAAGGTTTAACTAACCGTGAGGACTAACCTTGCGCGAATTCAACTTCTATCCTATTTATTAGGATCTAATACATTTTATCGTTTAACCCACTTGTTTTTTCTCCCAAATATCCTGAACATGGGATTTCTCTGCTGGGGAGGTCCGAGAACGCTTAGCAGGCATTTTGGAAGCGATCTGGAGGGTTTCCTTGGTGTTTAGAGGCTGGTTGATTGCGGTAAGTCTCGTTCTTGTCTTGTTTTCTTATATCTCCTTCTTCCCTCTTGTTGTATCCTTAGATCTACGCCTGAGGTGGGTAGATCTAAGTTAGTGGATTACTTTTATGTCGGGTTTTAGTCTTTTTGGTGATATGTGATGGAATCTAAGGAGGTTTCGTGGTGTTTCGACCTGATTCATGGTTGGTTTCTCCTATTTTGTTGGGGTAGGTGGCTTCACACTCAATTCCTCTTTCATAGAACTTGAGGGCTTAGTTTCAATTTGTTTTTCTTAATTTAAATGGTTTGTTTATCTGCTTTGAAAGAATGGATGAAACCACTTTTTAGTAATGATTTATGAAAATTGAGTGTTTTTGGAAAATGGTTGTTAAAACAAATTTAAAATAGTTATTTTAAATTGACTATGGTTTTGCTTCTTGAATGAGGAGGTTTTCAATAAAAGGGTGATGCTTTATTGTAAGGGGTTTAACACACGTGGTTTTTGGCATGGATTGCATGGGTTCTGGGGTGTGTTCATGTGCATTGGGATGGATAAGGATGAGAAGTCCCCCATCCGAATGATGGGATGGATAAGGGAGAGAAGTCCCCCCATCAATAGGTTGGGATGGATAAGGTCGTGATGTACCCCTGTCAAAGTAATTCACTATGTGATGACTTAGTGTTTGAATAACTCGCCACTCGTGAGTATAGGGAGATCTAGGTTGCATTCATGGTTGGTTGTGTGGATTTTTGGAATGGAAAAAATGTGCCAAAATGGAAATGTGAATTTGATTGGAAATCTTTCATGGTTTCTTTTCTTGAGATAGATGGGTTTTTTGGGAAAAATGGCTTGTATATAGAACTTGTTATATTGTGAACTGTTTTTTGGATTTTTTTTATATAAATTGTTTGATATAAAAGTTCTAAAATGTCTTAACCTAGAGGAATTGGTTATAAAGACATTGGGGAAAACCTACAAAGTTTCATTACTCACCCCCTAATTTGGCACGTTTGTGCTTCTACAGATGTCATATAGTGGGACACTAGAAAAGGTAAATTGTCACATGTTTAGAGCGCTGCTGTGTGGTTCTTGGGCTAGTTCGTGATGTTAGTGCTTGGAGCATGTGGGACATGGAGTTGGGTTGTTTTCTTGTAGTCATTTGGTTGTCTTTCCGTTGTTTACTCTGATGTTTATTGTTGGTTTTCATTGTGGTACTTTTGGTTCGTTTTTTATAAAAAAAATGGTTGAGTTGTTTTGGTTTCAAATCATGCATCATATTGTGGTTGCTTGGAGATGTTTTTCTAGTTGCTCTATTTGTTGGTCGTTTCAGGTAAAGGGTAAATCATCCCCCACATATTTTGAAACCCTTTGACTTTTATTTCCAGCCTTCGGTGCCTTGGGGATGTCGCTTAAGTCCATGTAATGATTCATTACACTCTCAAGCCGATGATAATTGGCGGGTCATTACAAATGTTATCATCTTATTCGGTCCTTGACTAACAAGTAGTAATTAATGTTCTTTGTCTTGGAGTTGAATTTCCTTCTTGTCTATTCCTTGGGCGGTCATCTTAGACAGGAGTAGGATTTTCAGAACATTAAATTTATATCATAAAAGGATGAAGCTAACCCATTTATGATGAACCTCATGTTACCAGGGGGATGGGTACATAAGTGTGTTGGAGACACGTATATGATAAAAAATCACATTTTCATGGATTTATCCAATGAGATGAGCATGACATGAATTAGAGGAATGACATCCCACTAGGATGGCATATATCATTGTGAAAATGATTTATGCTTTTGGGAAAGGTGCCAATTTTTGAAAAATGAAGAAATTTATTTTCAAATGAATTATTTTGAAAGTGGATAATTGGTATATTTTAAAAAGTGGTGGATTTTCAAAAAGTATATGGCATGTTTTCAAAAATGTTTGAACATGTGGAAAAGTATGATGAATGGAAAACAATGATGTGATAGTTGATGTGATAGTAATTGAAATTCTATGTCTTCAGTTGCTAGGATGTGAGACTAATGGCGTGCATTGTTTTTATTGAAAATGGAACCTGTTAGGCATCGTAGAAACCAACCCAAAGAAGCTGTGGTGAATGGGGTTGCACATGAACCACGTGTGAACCAAGAGCTGGTTAAGAGTATCATTCAAGCTTTCCAGGCTGTGGACACAGGGAATTAGGGGGATGAGTCAAGGCCTGTAGACCATTACGTCTATTTCCATAAGCAGAATCCACCCATCTTTCTGGGTGATTCGGATCCAGGAAAGGCAGAGGTGTGGATGAGTAGGATGAATCATATCTTCGATTTCATTGGCACACCAGCAGAAATGAATGTAAACATGGCGACGTACATGCTGGAGGATCTTCCACGACAGTGGTGGGAGCTAGTAGTGCAGGCTATGGTGGATCAAGGCCTAGGATGGGAGGAATTTGAGGAGTTGATAAATAAAAAATTCTATCCTAACATGTTCAAGATCCATAGGACAAAACAAATTTCATCCTAATGTAGGAGAATATCTATGTCACGGAATATGTGGCTAAATTCATGAATTTAGTCTACCTTTCACCGAAAGATTCAGCAAGTGCGACGCTGAAGGCACGTATCTTTGAATCTGGGTTGCGACATGAGATTTGCTCGAAGAAATATGTGCTTTGTATTACGGATTAGACAAAGATGGTGAAAGGAGCAATGGTTATTGAACGTGATATCTCAGGATTGATTAGAGGAGGCATGATGATACCCACAGGAACGGGTGGGAACTCAAATGCTGGGAACAAGCGGAAGAGGGACACCTACATCCAATGTCGGAGTGCGAATCAGAACCAAACAACAGGATCAGTCAACCTTCCTCTATGACCCCAGAGTAAAGTAGGGTGCTTTCCATGTGGTTCAACTGATCACATGAAATGAGAATGTACAGCACCACTGATAGAATGTCACAATTGCAAGCAGATGGGGCATCTTCATAGATATTGTCGGAGTGCTCCACAGTCAGGTGTTCGTGAAACTTCTCAAGTGTCGCACGAATCTTATGCTTTGATAGGGAAAGGACATGAAAATCACCCTCACCACCAAAATAGAGCTATTTATGGTGATTCCCGAAATACCAGACCCCTCAACAAGGGCAATCTCAGCAAGGAAACAAGGAAAGTAGTGCAATGAAGTAGCAATTGTATGGAGATGAGTAGATGATTTTCGATGATCAAGATGTACCATCTATGATTAAAAGTATGATTATTTTGAATTATACACTCATGAAAGTGTTGTTTGATACAGGTGCATCACACTCCTTCATTGATTCTCATGTTGTTGACTCTCTATGTTTAAAAATGGAAATGATGCCTTCTATGTTGAAACTGCAAACTCCTCTTGGTGAAAGAGAATGTCAAGTCTTAGTGTGTAGTGCATGTGTTATAACGGTTGATGGATCTGAGCGGAAATTGGAATTTTCCATGTTATATATGGATCTCTATGATATAATCTTGGGTATGGATTGGTTGACAACGTTTAAGTATCACATAGACTGTTATGGGAAAACTTTTAGTTTCACAAAGGAGGAAAGAATCGATCATTTCTTCGGAGGAGAGATGATGCTAAAGAAAGGTGTAAAGAGTTTTTTGGCACCAATGGTGGGAATGATCTCTTACCAGTTGGCAGTTTTGACTTTGGCATCATTATAAGAGATCCTGGAAAATAATTTTCTAGCTGTGGTGGATCAATTTTATGATGTTTTTCCTAAAATATTCTCAAGGTTACCACCTGTAAGAGAATTGGAGTTTACGATTGATCTCCTTCCGAGGACCAATACAATCTCACTTTCATCTTATAGGATGGCACCAAAAGAGTTACGAGAATTGATTGTGCAGTTGGAAGAACTGGAAAGCAAAGGTTTTATTCGTCCAAGTGTGTCTCTGTGGGCAGCACCAGTTTTGTTTGTAATGAAAGCTGATGAAAATTTGAGGCTATGTTTGGATTATCGTAAATGTAACCATGTTATGATAAAGAATATATATCCACTTCCACACGTTAATGACCTTTTTTATCAATTGAGGGGGGCTTAGTGGTTCTCTAAAATTGACATTCGATCTGGATATCACCAGTTGCGAGTTTAGAAGGAGGATATTCTAAAAACAGCCTTTAGAAGAAGATATGGCCACTTCGAATATGTAGTCATGCCTTTTGGTCTTACGAATGAACTAGAAGTCTTTAAGCCATTGATGAATCAGATATTTCAGCCATATCTGGATTCTGTTGTTGTGGTGTTTTTAGATGTTATATTGGTGTATTCAAAAACAAGGACTGAGCATGAAAAACACTTGGTGATCGTGTTGGGAATCTTGAGGGACCACCAGTTGTATGAAAAATTATCAAAGTGCAATTTCCGGATACAAGAAGTACATTTTCTGGGCCATTTCGTTTTTGAGAAAGGTGATTCAGTGGATCCAAAAAAGATGGAAGCTATTCTTTCATGGCAGCCATCGAAAAATGTCTTTGACATATGAAGTTTTCTTGGTCTAGCTGGTTATTACCGACACTTTGTGTGTTACTTTTCACGAAGAGATTTTCCCATGACAGCTTTGAGAAAGAAAAACAGTGAATTTCAATGGAATGAAGAATGTGAGAGATCTTTTCAGGGGTTGAATGTTCGCTTTACATCAGCAACCATCTTGATTTTTCCGAAATCAGGACAAGGATAGGTTTGGGTTGTGTTCTCATGCAAGGAGACCATGTGGTTAATTATGGCTCAAGGAAATTGCTAGTGCATGAGAAAACATACCCAACACATTATTTGGAGTTATATGCAGTCATCCATGCTTTGAAAACATGGAGACATTGTCTATTAAATGAAAAATCTACTGTGTTTACGGAACACAAAATCTTGAAACACATTTTCTCACAACGTGATTTGAATCTGAGGCAGAGGATATGGATGGAGTATCTTCAAATGTTTGACATTGACATAATGTATACACAGGGTAAGGGAAATTTTGTGGCTGACGCATTAAGCCGGAAGTTGTATGCTCAGTTGGCAAAGGATGCTTTAAATGAGTGGATGTTGATGTCGGTCCTAGATGACATGCTTATGGAATGTGAAGACTGAACCGATGTTGCGGCTTTCTCTACAATTGCGCTTGTTCCTGATTTTGTGGAGATAGTAAAGGATGCACATGCATCCGATGTAGATTGTGTTGCAATGAGTTCAAAACATAATGGTGGGTAGACCATTGAGGGATGGAAGCTGGATCAGAGTTCAGTGTGGCAGTTTTGAGATCGGATGGTTATACCTTTAGCTGATTAAGAACAACTTGTTCATGCTTACCACCATTCATGTTTGGCTATACATCCGGGTACACAGAAGATGTATAAGGCATAGTTTTTGTGGAGCGACATGAAGCGAAAGGTAGCTCAATTTGTTTCAAGGTGTTTAACTTATCAGCAAGTTAATGCATAACATCAGCGGCCAGCTGGTATGATACATTATATATATATCCCAGTGTGGAAATGGTGGAAAATAGAAATGGATTTTTTTACAGGTCTTCCAAGAATGGTCCAGAATCATGATGCCATTTGGGTGATAGTGGATCGTCTATCCAAGTCGGCCCATTTCATCCCGATTCATGAAACCCATACGGTGGATGATCATTCCAAAATATATATCCGGGAAGTGGTAAAAAGACATGATATACCATTGTCTATCATCTTTGATAAAGATCTGAGGTTCACATATCATTTCAAGAAATCATTACAGTAAGCCCTGGGGACTCAGTTGACGATGAGTATGATGTATCATCCTCAGAAAGTTGGGCAATTTGAGCGGATGATACAATTGTTGGAAGACATGTTGCAGGCTTGTGTAATGGATTTTGGTGGCTCATGGGAGGAGCCTATACCCTTAGTGGAGTTCTCATACAATAACAGTTATCAGGCCTCGATACGCATGGCTCTGTTTGAAGCATTGTATGGGCGTCCTTGTCATTCTCCACTATGCTAGGTGAAAATTGGTGAAATTTTACTAGTCGGGCCATGCCATGGCAAAGAAACAACGGGGAAGATTCAGTTGATTATAAAGAGGATTGAGATGGATGAGAGTTGTCAGAAATCTTATGTAGATCATCGCTGAAGATCGTTCTCATTTCCAGTGAGTGGTCACGTATTTTGAGAATCTCTCCAAGGCTTGGACAACGTCGTTTTGGGAAGCAGGGAAAATTATCTCCTCAATATATAGGACCTTTTCAGATACTGGAAAGGGTTGGGGAGGTGGCATATCAGTTGGCATTACCACCATGGTTTAGCGCACTGCATAATGTGTTCTCTGTATCTCAGTTGAAAAAGTATCACCCTGATCCTGACCATGTGATCATATGGGATCACGTTGACCTAGATCTGGATGCATCGATGATTCATATCCTGGTACAAATAGTGGATAGTCAAGAGAAAGTATTGCGTGGTAAAAGCATCTGTCTATTACGGTTTTTATGGCAGCATGGTCAGATCCAGGAAGAGACATGGGAATGTGAGAACAAAATTCAAGAGCCGTGACCATAACACTTTCAGGAAAGTGATGGTGTTCTACTTTTCGAGGAAGGAAAGGCCAATGGTGAGGATAATGTGGTGGTCTATTGGATAGAGGAGGCAGAACGGTGTCTGCATGGTTTGGGAAAACCATGCGAGAAGGTCTTGCGGAGAGCCCCTCTCTGGCAGTGACTACGACACAGTTAGCACACGGTTTAACTGACAGTGTGGACTAATCGTGCGCGAAGTCAATATAGATCATATTTATTAGGATCTAATCCATTTTATCATTTAACCAACTCTTTTTTTCTCGCAGACGGCCGTAACTCGGGATTTCTCTCTTAGGAAGGTGGGAAAACACTTACCAGGCGTTTTGGAATCGATCTGGAGGGTTGCCTTGGTGTTTAGAGGCCAGTAGATTGTGGTAAGTATCCTTCTTGTCTTTTTTTCTTTGATCTCCTTCTTCCCTCTTGTTGGATCCTTAGATCTACGCCCGATGTGGATATATCTAAGGTAATGGATGACTTTTACGTAGGTTTTTGGCCTTGTTGGTGATAGGGGAAGGAATATAAGGAGGATTCATGTTGTTTCAACCTGGTTCTTGGTTGGTTTCTCCTATTTTGTTGAGGTAGGTGGCTTCACTCTCGATTCCTATTTCTTATAACTTGAATACATAGTTTCAATTTGTTTTTCTTGATTGTAATGGTTTGTTTATATGCTGTGAAAGAATTGTTGAAACCCCTTTTTAGTAATGGGTGATGAAAATTGGGTGTTTTTGGAAAATGGTTGTAGAAACAAATTTAAAATGGTGATTTACTTTGACTATGGTTTTTCTGCTTGAATTAGATGGTTTTCAATAAAAGGTGGATTCATTATTTAATGGGACTGAACAGACTTGGTTTTGGGCATGGATTTCATGGGTTGTGGGGTGGTTTCATGTGCATTAGGATGGATAAGGGCGAGTAGTACCCCCATCAGAAGGTTAGGACATATAAGAGAAAGAAGTACCCCCTCCCCAATAGGTAGTGAAGGATTAGGTTGTGAAGTACCCTCGTCAAGGTAATTCACTAAGTGATGACTTAGTGGATAGATAACTCACCACTCGCGAGTATAGGGAGATCCATGTTGCGTGCATGGTTTTTTGTATGGTTGTGTGGAATTGAATGAATGTGGAAAAATGGAAATATGAATTTGATTAGAAATCATTCTAGGTTTCTTTTCTTGAGAAAGATAGATTTGTTGTGAAAAATGGCATGGACATAGAACTTTTTATATTGTGAACTATTTTTGGAATTGTTTTATATTAATTGTTTTATATAAATGAGCTAACATGTTTTATCCTAGAGGCATGGGTTGGAAAGTCATTGGTGAAAAGCTACTTAGTTTCTCTACTCACCACCTGGTTTTGTCACGACCCGTCCTCGGGGCCTGTGCCGTGACTACCCCAAGCCGGCCTTCCATAGGCCAGGGGCTGGCGACTAGCACCAAGGCGTAAATCCCAACAAAAAGGGAAGGCATTGCCTTTGAAAAGTAAACAAGCACCACAGAGTAAGCAAGCGGAAAAGTAAACACTAAGTAAAAATTGTACAAGCTATGCTGAAAGTAAAAGGGGCCGGAAATACAAGCCCAACTGTAAAGTACAACTGAAAGGAAAAACAGAAACTGAAAGGAAAAACTGCAGCGTCGAGCCGTCCTCTAGAAGTCCCACCTGAAGGGTGGGTACAGATAGCCTCCACTGCTCCTCGGGTCCACCTAACCGCTCCGAGTACGTCCCGCCCAGTGGTCCACCTCCAGGTACTGTCCTGCTCCGCACGCCTCCTCCACGATCAGCGATGTCCGTCGTCTACAACCAACACCACGATGTGCGGGCATAGCCCGTGCAGGGGTTAGTATAAGCTACTCAGTAGGGACCCCGAGACCCCCGAAGGTCCCCCGAAATCCACAAAGGATAAATCACGAAGAAGAGGTACAATCACGAAGTAACATCTGACACGGCTTAGGTATATGCCCATACATATACCTAAGTTATCAATTCCCAGATTGGCTCCAACATCCGAGCCCTAGCACAACACAGTCCACACAGGAAAGAAAAACGCATACCCACGCAGGATAGAACAACACAATCCACAAAGGAGAGTAAACAGTAAATCCACACAGGATAGCTCAACACAATCCACAAAGGAGAGAGACACAAGATTCATCTCACACAGGTATACTTCTTCGGATGACGATAAAGATGATCACTGAACCATCTAAGTCGTCGGACCCACGAAGGATCGATAGGTACTAACCTCGCAGTGACCCACACAGGATCGGACCCACACAGGATCGGGCCCACACAGAACCTGTAGGAGTTGGCTCACACAGAACCGCTGAGTGTAGACCCACACAGGATCGGATCCACAGAGGATCAGGCCCACACAGGACCGGTAGCACTGATCCACGTAGGATCGCTGAGTGCAGTAGTCGTCGCAGTCCGCTGAGGATCTCTGCACAGTCATCGCCGCAGTCCACTGAGGATCTCTGCACGGTCGTCGCCGTCGAGGGAGCAGTCGCAGCCAGCACTAGGGTTCCCGCCCACAGGAATCTCGTTCGGGAGGGTCCGCTCCACGAGCCGAGAGGCTGATACATAAACTGTCACGAAGTCCGAAGTTGATGTATCCAAAAGTTCCGTATCGTCAACAGGAACTCAACGTCGCAGACGGCGCGTCAATCAGACGCCCGGTCTGAGAGTTATTGGCATTTTCATCCCAGGGGCCCGGTTGGTTTTTAAGGCAAAACCAACCCGACCGCACTCCACCTGCGTCCAAACCTTGGGCGGAGTATGCCAAAAGATCCGTCTCACTTAGAGGAATTCGACAAAGCTGAAGGCACGTCAAACGGACGTTCGTAGCTCAAGATATGAGCGTTTCCGCTCCAAGGGCCCGGTTGGTCTCGTGTACGAACCAACCCGGCCGAACTCAAAGTATTCCGAAACCTTGAGTGCGATATACCGAAACGACCGCCTCGATCCAAGGATCACGTTGCCGCTGACGGCGAGTCGTTTGGAGGCACGAAGCTCAAGTTACAGGTGTTTGAACGAAAACGTCCGAAGAAGGGGGGTACGGGCCCGGGCCGACCCGGCCGAACCGGGTCGACCCGACCCGGGTCCGACCCGGTGGGCCAAGCCCGGCCCGGCCAAGGCCGGTCCGGCTCGGCCAGCCGAGCAGCAGGCGCCGCGGGCGTTGACCCGCGGCCTGAGGAAAACCGCGGCCCGCGTGGGCCGCGCTGGTGAAATGTGGACGCGGCTCTGCCACGTTCCTCCTGGGCGAACCAGACCCGCGCGGCCGCCGCCGCCGCGGCTTCAGCCGCGGCGGCCTCGTCCGGTGGCGCGCTGGTAGCTTCCGCGGGCCGCCGGCGTCGCTCCGGTGGCCCGTTTTCCTTCCCGTCTGCGCCGCTGCTCCTCCCGGGATCCGTTCTTTACTGTGGGATCGTCAAACAACCGTTGTGGCACGTTCTGCCGTCGTCCGTCAAATCCGCACAAAACGAAGAACGGCGGATGGTCGTCGGGCCGTGTTCGCTTGGCCCGCACCATCCGCGTTAGAGATAAACAACCGGGATAAATTTATTCCACACAGGAAACAACAATTTTTAATAAGATTAAAAATTGTTCACAAAACGGTTCTTTAATTTCTTTAAGAAACATTGGCGGGAAAATAAAAAAAAAGGGGGTAATTTTCCAAAATAAATCCCTACCTCGTCGATCGTCGCGCGCGGGCGTTCTTCGCGGAAAAGATCGTCGCGGAAGAGAGGGATTGTCGCGTCGTCGCGGGGAGGCGTCGCGTCGTCGCGGAATCCGGTGTTGAGTCGGCGAGCTCAACGAACCAAGAACAACATATTTAAATTATAATAATTAAATCTGTGTTTAAAACCAAATGGAAAGAACCTTGAGCGGAAATCCGAAATCACTCACCTCAAATGGTCGGTGATCGGAGATCGGAGATCGGAGATTGGAAGAACGTCTCGGACGAAAGCGTCGTCGATTTCCGGGTTCATCGTTCTTCGCGTTCTTCGCGTTCTTCGCGTTCTTCGCGAGGGAGAAGAAGAAACAAGAATCCTCTCAAATCTTCTCAAAAGATTTTTGGGTTGGTCTTATTTTATTAATACGCCAACACACGAAAACCGGTTAAGAAACGATTTCATTAATTCGTTGAATTAATTCAACGAAAGAAACAGGCCATTTAATTCACGAAAGAAACAGCCCATTTAATTCACGAAAGAAACAGCCCATTTAAATGGTCTGTTAAGAATTTAGAAAACGCGTCGGTTGACTTTCATTAAGACGGGTTTTCACGGGTGCGTTTCTTAGCGGAAAGAAACGGCGGGGCTCGTGCGGGCCCCACCTCAAAAATATCCTACCATGGGGGTAGGATATTTCTGGATAGCATCCTATCCAGTTCAACTCAGTTCAATCCACCTTTATGTGGCTTCAAGTGGCTTAAGTGAAATAAAATAATGTTGTCGCAAAATTAATTTATTTCTTAACTTTAAGCCCGAAAATTAAAAACCACACCCGAGAAAACGCAACTCCGGAAGAGGTGTTTCTAAGCGAATACCGGCGCTGCGATTTCATCGGTGCCCTCAGAATTCGATTCCGGGCACTGGTTTAAAAGTTAGTAAAACCCGCTCGTCCGTTCACTGAACGTACCCGAGCCAAATTTCGGAAAATGATTCCGAGCACACCGGGCCTCGGAATCAGGTGCCGTCAGAAACTGCGCTCTTGTAAAATTACAAAGAAAATTAAGAAAAAAAAATTCCTTGAAATTTAAGGGTCTTTACATTACTCCCACCTCAGGACTTTACGTCCTCGTAAAGATACATCAAAAACTAGGGAAACAAAAGTGGGTACTGAGCACGCATCTGAGCCTCCCGCTCCCAAGTGCTCTCCTGGAGGTTCTCGTGCTGCCATCTGATGCGCACAAGAGGGATCAATCGCCCACGTAGGACCCACTCCTGTCGATCCTCTATCTCCACTGGGACCTCCGTAAAAGTCGCCCCATCATCCACGTCTAGCTCCCCATAGTCAATGATGTGCGTCGGGTCGTGCACGTATCTCCTCAGCTGGGATACGTGGAAGACGTCGTGTACCCGGTGCAACTGAGGTGGCAGAGCCAGGCGATAAGCCACCTCGCCAACCCTGCTGAGGACCAGGAAGGGTGCGATGAAGCGTGGAGACAACTTGTTTCCTCGGCCAAATCTCCTCAAACCACGTCGAGATGAGACCCGCAAGAAGACGTGGTCGCCATCCTCGAACTCTATTGGCCTCCGCCTCCTGTCAGCATATGACTTCTGTCGGCTCTGTGCTGTCCTCATCCGCTCCTGGATGACCTGGACCTTCTCTGTCGTGGCCCGGACCATCTCTGGTCCCACAAGTACTGACTCCCCAGGGTCTGTCCAGCACAAAGGGGATCTGCAAGGCCTGCCGTACAACGCCTCGTAGGGTGCCATCCCGATGGTGGAGTGGTAGCTGTTGTTGTACGCAAACTCTACCAAGGATAGGTGGTCCTCCCAGCTGCGACCAAAGTCGAGGACACATGCGCGGAGCATGTCCTCGAGAGTCTGAATGGTCCTCTCCGTCTGACCATCCGTCTGAGGGTGAAAGGCGGTGCTCAGACGTAGTCGCGTCCCGAACGCCTCCTGTAACCCCTTCCAAAGCCGGGAAGTAAAACGAGCATCCCGATCGGAGACGATAGTCGATGGCACACCGTGATGTCGTACAATTTCCTGAACGTAGAGACGCCCCAAGCTCTCCACTGAGCCCTGCTCTCGAATGGGCAAGAAGTGTGCCGACTTGGTGAGTCGGTCAACAATCACCCAAATGGATTCGTGACCTCTGGAAGTGCTTGGAAGTCCAGTCACAAAGTCCATAGATATCCCGTCCCACTTCCACTCCGGGACCTCCAAGGGCTGTACCAAGCCTGCTGGTACCTGATGCTCTTCCTTCACCTGATGGCAGGTGAGGCACCGTGAAACGAACTCTGCCACAGCCTTCTTCATGCCTGGCCACCAGTGCTGTCGTCTGAGATCCTGGTACATCTTCGCCACTACAGGATATACCGCCAAAGGAGAAGTGTGATACGCTCTCAGCACCTCCTCTCGTAAAGCGACTGGCACCAAGTTACATCCTCTGAAAAGGACATCGTGCTCTGCTCCAAGGGAGAAACCATCAGGTGCCTGTCCCGAGGATATCTATGCACGTCGTGGCTCACAGTCAACGTCCCCATGTTGTGCCTCTCTGACCCGCTGAAGAAGTGTAGGATAGACTATGAGAGACTGAAGGAAGGCTGCTCTGTCTCTATCCATGAAGGATATCTGCAAAGCGGCTAGCTGCTCTGTCGCCTCCTCAAGTAGCTGGATGCCCGTCCTCCTGCTGAGGGCATCAGCCACTACGTTCCCCTTCCCAGGAGTATAGACTATCTCAAAGTCATAGTCCTGGAGGAACTCGAGCCATCGCCGCTACCTCAGGTTTAGGTCCTTCTGAGAGAAGATGTACCTGAGACTCTGGTGGTCAGAAAAGACTGCGAAGCGCTCGCCCATCAGGTAGTGTCGCCATGTCTTCAGGGCAAATACCACTGCTGCCAACTCCAAGTCATGGGTAGCGTAGTTCTGCTCATGAGGCCTCAAATGACGTGATCCATAGGCAATAATGGCCCGTTCCTTCATCAGGACACACCCGAGTCTGGTCCCTGATGCATCGCAGTAAACTACGTATCCAACTTCCACTTTAGGCAACCTCAAGATAGGTGAGCTGGTCAACCTCTGCCTCAGCTCCTGGAAGCTCTGCTGACATCTGTCTGACCACACGAAGGGTTTCCCATTCTTCGTCAATGCTGAGAGTGGGGCCGCAACTCTGGAGAAGTCCGGCACAAATATCCGATAGTATCCGGCTAGGCCCAAGAAACTCCGCACCTCTGTCACGCTCTTGGGTGGCTCCCAAGCTAGCAGTGCCTCGATTTTCGCGGGATCCACTGCAACACCCGCCTCAGAAATGACGTGCCCCCAGAAGTGGACCTCACGTAACCAGAACTGACACTTCGAGATCATTCCATAAAGCTGGTTCTCTCGGAGTGTGTCTAGTACAACACGCAGGTGGTAGGCGTGCTCCTCCTTCGTCTTCGAGTACACCAAAATGTCGTCGATGAAGACCACGACAAATCGATCAAGGTATGGCTAGAAGATCCTCTTCATGATGCTCATGAACACTGCTGGAGCGTTGGTCACGCCGAAAGGCATAACCAAGAACTCATAGTGGCAATACCGACACCAGAAGGCCGTCTTCTACACATCCTCGTCTCGATCTCTAAGCTGATGATAGCCTGACCTGAGGTCTATCTTCGAGAACCACCGTGCTCCCTTGAGCTGGTCGAAGAGGTCATCAATCCTGGGTAGCAGATACTTGTTCCTCACTGTCACCTGATTCAGGCGACGATAATCGACACACAGTCGCAAACTCCCGTCTGCCTTTTTGGCGAACAAAATCGGGGAAGCCCAGGGCGAAACACTGGGTCGGATGAACCCCTTGCCCTGCAAGTCCTCCAACTGTACCCGCAGCTCCCGAAGCTCAGCGGGGGCCATCTGATATGCTGGAGTGGATACCGAGGCTGTCCCGGGTTATAGGTCAATATAAAAGTCTACCTCTCTGCGAGGAGGTAGTCCTGGAACGTTGTCGGGAAAGACGTCCGCGTACTGATCCACCACTGCAGGAAAACTGGGACTCCGCACGTCAACTGCTCCCAGGATGAGGCTAGCCAACTGATGAGTGATGGGCTGACCTCTCCTCTGCGTGAGTCCATCCTGTGCTGCTAAGGCTCCCTTCTCGCCGATGAAGGTGAACCTGCTCCCGTCGGTGCGCACACATCGCACCTTGCGCCTAATGCAGTCGATCTGAGCATGGACCGTAGATAACCAATCCATGCCCAAGATGACGTCGTAAGGCCTCGACGCCGCTACAAGAAGATCCCATCCGAAGCTCTCGCCTCCTAGAGTAAGCTCACACTGCCGGCACCAGTGCGTAATTGTCAAGTCTTCTCCTGTAGGAGTCTCTAGCCGTAAGGATCGAGCCAACGACTCTGTCGGAATCTCCGAGCTCTGAACAAGGGCAGTGGCTATGAAAGAGTGACTCGCTCCTGTGTCTATCAGAACTGCAGCAAGGGTTGAATAGACACAGATCGTACCTCGAATAATCTCTGGCGCACCGTGGTCATAGGCCTCCGCTGCCTGGAGCTGAGCCTGTCTCTACCCGCCAGCTCCCTGTGGTCGGGGCGGGCCTCCTGGTGGTGGTGGTGGTGGTGGCAGAGCCTCAAAGCGTCGCCCACCACCTGCTTCTTGGCTAGCTCCTCTGCCTCGTCTGCCTCCTCCCTGCGGACCGCCACGGTCGACCCTCTGCCTCTGCCTGGGTGGTCCCTCCACCGTCTGCTGACCCTCGGTACGACGGGTCGGGCAGTCACGAGCCATGTGGCCCCGCCCGCCGCACTCGTAGCACTGCCTGCCTCTCGGAAGACTGGCTCCGGGATGGGTGCCCTGCACTGATGAGCCAGTGTACCGAGGTCGCCTGCCGAGTGGTCTGGTCTGCCAGGAACCCTGAGTCATCCGCCAGCTACCAGCTGCTGAAGACTCCGCTATCTGCCGCCCTGCGGTGGGTCTCGCTGTGGACTCAGCCAGGAAGCTCTCGATCAGGAGGGCTCTCTCCAGTACTCCTGCCTGGGTCGGGATGCTGAGGGAGATCAGCGATGCCCTGATCTCGTGTCTCAAACCCTGCTCGAAGGTCCGGGCCCGGGAGAAGGGGTCCCATACCATGTCTGTCGAGTACCGAGAAAGGTCGGTGAACCTCGCCGCGTATTGAGCGACCGTCAAGCTGCCCTGCCGCAGCTGAAGAAGCTCCTGGATGCGCACCGCACGGAGGGTGGCCGGGATGAACTCTGAGCGGAAGAGGCTCTCGAAATCCGTCCAGATGAGGGTGGCCTCATCATGTACATGGAGAATCAGGCTCCACCAGCGTCCGGCTGCTGCGTGCAGTAGGCTCGCCGCGAGGATCACCATGAGGTCTGCTGGTGTCCTCACTAGCCTGAAAACTCGGACGACCGCCTCCAGCCAGTCCTCGGCTGCCTGGGGGTCCGACTCCCCACGGAACCTGGGTGGTCGCTGGCGCTGGAACTCGTGCAGTGCTCCGAGGTGTCGTGCGTCGTCAGCTGCCAGTGCTGGAAGCATCGGGGGCTCGGCGGATAAAGGTACCGCCGGTGCCTCTGCTGTCAACGGGCCCTGTACTGAGGCCTCGTCGCTCGGAGGGCTGTCATCGCGGCCTACTCTAGGAACCCTAGCTGGCTGCTGTCGTCGTGCCATCCTGAAAAGGAAACAAGTATGCCACGGTCAGAACAGTATACCTGGTGAGCTGACACAAGTAATCACAAAGAAAACTTGAAACACACATGTAATCAATGTTTTCGTGCATTAAGTCGGGAATCAGAAGTCAGGGTCCTGGTGTATGGATACGTCGGCCGCCGCACCAACACTGGACTCCCTGGACTGATAACCACACTCAATATGTTAAACACTATTGCTTCACATAGAAGAAAGATCAGAGTCTGCGGTAGAACCGACCACCTTTGATACCAATTTGTCACGACCCGTCCTCAGGGCCCGTGCCGTGACTACCCCAAGCCTGCCTTCCATAGGCCAGGGGCTGGAGACTAGCACCAAGGCGTAAATCCCAACAAAAAGGGAAGGCATTGCCTTTGAAAAGTAAACAAGCACCACATAGTAAGCAAGCGGAAAAGTAAACACTAAGTAAAAATTGTACAAGCTGTGCTGAAAGTAAAAGGGGCCGGAAATACAAGCCCAACTGTAAAGTACAACTGAAAGGAAAAACAGCAACTGAAAGGAAAAACTACAGCGTCGAGCCGTCCTCTAGAAGTCCCACCTGAAGGGTGGGTACAGATAGCCTCCACTGCTCCTCGGGTCCACCTAACCGCTCCGAGTACGTCCCGCCCAGTGGTCCACCTCCAGGTACTGTCCTGCTCCGCACGCCTCCTCCACGATTAGCGCTATCCGTCGTCTGCAACCAACACCGCGATGTGCGGGCATAGCCCGTGTAGGGGTGAGTATAAGCTACACAGTAGGGACCCCGAGACCCCCGAAGGTCCCCCGAAATCCACAAAGGATAAATCACGAAGAAGAGGTACAATCACGAAGTAACATCTGACACGGCTTACGTATATCCCCATACATATACCTAAGTTATAAATTCCCCGATTGGCTCCAACGTCCGAGCCCTAGCACAACCCAGTCCACACAGGAAAGCAAAACGCATACCCACGCAGGATAGAACAACACAATCCACAAAGGAGTGTAAACAGTAAATCCACACAGGATAGCTCAACACAATCCACAAAGGAGAGAGACACAAGATTCAGCTCACACAGGTATACTTCTTCGGATGACGATAAAGATGATCACTGAACCATCTAAGTCGTCGGACCCACGAAGGATCGATAGGTACTAACCTCGCAGTGACCCACACAGGATCGGACCCACACAGGATCGGGCCCACGCAGGACCTGTAGGAGTTGGCTCACACAGAACCGCTGAGTGTAGACCCACACAGGATCAGATCCACGCAGGATCGGGCCCACACAGGACCGGTAGCACTGATCCACGTAGGATCGCTGAGTGCAGTAGTCGTCGCAGTCCACTGAGGATCTCTGCACAGTCGTCGCCGCAGTCCACTGAGGATCTCTGCACGGTCGTCGCCGTCGAGGGAGCAGTCGCAGCCAGCACTAGGGTTCCCCCACACAGCAAGCTCATTCGGGAGGGTCCGCTCCACGAGCCGAGAGGCTGATACATCAACTGTCACGAAGTCCGAAGTTGATGTATCCAAAAGTTCCGTATCGTCAACAGGAACTCAATGTCGCAGACGGCGCGTCAATCGGACGCCCGGTCTGAGAGTTATTGGCATTTTCGTCCCAGGGGCCCGGTTGGTTTTTAAGGAAAAACCAACCCGACCGCACTCCACCAGCGTCCAAACCTCAGGTGGAGTATGCCAAAAGATCCGTCTCAATTAGAGGAATTCGACAAAGATGACGGCACGTCAAACGGACGTCCGTAGCTCAAGATATGAGTGTTTCCGCTCCGAGGGCCCGGTTGGTCTCGTGTACGAACCAACCCGGCCAAACTCAAAGTATTCCGAAACCTTGAGTGCGATATACCGAAACGACCGTCTCGATCCAAGAATCGCGTTGCCGCTGACGGCGAGTCGTTTGGAGGCACGAAGCTCATGTTACGGGCGTTTGAACGAAAACGTCCGAAGAAGGGGGGTACGGGCCCGGGCCGACCCGGCCCGACCCCCCCTGGGTCAGCCCGAACCGGATCGACCCGGCCTGGACAGGGCCGGTCCGGCTCGGCCGGCTCGGCTGGCCGAGCAGCAGGTGCCGCGGGCGTTGACCTGCGGCCTGAGGAAAACCGCGGCCCGCGTGGGCCGCGCTGGTGAACCACGGACGTGGCTCTGCCGCGTTCCGCCTGGGCGAACCAGACCCGCGCGGCCGCGGGTCCGTTGGCTGCTGCCGCCGCAGCTTCAGCCGCGGCGGCCTCGTCCGGCGGCGCGCCGGGGCGCCGTCGGCAGTTTCCGCGGGCCGCCGGCGTCGCTCCGGTGGCCCGTTTTCCTTCCCGTCTGCGCCGCTGCTCCTCCCGGGATCCGTTCTTTACTGCAGGATCGTCAAACAACCATTGCGGCACGTTCCGTCGTCATCCGTCAAATCCGCACAAAACGAAGAACGACGGAGGGTCGTCGGGCCGTGTTCGCTTGGCCCGCACCCTCCGCGTTAGAGATAAACAACCGGGAGAAATTTTTTCCACACAGGAAACAAACAATTTTTAATAAGATTAAAAATTGTTCACAAAACGGTTCTTTAATTTCTTTAAGAAACATTGACGGGAAAATAAAAAAAAGGGGGTAATTTTCCAAAATAAATCCCTACCTCGTCGATCGTCGTGCGCGGGCGTTCTTCGCAGAAAAGATCGTCGCGGAAGAGAGGGATCGTCGCGTCGTCACGGTGAGGCGTCGCGTCGTCGCGGAATCCGGTGTTGAGTCGGCGAGCTCAATGAACCAAGAACAACAGATTTAAATTATAATAATTAAATCTGTGTTTAAAACCAAAAGGAAAGAACCTTGAGCGGAAATCCGAAATCACTCACCTCAAATGGTCGGTGATCGGAGATCGGAGATTGTAAGAACGTCTCGGACGAAAGCGTCGTCGATTTCCGGGTTCGGTGTTCTTCGCGTTCTACGTGTTCTTCGCGTTCTTCGCGAGGGAGAAGAAGAAACAAGAATCCTCTCAAATCTTCTCAAAAGATTTTTGGGTTGGTCTTATTTTATTAATACGCCAACACACGAAAACCGGTTAAGAAATGATTGAATTAATTCGTTGAATTAATTCAACGAAAGAAATAGGCCATTTAATTCACGAAAGAAATAGCCCATTTAATTCACGAAAGAAACAGCCCAATTAATTGGTCTGTTAAGAATTTAGAAAACGCGTCGGTTGACTTTCAGTAAGACGGGTTTTCACGGGTGCGTTTCTTAGCGGAAAGAAACGGAGGGGCTCGTGCGGGCCCCACCTCACAAATATCCTACCAAGGGGGTAGGATATTTCTGGATAGCATCATATCCAGTTCAACTCAGTTCAAGCCGCCTCTAAGTGGCTTCAAGTGGCTTCCAAGTGGCTTAAGTGAAATAAAATAAAGTTGTCGCAAAATTATTTTATTTCTTAACTTTAAGCCCGAAAATTAAAAACCACACCCAAGAAAACCCAACTCCGGAAGAGGTGTTTCTAAGCGAATACCGGCGCTGCGATTTCATCGGTGCCCTCAGAATTCGATTCCGGGTACCAGTTCAAAATTTAGTAAAACCCGCTCGTCCGTTCACTGAACGTACCCGAGCCAAACTTCGGAAAATGATTCCGAGCACACCGGGCCTCAGAATCAGGTGCCGTCAGAAACTGCGCTCTTGTAAAATTCCAAAGAAAATTAAGAAAAAAAAATTTATTTGAAATTTACGGGTCTTTACAGGTTTGGCACGCTGGTTCTTTTGCAGATGTCGTATACCGGGATGTTGGAAAAGGTAAAGTTTCACATGTTTAGAACGCTAATTCATGGTACTTTGGCTGGTTCGTGATGTTGGAGCATGGAGTTTGTGGAGAAATGAGTTGGGTTGTTGTCTTGTAGTCTTTGGGTTGTCTTTCCACTGTTTACTCTATGGTTTAGTGTTGGTTTTCATTGTGCTACATTTGGTTGGTTTTTGATAAAATTAATGGTTGAGTTGTTTTGTTTTTAAATCATGCATCATATAGTGGTTTCTTGGAGATGTATAACTAGTTGCTCTATTTGTTGGTCATTTTTAGTTAAAGGGTAAATCGCCCCCTGCGTATTTTGAAACCATTCGGCATTTATTGCTGGCCTTTGGTTCCTTGGGGATGTCACTTAAGGCCAAGTAATGATGTGTTACACTCTCAAGCCAATTATAATTGGCATGTCATTACAGGTTATGACCCTCAACATTCATCAAGTAGTAGAGTTACACATAGACATCATTTTATTTAACATCAGTAGTCTACCTCTGGTGAAATTGGTAGAGTTTTTTATTGATCATGTCCCAAGAGCATCACCAGTGAATTTTCATCCTTATAGGTTGGAACCTAAAGAGCTTTTGGGGATCATGATAGATATGGAGTGTCTAGATGAAAAATTATTCATACACACTAATAATTATCTTTTGTATTCTTCAATCCAATTTTCTATGAAATTATATGATACACAGAGGCTCTTTTTGGAATATTATTAGTTGAATCAATATATTATCAAGGGACTATATAAACTTCCTAAAATACATGACTACTTCTATAGTCTTTAAGGGTAAATTATTTTTTCAAAGTCTTTTTTGTGGTCGGGCTATTATCATGTGGTGGTTATGACTTCATACCTACCTCAGACAACATTTAAAAGTAAGTATGGTGTCTATTATTACCTATTTTTTACATTAATATTCATTAATGCACCATCTTTTTTCATGACTCATATGAATAATGTCTTCCATCCACATTAATATTCATTTTGGTTGTTTTTATTGAAGATATCATACTGTATTCACACTATAGAAATAATAATGAAATCTATCATGATATCATGCTGAATAAGTAGAGAGATAATTATCTCTATGATAAGATCAATAAATTCCACTTCTGGATGAAGAAATTAAACTTTCTGTTTCATATAAACTTAGATTTAACTTGCACAGAGTGCCTTCACCCCTGGCGTGTGTTTTTGATAAACTGTATGATATTTAGTTCGTTTTCTCGTGTCAGATTATAATAGATAGACATAGAATGACCATAAATCTTATGTACAGTTTAAAAACGTTGTTCCAAAGCCATGATGCCCAACTTGATTTTGGTAAAGAGAACATTTCCCTCACATTTCATGTTCCTTTTCCTTTCACCCTACTTTCAAATATTACTAGGTGAATCCACTCCTTTGTGGTCCCAGACCCTCCATGTATTGATCTCCTACAACTCCCTCATCAAGTAAATTATTTTTGTTTCAAAAGATGTGTTTGATATCACAATGCATGGATAACCCCGTACAACTTCCTTCCTCCATCAATCTCCCATCGATTTCATTATTTAGATGTTGGCTCATTAACTCAGTTTTTTAAATTGATAGAATGATATGTACATCTCATATAACATTCTTTAACATTGTGAATAAGACTAGTATAGTCCTCATCTATGATTCTAAGTTATGTGGTCACGTAGTTTTATAATTTTTTGGTCATTTTATTAGTAAATCGTTACATAAGACTAACTTTTTCATGCTTCTAAATTGTGTTGGTTCCATCAAGTCTAATTGATCCAAGTTCCTTTTTTTGATACATGGTTCTGGTTTAGGGGTTCATTCATCACTTATACTCTATTTGGACACCCATAGGTGTTCCACCTTTAGAATGGTTCAAAATTTCTTTGAACCCAATTTATCTTTCATCTTTAATTGAAAATGAAGTTTTGATAAATATATTTTTAATTGATGTTTTTCATGGTTACTCAAAAGATCTTGGTCAATTTTTTTTGTAATTTCCCAAATGGGAAACTGAGTTATTAGATGGATTTAATATTTAAATCTATGTTTATAAATGGAATTTACCTTGATTAATAACATCGAAAAGGATAGATGGAATATCATAGTTAGTGTATGATTACTATAAAAAATTTAATGAATTGGAAAAATGGAATGATCCCAAGGGATGGAATTCAATTTACATTTCTTCAGTTATATAAAATTATCCATTTGAAATGAGTTTTTTTATTGAAAATAAACATATCAAATATTTGGTTTACCAAAACCTATGTTTATGCATTTTTAAAATATTGTATTTAATTATAAAGCCTTGAATGACTTGAATATGGATGAAGGGAAACATATGAGGTTTTTATTCATGTTTCGTGTGATATTTTTAATCATGTATTTCTTCTTTTGTGAAAGAATTGATAACATGTAATAATAGGTAAATGTATTTTGAGGATATTATTAAATGTAAATATGATTATGAAATATATTTGGGTTCATGAGAGGTTAATGCCTACATAGTTATATCAATGGAAAATTAATATGAATTATAGGATGAGGAGCCATGGGACTGTGATGACCCTTGGATGGGGAGACCATGGGAGCTCTTGGATTATGGATTAGATCTAGGAAATGATAACTTCCCCAAGATTGGATTTCAGTGGGTTATGTCTTGATCCTCCTCCACATATATCTAAAAATATAACGGTACTATATATATAAAATGACATGATCATAAATACCATATATTGGTTTTACACCATCTAGGTGTCCATTAACAGCCCTAGAGGGATGTTATTTGATTATTAAATATCTTTTTACATTCATGTTATTAACTACAAATTATTTCCATATGATCACCTATTCAGATTACACGTAGAAACCATTGGTGGTGGACTACTGAGATTTTTGTCCCACACCCTACTCAGGAAGCCGTCGGACCCGATAACACTACATTTTTACTCATACTATTAGGGTTAAAGGTCCGTATATTGGGTTTTTAAATCTTCTACATATTTGGAGAATATAAAAAGAGGATATTGGTTAGGATCGATATTCTAAACTAGATTCTATTATTCTATTTTTATTTTGTAATTTTTATAACATGATTTTATCTATTCATTAATTTATGCACTATTTTCATTCAATGAATCATGGTATTAGAAATGTCTATTGAGAATTTTGGTTGTGTAATCCAATAATTTAGTTACATACTTCTTCTGCTTCTATATTATTTAGATGATTGTTATTCTTCTATTGTTTATTTCACAAGTCTATTAAAATACATCAATTTTTTATTTGATATATTTATTTTAAACTAACTTGATGTTATTGTCTCCTGTATATATAACATTGAAACCTTCAAAGCTAGTAGGCACCATTAATCATACTGGGAGAAGCGCAGCGGTCATGTGGCCAAATAAGATATAGGAATAGTTTACGTGGCATCAATATATGGGACATCACAACTCATTATTAACATTCACATATAATAACTAATTTTAAATGAATATTAATCACATTACAAAAATACATGCCAAAGGACTGTAATAATTTACAATTCATGGAAACATGATATATATTTTCTAGCTTGGTGAATGATATTTAGTGATTCCCACAATGATATTCCCATTTAGTACTTATACTTAAAACCATTCTTCAGAACATAGGTAATGGGAACATAATAAATGGTGAACTCATATGTTCAATAAGTGTAAATGAAGGAGATATGTCATTAACTGGCCTGGAATTCCTTCAAGCTTTGCTCCCGACCAATTCCCTAACATACCTGAAGGGTATTCTAGATTCCCTAGGGATGATGATTAGAACACGGGCATTGAACAACACAATGGAGGGAACAATTTATAACAGCATGGACAGCCACATGGCATATATACATAAATCATGAAGAAAAAAAATAAATTCTAACAATATAAATGATATAACTATGAGAAAATAGTGGGGACATACAACAAAAAATATGAGTAAAAACACCATAAAATACAACATCAAAGGACCAAAAACAAAATAACTACTCCAAAAATGATATACATCAGCTTCTTTAATCCCACCACCATATACCTAACAAGATAGAACAATCCTCACTGCCTTACAATGGCGCCTTGTTTTCCCTCCAATAGCTGGAAAAAAAGTTCTTTGTACCACTGAATAAGATTGCAGTGTGTAAGATAATAGGCTCAATAGGATCCCACCTTGGTGTTCCATAACAAGTAACACTGTAAAAAATGGTGTATTTTCATTGTAAATATGAACATTATATGAAAAGTAGAAAATAAATTCTATTGAAAAAATTGTAATCATTCTCCTTTTTCTATAGATCTAAACAAAATAAGGCATATCAATTTCAAGGAAAATATTTGTTTTCACAAGAATAAACATGCATATCAATGAAAAATCATAAATCTATGTAATATAAAATAAAAGAATATGTATGCCAATGACAAGGAATACTATAGGTCCAGGTAATATACTACATGTATAACAATAATCATGCGGAAAAATCTGATCCTAAAACAATATTCCTAGGATGAAGTGGAATACGCCATTAGTAAACCCACCAAAATATGAATATTGGTATCCTAGAACAATAGGCCAAAGAAATATAGAAAATCCCCAAGATAACCTCTCTGATCATGAAATGTCAATGGATGAGTACCCCAAGATAAACAATCTACCTATGTACCCATTGTAACTGATGTGTTGTCGTTAAAAATCATTTTAATGCCTGAAACTACTAATTTTTTATCCACTTATCATTAACCAGAGAAATACCATTTTTCAATAAAAATATTTTTCCACAAACACAAAACAACGATGCCAATTTCAACATGATTTTTTTTAAAAATCATCCAACATCATCATCTTAGGCTAGTCATAGAACCACCTACCTCAAAACATGTGTTTCACAAGCCCTCAATGGAAAAAAATCAATGAAACCCAACCTCTCAATGAAGGACCTAGAATAAAACACATATCCAGATCGAATAAAATAAAATTATAAACATGAAAGGATTGTAGAATAGAGTAAAACTACTTACCACAAGGAATAACTCCCATCACACCAGGACCAACAATGGAAAAATCCTCCAGAATAAGATTACAAATTTTTTATTGGAATAAACCAAGAATGAACATCCATAATATATTAATAGATAATGTTCTTCATATATATCATGATACCATGATTTATTGAAATCAATAACTTTAAATATCTCTTATGAAAATACACCTACCACAATTGCAATAGTGTTTGAACTCAGAATCAATTAATCTAGGGGAAATGTGACTATTAAAATATCATTTTATGAGTTATAGCACATTATTCAATGTTTATGGATATATATTCATGAAAAAATAGTCACTAAGATGTTGTTAAAACTATACACAAGATGAGTCTTGACTTGTAACTGATAGTCTCATCATAAACTCAATTTTGTTCAAGAAAAATGAAAAATCATCACATTAGGTTAAAAGATGAAATTTTAATAATTTAGGTCATGTAATCCCTTTGTATAATGTTTACCCATTCATAGAGTGGTGTGGTATATCACGATAATCCTATATCAGCAACTACATAATGTATAACGTAGTTACCTGGCATGTAACTACTATAAAACCTGCGGAAAATATAGAAAACAACATATTAGGACATTGAAAAAAAATGGAACATGGATAGAAGGTAGAACATAATCGATAAAGGTAATGTGATGTTGACAACTCCCCGCCATAAATACAATCCATCCCCAAAAAGTCATGTTGAAGATGTAATCCATAGAAAGATATGAAAACATTTCTATTTAATCAATTATACTCGTACACAAGCCTTATGATATTCTGATCCTTCATTCCATAGAACTATGACAAGTATAATTAAATTAGAACGGACGACATTCACTTGTGAGTCAATGATATCACCTAGTTTATCCAGAACAAGCAACTTGTTCAAACACAATTTTCCCCATCTCAGAACCTAAGCGAGATCAGGGTGATATTTTCATGAGCTAAGATATGAGGAAAACACCATTAATGCTTACCAACTAAATCAGAAATTCTAACCAATAAGAAACATGTATGGGATGTTCAATGATCTCAAATGGTCCAACATATCTCAAAGTCAACTATCCCCATTTTCCGTGTCATCATTAACTTAAATGGGGATTAATTTCAATAATACATTTCCACCTATGGAAAAATACAAAGGAAAAAACTGTCTATCTGCATATGATTTTTGTCCTCTCTAGGATCTAACTAGACATCTTCGCACATCCTGAATCTTTACAAATGCTTCCTCAACTAGAAATGGTATAATT
Organism: Viscum album; assembly: GCA_963277665.1. Classification (NCBI taxonomy): domain Eukaryota; kingdom Viridiplantae; phylum Streptophyta; class Magnoliopsida; order Santalales; family Viscaceae; genus Viscum; species Viscum album. The sequence continues at coordinate 17,502,120 of OY728129.1, read as the reverse complement.
AAAGATATTTTGACACCCACTACTAAACAAAATGTTTATATGCATGTGTGAACTTAGAATTACTCAAAAGGAGCGATAGTGATTGATGAATGATATTTGTTATTGTAAACATTGTCAACTGGTCCTTGATAGTTATCCCATGATCCTCTAAAAGACAATACACTGGTATGAATCATATCATCTTGAATATGAATTACTATCTTTAGTCGACCATCAGTATATGGATGGGCTTTTCTTCTCAACATGACATGAGTTCCCATTAACTATTTAATACTCCTACAGAACCATGAAGTAATCCTAGGATTCCACTCTAAAATAACGATTCAAGGAATCTCATGAAACCTCACAATCTATTTCACATATATCATTATGATATATTCATCTTTAGTAGTTTCATTGATCAAAATTAAAGGAGAATTCATTGTAAATAAATCAATAACCACCCATATGACATTCATCCCTTATGGTGTCCCTGAAAATACAAAAAAATGAATCCCCAGATACCTTGTACAATTTCTATAACAGAATTAGAAGAGGATGAAATAAATGAGAGGGTTCCATGTTCTCTTCCTTTATATGATGGTAGGATTAACTGAGAGACATAAACTGTGAAATGTCAGATTCATAACTACCCACCATAATCTTATTCTCTTTTCATAATATATCTTCATAGTTCCTAGATGAATTGAATATGAGGATCTATGATTTTGAAACAAGACTAAAATCCTCACAGATGTTGGTATAACAACTCACTTCTCGATGTGAAGTATGCATTTTGAATAAGGATACCAACAATGAACGATCTCCCCACAATAAATATTTTCCCAATATTTACTAAACACATCATCATACTACTAAATAAACTAAATTGACTCTGAGAAAGATGATGATACCTAAACACATGTTTCAAAAATACATAGAAAATCCTCTCGATCATCTAGATGCAACTAAGTGATATGACCCATAGGGTTCCACTCTTCCATCTATTCCAGCATAGCATGTGATGATTCATTACTGTTAATATAATATACGATAATGGATCCCTTCTATTGGGTGTTTGTGATTTTGAATTCAAATGTCTAAAGTTATTCTACACATTATATCTATAATAGTTTTATGTATTTATTAAAAATAATATAGATCATACTCTTATGATCAGAGAAGAATGTGAACATCTCCCCAAAGAGACTCTGTAACCAATATGTAAACACATGAATAAATAATACAAGCTCTAAATGATGATTGGGGTAGTAATTCTCATTTTTTCATAGCTTATGAGTTTCATAACAAACACCATGGTTATCATTCACAATAATTCATCACAAACGATCAATAAATGAATCAAAAACCACCACCTATCCCTTAATGGGATAATGTAAGATCAACATATTTGCCGATATAAGAACTAGTTTTTGTTCGCTAAATGAATAATGACAATTGGAAACCCTTTAGAATTTTAAATCTTTTATGGTGAGATCATTCTTCGATGACAACATCTTAGGATAATCATTTATTAATCATCAATAGTATCTTGCAAGACCAATGAAGCACCTAATTTCAAAGACATTCAATGCTTCCTACTAAGATAAAAGAACCTTCCAATTATCTATAACAACTTATAATACATGAATTGAAATTTTGTGTTCCAAGAACATCTCTTTTCTAATCCAGAATCAATATTTTGAAAGAAACATATACAAAATGTTATTTCTAAAAATTTAAAAAACCAAACTCAAATAGATCTAATGATTACTCTATGATTTTCAATAAACTATAATATCATCCACAAAAACAATGTAATAAAGTGTCAAGCTATTGATGGAATATCTGATTCATCAAATCCATAAAAACAATAAGATTTTTTGTTAGAACAATATGAATCCAAAGATATTCATAACCGAAAAACCTCCTTTGGATGTATATCATCAATATAATAGACACACAAACATCGAGCTAATGATAACCTATATGGATACCAATATTAAAAAACAAAATTCCCCTTTTATCTCATAAAGCATACCATTATAATGAGGAAAATAAAAATTTTTCCTGATTATCATCACATTCAACATTTGATTATCCACAAAAAAAATAATGGTAATCATTTACATTCCATGAAA